>OX421854.1:10709421-13109421 GCA_949127965.1 Pandemis corylana
GTCTCTTCCCGCGCAGATGGTAAAAGCACATCTAGGGAATGAACAAGAATCTTAAGAATCATGTTATAGGCGATGCGGCTAGCAACCCATCACTATTTTGATTGCTCCTTTCCACCTATACAAACAATAATGCTAAACGTGGTCTTTAGGTCTCGTTACCTTGGGCACCGTCTACCCCGTAAGGGATCAAGACGTGATTTGTGTAAGTGTGTATGTTTGTATGTATATTTTCACGCGAGTATCTTGAAAGGGGTAGGCAGTCATTATTCAGCTATAATACTTCCATGCTGGTCTGGAAGTAAAAAAAACATAGAATGTACCCGTTGCTTCTCTTCCCGCGCAGATGGTAAAAGCCCATCGAGGAATGGACAAAAATCTTAAGAATCATGTTATAGATGATGCGGCTAGCAACCCATCACTATTTTGATACCTCCTTTCCACCTATTCCCGCGCAGATGGTAAAATCCCATCGAGGGAATGGACAAAAATCTTAGGAATCATATTATAGGTTATGCGGCTAGCAACCCATCACTATTTTGATTCCTCCTTTCCACCTATTCCCGCGCAGATGGTAAAAGCCCATCGAGGAAATGGACAAAACTCTTGAGAATCATGTTATAGACGATGCGGCTAGCAACCCATCACTATTTTGATACCTCCTTTCCACCTATTCCCGCGCAGATGGTAAAATCCCATCGAGGGAATGGACAAAAATCTTAGGAATCATATTATAGGTTATGCGGCTAGCAACCCATCACTATTTTGATTCCTCCTTTCCACCTATTCCCGTGCAGATGGTAAAAGCCCATTGTGGGAATAGACAAAAATCTTAAGAATCATGTTATAGGCGATGCGGCTAGCAATCCATCACTATTTTGATTCCTCCTTTCCACCAATACAAACATAATAATGCTAAACGTGGCCTTTAGGTCTTGTTACCTTGGGCACTGTCTACCCCGTAAGGGATCAAGACGTGGTGTGTGTGTGTGTGTGTGTATTATCCAGCTATAATACTTCCATGCTGTTCTGAGAGTAAAGAAAAAACATAGAATGTACCTGTTGCTTGTCTTTTCGCGCAGATGGTAAAATCCCATCGAGGGAATGGACAAATATCTTTAGAATCATTTTATAGGTTATGCGGCTAGCAACCCATCACTATTTTGATTTCATTTTTCACCTATACCCCCACAATCGTGCTAAGTGTGGCCTGTAGGTATCTGTTACTTTAGGCTCTGTCTACCGCGTAAGGAATAAAGACGTGATTTGTGTATGTATGTAATATGTATATTTTCACGCGAATATCTCTAAAGGGGTAGGCAGTCATTATCCAGCTATAATACTTCCATGCTGGTCTGGGAGTAAAAAACATATAATGTACCCGTTGCTTCTCTTCCCGCGCAGATGGTAAAAGCCCATCGAGGGAATGGACTAAAATCTTTAGAATCATGTTATAGGCGATGCAGCTAGCAACCCATCACTATTTTGATTCCTCCTTTCCACCTATACAAACACAATCATGCTAAACGTGGCCTTTAGGTCTTGTTACCTTGGGCACTGTCTACCCCGTAAGGAATCAAGCTGTTGCCCGCGACTCCGTCTGTGAAGAAGACGCTTATCGCTATCCCGCGGAAACTATGCAATTTGCCGGGATAAAAACTATCCTATACTCTTTCCCGGAACTCAAATTATCTGTATACTAAATTTTAACTAAATCGGTTCTGCGGCTTAAGCGTGACAAGGTAACAGACATACAGACAGAGTTAATTTTGCATTTATAGTATTAGTAAGGATAAGGATAAGGATTTAAAGAATAGTTACTTAAAATATGTATCAGATACAGTTACATGAATCACGTCTTTATTCATTACGGGGTAGACAGAGCCTAAGGTGACAAGACCTACAGGCCACGCTTAGCAAGATTTTGGGGCGTATAGTAGATGAAAAAGGGTACAAAATAGTGATGGGTTGCTAGCCTCATCGCCTATAACATGATTCCTACGACTTTCGCCCATTCCCTCGATGGGCTTTTACCATCTGCGCGGGAAGAGATGCAACTGGTACCTTCTATGTATCAATCTTTTGTAAAATGTTATTCTGAGTTTAATTTTGAATTGTATGAATGATTTCGGCTAAGTTTATTTTATTTTATTTTATTGTACACAATTTTGCATGATACATAATTGTATCTTTTGAAAGCATATAAAGAAACTGAAACTAAAACTGAAAGGATAAGGATGTATGTATGTATTATGTGTTCCATGCTGGTCTGGGAGCAAAGAAAAAACAGAATGTACCAGTTGCTGCTCTTCCCGCGCAAATGGTAAAAACCCATCGAGGGAATGGGCGAAAATCATAAGGATCATGTTATAGGCGATGCGGCTAGCAACCCATCACTATTTTGATTCCACTTTCCACCTCTACACCCTCAGGGTCTTGCTAAACGCGGCCTGTAGGTCTTGTTACCTTAGGCTCTGTCTACCGCGTAAGGGATAAAGACGTGATTTGTGTATGTGTGTATGTATGTATGTGCTTATTTATACGTGTGGAGTGTGAAGTTGGTGCCTCAGCTCAAATAGTTCCGAATATATAATATAGGTACTATATAGGCACATAGACTAGATACTTTGGGGGCGTTTGAGAATTACGTAAGCGCTTGAAGGGGGCGGGGGGTCTTTGCTTTGCTTATTTTAGATGACATGGTGGGTAGGGGGGTCGATATGGTGATTACGTCAGCAGTTTCGATTCGAACTGCTGCTCACGAATCAATAAAAAACAGAACCCATTAAAAGAATAATGCTTAGGTACCTACCAATAATTACGTAAGCATGGGAGGGGGGGGGGATAAGGGGTTTGCTTACTTTCGCTGACAAGGGGTAGGAGGGGGGGGGGGGGGGTAAATAATTGGCATTGTTCATTTTTTTTAGTATGCTCAAATTTGAAAACCATTTCGAGGAAAACCATCAATTATCCGATTTATCTTGTCCGATTTCAAAAATATTTTATGATTGCAGATATTTGTGTAAAAGTACTTTGAACCTTTGTTTGACCGAACGACCGGGTTTTTAGACGGAATCCAGCATCGAATGTTTGCCACAAAAATGAAAAAAAAAGTTTGGCTACGGCAACTGTCACGTGTCACTGTCAAATCTACAAAATCATAGACAAAGCCGTTTTTTTTTATAGCCAGTCGAACGAAGGCGATTGGGATTCTGTCAAAATTCACGAATTATCAAACAGCGAAAAAATATTTATTATTAATTAACAAAGCTACGTAAAAGCATAATATTCAAATTAGTTGCTTGAAATAGTCCATTTTATCAAATTAAGGTGTTAAAAGCACAGCTTAAAAAAAATGAACAATGCCAATTGTAAAAAATCTGCTTAGGAAATACTTAATGGCCCCTTTCTGCCACGCAAGCCACAGATAAACATAACGATGTTATGATGGGAGTGTGGGTAATGGCGCGAGCTGAGCTAAGGCACCGACGTCAAACATATAAATAAGTAGGTAGCACTCACCAAAAAATATTGTTAATTTGACATTTCTAAAGTAGCGTGATTAATACAATTAATTATTATTATGAAATCTATAGGCGGATTTAGGCTACATTTAAATTAGATGTTTAACCAAGTCTGTTATTTTGGTCAGTAGGTCAGTTGTATTAATGGTTAAGTTAATTTTATAAGTATAGGTAGGTCTGCTTTTTATTTTGAAAAAATTACTTCCTACCAAGTTTCTTGCGGCGCATTCTTTTTTGGCAGATGATCTTTCCGAAAGCGCTGGTAAACTCAAAAAAGACATGTAAAAGAACCCTTCGAGGCCTATTTTGTAAAAAAAGTTTAAATCGAATTTTGCCTTATCGCAATACAGCCAGACGCGTTCATCCCTTACAGGTATATAAGCAGTGCTTGTAAGCATACGTAAATGTGCCCGACACTCTTCGTACCAATACGGATTTTGTTGGCAATATGCCTACCCTCTGTCAAAATTCACTGCATGCCCCTGAATACCGTGGTCGTAATCTAAAAGATATGGGACATACATGCATAGATTCATGTTCAAAAATATTTTTTTGCAGCGGGCGAGAGCTACGGAGACGGCGCTGAACCAGCCGGCTACTGCGTTGCCCAAGGTAAGGTTGGAGCAGGTCTCTGCTTACACTGGTTTATAGATATTTATAGATAATGGTACGCACTTGGCCGGTCTTTTTTTTTTCAATTAAAGCGTTTAAATGAAAAACTTTTTTAACACATTTTATCTTAACATTTATCTTAATTAGATGACTTTTCTCACAAAATGAATCCATGTCGTACATTAATTAGACCTTTGTCCTGAAATTAAAACTTAAATTTAAAACGCAACGCAACTACTGAAGACAAACTGAACACTAATCAGAGATTACTAGGAGCAATACAAACCGTTTAAAACAATAAATAATACCGTTTTCTTTCACTACTATTATCTTTTATTTTGATAGGCACGATGCACCAAGGGGCATCAGTTTTTAGAGGTAACAACTCGCAATGCGTAGCCATGTCAGCGTGTGCTTGCGTGTACTCGGTCTGTAGTTCTAGAAATTACCGCGATTTTGACGTTGATGTCATACTTAAGAGTGGCGACGAATTGTACATGCAATTGTTACCTATGTTAGAACGAGAAAATCAAATATATTTACAGCCAGAACAATTGCCATCCCATATTCGCTCCGGGAACTTTTCGGCAGAAATAGAACCAATGGAAGATGGCAACAATTGGATCGCTAATGGATTATATCCAGTAAATATTCATAACGTTAATGGAAAAAAGAGAGATCTGGTGAATATTCTTCAGACGCAAGTTTTTACATCGGATCATATCGATGCAACCGATAGTATCCTTTTTACCGGTCAAAGTTACACCGTTTCGTTCTGGAGACATCAGAATTCATTTTACTTATTCAATAGTCACGGGGTAGATTTTAATAATCGTACAGCAGACGAATGTGCGCGGTTGTTCAGATGTAATTCGGTGCAAAAGCTGGTGGACTATCTTTTCACGAATAGTCGCTTTCCAACGAATATACGAGATACGGAATACTCCTTGCACAGAATTCGTGTGAAAACTTTCACACCATCATCTCCCACGTTCACAGCGTCGTCGCTGATCAGCTCTCTGTCGCATCCTGCCACTGAGGTGATATCTCCGACATTCACGGAATCGCTCTCACAGTCGGATCTATCTCGGCCACGTTCGCCCACCTATGCCGAGGTTTGTGCGAAGAATTCTTGTGAGCGTGTCAATTCCGTATCGCAAACTTCTGCAACCACGACAAATATCGATGCCGCGCAACCCCAAACAAAATCAAAACGTACGAACTTTAATCCAGTGGTTGTAGTCGATAGAGTAGAAGATTTTAAACTGTACGTGTTAAATCCTGTTGTCATCGTCCACAATATGTTTTCGGAATTACCGTTAGACGACAATGAATCAAATGTCGATACGGCAACTTTTAACAGAGGTAGAGGCCGGCCCAAGAAACTTAAGCGTGGAACCAAGACGAATGCTCATTTAGATGCGGTCAAAAAGTACGCAAAAAAAAATCCCCACGTTCATCGTGAAGCGGTTAAAAAATACGTCGAAAAACATCCCGAAATTAATCGTGCCGCAGTCGAAAAGTATACGAAAAATAACCCCGAGGTTAATCGCGCCGCAGTCGAAAAATATTCTAAAACTCACCCCGAGGTTAATCGCGCCGCAGTCGAAAAGTATACAAACGATAACCCCGAGGTAAACCGCGGCGCTGTTGAGAGATATACCACAGTTAGTCGTGATGTTGAAGTTGAATTACGGCGATCAACAAACTTAATTGGGGAGTGGAGGGAGTCGGAACTTGCCAATATGCCACTGTTTTCGTTAAAAAAGCCATCTTTGCTGGCTGCAGATATCTTTTCGTGTCCGAACTGTAACGCGCGTCTCTTTGAGGAAGAGCGGGGTCGTAAACAGTGGTGTTGTGGGTCCGGAGCGTACAACGTTCAACAGTTTTCGCCTTTGTCGGAAGATTTCTATTCTGATCCCTCGTTTTTGCGTGCACCGCGAGCGTACAATAATTTATTTGCCTTCAGTGCCTTAGGCGTGTCACACGGTTATCAGCATCCCGAGCAGGGTATATCCTTTTTAAAAATTCAAGGACGTATCTATCATCGCGTTTTCGATCTTTCGTATGAAGAAACCACTAACAATATCGGGCTTTATATTAATGACAATAACGAACGCGATAGTATAGCACAAAGTCAACGCCTCAATAGGGATATTATTGTTTCTATCACAAATTATTTGCATAACGTCAATCCGTTTATAGAATGCTTTAAACGCTTGAGTCGGGAAACATCCGATCAAGCGTACATAAGGTTCGAAAGAACTACACGCGCAACGCACGGTAACATTTTGGGCGACTTACCTTTAGGCACGGAAGTAGCTGCCATAATAAGCACCGAGAGAGAAACTTTCCAACCTCATTGTATAGCCATCTGGAAAGTAGGTCATAAGAAACCTCACACTGTTGATATCATGAATCCATTGTACGAAGCTTTTCAATATCCGTTGCTTTACCCCGAAGGTAATGCGGGTTGGTTTCCTAATAAATTGGACAATAATCAAAATAAATTATCGCAAGTAAAATATATCCGGTGCTTACTGCTGTCAGAGACGCGTTTTTCAAAATTGGGTAGACTGTCTGAGGAGTGGTTGGTAGATGTTTATTGTAGAATTTGTGAAGAGCGTCTCCGCTACATCACCAACATGCAGAAACAAAATACAAATAATGCATTAAGAACTGCTCCACTCGAAGAAATAGAAATTAGTGTACAACAAATTCGCAACGATGAGACCATAGAAGGGGAGGGTTATGTCCCTGGTCGCATATATTTGCCTTATAGTTTCACGGGATGTCCGAGATATATGAAAGTGAAGTACATGGATGCGATTGCAATAGTAAATACGTTGGGTACTCCCTCGTATTTTTTAACTTTCACATGTAATCGCAATTGGCCTGAAATTAAACAATCTCTCGAAGCAGGTCAGCTGGCAGACCCACTTATATGTGCTCGCGTTTTTAATTTAAAATTAGCGCAACTTTTACGCGATATCCGGTCCGGTCGGTGGTTTGGCAAATGTTTGTACATGTTTCATGTAATTGAATTTCAGAAACGCGGTTTGCCCCACGCGCATATCTGTTTTAAAGTAGAGAACGGCCCGATACACAATGTAGATATAGATAAAGTAGTTCGAGCGGATATTCCCAACTCGTCGGAAGCTGACGGTAAATTGAGAACGACGGTTTTGAAACACATGATCCACGGTCCGTGCGGTCCTCCACATAGGGAAAATTTACCGTGTTGGGATAAAGAGCTACGCAAATGTTCAAAATTTTTTCCAAAATCCGAAACTGCCGTTACGTTTGCTGACGACAAAGGTTTTGTAAACTTGCGCCGCGACAGTAAGAACGAGGCTACGATCACGTATAACAGGCGCGAATTGGTTGTGAGCGATTTATGGGTCGTGCCATACAATGCGGCTCTTCTATTAAAATACGATGCCCACATGAATTTGGAGGTTTCGTCGCAGCGTACGATTGTTAAATATCTGTTTAAGTATATGACCAAAGGTCCGGACGAATCACGAGTAGCTGTTGTGTCCGAGGAGCATTTAAATGACGAGGTAGAACAGTACGTCACTAAGCGATATTTAGGATCGGGTGAGGCGGCGTGGAGGACCTTAGAGTTTGACGTGACGGCCCGCGAACCTAACGTCAAACAGTTGGCCGTGCATCTCGAAAACCGTCACAACGTTTATTTTCGACCAGGCACTGAAGTAGAATCCGCGCAACAATCAACGTCTAATCTGCTCACATATTTTAACCGTCCCGCCGGTGAAGAGTTTGACCGCTTAACATATTGCCAATTTTATGAACAATATTTAGTTCACGCGTCGCGACCAAATACAAAAAATACCCAAATTTACGAAACCGGTAACAACAGGTTTGTGACGAAACGGCAACGCGGAGAGCTTGTAGCGCGTCTATTTTGGGTCGCGCCTAATAGAGGTGAACAATTCTACTTAAGAATTCTGTTAAAGTCTTACCCGGCTCGAAGTTACGCGGAACTAATTAGTCTTGGTGGTCCTAATTGCAGCACTTTTCAGGAAGCTGCTAAAATTGTTGGACTCGCGGACGACGAAGTAGAGTACGAAAGGGCCATGTTGGAAGCTTCAACTTTCTATACAGGACCACGCCTTCGTAGCTTTTTCGTACTTTTAGCTTGTAACGGTGCTCCAGTTGCGCTACTGTGGGACACATTTAAAAACCAACTTAGTGAAGATTTTCTTCACAGAAATCCGGGAAACGCTGATATGGCGTATAATTTAGCGTTGATGGAAGTTAATAGAATCCTCCGAAAACACGGGAGTTCGCTTATAGAACACGGTTTGCCGCAAGTGCACGATCTTACCACAGAGTTGAGCCGCGAACGCGTTGAATACAGTACGAACCGTCTCGAAGCCTACGTCGACGAGTGGCTGCCGCGTTTATCATCTGACCAACGCGTTGTTTTCGATTACATCAATAGGCTATGCGTTGATGATTCTTTTCGCGATACAGCAAATTCCGCGATATTCATCGATGGTCCCGCGGGCACCGGCAAAACCCTATTACTCAACGTTGTTACAGCGCACGTGCGTGGTGCTTTGAAGGGCGTCGTACTATGTACTGCGAGTTCTGCTATCGCCGCTCAGAACTACGAAGGGGGAACTACTGCGCATAGTATGTTTAGATACCCGATAGACATAGTCGACGACCTCGGTTACTGGAACATTACCAACGGCACTCAGAGAGCTGAACTGATAGCAAACGCGCAAGTTATAATTTATGATGAAGCGCCAATGGCTCACAAGTATTTAATTCATTTACTAGATCGTTCGTTGCGTGATTTAATGCGAAGTGACAAAGATTTCGGTGGAAAAATTATAATTTTTGCTGGTGATTTCCGCCAAATTCCGCCCGTTGTTTCTAATGCGCGAAGCAATTCGGACATATTTAATTGCTCGGTAAAATCGTCTCCCGTGTGGCAAAGGCTTCAATTATTTTCTTTGGTAACGTCTCAAAGATGTAGAGTAGATTCAGTATTTGCAAACTTTCTGTTGGAATTAGGTTCCAACCGCTTAATTTCTGTCTCTGACGGTAACATAAAAAATTTAATCGATTTAAGTTTGATTGATCACGTAACAGAACTGAGTGATCTGATTGATTTCGTGTTCCCGTCAGAAACCATCAATAGGCCCGACGAATGCGCGCGTAGAGCCATTCTCTGCACTCGTAATGATGCCGTGAATGAGATAAATAATGCCATCTTAGACCGGGTTACGGGAGACGTGTTACGATTCTATTCCTGCGACAAAGTAGACAACGATAATAATGTCGACCAAGTTTTCTATGGCATTGACGCATTAAATCGCATCGAGATCACGGGTGTTCCACATCACGAGCTAAAGTTAAAAGTAGGATGTGTATGTATGATTATGCGTAACCTTAGTTTTGAAGATGGGTTGGTGAACGGGACCAAAGTTATAATCGTTAGGTGTTCGGCTCGGCTAATAACGGTACGGAAGCCCGAATCGTCAGATGAATTTCTAATTCCGCGTATTCTTTTCAAACAGCAGATTGACCCGCGAAGCCCGTTCGAATTGTGTCGCCGTCAATTCCCGTTGCGTTTAAGTTACGCGATGACTATTCACAAAAGTCAGGGGCAAACCATCGGTCGCGTCGGAGTTGACTTGAGGTCCGACATCTTTAGTCACGGGCAATTGTACGTCGCGCTGGGAAGAGTACGTGAATTAAATAATATTAAAATTTTAGTGCACCGCGATCGTATACAAAATCAAAAACCCTGCGCGATAAATGTCGTGATTCCTGAATTGCTTTAACTTCCATCATTAAATAATCAGATCTTTTAGCACTTCCTGTTAAGTTGAATTGTTCGTCTCTATTATATAGGATGGCAATCGTAATCATGTTTTATTAGGTTAGATTATTCCAAAAAATCATGTTGACATGGCTATTCATGCGAGTTTTTATATATTTTTTTGTAGTACACACAAGACACTTTTTCATACACTACACTAACACGATAGGATTTTAATTCTCATTCTATAGTCATGATACAATTGACTTTTTCAAAAGAGTGTTATGATTTAGATAATTAAATATTGCGTCACAAATCAATGGTAAATCACCTATTTCAAGTAGGCGTGTACCACCTTGTGTACATTTTTCATTGATAATAACGATTCTTTATCGTTGACGAAGTAAGAACTGTTGAGACAGTTGGATTTTCACATGAGACCGTATAATTTATCCGTCGTATGGACTCTAAAAGTTGGACGGTTAGGGGGTTAGAGGGAGGTTGTGGAGGCTGTAGCGTCAAAGTGATGGCATTATGGTAAGCGATATAACGGATGGGTTGTCGAGGCCACCGATTGCCAGGTTACATTGAAGATAATCCAACCACCGAGTCGACGAACCAGCCGGCAGATTGGTCAGTTCGGTTAGAGATCAATTGAGCAGTCGTAGTTACCATTGCCAAATCATCGACTTGGGTTGCAAAGGTCGAGTCGGTGTCCGGAATGACTGCGATCGTTGATATCCACTCTGCATTTCGTGGTTGTCAAGCGTGTGGTGGTGGACATACCCAGGTGGATGTTTATGTTGGTAAGGGAAAAAAAAGTAAAAAAAAAACGAAAATCGAAGTCAAAATCAAATTATCTTTATTCAATTTGGGCTCTTTAAAAGCACTTACGAATGTCAAACAGTTACCACCGAATCGGAAAATGCTACTAAGAGAAGTCGCCAAGAAATTCAATGACAATTATATTTTTTCAAAAATTGGAAGTAGGTACACATGCCAGTCACAATATTTCAGAATTACATCACAGTAGGCACGCTTATTGGGATCACACCCAAGTGCTGGTCGGAATCATTTTTCAAACAACCCTATCTCATCATCATCCACTTGCCCTTATCCCATTATCTGGGGTCGGCGCAGTACGGCTTTTTCTTCCATTCGTCTCTATCTTTCGTCAGCTCCACATTCACGTCCTTCACACACATATCATTCTTCACACGTTGTACGATTACCATCAAGGACTCGGAAAAAAACAAGTTGAAGACGATTCAAGACGATCAAGACGAATAAATCAGACGATATTATCACGAATATAACTCGAAAATATTAACAATGCCCCGAAAGACTCCAGACGTAACAGCAGACAAGCAGATTTTGACGACGTAAGTGCTGTAACATCGCGAAGTTAAGAAAAGAAAATTACTTCAGAAAAGAAAGGAGAGCACTAAGTACAACAAAGGGGACTTAGTTGCCATCAAAAGAACCAAATTTGGGGTTGGAATGAAGTTAAAATTAAAATATTTAGGTCCGTATCAAGTCGTTAGAGCTACTGGAAGAGACAGATACCCAAGTCCAGAAGGTTGATGACTCTGCCGAAGGTTCTAGAAACAACACTACCTTCTGTGAACATCTTGTCCGCATCACACGCCCATACCACGCTAAACAATGTCCTCTCAACTTTTAGAGGTACGCAGTCATAGGTTTTTCAAGGTCAACGAACACCATGTGCAGGTTTTTTTTTTTTTTTTTTTTTTTTTTTTTTTTTTTTTTTTTTTAATTACAATTTTTTGTTACAAATTTTTATTAAAAATTTTTTCACTTATATTCAAAAGGGGCCATTCAAGTATTACGTAAGCAGTTTTTTTACTATTATTTACCCCCCCCCCCCCCCCCTATGCTTACGTAATCATTGGTACCTATATGCATTTGTCTTTTAATAGATTCTGTTTTTTATTGATTCGTGAGCAGCAGTTCGAATCGAAGCTGCTGACGTAATCACCATATCGACCCCCCCACCCCCCATGTCATCAAAAATAAACAAAGCAAAGACCCCCCGCCCCCTTCAAGCGCTTACGTAATACTTGAACGCCCCCTAATGTATGTATGTATATCTCCACGTTTTGTTGTACAATTTGTAGGGTTAATACTAAGTTTAAGGACGACCTGCCCATTTTATCTGCTAACAATACCGGGAGCTCTACTGTATCTACCCCTTCTCTCCGAAAGGAGATAAGGTGGTTAGATTATATCAGTTAGATACTCCCGGTATTTTTAGTAAGTAATTACTTATTACTTGTTACTGATATTTTTAGCAACAAACAACCTGTTCTTCGCCTCCTCTCGCGAGAGAGGCTGGTTGTAAGAAAATTCAGCGTTGTTGCTAAAAATATCAGTAATTAGTAATAAAACGGGCATGTCATCCTTAAACTCAGTATTAACCCTACAAATTGTACAATTTATGTCCCAAACATTCTATATTCCTCCTCTTTTCCCGTAGTCAAGGGCCATTCAAGTATTACGTAAGCAGATTTTTTACAATTATTTACCCCCCTTCCCCTTGTCAGTAAAAGTAAGCAAACCTCTTACTGCCCCCCTCCCCCTCCCATGCTTACGTAATCATTGGTACCTATATGCATTTTTCTTTTAATGGATTCTGTTTTTTATTGATTCGTGAGCAGCAGTTCGAATCGAAGCTGCTGACGTAATCACCATATCGACCCCCCCACCCCCCATGTCATCAAAAATAAACAAAGCAAAGACCCCCCCCGCCCCCTTCAAGCGCTTACGTAATACTTGAACGCCCCCTAATGTATGTATGTATATCTCCACGCTTTGTTGTACAATTTGTAGGGTTAATACTAAGTTTAAGGACGACCTGCCCATTTTATCTGCTAACAATACCGGGAGCTCTACTGTATCTACCCCTTCTCTCCGAAAGGGAGATAAGGTGGTTAGATTACATCAGTTAGACACTCCCGGTATTATTAGTAAGTAATTACTTATTACTTGTTACTGATATTTTTAGCAACAAACAACCTGTTCTTCGCCTCCTCTCGCGAGAGAGGCTGGTTTGTAAGAAAATTCAGCGTTGTTGCTAAAAATATCAGTAATTAGTAATAAAACGGGCATGTCATCCTTAAACTCAGTATTAACCCTACAAATTGTACAATTTATGTTCCAAACATTCTATATTCCTCCTCTTTTCCCGTAGTCAAGGGCCATTCAAGTATTACGTAAGCAGATTTTTTACAATTATTTACCCCCCTTCCCCTTGTCAGTAAAAGTAAGCAAACCTCTTACTGCCCCCCCCCCCCCCCCTCCCATGCTTACGTAATCATTGGTACCTATATGCATTTTTCTTTTAATGGATTCTGTTTTTTATTGATTCGTGAGCAGCAGTTCGAATCGAAGCTGCTGATGTAATCACCATATCGACCCCCCCACCCCCCATGTCATCAAAAATGAACAAAGCAAAGACCCCCCGCCCCCTTCAAGCGCTTACGTAATACTTGAACGCCCCCTAATGTATGTTCTGTACAGCACGTAAACGTTACGTTACTCTCAAGTGACCATTTTTACCCAAGTGTCAAAATTTTTGCTGCGCAAAGTACAAGAAAGTCGCTCTAATATCCTTGTTATAGTTTTAATCGCCTTTACGGTAATAATACTAAATAAAACAAGAGATGTTTAACCCGCAATACATGCGTAGTTTGATAACTTAGCAGTTCTAATTCCTTATTTTTTATTTAAAAAAAGAAAACGTTACGTAACGTGTTGTATGAAAGACCCCCTCCCGCTCCTGTAACGCATCGTAACGTTTTACGATACCCCCCCCACCTTCAAATTGCGTTACGTAATACTTGAACGCCCCCTAATAAAAAAAAATAACACCGAAGGCTAATGCGGGAGCTTCGCTCCGCTATGCTTCCGCCTTAGCCTTTGAACCTAACCATTCCGAGTCGCTACCGCCCCGAACCGCCTTGATCGCTCGCTTCGCTCGCTTGCCGAAAATTAAGCATTTTAAGCTTTAGGTATTTTGAATATAAGTGAAAAAAACATTAGGTATTTAGATTTTAGGGATTTTGAACGTAGGTTATTTTCAGGGGCGTGCAGTGGATTTTGACAGAGGGTAGGCGTATTGCCAACAAAATCCGTATTGGTACGAAGCGTGTCGGGCACATTTACGTATGCTTACAAGCACTGCTTATATGCCTGTAAGAGATGAACGCGTCTGGTTATTTTACGTTAGATTTTTTTATTTTAGACATTTTTAACGTGACCTCTTTCAATTACATTACTGTCAAGAAATATTGGTACCTGATCACCGATTAAAAAGCATAGTGTATAATAATAAAATAATTAATCACGAAGTCCTCATATGAAATTTTCTTTTATGAGATTTATTATGTCCGACCGTTTTCATGTGCCCTTTACGAATTGAAAATATGCTGTGAATTCATTCATTAAACGCATTTGTTAAATTCTGTACAATTTATTTTATCAACACATCTCTTTCCAAATTTAAGGAAATCTTGATTTGTCATTAGTAATGAATGATATAACAAAATTTGACGACTGTAGATGGTATCCTTTTTGTAACTTATTTTATTGTTGTATCATCGAAACTCTATGCATGTATAAGAAGACTTTTTGGCAACGATTGTATAAGAATACTATTTAAAGTACACTAGCCATCAACTGAATTTCTATTCTATCTTATTGAATATACTAAATGCTCTACAAGTACGCATTATATGCACATAAGTTTAAGAAAAAATGTTAAAGTCACTACAATATGAAGAAACGAAAACTTGGCAAACTTCAGACCCTCCAGGTGCAAGATGTAAAACATAGAACATTCCTTAACCAGTATTATCTCATTGAAAACTTAACGGCAGCCCGCAAATTGAATACTTGACAAAGTCTTGTGAAAAGCGGGGAAATAATTATAAAATTAATGTTGAAGTCATCACGATATGAAGAAATGAAGACAGCAAACTTCAGACTTCACCGGAAGCATAACCCATAACCCAGTGCAGGGGCGTGCAGTGGATTTTGACAGAGGGTAGGCGTATTGCCAACTAAATCCGTATTGGTACGAAGCGTGTCGGGCCCATTTACGTATGCTTACAAGCACTGCTTATATGCCTGTAAGGGATGAACGCGTCTGACCCAGTGTTACTTCGCTGAAGACTTAACGGCGGCAACGGACGACGACTTTCGAAAGCTTTCCGGGGAAGAACGTTAATTTTTCATGTAATTTAAGTACCCGGATTTTTTTTTCATCTTGTATGAAATAAAAACCATACATAATCCGTTTACATGCCTTTCGTATCTTGTCGCTGAAGTTTTAACGAAAGGCCATCAAGTAACAGAAGACATCCTGACACTTCGTTCATCACCAAAAAAAACAGAGGCACATCTATTTTACGAAAAATGTATATGATACACTGCCGTTAAAGCTGCTGGGCGATATGCCAGTTCAAATAGCTTAAAGATTTTACATAAAACTATGTTGTCTCATCAATTGCAAACGGCTGCCGAAATTCGACTCGGAGATCTCAAAGAACTTGAATGAAATTAGATGAAGACTGAAATTCTGAGCCAGTTCCAGACAAGATAAAACAAAAATGGAAATGGAGTAATTCTAAAGGAAAATGAATCATAATGGGTAATGTAATTTTTTAGTTAGTTATAATTTCATAGCAATTTTACTGTGCACCATCAGGTTTTATGTTTAGACCTTTTTTACATCTTATGATCTTTTGTAACAATAAAATATGCAGTAAAAAAAATTCAAAACAAAAAAAAACCTTTAAAAAAGCAAAAAAAAGAACAGAAAGAAAAATGAACAAGAAAAAAAAACAAAAAAAAACAATAAAAAACAAAAAAAAGGAACAAAATAGTCAACTGCATACTGCAACACCACATTTTTAATTTTATATAACGAATAGAATAAGATTTTTAACCAAGTCTGTTTACTTACTTTGTTTCATTTGTAACCGCTAATGGAGATGAAAGATATGTTCGCAGTTGCGAAGATCGCTTAGGTCTATTCTCAATCATCTATAAGCAAGCAATCACGAGGGCACATTTGTTTTCGAAAACACATTTATCAAAATCCAAATAATCTTTTTTTTCTGATGGGTTGGTTTTATGTAAGCTTTATGGTTTTTTTTTTTCATATTTGGACTTCGGTTTTATTATTCTGAGAATAAAGTATAGAATGAATAACTAGACTTCTTATGTTTATTTAAATTCTCTTTTTTTACTCGCATTCATTTTTGACTTTTCAAGTGAGTGTCGAGTTAAGAAAATAAAATAACGCAGGGCAGCTTGTGGCGAGGCTGTTGGGGAGTAGCGACCCCACGTACCCGACGCTCTTTGTACGCGCCTATATTTTTCAAACACTTGGCGAAGGGCGAAAGTAGTTGCTACTTCCGCCCTTCGCCAACTGTGCGAAAAATATGGGCGCGTACAAAAAAACCTGCACATGGTGTTCGTTGACCTTGAAAAACCTATGACTGCGTACCCCGAAAAGTTGAGAGGAAATCGTTTAGCGCGGTATGGGCGTGTGATGCGGAGGAAATGTTCACAGAAGGTAGTGGTGTTTTTAAAACCTTCAGCAGAGTCATCAACCTTCTCGACTTGGGTATCTGTCTCTTCCAGTAGCTCTAATGACTTGATACGGACCTATGTACTCGTATTTTAATTTTAGCTTCATTCCAACTCCAAATTGGGTTCTTTTGATGACAACTAAGTCTCCTTTGTTGTACTTAGTGCTCTCCTTTCTTTTCTGAAGTAATTTTCTTTTCTTAACTTCGCAATGTTACAGCACTTACGTCGTCAAAATCTGCTTGTCTGCTGGTGCGTCTGGAGTCTTCCGGCATTGTTAATATTTTCGATTTATATTCGTGATAATATCGTCTGATTTATTCGTCTTGATCGTCTTGAATCGTCTTCAACTTGTTTTTTTCCGAGTCCTTGAGGGTAATCGTACAACGTGTGAAGAATGGTATGTGTGTGAAGGACGTGAATGTGGAGCTGACGAAAGATAGAGACGAATGGAAGAAAAAGCTGTACTGCGCCGACCCCAGATAATGGGATAAGGGCAAGAGGATGATGATGAGATAGGGTTGTTTGAAAAATGATTCCGACCAGCACTTGTGTGTGATCCCAATAAGCGCGCCTACTGTGATGTAATTCTGAAATATTGTGACTGGCATGTGTACTTCCAATTTTTGAAAAAATATAATTGTCATTGAGTTTCTTGGCGACTTTTCTCTTAGTAGCGTTTTCCGAATCAGTGGTAATTGTTTGACATTCGTAAGTGCTTTTAAAGAGCCCAAATTGAATGGATATTTTGATTTTGACTTCGATTTTTGTTTTTACTTTTTTTTTCCTTACCTACACAACATTCACCAAGGTATGTCTACCACCACACGCTCAACAACCACGAAATGCAGAGTGGATACAACGTTCGCAGTCATTCCGGACACCGACTCGACCTTTGCATCCCAAGTCGATGATTTGGCAGTGGTAACTACGACTGCTCAACTGATCTCATACCGAACTGACCAATCCGGACGGTTGATTCGTCAACTCGATGGCTGGATTGTCCCCAGTGTTACCTAGCAATCGTTGATGGTCTCTAAAACCCATCCGTTTTCGCTTCCATACTGTTATCATTTTGAACGCTCAGCCACCCTTATTACCCTTCAACTTGCAGAGTTCTCGACTCTTCATTATATTTCTTATGTGCTTAACCCAATTTTTTCGACCGTTCTTACCTTCAGCAACGATCACGAAACGTTTAATCGATGACGATGTTACACTTTGGTATGCGGCAATACTTGGTAGGTGGTTTATTAGGTATTTGTTACACTTTATTTGTTAATCTAAAATCGAGCATTTTTGCGAGAATGCAATTGCTACATGAATTATAGATTTTGAATTTTAATTCTATACACGCCACCCTAAGACACCTTTGCTACCTAAATATTTACATTTCCATGCAAAACACTTCATTCTTCAATGTAGATAGTTGCAGTTATCGTGTTTTGGGTTTTCTGCAGTTAGTTTAGTTAATTAGTTCTAGGTTTAGTTAGGTTGAATTAGTCTAATTAGGATGCTTTAATTAGGTTTAAAATATGTATTTTTGTATGTAAACTGTTGATTGCACATAAAATATATATTTATTTATTTTTAATTTTTATTTAATTAGTTTAATTAGACTGCTTTAATAATTAGGTAGAGAATATGTAGGTTTGTTCATTTATTTATATTTATTTATTTATATTATTTATTTAATTAGTTAAATTAGATTGCTTTTATAATTAAGTTCAGAATATGTAAGTTTGTTCATTTATTTATTTATTTTATTTTTGTATTAATTTATTTGAATAAATTGAATTGCGCTGTATGTAGTTGGTCTTTTTCAGACATGCATTATCCCCACATTCGCTTACACATTAAACGTAGTAACATTACACGTAGTAGGACCGTAGTGGGAGGTAACGCCGCTCGCGTCCGTGGGTTTACCATTGAGCGCGGACACATCACCACCGTGCGACGCCGCTACCATGAAACGACACGACGGCCTGCCGTTCCACGTTACCGTGTAGACAGCTACGGTGCACCGCGCCGGCTCACGGCACACTGCTCGGCAGTTTATGTTGCGCTGTTGCTAAGTTCATGCGTATAAGTGAAAAAAAGGTTGACTTTGGCATTATCACAATTTGATAAAGACGTGTTTTTATTTTCAATCCTTTACTGTTTTATTAGGCTACATCTGCAAAAGTAAACCTTAAAATATGACTTACTTCTTTTAATCGATTCACTCTACAAACATCTATTTTTAAATTTTAAATTTGTTAACAGGCAGTGGGTAACAGTATGCTTAGAGTAGGTTTTCGGTCACAAAATACGTCTCGAACACATTTGCGTTAAAATGTCAAATACTATGATAACAGTTTGTTGCCGTTTCAATCCTCAATTGGCGCTGTTAATTTTTCCATAGTAATTGAGACGATTACGTGAATGCGTTCGAGACGTTTTTATATGCGAAAACTTACACTAGAGGCTCAGCTCCACTAAAACAGCGAAAGTTACCCGTTTTTTGCACTAACACGTACGAACTTAGCGTAACTTAGCATTATCAATTACCGAGCGGGTGCGCCGCAAGCCAGCGTGGGGCGGCGCTAATCCGGGTTGATGTGTCCACGCTCATTTGCCCTACACGTGCCTCCTGGGTGGTGCTAAATGAGCGGTATCTATTGCTAAACTTTCCAGTAATGTGTTTTTATTGTGTCGCACAGATGACTTGGAGCGAAACTGGAAATTACCAAAGAAAGGAAGATGCGGCACACTTTCAACCATTGACGACTGTTACACCAACTCGACGCAATAAATGTGATGTCCAACGATACAACACTGCATGTATTCATTACAAAGGTATTTATTCTTGACAAATTGTTGTTTACATTTTATCCTCTTTTTATGATATCTAATTGATCAGCTAGGTAATTAATTAAATAATGTAATTTGAAAAAAAAAAAAAACATTTCTTTTAAGAATTCGTTTAAAAAATAACTTAATTTAATTAATAAAATAGATCCAGGACTTTAGCATTCAAATCGGTAGTAATGTTGCATAATATAGTATAATTTATGGTCAACACGTAACCCCACCCGTGGGCTAAGAACGTGGGCTGTTTCGAGAGCCATGAGGAATAAACCTCTATAAGAAATCCAGCGGTCACTGCGGGATAGAGCGGGGCATACCCGATCCTGTATCACACAGTGCCGCATAGAAGAACCCCATCCCTGGGTGACCTTCGGACGTTGCGGTAGTCTCCTTGTGCACCCGTAACGTCCTCATTCAGGCAAATGGGGGAAATTGTGTGGTTTTTAGTGGGTATGCCCAGTGTGCATTTTCCGTGCCTGAGAGACCCACATACGCTCCGGAGCCCCGACCGCAGTATACACTTAGGGTGCGTTTTCCACACCAAAAAAAAAAAAGAGTTGAAACGAACTGTGTAAATTAAAAAAAGGCTAGGTTACAGTTTCTGTTTTTTATCAAGTAAACTTAATAAACTGTATTTTTTGTTTAAGGTCTTCGATGGAATCATACTTGGACACATCAATTGGCTGTGGAAATTAAAAGGCAACAAAGGAACATCGCGTTCGGTATAAGGCCAACACTGTCACATTAACCATCAATGAGAAGGAAGAAGAGATTCGTCCAGCATCCATGCCTTAAGTGAGGGTTGTGCTGGCCTCATGTTTGTATTCGAAAAAGAGGACAGCTATGGGCTGCGAGTAGGCCAAAACTATGTCTGTTAAAACTGAAATAAAAGTTTTTTATTATTTATTCACTTTTTATTATTTCTACCCTTTTATTTTCTTATACGATAAGGAAGATAAACGAGCAAGTGAGTCACCTAATGGTAAGTGATCACCACTGGCCCATAGATAACCGCGACCCCAGAGGAATTGCAGTTGCGTTGCCTATCTAGAGGGCTAAGATGAAATGCCTCTTGTGCCAGTAATTTTCTCGGCTGTCTTTCTCTGCACACCGTAACACAACAGTGCAAGCGCTGCTGCTTAGCGGTAGGATTAGCGACTAAAATGATGGTAGCGAGGACGGACGTTGCACAAGGTTCTACCACCCGTAACACATTTCAAAACCTAATCTTATAAATTAAAGGCAGATTTCTCTTTATTACCCTCTGCTCTGTTTGAAGGGAATCGGTTTAATACTATCAAATATGCTAATACCTATCCTATTCATAATATTTCGACTCCATGGGAGCGGATTCAGAATACATAAAGTTTAAAATGTATAATGGGTTAAAATACATAATGGTTCAAAATATATAACGCAATTTTCTGTAAAACTATTAGCTAAATGAACTTTTTTGATATCGTAATCTATAGATTGGTTTAGGTTAGGTTAGGTTTGTTTTATAACAATCCTGTTATTTTGTAACTTTCTTACAAAATCGCATTATATATTATAAAAACCATTATGTAATTTAACCCATTATACATTTTAAACTTTATGTATTTTAATACGTACCCCGACTCCATCTTTAATTGTCTTTGTTCCAAATTTACCAGAATCTCAAATAGACATATTTTCAATACAATTAAATGTTTTAATGACGTTTATACATTAGTTACATCCATTATCTAAATTGCATAGTTATTAAAAAGTAGATAATTCATTAAAATACTGAATAAAATTCAGGCTGAAGTTGAAAATGTTGAATTGAAAATTAATGAAAACACAATCAAGTCAATCTGAATTAGTCTTGTCAAGAGTCAGGTATTTTAAGTAGGTGTAAATCATTTCAAATTTTAGACATTCTGAAACTAATCTGTTTTGACTTTGGGACATACTTAACTGGGAACATAGTGTCATGTGCAACACACGAGCTGTCTGATATTTGGCTATAGTCGCTGCTCGCTGTGCTATCGTTACATTTTTAGCTCCCAATCAGTAGCAATAATCTGCTCTTCGAAAGGAATAATTAAAATAAAGTAAAAAAAGGTTAGAAATATCTAAATATCAGTGTGGCACGGGACCCTCCGCGGGTCCCGCGGGGCCCGCGGCCCCCACGCGAAACGCTTTTCACAAGATGGCGGATTCGAAATTGCGGCCTAAGAATAAAATAAAAAAGGTTAGGATTATTTAAACAAAACAGGGTGGCACGGGACCCTCCGCGGGCCCCTTGGGGCCCGCGGCCCCCACGCGAAATACTAGTTATAATATATATAGCTGAATACCCACTCACTCACTCACTGACTGACATGCTGTTTTGAAGAACCCGTAAGAGGTAAGGCTCGACTCTATACATCGTCGTATCAGAAATGCCCCCACGACCACCAGAAAAATACGAAACCGACCTGAACGTGGAAATTGACTTGACACATGGGGCGGTTCTCCGCAACGGCTCAACCTATCGAGTTTGTCCGGAACTAAAGTCGCTCAGAACAGCCGGCCAATGGGTGAGCCGGTCCAAGATTTTTCAAAATGGCGAAAACAAGATGGCCGCCATACAAAATTGAAACGCGAATATCTCAGAGGCCAGTCGAGATAGGTGAGTGGTGCTCGACCAAATGTCATTCAGAGTTGAGGGGGAAATCTGACTATGCAATTTTTTTTCCAAGATGGCGGATTCAAAATGGCGGCCAAATTTTTTTTTGCTCCGATCCAATTGAAATTTTGCATCCGGGGCTCTTCTAGGCCACAGATTCCAACCGCATACTTTATTTTTCGATTCCGCCATTTTCCAAGATGGCCGCCATACAAAGTAATTTCTGTATTTTTGATCTGTTGTTTTGAGGAGCCCATAAGAGGTGGGGTTCGACTCAATACACTTTTGCATTAGAAATTATATCAAAAGTACAAGTAAAAGCAAAATTGACCTGAATGTGGAAATTGACTTGACACATTGGCCAGTTCTCCGCAACGACTTGTCCTATCGAGTTTGCCCGGAACAAAAGTCGCTCAGAACAGTCAGACAATAGGTGAGCCAGTATTTTTTTTTCAAAATTGCAAAAACAAAATGGCCGCCATACAAAATTGAATCGCAAATATCTCAGAGGTCAATCGCAATAGGTGGGTGGTGCTCGACCAAACTTCGTTCAAGTTGGGAAGGGTTATTCAATGAACCTATTATTTTTCCAAGATGGCGGATTCAAAATGGCGGCCAAAGTTTCTTTTACTCCGATCCGATTGAAATTTTGCATCCGGGGCTCTTCAAGACCACAAATTCAAACGCCTTACTTAATTTTTCGATTCCGCCATTTTCAAAGATGGCCGCCATACAAAGTAATGTCAGACTCATGGACTCACTTGTGTTGTATAGCAGCTTTTAGGAATAGGGTTCGACTTTATACACCATCGCATAAGAAATTATATCACAAGAACAAAAAAAAATGCAAAACCGACCTTAACGTGGAAACTGACTTGACACATGGGCCAGCTCTCCGCAACGACTTGCTCTATCGAGTTTGCCCGGAACTAAAGTCGCTCAGAACAGCCAGCCTATGGGTGAACCGGTAAAAAAAAATTCAAAATTGCGAAAACAAGATGGCCGCCATACAAAATTGAAACGCGAACATCTCAGTGGCCAGTCGAGATAGATGGGTTGTGCTCGACCAAGTGTCGTTCTAGGTGGGAGGAGTAATCTACTGAACCTAATTTTTTCCAAGATGGTGGATTCAAAATGGCGGCCAAAGAATGTAGTAAAAAAGTATAGAAATATTTGAAAAAAAAACAGGCTGGTAGGGTAACCTCCGCGGGTCCCGCGGGGCCCGCGGCCCCCATGCGAAATGCTTTTCCAAAGATGGCGGCCAAAGAATAAAGTAAAAAAGATTAGAAATATTTGAAAAAAAAAACAGGCTGGTAGGGTTACCTCCGCGGGTCCCGCGGGGCCCGCGGCCTCCACGCGAAATGCTTTTCCCAAGATGGCGGCTAAAGAATAAAGTAAAAAAGATAAGAAATTTTTGAAAAATACAGGATGGTAGGGTACCCTCCGCGGGTCCCGTGGGGCCCGCGGCCCCCATGCGAAATGCTTTTCCAAAGATGGCGGCCAAAGAATAAAGTAAAAAAGATTAGAAATATTTGAAAAAAAAAACAGGCTGGTAGGGTTACCTCCGCGGGTCCCGCGGGGCCCGCGGCCTCCACGCGAAATGCTTTTCCCAAGATGGCGGCTAAAGAATAAAGTAAAAAAGATAAGAAATTTTTGAAAAATACAGGATGGTAGGGTACCCTCCGCGGGTCCCGTGGGGCCCGCGGCCCCCATGCGAAATGCTTTTCCAAAGATGGCGGCCAAAGAATAAAGTAAAAAAGATTAGAAATATTTGAAAAAAAAAACAGGCTGGTAGGGTTACCTCCGCGGGTCCCGCGGGGCCCGCGGCCTCCACGCGAAATGCTTTTCCCAAGATGGCGGCTAAAGAATAAAGTAAAAAAGATAAGAAATTTTTGAAAAATACAGGATGGTAGGGTACCCTCCGCGGGTCCCGTGGGGCCCGCGGCCCCCATGCGAAATGCTTTTCCAAAGATGGCGGCCAAAGAATAAAGTAAAAAAGATTAGAAATATTTGAAAAAAAAAAACAGGCTGGTAGGGTAACCTCCGCGGGTCCCGCGGGGCCCGCGGCCTCCACGCGAAATGCTTTTCCCAAGATGGCGGCTAAAGAATAAAGTAAAAAAGATAAGAAATTTTTGAAAAATACAGGATGGTAGGGTACCCTCCGCGGGTCCCGTGGGGCCCGCGGCCCCCATGCGAAATGCTTTTCCAAAGATGGCGGCCAAAGAATAAAGTAAAAAAGATTAGAAATATTTGAAAAAAAAAACAGGCTGGTAGGGTTACCTCCGCGGGTCCCGCGGGGCCCGCGGCCTCCACGCGAAATGCTTTTCCCAAGATGGCGGCTAAAGAATAAAGTAAAAAAGATAAGAAATTTTTGAAAAATACAGGATGGTAGGGTACCCTCCGCGGGTCCCGTGGGGCCCGCGGCCCCCATGCGAAATGCTTTTCCAAAGATGGCGGCCAAAGAATAAAGTAAAAAAGATTAGAAATATTTGAAAAAAAAAAACAGGCTGGTAGGGTAACCTCCGCGGGTCCCGCGGGGCCCGCGGCCTCCACGCGAAATGCTTTTCCCAAGATGGCGGCTAAAGAATAAAGTAAAAAAGATAAGAAATTTTTGAAAAGTACAGGATGGTAGGGTACCCTCCGCGGGTCCCGTGGGGCCCGCGGCCCGCATGCGAAATGCTTTTCCAAAGATGGCGGCCAAAGAATAAAGTAAAAAAGATTAGAAATATTTGAAAAAAAAAACAGGCTGGTAGGGTTACCTCCGCGGGTCCCGCGGGGCCCGCGGCCTCCACGCGAAATGCTTTTCCCAAGATGGCGGCTAAAGAATAAAGTAAAAAAGATAAGAAATTTTTGAAAAATACAGGATGGTAGGGTACCCTCCGCGGGTCCCGTGGGGCCCGCGGCCCCCATGCGAAATGCTTTTCCAAAGATGGCGGCCAAAGAATAAAGTAAAAAAGATTAGAAATATTTGAAAAAAAAAACAGGCTGGTAGGGTTACCTCCGCGGGTCCCGCGGGGCCCGCGGCCTCCACGCGAAATGCTTTTCCCAAGATGGCGGCTAAAGAATAAAGTAAAAAAGATAAGAAATTTTTGAAAAATACAGGATGGTAGGGTACCCTCCGCGGGTCCCGTGGGGCCCGCGGCCCCCATGCGAAATGCTTTTCCAAAGATGGCGGCCAAAGAATAAAGTAAAAAAGATTAGAAATATTTGAAAAAAAAAACAGGCTGGTAGGGTAACCTCCGCGGGTCCCGCGGGGCCCGCGGCCTCCACGCGAAATGCTTTTCCCAAGATGGCGGCTAAAGAATAAAGTAAAAAAGATAACAAATTTTTGAAAAGTACAGGATGGTAGGGTACCCTCCGCGGGTCCCGTGGGGCCCGCGGCCCGCATGCGAAATGCTTTTCCCAAGATGGCGGCTAAAGAATAAAGTAAAAAAGATAAGAAATTTTTGAAAAATACAGGATGGTAGGGTACCCTCCGCGGGTCCCGTGGGGCCCGCGGCCCCCATGCGAAATGCTTTTCCAAAGATGGCGGCCAAAGAATAAAGTAAAAAAGATTAGAAATATTTGAAAAAAAAAACAGGCTGGTAGGGTAACCTCCGCGGGTCCCGCGGGGCCCGCGGCCTCCACGCGAAATGCTTTTCCCAAGATGGCGGCTAAAGAATAAAGTAAAAAAGATAACAAATTTTTGAAAAGTACAGGATGGTAGGGTACCCTCCGCGGGTCCCGTGGGGCCCGCGGCCCGCATGCGAAATGCTTTTCCAAAGATGGCGGCCAAAGAATAAAGTAAAAAAGGTCAGAAATATTTGAAAAAAAAAAAACAGGGTGGCAGGGTGACTCCGCGGGTCCCGCGGGGCCCGCGGCCCCCACGCGAAGCGCTTTTCCCAAGATGGCGGATTCGGAATTGCGGCCAAAGAATAAAGTAAAAAAAGGTCAGAAATATTTGATAAATAACGGGGTGGTAGGGTGACTCCGCGGGTCCCGCGGGGCCCGCGGCCCCCACGCGAAACGCTTTTCACAAGATGGCGGATTCGAAATTGCGGTCTAAGAATCAAATAAAAAAGGTTAGGATTATTAAAACAAAACAGGGTGGCACGGGACCCTCCGCGGGCCCCTTGGGGCCCGCGGCCCCCACGCGAAATACTAGTTATAATATATATAGCTGAATACCCACTCACTGACTGACTCACTGACTGACATGCTGTTTTGAAGAACCCTTAAGAGGTATGGCTCTACTCTATACATAGACGTATCAGAAATGCTCCCACGACCACCAGAAAAATACGAAATCGACCTGAACGTGGAAATTGACTTGACACATGGGGCGGTTCTCCGTAACGGCTCGACCTATCGAGTTTGCCCGGAACTAAAGTCGCTCAGAACAGCTGGCCAATGGGTGAGCCGGTCCAAGATTTTTCAAAATGGCGAAAACAAGATGGCCGCCATACAAAATTGAAACGCGAATATCTCAGAGGCCAGTCGAGATCGACGGGTGGTGCTCGACCAAATGTCGTTCAGAGTTGAGGGGGAAATCTGACTAAGCAATTTTTTTTCCAAGATGGCGGATTCAAAATGGCGGACAAATTTTTTTTTGCTCCGATCCGATTGAAATTTTGCATCCGGGGCTCTGCGGGGCCACAGATTCTAATGGCATACTTTATTTTTCGATTCCGCCATTTTCCAAGATGGCCGCCATACAAAGTAATTTCTGTATCTTTGACCTGTTGTTTTGAAGAGCCCATAAGAGGTGGGGTTCGATTGTATACACCGTCGCTTTAGAAATTTCATGTTTAGTACCAGAAAATGAAAAATTGACCTGAATGTGGAAACTGACCTGACACGTGGGCCAGCTCTCCGCAACGACTTGCCCTATCGAGTTTGCCCGAAACAAAAGTCGCTCAGAACAGCCAGCCAATAGGTGAACCAGTATTTTTTTTTCAAAATTGCAAAAACAAAATGGCCGCCATACAAAATTGAAACGCGAATATCTCAGAGGCCAGTCGCAACAGGTGGGTGGTGCTGAAACAAATATCGTTCAAAGTGAGCGGAGTAATTAAATGAACCTATTTTTTTTTCCAAAATGGCGGATTCAAAATGGCGGCCAAAGTTTCTTTTACTCCGATCCGATTGAAATTTTGCATCCGGGGCTGTTTGAGGCCACATATTCAAACGGCATAATAAATTTTTCGATTCCGCCATTTTCCAAGATGGCCGCCATACAAAGTAATGTCAGACTCATAGACTCACTTGTGTTGTATAGCAGCTTTTAGGAATAGGGTTCGACCTTATACATCATCGCATAAGAAATTTTATCACAAGTACAAAAAAAATGCAAAACTGTCCTGAACGTGGAAACTGACCTGACACATGGGCCAGTTCTCCGCAACGACTTGCCCTATCGAGTTTGCCCGAAACTAAAGTCGCTCAGAACAGCCAGCCTTTGGGTGAACTGGTATTTTTTTTTACAAAATTGCTAAAACAAAATGGCCGCCATACAAAATTGAAACGCGGATATCTGTGGCCAGTCGAGACAGATGGGTTGTGCTCGACCAAGTGTCGTTCTAGGTGTAAGGAGTAATCTAATGAACCTAATTTTTTTCCAAGGTGACGGTTTCAAAACGGCGGCCAAAGAATATAATAGAAAAGTCTGGAAAAATTTGAAAAAAAAAACAGGCTGGCAGGGTATCCTCCGCGGGTCCCGTGGGGCCCGCGGCCCCATGCGAAATGCTTTTCCCAAGATGGCGGCCAAAGAATAAAGTAAAAATAGGTTAGAAATTTTTGAAAAAAAAACAGGACGGTAGGGTACCCTCCGCGGGTCCCGTGGGGCCCGCGGTCCCCATGCGAAGTGCTTTTCCCAAGATGGCGGCCAAAAAATAAAGTAAAAATAGGTTAGAAATTTTTGAAAAAAAAAACAGGACGGTAGGGTGTCCTCCGCGGGTCCCGTGGGGCCCGCGGCCCCCATGCGAAATGCTTTTCCCAAGATGGTGGCCAAAGAATAAAGTAAAAATAGGTTTGAAATATTTGAAAAACAACAGGCTGGCAGGGTACCCTCCGCGGGTCCCGTGGGGCCCGCGGCCCGCATGGGAATTGCTTTTCCCGAGAGGGCAGCCAAAGAATAAAGTAAAAATAGGTTTGAAATATTTGAAAAACAACAGGGTGGCAGGGTATCCTCCGCGGCCCCCACGCAGAATACTTTATCCATGGTGGCGGTTTCAAAAAGGCGGCCAAAGCATATAGTAAAAAAAAAGGTTAGGATTATTAAAACAAAATAGGGTGGCAGGGACCTCCGCGGGGCCCTTGGGGCCCGCGGCCCCCACGCGAAATACTAGTTTTTTATAATATATATAGCTGAATACCCACTCACTGACTGACATGCTGTTTTGAAGAACCCGTAAGAGGTAAAGCTAGACTCTATACATTGTCGTATCAGAAATGCCACCGTGACCACCAGAAAAATACGAAATCGACCTGAACGTGGAAATTGACTTGACACATGGGGCGGTTCTCCGCGACGACTCGACCTATCGAGTTTGTCCGGAACTAAAGTCGCTCAGAACAGCCGGCCAATGGGTGAGCCGGTCCAAGATTTTTCAAAATGGCGAAAACAAGATGGCCGCCATACAAAATTGAAACGCGAATATCTCAGAGGCCAGTCGAGATAGGTGAGTGGTGCTCCACCAAATGTCATTCAGAGTTGAGGGGGAAATCTGACTATGCAATTTTTTTTCCAAGATGGCGGATTCAAAATGGCGGCCAAATTTTTTTTTGTTCCGATCCGATTGAAATTTTGCATCCGGGGCTCTTCGAGGCCACAAATTCTAACGGCATACTTTTTTTTTTGATTCCGCCATTTTTCAAGATGGCCGCCATACAAAGTAATTTCTGTATCTTTGACCTGTTGTTTTGAAGAGCCCATAAGAGGTGGGATTTAACTCTACACACCATTGCTTCAGAAATTTTATAATAAGTACCACAAAAATGAAAAATCGACCTGAACGTGGAAACTGATCTGACACATGGGGCAGCTCTCCGCGATGAATTGCTCTATTGAGTTTGCCCCGAACAAAAGTCGCTCAGAACAGCCAGCCAATGGGTGAACAGGTATTTTTTTTTCAAAATTGCGAAAACAAGATGGCCGCCATACAAAATTGAAACGCAAATATCTCAGAGGCCAGTCAAGATAGATGGATGGTGCTCGACCAAACTTTGTTCAAGTTGAGATAGGTAATCTAATGAGCCAATTTTTTTTCCAAGATGGCGGATTCAAAATGGCGGCCAAAGTTTCTTTTACTCCGATCCGATTGAAATTTTGCATCCGGGGCTCTTCGAGACCACAAATACAAACGCCATACTTAATTTTTCGATTCCGCCATTTTCAAAGATGGCCGCCATACTAAGTAATGTCAGACTCATACACTCATTTGTGTTGTATAGCAGCTTTTAGGAATAGGGTTCGACTTTATACACCATCGCATAAGAAATTTTATCACAAGTACAAAAAAAATACAAAACCGACCTTAACGTGGAAACTGACTTGACACATGGGCCAGCTCTCCGCAACGACTTGCCCTATCGAGTTTGCCCGGAACAAAAGTCGCTCAGAACAGCCAGCCTATGGGTGAACCGGTAATTTTTTTTCAAAATTGCGAAAACAAAATGGCCGCCATACGAAATTGAAACGCGAATATCTCAGTGGCCAGTCGAGATAGATGGGTTGTACTCGACCAAGCGTCGTTCTAGGTGGGAGGAGTAATCTAATGAACCTAATTTTTTTTCCAAGGTGGTGGATTCAAAATGGCGGCCAATGATTAAAGTAAAAAAAGGTTATAAATATATGAAAAAAAATAGGGCGGAAGGTTACCCTCCGCGGGCCCCGCGGGGTCCGCGGCCCACACGCGAAGTACTTTTTCCATGGTGGCGGTTTCAAAACGGCGGCCAAAGAATATAGTAGAAAAGGCTGGAAAAAGTTGAAAAAAAAAGCAGGCTGGCAGGGTACCCTCCGCGGGTCCCTTGGGGCCCGCGGCCTCCATGCGAAATGCTGTTTCCAAGATGGCGGCCACAGAATAAAGTAAAAAAATGGTTAGATATATTTGAAAAAAAAAACACAGGGTGCCAGGAAACCCTCCGCGGGTCCCGTGGGGCCCGCGGCCTCCATGCGAAATGCTGTTTCCAAGATGGCGGCCAAAGAATATACTAAAAAAGGTTACAAATATTTGAAAGAAAAACAGGGTGGCAGGGTGACTCCGCGGGTCCCGTGGGGCCCGCGGCCCACACGCGAAGTACTTTTTCCAAGGTGGCGGTTTCAAAACGGCGGCCAAAGAATATAGTAGAAAAAGCTGGAAAAATTTGAAAAAAAAAGCAGGCTGGCAGGGTACCCTCCGCGGGTCCCGTGGGGCCCGCGGCCTCCATGCGAAATGCTGTTCCCAAGATGGCGGCCAAAGAATATACTAAAAAAGGTTACAAATATTTGAAAGAAAAACAGGGTGGCAGGGTGACTCCGCGGGTCCCGCGGGGCCCGCGGCCCCCACGCGAAACGCTTTTCCCAAGATGGCGGATTCGAAATTGCGGCCAAAGAATAAAGTAAAAAAAGGTCAGAAATATTTGAAAAAAAAACAGGGTGGCAGGGTGACTCCGCGGGTCCCGCGGGGCCCGCGGCCCCCACGCGAAACGCTTTTCCCGAGATGGCGGATTCGAAATTGCGGCCTAAGAATAAAATAAAAAAGGTTAGGATTATTAAAACAAAACAGGGTGGCACGAGACCCTCCGCGGGCCCCTCGGGGCCCGCGGCCCCCACGCGAAATACTAGTTTGTCTTTATATAAGTGGAGGAAAATAGTCATTGAAGATAGTCGTTGGTTTGTACGGCATTGTTGACACGTCCTATCTCTTTTTCAATAGATCATCCTCGTCGCCGCTCTCCTCGCCGCAGCTGTGGCTCGGCCACAGGAGGGTCACGGGCACGGACACGAGCACGGACACGCGTCCTCGTCGCAGAGCGTGCAGCGGCACGACACGCCCGCCGAAGCGCCCGCCGACTACCACGACCACTACGCGCACCCCAAGTACGAGTTCCAGTACAAGGTGGAGGACCCGCACACTGGCGACCGCAAGGCGCAGCACGAGACACGTGACGGCGACCGCGTCACGGGCTACTACAGCCTGCACGACGCCGACGGCACCATCAGGATTGTGCACTATACCGCCGACAAGAATGGGTAAATATTGTTGTTGTTGTCGTTGTTGCTCTCCTATGGTACCCCAGTGGTACAGAAGGCCTTCGTGAGCCGTCTGCATCCGCTCCTATCTAGTGCCTCTCGCTCCGCGTCCCTCCAACTCAGCCCGGCAAATATAACGTTTGATTAATAAACTCACGTGGGTTTATAATTATTTTTCGTTCACACTAAGCTTGACCACTCTCAATTGCATTTATCACTTCTTTTTGTCAAATGGTATACCGGTGTGGCAGTAAGAGCTAATGCATTCGATGACGAGAACCCACGTGTTAGAGGATGTGGTCTTAGCTTTTAACAGTTTATTGTCGCGTTATTCTGTATTTAGGCGCTGGAGTTAAAAAAAAAAAAAAAAATGTTAATTATTTTTCAGATTCAACGCTGAAGTCAAACGTGAGGGTCATGCTCAACACGTTGCGCCCACTCACGAATCTCATCACCATTGAGGACTTTAGTTGCCTGTTCATGTAGCAATAGCTGTTTTCTTGTTTTTAAGCATTGTGATATTAATATGTTTGTAAAATGTTATTTGTTGATAAATGTAATAAAAATCGGTAGTGGTAACTTAATATTGCAGTTTGTATTTTGTTACATTACGAAACCCAATTTTGTCATTACTCTGACCGTGTATAAAAATCTACTGAAAGTCACTCTCCTGAAAACACTTCGAAAGCTTAAATGTAAACATATAGGTGCCCAGTAAATCCACTAATTTTAATAGAAAGTAGATTACTAATATATTTTAACAGAAGTACATCTACAAATATTTAATGCTATTTAATGTTATATAATATTTGCCACTATTTAATGCAAGATACTTTTAGGAGTACCTTTCTATTGCCTGTAAACAGACAGAAAAGATAGAAAATAAGTAACTGGTATATCTAAAGGATTTGATTAACTTTTTCGAATGCGATGTTATTTAAATATTCGGCAATTGTTTTTAAAATTAGGTAATCTAGTGATTCATGAAGCTTATGATAACTTAATTTTATTTATCTTTTTGATAGGTATTTTCTTTGCTTTCTTAGACAGAAACAGACACAACGTAACAGTTGAAATAGGTACATTTTTCAACGCAGAAATTATAAAGAATTTATATCGGGTACAAGCGTATAGATAACTGAATAAAATCAAAAATATTTTTTAACAAAATGTATTTGGTACAAAACGTATTGAAATCATTAAAAACAATCAAATGTAATAAACATATGAAAGAAGATCACAGAATAACGTAGAATTAGGTGAAGGGCTCTGCTCAGTAATGGTTGTGATGATGGGGGACGATGTGGTGGGTACTGTGTTTCACGTCGGCGTGGAATCTGGAGCAAAAAATAAAATAAAAAGACATTAGGAAGTCAAAGATTATTTTAAATAACCTATGTTGGATGATACGACACAAATTCCGAAATAATATTAAGGACAAAGCAAAGGAGTTTTTTGTCATCTTTAAATTTAGTGACGTCGAAACTAGAACGTGGGTCTACTGCGTTCAGTAAAATGATTATTAATTCTCTGAATAAGATTATAAAGAAATATTTAAAGCGCCATCAAAAGCCACCGCGACAATTTTGGCTAACCGAACTACTCCTAAATCCTCAAAAGCCCTGACACCTCGGCAGACCTAGTTACCATCACATGGCTGACACAAAACCTTCAGTGTCGTCACCTACTTATTGAAACAAACATAAAAACACGCCAAAAGTAGGCCCGTTTCAGTGTTGGTGAGAGAACAAAGTTTTTAAGCGTTAAAAAAAGCAATCTATTTTTTGCTCGGAAGTAGAAGGTCAGCCACCGTTTGAAGCGCTCTTTACCCTATTGATGAGTATTAGACAGCTGGGCTCTATTTTATAGAACTTACCCGGAGTGTTTGTCGCCGTGGTAGTGCACGTCCCTGACGGAGCCATCAGGCTGGTGCAGGCTGTAGTATCCCTTGACGACGTCGCCGTCGCGGTGCTCGTGCTGCGACTTGTGGTCGCCGGTGTGAGGGTCGTCGACCTTGTACGCGAACTCGTACTTCGGGTAGGCCTGAAAGAAAATCGGATGTCTTTATTATGCAAAAAAAACACACCACGCAGTCATCGAAAATCATAATTGTCAGAATCATAATCATTATTGTTATTGTCCGTAATAGTGCGTACACAAAAGCCACAGTGACCTACTGATTAGAAACTACGTAAACAGGGACGTGAAGGACGCTATAGCTTTTTTTATACTAGCTTTTACAAGTACGTATAACTATGGTTGCAGCCAGAGAGAAAATGCAGCCAGCATCGTCTTGGTGTTTCTTCTTTTTATTATTTTACTCTTACAACATGAAACTACCGTTTATGTGTAATAATTTTACTCTTACGTAGTAATCGACGTGGTCGTGGCCGTGACCGTGTCCGTGACCGTGGCCGTGGATCGGCACGACGTGCGCCGGGCCGTCATGCCGGGAGATGTGCTGGGATGAGAAACCGTGTCCGTAGGCAGCGGCCGCGGCGAAGAGCATAGCGAGACACAGAACCTATGAAACAGTTTTTTTTTAATGTGAAAACAATCAAAAATATTTGCGGTTCTGTATTTTTTTGCTATGTAGATAAAATGAGTTAAAAATATAAGATTAATCTTCATTTATTCAAGTTTTTTCACGTATGTTGACAACAATTAGGGTACACTTTTTTGGACCTACTTAAATATCTGGATATGATTCAAATTTACCTTCGAATACATCTTGTATTGTATTTGGTTTGATGCTGATGATTCTAAGCACAACAAGTGACTGATACATATTCTGTAAAACCTGTGACTTTTATATTGTCGATAACAATATCAAGGCAAAATTGATTTCACTTAGCAATTGGCAGTTAAAATTGTTGGCCTACGAAGCCATGCAAAGTTCTTGCAAGTATTTCGTAAATTATTTGTTCACGATAGAATGTACTGGCTATGTGATATTGCATACCTAGTTATCGTTTATCGTGTAATTTATCTATTGAAGGTAATTTGATCTATGTTAAATTAATTAATTTATCATTAACGCTTGTCAAATCTCTAAACACTTTATCTATAATCTTGTGAAAAAATATTAAACAGACACTGAATATTATGAATGTTGTCCGCAAGCGTAGCGTAGGACATCCAACAACGAGATAGACGGATGACCTGGTTAAAGTTGCGGGTTCAAGGTGGATGTAAGCCGCTTCCAACCGAGGGCTATGAGGGAGGCCTATGTCCAACAACAGTGGACGTCCTACGGCTGATATGATGGTGATGACTGAATGTTTGATTAGCGAAATTATTGGGTACCTAACATTTTTGAATGTTTCATGTTTACCTAAATATAGTAACAGGTAGAAAATATTTTCACTACTGTAGTGGAAATCGCATGCTGACGACGAAAGTGACCCAAATCAAAAATTCACCTAAATGAGTTAAAATAACGGAAAGACCCCCAAAAGCATACTTTACAATGTGGATAGTTGAAAACAGCCCTTTTCGTGTTAGAAGAGCATAGAGTGATATTGTTAGTCTCTTTGTCACGCACTCCCTCCCGCACCTGTCGCCAGAACGAAAGCGCCCGCTTCAGTGTTACGTCACAGGGTGTTCCAGTTATTTTAAAAGTGACCTAAAACTAATTCAGCCCCTATAGTATTAACTCATACGGCAAATTTGCACAATTATGTTTAATTCTAAAGAGGTCCATGTGATTGGGTCACTGTAGTATCGATGCATGTAATTGATTTTGTGAAACATTTTGTCTTTGCGTCACTTTAGTATTAAACTTTGTGGATGAGATGATGGTATTATTAAGAAAGTGTCTGTTTTATTTTAAATGTTTATATATTAAACTTTTTAAACTTATTTTGTAATAGGTCTGTACTTTATTTGATCAATGATTATTGTTAAGGACTAATTAGGCTTTGCGCTTTTTCATTACGTTTTAGTAACGAACCTGACTACTTAACGGTCGCTACCATTTTTAATTAAAATGAAGAAAAGAGCTGACTACATACTGCACATGGTGATTGATAAAAACAAAATGAGGTCGGCTGCCACTATCACCACACCACATATTACTCAAATAAGTGTACCACATCACCACTAAAAAAATAACTGCAAATACACAACATCAACAATATAATTATAATCATGTTATAATTATCAATCGATTATCAATCCGACAAAGAAAACGCGCCCTCAAGTCCATCAGTTATAGAGGTTGTGTCCTATACGCGAAAAAAAAACAGAACTGGACCCACCCGCCATCGATCCGGTCCTCAAATGTTAATTAATCATTAGAAATCAGATGGTCAATAACTGAAAAATAAACAATCAATGACCTCCCAATTAATTTTCAGGTAGACGAGCCCACTGCCGAAAACAACTCGGCGCAAATATTTTACAACTGTACCTAATGAGTTCTCAATCAGTCTACCTGTGACCATGATGCAGCGGCGTCGAAATATTGGAAGTACTTCGAGGATAACCGCTTTCTACGTCTATAAATCGTATAAATGTCTAATACCTACGTAGAATTACTACGAACATTTTTTTTACATTTAATGATAATCATCGGAATCAATGTGAGGTGGAATCTTTATTGCAGTTGTTCATGTTAGTCAATATTTTCGCCAACTTAGAGATTTGGTTATACGTCAGAGCAAGATGGAAATAGATAATGATGCTCACTCTAATTATTTAGAGTTGTGCTCCTCTTATAAAAAATGTTATTTTTGATGGTTACTTTTGCGTAAGAAAGCTTAAAAAGGGGAAAATTTACTATATACTTTTACTAAGTAATTTATGTCTATTAGAAAAATGTATCTAGTTAAAAACTGTTACGTTCATATCACCACGAGGTACATTTATAAACTAAAAGAGTCCTAAAGCTGATAGTGGCACTTTTTATATCAAAATTTATTCGTAGTGTGTAAGGAACTTAGGAGTAAAATAATGCATTTAAAGTTACTATCAATTATATTTTAGTAAGATAACAATAAATAGGTATCAACAAATAGTGTTCAGTGGTGGTGTTTCGGTTCGATGTGTACGGCATGTCCTTCCCGTTTCACGTCAGCGTTGAATCTGCAAATACGATAATAAATAAGTCATATAAATAATCAATTTTAATTCGAACGCACAAAAGAAACTACACAACACAAGTAAGATTCCGAAATTTTTGAACCTATTTAGTTTTATTAATGTTGTTCTTAGTACCCAGTCTTTTTGTCTGATGAGTAGTGCACGATCCTGGTGGTGCCGTCAGCCTCGTGCAGGGTGTAGTAGCCCTTGACGACGTCGCCGTCGCGGGACTCGTGCTGCGTTTTCAGGTCGCCGGTGTGCGGGTCCTTCACTTGGTACTCGAACTCGTACTTGGGGTGGCTCTGGAAACAGCAACAATACAGTTGTGACAGATGTCTTAAAGTAGACAATTAGTAGGGACGGTGTCGTGTGAGTGCTCACGTAGTGTTCGAAGTGTCCGGGAGGAGCCTTGGCGGGCACGTCGTGGCGCTGGATGCTCTGCGACGAGTACGCGTGCTTGTGCTCGTGTCCGTGGCCTTCCTGTGGCCGCGCCACAGCCACGGCGACCAGAGCGGCCAGTACGAAGATCTGTGGCAAAAAAATACTGTCACATTAGAAATCCTCTGTCGATTGGGTTCAGAAAGCGACCAGGACGAAGAAATTTGTAATAAAATTAAATCAGTGCTTGCAGATATGTAACACGACGAGGTAGATACCGATAGACGACACAAAACGTGAGCAGAATTCTAAACTTACCTTTCTTACGCGTAATCTCTAGTGCAATCATTTTGTGTAATCAGAATACAATTTAAATAGCGTTTAAAAAGTTAGAAAAGCATTTCGTCTTACATACATGGTGTGCGAGAGCATAGCGAGAGATTTGAACAGTGTATTCTTGAGGTCATAATGAGTAAATACATTTTATATTAACATAGGTTGAATTATGCGTTTTCAAATTTATACCCATACAAAATGAATTTAAAAACGCACTATTTGACCTAGGTTTATTTAACATTTTTTACTCCTTATGACCTCAGGAATACACGGTTCAAATTTCTTGCAATCCTCGCGCACACCGTGTACCTACACAGTTAGAAATCGTGAACTATGTAAACAACATTTTGATACAATGTCCTGATTCGGGTAATACTTCGTTGTATAACTTGGTTGAAAACTGCAAGTAAATACAAATATCGTAAATATTTAGCAGAGTTTGAAGAATTAATGTGATAATTCACGACGAAATAGAAACCAACGACAAAAAGATTTGTTTACATTGCTCATAAACTCCGTCAGTCTAGACTTGAAGAGCCAATTTAATTTATTTAATATGTATAGTTAGAATATCCATGTTGCCTTGTTTTATTTATTAAAATAATGCCTACCTTCATGGACATGGTTGTACTTTGCTTTTGACAGCTAAATGAGAATTGATACTGCATCGTTAATTCACGAGCTTTTTATATGTATTCCTTTTTGTGAAGTAAGTGTCAAACCAGTTCATTACTTAAAACATACACCATATTGAGCGAGTTAATGTCCTTGACTTACACAGTCAAAAGACAAAAATAAAAAGAAAGTTATTCATTTTCCAAATTAGGCATCTAACTGACGTCGGTTCTATATATAAACCATATATATATATTTGGAATAGATTGGAATTAAAAACTACTTCGGTGTACATATTTGTACCACAAAATATCCCAAATAGGTACCTTACCATAATAAAGTCTTAATTATCAGTAGTTAAGTTTGACCTGAAAACAGTTTTTCTAATTAATATATTAGATACATACATACATACACACATACATACATACATACATATGTCACGTCTTTATCCTTTACGGGGTAGACAGAGCCTAAGGTAACAAAACCTTAAGGCCACGTTTAGCTATAACATGATTCCTAAGACTGGGCGAACCCATTCCCTAGATGGACTTTTTTTTTTGGAAGAGAAGCAACTGGTAAATTCTGTATGTTTTTTCTTTACTCCCAAACCAGCATGGAAGAAGAATATATTAGATCAGATATTAAAATACTGTAAGTATTATAGTAACAACTTTATTTGAAAACAATATTTTAAGTTTATCAAACACAACAATAAAATACAACAACGGTTTTAAGTACGTACAAAATAATAATAGTCACTAAATTTTATTGATGATGATGGTGTTCAGGTACAATATGGTGAGTGCTGTGTTTGACCTCGGCGTGGAAACTGTAACAAGAATAACTCATCAATATCGCTTCGTTTATAAACAAATAATCCAATATTGTGGTTAAAGCCTTATAGAAGAACGGTTAAGTAAGGATCTTACCCAGTCTTCTTGTCAGCATGGTAGTGCACGTTCCTGATTGAGCCGTCGGGCTCGTGCAGCGAGTAGAAGCCCTTGACGACGTCGCCGTCGCGCTGCTCGTGCTGCGTCTTGTGGTCGCCGGTGTGGTGATCCTCCACTTTGTACTCGAACTCGTATTTGGGATGAGTCTGTAGGGATGAAGGATTTTTATCATATTAATTGTACAATATAACAAAAAAATCTAGCACAGTTAATATCAGATGCATATAGGAATTAGGAACTGTACACGACGGTATTGTTCAGATACTTTTGAGGTCCTATAGACAGCTCCTATGTATTTGATAGGTAGTGACTGTACGTCGTAATGCTATATCGTCTCATCTACTTACGTAGTAGTCGACGTGTTTTTCATGACCGTGCTCGTCTTTAATGGTGACCTCCTGCGCGTGACCGTCGTGCTTGGAGATGTGCTGCGAGGAGTGCGCGAGCTTGTGTTCATGTTTGTGCTCTTGTTTGTGCTCATGCTTATGTTCTGGCTGATGCTTGTGTTCATATTTGTGCTCTTGCTTATGCTCGTGCTCATGTTTATGCTCGTTCTTGTGCTCGTGCTCGTGCCCATGCGTATGCTCGTGCTTGTGCTCATGCTTGTGCTCGTGCTTATGCTCGTGCTTGTGCTCGTGCTTATGCTCGTGCTTATGCTCGTGCTTATGCTCGTGTTCATGTCCGTGCTTATGTTCGTGCTTATGCCCGTGCTCATGTCCGTGATCGTGTCCATGAACGTCCCCATGTACGTGTTCCTGCTCGTGTCCATGATGGTGGATCGTTGCTATTTGTGGAATGCCATCATGACGAGTGATATGCTGCGAGGAATGACCAAATCCTAATTCATGCCACTGAGCAGTGGTTACAACCACCAGAGCAGCGAGGCATAATACCTGTAGAGTAACAAATAGTAATTGTTTAAGATTGTGTTCGAACAATGTGACAATTTGTGTTTTATTAATGGTATCCTTTCAAAAGGCTACATAAAAATATTAATAGGTACTTTAATTTAGATGGAATCGAGCTAGCGTAAATTTGTGTTCAAGTCACCGTTACCTAGCTAGAAACTAAAACAAAGAAGGCATTTTTTTCCATTTATGCCTCCTACTGCCAAAATTAAAAAAGGAAAACCAGTACAATGCGTTAACTATTTACCTTAAAATTCATGATTTCTTGTCTGTGCTGAGGTCCTAATGAGACAATGCCCAGCTGTGAACTGATATTGATTAACTAAAATCCACTTCTTTTATATTACCGATAACGATTCTGGCTATATTGATTTCATTCCATTAACATAATGCACCAAAAGCATGCCTAATTTGAAAACATTTCGTAAAACATTTGTCCAACAAATATCATAACAAACAAAGCGACGTTGCATTATCTGTTGTAAATTCTGGGCCAAATATGCACTTTGTTTCGATTAAATTACTCGATTAACTGACTTTGTAATTGACGTGCCAAATAAAGAGATAAATATTTACTCAATTATACATAAAAGTTTGATATGGTTAAGTTAATTTAGCATTCGGTAGTCTTTATCCGTCACTTTGATATTTACCTTAGCCAAATTCAGTCATGAATTTTGAATTAAAATCTACAGACACAAAAGTGAGTTTACAGACATAATAACAGTCAGAAAGATAGGTTTTTTATGGAATTATCGATCTAAAAGAAACATTTAATAGAACAGCCAGGTAATGTTAGTGCGTCGAAAGTGACTTAATTGTATTAGAAACAGATGTAAGAGTGTCTATTATAATTAATGTTAGTTCTGAACTACAACCCAGGACCCCGAATTTGAGTGTCATTTTCATGGGATTTTCCATACATTCTCACAATAAGAATTAATCCGGAAAATATCACGAATCAGCACCCAGCATAAGACAAGTGTTTTCTTTGGATTCATAACGCAGAGACGTAAGACAAACAGAATGATAAAAGCTTAAGTGTAACCATGACGTCTTTATGCGATTCAATTCCGCTTCAGTTTAGGTTCACTCGCTGTCAGATGCATACTAAAAATGACAGCTAAAACCAGGGGGGCTACCATGATGTCTTAATGCGATTCAATTCCGATTTAGTTTAGGTTCGCTCGCTGTCAGACGCATACTAAAAGTGACAGCTAAATTAAGTCGGAATTGAATCGCACTAAGACGTCATGGTAAGGCCCACGTTCTTCAATTTTTTTTCGTTCAGAATTATCCATCTTATATTTTATAGTTGATCTAAGAACTCAGAAAGTAGGCATCAGATCAGTATCATTAGGTCGTGGTTGTTCTGATATTGAAACCAAACGTTGCTTCGTTGAATTTAGGTATGTTGAAGTGACAATAACTGCAAAACCCAAAACTTGCCCAGACATTATTGCACCCGATTTTGGACTATGCTGACGTTAGTTATCCTGATCTTTTAGAAGAGCTCCTGAATAAACTTTAGCGAATTCAAAATCTATGCATTCGGTTTATATTCGGATTACGTAAATACGACCACGTCTCCCACTTTCGATCACAGGTCAAGTGGCTCCCAATCCGTTTTCGCCGAAATTCTCACATCCTCATCCTTCTCTACGGCATTCTTTTTAATCCTGCAACTCCTCATTACCTCAAAGAGCGATTTAGTTACGTTACCTCTGTAAGATAATCTCAAACTTTTCTCCTTACTGTTCCTCTTTCTAATTCCAAATTCTATGTATATTCTTATACTGTTCAGGCTATATGGTTGTGGGATTCCTTGCCTATAATCATAAGGCGCGCTAAATGTTTACCCATATTTAAATCTATGTTGAAGGAGCACTATCTGTCATCCTGTGCATGAATCTTGTAGCTGGCTTTTTTAGGTACGTGTTTATGTGTCTATTTATATCTCCATTTATTATAAATGTGTGTTTCATGTATAATATGTTATGTATTTTCAGTACTTAGTATATAAATGTATATTCTAAATTGCACCACCTGCTCAGATCTGTTCTGTTCTCCAGTCCATTATGGTTGCCTAGTAGAGATCGCTCTGTAGCGATAAGGCCGCCTATTGTTACCTTGTAATATTCTGTATACCTTTTTTCTGTTTTGGTTATTTCTCTATAGTATTACACAACTGGTGTGTACGTGTAGAGTAATGCAGAGTAGTAGGTACCAAATCCTTGATTTCCTTTCCTTTTCCTAATGTTTAGTATGTTGTTTGGTATCTTAGGGTGATTAATTGTTCCACTTAACAAACTGGCTAAATTAATTGGTACTTGCATAAAATTCCATATTTAGATGAAAGTTAAGTATTTTTTAAGAGTTGTTTTATTTTAGATTTTAATATAAATTCGTTTGTTTATTGTATACTTACATATTTAAATATTTATCAGTGATTATTATACAACGCTCTAGACGACTATAATAATTTCAAAATTAGAACTTTATATCTGAACTTAGTTACTTCGATTGAGCGTCGTGAGCGCTTAGTGGAACGCGCCCAATCTCGTACCTTACTTAGGCCACTCGGCAAGCCTCGTGGCCTAAACACGGTACTCGACTTTAAGAGCCTTCATTATACAACGATTGTATAAAATACTATTAGAAAATTATTGTATAATATCTCAAAAAAAATTACCTTTTTAGTTGCCACAAAAAGCTGTAGCCAAATTCGATGCAGACGAAGTTACGGGCAAAACAAAATGAAGTGTCAAAACTCAAACTCAAACACAAACTATTTATTGCATAAAAATGTTGTGACAAAGATGTTATTATGTATATAGTTTCAAACATTTACCCTGTAAGGGCACGGCAATTTATTATAAAATAATCTTGAAACTGAAACTTATTATTGGAAGTGTCGTCAATTTGATGTTTTTAATATTACAAATGCACCTGCTCGCAATTACTCTTCCACACTAAAATGGCTTAACAAATTTGGACTTTTGCTGCATGGATAGTCTAGAATCTTGAATACTTCAATTCCTAATTTCGTAATATTGGATACTTTTCAATCCAGAAAATTGCATGCTTTTCATGGAACAGAATTATACAAATTTGCTGACAACAGCGGTGCTAGTAATAGGTACGTAATAATAAGTATATGCTATTTTGTAAGCTTTGATTGTTCATGCAGAGTCAAAAGTTCTTATCATTCTTCATTTAAATAACTTATAATTAAGTAACCAACATTTTTATTTTAAGACTCGGTCTGCCGCCTTACAGAAAAAATAAATAAACATAGGTACCTAGTTTTAATCTTAATCTTAGTGTAGTACTTAAATTTTATGGAAATGTCAAACTTAATCTAGGTTTAACAACTTTACCCCTAATTCATACACTGAATTGTGTTTTATCTGTGTCTAGAAGCAAATAGTAGAAGTTTTGAAAAAAGTGCAGGTCAGGTGTACGCGAAACCGACGAGCATGTATGAAAAGATTGATGAACGTGGATAAAGCGAAAGTGGTATGTCCAAATCGTAGCAAGTGGAACAAAGTAGTCTCTGCTTACCCCTATGGGAAAGAAGCGTGACTGTATGTATGTATGTAGACAAGCACATTTTTATTGCCAATGATAATAAGACATGTAGTTAAACTAACGGAACAAGACTTTTTTTCTGCAAGTGTCCTCCAGTCAAATGGTGATTAAACTGTCAGCCAACCAGCCTACCAGCTAGGCCAATAAACAACGAATCTAAGTGATCCTTTATGGCTTATATTTTATCCATTTCAAGTACGGAACAGTAACGGTTTGACCAGTTTGGCTATTCAATTTCTGTGTTTTAATATATGTGCTATTTAAAAACTACCTTTTTTTGTTAACAGTTTTATTTATCAACGAGAGCAATTACACATCTAGATAAGTTTTTGAAAGACAGCATTAACAACAACAAGAATGCAATGCTTATTTTAATGATGATGATGGTGTTCCGGAACGATGTGGTGAGTGCTGTGCTTGACCTCAGCGTGGAAACTGTAACAGAATTAATAATGTCATAGTGACCTAATAGACATAATCTTCCGAATAATATGCCAAATCTGAGAGTCACAGCTTAGCGGTATGGTTAAAGACACCGGATACCCAAGTATCCGATTGAGAAAGAGTCCGTCAGCTCGTAGTTCTTAAGTTTTTGAGCGACGTATTCACTAGTAGACAACTCTGGCTAGGCATAAAAATTTGCTTACTTACCCAGTGTGTTTGTCGCTGTGGTAGTGCACGTTCCTGTCAGAACCGTCGGGCTCGTGCAGCGAGTAGAAGCCAGTGACGACGTCACCGTCGCGATGCTCCTTCTGCGTCTTGTGGTCGCCGGTGTGGTGGTCAGACACTTTGTACTCGAACTTGTATTCGGGATGAGTCTGAAACAATTAACCAACGATTTACTTTATTGTTTTCTACGAGGGATTGGCTCGACCTTTGACTAGGTATACCAGGACACGAGCAACTAAATGATACGGCAACTAAAATATAGGGTAGAAGGATGGAAAGATAAAATTACCTTATTATATTTGCAAAAATGATAAGATAAACTAGAGGTTGCAGTGGCCCGACTTTTGAAAGCATATCACTCGAAAGTGCCACTTAAAGGTAGCATAAATCTGCGTATAGCTATGAAACTACAGCTCATATTAAATTATGGACTATAGTTGGCTAGATTGTTGTATAGGTGCTGGAATTTTCTTCAACCATATTCATATTTCAAATTCAGCACAATTTTTCAGTTTCAGTGGAATTTTCACATTCGTGCTTTCAAAATTCAGGCCCTTGCACTGGGTTTCGTCTCTACTGACAGAAACTACCAAGATTTGTTATGTACAAAATAATAAAGTTTTGATGATAAAACTTACATAGTAGTCAACGTGCTTTTTATGGCCGTGCTCGTCGTGAATGGTCACTTCTTGCGCATGACCATCGTGCCGAGAAATGTGCTGCGAGGAGTGAGCATGTTTATGCTCGTGTTGAGCAGCTACTGTGATCGCTAGAGCAGCGAGACAAGCCACCTAGGAAAATTATAAAATATAGATGATTTGAACTAATAAATTGATGGTATGCAGTGTTCAGTAAGCATTCTTCGGACATATTAGTCCATACATTAAAATACGTGAGTGACCGGCTATGTTTTTAGTTTGAGTTTACTACAGAATTATTTAGGCTGCAAAAGCAAAAAATTAGCCACAAAATAAATTTTTTTTTTTGTTTTACCTTAAGATACATTTTTGGTTGATGATCTGACAACTGTCTTTAAAATACTAAGTTCGACGTGCAACTGATACTGTTTTACAAAAATACCACGGCTTTTATAATACTGAAAATCAGGCCATATTGATTTCATTATTGATAAAAGTCGTTAAAACAATCGATACCTAAATGGGAGAGTATGTAATAATTTTGTAATGCATTTGTTCAGCGCTCTCACGTAAGCTTTCACACATGTGCACTTTAATACAGTTGCGTGCGTACAGACAACACATACAAGTGTATACAAAAAATTATAATTTTTGCACTCTGTGATTTTATGAATTGTATCCAAATGTGTTTAAGATATAGATATTTAGATACTCAAACATATTCAGCTATTGCAGTTCATAAAATCTGTGTTCACAGTGTTATAAGAGCACTCTAGGCAGATAATACTAACGTTGAAGAGGGATTGAACGGAATTTGACTCTGTGAATATACTGTACAGAATCAGGCGTTACTTTGCGGAGGTTCATGTCAAAAATAAATTGATAACTTTACTCTGCGGTATATCGCGGAGTAGCAAAGTAAAGTTACCCATTTTTTTTTGTTTTTTCTGTGAATGTAGCTTAAATATTAGCTCTGTGACAGCTATCATTCCCATACAAATTCTAACCAAAACCACGAGATTGTAGGTTTAGTTACGATAGAATGTTGCAAGGCTCCATAAGAACATTTATCGAATAATTATACTTCGCTGATTCAAAGGTGGATACAAAGTAACTTCGTGTATAATAATACCGTATGTTCATTAGATACATGAGTGTAGAACATTGATTGTATAGTATGAATGAACTGTTAAACCTGTACGATTAATTTCGTCCATAACCTGCTCAACTGCACTTGTATTACGTATTCACTTGTCCTTGGATTGAAAATACGAGCACATTTCGAAGCCTAATTTGCATTTTATGCATATTGTACAACCACGTGTTCAATTTTGGCTAATTTGATCACATAAATGTTTTAATACGACTGAAAGTCAAGTGTCGCGAACTCCTTAGTCATGATACTTTTTTATATTTTTTCTAATCGTTTTGTTTTTGAAGTCTTGTATTAGTTGTACATACATACATACATATATCACGTCTTTATCCCTTACGGGCTAGAAAAGCCTAAGGTAACAAAACCTTAAGGCCACGTTTCGCATGATTAAGGGCGTACAGCTGGAAAGGGAAATCAAAATAGTGATGGGTTGCTAGCCGCATCGCCTATAACATGATTCCTAAGACTTTCGCCCATTCCCTCGATGGGCTTTTACCATCTGCGCTGAAAGAAAAGCAACTGGTAAATTCTATGTATTTTTTTTACTCCCAAACCAGCATGGAAGAATTATGTATTACTTATTATGTATTAGTTGTAGTTGTTGCATATCAGTAAAAAGAAGCGGTTCAATTTACTGGTGTTCTTTCTTGCTATCGAATTATACTTCATTTTCTTCATATTTTATAATATATATAATACAGTCCTCATATCGTTGATTCAGCGTGAAGAAGGAACAAACGTACACACTCACTCACATCGTCCCAAACTTTCGCATTTATAACATTAGTAGGATTATTATCGTGAAAACTTTATAAGTAGGTAGGTCAAGTTAAGCAATTCCGATTTCAGCGGCTAATTTGTAGTAAATTTTAAGTCTAATAATTATACTTGCGAATTTGAGACTTAATTTAACATGTAAAAAAATGCTTACCTAACACATTTTTTACTGTAGCATTGTTTGCACATATTGTGCTGGGACGTAGGGTACATAATATCGTTACGATACAGACGTGATAGCAAATTGTTTAGTCTTAGTAAATTTAAAGACAAAATATGAAGGGCATTTCTTTAATACAGTTTCATTTACAATTAAAAAGAATAGAAATAATCAACACTAAACGAAACAAGATAGAAGACATAACGCATTTCTGTTAACTGCCGTGTTAATGATGATGATGATGCTCGGGAATAATGTGGTGGGTCTCATGCTTGACATTAGCATGGAATCTGAAATAAGAAACCGTTATTAGAACCTTATTTAGAAACTTTCATACTGGTCTGCGGTCGAAGAAATAACATAGAATGTACCAGTTGCTCCCCTTTCCACCTACACGCCCACAATCATGCTGAACGTGGCCTTTAGCTCGTTACCTTATGATCTGTCTAACTCGTATGGAATATAGACGTCATTTGTGTATGTATTATTACTATTTTGCATATTAATTTGCGTAATTTTGCGGGTGGTAAGGCCTTGTGCAAGGTCCGTCCGGATTGCTACCACCATCTTACTCGCTAATCCTGCCGCTAAGTAGCAGTGCTTGCACTGCTGTGTTCCGGTGTGGAGAGTAAGACAGCCTGGGAAATTACGGGCACAAGAGGCATTGCATCTTAGTCCTCTAGGTTGGCAACGCATCTGCAATCCCTCCGGGGTTGCGGGTGTCTATGGGCAGTGGTGATCACTTACCATCAGGTGACCCACTTGCTCGTTTGCCTTCCTATTCATATAAAAAAAAAAAACTGACCCTTTACTACACTAATCCTTTTATTTTTGTTTATGTGTTTTGATGTTTTTTTTATGGTTTTTAGTGGTAATAAATATTTTTTCTTTCTTTCTTTCTATTAGAACCTGCTAGTTACAAGCTAGCCAAAACTTGTCAAAATTACAGAATGATTAAAAAATACCAGCATTAACTATTAGGTATTAAGAAAGTTAAAATAAATAAAAAGGGCACGATTATTCGAGTAAGAAATTCAATCATTAGAGCATTCTTAGGAGTAAAACTGAGTTATTTATCCCTTAAACATAGATACTACGAAAACTCCGACAATTGTGTATTGTGTTTAACAGGCATCGGTTCTTTTGAACTATGATTTTAAGAATGTCTAATCCGTCATCAAGTTTTTTGTGGTAAGGCCCCTTTGTTACCTAAACGCGCGTAGTGGCTTTTGTCGCAGCTCATACGCGATTTAACCATTATAATTAAATGCTCACCCAGAGTGATGGTCGGCGTGGTATTCTACGTGTCTGATGGAACCGTCAGGCTCATGCAGAGAGTAAGACCCCCTGACGACGTCCCCGTCGCGGTGCTCTTCCTGTGCCTTGTGGTCACCGGTATGGTCATCGTCCACCTTATACCCGAACTCATACTTCGGAGGGGTCTAAAAATATTAAATCACTTTACAATAAGATAAAGAAATGAGGTGATAAGTCTTGTTTCCGGGTACTACCCGGCCGTGTTGGTCGACTGTAAGCAAGCGGGACTAACTATTATTATAGTGAAAGTAATAAACAATATCCAGGTTATTTAAGGTTTGTGTATTGTGATTTAATACACACGTAGGTAATGAAACAATGAACGCTCAAAAGCAATGCTTTCTTTGTCTTGGAGCAGAATGCGAATATTTTTCTATGAATTATCGTAAATGCTAAAATGTCTTTTTAGCTCGGAAAGGCGAACAATTCAAGTCTTAAACTAAGGGTATGTAATTTAAAAAAATGTGGTGCTTCTAATTATTATACTTACGTAGTAGTCGACATGTTTGTGGCCGTGTTTGTCGGTGTAGACCACTTCCTCCGCGTGTCCGTCGTGCTTCGTGATGTGCTGCGAGGAAGTCGCGTGGCCGTGTATGGGGATTTGGTGTGCGGCCACTATCGCGAAAAGGGCAAAAACGAAGACGACCTAGAAGTTAACTTTTAATAAGTGCCCAGGACACCCCAGGGCCATAAAAGATAATGATTGCCGACCTCCAGATAGTCCGGATATATGAGATGGCAATGCAAGAAGAGGAAATACCCCAGTCCTAAATTTGCAGATGTTGCGCAGATACTTCAGCTTTTTGTACCAAATCATTGCCCCTTTTAGTTGGTTTTTAACTACGCTGAGGCATTACTGCTAATATTAATTTATTTATTTGCAGTATTACTAAAAGATGGGAGTGGAGTATGATGTTAGAAGCGGTGACGCAAACTTACCAGCCTTCTGGACTGAATGTGGGAAACCCAAGATCTGGTTTTCTATTTTACACTTTGGGAGATACCCTTACCAATGGTGGGCTGTATTAGCTAACAATGATGAATTTGTCATTTTGTTATAGTTAAAGAAGCTATTACATAATTATTTGACTTTTGATCGATTTAATGTGAAATTTAAATCCATGTTTAAATAAACCAAACATTTTATAGGTACCAAACTTAAGGCTTGAACACATAGACACGAGAACTAAAAGTAAGAATTATATTGGACTATACTCCACAAATACCTAGTAAGTTTTTTTTTTAAGTGTCAGTCAATGCGAGTTTACATATTACCACAATTTCAAGTCAAATCGATTACAGTAGGTAAAGTTCGATTTGAAAGATTTGAAACTTTCGTACCGATGAGCTGTCATACGAACATTGGAAGCAAAAATACACTTTTAAAAACACACTGATATATCACTAATGTTTCCACTCTCTACTCAAAGGTTAACTTGTAGAGATTCCTTATTGGGATAAGTTCGCCTTTGTGCATATACTAATGGTTTTTTTGTGAATTGTATCTGTTTCTTTATATTTGTACAATAAAGTAAGTAAGTAAATGCTTTATTAATATTTCACCCTTTTTTCAATTAAAATAAGTTATTTACCTTCAGTTTCATCTTATGTTTTGTTTAGTCGTTATCCTTATGAAACGAAGAGCAGATGTGTACTAATGCATATCGATAAAACTAGCTTCTTTTATAATACCGATAATAACCGGGGGCAAGTTGATTTCCCTCCATTATAGGCTCAGGAATTCGACGTTTAGTGCCTGCATGTTCATAATAATTTCGTAAGTCAAAACTCGCAAACCAAATGTACATACCTACGTTATTTATTTAGCTCAGTGTATTACATAGCATTACATTTTTAGGTGTCAATAATTATGTGAAGTGCTTGATACTAATGAACCTATACGAGACGGCAATTAAATACTTTTCATAGTGATTATAATTAACTGCGACATAACTGTTGTTAACTTTGGCTCAAGTTTGTTTAATGCTGTTAGACCTACTCATGGATGAGATAGTACGACTATGGACCTACTAGAGACTCCTAAAACTCATATTATTATGTATATTTAGCATTTCGCTATGCTGTGATTTTGGAAACAAAGCTTGTTTATGCGCGAATGATTCTTACAGAAATATATTTCATTTTTAGACTACAACATTTAGCAAAATAAAGAATATCGGTAGCAGGGAAAGTTAAACATTTCATAATTTGCCATAAAGCTAGCTGTTAACTACCGAAATAGGTCTAAAAATATTTTTTTTGTCTATTAATTTCCAATTTAACATGACCTCGCACTGCCTACCTGTTGCCTAGAAGCAGGGCTATGCATTCACTGGATTTTCGTCATGGCTGGTTTTTTTCTAATAGGATGCCGCAAAAGTGCATTTTGTATACCATAAGAGACAACGAAAAACGAAACAAATTCCTTAAAAGATATAAAATCAGAGAGCATAATCTTTTAGAAACAATATCGTAAGCATGCACTCCGAAGCAAAATTTATAATTGCCAACATTTGGAGCGAAAGCAATATTGGCATGCGTTCACGTTCATGTATATAAGTGAACATGTTTTGTTTATCAAGTATCAGTTCTTAATCAGCTTTCATTGGATAAACAGCTGAATATTCAAAAACCAAAAATGTTTTTAAAGGTAAACTAAAACATTGTACTAAAAAACTAATTGGTTTTGCGATACCTACTCAATTTAAAGTAGGTAAACCTTTGTTTTTATGGCTCAAATAAGCGTTGGCGAGGTGTTCACTTGCATTGAAAGTACTAAAATCATAAATTAAGAACGTATGTTTCTTAATGATATTAATACAAACAAAAAAATACTTGGCGAAAAAAAAAGTACAGTCTCAAAATTCTCTAGGCTACCTGTCTGAAAAACTTGTTTTATTGTCTCTGTATTGATATTGATGTGAAATATTAATCTACAAATAAATTTCAGGTCGTGTCCCTCGCTGCCTTCATCGTGGTGGCCGTCGCCCAGCATGAACATAAGCAAGCGCACTCCTCGCAGCACATATCTAAGCACGACGGACACGCGGAGGAGATCGTTTTCCACGACAAACACGGCCACAAAGATGTCGACTACTACGTTAGTGTCCTTTACTGTGATTTTTGACAACAATACTTCATTTACAAGCTTGCAACGTATGTTTTCTTTTAATCAAATCTTGGAAGCTTAATTTGACTCACTTATCTAGTGTTCGGATGGATTTGAAATTTGGTATAGGTACGTAAGTATGGAAGATTATATGATAAGTTAACAAAAGTAATAAATAATTTACTCTAGCAAAGAAAAGAAAACTGACATATAAGTAATTTTGACAGTAAAAAGATTAAAAAAACAGAAAGGAAAAAATTTTACGCTTAGGATAAATAAGACGTTTTGATCTTACAGACTCACCCTAAATACGAGTTCGAGTACAAAGTGGAGGACCACCACACTGGCGACCACAAGACGCAGCACGAGACGCGCGACGGCGACGTCGTCAAGGGCTTCTACTCGCTACATGAGCCCGACGGCTCCGTCAGGGACGTGCACTACCACGGCGACCATCACTCCGGGTAAACATTTGTGATATCAATTACTCTTGCCTAAGAATAACCTATTACTTATTAGACCTACTAGTAACTTTTCGTCTATTTTTAAAACTCATTGTTTTTGTTGCAGTTTCCACGCCGAGGTGAAGCACAGCACTCACCACATCGTACCTGAACACCACCATCATCATTAAGTGATAATTGCCAAAATATGTTAAATAATTGTAACTCATGCTACCTGATTCATTTTTAATAAAACTGTTTTCAACTATTCTGGCTGTTTATCTATTGTGTCAGTGTACTACTTTCTTCGAGGATTTTAATCGTTTACCTAGGATTCTTTCTTTTTTAGATTTAAAGGTTAGCTAATGATAGGACATAATCAATGTTATGAAAAAAGTTTGTATAGGATATTATTTTCCACAAAACTTTATTCGGTAGGTCGCATATTTTTGCCACGGTAGAAGTATTATTCAAAAATGGTCATGATAATTATTATTTAATCATTACATATAAATTGCAAACTTATCTGATTGCAAAAAAATCTCCTTTTGGAAACTGATCAATTTGATATCGCAAAAAATTATACTTTAGCATAGTTAACGAAGTCTGTAGAAATATTTGCTAGACTTGTTATTATGTATTAATTAACTTTGGAAGGCACAAAAATACAAAGTATTAAATTAAACTACTTCTAAAATGAATAATATCTGGATTTTGTAACTCTCCGATTTCAATGGTGACAGTCGTATTTATTGTTCTACATTGAAACTACATTCTTAAAACAGGTGATTTTTATATTTTTTAATAAATATGGGCAATGATTGCCCGAAATAAATAATTTATTCCAACTATATTACATAATTTTTACTGACACCTCTTAACTATTGTATGTATTGTCATCGATGTAAACTACCAAATTAGGATTATTGGAGCTAGAAGTGGATCAAAATTTACAAGATTTGAAATAAATAACTTACTGTTCTTACTAACAAAAATGTGTAACGTAAACATAAAATTGCGAGGTTGAAAAATTTGCAAAATCTGTTACCAAGCTATCTTAAACACAACATGAATTCGTTTCATTCACTTCCATGCTGGTCTAGGAGCAAAGAAAAACACAGAATGTAGCAGTTGCTTCTCTTCCCGTGCAGATGGTAAAAGCGCATCGAGGGAATGGGCGAAAATCTTTGGAACCATGTTATAGGCGATGTGGCTAGCAACCCATCCACTATTTTGATTCCCCTTTCCACCTTCGGAAGACGAACAGGGCTAAAAGATGCACATAACTTATACCTTATGTCATGTAAAATAAATTCAGAATGTTTCAGCGGACGATTGACCAAGTTTGACTAAACACTCTACTAAATAAAATATTGACAAAATGTTTATCATACATTGCATGATGTTAAAAGCGTACTGCGTCAAAGACGTGACGTAAATTCGTCAATGAAAGATTCACTTTCGATGGTATTGTACTTTCGAACACCAGACCGATAGTATATCTATCGGATTTTAGATTTTCGCTGAGCTTCAAAAGCCCGTTCCCAGGCATAATGTACGCGGTAAGGGGTCACAAAAAGACAAAACTTTCTAGATTTTTTTAATATTTCTCATTTTGCCTTTGCCATGAGATCTACCCTTCACATCAGCTTGTTTTACAGTTTCGAGAAACGCAAACTTGAATTGATAATAATTTAAGTCTAATAATACTTTCACGCGTTCTTGAAAAACAGGATCTTGACAGATGGACACAGGCGGACCGCAAACTAAATTCCATAAGGGTTTTGGCTACTATCGGCAAACACACATGATGAAGACATTTGTTAGAGTAAGCATAGATATTTCTGTCTTATTTTTCATATGACTGCGTTTTGTTGGTCAAACGTGTGGAGCCGACAACAAAATGCGTCATTGATTTGTAATTAGTAAACTTTGTGAAAACTCTATTATCAAAATTAACTTAAAGATGTGCTGTCAAGAGCAAGGTGACATTGATTAAGAATACTATCTTAGTAAATAAATCAAATGATGAAAAATTAAGTACCTATTTACATTAGAAAAACATTGAACTGTCGAATAATTTTCTTATTTTCACATTTCAACGACATGACATTTTTTCAGTCGAATTTTTTCAATCCTAACAATGTTAGATTGACAATACTTAAGATATAAGTATTTACTCGTATTTTAATGAGCCATTATAAAATAATGTCTTTTCAGTTTTTCTTTGGGAAACTAAAGTTGGTGTTTGATACTAATACTCCAACATATTATGTACACATTATTTATTCAACACAAAACAGTCATACAAAATATATAACAATAATCAATAGTCAACAGTTAGTGGTGATGGTGGTGTTCTGGAACAATGTGGTGGGTGCTGTGCTTGACCTCAGCGTGGAATCTGTAAATTAATAAATTAATGTAGATTAAACACAAAGTCAAAAATAACTGACGAGGTTTGTTGAGAATTTTCATTGGATTCGAAAGTGTCGTTACAAATGTTTACCCAGAATGGTGGTCGCCGTGGTAGTGCACGTCCCTGACGGAGCCGTCGGGCTCATGCAGCGAGTAGAAGCCCTTGACGACGTCGCCGTCGCGCGTCTCGTGCTGCGTCTTGTGGTCGCCGGTGTGGTGGTCCTCCACCTTATACTCGAACTCGTACTTGGGGTGAGTCTGCAAATGTTTTAATTTGTCTCAACTTAAGTAACTAGAAAAATGCTACGATCAAACTTAATTGTTACATGAAACGGAGTAAGAAATCATATGTCAAGTTGCCGCAGCGGAATCCAATTTTGAGCATCAAAGCGGCTTGACTTTGAACACTTACGTGGTAGTCTACGTCTTTATGGCCGTGTTTGTCGTGGAAGACGACCTCCTCGGCGTGGCCATCATGCTTGGAGATGTGCTGCGAAGAGTGTGCGTGCTCGTGTCCATGTTGGGCAAAAGCCACCGCGATGATGGTAACCAAACACGCGACCTGAAATATTTTTATCAATATAGCGCTCTAGTTGTGTTCCCTCTCTTATTCGACAATACAACCAAGTGTTGTTGAAAAACACATTATTTGTGTAGCATAATAGGTATGTTTTTCTTGTAAACTTTTCTTACCTTGAAGACCATTTTTAGAAAAGGATTATTAGCTGTTAATTCTATGAAACCAGATTAAAAACTGATACATGCTGACCAAAACGCTGTGCTTTTATATTGTTCGACACATGGTAATAGTGATTTCGTTCTAATTTATTGGCAATTAAAAATTAAGCACGCGAGCGCAACGTTCGCGATATAATTTCGCAAACCACTTGTTCTCTGATTATGGCATGGGTTGTTAAAATCATGTGACATTGTTGTTATGTTCAATGCAAGAAATAAGCTGCTTATTTTGAAGGATTTATGATAAGAAATCAGGTACTCTTCGAAGAAAACTCGTCGATAACGCGATAATTGTGTGTAACCTTGCATCTTTTTAAATTTTATTCCTGCACTATGTGATTCCGATCTATCTCTGTACTTATTTGACACACATTCTTAGGATATCGCTGCAAATCGCGAGTATTCATTATTATTCTTAAGTTTGCCTAAGTATTGATTGAATTCTGGATATCAAATTACCACCAAGTCTGTTGATAGATTAAGTACGATTGCCAAAGTGAGACGACAACAGTTTAAGAAAGATATCATTTGCCTTATCTTAATATGTTGTAAATAATTCCTGCAGTCTTGATACCAGTGTGATAAGAAGCGGTTTATACTAAGCGGATGGCCGGAACATTCAATAGTAAATGGATTTCACTGGAAAAGTTGTGATTGTGACAGGTGCTAGCTCGGGGATTGGAGCAGCGACGGCCAGACTATTCGCTGCCTGTAAAGCATTGCTGTCAATTGTGGGAAGAAACGAAGAAAGACTACTTGCGGTCTCTAAAGAATGCATGGAATACTCAGGCTATCTGCCACTATGCCTCGTCTTAGATCTGACAGAGAAAACCAGCTGCGAAGAAATAGCTAGGAAGACAGTTGAAACATATGGAAAGATTGACGTGTTGATTAACTGTGCCGGCATTACTGGAGCGGCTTCTCTGTTTGACTATACAATGGATATTTTTGACGACTTATGGGCCCTGAACGTTCGAGCTCCATACGAATTGACGCAGAAATGTTTGCCGCATCTGATTGAGACTAAGGGGCATGTTATTAATGTATTTAGGGCGCCTCTAAGAGTGCGTCCCGGGCTCATAGTTTTAACTATGCTAACTGATGCGATGGAAACCTTTACCAAATCAAGTGCTGTGGAACTAGCTGCTAAAGGAGTGAAAATGAATGCTGTGCGACCAGGATACACTAGAACTAACTATTTGGCTGGTTTGAACGTTGATCTTGAGGACACCTTTGAAATGTTGTCCGGTTTCTTGCCGAACAAAAGTGTTATAGAACCTGAAGAAATTGCAAAGACTATTGTGTTAGTTGCAAGTGGGACTTTACCAAATTTAAACGCCTCTTGTATTGTTGTGGATGGTGCCGCTTCCGTAGCATTTAGGGCGCCTGCGTCGTACGTTGAAGTGATTAACATTTGTTGACGACAGTCACATTATACATAAGTTTAGATGTACATTATTATTAACATGCGAATGTGAGTGAGGTACTATATCAATAAGCTCAGTTGAAATATGAGAGATTATTTTAGGGACAATTTTTATTATTTAAATTATTCTTTTTAGATTAGTAACAGTTGCCTACAAATAAAATGTGGATTTCGGACAGCACTTGCGTTTTTCTTTTATCTCTGTAGACGTTAATTTTCGGTCTATACATCAATTCAGATCAGTGCTGGAGATCATTATTACACTTAAAAACACAAATGACGTCTAAACCCCTTACGGGGTAGACAGAGCCTAATATAATACCTAATTATTGTTTTTCTATAATCCGGTTACGTCTGCACTATCTCAAATTTATACGAACTATATTATCTTGATTGATATAAACACTTTATCATAACATAACAAGTGAATATCGCAAGTGAAAATAAATCGGACGAAACACGCTTTAATCAATAAAAAAATATATGTAAGGTTTTTTGTCATAAAATTTCGTTAGGTATGTTTTTAAAAGGGCTACTTTTGTTTTTGTTTCACTATTTTAGCGTGTAATACCTAAGTACATACATTTCAACACTATGAAGCTGAACATATTTACAACTAACCTGGATTTAATTTTTTTCTGTGAGTTGGCCAAAGTTATATCTTGATTTATTTATTTTTCTTTTTTTACTCTTAAATTGGATATCAAATTTCAGTTGAGATTATCAAACGAATTGATTACGAACCTGTTATTACACAAACACTGCATTCCAACGCCAGTGTCTTAATTTTCAACTGCCCATAATTTGAACTGAAATTAATACAGACCGGACCGTAATCTGTATTATAAAAGAAGTGGGTTAAAAATTAAATGTATCAGTTTACAACTGCTGTTCAGTGCATAAACAGCTTATAATTTTAGTTAACATAATGATTTTCAAGGTACAATATTAAAAAATCTCGATTAAAGAAAATACAACCATGAAATGGCTTATAAAACGTAAATTATTGAGCCTTAGTGATAAAATATATTTTAATGATTTCTTCAACAGATTGTCTGTCTCTTGGCTTATGTGGCTGCGGTGGCCGCCCAGCACGGCCACAAGCACGAGCCTGCGCACTCCTCGCAGCACATCTCCAAGTACGATGGACACGCGGAGGAAGTGATCATTACCGACAAACACGGCCACAAACACATCGACTACTATGTAAATATCGAAAAACAAAATCATTTTTATAATAATCATTAAGAACAAGTAAAATTTACGAAACATTCTTATATTTCAGACTCACCCTAAGTACGAGTTCGAGTACAAGGTGTCGGACCACCACACCGGCGACCACAAGACGCAGCACGAGCAGCGCGACGGCGACGTCGTCAAGGGCTTCTACTCGCTGCACGAGCCCGATGGTTCCGTCAGGGACGTGCACTACCACAGCGACAAGAAGACTGGGTAAGGCTGAATAACTTCTGTTTAGTAAAATAATATAAACTCATATTTATTCTGAAAGAAAATCAGACCTAATGAAAGTTTATTTTTTATAGTTTCCACGCCGAGGTCAAGCACAGCACCCACCACATTGTACCCGAACACCACCACCACCATTAAAATTATGCGAAGACTGATGGAGACTGATAGATGATCGTGTTATTTATGTTGTTTTGTATTTTTATAAAATAAAATGTAATACTAAATTATTTTCATTATTTTTAATCTCAACCCCACACTTTTTCCCAGTTATGAGGGTAAAGGCTTCCTTATGCCTTTTGTAGGTACACCTTTTACCTACTTCTATAAAGTTATGCACATTTTTTACAACAAAATATTTTGTAAGATTATTCTGTGTCTTGTAATAATACATAACAACAGAAGCCGGGAACTAAGAGGTTGATGGCCAAAAAAATATAGACGGCCGAGCGTTAGCGAGGCTGGATATTTGAGTGTGACAACCCCTTTTCCCGTCGAGCTGTGAATAGTGCTTTTCTCAAACATGCAGTGAAGTAAAGTAAAAACCTCCGAGAAATTAAAGTTTTATTTCTAAAGAAACTAAAAGTCAAGGCAGCAAATTATAACAAACCTCGTTTATTGTTTTTTTTTAATGACAAGATGCTGTGTCACAAATATGTGTCGAACGAAAGTTAAAAAGAGCATATTGCCTTGCCCTGGAATGTTGTATGAAATCCCATTAAAAACCTCTCGTCTAGTCGCATCTAAAACGTAACACACCGCAAGCTAATTAATATAAGGAACATACAAACATACAAATCACGCCTTTATTCCTTACGGCGTATATAAGGAACTTATTTAAGTTCAGTATTTACTTTTTACATTACTTACCGCTGGATAAGCAGTTAAATTTACAGACATTTGTCCTAGAATAATTCCAGGCTAAATTACAAACGGATATAAAGATTGTTTTAATTTTTATACTGGAAGAATGTACGAAAAGAAATATCACTTCTGTTCAACGTCACGACACAAAACAATAATAATTGAAACAGTACTCTCGGACATAATTAATCCTCGTAAAGATTAATATTTTTTTAGTTTTCTTTTATACAATTTGGTTTTTTAGACTTGTAATGTGAATTATTATTAAAGAAATTAAAAAACTGAACTATAATACCAGGTTTCTATATTTTTATTTTTAGGTACACATACTCGCCTATCGTAATCACACCACACGTACCGAGGAAGGGGTGAGACAGTGGCCGGCTAAGTCAAGGGCCATTCATTTATTACGTAAGACGATTTGTGCCAGTTTTTGAAGATTTTTTTCTCGCCTACTTATCGGACGTGTGATCAAGGCTATATAAACCTATAGGTAGACTCAATGGCGGCTAGTATCGTCTCTCCAGAGACAACGAAACGAGCGATATAAAATTGGCCCATCAAAATATTGAGCAGACTAACAACTTTGTCATTAAAAAAATGCTAAGTTTGAGTCAAAGATAGTATACATACATAGGTAAGGTAACAATATGTTGTTAGAAATTGATATACTTAAATTGCTCATCCACAAACTAAGTCTCTTTGACAATATAGGTAGCTAGGTAATAGTACATACTTGCAAAAATTGTTTTTCTACGTTAACTTATTACTCAAAAATCCTGTCGATATCATCACTACTAAGAAATCGTATGTGAGTTATACTACAATCTTCAAACGGAGTGACACTGACGCGGTGTCAGTGTCATTCATTATCTGCCGCTCTGTCTCAGACAGTCTCAGTGCCATTGACGTTTGCTTCGAAAGTCCATCATAAGAGGCAGGAATCACTCATTTTAATTTTTAGAGTTTAAATGGAGCCGTATTGTTCTGATTTGTGCGTCCATCTAATTTCGGCTCGGATTCAAGAGTTCATAGGCTAAACGGTTGAAGGAACAATTTTTAAAAACACAAAGCTTGTGTCAAATATTTTTTTTTTTTTTTTTAAGATTTTTTTTGTAAAAAACCTAACAAGATTAAAGGTATATTTACTAGATTTATTAAAGTTGTACCCACTTAATTAAAGTTATGTAGCAGCTCCTTAACTGCAACAATCCCACAAGAAGGGATAAGTGGTTAAGCATAACGACGTTTTTTTCTGAGAAAAAAACAGTTTAAACTTTAAAATTTACATGTTACAAAGAAAAAAATAATTTAAAGAACTTGAATAAAGTCGAGACAGTTTTTACTTAATTTTTCTATCATTCACGGACTAACTAAGTAACAACAATTCAATGGTTACGTTAAACCCATTGGCACTTAAATTCATAGAAATATTTGTTTTGTTATAAAAATTCTAAAGTTGTCAAATACTTATTAGTTTATTTCGTAAAATTATAAAACATTATAACTATAACACAGTTGGTAGATTATCTATTAGTCGTCACTTAATTCTAGTGCTTGTGGTGGGGCTCAGGAACAATGTGGTGGGTGCTGTGCTTGACCTCAGCGTGGAAACTACAACAAGAATAACTCATCAGTAAAAACATTTTCATTGGTCACTTGAATAAATTCTCAAGTTTAGTAAATAGTTTCTTACCCAGTCTTCTTGTCGCTGTGGTAGTGCACGTCCCTGACGGAGCCATCGGGCTCGTGCAGCGAGTAGAAGCCCTTGACGACGTCGCCGTCGCGCTGCTCGTGCTGCGTCTTGTGGTCACCGGTGTGGTGGTCCGACACCTTATACTCGAACTCGTATTTGGGGTGAGCCTGTAATATCAAAATACATCGTTAATGTGACTGCTCTACAATGGCAAATCTCAAAATACTTTTCTTTTTCAACACTTACGTAATAGTCTACATGTTTCTTGTGGCCGTGTTTATCGGTGATGACCACTTCCTCCGCGTGTCCGTCGTGCCTGGTGATGTGCTGCGAAGAGACCGCGGGCTCGTGCTTGTGACCGTGCTGGGCAGCCACAACCGCCACGAGAGCCGCGAGACAGACGATCTATTCAAAATAAATATTCCCATATTACAAAAATACTTTGTTAGAAAACGGATAACTGTGGCATTGTTTTCATAATTTAGATATTTATGGTTTTTGTGGCTCTATTTTTTTATATTTACCTTAGCGCTCATATTTCGGTTTACTTGTTAACCTATTGAATGACAGTTGCGAACTGATAATCTTGCAAAACAAATGACTTCTTTTATAATACTCAAAACCAGAGAAAGGTTCCAGGCCGTAAAGGATCAAGTCTGTTAAGTGTCACACATGCAGTATTGGCAACATTAATTTCGTAAACCACGTGTTGCCTGAATCTTGCATTAATTAAGTGAATGTGTCCACAATGTGTCATTGGTAGATTAAAAGATTTAGAAAAGTATACATTGATAATTTGGTGCATATGTAGACACTTTCATCAGAACAAGACTACAATTGAAAAAAAACACAAGTTGTTTTCAGATGAATGGTGGGTTTTCGTCATTTTCGTTTTTCAAATAATAAAGAAAGTTAAAAGAAAAATCGGGACTAAACAAAGGCATAATACTACAAAAAAGACGACAAAAAATCCAGTTAACACTGCTATAGAAAAAAAAACATGTAATCTTAAAGTTAGATAGATTAAAACTTCTGTTGCTGAAGTTAATATAATATACCTAATTATTATCTTCGTATGTTCTAGCTGCGGTAGTTTTGGTGCTCTGAAAAGCTTCGATGGTGGACTGATTGGCGACAAAAGTGACCAAAACTAGTAGATTAAAAAAGAAAAAATGACCTGTTAGTATCCTTAATACAAATATTTATCTAAGCGTCACTTTGGTACGGATAAAGCAGTAAATAAATGATAGTAAATAAAGATTTTTGCTGTGTGAACTCAAACCATAATTACTTGGATAAACACAGATCGATATTAATTATTTTGTTACCTTTTTTATTAAAAAGAGACAGTGACATTTTTATGTAATTAACATGCTAGTAATTACAGTGTGAAATATTGATTGTCAGACCAATCGATTACGGAATCGTTATTACACAAACACTGTATTGAGCCAGCGGTTTAATTTTTATCTGCCCATAGTTGAGATTTAAATTAGTACTAACCAGGCTATAATCGGTGTTATAAGAGGAGTGGATAAAATTTTAAACTTATCAGTTTACATCTGCACCTCAGTTTGAGTACAATTATACAATTAAAAGCAATGTATTTCAAGGTAGGTCGGTAGGTAAAACAGATGTAGATAAAAGAGACTGATCATTTTTGTGATGGTTAAGATCAGTGAATGTGCCGATGTTAAAGAAATTGATTATGTTCACCAGATCGTGTGTTTTGCGGTCCTGATGGCTGTGGCAGCCGCTCAGCACGGGCATAAACACGAGCCCGCGGTCTCCTCGCAGCACATCACCAGGCACGACGGACACGCGGAGGAAGTGGTCATCACCGATTAACACGGCCACAAGAAACATGTAGATTATTACGTAAGTGTCGGAAAACGAATGCATTTTTAGATTTGCTAATGTGGAGCAGTCAAATTAACGATGTATTTGAACATTACAGACTCACCCCAAATACGAGTTCGAGTATAAGGTTGAGGACCACCACACCGGCGACCACAAGACGCAGCACGAACAACGCGACGGCGACGTCGCCAAGGGCTTCTACTCGTTGCACGAACCCGATGGCTCCGTCAGGGACGTGCACTACCACAGCGACAAGAAGACTGGGTAAGGCTTAGATCAATTCCTTCACCATTAATTCAATTCTTACATTATCTCTGTAAATTATATACTTTCGACAAAAAACTTTACTGACATATATTTTTCGTTGCAGTTTCCACGCCGAGGTCAAGCACAGCACCCACCATATCGTACCTGAGCACCACCACCATCATTAAATCTTAATAACAACGGATAGATAAGCTGTTACCACCTGTACTTTAAGTGTTATGTATTTGGATTAAATAAATATGTTACATGGACTTCATAATTTTTCTTTCTGACCTACATTTTTATTCTTATACTTATGGAAGACAATGACATTTTAGAAGAGTAAAATTTTTCCATGGTCTTATAATACAACATTTATTAAAAAGGCCCGAACCATTAGCGATACGCGTAAGATTGAAAGAGGTGTTAAATACGTTAATGGCACTCTTTAGGTGTCTGCACCCATATGGTGTTACTGAGCTTCCCTCCCTGCATCAGTTTGCAAAGGAAAACAATGGCGCAAATACTAATACAGGTAATACATCGGGGTTTAGCTTGTGCCATTTGATTTCAGCCCTGCTTATACTTATATTGACTCACGCGCATCCGCCATTACAACTGAATAACTGGTTGGGAGAGAGAGAGGGAGAGGGAGAGAGAGAGATCGCAATGTGCTTATAAGGTAGGCCCAAGTAAGTTGCATTGATATAAGATGATTTGCTTCATTAACGTTTTCTTTTATTCGAGTAACGTTACTTTTTGGTCCTATTTGCGTTTCGGTATAATCCTACAAATTCATTTGACGTTTTAGGCATCTTGATCAATACGGGTTGGAATAGGTTGAATACGTTGTGCGTGATGTTTAATGCCGTCTTATATCTTTGTACAAAGTCAGGATGCATCTGCAAAATATATTACTCGTTAAAAGGCAGATTTGATACTGTAGTTAGTTAATCAAACTAAAATAAAATGATATGATGCGTGAAAGGCAAGCAACTATCCTCTAATTGAAGGACAAGAAACCCCCTATTTTTTTTACTTTTTACGATTACGATTTCATGACACATACGTCTTTCTTCCTAAAGGGGGCAGCCAGAAATTTGTAACTGCTTAACAAATAAAATTTCCTTTGAAAGTTTTGCCTGCGTAACGTTAGAGCTTGTCTAATGCGGCATACAAACTTAAGCGTCATACCATGGACGTACGAAGGGATTTTTCGTAATTTTCTTATGACAAGGGATCAATATAGATTGATACGAGTATATTTTGACGAGTTTATTTTGTGTCCTTCAATCAATACTAACTCTCTTATATTACTGAAAATCCAGCAAAAAATACAATATTCGAAAAATTCAACTTGTTTCACGGCATCAACGGAGTGAAATACAAGTTATAAGCCATAATTACACATAAACGGATAACTCACGTATAAAAAAATCCCCCCCGGCCCGCCGGGGCGAACGCTCCAGGAAGAAGGACTACGAAATAGTCCGAAACATGTCGAGCATCACTCGACTTTTTATACGTGAGTTATCCGTTTATGTGTAATTTTATTATGATTGAGTCTCACGGTAGTTTCATGTTGAAAGTTATAAGCCCTTTTTATGGTTGCGTACCTTAAGGGAAAAAGCGGGACTCTATTACTAAGACTCCACTGTCCGTCCGTCCATCTGTCTGTCTGTCTGTTTGTCAGCAGTCTGGTATACCACCGTATATTATATTATGATAGCTAGACAGTTGCAATTTTTTGTTCTGTCAATTTTCTGTTGCCGTTATAACAACAAATACACCCCCTTGCAAAAAAAAACGCTTACTTAAAAAAAAAAAGCATAAAAGCTTACTTTCTAAGCTTTAATGCCTGAAAATCTGATAAACCATAGGTGTCCGATTTTTTAAAAAGTTTATATTATAACTGTCTATCCGATATTTTTATCTGTCTGTCTATTTATGTAATCAGGATTAGAATGACCTCACACTGCCTACATTTTGCTTAGGAGGCAGGGCTCTGCTAACACTGGATTTTATATTAACTAACCGAATTTCTACAGAACCCTCCGTGCACGAGTCGGTTTTAAATGCCAACAATATATAATTACTCATAATGAAACGCATTAGCAAACCAGTAATTTGGGACCCCTAGTTAGTAGAAGTTGAGCCCTAAGTTTACACTACTAGTTCCACCCAACATCATTTCGAACTTACTTATTTTAAGTGCTATGAAGTGGAGAAACTCGTCCTGATTTTATAATAATAAATATGCATAAGAAAGATAAAAGATGTTAATTGAAAACAGTGTAGTTTGCTTGAAGTAATTATTTACAGATATTTATTTAAAACAGAACAACAATTTATAGGTACATAAGTGATAAGTGGCCTAAAATAAGTTAATAATGATGGTGGTGGTGCTCAGGTACGATGTGGTGGGTGCTGTGCTTAACCTCAGCGTGGAAACTGCAATGAAAATTATTCATTAGTTAATTGTAAAACGATTCTATAAGAATTAAAGTATATCAGTAAATGGTTCAAAAATAAATTTAGTTCAAGAGCAGAATCTTACCCGGTCTTCTTGTCGCTGTGGTAGTGCACGTCCCTGACGGAGCCGTCGGGCTCGTGCAGCGAGTAGAAGCCCTTGACGACGTCGCCGTCGCGCTGCTCGTGCTGGGTCTTGTGGTCGCCGGTGTGGTGGTCCGACACCTTGTACTCGAACTCGTATTTGGGATGAGCCTGTGATGTTAAAAGTTTTTAGTAAGTTAATGTTGCTATTGTGAGATAAGTCTCCAAATGATTGATAGATACTTACGTAGTAGTCAATGTGTTTATGGCCGTGTTTGTCGGTGATGACTACTTCCTCCGCGTGTCCGTCGTGTCTGACGATGTGTTGCGAGGAGTAGGCGGGCTCATGTTTTTCGTGCTTGTGTCCGTGCTGGGCGGCCGCCACAGCCACGAGGGCCATAAAACACAAAATCTGCATAAAAATGAATTTTAAGTGAGCGCAGCATAATACTGTATAAATATCTATGTTTGACAAAAGTTTGTCCAATGTTACGAACTTATATCTTTCATAATTGTTTTAATTAATAATTTACCTTAGAGTTCATTTTTTGTTTAGTTGTTCACCTAATGAAAGACAGTAGATAACTGATGCATTTACTAAATAACAGACTTCTTTTATAATAATCAAAACCAGCCCATGCAATGTTGATTTCAGGCCATAAAGGATTAAACCTGTTCGAGCATGCAGTGTACAAGAATGTAATATTAGTTTCGTAAACTTCATGTTGTCAAATTTTTACATTCTTTGAGAGAATGTGACATTGAATAGTTCAAGCTTAATTGCTGAAATTTGTTGTCCATTATGCACAGTTTTAAACTCTGAAACTTTGATAATTTACTGAAGCAATAGTGCCAAACAGTGCGTTCGCGTCTTTGGTAAACACAGCAAAACGTGAATTAATATTATTAATGTATGTATCTATAATAACCCGCAGCTAGAGTCACTTTATGAGAATGTATTACGAGTAAGTTTGGATTTACCTAATTCTAAGAATTTAGTTTTTAGGTTCTTCCTTATCATGGTCATTTAAAAAAGCACCATGTAAATACCGTGCTGGACCTAACACACAAGCCTTTTTTCTTATTATTGTAGGTGTTTTGCCTTGTCAAAAAATTGTTTGGTATTTGGCTCGGTAATTAAACTTCCATAATGCTCCCTTAACATAAAACCTAAGCTTCAAATGTAATTCCTATTTGCTGAAGTATATTTTTTGTAACTTACTGTTCTTAAATTAAGTTCAGTAAATATTCGCTATTAAAATACGAAAGTGGTACATAAAATAACGTTAGTAACAAAATATGTTTTGAATTTCTTAAAACAACTTTATTTACTTACTTCTATTGAAACTTTGTCACAGCTCTGCTGTAGCTACGCCACTTTTTTTAACCAGTATCGTGCTAAATTAGAAACACACCAGTGCAACCGTAAATTGAAGCAGAGCCATACAATCCTTTTGTTTTAAACAATTCACGCACCAAAATAATCGCCAGGATGAAAAAAAAATCTAACGTAACTAAAATAAATAACGTGATTTACATTTCAAATGCTGAATGATACTGTTAAGTTGTCTTTACTTTAACATTAAAAAGCATGCGTTAAAAAAATATCGTATAGTTTTCCGCCTTGTCATTAGTTTTCTCAAACAGACTTCGAACTTACAATAAATTGTCATTCGTAATTTCTTATTGAACTATAAGCCCAAACCCTTTCATTCTGAATGGAGGCCTGTGCCAAGCAGTTGAACGGATATAGGCTAAAGATGATGATGAATTTCTAATTTAGGTACTGCCCTTAAAACAAACACACAAAGCATTGTTATTCTTTAAACGCTACATTTAGACACTTGTGGCTCATTGCAATGAATTCAATTTTTATCTGCCCATAAAATTGGATTCCAAGTCGAGACTTATCGAGCTGTAATCCGCAATATAAAAGAAGTGGGTTAAAATGCGAAGGTACCATTAAACACCTGTGCTTCAGTCAGTGTGCCTGAGCTACCAGATAATTTAATAAACAAAATGTATTTCAAGGTAAACACTTGTATATAAACAGTTTCACTAGACTAAAAGAGGTTTAAAGATTTTTCAAAAGTAAAAAAAACAACGTGATTTATTTGTTTCTTGACAAATGTAGGTAATTATAACAATTTTAATTTAGCAGATCGTGTGTCTCGCGGCCCTAATAGCTGTGGCAGCCGCCCAGCACGGCCACAAGCACGAGCCCGCGCACTCCTCGCAGTACATCGTCAGACACGACGGACACCCGGAGGAAGTGGTCATCACCGACAAACATGGCCACAAACATGTGGACTACTACGTAAGTACCAACTAACAATAATTTGGAGATTTATCTGACAGTAGCCACATTAACTAACAAAACCTTTGAACATTGTAGGCTCACCCCAAGTACGAGTTCGAGTACAAGGTGTCGGACCACCACACCGGCGACCACAAGACGCAGCACGAACAGCGCGACGGTGACGTCGTCAAGGGCTTCTACTCGCTGCACGAGCCCGACGGCTCTATCAGGGACGTGCACTATCACAGCGACAAGAAGACTGGGTAAGACTAAATATGACATTGTGTTTATTCACAATGCTGAAAAATCTTAATTGTGAATATATTTAAATGTTATTTAGTGATCAACATGTATAATAAAATATTATTTTTACAGTTTCCACGCCGAGGTCAAGCACAGCACCCATCACATCGTACCTGAGCACCACCACCACCATTAAAATGAGATCACTACTAACTGATAGATTATAATGTTGTTATGTATTTCGTAGAAATAAAAGTGTTTCAAATATTTTGAAGTTTTAATAAAAAAAAGTTTTCCATTTTCCCAGATAGAAATTTATTACATTTGCATTTATCGTACCTAATCTGAACGTAACTATTGCTTACTTATTTTAAATTAGAAAAACGAAATTGTTGCAAATGAAGATATTGGTAATATTCCGTCATTTACAGCATCTCATTTTTTTATGCACCAAATAACATACCAATACGCACATTTTGCTGCAGAACCATGCTGAAGCTTTATTAAACTTAAAATTTATTGCTGTACTGGACTATTTTTTTCCTAATCCTTAATATACAATACTTATTTTTTTTTCTGTCACAGTAATATTACACATTACAGTTGCAAATAGATTTTAAGGTATCCAATCATTTTGACTGACAAATGTTCCTTAAAATGTTTTTGTTGTCAAATTATTTTTATCATCTGCTAAACTGAAGTATAAAAATTTTAAAACTGGTTTTTGTGCTCCTAGTAGGTTAGATTAGGTCTTTTATATAAATATTCTAAAAAGATAATATTATGTAAGCATATTTAAACACTTAATTATAAATTCAAGTTTTTTTTTACAACACAGCCTTTTAAGGCAGCTTTTTTGCTTTTTCTTTCTTTCTTTTTAAAAAGTATATCAAAATTTAACAAATCTTAAATGATTTTCTACGGGAGGTATAATACTGAGAACAAGCTTTTAATTAATTGGTAGATCCGTGATAATGATGCATGTGATTGTTTAACAAAACATCATTTATTTTTTGTCACTAGTGTGTTAAAAAGCGTCGCATGAAACGTGCTTCAAATGTAAAGACCAACATGGCACACATGTATTACAATACAGGGTAAAAACAACACCCAATGTAAATAAAACTAATAACACAAATTAAAAATATTAGTAGACATTGTTTTTAATAAACCCACACCACTCGACTTTTTTTACCCCGCTCATTTTGCTCATGTTGCATAAAATAATATTACAGATTTTTTTTAAATCTGCCTTAAGTTTAGTTCGAATAAGAAATTCCGCCCTTTGTGGACTTTTTTTTCAGTTACTTTGAATTATGCTCCTATAAAAAACTGATATTTGATGAAAAATTTATATCGAGTGTTAATCGTTTTTATAAATCAAATAAATGAGATATAAATTATTTTTTTAATACATTTTATGAAGTAGCATTACTTATTTTGTAATAATCGAAAAAAAAAATCACTTCAAATAATGGATGTGAAAGTTAAAATTGAAAATAGTCACCTCTATCCCAGCGGGAATATGTCGAATTCCCAATAACCCTGTATAAAATACGAACGATATTAAATGTTTATACAATATTAATACATTGTTCTTTTATTAACACCATGTTATTGTATTATTCACAATACAGAAAACAGGTACATCAAGAAAATGTATGAATATTATGCTCGTATATATTCTTTTCGTTTAAACACAAAATTAAAAATTAATAACAGAAAGTAGCACAAAGGCGAATAAATTTCTAAAAAGAGATCTAGCTAACCTAAATGTGGAAGGATTAGTTAGTTAGTTAGTGTGGTCACGTTGCTTATACGATTACAACGCAATGGCATGGTTATAATACGTATAAACACAATATATTATTATACTATGAAATATATTATTCAGGTAGCTCATAGCTATATATTACTTCTATGTTTGTTCTTAACTAGGTATACTTTAAGTAAGCTCTCGTTTGTTTGCCGAGCCTCCGTCTAATAAACTGAACACCTCAAATCATTTTTGATCTGTAGGTATAAGGCTTTTGTCTTCACAGACCAAATTCAGTAATTTTTTCATCAATCCCCAGAAACTTTGATGGTTCATTATCATAGACAACACGAAACATTCAGACTTTATCAGTTAAAAAAAACTACGTTTCAACACCGTGTTTCACGCAATCGAATCTGCATACTAATAAAACCTTAAGAGATAATAATATATAACTTATCACGTTCATACGTCTCGCGAGTATGCAACGATAAATGCAAATTTAACGCACTTAATAATATTATTATCACTCTACAGAAACATCGCGATCACAATGTCATAAACGCATTAACGTGGTCGCATAAACGTGGGTTTCTTTAATAAAAATCAGGAGTTTCAATAACAGATTTAATCAATAATACATAACAACATAATAACATAGGCGGTAGAGATCTATCAGATGCCATTAAATAATATAATTATTGGTGATGATGGTGCTCAGGTACGATGTGGTGGGTGCTGTGTTTGACCTCAGCGTGGAAACTGTAAAAAAAGAAAATTCATAGGTTTAGTTTTCTTTACCAATAATAAATCATAAATATTATTCGATATACTATACAAAAATTCAGGTTTTTCAGTCTTACCCAGACTTCTTGTCACTGTGGTAGTGCACGGCCCTGACGGAGCCGTCGGGCTCGTGCAGCGAGTAGAAGCCCTTGACGACGTCGCCGTCGCGCTGCTCGTGCTGCGTCTTGTGGTCGCCGGTGTGGTGGTCCTCCACTTTGTACTCGAACTCGTATTTGGGATGAGCCTGTGATGTTAAAAGTTTTTAGTAAGTTAATGTTGATATTGTGAGATAAGTCTCCAAATGATAAATAGATACTTACGTAGTAGTCAATGTGTTTGTGGCCGTGTTTGTCGGTGATGACTACTTCCTCCGCGTGTCCGTCGTGTCTGACGATGTGTTGCGAGGAGTAAGCGGGCTCATGTTTCTCGTGCTTGTGTCCGTGCTGGGCTGCCGCCACAGCCACGAGGGCCATAAGACACAAAATCTGTATTAAAATGAATTTTAAGTGAGCACAGCATAATACTGTATAAATATCTATGTTGAACAAAAGTTTGTCCAATGTTACGAACTTATATCTTTCATAATTGTTTTAATTAATAATTTACCTTAGAGTTCATTTTTTGTTTAGTTGTTCACCTAATGAAAGACAGTAGATAACTGATACATTTATTAATTAACAGACTTCTTTTATAATAATCAAAACCAGCCCATGCAATGTTGATTTCAGGCCATAAAGGATCAAACCTGTTCGGGCATGCAGTGTACAAGAATGTAATATTAGTTTCGTAAACTTCATGTTGTCCAATTTTTACATTATTTGAGAGAATGTGACATTGAAATTTGGTGACATTGAATCGTTAAAGCTTTGTTGCTGAAATTTGTTGTTCATTATGCACAGTTTTAAACTCTGAAACTTTGATAATTTACTGAAGCGATAGTGCCTAACAGTGCGTTCGCGTCTTCGGTAAACACAGCAAAACGTGTATTAAAATTATTAATGTATATATCTTAACAACCCGCAGTTAGTTATAAGTCACTTTATGAGAATGTGTTATGAGTACGTTTGGATTTACTTAATGGTTAGAATTTAGTTTTTAGGTTCTTCTTACCGGACTAAACACAATACTTTTATCTTTTTAATGTAGGTGTTTTGCCTTTTAAAATAATTGTTTAGTATTTGGCTCGGTAATTATACTCACACAAGCTTCTGCCCGCGACTTTGACTGCGTAGAATTATACATAAAAACCTTCCTCTTGAATCACTATCTATTAAAAAAAACCGCATCAAGATCCGTTGTGTAGTTTTGAAGATATAAGCATACATATGGATATAGGGACGGAGAAAACGACTTTGTTTTATACTATGTAGTGATAATATTTATTTATGCATACGTATTATGCTCCCTTTACGTAAAACCTTCGCTTGAAATATAATTTCCATAGAAATATCACGGCTAGTGAAATATATATTTGTTAAAGTATATTTTTTATAATGAACTGTTATTAAATTAAGTGCAGTAAGTATTCGCTAATAAAAAAATAAAGTGGTAGACATACGTCTTTTTGTTTTAAACAATTCACGGACCAAAATCATCGGCAAGATGAAAAAAAATCTCTTGAATAACGTGATTTACATTCCAAATGCTGAATGATAGTGTTAAGCTGTCTTCTTTACTCGTAACGAAAAAAGCGTAAGTTAAAAAAAATATCGTATAGTTTTCCGCCTTGTCATTAGTTTTCTCAAACAGACTTCGAACTTCCAATAAATTGTCATTCGTAATTTCTTATTGAACTGTAAGCCCAAACCCTTTCATTATGAATGGAGGCCTCACACACACAAAGCATTGTTATTTTTTAAACGTTACATTTAGACACTTGTGGCTCGTTGCAATGAATACAATTTTTATCTGCCCATAAAATTGGATTTCAAGTCAAGACTTATCGAGCTGTAATCCGCAATATAAAAGAAGTGGGTTAAAATGTGAAGGTACCATTAAACACCTGTGCTTCAGTCAGTGTGCCTGAGCTACCAGATAATTTAATAAACAAAATGTATTTCAAGGTAAACACTTTTATATAAACAGTTTCACTAGACTAAAAGAGGTTTAAAGATTTTTCAAAAGTAAAAAAAACAACGTGATTTATTTGTTTCTTGACAAATGTAGGTAATTATAACAATTTTAATTTAGCAGATCGTGTGTCTCGCGGCCCTAATAGCTGTGGCAGCCGCCCAGCACGGCCACAAACACGAGCCCGCGCACTCCTCGCAGTACATCGTCAGACACGACGGACACCCGGAGGAAGTGGTCATCACCGACAAACATGGCCACAAACATGTGGACTACTACGTAAGTACCAACTAACAATAATTTGGAGATTTATCTGACAGTAGCCACATTAACTAACAAAACCCTTGAACATTGTAGGCTCACCCCAAGTACGAGTTCGAGTACAAGGTGTCGGACCACCACACTGGCGACCACAAGACGCAGCACGAACAGCGCGACGGTGACGTCGTCAAGGGCTTCTACTCGCTGCACGAGCCCGACGGCTCTATCAGGGACGTGCACTATCACAGCGACAAGAAGACTGGGTAAGACTTAATATGACACGTGTTTATTTACAGTGCTTAAAAAATCCTAATTGTGAATATATTTAAAAAAATAATATTATCTAGTGATCAACATGTCTAAAAAAGTATTATTTTTACAGTTTCCACGCCGAGGTCAAGCACAGCACCCATCACATTGTACCTGAGCACCAACACCACCATTAAAATGATATTACTACTAACTGATAGATAATACTGTTGTTATGTATTTGTAAAAATAAATGTGTTTCAAACATTTTGAAGTTTTAATAAAAGAAAAGTTTTCTATTTTCCAACATAGAATTTATGACATTGGCATTTATCGTACCTAATCTGAACGTAACTATTGCTTACTTATTTTAAACTAGCTTTTGCCCGCGGCTTCGCACGCGTGAACCATGAGCATTTAAGCAAGCGAGCAACCAAACCTGCAAGCTTTCAAGCATACATGCAAGTATGCAAACAGGCATGCAAGCCTTCAAGCATGTAAGTATGCAAGCAGGCATGCAAGCAGGAATGCAAGCAGGCATGCAAGCAGGCATGCAAGCAGGCATGCAAGCAGGCAAGCAAGCATGCAAGCAAGCGTGCAAGCAAGCATGCATGCAAGTAAGCACCCATGCAAGCAAGCATGCAAGCAGGCAAGCAAGCATGCAAGCAAGTGTGCAAGCAAGCATGCATGCAAGTAAGCACCCATGCAAGCAAGCATGCAAGCATGCATGCAAGCAAGCGTGCAAGCAAGCATGCATGCAAGTAAGCACCCATGCAAGCAAGCATGCAAGCATGCATGAAAGCAAGTATGCAATCAAGCATGCAAAGCAAGGACTCAAGCAAGCATGCAAGCCAGCCCCCGCATTGCCCCGCTGCCTTAATTTTTCTGAACCTGTAAATATTGCAGGATTTTTATAAAACAAACCTAACCTAACCTATAGGGCTGTCCTAAAATACATCCTAAATAGCTTTTGCCCGCGTCATCGTACGCGCTAAGATGTAAAATGAAAAAATAAGTTTTTTCCCATTCCCGTGGAAATTTTGGGAAGTGCTTTCGGAGTACACTTAAAGCCTTTAAAGAAACACACGTTATAAATGTTAAGTCTCTTTCTTCCGCTGTTTCGTCTGGAAACGTAAAATCCGGTTTTTTCCCGTCCCTGTGGGAATTTCGGGAAATCCTTTTGTAGCGCTCCCCTACACTCCCCAAGGGAAATTGAAGGCCAAATTTCAATTTTATACGACCAGTAAAACGAAAAATCGATCCCGTAGAACTGAATACATAAATCCCGTTTTTATCCCGTGGGAATTTCCAAAAAGCATTAGAACTTTATTTTACTATTATAATCACCTACTTCTATGCCAAATTTGAAGAGTCTAGTAATTATAGGATTTCGTTAAACTGAATATATAAATCCTGTTTTTTTCCTTATCCCGTGGGAATTTCCAAAAATCCTGAAATTAGTTTCTTAGTTTTGTAATCACCAACTTTTGTATCAAATTTGAAGAGCCTAGTTATTATAGTTACTGAGATAGCGTCACTCGGAATCGAATATATAATTCCCGTTTTCTCCTTATCCCGTGAGAATTTCCAAAAATCCTTTCTTAGCGGATGCCTACGTCATAACATCTACCTGCATGCCAAATTTCAGCCCGATCCGTCCAGTGGTTTAGGCTGTGCATATATAATTCCCGTTTTCTCCTTATCCCGTGAGAATTTCCAAAAAATCTTTCTTAGCGGATGCCTACGTCATAAAATCTACCTGCATGCCAAATTTCAGCCCGATCCGTCCAGTGGTTTGGGCTGTGCATATATAATTCCCGTTTTCTCCTTATCCCGTGGGAATTTCCAAAAATCCTTTCTTAGCGGATGCCTACGTCATAACATCTACCTGCATGCCAAATTTCAGCCCGATCCGTCCAGTGGTTTGGGCTGTGCGTTGATATAATAATATCACTATGTCAGTCAGTCAGTCAGTCAGTCAGTCAGTCAGTCAGTCAGTCAGTCACCTTTGAATTATATATATATAGATTAGAAAAACGAAATTCCGTCATTTACTGCATCTCATTTTTTTCTGCATCAAATAACATACCAATACGCACATTTTGCTGCAGAACCATGCTGAAGTTTCATTAAACTTAAAATTTATTGTAAGTAGAGCTGCTGGACCCGAACTACTTGTCACAGTATTTATTTCTTAATCCCGGATATGCAACAGGTACGTATGTTTTTGTCAGTGATTCTAACATAATAATATTAGACATTACAGTTGCAAGTAAATGTTGTCAAGTAGAGATCATTTTCACCAACAAATGTTTGGTAAAATGTATCTTTTGACACCACTTTTATTATCTGCTAAATTGAAACCTAAAAGTCAAAAAATTGTCATTGCGTCGGTCATAGTTGGTTAGATTAGGTCTCTTTTATAAATTTCCCAAGAAGTTAATATGTTAGCACATTTTGACACTATCTTTTTAATCAAATTATCACTAAATCGAGATTAAACTTATATAAGCAAGACAGCCTTTTAAAAAGTATATCAAAATTTAACAAATCTTAAATGATTTTCTAAGGGAGGTACAATACTGAGAACAAGCCATTAATTAATTGGTAGGTCCGTGATAATGATGCATGCAATTTTTTAATAAAACATCATTTATTTTTCCTGACATGTGTGTTAGAAAGCGTCGCATGAACGTGCTTCAAAATTATAGACTAAAATTTACTTATATAATATTTATTTTTATTTCCACACAATTACAATGGCACGCATGTTTCACAATACAGGGTAAAAACAATACCCAATGTAAATAAAACTAAAAATACAAATTAAAAATATAAGTAGGCACTTAAACAACACTGTCGCATAAAATAATATTAGGTACAGAAATTTAAAAATCGGCCTCAAGTTCAGTTCGAATACGAAAATCCGCCCTTTGTAGACTTTTTCCAGTTGCTTTAAATTAAGTTCCTATTAGTTATGCCTTGTTCGAGAGCTAAAAAAACGGTAATGTTTTTAAATTAATCTGCAAGCCAAGTTCCGTAACAGTTTTTTGTTGGTTTTTAATGCATTTTAGTGGAAAACAATCTCAAAAAAATAACGAACTAATTTTGTTGTCCGTCTCGCATGTTTAAATTTTCACCGATACCTACTTATTGTTTTAATATAGACAAATAACCAGTGTTTAATCGTTTTTATAAATCAAAAACATGAGATTTTTTAATACACTTTTGAAGTAGCGTTGCTTATTCTGAAATAATCTAAAAAAAATGTTATTTACAAAAATAGTTTACTGTTGCATAATGGGAATGACGGTTAAAACAAAAAATAGTGACCCCATCACCTCCCAGCGGGAATACGCCGAAAAACCAACAGGTAACCCTTTATTATAATACAAACGATATTAATTATTATTTCTTTGGCCTTTTTTTAACAACGCAGAAAACAGGTATACAAAAAATGTATGATATACTCGTATAAACTCTTCGTATAAACACAAAATTAAAAATAATACAATAAATAACAGAAAGTAGCACAAAGGCAATTTAATCTAGTAGATAAGTTACAAATTACAATAAAATTACAAAGTAACCATTTTCGTAATTGCTTATACATATACAATCCAATAACATAGTTATAATACGTATAAACATAATTTATATTATACTAAGAAATATTTTATTTAGGTAGTTCATATTTATTTTACTTCTATCTTGGTACATACCAAATTCTGTAATTTTTTCATCAATCCCTAAAAACTTTGCTCTTTCATAATCATCACTATCACTACACAGTATAAAACAAAGTCGCTTTCTCTGTCCCTATGTCCCTATGTATGCTTATATCTTCAAAACTACACAACGGATTTTGATGGGGTTTTTTTAATAGATAGAGTGATTCAAGAGGAAGGTTTTATGTATAATTCTACGCAGACGAAGTCGCGGGCAGAAGCTAGTAGACAATAAAAAACATTCAAACTTAATCAGCTAAAAAAAACTACGTTCAAACACCGTGTTTGACGCAATCGAATCTGCATTATAATAAAACCTTATGTGATAATAATTATATAACTTATCACGTTCATACGTCTCGCGAGTATACAACTGTGTACTTAATAATATTATTATCACTTCACATAAACATCCCGATCACATAAACGCATCAACGTGGTCGCAAAAGCGTGGGTTTCTTTAATAAAAATCAGAAGTTTCAGTAACAGATTTAATTAATAGTACGTAACAACATAATAACATATCTATCAGAGAGGTAGAGATCTATCAGATGCCATTAAATAATTTATTAATGGTGGTGGTGGTGCTCTGGTACGATGTGGTGCGTGCTGTGTTTGATCTCAGCATGGAAACTGAAAAAAAGAAAGTTCATTAGTTTTCGTTGCCAATAATAATTCATAAATATTATTCGATATACTATACAAAAATTCAGGTTTTTTAGTCTTACCCAGACTTCTTGTCGCTGTGGTAGTGCACGTCCCTGACTGAGCCATCGGGCTCGTGCAGCGAGTAGAAGCCCTTGACGACGTCGCCGTCGCGCTGCTCGTGCTGCGTCTTCTGGTCGCCGGTGTGGTGGTCCGACACCTTGTACTCAAACTCGTACTTGGGGTGTGCCTGTGACGTTCAATGTTTTTCGTTAGTCAATGTTGCTACTGTAAGATATGTCTCCAAATTATTGATAGTTAGATACTTACGTAGTAGTCGACGTGTTTGTGGCCATGTTTGTCGGTGATGACCACTTCCTCCGGATGTCCGTCGTGTCTGGTGATGTGCTGCGAGGAGTGCGCGGGCTCGTGCTTCTCATGCTTGTGTCCGTGCTGAGCGACCGCTACAGCCACGATTGCCGCGATGCACACGATCTGTTAAACATTAACTTATTTAAATCGCTTTGGATAATTTACTTTTTTGAGATAAATTACGTTAGATTAGTCCGTTTTTCAATCAAATTTAATTTTGATTTTTTGATATGATATACCTTGAAATACATTTTGTTTATTAAATTGTTGGTTTGTACTCCAATTGAAGTGCAGTTGCAAACTGATACATTTAAAAATTAACCCACTTCTTTTATAACACAGAAGCGATCCTTTCAGTTGATTCGAGTTTAAATTATGGACAGATATTTTTTTTACCCTACTTTCGGACACTAGTCGTTTTTTTGTGCAATAACTGGTATGCAAGTGATTCCTTTCAAAATGTTTACCTACATTATTTCATGAACAAAAAAGGTATGTAAATAATCAACCTAGTGTAAATAAATGAAGAGTTCAAATATATGTAAGTACCTATAGTTTACCAATTTAAAACCTATTCCATGATTGTCGAAAATTGTTAAGGTTACTTTGACAAGATTTTGGGGTGGCCTACGAATGATATCGGTTGACTGTACTTCAGTCAATATTTTTTTTAAATCTTAATAAGATGCACGATATTTGGCTTAGTACTCATGCTTACTCAATATGCGAGGTTAGGCTTATTAAATAGACGGGCTTAAGAAGTATCACTAACTTTGCATTCACGTTATTTTAATAGGCCCCAAAAACTTCGCAAAAACACAAAATAGTTATAATCAAAAAGACATAATTATATATATACACACACACACCCACATACACACAAATCACGTCTTTATCCCTTACGGGGTAGACAGAGCCTAAGGTGACAATATAATTCTATAGTTCTGGAATAAACATTCTGCCTTTGAATGATAAATATTTTACTATCATTTTGTATTTACCTTGTGGTTTGGTTATGTTTTAGTGCAAAAGTGATGATAACTTGTCAATTATCTTGATATTCTAAAAAAAAATTGCATGTTTTTGTGGTTAGTGGCATTCATCTTTCATTTAATATAATTCAAGTCTTTATTACTGTCGCCAAGTGCAATGTCACGTTCTCTTTTAATTAGGTAATGCAAAAATCTGACATAAAAAAGTGTTGAAGAAATTAATATTACACACACCCACACTATGATAACACAAACTGGATCATACTTAACTGCCAGAAACCGATAACGCTTGAGCTGATCTCGAGTATTATAAAAGCAGTTGGTTATTTTGTAAATGTATCAGTTATTAACTGTCTTTCAATAAGTCAATAACTAAGTAAAAAATGTACTCTAAGGTGAGTATTAAGGACACAGTAAACAAACATGCATGAATAATGCGAAAAAAGTCAGATTAATCTATTGTTAAGTAACTTGTAATTAATTCAGAAACTTTTTCAATTCAATAGATTGTGTGTATCGCGGCCCTCTTGGCTGTGGTGGCTGCCCAACAAGGCCACAAGCACGAGAAACACGAGCCCGCGCACTCCTCGCAATACATCGTCAGACACGACGGACACGCAGAAGAAGTAGTCATCACCGATAAACACGGCCACAAACACGTCGACTACTACGTAAGTTTCAACTACTTATCAATAATCAGGAGAATTATGTTGCGGTAACAACATTAACTGACGAAATTTTTTGAAAATCGCAGGCTCACCCTAAATATGAGTTCGAGTACAAGGTGTCGGACCACCACACCGGCGACCACAAGACGCAGCACGAGCAGCGCGACGGTGACGTCGTCAAGGGCTTCTACTCGCTGCACGAGCCCGACGGCTCCATCAGGAACGTGCACTACCACAGCGACAAGAAGACCGGGTAAGTTTTCCAACCACGACCCTATTATCTTTCAGTAATTTGGATCTCGAAAAACTATTACTGATGAGTTACTATTGTTGCAGTTTCCACGCTGAGGTCAAGCACAACACCCACCACATCGTTCCTGAGCACCACCACCACCATTAAACTTTTTTTAGTTGATTTACTTAATATTACACCACCTCAATGTTGTTTTTATGAATAAAATCCTGTAAATACATACTTCAGACTATTATTATGAATGACTAGCTGTTGCCCGCAACTTCGTCTGCATAGAATTTGTTTATCGCTATCCCGCGGGAATTACGCAATTTTCCGGGATAAAAAGTAGCCTATGTGTTATACCAGACTATAATCTATCTATGTTCCAAATTTCATCCAGATCTGTCCAGCCGTTCTGGCGTGAAAGAGTAACAAACATCCAAACATTCTCTTACAAACTTTCACATTTATAATATAAGTAGGATTAATCAAAAAAATCATCTTCTTCTTCTTATTTATGGCGTATCAAGTCGTTATAGCGACGACAACTTCGCCAATGTCAATATAACAAAAATATATTTTAAAAATCTTGTGACAAAATGTCGGCAACGCTGTACGGTAATGGTCAAAGACCCCCCCCCCCCCCCCCCCCCCCTGTCGGGCTCTTAGCCAACGGTCAATGATATCTCTCAGAAACTGCCAGGAAATCATTAGCCGATGCCCAGGGCGCACCGGACCAAGCACTGCTCTTCCCCCCGGACGGGATCCAAAAAGGAACCGCAGCTCATCAAAAAATTCATAGAACCCATAACATGTAACTGTGCGAGTACAACAATTCCTATTTCCAAAAGAAATATATTTTTCGTTCATACTGCCTGGTATCGGGGTATCAAGTTCCATGACAACCTTTAGCAGAGTGTCCGACCATCAGTTTTTGGTTAAAACAGGAGACCAACTATTTATTTGAGTTAAGAGAATTTGAAAGTTTGAGTAACTTGAGGAGTTAGTCAATTCCAATCCATTTTAACGCTTTTGTAAACAAATAAGCCCTTCAAATTCATATAAAATTAAAAGTTATAATATGTTTGTTATAGAATGCGAGATCTCAAATGTGATCCTTCAACATTCTGGTGGGTGTGATGCTAGTTGCATACAATGAGTGATTGTGTGGGAATTGAGATGGAATGAGTTTGTTTACAAAGGCGTTAAAATGGATTGGAATTAAGATTACAAATTTTATAGTAGGTAGGCATAGACGAAACTTTATTTTGTTACGGCGAGTTTGTAACTGATATAATGTTCAAGATTTGTTACACATGACAATCTTAAAAATATTGGCTCATTTCTCAGTAAAATTCGATACACCTACTTTCTTCAGTTTTTATTTTCAACACCAAAAGTATTTTTACTACTGTAAGTTTGTGTATTAACCTATTTAGTTTTTTTTTAATACAAAAACTAATTTTGCAGCATAATTCTGGTGGTTTAACTGTACATAATTATTAACGATCCCAAAATTAATTTTCCTACTTGCCAACTCGAGGATAATGGTAACCTAAAATTCAAGGATAATGTAACTCAAAATTCAAGTCAAATTTTCTACTCAAACAGGGGTGTGACCATTTACGAAGTCATCGTTGCGCAAGGCAGACAGTCCAAACATAATGCAACCATAATCGTTTCCCCTAAGCGTCAAAATGGACCCAGGTGTTTTGACATTGGTCATTGGACAACGCCCACGGCACAACAGGAATTTTGGAAAGGGACAAAATACAGACCCGTTGTAGTGTCGTATCTAGGTGACGTTTTGTTATGATTTGAGCAACGCTTACCTAGAAGCTCCAATGTCTTTGGCTTCTAGATAAACATTGCCAGATTATGGAATTGTTTCCTCGTTTAGTATCATCCACGATTTTCAAAATTCCCCCAATTTCAAATTTACCCCAATGCACCTTATGGTTATTATGATCATACATAAGTGATCTAATGATTTTAAAACACTATCTAACCGAGAAAATTCTAAAAAGGATTATTTAATGGTTTCACACACACAGACACACACACACGCCAATGGCATTGTCCCTCTAATCGTTGTAATTTTTGCGTATAATTACTGTTTTGAACCAAATCATATCAAATTAAATTTATTTGCATAACCTTCCCATCGTTTTGTCAAATAAAAATATGACATTCATGAAAACGTTAATAAAAACGATAGATAAAAATGGGACTTGAAGTATTTCTTCAAATGGTGATAAATAACATTCTGAAGTTGAGTTAATACAATTTATTAAAAACAAAACTACTACTACTTAACTATAATAACACAGTTGGTAAGTTTTTATCTGTCGTCACTTAATTTTAATGGTGTTGGTGGTGCTCAGGAACGATGTGATGGGTGCTGTGCCTAACCTCAGCGTGGAAACTGTAATAATTATAAATATTTGTCGTTAGTAGATGTTACAATTATTATTTGGCAACTTAACCACAAACTTCAAGGGAAAGTTCTTAAACTAATGGTCAACAGTTGTAATCAAAGTATTACCCAGTCTTCTTGTCGCTATGGTAGTGCACGTCCCTGACGGAGCCGTCAGGTTCGTGCAGCGAGTAGAAGCCCTTGACGACGTCGCCGTCGCGCTGCTCGTGCTGCGTCTTGTGGTCGCCGGTGTGGTGGTCCGACACTTTGTACTCGAACTCGTACTTAGGGTGAGCCTGCAATGTTCAAAGTTTTTCTTTTGTTAGTGTTGCTACCGTAAGATAAGTTTCCAGATTATTGATAAATAGTTGAAACTTACGTAGTAGTCGACGTGCTTGTGGCCGTGTTTGTCGGTGACGACCACTTCCTCCGCGTGTCCGTCGTGTCTGACGATGTATTGCGAGGAGTGCGCGGGCTCGTGTTTCTCGTCCTTATGGCCGTGCTGGGCAGCCGCCACCACCACGAAGGCCAAGAAGCACACAATCTGTATGTAAAAAGACATAATATACCTAATTACACATGAACGAATAACTCATGTATAAAAAGTCGAGTGATGCTCGACATGTTTCGGACTATTTCGTAGTCCTTCCTCTCGGACGTAACATAGCATCACTCGACTTTTTATACGTGAGTTATCCGTTTATGTGTAATTATGATTAAGTCTCACGGTAGTTTCATTTTGAAAACATAATATACCTTTCGATATTTTACTACAAACTAATTTGTTATTTTTTTTATTACAAGTAATCCGGTTTTGTCACTTTGTTTTTAATACTCACCAGAGCGTTCATTCTTCGGTTTGGTTGTTGATCTATTGAAAGACAGTAGTTAAATGGTAAATTTTCAAAATATCCAAGTTCTTTTATAATACCTACTCAAAACCAGCCAGGCGATATCAGTTTCAGGTCAATAAAGAAAGAATCAAGTTCATTTGTGGTATGTTGTGGGTGTGTGTAATATTAATTTCGTCAATCGTTTTTTGTAAGATTAAAAGTGAATGTGACTTTGCTATTAAGAAAAGTTGTAAGTTAATATTAAAATAACCATTACAGTATTCGATTATATTTTATACAATAAAAATTAAGTAAATTTTTAAAATTTTATGTCATATCTAATAATCTCTAACACTGCTGCAGACAGGCTCCACCTCAAAGAAATACAATACAATACAAATACTTTTTATTGAACACCACAAATCAGTACAAAACAATACAGAAACAAAGAACAAAGTAGACAATAGGCGGTCTTATCGCTTAATAAAATAATAATAGAAATATAACATTTTAAAATTATTTTCGATGCCTGTCTACAAAAATTAGATTATGTCTTGGTTAGGGTTTATTTTAAGTATTTTTTTTTTGCCTGTAGGTAATTGCACTGTTATTCATCCTATATAACGAGGTTTTAAGCATACCGAATTTCAGGTCAATTCGACTATACTAGAAGTGGGTCGAATTGGACAACCATTTCAAGTAGATTATATACATTTTCAGCCAGTTATAACATAAAAACTTGTATAACTAAAATCTAAAAAACAAAACAAAACTACGGGCAAAAAAGACAACGCAGCAAATTATTTAGCAAATTATCTGTAGCAATTTTTCAAGTCTAATATAAATTGAATGTGTTCAATCTTAAGACTGCTTTAGGCCCGCGTAGTAACGAGAGTGATAAAAATCTGCTTATATCTTCAAAACTACTTCAGCTTGAATACTTTTTTTAACTATTACATAAGATTAATGAGAACTGTAATTTTTTCCAAGCTAGGTTGTATTTAAAATTTCGAGTGATATTTTCCATTTTAGTTCCATAATTTTCATTAAGCATAATAATCGTTAGTCATCTTTTTTTTGGTAATCGCGACTTTGTCCGGAATTTTGGAAAAGGCTAAAAGTCTATACAGCGGGTTAGGCTATGTTAGTTTACTACTAATTCAGAAAAAAATATTCACTGTTTCAGAAACAAAACGCTTTATGTCAAAACGAAAATTATGGCAAACCGTAAATTTGGAATTTCAATTTTATTGAACAAAATTATAGATCTTGTATTTTTACATAATGTGCTTCCCTAAAATTCGGGGCCCTAAACCCATAAATTAGATACAAAACCTATTAGTTAGGTATTATTAACTTTTCAGATGTACCTACTTATAAGTTTGGATTCCTTTGTCATAGATAGTATAATCTTTAACTTTACGCTGTCACATATTTCTCTTTTGCTATTTAGCATGCCTAAAATAATTTATTCTAAAACACAATAATTATACCTGACTATGTCAAAAATTAAAAATCGCTTGCATACCAGTTATTGCATAAAAACTACCTTCGGACACTAGTGTTAAAAAAATGTTATCGGTCCATAATTTGAACTCAAACCAACACAAACTAGGTCGTTATCTGTATTATAAAAGAAGTGGCTTAATTTTGAAATGTATCAGTTGACAACTGCACTTGCTGTACAGCCTAACAATTAAATAAACAAAATGTGTTTGAAGGTATTTATTTATCATGAAAAACGTTTAATGAATAATTTTTACAGAAATAATATTCACCTGACAGTCAATGTGTAATTAAAATTGTAATATTTTTCAGATTGTTTGTTTTGCGGCTCTCTTGGTGGTGGCGGCTGCCCAGCACGGACACAAGCATGAGCCAGCGCACTCCTCGCAGTACATCGTCAGACACGACGGACACCCGGAGGAAGTGGTCATCACCGACAAACATGGCCACAAACACGTCGACTACTACGTAAGTATCAACTATCCATAATTTGGAGACTTATCTAACAGTAACAACATTAACTAACAAAACCTTTGAAAATTGCAGGCTCACCCTAAGTACGAGTTCGAGTACAAGGTGTCGGACCACCACACCGGCGACCACAAGACGCAGCACGAGCAACGCGACGGTGACGTCGTCAACGGCTTCTACTCGCTGCACGAGTCCGACGGCTCCGTCAGGGACGTGCACTACCACAGTGACAAGAAGACTGGGTAGGTCTTTGATTACAATCCTCGACCATTTATTTAAGAATGTATAACTGGAAATTGCCAGTTCCTGGAAGTAGATTTACTGACGTGGAGTTTATGTTTGCAGTTTCCACGCTGAGGTCAAGCACAGCACCCACCACATCGTTCCTGAGTACCACCACCATCATTAAAATTACATGACGCCGCTAGATTTATTTTCAACCTGTGTTATAGTTTGTAGTTTTGTTCAATAAATAAATGTATTATCATTACCTCTCAATTTTCTTAACTTTACCAAATAGCCGTTAACCGTATGTACCTATTAACGTAAAACAATGTCAAATAGTTGTTTCAAAATGGAATTTATTTCAAAAGGGCACCTTATTATTAGTAGAGTTCAATTTATTAAAGGCCACCTTGGCCTTAAGGTTTTGTGACCTTAAACTCTGTTTACCCCTTAAGAGATAAAGACGTGATATATGTATGTATGCATGTATGTATGCATGTATGTATGCATGTATGTAAGCATGTATTTTATTAGTCTTTTTTTTGCTGTTATTAAAAACAGTACACTGCAATCAATTATTGTTGATCGATTTCTTTGCGTCTACAAAACAAATAGGTAACAATTTTTACAGTGATTTTATTTTCTTAGTCTCTCGCTAAACTTCGTGTTTTGTTAGTTCAGATGACAATCGTATTACATAATGAAAAACATTTTTTTTTTCGAGAGTTACTAAGAGCATGCGTCAAAAAAGTTTTCGTTACCTGTTTATGTAATAAATAACACGCGATTTGGTTTGCGCAAAATTAAAATTGTTATTGAAGCTCCTTGAACCACTTTAATCCGGCGCTGCCGACAAATCCTTTAATAGCTGTTGCCTGCGTCATAATAACTAGCTGCGTGCCAAATTTTGTAATTTGACCAGTGCGTTGATCTATCAGTCAGTCACTGTTGCCTTATATATATTATACATTATACGTACATACTTCACACTATTTTGGTGTAAATGAGCGATAGATGATGATAGATGAGCGAATAGAGCAGACCTCTGATCAATGCCTCAATGCCAGTCGTAATAATATGTGTGTAGATAAAGCAATATTTGTAACAACTGCACATAATTTAATTAGGACGGAAAACATGCGTAAGATATTATGATGGAGCTTACCTTTGACACGTTTTATAAACTTATCCTAAAATTTTGATGCCATTTATTGTGAAAAAACAGTCGCATAGACCACTGCAAGTGTCAAATATGATTGACAAGCGACCCGCCTCGGCTTCGCAACTCCCTTATGAATCACTCTGTCTATTGATGAAAGCTGTGTGAAATTCCATCCAGTACTTTTATGCCGGCTGTACACACTCGCCGAGACACCCCGAAACTGACCGAGAACGAGTGTGTACATGATGCTCTCGCCTTGTCTCGCCCGCTCATGCTCGCCTCGGTACGTCTCGGCTGCGTGTCGGTTTTTTGCGGCCGAGTCAAAGGGTCTCTTTCCGCTCTCGCGAGGAAAACGAGACTGAACATGTACATACTCGTCGCAACAGGAACCAAAAAAAAACTTGATAAGGGAATAATTACTGGGTTCTTTTGCGGGGCATAGTAATCATCCACCACCTTCGTTTTCGCCATGGTTTAGTAATTTTTTTTTATGATATTATGTGTAAATAATTGTAGTAACTAACAGCACAAAGGCAAACGGCCGCAGCAGTTTCTAGGTCCATCGTGGTCGATATCCACTTGTTTAAATGACGCCCCGCTGTGTGTATGTACACGGTGCCCTCTCGTCGAGAGCTTCTCGCCCGAGACTCTGCCAAAGAGCCTCTCGGCGAGTGTGTACAGCCGGCATTAGAGTTCATCGCAAACAGACAGACGCGGCGAAGGACTTTGTTTTGTATAATTATTGAGCATTTCTAAAAAAAAGGCCCCTTGTTATTCCTATTACATACATACATACATAAATCACATATTTATCCCTTACGGGGTAACCAGAGCCTAAGGTGACCAGACCTAAAGGCCACATTTAGCATGATTATGGGCGTATGGATGGAAAGAGGAATCAAAACAGTGATGGGTTGCTAGCCTCATCGCCTATATAACAGAGATTAAGCCCTAAGATTTTCGCCCAATCCCTCGATGGGTTTTTACCATCTGCGCGGGAAGAGAAGCAACTGGTACATTCTATGTTTTTTCTTTGCTCCCAGACCAGCATGGATATTCCTATTAAGAATTTATATTAATATAGTGACTATAGCCAGCTACCGTAATAAATTTGCTTCAATAATCAATATGATGATTTTATGTATTTTCTTATTCAAATTAATAAATTCGAACCATTATGTAATTACAATCCGATGGCAACATTGTCAAAAAAACACTTTTGCCATAGCAACAATTTCAAAACCTCAATAATTAGGTACTATTACGTAGATACATAAAATATTCAGTGTATATAATACCTACTGCGTTTTTTCATCATTAGCATCTTAGCAAATAATTAAAAAAAAGAAATGATGCTCAGAGTTTTCTAGGTATGAAAAAGAGGCAGTCCCAATTCTGAGTTTAGCTTTTTAAAGTTATTGGGATACTTCCTTCTAATGTGATAATGATTGTGCAGTTAGTAAGGTTTGATTCAAAACGCTCTAATATTCAGGCACGGTAAAAGCAAATCAAGGACTTACCATTAAAAAAAAAGAAATTTTACAAACACAATTTTTATTTAAAACAAAACAACATTTTATATTACATAACAATGCAGGTGGATCTAGCAGGTTTTATTCAACTTTAATGGTGGTGGTGGTGTTCAGGTACGATGTGGTGGGTGCTGTGCTTGACCTCGGCGTGGAAACTGTCAAAAGGAGAATTCATTAACATGTTTGTTTTTTAAATATTTATCCATAAATATTTATTATCTGAAACACAAAAAAAAAACGGAAGCAGTTGAGCCTTACCCAGTCTTCTTGTCGCTATGGTAGTGCACGTCCCTGACGGAGCCGTCGGGCTCGTGCAGCGAGTAGAAGCCCTTGACGACGTCGCCGTCGCGCTGCTCGTGCTGCGTCTTGTGGTCGCCGGTATGGTGGTCCTCTACCTCGTACTTGAACTCGTATTTGGGGTGAGCCTGCAATGTTCAAAGTCCACGTTAGTATTATATATGTCAATTGCGGGTAATAAAGGTACTCTTAATTATTATTTGTAGATCCTTACGTAATAGTCTACATGTTTCTTGTGGCCATGTTTGTCGGTGATGACCACTTCCTCCGCATGTCCGTCGTGCCTGGTGATGTGCTGCGAGGAGTGCGCGGGCTCGTGTTTGTGACCGTGCTGAGCGGCTGCCACAGCCACTAAGGCCGCAAAACACACGATCTGTTGAACGTAATTATCAAATCATTACACTTTAACCACGTCACTGGCCTATCAATTTAATTAAGTATGTCAGAATTTTATTTCGTTTTCATAATGTCACTAAACTAAATATTCTTTGTGATACATGCCTTGAAATTCATTTTGTGTTGGTATTTAGATAATTGGCTGTACTGCAACTGAAGTGCAGTTGTGAACTGATAACTTTACGAATTAGCCGACTTCTTTTATATTGCAGATAACGACTCGATCAGTATGAATTCCAATTATGGAGAGATAAAAATTGTGGCTCAATGTGTCTCAACGAGACTTGAGTGTTTGTGAAATAACAGTTCTATACTTTTTTTATGGCGCTTATTTTACAGTTTTTTTTAAAACAAAGATTTTTATTTATGTACCTTTGAACTCAAATAAATGCTCATTAGTATTCGTTTTAGAAATTTGATTCAGTTACTTGTCTTTTAAGTTGTAGGTACAACTACCGAGTTGCCTATTTTAAAACCGTGGGAAACACATGTGTAATGGTTTTCAATCTTACATTTTAAAATAGTTTTTTTTTTAAATACTGACTGAAATATACGACTTGGTTTCTTGAATCTTTTTACAATATTATATTTGAACTGAGATCAGTTTTTCTTTAATACCTACAAATTATATGAAATTTCCAATTTATTGGCTAATTTCTATTCTGAAACAACAAAGAGAACCAAAGATCTGTCATTTCATACACGATTTAACGTATGTGTATGGAATGGAATAAATGTTAGCTCCAATCGTATTCTAATTGCACTATGTAAAGATCATTTGGACATTTCTGTAAACAGCGTCTTGAATTCGTTAACTGCTAAGTACTGATCCTTATCTCCTATCCTTAGATGAGAAAACTTAGGGTTTATTTCAATACGTGTTAAGTTAGGCCATGTCAGTTAAATAATTTAAATCTTAATTGGTCGCATTGTTTATTTACAAGTTGTTTACTTACTTTCTGTTGGATTATTGAAAGCATAATCATTGCAAATTGCCCTCATATTCAATAAAACTTAAACACTACTGAGACAGAAAAAGAAAAAAAATACTATGCTATTTATAAGATTTTGTTTTCATTTTATAACGAATACGACCAATACAAGGAGACTCTATAAAGCATAAAAAAGGAAACCATGTTCGAAGCTTAACTTTAAAAAGCGAACATTTTAGCTTATAGTATAACTCACTTTCAACTAAGTGAAATGTCACATTCACATAATGAATGCAACACGTGGTTACGAAATAACTTAAATACTTCTTATTACAAACACTGCAGCTGTAAACAGGCTCGACCCTAAACCTGAATTGGCCTGTAACCAATATCGCCCGGTCTAGTTTTGAGTATTATAAAAGAAGTGTGTGATTTTGTAAATGTATCAGTTTAATACTGTCTCTCAATAGGAGAATAACAAACCCAACAGAATGACCTCCAAGGTAATTTTATTAACACAATTATAAAAGACAAGAGTAAATTAAGATTGAAAATTCGTTATTAAATGTCAAAGATATTTGTGAGTAATTAAAATTACTTTTTTTAAGCAGATTGTATGCTTCGTGGCCCTCGTGGCAGTGGCAGCAGCCCAGCACGGACACAAGCAAGAGAAGCATGAGCCCGCGCACTCCTCACAGCACATCATCAGACACGACGGACACGCGGAGGAAGTGGTCATCACCGACAAACACGGCCACAAACACGTTGACTACTACGTAAGTATCATGTCAATAATTTGGAGACTTATCTTACGGTAGCAACATTAACTAACATAAAACTTTGAACATTGCAGGCCCACCCCAAATACGAGTTCGAGTACAAGGTGTCGGACCACCACACCGGCGACCACAAGACGCAGCACGAGCAGCGCGACGGCGACGTCGTCAAGGGCTTCTACTCGCTGCACGAGCCCGACGGCTCCATCAGGGACGTGCACTACCACAGCGACAAGAAGACTGGGTAAGAATCTTATCACAAAACTTGACCATTTTACCCTAGAAATTGCCTGTGAAAATATCTTTAGTGACGGAGTACCTATTTTTGTTGCAGTTTCCACGCTGAGGTCAAACACAGCACCCACCACATCGTTCCTGAGCACCACCACCACCATTGAATTTTTTTATTTTTAAAAGTATATGATTTCACATCACCAGCTTGTTAACTAATTTGTTGTTATTGCATGTTAATTTATTTTTAAAATCTGTGAATATTAAACGTTAAACAAAATAAATGAGATATTATTATTTCTGTAACAATTTAATTGCATGATCAGTAATTCCAATAAGTGTAAATGAGTCTTGACTCAACAATATAAGAAGAAAAACAAATGCGATATCACTCATATAACAAGGTAAGGCTGCCTTTCCAGACATAACTGTCAGGAGGCAAACCGGCGAAGGCCAATCGTCCCGTTTAAACTATAACAACAAAATTATCGCAAATGTTGATGGAACCTTCATGTATCATTAGTTACCAGCCTTATTGTTAAAAGCGTATCTTTTTAACTATTAGGCATGAACCGTGAGTGCGTTAAAAGTACACTGATCAGGAGTACACTGATTCTGATGAAGAGGAGTACATGTGTCACATTGTTTCGGCTTTATATGATTTCGGATTGAGCTAAATTATGATTATGAGAAATAATTAGTGGAGGATAGCAACAAAATAACATAATAATTATCAACATAAGCTGTACCTATACAAACAAATTACATGGGTATTCATAAGTTTATTTTACATGCCAAATGATTTTTACCGTGTTAGTGGTTTTGGTCGTGAGTTCGGTAGGTTTTCGTAGATTATTTCAATTTCTGAAGCTAAGCGAGAGTGAGTTAACTATCGGAATATACAAGAAAACAGCCACGAGTGAGTAGAACCCACGCACCGACGGCTGCGTAGAAATTCGGCGGGCGCATGTGGAAACGGGAAACCAGTGTCAGTAGAGCCCTGCAGATAAGAAAAATGTAAGCAGTGAAAATTAATCTTATATTGGTTATTAGCATAGACTTGCTGACATAAAAAAAATAGATTTATTTAATTAATTGTGCTGTAAGAGCTACCTTCGTGCCAAATTTCAAATTTTTAAGACAACAAACTGGGGCCTTCCTATGACGTCTTAATGGGATTCAATTCCGACTCAGTTCAGGTTTTAGCCATCCATATTTTTTCTATTTTAGTATGGATCTGACAGAAAGCGAACCTAAATTGAATCGGAATTGACTCGCATTAAGACGTCAGGGTAACCCATCTGTTCTCATAAAACTTGTTTGACATTTTAACGAAATTGCGTTCGAGACGTATTTTGTAACCGGAAACCCATATTAAGCGTAACTCGCTAAACAAAACTCTTCCGTGAAGTACATTGCAGCGTTTGTCAGACAATCATAATTTGACACGTTCGATCGGGCACATTACACGGAGTCTGGTGTCTTCCGTGTTTTGTCGTTGGTCATGCGAAACTCCAAATGGCACCAAGCGATCCGTTCGTTATGATTGCCTCCCATGGGCGTGATTTTATCGGAAAATGTTTTTTAGAGAATTTCACGACATGCCTTTCTTATTTCTTGTAAAAAGATGAGTGTGCGCGGTAAGACATGTTTACGTTAGCGATGACGATGACGGTGACGAAATTATGTTAATACGCGATAAATGGCAGACGTAATGTCATGTTATCAGTCAACTTTTTCATTGATGCATTTTCACGGTTACTGTCAGACTGATAAACATGTCCTCACTTAATGTTGAATAACTTTTAAGTGGTTTAACCAGTCCATTGCAAAAATTTGACGGGTAACACTTCAACCGCACGATTACGGTATCCTCGTTGTTAAAGAATTAACTTTAATATGATCAGCACAAGGTTGCTTTTAAAGCTGTAGGAGTGGAGTGATACGACATTGGGAAAGTAAACTTCCGAAATTGAAACCAAGTGCAGTGTTACAAGGTTTTACGTCCTTGATTTTTATGCCATTCGTCCTTATGCTGTCGAATCATTTTACAATCCATTCATTAAAATTTAATCTTTGTCACGAATATCAGTTTATTTTTACGCTTATGTTGTACCGCGAAAGTAAAAAACCGGTCAAGTGCGAGTCGGACTCGCGCACCGAGGGTTCCGTATCATTATCTATAAATATATAAAACCAGTGTAAGCAGAGCCCTGCTCCAAAGCAAAATGTACGCAGTGTGGGGTTACTTTATATTGGTCACTGCTATATACAGACATACGTACACATTTACGGTTTTCGCAATTATTCTTTAATCTGTGCTATAAGACCTACCTTCATACCAAATTTCAAAATTCTGCGTTCACGGGAACTACCTTGTAGGTTTTGATTCCCTTGAGAGTTGAAAATTTGCGGAAATTTGCGGCATAAACGGCTGTATCTTTTGATTGCGTTGGCTTAGAAGTTTGATTTTTTCACAGCTTCAAGGGACAGTAGACCTGAGTAATTGATATAAATTTCAGCTTCATACCTCCACGCGTTCCTGAGAAAAAGGGTCTTGACAGACGGACGGACAGACGGACAACAAAGTGATCCTATAAGGGTTCCGTTTTTTCCTTTTGAGGTACGGAACCCTAAAAATGTTTGTACATACTTAATGGAAGTGAGTATTGCTTAAACGTTTTTGAGTAGGAGGCGTTATCTTAAAATTGTGTAAGTTACAACTGACATAAATACAAAGTTACCAGAAATTAGCTTATATACTTAAATGCTGTGTAACTGAGATAGCTCTTTTCTAATTTACTTCCATAATTGATTGATTCAAGCATTACTTTGCAGAGGTCCATAAATGGCTATAGTAATGAACAATAACATTTACCATACTACTCCGTAACCACATCTGCAACAAAACCATCTTCCTTTGCTTCCACGTAAGTCATTTAAATATCGCACACTAAACTGTCACCACAGCGTAAGGGACACAGTTATGCAGCCATATATCTGTCCCTTACGCTGAATAGAACTTGGCACGCACTAAGAGATTGTGGTAACAATTCGGCACAACGCGAAAACGCTAACGCATTTCATACCCTGTATCCGATGACTGGATGAACTCTACAAGGTATAAAATGCTTTAACCTTTTATTTTCTCGTCAATCTAGATGTCACATCATCATCACTACATAGTATAAAACAAAGTCGCTTTCTCTGTCCCTATGTCCCTATGTCCCTATGTTCCTATGTATGTTTATATCTTCAAAACTACACAACGGATTTTGATGCTGTTTTTTTTAATAGATAGAGTGATTCAAGAGGAAGGTTTTTATGTATAATTTTACGCAGACGAAGTCGCAGGCAGAAGCAAGTAATACAATAGTTGATTAGTCGCATGTAATCTACGTACGCTATTTATAGGTCCGTGAAGTTTCCCGGGCAGTGATGATTGAAATGCTTAAAATTATAGACCGATGGCCTAAATGAATCCTCGCTGGCGCGGTACAGGGGAGCGGGGTAGGCGAAAAAGGGGGCCGAGAGTGGTGCGGGCGGCAGGCGCACTACCCGCCCGCACCGCTCTCGATCCCTTTTGTCACAGTATATATATAGCTAAAGCAGTAAGGAACCTACGAACAAATCGGTTGAAACGAAACACGCACACAGGCGCGCGCTTTACACGGCCCCTAAGGGGACCTCGTCCACTCCGCTCAGGCTCAGGTCCGCTTAGGGGCCGTGTAAAGCGCGCGCCTGTGTGCGTGTTTCGTTTCAACCGATTTGTTCGTAGGTTCCTTACTGCTTTAGCTTATATTATATATACTGTGCCTTTGTCGTCCTACCCTGCGCGTGTGAGAACTCATTTAAGCTAAGCAGTCGGTCTATACTATAGCCTCTTTGAAGGTATGATATACAAACTAATTGGAGAAATCCGTGTCTAATCAACTGTTTTTACCCAGATTAGAACAGTAACATCCTGGAAACACTTAGGCATTATGCTTGCGATACTTAATGCCTGATCGTGCAGGAGATTGTTCGTATTTTCCGCTATCATCGAAAGATTTTAATTATCGCTACATAGTATAAAACATCCAATAATTGGAGTTATACATGCTTGGTGTAGCATTGAGAATGAATACAAGATAGGGTTCAAAGTTACGTTAAGAGACTCATAATTATTGTGGTGCCTGCGATAGTTGGGTTTGTGCGACTAATATATTTATTTAAATTAAACTGAACGGCTCAACGTGTTGCTAAGCGAAAATTCGAGAACAGTGAGACTAATTCAATTAAAAAAACCGATCGTCTGCAAAGTCGGTTTACGAACGATAGTTTACTTGATAACCATAAAGAAACATATTCGGACTGCTACGTCTGACGTCACGCGAGAAGATCGTGCCTCTTTAGCGCTTGTTCCGCGCTCTCCCTTGCACTCTGACGTCACGCGGAACGTAACGCAATGAGTCATGCTTTTTCGTGAGTGCAGCCGGCGTTCATTGATTTATAAGACGTTATCACGTCAAACAAAACAAAAATGTTGATGTCCAAGGAAGCCTCAAGCAGCAAAAAAGGTTATTCTAGTACAGAGCGGAGCCGCAAGAATAAGCTAGGTTTAAACTAAAATATACACAATGAGATGCGTCATATAGACTTAGCCGTCCTACATGTATGGATGGAGTCTATCATGAAAATTGCAAAAATGATAAATTTACACGCACAGTTTGGCCATTGCGTATTCTGCTGAACCGCCCGTAACTTTACACTATTTTACACTTAGTCTTTTACTTTTGTGAAGGTCGTGTTATTCTATATTCTTACATCTCTAACTGCGCTATATTTTACATACACCAAGGTATTAAATTTAATACTAGTTATGAAGTATAGTACCTACTTAGTTTTAGTTTTCAAACAATAGGTTTAACTAGTGTTAAAAATTGTGCCCTCATGCGACAATTTTGTTAGAGTATGTCAAAACCATTCATCAAAATTCTTTTCTCCTAGCGTTATCGTTAGTAGAAAGACTTCTCGAAGCACACTAATGTCAGTTTCATTATTTAAGAAACAAAATTATTGAATGTACCCCGCATTTTATTTTGTTATTTTTATGATCCTATGTTATGATCATTAAATTATTTAAGTATTAATAAACTTTAACAAATATTTTAATCATCTTATAAATTATAGCATACGTTACGTAACCAATCCGTATGCAGGTTACATTACTCGGAGCAGAATTGCAAAAATGCATATCAAATGTCGGCTTCCAAACCGAACAAACCAGTTATGAAGTAAATTTATACGATGTATAAAATCGAGAGCTTTTGTTGCAACGAGACAATTTACGCAAGTGCTTCAGTGAAGCTGGTAGCAAAATGTTCATTAAGGTACGACAAATTAATAATAAAATATTTTTGAAGTGAACAATGATTTTTTAAAGTGATGATTGTGAGGCTTAATTTTATTAATCTAAATATTTAGAAGTGTTAGAATGCCTTTATGCTCCTAAAAGTAAAGCTTGATTATACAAATTTATATTAAAAAGAACTCCTAAGATAACATCTCTGTCGTTGATTTACAGGTACTGGCCGCTGCGGCTTTAGTCTCGGTGGCTCTTTGCCAAGACCACCACCACTCTCATTCATACTCCACAGTCATAAAGCATGAAGCACCAAAAACGGTCGAATACCACGTCCCATCACACACCACCTACGAATTTCCTAGCCACCATGAATCTTCTTCAATCAATCAAGTAACCTCTTCCAAGTACACGTTGCCTACAGCGGATGAAGTTGAGAAATTGCCTCCACCGGTTGTCCGAACATTCGTTCCTTCGGAGCCCGCACCTGTGCATCAGAATCAAGAACCTCCAGTACCTGTTCAGAAATATTTTACTCCTGTGAATTTCCGAGCTACACCGCCGGTCCAGCCTCCTCTCGTTCAGTACCAGCCGTTGCCAGTTTTCCAACAGTCGACCATTCAACATCAACCAGCCCCGGTAGTGCACCAGTCCGTGTCTATTCAACAGCAACCGATAGTACATTACGACCCATCACCTGTGTACCATCACTCTGCTCCAGTACACTACGAGGCTCCAACACATCATGAAGTCCATCAAAATCATCAGCAAGAGCATCAGGAGCATGAGCATTATTATGTAAGTTTTTGTGTCATTTTTAAGGCTTCATTTTAATTACAATTACTTTTTAACGACGTGAATATGCTACTTATTTACACCATTACTGGCGAGTAATTAAATAGCTTGTTATTATTTACGTCACATTAATTAAAATAATGATGTATTGTGACTTAACTGAATCAATCTTGCTGAGTTTTAATTCAATCATCACCAAATTATTTTTCCAGTATTCTTTCAACTAGTACAGTTTAGTTTAAAAGCAACACTTCTACATGCAGCATTTTCATCAAATCCAACCTAAACCTGACTCATTAATAAAATTCTGCTTTTCTTCTCCAGGCTCACCCCAAATACGAGTTCGAGTACAAAGTGCAGGACCCTCACACCGGCGACAACAAGTACCAGCACGAGTCCCGCGACGGTGACGTCGTGAAGGGCGTCTACAGCCTGCACGAGGCTGACGGTTCCGTCCGCACCGTCGAATATTCTGCTGACAAGCACAGCGGGTAAGACATACAATTATTTCTTTCCAAATTCTAAGATAATTGATCGATTCCTAATTAGACTACAACAGTAATCACGCAAATTACTAAAATTGTATAACATCCATTTAAAATTGTAACTCGCGCAGCGGCTAATTTTGCATAACGGCATACCGTTTACCGTTTTGAGTTTTCGTTCGCTCTATTTCGGTGATAAACGCAAATTTTGTAGCAAATAAAGATTTCCTGGGTTCGATTCGCGATTATTACGATTACACAAGGGAGTCAAGTGAATATTAATTCGTATTACATAACATTGTTTCTACTGTATTTACTAAATCAGACAGCACGGCGACAATTCAATACAGATTAGAATACGCACAATGAAAACATTTGAGACACTTTTTAGAATAATAGTGTGTGAATATGTGAATTACGCTGTAGATAATTCTCACAGTTTTTTTTGTACCACGGTAGAAACAAGCTTACGGCCCGCCTGTTAGTAAGCAGCTACCGTACTACCCTTGCAAATCCAGCCATGCGAGTAGCCGTCCCTTTAGAAATTTTAACGCTCATCACTTCAATAACCTTGGCTGGGATGGAAGTTCATTACACAGCCAGAGAGTTCGCTTATGACACTCTTGTAAAGTTTTAGTGGTTTATTTTAGGCAGTAACTTAACACATTTAACATAGGCACAAGTAGTATTACGTATTTTAAAACAAAATACCAACTAGCTATACATAATTATTCATGAACATTTCATTTTGAAATAGCTACTTAATTATGTTTCTTTTTTCTAGATTCAGCGCCAACGTTAAAAACGAGCATCACCACAGTCATCAATAGTACAACGTACCTGTTTAAATAGTATTTACCTAAGTTAACTATATTACCTCTGTGACCAGCTTAGATGTTTAAGTTGTTAATAAACTTGTTTAAAATAAATTAACGTGTTTCTAATGCAGGATGTGACTTTATTAGAAAGAGTTGAAATCTGTTAATTTTTAATAATTCAACCTAGTCGCGTCATTTTTATTAAGTGAGTGAAATATGAAAATGTCTGATTGATGTTACGTAAATATGGTTTATGTATGACGAAGTGTAAAAATCTGTTTCCGTTGTTGATCTAGTTCCCTATAAAGTACCGTTTAATTAGTTAATTAACCTTCTTAGGTTTGAATTAATTTGAAAAGGTACCATAATTATGTTATTACCTAAGACTTACGTGAGTGTATTAAACTACCAATAAGATGCGTGAATTCAGTGATTTGGAGAAGATACAATCAGTTTAAAATTCTAAACCCATTTTGTAAAAACAAATAAATAGCGGTGAAAGTCGACAGCCGGTGTGTTAACGTTGCATAAAAAGTGTGCACAATAATTACCTAGTATTCGAAAAAGTGTACCATGGTTTTGTGCGTGAAGGCATAGCTTAAAAAACACGGCATTGGAATTAAAATGAAGTCACTTCAACAAAATATTGAAGGAACGATGATAAAGTCGTTAACAATTTATAATAATTAATGTCATTAGTCGAAATTACGCACAATAAAACTAAATAATAATAATTAAAAAAACCTTGAAGTAGAGTTTGTGATGATACCTACATATTTGGTGCAATTTCTCACAATGCTAGATGTCACTATTGACTAGGGTTAGGTTATTATGAGTACCTATAGGTTAATTGAAATGTCACGTAATCTTCAAACGGCGTTGTCAGTTAAAATAAATAAATAAAAAAAAACGTTTAAATTTCAAATAACAGCGTTTGGTCCATATTTTGTTAGTTAGAATCGAATATTAAGTATATTTATGTTAGTATGTCCTATTACAATAAGGGCAATCGTTAAACTCTTCTTCTTCTTCTTTTTGTAGTACGGCCCCATCGATCGATGCGATGATTTCGCCAATGTCAAAGTAACAAAAATATAATTAAAAAATCTTGTGACAAAATGTCGGCAACGTTGTACGGTAATGGCCAAAGACCCCCTCCCCCCTGTCGGGCTCTTAGCCAATGGTCAATGATATCCCTCAGAAACTGCCAGGAAATCATTAGCCGGTGCCCAGGGTGCACCGGATCAAGTATTGTTTTTCCCCCCGGACGGATCCAAAAACGAACGGCAGCTCTTAACCACACGTGGAGGTAACCCGACTCGCACCCCCACGTAATCTTCTAACGGTGTTGTCAGTTAAACTCGTAAGCATTCGTTATAGAATTGACACGTTAGGATGATTATATAGGTACGTATGATATGCTGCTGAAGTAGCTTTGTTTATAATTTATTTTAGTTACACTGAAATAGATTTGTGCAGCAAGTGACATATAAGTGTGAAATTGCTCGTAATTTAGATTTATCTATACTAATTAGGAGACTCAAGTTATGTAGCTAATTAATTGTACTGAAAACAAGATCCAAAGTCTAAAAACTTCGAAACTGATTAGCCAGCGACTTTTAATAAACACGTAGTATGAAGATGACATGTGTCTTTTATTTAAACAACAAAGTGCAGTCATGTCTAAACCTATCAACTCTCACGTAGACTAGTGTTTTGCGGCACGATTATGTAATTATAATAATTTATCACGTGTAAAAGTTTGCGTGCATATTATTAGAAAGCAGAATATCCTCGAATTTCGAATGTTAATATAATTATTTGAAAGGAGACTAATCGTTTAAATGAAAGCTTGTTGAACATTGTTTAAATTATCCCGTTCAAAATTTCATTTTAAAGTTAGTTCAATCAAATATCACAAAATATCAATCGCAGATTATCTCACTTTCAATTGAACACCTCAGGAACGATAAGATGTCGTACACTACTCTATCAAGCTTGAGCTGCCTACAACTCAAAACTTCTTAATAAGCGTAGAAACCTTCTCATGGGAACTATTAAAAATAGGCACTTTAGACTATATAGCACTACTCGTAAATATTGTGCACCTATACAACTATTGCGTTTTTCTCTTCTACCTACTTAACCACCATGATTTCGCGTAGTAATACAAGAATCTCGATCGCTAATTCAATATTTACGCAAATGCAATTTTATAAAGTTGATTGAATTTTGCTCTACGCTTGTCGGCTGATATAATAAAAACATAGCAATTGCTAATAACGTTGTTCTCGAGCGGGCTACACTGCTGCATAACTTTTAATGGCAGAGGAAGTCATTACCTACCAGCTTTATAAACAATGCAAATATTTGGAGTGTGTAATATTAGATAAATGGCTGAATTTGCCAAGGAAGGCCTTTTGCGAATCTAGGCTTCATTATTATTAGTAGTGGTACTTGCAAATTATGCGTAGTGCACTAGTTTAACGGCCTGCCAGCCTTCACATTGGTTACGTAAATTACATCACACAAAGGCAACGCGGCGCGTTACGGACAAGATGCCTGCAGCAGTAACAAATTCAATCAATTCGCTCTTGTAACATCTGCGGTATATATTGAGCTATGGGTATGTTAATTCATCAGTTCCACCGCGGAAGTGAAAGAAGAAGGATCGAAATGTTCGCTAAAGTGCGTGTCATCGTTGTGTAATGTCTCAAGTATTTGTGCATACAGAGTTTTAACAGTGCTTGTTGTTTCAGGCTTTAATCCTTGCTATAGCCGTCGGGGCGGTGTACTGCCAGGAGCATCACTTTGCCCATAAAACGTTAGTGCACCAGGAACAACCCCAGGAGTACCACCACGCTTCCGAGCACGCGTCGCAAGAGCCAGCTCCTATATACGAGATCCAGTACCAAACTGCTCCCGAGAGTCACGAGCAAGCAATTTCATCCCAGAACGTGCAGCACGAGCCTGTGGAACATGAAATCAAACACGCTGCACCAGCTTACCAATACGTGCAAGCTCAGCAGGAACAACACGAGCCGGTCCATTTCCACCACGGGATCTCTCTGCAATCTCTCCACAAGCACGCCGCTGCTGCTCACTTCGCCCCACACAAGTACCAATCGCACCACGAACCTTCCCACTACGAGTCCCATTACTCCCACGAGTCCTTGAATCACCATCACGCCCCTCAGCATCACCAAGCTCACCACCAGGCTCACCAACAGGCTCATTCCGAGGAATCACACGAAGAGCCGATTGATTATTACGTAAGTAACTTCCTCCTTCGGTCATAAACTGCTTTGTCACCAGCATCCGGTTCGCATTTTAAATCAGCTTTCCTTTACTTTAGTATTCTGATCGTGCATTTTAAACACAGATCAGACGCATCCAGCTAGATAAAGATATAGCAGTAAAGATCGACTGTCTACGTAACGAAGCGAAGTAATGTTGTACAATGCATATAAACGAAAAAGTAACAAATTCACTAAATGATAATCGTTATAAGAATGTTTTATGCGACACTTACTTTAATGAAATTTTTAATGCGGAAAATCACATTACTATGTGAAGTAGTAAGATTTTTTAATGCACAAATCCCAAATCCCAAAAAATCTTATAAATCGATGAACGCCGGCTGCACTCACGAAAAAGCATAACTCATTGCGTTACTTTCCACGTGACGTACTTACTACTGTTTTTTTTTTAATTTTACCGTTTGCGATTTTAATCAATGTCAATTTTTTTGATTCCATGCTGCACCGGTGTGCACCGGCGCACATCACAGAAGTAAATCATGCATTCCTTTTCCAGGCTCACCCCAAATACCAGTACGAATACAAAGTGGAGGACCCCCACACCGGCGACAACAAGTACCAGCACGAAGTCCGCGACGGCGATGTCGTGAAGGGCGTCTACAGCCTGCACGAGGCCGACGGCTCCATCAGAACTGTCGAATATACCTCTGACAAACACAATGGGTAAGTTCATAGTAGACCAATTATTTGGTTCACAATGGTACCTCGTCTCGAATGGAAGCCGCCTCGTTCAAAGAGATTTTGATGTTGGTTATTTTATTATTTGTTCTTCTTCGCCTCATTTTTCAACGTGATAATTTTTTTTATCATTATCAACTTATTATTTTTACCCATTTGTCACCTTATTTTTGAAAAGTGCAATCACACATAGTATAAAACAAAGTCGCTTTCTCTGTCCCTATGTCCCTATGTCCCTATGTATGCATATCTTCAAAACTACACAACGGATTTTGATGCGGTTTTTTTAATAGATACAGTGATTCAAGAGGAAGGTTTTTATGTATAATTCTGCGCAGACGAAGTCACGGGCAGAATATGTATACATACATACATACATAAATCACGTCTTTCTCCCTTACGGGGTAGACAGAGCCTAAGGTGACAAGACCCAAAGGCCACGCTTAGCATGATTGTGGGCGTATAGGTGGAAAGGGGAATCAAAATAGTGATGGGTAGCTAGCCGCATCGCCTAAGTATGTATAAAATATGTATAAAATCGAGTAATCTAGATAAAATGACTCATTATTATTATCAATTAATTGCAAGTATTTCCTTACATAATTATATGCACAAAAGCCCACTTTTTATTCTTACACAGAAGCAAAACCTCGAGCATGGACTAAATCCAACTTCGTTAAACACTCGTCATTAAACTTTTATTGGCTAAGCAAGTTGGTTAGTGGATTAATGTGATACTGTTTCACAGATTCAACGCGGTAGTGAAGCACTCGGCGCCCGGCCAGCATGTCCACATCGAGCAGCGGCACAAGAACTAGGCTAACACTGTTGTTGATTGTTGTTAAATGTGTAATTAAACTTTATTTATTATTGTTCTTTTGATGTTTATTCCTAACAATTAAACGGTTTCACTTACGCTTATACGTATAAGTCGGGGACGCTCCGATAATTTAGATGTTTTCCGAAAATCTTCAATGATGAGTGCATTCTTTTCATGAGCTACCTTCATACATTCATACATAAATCACGTCTTTTCCCTTATGGGGTTAACAGAGCCTAAGGTAACAAGACCTAAAGGCCACGTTTAGCATGATGGTGGGCGCGTATAGGTGGAAAGGGGAATCAAAATAGTGATGGGTTGCTAGCCGCTTCGCCTATGACATGATTACTAAGATTGTCGCCCATTCTCTCGATGGGCTTTTACCATCTGCACGGGAAGAGGAGCAACTGGTACATTCTATGTTTTTCTTTTCTCCCAGACCAGCATGGAGCTACATACACCGTTTGATATTTAGTTTTTCACTTTAAGCTGGTCTACGAAAAAGAAAAACATAGAATATGCCAGCTGCTTCTCTTCCCGCGCAGATCATAAAAGCCCATCCAGGGAAAAGGCGAAACTCTAAGGAATCATGACATAGATAGGCGATGCGGCTAGCATTCGATCACTGTTTTGATTCCCCTTTTGACCTTTAAGCCGACAACATACCGACTTTGAGCCGATAAAAACGTGTTAATACTCTCGTGAGTTTAAATAGTATTATTTGTTTTTACAATCACGACGAACAGTGAAGGAGTAATTACTTATAGAAGACTAATAAAAACATAAGTGAAAGTTATTGACAGATATAAAAAGAAAACATTAGTATGCATGTATGTATGTATGTATGTAGAACTCTTTATTGTACATAAAACACAAGAAAAATATGAATACAGGATAACACACATGCACAAAGGCGAACTTATCCCTAAAAGGGATCTCTTCCAGTTAACCTTTGAACGATTGACAGGACATAAGTATTAAGCAAGAGTAGACACACATAAAAAGTAAAAGAACCGATCGAAACTTAAAATAATCCTAAATGTCTAAATTTTAAATAATGTAAGATATAATAATAAACTACACATAATAGATAAATACGATAAACTAATACACAATAAATAAAATATACTACATAATATATAAATACACACACAAGTTACAAAACACATCACATTCATTTAAGAGGATCCATCGAGCCAATACGCCTTCAAGCGACTGCGCAGGGTAGCAACAGTCTGTGATAGTTAGTAGTGGGTTAGTGATTTTGATTAGTCAAAAACTTTAACCCCTTGTATGCTGGAAGTGAAAAAAAACAATGTTCTGTACTAGTTTGTCTCAAATAGTATGAACACTGCTGATGACAATAAAAACGAAAAACATTGCCAACAATTTGCTGCGAGTCCGTGTCTTAAGCATACTAGTAGTTACATTAAAATTGATTCGGTCGAACCTCTAAATTGTTCTGAGACTACCTCGAGAATTGACAGAACTAAATCACATCTGACACGGTGAGAAATACTAAGTGTACGTATTAAAATACATAAACTTTAAAATGTATAATGCGAATTTCTCAGAAAATTGCAAATTAATAATTGTTATGAACTAAACCTAACCTAACCTAAACCAATCTATATATTACGCTATCAAAAAAAGTTCACCTAGCTAACAGTTACAAAGAAAATATCATTTTATATTTTGAACCGTTATATATTTCAACCCAGTATAGGTACATTTTAAACTTTATATATCCTGAGCCGCGCCCAATACTTAAAAGAGTTAAAAAAAATTATTTTTGCACAAGTGAAGGGGCTTATTTATTTTCATTACAAGGCAAAATTGCAAGCTACTGAAATACATTTTAATTGAAACAAAGAAATAGTTTTGTTTACCTATCTTCGAGGAATTTAATTATGTGAAAAACATGTTATTATTCGAAAATGAAAATGAACTAGTTAACTATTTTAAATTCAATATTTATATATTCTACTCGTACTCTTGATTTAATTGAATCCACTACCTAACCAATAATAACATTAAATAATTTATATCAGTTCATGAACCGACATCCGAAAGATGAAAGCTTTTTGAAAGGAGGTCATCCATCATGTTTGTTTGTTATCGCAAATTCTGTCTTTGTTAAACCAATTTTAATTTATTGATTTGTCTGGAGCTGAGAAATTGTTTTTTGGGCATTGGCTCACTTGCTGCAAAGTAGGATTGACGGAACATGGAATGTACTACTCCTTTTCTTTATTTTTATACGAGAAGGCAAACGAGCAAGTGGTTACCTGATGGTAATTGAGCACCACCATCCATGGATACCTGCGGTACTAGAGGATTGCAGATGCGTTGCCAGGCCACAGTACTAGGATAGAATACCTCTTGTGCATGTAATTTAACCGGCTGCCATACTCTCCATACCGGAACACAGCAGTACAAGCGCTGTTGCTTGGCGGCAGGATTAGCGAGTAAGACGGTGATAGCGAACCAGATGGACCTTGGAAGAGGTCCTACCACCCGCAAGATTCCGCGAAGATCGTAAAAGCTCATCGATTTTATGGGTGAAACCTTTTTGATTCTCCTTTCCATCCAACACGCTAAACGCGGCCTTTAGGTGTTGTTACCAATCGGATTACCCTGTATGGGATATAGACGTGATTTAAATAATACACGTATGTATGTAAAAACTTCTGAAATTGAAGTTTGCTCCCACTCTAAAGACGACTTCATGTTGCAACCTAGTGTGAGAATTAAACGCTATTTAATATTTATTGTTAACAATTAAGCTTTATCGTGTCTCGACCAGTTCCGTTTCATTTCGTTCTAACGCTTAAATAAAATGTTCACCAAAGGTCAATATTTATGGTTCAATTTAGTTTAAAACTGGCTTTAGCATACAGTTTCCGTCGTTTCGCGAGCATTTTTAAGTGAACCTTTTTACCACCTCCTCATCCTATCTTAAATAGATTCAGAGTTCAGCAGAAGGTTTTTGAGAGAAATCTGTTTAGATTACATAGAATTTGTAGGTACCTGCTCGTATACCATAAAGCTTACAATGGCTCCTGCCTTATTTTAGCCATAAATATACATACGCTTCTTCGTCTGTATTCACCACGACATTTTTGCAAATAAACATTCTTATTCTTATTCTTATAACGGACTGATAACTGATACTTAAACGGGGACAAAGTCATACTAACTTACTTTCACGTCTTTAATATTAGTATTCTTGACGATTACATGTTCTAACTTGATATCGACTTCTCGAATATCAGGATGTAAAATTTGACGACTGTCAGTTTCAAATCAATTGATCTTTGATATTTTAAAGATAAGATTAATGTAAAGATAGTTTTTCGTAGTTTTTAAGTGGCATTAAATTGGATATTTTATAAAAAAACAAACGAAGATCTTTAGAAAATAAAATAGGTAGGTACATATCGAATTTATTTAATCGGACATAAATATAAAGTTTTTCAGTCGTCTTCAGCAGAAATAGTGCAGTTTCTTAGCAGAGAAATAGTAGGTACTGTGTTTACATCCTGTACGAAATTTGCATACCTGCGAACTGCCTACGTAACTTGACGATAAGTCAAGAAAGTGACAAGTTACTGGGCAGCCGTCATAAACGCCTACGAAAAAACCTGTTGGTCCACTGGACAGGACGGCTTCAGGTTCGCTCCGAGTATAAAAAGTGCGGATTATTTCATACCAATATTATTCACTCTCAAAGATCACCAGATCAAACAAGTAAAATGATCTCCAAAGTAAGTCAAAATTGATTTAAGTTTAAGAACAAACATTAAAATCAATAATTTTTAAAGCCGCTTGAACAAACTTCTCTGCAGTTAAAATCAATCTCAACACTAATCCTAATAGAAACCCCTTAACAGAACAGACTAAAGAAAACCAAATAACATACATAACTGACATAGAAAAGTTTGCCGTGGTACTAATAACATTTCCAACACAGATCATCATTCTTGCGGCGGCGTTAGCAGCAGTGTGTGCCCAGGAGCATCACGGACACGGCCACGAGCACGGAAACGCAGTCTCCTCCCAGTCCTTTGTGCTACACCAAGTCCATCACGATCAGCACTCCTCTCACGAACACCATGCCGAGCCCGCTCATCACGGTCACGTCGTGTCTGTCCACCACGCCGCACCCGAGCACCACTCGGCTCCCGCTCATCACGAACATGTAGTATCTGTTCACCACGCTGCCCCCGTCTATCACGCTGCTCCCGTCCATCACGCTGCTCCTGCTCATCATGCCGCTCCCGCTCACCATGAAGAACACCACCACAAAGAGGAGCACCATGACTATTACGTAAGTTTAACTTACTAAGTTTTATTTATTTTTCTTTCCAGCTATCTATCGTTTGCTAGATTTCTCCTGTCTGTCTTCAAAAATTCCAAGACATCCCGCCTTCTCCTTAATTATTTTACACTTCCTACTGCCAGTATTTTTCTTTTGTTAAATTACATCGCATCGCGATACGTAAAATGTCAAATATTATTTCATGTGTGAACATCACTTTTGCCAGAACCATTTAGTAATTCAACATTTCCTTCAAGGCTCACCCAAAATACGAGTTCGCGTACAAAGTGGAGGACCCTCACACCGGTGACCGCAAGTCCCAGCACGAGTCCCGCGACGGCGATGTCGTGAAGGGCGTCTACAGCCTGCACGAAGCTGACGGCTCTATCCGCACCGTCGAATACAACTCTGACAAGCACAGCGGGTAAGAAAAACCGAACGGCATTCAGTTGATTATAGACACGGCAACAACGATAACAAAATAAAATCCTAAACGACGAGACTAAACGACAAATGATAGACAGCAGCATTTAGTTTTTTTATATAAAAAAACCCTTTTATACCTGGTCGAAGAAAGACTTCTTACCTTTTTTATTCTTCGTTCTCCATAATTTGAGTTTAAAATTGGAAAATGATAAATCATGCTTTATTTTTTTATTTTCAGTTTCAACGCCTACGTGAAACACTCAGAGCCCACCAAGCACGTCCAGCCTGAACATCATCATCATCATTAAATTAACCGGAAAACTCGACTGATTGTTATTATGTTGACTATTGAATAAAGAATAATTGTAATACTTAAGAAGTTTTATTCATTTAAAAAATAGATTATTTTTTTAATTCCTATAAATTAATAAAACTGATAGTGGTCTGAGAATGAAAACAAGAATACCTAAAAGTAGTAGAAGCTATAGGCATTAAATATGCCATAATACAAACACGAGCTCTCCCTTCTAAAAGAAAGATAAAAGGGGGTGAATGCAATTTATACAATACAATACAGAAAACCACAAACAACAACAATACAATACAACTATAAATACAACAACAATACTACAACACACAATATGACAATATGACTATAAATAAATAAATAACAGTTACACATCATCAATACATAGTATAAAATAAAGTCGCTTTTTCTGTCCCCGTGTCCCTATGTATGCTTATTTTTTTAAAAACCACACAACGGATTTGGATGCGGTTTTTTTAATAGATATAGAGTGATTCAAGAGGAAGGTTTGTATGTATAATAATACATGCATAATATACCGTGCGAAGCCGGGGCGGGTCGCTAGTTATGAATATAGCATTGCAATGTAATTGTAACTAATCAATTTGCAACTGTATTTGACACGCCGTCACACCGCCGCATATTTTTACTTTAATAAATTTATCTTAAATGTATGAGCATGGAAAATGCTAAAGGCTGATGTTCGTTGACGCCTTTTTATTCCTATGATAAAATAAGGACTATCAGAAAACGATGTCTCGCGTCCAAAGTATACTCGGGGATGATCAAATTTAATGTTTAAATCCACCAACTAGAACCATACAGACAGAATTATACTACCTATTATGTTATACCAACATGCAATGTCACATTTCATGCACCTATACTTAAATTTGGATGTCGTTAGTTAAATTTAGATTAAAAATACTTTCAAAAACGAAATAAACTTCAATGAGTGAATTCGTGTGCAAAAACTTGTATTTATAAAAAAAAATGCCACAGCGTTAGCGTTACAGTAAAAAGTTTATCGGATAAAAGGCGTAAAATATACGTCTAGTATTTATTATTATCACAAAACGTAACCTGAAACTCAACAACGTAACTAAGGTAAGAATTTTTATAATTATCAGTTAGGTAGTTTATATTCGACAAACTGTGTTTTCCATCCTACTGCGCAATAAAAAAAATAAAAATATGAATATAAATATTTAACCTAATAAAAATTAAGAATTATCGTAGTTGCCGAATCGTTGATCCTTAGATCTAATGACCAAGGCTGACGCACTCTCAGATGCAATACAACCAAAATGTCTAGATATAATTTTAAAACAAATTAATTTTATAAATCCTCTTACTCATAAACGCTTACGAAATCGTGCCAATGATTATTAAATTTGTCTAAGTTATCTAAAATTAATTTAATCTGCTAAGTACTTATTTAAACAACTCGTTAAAAAAAAACTATTAATTACCGCCGAATATAGTGTAGCTTTCGTTTTTTTTTTCTTCAATTTTCATCTGCCATCGGCTATTTAGCCATAGTCAGATTTTTTGATTCAGGGGGAGTCTCAGGAGGTATTCCAGTAAATACTCTTCCCCATTCTCAGTGTCTTGTATCCAGCAGTAGTATTTGCCATCGTTTCAATCTAATTGTGTTATTGGCTCTGTCAACCAGGTCCCTTACGAGGTTTGTATGCTTTTGGAGCCTTTCTTTGTATTTTATGGCATAGTTATTAACCTCCTCCTTGAGGGTTGGCATGGTAGCTTTCATTTGGATTTAGAAATATTTTGTATTAGTAAAGAACATGCATCATGGCACTACTATGCCAAACATGGACTTGCGGCGTATTCAGGCGATCATGTTTATTGTAGCTAATGTATTGCATATGCTGTATGTAAGCAAAATTACCCACTTACTGTAAATTTTGACGGATTTCAGATGGACTTCCTTAAACTGACAATTAGTTGTGTCTTGCTGATAAGTGGTTTGTTCGGCGGCGTGGTAAATGCCCAAGATGATTTCACTGATGAAGATCGTATATAGAAGACGTTTATCGAGTTAGTATTTTATTTGGAACTTAGATAGATTATAGTCTGGAATAACACATAGGCTGTATCCCGGAAAATTGCGTAATTCCTGCGGGTTAGCGATAAACGAATTCGATGCAGACGAGGTTGCGGGCAACAGCTAGTTAAGAATATGTCACAGAGTTACTCATCGTCCTGATTACCCTAGCAAAGTTTCGCACATATCTTTCTATTTGGCCCTGCGACGGAGTCGTTTTAAACAGTTTAATAATGTAATAATGGCAATAATGTCATAATACAATGTACCTATATACTCGTATACCTAGCACTGTAAATTGTTGGTCATGGCCATGTCAACGATCATTTTCAAAATCTTGTTTATTGGAATGTTAGGTATGCATTCTTTTGCCCTTTTGTGGATGCGAATATACTTATTGTATTCAAAATTTTTTTTCTTGCAACTTTGAGAAATCTTGTTCTCATTTTTGTGTTGGAACCATTTAAAATTACGAAATATTTTCTTTTTGTTTACATCGGCAATCAAAAAGTACTCATTGCCAGTTAAATACTGTATTTATAGCTCTTTATTATGCATAAAACGCATGAAAATGAAGGACAACACAAATGCACAAAGGAGAACTTGTTCCTAAAAGGGATTTCTTCCGGTAAACCTTGAGCGATTGACCAGACATATTAAGCAAAAGAAGACACACAGAAACAATAAAAGAACCGATAAATTAATGAGTACTACCGAAAATCCACAATAATTATGGTGATGAGGGCCCAATAGAAAGTTGTTAGGTTATAGTACCAAAGATTATTTTGATAGACGTAACCTATAGGTATTTTTAAATAAAACTGAATTGATTTGGATAAAATTTGGATCGGAGATAGCCAATACCCTACATTAACACCATAGGCTATTTTTATCCCGGAAAATTGGAAAGTTCCCGCGGGATAGCGAAAAACTATTTTTTTGCAGACGAAGTCGCGGGCAGCAGCTAGTATGTTATGAAGTTTGTCACAAAGCCCGCCAAAACCAGTGAAAAGTGAATGTTATTGGACCTCACGCGACACTAGCGCCTCTAGTGGCAAATTTACACGCAACAGCCCCCATTAGAAGATCGCATTGTCAGTCACATCCACATAGTTAATTAAATGAAAATGAGTAGTAAAATTTAAATAGTTTATTTATAATAGTCAACATTAATAACAATCAGTCCTTTGTTTATGTACAAGCTATAGTTTAATGATGATATTGGTGCTGCTGGGGCTGGATATGCTTGGATGGCTCGGAGTGTTTCACGTATGCGTTGAAACTGAAATAAAATAAAACATAAGATAATGTTATATCGAAAGTCAACTTCTTTCTACACTGTATTAGTATGTGCAAGTCATTAAGGAATCAAGTAAAAAGATTAAAAGCGAAGAGACTTTTTTGTCTGACCATTTGAAGTAGAAGAGATGCCAGAGTTATTGTTGGTTGCACAGAGCGATCCAAGTTACTAAAATTCGCAGATTTTTTTTTCCAACATAGGGGTACTAACTAGCTATAACTTACCCGCTGTGTTTGTTAGAGTCGTATTCGACGGTGCGGACGGAACCGTCAGCCTCGTGCAGGCTGTAGACGCCCTTCACGACGTCGCCGTCGCGGGACTCGTGCTGGTACTTGTTGTCGCCGGTGTGAGGGTCCTGCACTTTGTACTCGAACTCGTATTTGGGGTGAGCCTGTAAGAAGAGACCGTTTGTAGTAAACGTTTGATATAAATAAAAAACTAACGCTGATCGAAGGTGGTAGAACTTACATAATAGTCATGATGCTCCTGTTCGTGATGCTGTTGTTCATGATGAGCGGGAGCCGCATGGTAAGCTGGAGCCGCGTGATGAACGGGAGCAGCGTGATGAACTGGGGCAGCATGATGAACTGACACTTGTTCGTAATGAGCGGGGGCGGCATGATGCACAGGAGCAGCATGGTGAACTGACACTACGTGTTCGTGGTGAGCGGGAGCGGTATGATAGGCCGGGGCGGCGTGTTCGTACGAGTTGTGCTCAGGGGCGACGTGATGTACGGGCACTTGATGTTCGTGATGAGCGGGGGCGTGATGCACAGACGCTTGATGCTCGTGATGAGCGGGGGCATGATGCTCGGGCGCTTGATGCTCATAATGAGTAGGGGCATGATGCTCGGGCGCTTGATGCTCATAATGAGCAGGGGCGGAATGATGCTCGTAGGACCCGTGGTGTTCATTGTGATGGGCAGGGGTGACGTGGTGGACAGACACGACGTGTTCGTGATGGGATGGGGCGTGGTGAGCAGGAGCGGAATGCTCGTAGGAACCGTGGTGCGCAGATTCAGCGTGGTGCTCGGAGTGAGGCACTTCATGGAGTACGAAGGACTGGGAGGACACTGCATGGCCGTGGCCATGTTGCTGGTGTCCATGTTGCTGGTGTCCTTGTTGCTGGTGTCCTTGTTGTTGGTGTCCTTGTTGGTGGTGTCCTTGTTGCTGGTGTCCCTGTTGCTGGTACCCATGATTATAGTGATCCTGAGCGCACACTGCCGCTAGGGCTACTGTTAAAATGAGGACCTGAAGAAAAAATAACATATTTTGTTTTATCATAATAATAATAATAGATTTCAGTGTTTCTGTAGGGCTCAGTGTGTTAACTTTTTATGTCGTTTGAACCATTTGACAATGGTAAATGCTAAAGATGCGTAATAACTATTTCCGATATATGTAACATGACACTGTATAACTTCACGTCTTTGTATGTTATAAACACTTCTAGTTACTTAACAGTTAAGACGTAACAATTGTTCATTTAAAATACTTTAGTTAATTAAGATCGTAATTCTAATAAGACTCACTTTAGAGAACATTTTGAGATGTGTGTTCTTATAAGGTAAGTAGTTGAATGTTGATAATTCATGACACTGTTGCTTTTTATACTCGAATCTTGAGCTTGAATTTTGACTGGATGGACAGGTCGGTACGTAAGAAGGTACCAAACGAGTTTTGGGTCAGCGTTACGTTCATTGACTAGGTAACGGAGGATCGAGTGCGGACAGAGTACTCGGTACTTACACATAATTAGAAGCAGTTCAAACCATTTATATTTAGTTATATTTATAAGAAATTATTATAACGGCAGTTTAAGTATGGCATTATTTGCATTCTCTTGTCACATGTTTACCGTTACTAGTAGAAAGAGAAAATAGTCTGAAAAAAACTACTAGAATACTTAAGTGCCTACCTCAAAAAAATAAAACGTAAGCAACTGAAATTGCCTGCTACTAGACCGCTGAGGACAATTGTTTTCCCATGACGTTAACGTCTTATCGCTGAACTAGCTTCTGCCTGCGACTTCGTCTGCGTTGAATTATACATGTATACCTTCCTCTTAAATTACTCTATCTATTAAAAACAAACCGCATCTAAAGATCTAAGCATACATAGGTACAGACAGACAGCGGAAGGCGACTATGTTTTATATTATGTTTGTAGTGATGCGTAGGTAAAAGAAGGATTTTCAGCTTCGCCTTTGTATCTGTAGGTAGTCTGAAGATAATTTGTGGCCTTCAATTAGTCCAAGAATACGATTTGAGACGGATAATTTAAGTAAGTAAAAGTCCATAACATAAATGCGAAACTGTGACTTGTGAGCCGATTTATTTAGAATTTGGTATAGGAATAGTTTCAGTCCCTGGAAACGACATACAATAGTTTTTCACTGAAAATTGCACAGTTCCTGCGGGATAGCGACAAGCGCAGACGGGGTCGCGGGCAATTGCTAGTAGTAAATAAATGGTTACCTACTATTTTTTTTACAGACGACGCGATAATTTACGTAATTATTCTGTCATTAGACGGTACAGTACATACTAAGCTGGTGTCAAGCTATTCAAGGGGTTCTAGCCATGTTAAAAACGTATTAGTTATGTGTGATCATATAATTATTTGATGAAACAAGTTTATGTGAGGAAATGTTTACATTTTTAATAACTACGCCCTTTTCGTTAATGGTACTTGAAATGATTATCCCATTGTCATCGGAGCTCTGTGCGTAGTATAAATTTTCAAGTCAATTGAACCAATGGAAGCGGGAAAAATTGTGTTGCAAGATAAATTATATTATATTATGTATTATTTTTCCTAAATATTATGAAATAAGCCTTTGTATATTTGTGTTGTAGGTATTCATCATTGTCATGTGTTTTATGTACTATAAAGAGTCATACATACAAACATACGTAAAGCCACACAAGTAAAAACTACCAACATTAAATTAAATTATTACAGTACTGATACTGATTAACCTCCTTATTCATAAAAAGCCACCAAACCGTTATATCTAATGCTACGACGGATGTTATGTCTGTGTCTGGCAAAAGCAAATGTCGAATTGACTAAAACAGACTAATTTAACTAAATTAGGTAGGTACAAGCTTAAAGCTTATATGAATAAGGGGGTTGTTTTTTGCAGTGGGAATACACTTTACTTTAAGAAAATGTGGTAATTTCCAATGAACGGCCAAGTTTTTACGATACTTCAAACTTTTAATATATATTAAATATATATAAAAATATTTATAAAAATAGTTTTAATATTAATTCCAGAACCTCGAACGACATAAACCACGTTCTATCCAATTACTCAATTCTTGTAACTCTGCTAGTGTCTGCTAATCTGTAAATTGACAGTTTTGACACATTGTTGCTGTCCCACCCAACTTTCTAGAAAACTAGACCGGAGTTTTATATGAGTGTAGTGTTTTATGACGTCATTATATCATGTCGGATCCCTCTTTCTAATCGCTGTCTAATTACTAGTTTAAAATTCTTGTTTTCTCTCTCTTCTCTCTATCTCTTCAAAGGTATTTTCATATTTTGTTAAGAATGAATGTGACATTTTTTCTAAAGAAACAAGCTAACTGATTTTACAGCTCATGGCCTAGAGTGGTACTAAATATATAGTAAATCATAATGATACAGGGATTGTCAAATTTTAAATCAATATTGATATAAGGTGGGACTTCGAGTCATTAAACCGTCAGAATCAATTTCAAATATCATGTTGTAAATTGGGTAGTCGACACATTCAAAGCACGATCTTTCTTATTTTCCATTTTAAATTAATTTGTAATTGTTAATGTAGCTAAACAGCCAAATCCTATTCCATAGTCTAAATAACAAACAAGAAACCCTTATTAAACATCTGCCATGTTATCTGTTTGTCCGCTACTTAATTTCGAAGCTTAGAATTAACTGTCTGTAGATGTCACGTTGACATTGGTAGAAAAAAAACTAACTTTATTCTCTGATCTCTTCGGTGTGTCTATGGGTAGTGGTCATTTTCTTCTACAAATAAATCAGCGGCTAGCAGTTATTTTACGGATTCGTATAAAATAATGATAAATTGTAGACTAGACCAATTTATTTAACAAAATCAACAAAATAACAATTTTATCAGGTACATGTCAGTTTCATGAGTTAATGATGATGAGGCTGCGCGTGCTTGCCGGGCTCAGAGTGGTGGACGTAAGCGTTGAATCTGAAAATAATTAAAATTGTTACTAAACGATAACCCTTAACTATAGCATTGAGAAGATATTTGGTAAGTATTCCGTGTTAGGAAAAAAAAAAGAAGAATTCGCACTAAGAACAAAAAAGAGGTTATTACACCGACGACATTCTGATCCAAAACCGAGAAGGGGGTCGTTTGAAGTAGAAGACAGTTATCGTCTAAAGAAACTCTTTAACAAAATTTACCCAGTGTGTTTGTCAGAGTCGTATTTGACAGTACGGATGGAACCATCAGCCTCATGCAGGCTGTAGACGCCCTTCACGACGTCACCGTCGCGGGACTCGTGCTGGTACTTGTTGTCGCCGGTGTGAGGGTCCTGCACTTTGTACTCGAACTCGTATTTGGGGTGACCCTTGAAAACAGAAATAGTTCATTAAGCACCCTGTTCCGACAGAAGTGGAAGATAGCTATAAAAATGAGAAGATAAAATAATTTTGTGTGGCTTACATAGTACTCATGGTGCTCCTCTTTGTGGTGGTTTTCTTCATGATGAGCGGGAGCGGCATGATGAGCAGAAGCAGCGTGATGGACGGGAGCGGCGTGATGGACGGGGGCAGCGTGATGGACAGACACAACGTGTTCGTGATGAGCGGGAGCGGAGTGGTACTCTGGAGCAGCGTGGTGGACAGACACGACATGTTCGTGGTGAGCGGGAGCTTCGTGATGGTAAGCAGGAGCAGAGTGTTGCTCGTGAGATGAGTGATGTTCTTGTTGAGGGTGGTGCACGGAAATCACATGCTCGTGATGGGAAGGAGTGGAGTGGTGGGACTGAGCTTCGTGGTGCACGGGAGCGGAGTGGTGTTCAGAGGCGTGGTAAGCAGGGGCGGAATGGTGTTCTTGATGATCGTGGTGGTCATGGTGGACTTGGTGTAGCACAAAGGACTGGGAGGAGACTGCGTGTCCGTGTCCGTGGCCGTGTTCGTGGTGCTCCTGGGCACACACTGCTGCTAACGCCGCAGCTAGGATGACGATCTGGGTCAAAAATTGATTGTAAGAATTTGAAGATTGTAAATTATTGTTAGTCTGTGAAGTTGGCTCTTTAATGTCGGGTATGAATCTAAATAGAATTAAAAAAGATTATAATGAAAGTTTGAACCATGTTAAAAACCAACCAAGTATATTTAGGTTTTTGATTCTTATCGCTGCAAAAGTTTTGAAATTTGATTTCTACTAAGCCTAGGTAAAACATAAACTAAGAGTGAGAATGATAATGATAATGATAATATTATGTAAAAAATGTGTTATTATTCGCGTAAAATTTGTAATGGCAGGTATGCTTACTTTGCTGAACATTTTGCTTGTTTAGTCTTGTGAACAGAGCAAATGAATGATACCAATGCATAATTAGCTGGAGTTTTTATACTCCGAAATCAAACTTGAATTATATTTTTGGGTCAACAAGTCTTATGTTTGTGTGTATCACGGATGCGTAAGAGTGTAGGACGATTGGAAAAGGGTAGCAAACGAGTTCTGACCATTGACAACTATCACTTTTGTACAATCTCCATGCGACGAACTCCGTGGGGTTTAACAAAACAAAATAAAAATTGATTATTTTTATGATAGTATAATATTTTATTTACGCCATTTTCAGTCACAAAAACCGGCCTCTTTACAGCACTTCGTGACGTTTCATAAACTGTATTCAGTAAGTTTTGTATAACACTAACAAAAAGTTTGAAAAAAGACTTACAAACTACGAGGAAGTATGATACAAAAGTTAGGTCCTAATGTGGGTGATGGATGATACAACTAATTTGGGCCATGAAGTCCCGGGATGGATACACCTTATGAAACGCTTAGCCTGCTCTCAGCTTGCTAGTCCTTCGGACTCAGGTCTCTCAGGTCTTTGAACAGTAACCGTGAAGCATTCTCGTTTCGTTGTCGCGTTCCGTCCGTACTTAAGCTAGGTACAATAAATTTATAAATAGGTGTCGTCGGTGGTTGGGAGGCTTAGCCATGGATAAGACCGTGGCCGTACGCTGGCGCGGCCACGACGGCAGCGGCGGGATGCGCGGAGTGGCCTTGCCTGCTCACTACCGCGTTGAAACTGAAAAACAAAAGATAATTGTTAATAATAATGATCCATGCAATAATGGTCTTGTGGTGAAAATTCGTCTTTGAAAATATTTATTTCATATTAGTATCGTGTGATATTATGTCGGTTAACCCAATAACCATTTTTATTTTTTACATTATACACGGTTATTTTTATTTAAAGGACATTAAATCATCACATTGATCAGTTGTCAAGATCTCAGTATAGAACTTTATTGTTATTTAAATCACGCAATTCATTCTAAACCGGTGCAATTCCGATTTTATAACGATCGATTCAAGTCGAAGTCATTGAACCGAAGAAAACCAAGCCACAGTGTCAAGGGTACCGATTGACCACGTGGCCTTACTGCTAAGCCGTTGTAAAACTGCTTTTATTGTCCAGCTACAAAAACGTGAAATTATCTAATTGCTGTATTGGATCCAGTCACAGGCAATGGGAAACGATTTGATATCTTTAAATATTGATACTTTCTTTTGAATTAATAATGGCGTCGTTAATGTAAGGGATAAAGACGTGATTTGTGTATGTATGTATGTATGTATGTATGTAGTTAATGTCGGTTTTACTGATTTAGCATTGAAATTATACAAAAAACTAGCTTAGGTACGCCTGAGACTTGATCTCCACTACGGAACCCCCTAACTCGTGAAAATGTTGCAATGTTAGCTCTTCCTGCATGATTAAAAACCTTCAGTTCAAATTTTAGCTTTCTGCTACCAGGGAGCTACACGGGTAGGTACTTAATGTATCCGTCAGGCATTATCATCTTGGATTAATTATAACAGATCCGAATAATATTTTGAAGTTTTTCTATAAATTTCGATACCCAACTAAAGCAGACTTTTTTGGAGCCGAGACGACATTGCATCCTTGGTTTTAAAATTGGAAATGGTTTTGCGTATGACAACTGCATGAATACAGGCGATACAGTTATGTCAATATAGAATCGTGGATTTCAAAACAACCAAATTCGCTGCGATACGCATTAATGTTTCGTGGTATGGATATGCGTGGATTATACGATAACATTAACCGTCTAGTCTATACCAACGATGTCGTCAATGAGGAAAACAAGAGAGACGTCAGAACTGCGATACTTCGAAGAAAGAATAAATTTGATATTCAATTTCTCAGCTTCTATTTCTAAGGAACGCTGACTACACCCCTCTTAAAAGCTGGAGGCGGTAAGTGCGTTACCATCGGGTGCCACTCTTACCCGTTATGGTCATCAGCGGAGTAGTTGACGGTGCGAACGGTGCCGTCAGGCTCGACCAGCGAGTATTGGCCCTTCACGACATCACCGTCTCGCGACTCCCATTGGCTCTTCTGATCGCCTGTGTGGCCGTCGGCGACGCCATAGTTGAACGTGTAGCGGGGGTGGGCCTGGAAAAACGAAATAATAATATTTTAAGACAAACCCAACGGACAAACAATTCAAAGGACTAGAGTTGTGTTGAGAATATTGAAAATAGGATGAGGCAACTGAAATGAAGATGGAGGTGATTTAGTAAGAGGGACCAATGGCATATCTTTTGAGGAAGGTCAAGTATTGGCGGTGATCAGTGGGGAAAACAACGGCCCGTTGGTAAGATGATGTTTTGGCAATTAGTAGGTGGATAAGGCTGGCAGAGAACTAAGAAAATTTACATGAAAATTAAGAAGTCATTACCGAATACTTGGTGGATGTGGGCTGATGGGTAAATTGGTGAATCTGGTAAATATAATGGTGGCATCAAATCGAATTCGCAATTTATCATGACCTGCTTAGAGCAGGAAAGTCAAAACGTCTCATTTTTTTGACCCACACTAGATAAGAGGGGGGCGAGTGCTACGGGACAATATCTTTTAATAATATTTAGAGACAAGCCAGAGAGCCGAGAACCAAAAAGACACTCTACAATGAATTAACTAAGTGATTTGATAACTCAAATTAAGATACAGCAAGTGGCATTTGATCTGCTTCTAAAATAATTGTCGTTTATATGTCGTCTCAAACAATTTGTCACACAAATATTTTGGATTGTAATAAAATAACACTCACATAAACCTCAACAGGGGCGGCGGCGTGCGCCAGCGGCGCGTAGGATGCGCGCAACACCGGCGCGTGCGCAACCACTCCTCCGTGCCCTGTAAGCGGGATGTTCAAGAATACTATAGAAAATCATAAATGAGCAGACGCTTTTACACCTTGATCATAATCGAGCTTCGGAATTATCAACAGATGCCCTGAACAACCCTTAAACTCTATGTGACAGTAAACGGGACGCATTGCTCGTAGAACGAACGGCCTTTGGAGCCGTAAGGTTTTAAAGTGGTGATCGCGTACCGGAAGGCTAAATGTTGGTAGGCCTCCCGCATGGTAGACGGACGATCTGATGAATATCATGGGAAACCATTGAATTGGGTAGCACAAAACCAATTGTCTTGGAGTGGACGTCTCCCGGCTGATACGATGATGATGAGCTTATGGTTAGTTAAAATTATTTGGTCTTCTCTTTAAATAGTCAAAAAAGCAAGCATTTATTTACCCGAAAACCAGAATGAATTCCAATGCTTTGGCAAATTACAGAGCGAAGAAGAAAATGTCTCTTATGACCTCAATTTCCTCGGCTCTACTCTCCATACCAGATCACAACAATAGCTCTCTGTTGTTTAACGGCAGCATTAGCAAGTACGATACCAGCTGATGCTATGTCAAGACTCGCAGCTACCTTACCATATCCCAAGCCCAGAGCTGGCGCCGCGATGCCGTGACCGAGTCCTCCGTATCCTCCGAGGCCTCCCAGCACGAGACTCTGTGAAGACAGCGCGCCGTGCGGAGCGATGAGGCCTCCGCAGGCCATTCCGATTAACGCACATGTGAGGATCACCTGCAAATTCGAAAACGAGTTTTTTTCTATTACTGTTCTACACTGGAGGCCGATTATTGAATACACATTGAGAATGCATCTCGAGAGAGGTGAAAAATTTGCTGAATTTGATAACAAGTAGATTAGGAGAATACTACTTTATTAATTTATATAGTCATCTAGTCGACCAATTTATTTGAGCTGCAGTTTCGTAGCAATACACAAATTTATACTGCTTTCGAGTGATATGCTTTCAAAAAATAAAGGGTCGTTTTTTCTACAACTGTCTTTAGTAGCTTAATTACACTATACTCGCTATTAAGCGATAAGACCGCCTATTGTCTACTTTGTTCTCTGTTTCTGTATTGTTTTGTACTGATTTGTGGTGTTCAATAAAGAGTATTTGTATTGTATTGAATACTCGTTGCGCCGAATCATGATCCCTATGATAGTTCCGTTGACATTTCTAATAAACTTCATTACATGGTTATATAAAGTGAACTGTCACTAGAAGTGTCATCGGGATCATGATTTGCCGCGAGAAGTATAGAATGTGTTCCAATGAAAAAATTGCGACGTAGAATTGGACAGAAGTAGTGGTGCAGGTAATTTTTGAAGACATGGGTAGTAAACGGCTCATAACAAAAGTGTCTAGGGATCCAGTTAATATAAATGCAGATATAATTCTTAAACTCATTTGATCCCTATACATTTGGTTAGAAAACAAATAATACCTTCAAAATTTGAATGAATTCGGCTAAGAAACAGGCTTTTGACTATTATTATGTAAATTAAGGATGAATTATTCTGTCTGATGGGATGCTTTCATTGTGGTTGTAAAGTGACAAAGTATTAATTGCTAATCGAGTGCAACAGTGCATGTAAAAAACATTTGCATTTGCTTGTGTTTAAGGAAACACTATGATAGTTATACTATATAAAATTGGTAAATTAGAACCAGTATATTAATTTTACTTTATATAGGTCTAAAGGTACTTCCGAGAGACACAGTTTCTCATTTCTCAGCCATGGTACTATGAATATGTAGTAAATTAACCCGCAGTGCTCGTCTTTAAAGTAAACGGAAACTGACGTGCTTTGATTATAGGTACTTCTTTGTAAGGTTTACTAAAAGACAAAAAGAAGATACAGTAATGTCATTTGGTTTGAAAGTAACCTCTGCCGCCTATTGCTGTCCAAAATAGAGATTGAAAATCTCTTTCAACGATTTAACAGACTTTCCACCAGAACCAAACTTTCACGAATTAGGACATGTATTCCAAATAAATGTAAAAAGCAAACTCCTGACCAAACCTTACTCAAATTTCTTATAACACACTTCTAAACATTTTAGTACTAACAACACTTTTATCAACTCAGTATCACACACTACACACATTACCTTGGCTATCATTTTGCTAGGACTTAGTCTAACGTCGGTTCACTGTAAGCTAGGGCTCGGTTTGTGCCAAATTGTGAGATAACTGAGGCTTATATACCGTGGCTATGTCCTATAGGTACTGCCCAGAGTCCCGCATGGTTGATGTAGGTATATATGTGCCTTGTGGGCGGGGCCCGTTCGAACTAGATCGTGAGACTAGTCTGGATACGCTCTAGAAACAACCACAATCGTGGTTTCGTGGAATTTGAGTTTATCTCCAAAATAATTCGATCCATAACATTTTGGTTAAATATTTTTTCTTTAGAATCTTTTTTATACGACAAGGATGATGAACATGAACATTTTTAGGACAAATCTTCATTATTTTAATCACATATATTTAAATCAGTGCATACTTATCACTAGGTACAGGAAGTAATCAAAGTCATACAAAAAATATCGCAGTAGTAAGAAAGTGACTTCTTTGACTAAGTAATATTTATTTAGTTGCAAAACGAGAACATTGCACAAGATTTTTAGTTTTTATTAGCCAATTAGTTACATTAGACTTAATAAAAATACTAGGTTTGCGTTTGATGTAACTGTCTCATAAAATTGAATACCTAATCTTAAGTTCCGCATGTTAATCCATTTTTCTACTACAAAGACGTTGTTAGTTTCTTAATTATTTAAAAATAATTTAGTTACTTGTTGCTATCCCAATTTGTTAGAAGAAACCAAGTTGTAATAAATCGTTTTTTTTTTATAAATAAATATGTCCATACTTTGTTAATGTTCATAATATTGCCCATACTCACGAATTGGTTTCATTACAAGCGAAACTACATAAACATAATACAGAACATTATCCACTTATAAGGATATCTATAATTTATAGCGTACTCAAACATCTACTTCATTTTAATGAGTTTATAAAATCACAAATTAATACCGACTTAATAGACAATAAAGCGTTTTATTATCCCTTCGATATTATTACTACGGCAAGCGTGTCAAGGCTGCTAGCACAATAAACTCCCTTCCAAAATAAATCAATTTTTAAATATTTTTTTGTTAACATAAAGGCAAGTGAAGAATTGAATTGCCAGCCAGTACAGTATGATTATATTGCCAACAGAGTCATGCCAGATGGATAGATGAATGTGACCAACATAAAGGGAGGATGGAACACGTACAACATTTTTATACCTGAAGGTAGGTTTTTTCTCAGCTTTCAACCCTCCTAAAGGAACACAACCAGCTGCTCAATAACAGCATCATGACGACCGGATAGCCTAGTGGTTTGTGACCCTGACTATGAAGCTAGAGGTACTGGGTTTGAATTCCGGTAGGGGCAGACAGTTGTATGAAGTTGTATGATGAATACGAATATTTGTGCCCGAGTCATGGATGTTGTATGTATTTAGTAGTAGCTTAAGCTTTTCTTAGTTTGGGGCTGGGTCAATAGGTGTAATTTGTCCCAAGATATTTATTTATTTATCATCAAATAACATGGCGACCCGGAAATTGTTTTACAAGTTTATTAGGTACTTGAAGTCCACGTTTTGAGAACGTAAAATTACCTAAATTATGTATTTTAGTGATGTGGTTAAGATTATGGCCAAAAATAGTAGCCTATCCCAAAAGCATGGTGGTTTCTGATGCCAGAGGTTTGATAGTCAGGTAATTATCATAACAATGCTTGAATGCCCGCCGCATGCCTTTAAACAAAGCACGCATGCTCAACGCCTACGCATAAGTTTTAGGCTTTAGCAATATTGTATTGCAGGACTTAATGTTGCCTTTGTAATTTTGTAAGTACTTACCTGCTTGTTATATTGTTTGTTGCTAGATTTTTGGCTGTGGAGCGCTGTTGTTAATTGTTTCAGGTTTTCAGGTGGTATGAAGGCGACAACTGCTATTTTATTAGGGATCTTATATCATATACGGATCTTATATCATATATTAAGGGATCATTTCAAGTTTTACTAATAACTAAATTATTTGTTAGCTGTTCGTTTTGGTTACAATTTTGCAAATTATTTCCATATTTCAAAGTCAAAGTTTTTAATTGCTTACTTGCGAGGTACTTAATAGTATTTAAATAAACTTTGGAAAAAATACTGTGTTCTTGGGATGGTCGCAGTGATTTAAAAGTTAGTTATTAAATTAATAAATGGAGTTTAACTATTTTCTTAAAAGAAAACTATCGGTAGACTTGGACGCTTGATTTCATGCTTACGCGCATGCTTGCATGTTTTGTTGCTTGATTGACAGCTTCATTGTACTTAAATGTTTATGGTTTATGCGTGACAGTTTACAGCCAGCTGTATATTTTTAATAATATTATTCTCCATTCAAAAACATCTGGTTAGCTTATACTCTAAATCAATAATCTAAAAATGTAGGTTACCCTTTGTCAATTTTTTTTTACAACTATGACTTAATTATGATAGTTAACCTTCTCTGATAGATTGTATTAAAACTAGCTTATTTCCTGCGACTTTGTTTGCGAAAAATTCGTTTACCGCTATCCCATGGGAACTTTATAAATCCCGTTATTCCAGACTCTAACCTAATGTCAGATTCCATGCCAAAGAGTGCCAAATTTTCTATAGGTTTGTTCAGCCATTCTGGCGTAAAAGAGTAACAAACATCCATCCATCCCCACAAACTTTCGCATTTATAATATAAGTAGGATTTCTCAGATACGTAATTGCTAGGGATTCCACCGTGTCATTACCAAGTCGGCCAGATGTCTCGTCGCGTGCGCCTTGGCAGTGACTCATCTAACCGATGCCTCGGTGTCGTTGACCTCCTCGAAGCAGGTTTATAAATGTCTGTACTTATGACTACTTTGGGCAGTTTGATGCTCAGTGAAGTACGTATTAGTACATAATGACCGAAGCTTCAAGCTCTAGCGGCTAAAGTATTACTTGGATTATTGCTGGCATCCTCATTTGAATCCGTTAAAACTGTGTGGTCGAGATTATTATGTTTATTTTTGGGTCATTTTCTACCTCTATTTCCATTTCTGTGTCAAAGTCTACAACCATATTTATCTAATTAATGAGTAATAGGATTCTGTTAAGTACATCCAAAGGAACTCGTTATAGTTCTATAAGAGTATAACTATATGTACCACTTCGATTTCTTCTGTTTGTTTGTCCTATATTTTGAAGTTGTGCCTATTTTTTTGTAAAAAAAAATCATTCCCTTAATTTTACTTGCATAATGTTGTCATCCATCCACATGAAATGTATAACTACCAAACACCACTGAGAGGGAAGGTCTATGCCCAGCAGTGGGATACAAATATGGACTAATATATAGTTTACATACGGCCATTGCACGTTAAATAAAGACTAAAAATAAGCTAAATTCAACTCCCGTTGTAGGTAATCACTTTGTGAAATTTTACGACAGAGACCATAGTTAGCTCCGAGATCTCGGGGTAACGACTTTCGACGACGTTTTGCTAAACGTGGCTTGTAGGTCTTGTTACCTTGGGCTCCGTCTACCCCGTAAAGGATAAAGATGGGATTTGTGTATGTGTATGTGTACAAAACGGCACTAAAAGAACTTCGAATTTCGTGTTTCAGAATAGCCCCCAGCTATAATCTCTTCACCTCCGGTTGCATGCATTCATTTTTTGCCAGTCTTGTTTTGTAACTGTTACACGGAGACAGGTGTTCTGCTAACGAGGGAAGCCAGGAGCCATTCATATGCAGTTTCTTGCGCGTTTGTTGCCGGATGTTTTGTCATTAAATGCAATTATTGACGTCCTCCGTGTATTATTTCATTCTAGTGCTGTATCGTAACAGTGATCGATTGTTTCACGTAAACTTTATGGAGTAAATACACATACTTACGCAAATCGTGTCTATATCCCTCACGGGGTAGACAGAGCCTCAGGTAACAAAACCTAAAGGCCACGTTTAGCATGATTATGGGCGTATAGGTGGAAAGGGGAATCAAAATAGTGATGCAGTTAAGTAAATATGTACATTAAAATGTTTTTATTGACTGAAACTACATAGAATATAACATCTTGTTTCAATTGATGCGAGGATTAAAATAGTAGGTACCTACATCCTTTTATTGTTTTGTTGAAATTGAAATAGTTCCATTTTTTTAGTATAAATATCACCTACCTATTGGAAATGTCTATAGCAAAAATAATGTGTCATTAAGAAAGAAAGAAAGAAGACATTTATTCGTTTTTGCAAGACACAAATATAAGAGCATACACACAATTTTATAGAAAAGAAAAAAAATACCGACATGAGAAATTTATCATCATTGGTCGGACAAAACTAGTAAGGTGCTAATTATTAATTGATAATTAGATAAAAATATAATTCGATACGACCTCAAATTAACGTTAGGTATAACGAGAGATATGAGTAAGTGTCGCGTTAAAATTTTAAATGCGTAACTACTTCTATGTATGTTGCAATTACCACTTTTAATGTTTACATGGAATGTCTTAAGAGGACCACGACACGTGATAGATACAAGATAACCTATTGGCTGCTCAGAAAAAAATGTTACCGCAAAGTAAAGTTACAAAAATGACTGAATTGTAATATTTTTTTTTTTTTTCCACTTCGCTAGTTTGAAGAAAAACCAAAGACTGAATCGAAAAATAACATACACCTAATTATCGAAATCACTCGTAAAATTTTTGGGGAATCGGTTGATACGCAAATATAACCTGTGTACATACAAAAATAACAGCCTGTAGGTACGTACAAAAGAGTTCTTGCCAATGTAGAAACGAAAAATTTCATTCGCGCTTTTCAAACAAAAATTTTATTGTAATTCAAATTCAAGTAAATATTATAGATAATATCGCATTGTCTGATTTGCTAAGATACCAGAAAGATGTCATTAAAAGTTAAAACATTTGAAAAGCTACAGCAAAAACATCAGCTTACATAATTCGTGAGCGGAATCATTGAAATGCAAGCAATGATATCACATAAAAGTGTAAAGGTCAGAATACTTTCGACTCAAAAGTTAATATCGAAAGGCCTTTTAAAAGTGGAGCTGGTACCTGCATTCCTTTCAATGTGGCACTTATATTTTATAGTTGAATAAAAACTCGGGCTCGATAATTTCAGTTAGTGTTTATTGCAATTGGTATGTTTGACATTTCAAAACTGTGCCCGATATCTGATATCTGTAATTAAGATATTATTGATATAATAAGACGATGTAGGTATTTCGTTAGATAATAATTACAGTTCTTCTAGTCCAAATGAATTGCAAATTTGTTTTTGTTGTGTTTGAATTTGGATGTATTAAGTCTAAAATGAATGACCCACACATAATAGTAAAAGTTGACGAGTCAGAAGTCTTAGAGACTTATATGAGAGTGGGCAACAACAATCTTTATTGCCCCCTTTAAATTCTGAGCAATAATTTCAGTTTTAGCACTATTTTCCCGAGTAAATCTTCTTGATCTCCACTGAATATGTAAATATTACTTAGTTACATAGTATCATGCTTCTATGATATTGCAAGTTTCAGTTGTATATTCAAATAGCCTCAATTTGGAACTTAGTCAACGCCACTATTAAAATAATTGCGCTGAATATTTATGTCTATAAATTATAGCAGGTCTGGTCTGAGTCATAATTTCAGGGTTTACGTTGTAGTACGTGCTGCTTTAAGGACCAAGATATTTATTGCATCCTTCTAGATGGACGTGGGTCCTTTGTTTTATGCAGGTCATACTTACGACATCGACGATGAAGCAGTCACTGGCCTATTTAACATCAAGTGCTAAGAAGCAGGAAGTATTGTAGAGCTGCCACAATTATCAGCATTACTTTAAACCAATTTACAAAAAACCTGAACAAATTATAATCATAAACCTTCCTCATGAATTCCTCTATCTGTACTGATGAGCAAAAATAACGGTTCGCTTTCCAAACTAATTTGTATGAAAGTAACCCTTTATTTTTGCTCGACAGTGGATATGTGAAAACTGTACGAAAATTACTGAATTACTTCCAAGCTGGTCTGGGAGCAAAAAAAAACTTAGAATGTATCAGTTGCTTCTCTTCCCGCGCAGATGGTAAAGCCCATCGAGGGAATGGGCGAAAATCAGAGGAATCATGTCATAGGCGATGCGGTTACCACCCATCACTATTTTGATTCCATTTTTTGCCATCGTGGCCTAGGTCTTGCCACCTTAGGCTCTGTCTACCCCGTAAGGGATAAAGACACATTTTGTGGTTTTATATTTATTATTTGACATTTGAAATTGCTTTTAAAAAATGTTTTATTTAAATTATTATTATTTTCTCATTTTATGTAGGTACTCATGACGATCTTTTTGTGAATTTGCATTGACATTTTCATTAAGCTTTATTTTTGTTTGTTGTTATTTTGTTTTTTATTAATTTCAGTTATTATAATTATTATTACTATTTTATTACAATTGACGATCCTTTTGTGAATTACTTATGTTTGACATTTAATTGTATTTTTAAAAGGGTGATAAATAAATCTAATCTAATCTAATCTAGACGTGATCTGGGTATGTGTATGTACGAAAATCCGTACTGTACGTAGTATTTGAATTTACGAAGCGAAGGAAAGGTCCTTAAAACAAGGGTTTTATACTGTAATTATACATACATACATATTTCATCTTTTTCTTGTATTTTATGTACAATAAAGACTTTTACATGTGTATATACATACATAGTGATACTATCAAAATGCGCTATAGAGTGGAGGCCATTGCGCTATTCATTATCATTTGAATACCTACGCCTGCGGTGACTTTACTACTTCTATCGCTACAACTTTAGCTTTCCTGATAAGATTTATTATACAATAACTTCATGTCTATCTTTGGCTGTTAGTGTAATTGTATAAGATTTGCAAGACAACTAGTGGACAAATCGGGAGACAAATCTCGAGTTTCAACGATGCGTGGCTTTCAGGTTGTTCCACTTGTGCTTTAGTTTGAACCGTCTTTCACTAACGTTCTCTACCCTCTAATTACTACATTAAATTGAATGGTCAAGACAATCGCTCATTAAAATCTTACGTGAGCGATTTCAATCTGTAATTAAGTGACCTGACGGTTTTTTTAATTGACTCCGTCAAGTTATGTTTTAATGCGTTGAGTTGATGCTAAGAAACTTTTTACAAATGCAAATTTGACAAACTCAACATTTGATATAAAAAAAATATAACCTAACCTTTTTTTTCGGAAATCTTCTGTATCCAGATACCACATTACCACGGTAGGCGATGGGGTTATATGGGGTTTTTACTCACTAAAATCCCCGGGGTGTTCCTACCTCGCCGCTTTTCTGGCGACGCAACGGTTCAACGGTATAACCCGTTACATAGCCAGAAGGTTATCCGTATCCGGATTCGTCTTCTGGAATGCCAATCTTGGTCTCCTTTTCCCAGCAATAGCGTGTCAAGAACACTTAACACGCCATTCTTCTAACCTAACACTAAGCCGCGCTAATGTTTTTCTAGATTATTTTTACAATTTCATGAATGAAATTTCATCAGAATTCGTTTTATGTCATTTATGTGTAATGTCATTTATGACTACATTTTCATCGAATTATGTAGAACAGAACCAACCCTATATAATGTACTTATCTTCAATACTAATATTATGAAGATAAAATTCTTTTGCCGTTAGAAAACTACATTATCACTGAGTGACATAGGCTACTTTTTACCGCGGGAAAATACCTATTTCTACGGGAAAATTAATTTATCGCGGGCGAAGCTGCGGACGGAAGGCTATTACAATATACTTAAGTATTCATTAACTTTTTATGTCAGTCTGGAGACTAGGTACATACATTGTTGCGTCGCAATTTCTAATAGCAAAAAATAAATTAGGATTGCCGTTTAATTTCAAACCAGTGACAAATTTTGTCTGAAATTCTAAACTCTCTGACTATTCGTCATTTAAACACGCAAATGGCGATACGACATTGATTGAGTACTTTTCGACAGCTCGATAAATTAATTCCTATGCCTTTAACTGGAGCAAAAACTGAAACTGGAGTGGAATACACTCCTGCGCATTGCGACAATGCTGGCCGTGTCACGGCCGCGCCCACCGGTGAATGGCCAGCGCAGGGTTGACATACTTCTTTCAATACATTTATTTTTATGTCGTTATTGTTCACTATATATAAAATGGTATAATAAACATTATAGCTCAAACGTGCAGTTAGAACTAACTTCTAATCGGTTCACCGTTTAATTTTTGCTCTTTGAAAAAGTTGTCTGGTATATTCTGTCTTATTATTAATCGGGATACTCCAGTAGGTAGCCAGGTTATTTTAACTGAACTTTTTAATGTTTTTCGGGATTTTTGAATAATGGCTGACAGATGTTTTCAGATATTGACGTTCAAAGTATATGGTTAATATCAGAAGTACTTGTACCACAAGTAGTGTACCTCTTTAGTACTTAAGGTGCGACAACACCGGTGCGTAAAATACGTTGACGGTGCGTTCACGCTACAAAATGTATGAAAAAACGGTGAGAAAACGTGATGCCTACGACACGTCACTGCGTATACGCGGCGGTGTAGTCGCTTCTTTACTCTGTCATTTTCGAGATATAGCTGTTTATTGCGACAGTATAATAAAGTGTTCATCTACTTCTACGGCTGACTGTAAATACGGCGTCAAAGGAACTAAATTATATTTTTATCAAAAATTACAATGAAAAACCTTACCGGGAGTGTTTAATCGAACTAACTTAATTATCTGTTAGAATATTCCAAAATAAATTTTTTGACACTGTATATTTTGTCCGTCATTTTACATACGTATTCGTTTCCTCGCATCCACTCAAAGGTTGACTGGAAGAGATCCCTTAAAGGGATAAGCCCGCCTTTGTGCATGTATCTCAGTGTTTGTCAATTGTATTTGTTTTATGTTTATTTTGCGCAGTAAAGAGTTTACATACATACATACATACGTCTGTCAACCCTGCTAGCGTGCGTGCGCGACGCGAATACATAACCGCAATGGACCGAGTTAACGTCAACTCGATCACTTTCTTATTTTTAGTTAATTCCACAATTACGTTGTGTAATTAAGGTCGACGAAGGTTTAAGTAACCTTTGGCTATGGAATGTCTAAAGCAATGTAAAAAAACTTTCATTTCAGCAATTCCGGTATCAAAATGTCTACATGAATTTGCTTTTATACTTATCTTAGTAAAAGTATAATGTTAAAGTTAACTTTCGAGTTTTCACAGAAACCCCTGCGGATGGTACGACATTGTGCAATCACAACACCTACTACTTTACTGCAGTGTAGGTGTTCCGGCACTCGTATTAAAAAAAACAACAAAGAAAAACCAACAAATAAACTTGACTGTTATAAATGCAGCTATAACTCATGGTATTGATTAATTGCCTGTCTTGAGTTATACCAACGTATTGATGCCTCATAACATACCTAACGTAACAGACTCCAAATGGAAATCGCTAAATACTTCATTAATCATTACTACAGTTATAAAAATTAACCACATGCAAGTACTGATGTTACTCGCCATTGTTGCTACTTCCTACCGAAATCACTAGTTATGGAACATTAACAAGACGAGTTACCTATCCGGTATGAATTTCGGCAAGCCCTTCTTAGTATAGAGAACATCTTTGAGTTGTTTGTTGTATATCAGTCGGTGTGAGGAAAACTATGTCTCTTGTTTAAAATCACTTTTATTCCTAGTGTCAAATCTTGCATAACAAAATATAAAAAAAAAAACTTAATTTAAAAACTAATTATAAAAAAGGTTGCCAGTGTTTGCGACAGTCAGTGTGCCACATTTCTCTTTTAGACATCTTGGTATGTACTTTGTCTAAACTATTATCCCAAAAATACAAAATAAAAAAGGCAATAGCAACCCATCATATTATTTTGATTCTCCTTTCCACCTATACGCTAACAATTATGCTACACGTGGCCTTTAGGTTTTGTTACCTTAGGCTCAGTCTACCCCGTAAGGGATACAGACGTGATTTATGTATGTATGTATTTTATTCCAACGTGTAGTAAATTCTTGCTGTATACGCCATCCCAATCCATTTCAACGTCTTTGTAAACAAACCAATTTCATCTGTATCTCACGACATTTTATAAGAATCATACCATGATATTTATATATTTTTTATATGAACTTGGGGTGACTTTTTTCTTTACAAAAGCGTTAAAATGGTTTGGAATGGACTAATATATTGTTAGTTAATTAATTTCCTCTAGGCTCTGTATTAGAATTATATAGCGTTATCGGATAACCTTGTTTCTATCCACAAATTAGTGGAGAGACAAGTTTATGTTTCTGTAGGAATCTCAACAGTTTACCGTATGATAACAAAGTCTCTAGTGGTGTAAATTGTGTGTCGTCAGGCATTCCGTCAGTCACGTTGTTATAGCGTGTCCTGTGTAGCTGTGACATAAGTCCCCAATAGACGTGTAGTTGCATCGGTTGGAAGCGGCTAGCATCCACCGTGAACCAGCGACTTTGACCAGGTCAACCGTCCATCACGTCGGTGGACCACCTACACAGCGCTTGCAGATCCGCGGTTTCCACTCGATAAACTATCCGCCTCAACGGCTGTCTGTTCTCCGTACTACATGGCCTGCCCATTGCCACTTCAAAGAGCGAATTCGCTGGGCTATGTCGGTGACCCTTGTACTTTTTCTTCTTGTTGAGCGTATCGAGCCGGGGTGGCCAACTTGATTAGACCCAAGATCTCCTGTTCACTAACGAAACCCTGTGCGATCTACCAATTACATATTTTATGAAACCTTAAATCAGCAGTTGGTGATTACGTTGCGCAGTCTATACTATAGATTATAAATGGCTCTTTGAAAAAGACAGCAATAAGTATAATATCTGAATATCTTACCTGTTTAATAATGTTGTCTCCTGCACGGATCTCCTGCTTACATCTCTAGAGAGGAAGGCTTTAGTTTGTCCCGATTTGGAGCTATAAATATTTAATGCTATATTAAAAAACAATGATCAACAAAATCAGGTTGATTCATGAGTTTAAAGTAGCCCAACGTCCTTGTGACGTAACGGCTTCCACTCGCTCGTTGCTAAGGCATTGGAACTTTCGCTATCATTGAAGATTGCTTGCGCAAGAGGCTCGGGTGTGACCGATACAGTTCGTCGAAAATCATTAGTAACACGTACACGGTATTGTTTAGAAACGTTCGAGAAAGCTTTAGATTTTAATATTAAGAACATTAATTTTCCTAGGAACGCATGCGTCTAGTGGTATAGTGGTATCCTTAATCTGGTTCATGATAAGAATGTAAAACATTATAACGTCGCAGAATGGCTGCCGCTTTAAGCCGGGTACTCATGTACAAGCGGTAGCCGTAACCATTGCTCGTTACAGTAATCAAAAACCCAAAAAAGTAGATGAGTACCTCGCTTTATGATACGACGTACTTGAAAAACTTGCATAACTAATAGACTAGACCACACGGATGCCAAGCCTGTAATTGGCATCTAATCGGAAGCATATTTAGCGGCATAAGGCAATCGGTTCCCTGACATAAGTATGTATCCACTTTTCCAAGTAGTTAGTATGAACAAGTTAGAGAACCGACAAAACCTACCAAGTATATAATAATAATAATATAGCCTTTTTATTCCGAATTCGCTACAATTTCTTTTTTTTTGTTTTTGTTGTTTTTGTTTCATTATTAAATTGTCGCGTAATTCGGCGTGCCTCATGGCATAGGCCTCCTCCGTGTATTGGAGTATATATGTCAACTATAAAAAAATATGCTTAATCAACCGCTGTTTGCAACTCGAATACGGCATGGCCTAGTAAACGTAGTTATGTAGGCTATATCTGAAGCTAAAGTGGATGACTGTAGCTTATTCTAAGTTCTTAGAATAACAATGGAAGTAGGCATTTAACTTTAGATTATAATTAAACCGTGCCAGTAGGAAACAAATATCCTGGTCGTTATGTACGAGTTCCGCTTGTACTAGAATGTTCAAACTAGTAGCCGAAATGAGGTTGCAAATTGTTTCAATGAACTAACGTACAGCGTAACCTCATGTCTTAAATTATGGTAGAGTCGGTTTCCTAAGATAAGTAGTCGCTTTTTCACACAAACTGCTTAGAAAAGTGGATACTTTATACAGGGGAACCGACTGTACATAAATATGTAAGTACATGCACTTTTCTGTGTGTGAAAAAATGCTTATTAAATTCTTATTTTTTAAACCAATCTGATAATATCTATTCCAAAGTTTTGTGAAGCTGAGATATTTATTGGAAAAATAAAACGTTTTCCCATTGGGTCGAATAATTTCACTACCAAAATTGGAATATCCTCTGTCTTTCTGTGTTTTATGGAAGTTCCAGAAAAGAGAGTGTTTTGTTTTATAATTATACATTAGACGTGTTTTTTACGGGATATATACCTCGAATGGCATTGATGAACATCCGTTATTTCGAAATTACATTGCATACCTATTTTATAATCACAAATCTCATATAACGGGGAGCTCATCAAAGGAAATTTCCATCTATATCCCATGGAAGATGTGTTTTATTGATGAAACCATGCAATATGTTTTAATAAGTCATTCTACTAGGTACCTGAAATAAAAGGTTTTATTAATTCGTTTTCGTTTTATTAGGCTATTTACATCGATATTCCAAAACGGACTATTACTAGGCTTATGATACAAGTAATACCGTAATTTTCGCGTCGTTTCTTTCTTTATTTCGTTCAGTAACGCTAATTAAGTAATTTGATAATTTAATACAATCCTAATAATAAATCATTTAGGTATGTATACTATATATCCCTTATTTTTCATATTTCATTACTTTGTATTATGATGATCCAAATGCAACTCTAAAGTTAATCTAATAACATAATGGGTTCAATTTAATGTTCTCAAATATATTTGTGTAGCATCGATTGAATAATACATTCTTAAAATTTGTGAAGTTATGTTAACGTAAAAGCAAATTAAATGTCAAGAATATCTAATAGATTAATAACCGGAGGACGTCGTTTTTTTATGATTTTGCGTATAATTTTTTTCTCCCCTTTTTTAGGGTGGTGTCGGTCGTCATCTTCATCATCATCATCAGAGTACTGTGGGCGGTCATAGTCCTCCTCTTCTGTCCTATAATCGTCTGTTATTCTCGGTGGATTCCTAAATTTCTTCTTTGGCACTAATATGTAATCATCTAAGTTATCACTAGGGAAACTGTAATCTGGTGTTTTGGTTGGTCTATTTTTCTTCTTCGGTCGTGTGGGGACTTCGTCTGAGTAATATTTGTCTGGAATATCTGGTACATAGGAATTGTGATCAGTGTCATAACTGGGACGTCCCTTGTATTTGTTGGCTAACTGACTTATTTCTGACTCCGAGAACGTTGGGAACTTACTAGACAGCGTACCATACTTATAAGGACTGATTATTTTCTCTGAATCGAAGTTAGAAGGTGAATTGTGCATATCGACGCCGTACGATTGGAAATATTTATTATCAGAATATTTGTTTCTTATACTCTGCTCCATCAGAGACGCGTGTAGGTTGTTAGTGGTGTCTTTGTTATGTCTCGTTTTGCAATTAGGATCGAAATTGATTCCTTGATGACTATGGGGCTCATTTCCAGTATCGTCAAGTGGATGTTTTATACTTATACTGTGAGTGAAATCACTAGAGTCTAAATCCATTGGATACTTTGGTCGTTTTGTCAGTGAATAGTCTTTAAACAACGAGTCGAACGGGTGTTTTGTCCTTTTCTTTCCTGATGATACGTAAGAGTTTGTTTCTTCATTGTCTTCAAGATAATCGTAAAGCTTTCCGTAGTCTCTTTTTTCGTACAAACTTCGATCAGATTTCTGTGTTGGCGCACCATCGTTATTGACTGTGGCTTGGAAGCCAGTCTTGGGTCCCGCGGAGTATTCTACTGATCTGATGGAACCATCTGGTTCTACCACGGTGTAATGACCTGGAAAAGAATACTCATGGTTATTTGGGATATATATATCATAAAGGTCCTTCAAAAAGCTTTAAACATGGTCTAGTGACTTGTTCTTCAGAATGTGGCAGTTGAGTTCAATCTAACTCAAATGTATAATGTTACTGGTCTGATACTGGTCTGGGCGCAAAGAAATAACATAGAATGTACCAGTTGCTTCTCTCTCCGCGCAGATGGTAAAATCCCATCGAGGGGATTGGGCTAAAATCTTAGGAATCATGTTATAGGCGATACGGGTAGCAACCAATCACTATTATGATTGCCCTTTCCACCTATATGCTCACAATTATGCTAACCGTGGCCTTTAGCTCTTGTTGCCATAGGTTCTGTCTACCCCGTAAGGGATATAGTCGTGATATGTCTATGTATGTAAGATAATTCGACTTCTTTCTGAGTGGAAAAAGAGATCTCGTAAAGATGGTATGGTAGAGGTCCTTAGTAAGTTTAGAGTCACCCTTGATCAGATTACCTTTGAGGCTAAGATAAGGACTAAGACCAAGGTTAAGCAGTAACACAAAAGAATTTAAAATTTAGAAAGTACAGGAACCACCGGGAAACTGAGCCACTTGGCACTTGTCACAATTTAGCCAATTTGTTATCAGTTGTATGGCTGAAGTGATCCCAATTCACATTCCGATGTGGAGAGTAAGACAGCCGGGGAAATTACGGGCACAAGAGGCATTTCATCTTAGTCCTCTTGGTTGGCAACGCATCTGCAATCCCTCCGGGGTTGCGGGTGTCTATGGGCAGTGGTGATCGCTTACCATCAGGTGACCCACTTGCTCGTTTGCCTTCCTACTCATATAAAAAAAAACATTATACGGCTAAATTATGACAAGTGGCAAGTGCCACAACATCCACTGGTGTTCTGTTACTTTATGTCACACCTGTAACAGTATCACCGTTCTTGGCCTCCCACGCTGATTTCACGTCTCCAGTGTTCGCATCAGCCACGCCGTAACTGAACGCATAACTAGGATTTTCCTGAAAGTTAAAAATAACAATATCACCAGCCGTTTCTGTGAAACCACCAATTAAACTATTAACATTACAAAAAAAAGAACTAAAGAATGTGTGAATTGGTAGCTCGCGTGATCTAAAGACATATTTTAAGTCGTGATAATTCATCGCATGCGACTTACTCAATTATGGTTTAATATTCTGAATACTAAATGATCGGTGGAACAATTTACATGAGAGTGAATGTGAGTAGAATAATCAAGTTAATTGATAGCTGAAGAGTGTAGCCATTGGCTGTCCATCATATTCAACTTAATATTAATTTATTAAACACGACTGACTCGACAATCGCCTTAGTCGATTTGTATTTCTTGTATTATATTATGTAACAGAAGAATATCAATGCATCCGTATCCGTTGTACGGCAAAAAGATGATTGCTTGTGTTTTTGTTAAGAGGAACGTAATGTTGAATTATTTAGTTTTAATTTTTGACGTATTTTGACGTATTTTGACGTATTTTGACGTATTTTCAAGTGATGAGCGGGAATACACGTCTGGTATTTGGTATAGGTTGCACCCACGTCATTATCTTTTTGTCGCTCAGTGGGTCCTTCTCTTATTATTTTTATTAGAAAAGGACACTAAACTAGTCGAAGATTTTACAATGTTTAGAAGCGGGGAATATGTAATGTATATCGTCACGCTTCAACATGCCTCTTGTATTTAGTAAAGCCGTTAAATCCTTTATTTTCATATCTTCAGGCATATCAGTAAAACATTGCAAAAAATTAATAAGCATGTGTGTAGTCATCCATATTGAAATTCGCAATTAAGGAGCTGAATAAATTAATAAGAATGCGCATTTATTAACAGCTTGACTTTTGTGCAATTTTCTCCGCATATTTCTTTTTGACTGGTGCATTTATTCTTGACTCGTTGTAGGACTTTCTTACAGTAAGTGTCACACTGTTTGAAATTGTCAGTCAATCCGGTATCATTATTAAATTTTCTGTTAGAAGGTGACACAAACGGAAAGGATTCAGTTATTTTGTTAGTACATAATATATTTTTCAGATGTAGATAGCTCCACGGAATTTCCCCTCCCGCGCAAAGAAATTGACAGAAATTTAGCAAAAAAAAAAGCTAACATTGAATATTCTGTTATTAAATATTTTTCGATATATTTATAACGGGCAAGCGATTAATAAATAAAGATTGACCAATAAAACCAAAACTGTTGTATTATTATTTGAAGGATTTAAATTTTATTTTGTAATTCGAACTATTAAAATAATCATAAACTTCTGTTACTTTCTGCATTAAACTTATACACATTTGAACTATTTTTTTAAAATAATTGTTACCATAATATTTAACAAGATACAAATCTTGTAACGAACAGACTTCCAGCAATAAATAACCTGGAGGGCATTGAACCGGCTCGCCAGCGTACATAAAATGTTTGTAAACATCTAAATGTCACTTGTTGCATCTCAAGTTCAAGATGAGCAGGCGCGCACGCGCATTGCTCAATGTCAATGACGGCCTTACTTTCATTTGTTTCACTTTCATACGCATTAGACCGCTGTTTTATAACCGTTATATAAGATTAATATGATGTATTGCCGAGCGAAATTAGCGGATTGAAGGCTTAATTTGATTGTGTCGAGATGTGATTTGTTGATTAACCTGAATATTATTATGTCAGTGATTTTGTTATTTAAGTTTATCTAGTGTATTATTAGCAATACTTTTAGCCAGCACGTGTCCAGGTAGCTACAAGAATTTAACATTATGAATTCCGTCTGTACGCACGGGTTACGTATAAAATACATAATGGTTCAAAATAAATAATGCGATTTTCTCAGTAAATTGTAAATTAATATAACTGTTTATAAACTAAACCTAACTTAACCTAAACCAATATACCTATTACGCTACCAAAAAAGTTAATTTAGATAATAGTAACACAGAAATTAACATAATATACTTTGAACTATTAATTATACCTACATTTTAAACTGTATATATTCTGATCCGCACCCCTATTACACCCCTATTACTATGTATACTTTAAACTACGCAACGGATTTTAATGTGGCTTTTATCAATAGACAGAATGGTTCAAGACAAAGGTAATAAATAACCTAATGACACGAAGAGATATGTGAAGCCGCGGGGTTGTTGCTAGTAACATAATTACGTATTCTAATAGCACAGGTACGGAGAAATTTCTTGCTTCCCCATTTCTACTCAATTAATTCGAAAATAGTTCATAAGTATATTACAGCAGATTTACAATACATTTTCTTCTATTGCAGAAAATAATTATGTAACTTTCCCGCGTATTAAGCGATTTAAACGGGTTTATTTTATTCAGAATACATTTGCGTTTCATAATTATAAAATTGCTACATAGTTAGTATAGGCTCCTTCAATGCTGGTCTGGGAGTAAAGAAAAAACATAGAATGTGCCAGTTGCTTCTCTTCCCACGCAGATGGTAGAAGCCCTTGAGGGAATGGGCATAGGAATCATGACTTTTATAGGCGATGCGGCTAGCAACCACTATTTTGATTCCAATTTCCACCTATACGCCCACAATCATGCTAAACGTGGCCTTTAAGTCTTGTTACCTTAGGCTCTGTCTACCCCGTAAGGGATAAAGACGTGATTTGCGCGTGTGTGTGTGTGTGTGAACTCCTACATAACTATCGCATTTCGTAGTGAAGTAACTAACTATAAGTAACTTAACACACATATCGACATCAAACGAAACGGAAAGTGACCTAAGCATGTTGAGACAATTCTTTTGCAGCGGCTAAACGAGTCGGAGAAAAGTGGGTGAGCTACATTTAGCGAGGCAATATCGAACGCTTGCGCCATCCAATGACCACTTTCCATAACTATTTGTGCATTATGTTGCGGTAAAACGGCGAAACAAGTTTTTTTGACAAAAACTAACGGGTACGTATTAAAATACATAAAGTTAAAAATGTATAATGGGTTAAAATACATAATGGTTTATAATATATAATGCGATTTTCTCAGAAAGTTACAAATTAACAGGATTGTTATAAAACAAACCTAACCTAACCTAAACCAATCTATAGATTACGATATCAAAAAAGTTCATTTTGCTAATAGTTTTACAGAAAATTGCGTTATATATTTTGAACCATTGTGTATTTTAACCCATTATACATTTTAAACTTTATGTATTCTGATCCGCTCCCAAACTAACGGTATTCACATAAGCACGTAACACGTGTAATATACAGATGGTCGAAGGCGGTCACAGAGTGGTGGCCAAGACTGGGTCGAAGGTCAGTGGGCAGGCTATCACCCCGTTGGTCAGATGACATCTGTCATTTGGCTGGAAAACTGGATGAGACTGGCACGGGACCGGGCAAAGTGGAGTGAAAATGAAGAGGCCTTTACTTAGCAGTGGGTGGATGTGGGCTGATTATATAGACGTGTAATATTTTTGGAGGACGTGGAAATCGCCTTTCAAACTAATAATAATGCTAAATACATGTATTTAAGGAATTAAAAATGCCTAACAGCAGTATAACATGTATTTTTCGAACATAGACGAATTAAAGAAAGAAAGAAAGAAAAACACTTATTTACACACATTCGATACACGTAGATATAAAACACGGAGAAAATACAATATACTAATTAGGACTCACAATGTACAAATCGTGAGGTTTTCACTACTTTATTATATCAGTTTATTGTGTTTTTTTTTTCTCGAAGAGTGATGTTTACTTTTTATCTTAATTAAGAGAACTTAGTTAACTTAGTAGTTTTGCTATTCTCTATGTAATGGCCAAGAAATTCATGTAAAATATTTTGGATTTAAAGAATTATTTCTCAATTGTAAAAGTTTAATGTAAGTTCTAGTTACATCAAACGCAAAAAGTGACAATTTACTTGTCAGAGTCTATCTATAGCGCTGCTATAGGTGAAGACCAAAAATTTATACACCGTCAAAGTTGCGTTATAGACCGACCGCTTAAATGAGTGGGCTAGGACGACAAAGGGGACCGAGAGAGGTGCGGGCGGGTAGTGCGCCTGCCGCCCGCACCTCTCTCGGCCCCCACAGTCGTTCCACCCCGCGCCCCTGCACCGCGCGGGCAAGGACTCATTTAAACGGGCGGTCTGTAGCTTCTGTCTGTGACTTCTTCCGTGTGGAATTAGCAATTGATATGTTTATCGCTATATTAGGTAGTTAAAATTACCACTAACTTTTTCCATTGTGTAACGAAAGTTACCCATACAAATTTAGGACTAATTTTTCGTGTCACAGTGGAAATAGTTAGTGGTAATTTTAACTACCTAATAACGCAACTTTAAAGGTGTGTAACTTTTTGCTCTTCACCCCTATACTCTCAATTGACAGCTCTAAGGAGCTATTTTATAATGCAATAATGTTTCTTCTACGTCCGCGAACATTTCAGAAACATTCGTATTTGCAGAATTGCCAGTGACATGCGAGTATTACGCGGATACGACGCTTATGGGTTTCGTCATAGCAAACTGTAGCGACACCGGTATGTTAATGTAATCTTATTTTGTTCCCTTTTTAATATGTTGCTAGTTGCTTTGAATATTTTACCTTTTAATCAATTTTACCACAATTTTTTATGGTGTGTTCCATGCTAGTCTGGGAGTAAGGAAAAAACATACAATTTACCAGTTGCATCTCTTCCCGCCCAGATGGTAAAAGCCCATCGAGGGAATAGGCGAAAGTCTTAGGAATCATGTTATAGGCGATGCGGCTAGCAACCCATCACTATTTTGATTTCACTTTCTACCTATACGACCTTAATAATGCTAAACGTGGCCTTAAGGTTTTGTAACCTTTGGCTCTGCCTACCCCGTAAGGGATAAAGACGTGATATATTATGTATGTATGTATGTATGTTTCTACGTACATACATACATATATCACGATAGCTTAGTGGGTTTAGTGATCATAATTGAGGTTCCAAGTTTATGTCCCGAGGCCTTACCATGACGTCTAAATGCGATCCAATTCCGATTATATTTTACATTTTAGCAGTCATTGACACTTTTAGTATGGATCTGACAGCGAGCGATCCAACTTTCGGAATTGAATCGCACTAAGACGTCACAACTAAATGATTTATTCTCACCAATTTTGTATTTCATAATTGAGTACTTCTGCATAAGTATGTTTGTTTGAATTTAGTATGATGGTGTGTGTTATTTTATAATTAGTTTAACTTTCGCAAAAAATATCTTAAGACATCTCAATTGTAAGAAATTACCAAAACCGTTTTTGAATAGCAGGGAACTTAGACGTAGATACAAATACATGACATAGCATTTGTAAAAAAAAGACTTATAATGAAATATTTTCCTTTATAAGGACACAATACTAGGTTGTAATATAGTTATTGATTACGCGTTACGCCAGGTTAAAAGCATTTTAATTACTACCATAATAAAACAGTAAAAAGCTAAGTCAATCAGAACGAAGAAACACGTTTCCTGAATATTCATAAGGTGCAAGTACGTACGAATTACAACTTTTTGCAATTTCCTTTTTCCTTCACATAAAATCAAGTTTTTAATGCGGTAAATAACAGAGAGCGACAATTTACGCTTAAATTGATTAACGGAAGTATTAGGAAATATTTCACGTTATTTGACAATTAAAAAAGAATAAAATTAAATTTGAGCCTATTTTAAATTAAAAAAAATTTGGTACCTACTTGTCCAAATGAAAAGGTTAGGTTTTTAAAATAAATGTACTATTCAACGTTACTGAGCGGGCACTTAACTCCATTAGTTTCACCTTTACTATGAGTTGTGTTATGGAGACTAAACTTTTCTTTAGCTGTATGTTAATTTTGAAATTCATAGGTATTCAATTCTTGTAATCGACAGTTAAAGTTTTAATAAAAACAATGTTACTCACTTTCTTAGGTTCGATTTGTGTCACTTCCTCTGCGATTTCAGTCTCTTTCTGGCTTGTGAGTATTAAAAAATTCGCCAAGAGGGCCTAAAATGTAAAAAAAAACTTAAAATTATTTTCAAATTGTAAATTGTAATTACAGCGGTGAAAATACAAAAAACTTGGACGAAAAGGACATCCGTCCATTACGGTAATACAGCAATTTGGGATTGAGTTTAACTAGCTGTTCGTGTTGTTACTCATTAAAATTATTCAGATAATTTGATTAATCGTAATTATAAAATGATAACCAACCAGTATAAAAACTTTCGCCATCGTCATTCACTATCCAGGTAACTTGTCACTGTGTTCACGAAATCACTTAACTCCTTTTATTTACAATTATAATTTACATTTTATGACATAATACCTAACAAGTCCATATCCAAGGTTGCGATATCGCGAAGACGCCCCACGTCGCCTATCACTTACCTATATACAAACGCAACCATACACAGCTCCAGAGCGTATGCACGCACCCACACATGGGCAAACACAATCGCCCAACTAGGATGCACTTGACAATAAATAGTTAGTTATCTATTTAATAGTTTACAATTAAAACGAACGCCAGCTAGATATAACAATGTCGATAAAAAAGTAGTTATAAATCGTCGCACTTTCAAAAAACGGTTATTGCCTAAGTTCTTATATTTATTATAATTTATATTTATAATATTGTCTACCTTGTTCTTTTTTTCTGTATTGTTTTGTACTGATTTGTGGTGTTCCATGAAGAGTATTTGAAATGTATTGTATTGTATTTATGTGAATCGTAATAATTGTAATAAATAAAATCATTTTGTAGCTTGTAAAAAAAGCTTGAGGTGTTGCTGTTGCCGACCGACCAACCAACCTTTTATACCTACGTATTGACTTCGTTGTTTCTATTTTTAAAATTAAAAAAATAAGAATATTGTCTATTGTCTTAAAAAACGCCATACAGATGACGAGGTAATTAAAGTGCAATTTTTTCCAAGTTCGTGTTTTATTATTCATACGTTTCAGTTGCAAAATTTCGTGTACTATTAAAATCATTAGACTGTGAAATAAGAAATAAAAAGTATATCTACTAGGGTCTGAAAAAGAAAATCACTTACAGTTAAAAATCTGCAAATCATTTTATTTTTCAATTTCTATGCAACTGAAACAGTGACGTGAAGAAGTTTAGAAAACGTACACACGTATTATTGGTAATTAAACTGGGTATGCAAATCATCGAAAGCGAATTACTGATCCACTCATGATATCATAGACATACGGCAAGATGAACTATGCACAAATGTGAGTATTTTTTAAACTATCAGCGCTTTCGGAAATAACATCATTGCCAAAAATATGCATCGCGAGAAACTTGCTCGAGAGTAATTTTTTGACTATACATAATGAAATGAAATACAATTAACACAATCGAAATTTAACAACTTTTTTCTGATATAGTTATTTAATAAAGAAAATAAAAATTGTACAGATTTGAACCAGTTCCAAAACTTTGGTTTTGCGTCAATGGCAATTTTTTTGCTTAAAAAAGAAGTCTTTTAAAAAATATAACGCGTTCGAGCGAAATTTAACGTATTTACAAAAAAATAAATTTTAAAGAATTAATGTAAGTGAGACTGGGTGAGATTCCGCACTATCCCCTCCCCTTCCTATAATCCTTACGTTATAAGGTAACGAATACTTCCTAACGCATGTAATTAAACAAGTTAACGAATATACATTACAACAGAACTAGAATCTGATGTATGTATGTATCTTTGATGTACGAGGGTGATTAACTGATTATCCACGTCGCGGAAGCTCTGCCTGCGATCTAACGTCAACGATAAGCACCATTAAGTGCGTACGCGCAAACGTGTGGTTAAGAACCACTAGTTATATTTAATAACAGGTTAAAGGCATAGGGTTGCCTGCCTGATGGAGCTAAATTAAATTATTCTGAAAATTGATAATGTAAAAATCTATGAACCGAAAGTCATTAACTTACTACTCCATAATCACACGTGAAAGACAGCCAGCTGTTCAAAATCTATCAGATAGAGGCGATAAGACGCTCAATAATATATGAACACTGCTGTATTATCGTCTGCGACTATATTAAAAAAAATGTGATATCCAAGAGATATGAACATGGGCAACAATGAATCACTTAAACAATTTTTGGCAACATTGTATCAGAGGGTTATTATACTCTCATTCTCCAAGGAAAAGCATTAAATTCGAAGTTACATAGCTTAGATGATTTGTGATAGGGAGTGTTCTGTTTAGTTATGGCAACCCTGTAAAGGAAGAATGAATAACAATGAAAAATGCCGACAATAGCCACAAGTCATATCAATCGTAAGCCTTCAAAACAATGGCAGACTTTCTTCGTAAATTACATCAATGAAAACTAGTACGTCATATTTGCTGTTTTACTCGCTGTGTAAGGAAATATATGTGTTTTATTAAGGCAACGTTTATAACTATGTTGTATAACTATGCCCGTAATTTATTATTCTTTTTTTTACTAAGCGCTACCTCTGCGCCTAGGTTGCCAAGAATTCGGTTGTGTCGCTGTTTCACGGGAACTATGACATAATTTAAGTTAACTATCATATGAGTTTTACCATCTTCGCCTCGACCTGCGTGGTCTCTGATGCCCATCATAAGATTAAAAACCACCGTTAATTCATAAAACACCCATATCAGAACTTGTGACTGGCTCTCATTGTCATTATTGTCATGAACTACAAGCAAGGCCGATGTTAAACTAACATGACTGGATAATTGAAAATGGGACACGTTTTACTTATTTGTCAAGTTTAAGTGCGTTAAAAAAAAATATAATAAAAATAGAGCCCTCTGATATTGCCGTGCCCTTGCAGGGTGTCACATGTAGACATAATCAAAATATTCCAACTTATGCCTGTAATGTGATTTGCAATAAATTATTTTGATTTGATTTGATTTGATTTCTGCGAGTAGAATAATTTGTAAAATTCGAGTTGTGTTTTTCGTCGCTTTGTTGACTTAACTTGCGTTGAATTGACAATTTGATTTTGACTAGTGGCAGAAAGGAGAAAAGACTTGTTAGAAAACAGTTCACGGAATTAAAACATTATTGCAACCTGCCTACATTGTCGCCTTAAATCTAGTGAAGCGCGACGGCCTACGCTAGTATTTGAAAGACTAGACGTAATCCATTCATTATTTGCAGCATTTATTAATGACAACTTGACAATGTTTTATGCATGGACCTTTTTTGTTGTGATGATGGATGCATTTGCAAAGAAAAAGCCAAGTCAAGATTAATTATACTTGGAGAAGAGAATTGAAATAAAACTTATTTTATAATTATTTTATTATATTTTCAGACGTAAGAAAATAGTAATTATACATTTGCTTCGTCAAACTCTTACAACCTAAGATTCACGCATGCATGAGTATGAAAAGATTTCAACAAACATCCATATGCACCTTTTCAAAGTAAAGCAATGTGACAACATAATATGGCGATAAACGCATTATAACGAGCAAAAAGAATCGAAATAACGTGTACACTGTGGACTGGGGAAATAATTTCAAACCCTTTTAACAAGGGACCTTCGGTTACATTAAGTGATCCATTGTGTACCTCAAAAGTTGCCAATCATAACCAGTTGGACAGCATAACCAGAAAAAAATCAAAAAAATAAGATAAATTAGAAATAAAATGGAATAAGGAAAAAGTGGCACGACATTGTTGTACTTTAACAAGTAAATTTACATTGCATTAGACAACCAATCAATATCACAGTTAGTATTTTATCAAATACCTAAACACACCTCGTTTATGAGATTGCCAAACATTGGTAGCACTGGCACTACACTATGATATTCGTATTTGGCTTTACACATGCTCAAAAACCTAAACACAAATATGAAAGACGAAGCGCCACCGCAACAGGTAACTTGAGCGCTATAACTTAACCACTAACTCCATCTATTGAATTACGTTGGTACTATTTGGTTACACTGGTCATCAAAATCTTTCCTTCGTGACAAAAAACGTCCAATTCTGTTCTTAACATTTAGCGTTAAACTGGTCAGTTAAGATATTATTAAGGGCCCTTTCCACCACTCCCTATTAAGTTCCTAATATCTTAAGTGTGACATGTTGATAGTGCTGTCTCCATTTATTATCACGAAACTGACAAAGAAGGCATGATAGATATCTGACATTAAAATATCAGAACCCGAAATAACAATAAATATCAGAGAGACTTAATCGAAAGTGGTTCCCTAAATCTTAATCTTAAGTATACTATAACTGTCTCAACAAATCCCTTTCTTGACGCTTAAGATAACTTTCATTATCATTGTCATATTAGCGACACCTAGTATTTCTTGTAATAAACTTCCATTGACCAGTATTGAAAACAGCGCCATCTAGTGGTACCCGTAGTAAGCGGGTGCTTCATGTCCGTACACTTGCGGGTGGTGTGCGTGGCCGATGCGCTTGACCACCGCGTTGAAACCGTTGTGCTTGTCAGCGGTGTATTCTACGATGCGCGTAGTGCCGTCGGGCTCTGCTAGGGAGTAGGCGCCTGGAAGTAAAAAAAAACATGTTGGATATAGGTCTAATTATGGAAACACGTAATTTTTTAATTTTAAACAGATCTTTACCGAACCATGGGACAAAGGACTGAGTCTTGAAAAATACGCTTTTAAATAGGTGAACTTTTACTCAGTTGCGTGCCGACTTTTTCATCCAAGGGAAAAAATAAGCTTATGGGTTCTTCACCAGAATTACAATACATACATATAATTACATATATTACATGTAGTATAGGATCAACGAAGAGGTGGGTTACTGTAACCCAGGGTGACTTTGATTTACGGGGTGACTTTAAAAAGTAGATAGTGACGTAATCATTAATATTTATTTCCGTTTATTGCTTCAATCGATGCCTTCATCGATCGCCTTTGCGTCTACTTGCCAAACGTTCACCGCATATGGGCAATATCGATTTTATAGCAATTTTAAAACTATCAAAGTAGTATTATGAAAGTCACCCCGGTTAACGGTACTTGACTTAACTAGATCTTAGGACAAACCAATTTCAGAAGGGTAACCATTGGGGAAGAAACATTCTGGGGCCCGATTTTTAAAAGCACATTATGTGAAAATACCACGCGAAAGTAAATTAGAAGAAAATTACAGCTCCGATTTGCCGTTGTTAAGTTGCTGAAAATTTATTTTGAGCTATAGTTTTGTAGCAATACACAGAATTTAATCGCATTAAGTAATGTGCTTTCAAAAATTCAAAACTTTTTCCCCCATTGGGTTACTCTTCTTCAAGATATTAGTCCCAAGATATTTTTCTTAGAATTTTCTTAGTTTCTATGAAATTACCTTTAACAACATCGCCATCTCTAGTCTCCCATTGCGACTTGTGGTCGCCGGTGTGAGGGTCCTTCACGGAGTAGTCGAACGCGTATTTAGGGTGCGCCTGCGCAAATGTAACAGTGATTAATAATTAATCGAGTACAATACTAGTATTATGGGCATCTATAGTGATATTGTTATTAAAATAAATCTTTAGAGTTGTTTTTACCCACGACGGATTGAATGGAACGGAGACGATATATGCGTTTGGCGTTAGAGGTTGTGTGTTTGTTTATTAATTGGTCAAAATGAGTACTGTCTTGCGAAGACAGAAACGATTGAAAAATATTAAAGATGCCCACGTGGTACCATTCATAAATATCAAAAAATTTGGACCGGTTACAAAATTCAATAAATGAAGTAAATTAATCGACACTAATAATTATAAAGAGAAAAGATTTAGAACGCTGGCCAAATTTAACAATGCGTCATAAATTAATTCACAACAACAATTATTTGAGAAATAAATTATTGGACATACACAAATAATTAGGCCTATTTCACAGCAATATTTCAAAACAACCATCCAGTATTTCCTGTGAAAATATCCGGTAGTTGATTCGCGGTTATTACTCATACAACTGATCATTATAGTCGCTAATGGTCATTACTGTCAACAGACCGACTAATTTTAGATTTGTTGTTTTCGGTTACGAATTTGATTTGGTTTTATTACTGGATGTCTGAATTAAATAACCTATGCTCGCGACTTCACCGTAGGAAAATTACAGTTCCTTCTTTTCATACCCAACTCTCTTAAAATAATATCTCGATAAATATTTTATTAGGTAACTCTACGGCTTCTTTACCGTGAACTATCAGAGCCTGTAGTGTAAGTTTTTGGCACAAAATATCTCTAACGCGTTCGCGTACCAGTTCTCATCATTTTACCCGTTTGAAACATATCATGCGACAAAAACCGTCGTAAGTACGGGATTCAAAACAAATCCTATAACATACATATAACTGTCTACATACCAAATTTCATCCAAATCTATCCAGCTAGTTCAGCGTGAGTGAACAACAAACGTACACGCAAACTTTCGTATTTACAATATTTGTAGGATAGCATTCCATTCACGCTTGACTGACCAAGACAACTTACGAGTATTAGTCAACAAAATAAAACTACGACTAAGTCTAGCACTCGTTATTGTAATAAATAGTTTTCTCAAACTTTCCGAAAAAATGGTGTTTGTCCATAATTACATTAGTTACTAACTATTGCTACTTTCCAGATGAAACCTAAGCGAAGCGGAACTGGCTGCAATCGGCTACGTTACTTTGTTTTCGGCGAACATTTAGAATGTGGTCGTGGTCACAAAAGGGTATATTTTTAATCATAGGTGGCGTAATTTGATAGTTTGAAAAAATTACGCCATTTACATTTTGTATTTGGAAAATCATGGATATTTTTTATCACACAGAGTATTTATAACACACACACACATATTTATCCCTACGGGATAGACTGAGCCTATGGTAACAAGACCTAAAGGCCACGTTTAGCATGATTATGGGCGTATAGGTGGAAAGGGAAATCAAAAATAGTGATGGGTTGCTAGCCGCGCGCCTATAAAAAGATTCATAAAATTTTCGCCCATTCCCTCGATGGGCTTATACCATCTGCGCGGGAAGAAAAGCAACTAGTACATTCTATGTTTTTTCTTTACTCATAGACCAGCATGGAAGATATTTATAACACTATTCATGATTATAATATTGTTAAATAGACAATTGAAAGTAGAAAGGGCTTTATATTTTATTTTCTATTATGAATAAATTGTCTCTATGTACTGCATGTTGACACCTAACAATTTTTACTAAATACTAGTCTACAAAACTTACATAATAATCGCCATGATGCCCATCGTCGTGGGCCACGTTGGCTACGGCGTAACCGTGTCCCCCGTAGTCACTTTGCCCCGCGTAACCGTGTCCCCCGTAGCCACCTTGCCCCTCGTAGCCGTGGCCTCCGTAGTCGCCTTGCCCCGCGTAGCCACCGTAGCCAAGGCCACTGTAGCCAGCATGGCCGATATAGCCAGCGCTAGCGGCAGCGCAGGCTGCGATGAATACTACTGCCTGGAGATAACAACAACAAAATTTAATTAAAAAATGTAATTCAAGGTGCAATGGTGATAAATCTTTATCACTCAGCGTAAATCGAAAGGTCCGATTGCACGAAAATATTTAGACGAGTGATTACAGACCAAGAAGCCGACTCCCTTTGGGCATTGTTTTTTTGCACAATTTCTGTGTAATTATAGAAATTTTTAGTTACATTTTGACCTGGACGGCTTTGAATCTATCTTAAATATATATAACTCAAAGGTGACTGACTGACTGACTGACATAGTGATCTATCAACGCACAGCCCAAACCACTGGACGGATCGGCCTGAAATTTGGCATGCAGGTAGATGTTATGACGTAGGCATCCGCTAAGAAAGGATTTTGATCAATTCTACCCCCAAGGGGATAAAATAGGCGATGAAAGTTTGTATGACACTTTGTCAATTTTGAACCGATCGGGCTGAGACTTTGCATGCATAAAGCTACTATGACGTACGCATCCTCTAAGAACGGATTGTGTAATTTCTGCGGGATAGCGATAAACGAATTCTATGCAGACGAAGTTGCGGGCAACAGCTAGTACATTAATAAAGGTTAGCATATTAGTACAGCACATCGATTTACGCTCTACTTTGCCCTAAATATAATTTAAGGCGCGATGAAAACGACTTTCAATTCTCAATACAAACAAATGACATCAACGCGCACTCTGAACTTGAACTTAAGAAAATTCCATTTTCATTCAAGTCTTTTATAAACACGAATATTATTTAGCTTTATCATAATTAATAAATACATACATAAATCACGTCTTTATCTCTAACAAGGTAGACAGAGCCTAAGCTAACGAAACCTAAGAGCCACGTTTAGCATGATTGTGGGCATATAGGTGGAAAGGGGAATAAAAATAGTGATGGGTGCTATCCACATCGCCTATAACAAATGATTCCTAAGATTTTTGCATATTCCCTCGATAGGCTTTTACCATCTGCGCGGGAAGAGAAGCAACTGGTACATTTTTTTTTTGCTCCAGCATGGAAGCATCTTTACTTTAAATAGTGATTTAATTTCCAGCTCTATCAAGTTTTTTTGATAATTAACGATCACGTTTATTTTTATGTCCCTTCCTATAAAAGACATCAACGCCCGCTGGCATAAAAACTTGAACTTGAAAATATTTAACTACCGAATCACAACCTTGTTTATAATGCTAACTAACGCTGACTGTACGTGCATTGTCATTCATCCTACATAATTATGCATGACTAATTTTCAGTCAATCACACCACTAGAACAAAGACCCATTTTAACACAGCAAGTTAAGCAAATAGAAAAAAATGCTTTGCCATCACATCTAACAGCAAAACTGCAAATTACCATAAAAACAATGAAAATCAAAATTAAATCCTTATCAACGCCAATTGTAACCTTGGTACAGATTACAATGCAGAGGTCGGACTCTGCAAATATTAAAAAAAAAAACAATAATTCGATAATTTAGAACAATGGTGCTCATAACAAAAGGAGGAAGCTGAATTATTTTCCGGTCCAGGTGTTTGTGTTATTTGCCGCACGTTTGTTTTATGACATAGGGTGTAATAAGGTGGAACGTGGGACGTAAAGTAGTAATAGAATTATATAATACTTGCAGTTGCCCGCAACTTCGTCTGCGTAGAATTCGTTTATCGCTATCCCGCGGGAATCACGCAATTTTCCGGGATAAAAAGTAGTCTTTGTGTTATTCCAGACTATAATCTATCTATGTTCCAAATTTCATCCAGATCGGCCCAGTACTTTTTGAGCCTATTCATTACAAACATACAAACATACAAAAATAGGTACAAATCTTTCCTCTTTATAATATTAGTATAGATAACATTGTAGTACGGTAATAATAGTACATTACACACCTTAATCGGTAAATAAAGATTGTTTAGAAAATACTGTAAGTCGCATTACATATCAGCACTAAGTCGATTATTTCTAACATACAGGATGAACCATCAAATGAATCAAGAATTTTTACTTCTTGATTTTATGTTCTTCCATGCTGGTCTGGGAGTAAAAAAAAAACATAGAATGTACCAGTTGCTTCTCCTCCCGCGCAGATGGTAAAAGTCCATCGAGGGAATGGGCGTAGGAATCATATAGGCGATGCGGCTAGCTACCCATCACTATTTTGATTCCCCTTTCCACCTATATCTATACGCCCACAATCATGCTAAGCGTGGCATTTGGGTCTTGTCACCTTAGGCTCTGTCTACCTCGTAAGGGAGAAAGACGTGATTTATGTATGTATGTATGTATGATTTTATGTTTACTAATATACTAGTTTTTATGTTTAAGCGACAGTGAAAATTAGAACACAAAAAAATCCGAAAAGTAAAGCTATGGCCGGGAATCGAACTCGGATCCCCATCATTCTGTAGCAGGTATCCTGCTGTGGTGTAGGTATAGCACGCGTCACGGAATGACGAGGATCTGGGTTCGATTCCCGGTCATAGCTTTACTATTCGGCTTTTCCTATGTGTTCTAATTTTCAGAGTCGTTTAGAAATACAGGGTGTAACAAAAAATATTTTAAAATTATACTTGAACATAAAAATACATAAATCACGTCTTTGTCCCTTATTTCTACTTCATGAAAAATAAAATATTGTTATTAATTTTTTAAATAAATAAAATAGGTGCTAACTTTAACAAAAAAAGTTTACTAAACAGTTACTTAGGTGTTTATGGGCATCTAACACTAATTACTATAACCAATATAATAGGTCATAGTTAATTAAAACCATTAGAAAACTTAAGAAAAAGTTTTAAAAAAACTTTAAAAAAACTATTTTTTTTTTACTTCTGTAGCTATTAGCTATATACACCGGTGAATTATCGCGCGAGGTGTTTGTTACACCCTGTATTCGCATCACGACTTGGTTATGTAGTGAAACTTGGAGGATTTTGCTTGCAAGTCTAAATTGGACTTTTGAATGCAAACAAATACTTCGTACTTTGTATTTTGCACGTGTACTGTCGAACAAGTCGATTTCTGAACGTAAAACGTTTTTTCACAGTTTTCACAGTTACTATGGAAATCTTTTACAGATCTGCAGAAACAACATTACCCGAGATACGAAAATGAAAATGATTTTTTTTTTGTGCAAATTGGCCGCCAAGGGCTCTTTTACATGTCTTTTTGGTACTACCAGCGCATTCGGAAAGACCATCATTGCCAAGAAGAATGCGCCGCAAGAAACTTGGCAGAAAGACACTTTTTCAAAATAAAATACAGTAAGAATACTTAAATTCTACTTAAATTAAATACATTTAAAAAAGGAATGTATAAGGTCCTCGAGCTTTAAATTATATTAATATATAGTAGAGATCTATAAAGTCTCTACTAGTCAAAACAACAAAAAAAAATTAAGTTCAGTGGAGGTGTAAAACGCCTCCACCGTCAAATAAATTAATTGGAGATGTCTCCAATGTCGAAGAGAAAAAAAAATGTAATATACATTTCATGTCAAGTAAGACAATAAGCTTTTGAAAAAACTATGCCTACCAAAATTTATCATGATTGGTTTGGTGGAATAGCTTTCGCATGAAAGCGTAACAAACAGGCAAACTCACAAATCGCATAGGATACTTAGATTTAATATTTTCAAGTAGTGTTAAATAGCGTTAATTATTGTTTCTGAGTCACAATCATAATCCATTAATTTATAGTTTATTGTACGTTTTTTTTTTGTTTATCGCGGTCTTCACTACTTTTCTTCCACCTTACTTCGTTTACTTACTTGTAAGCCGCGCATGTTTATTCCGGGTCACTTTGGTCACTTTCGTCCTCTTCAGCTGAGCCGACAGGAGCAGAACTGACACTAGCAGCGTTGGCGCCGCGCACCATTTTATATTAGCTTATGGCGAGCGCGTTGCGACAGGCCCTGCTACTGTGTTTTGTTTTTTTGCGTAGGGTCTATGATACTCTGTATAAGGAGTATTGTTATTATTTTAGTGTTAGTCGGCATTTGTTTTGCTTTTTTGAAGGGTTAGGTGGCCAGTTACAAAAGTTTCATGAAGTCATCTTTGCTGTGTTATTTTTTCAGGCGTAAGTTTTTAAATTATTAAAGTTGATGATTTTAGGCCTTTGAATGTGTGTTGGTTGCGTGCATATATATTTTTTTAACTACATATTTATAATTAACATAAACATTATGTCATTCGGTGTCGGTTGTATTATGAAAATTTATGTATTTTTCTGTAAATTACTTAGTAAAGTACCAATTTTATCACAATCTGTACAATATTCACTTAATGAATACATAGGTATATACATAAATAACGTCTTTATTTTTTACTGGCTGTTGCCCACAACTTCGTCTGCATAGAATTCGTTTATCGCTATCCCGCAGGAATTACGCAATTTTCCGGGATAAAAAGCAGCCTATGTGTTATTCCAGACTATAATCTATCTATGTTCCAAATTTCTTCCAGATCTGTCCAGCCGTTCTGGCGTGAAAGAGTAACAAACATCCAAACATACTCACAAACTTTCACATTTATAATATTAGTAGGATTTCTTATTAAAGAAAAAAAGTTACGCTTGTAATTAGACTTGCGTCTCCATAGTAGCTAACCCACAATTAAGAAACCCACTTTTTTAATGCTTAATCGAAGATATAAGGTTACACTTTTTTATATTCCAGTCAAGAAGTCGTTTAACTTACCGATTGTCGGTTCTTCGGCTGATGGGGCCAGCCTACTGCTTCAGTTGCTGATCCAGTGAGCTATGCCGGTGACTTTGGTTCTCTGTTCAATAACCAATCAGTCTTGATTTGAAAACAGTCAAAATGTAGCATTTAGGGAACACAGATGAGGGCAGGAAATGAAACTTCTCAGCTGTTCAGATAACATACAAAGCATTCGTTCACTAGGTAATATAATACGAAATGCAAAGGCTCGAGGCGATGCTCAATGGCGCCCCAGTTCTAATGATTTTAGCAAACTCTTGTTACATGGTTTGCAAAACGAGGTAATGCAAGCCAATGATTCATCGAGAGAGGAGCAATTGATTTAATTCATTACGCTTACGAAGTTAAAATATTCATTAATAAAATTATTCTTCATTTACTTGTTAACAAAGCGCGAGAATTAAATTTTAGAAATTTACGATGCGCTTTGTTTATTTACCCCGTAAGATGTGCTTTATATGCATGTATTTTTGAAAATTTAGAAGGTAAGTATACACCAATCTCTTAATCTAGTTAAAACTACAAATTTCATAAAAGACAAATCAAAAATGCACAGCGTTTCTGATATTTTGTGTAATGAGTAACGTGAACGTAATATTTTGCAGCAATGATGGCCAATTGATGTTTTTTTTTTAATAGCGTTGCGGACAAAAGATTCTGCCAACTGCAATTTTTATTGCTTAAAAAGGGATGTTCTTTTTTTATTTGTTCTATTTATCTTTTTTGTTTCTATTTTTATTATATTGTACCACGTAGTACAAAATTCTTACACATTTTTTGCCTACGTGCCTAAGTATTTAAGTTAGTTACCAATAAAAACCAACAGAAAAAAACGGTGCATTGAATTTGTGCGTAACACTTTGGCTATGATAGGGCCGGGACACAAGCCGTCGGAATTTATTATGAAACGATCACAATTTAATTATGTAAGACGAGAAAAGTAGATCGAGTCCTTAGATATCAGTGATTTATAGACATTTACAATTATACATGCTTTCTTAATGCACTTTCGTAAACACTGTTTTATCATTTTGCTTGTAATTTAACTAGCCTGACTTGTGTATCAATTGATGCAAAAACGGTTTATGTAGAGTTACTTAAGACGGCATTCGTTAAACCGCACCTATAATATTATGAGAGAGTACATAAGTTCAATTTCTTATGTATAATAAAGTTTGGTGATTATTAAAACAAAAGCAACCTATTTATACATTAAACATTTTTAGTGACGTCTTCGTTTGTGCATAATTCGTTTATCGATACCCCACGTATAAGTATTATGCTACGTACACAAAGTAAGCGGTAAAAAAAATAACCTTGTCTAGTTATAAGAATAACATTTGCTTCTCTAAGAAGTCTAGAAACTTGAAAATCAATTAATTTATTGACAAAATAATTAAAAGAAACAGCTTTTCTTGAACCTTACAGCTGAGACATGGGTCCTTCGAATGGGCTATGGGTACGTCGTTGGTATGCATGCTAGACTGTAAGTTGTGCTCTGTGTACTCTAACTTTGAGGATGATCCCGTAGAGGGATCGTAACGCGTCAGTGTTTTTTGTGTGGTGTTGGGGATAGTTAAGTTTGCGGGATTTAATTATGTTTCATGTGACAGCAGAGAAGCGTGGGATTTTAAAAACATATTTATTTCGCTTGGTTATCTTGCATGTGAATAGCGGAGAGCAAAGTTAATGTTTTTTGTTCATTGGAAACCTCCCTGTTACAATTAACTTGTTCACTAAGTTACCTTCTTCTTTCTTCTTCTTCTTAGTTTCTTACTTACCTGTTATGGGTGGTGCAGGGGTATAGCACGCGTCATGGAATGACTAGGATCCGGGTTCGATTCCAGGCCATAGCTTTACTTTTCGGATTTTTCTATGTGTTCTAATTTTACGTGTCGTGTAGAATTTTTTTGTGTACTTATTGTATTTACTAACTAATTAACAGTAATTTTCAACTTTTCATTACAATATTGTGTTGTTAGTTGTACTCGTGAACATGATTTATGATACTTTAATAATAGACAGTATGTATGTTTATATTGCACCTAAACAGAACATAGTCGTAAAATTGGAATGCACATACATCCTCAGGTTTATCGTATTAACTGCAGTAGACTTACGAAACTAATTTAACGGTTATTGGATGTGCTTAATCCTATAGCAAAGTTATTTGTAACAACTGGGGTAATGCATATAACTTATTGGAAACGCGTGCGCTGCGTTTTTGCTTGATAAAATCGCATTTTCAGAATTATGAAGTCCCACGTTTCATTTTACGTTGAAGAAATATAAATCCGTTGTTTGCTAAGCTAAGTGAAATAAAATAAAGTATGAATTGCTCTACAGAAGTAAGTATCTTTATGATTGATTTTTTACAATAACTAAAAGCGCTCTCGCATAAAACTTCATAAAATACATACATACATACATACATATGCAAGGCATTTTGTCACGTTTATTTTATTATATCACTACAACTTTGTCTTTCGGTTTTAATCCTGTAACCTATTAATTTCACGTGTTTTATGCATATTAAGGGTTTTAACTTAGTTTTTTTTTAAACATCCTTACGATACTCTATGATATTATAAATAAGTTCTACATACAATCGTTCTACAAACTATAATCAGTAATACCTAAAAAATTAAAAAAAAAAAACATTTATCCTAATCAACTACCAATCGTCACAATGTACCAGACAAAAATGAGGTTAAAAACCTCACAATTACTTCTAATTATCGGTTGAAGATCCGATAAAACGGCCGATATTCCGGTTGCGCAGAATTTGTACAAGGCCCGATGCAACTGCCCCAAACCGCTCATTAGACGAGTCGATGGTAGAACAAAGAACTTCTGTAATTGCCAATCGATGCATCGATTATCTACAATCGATACTGATTTGATTCACGCGTGATTTTGCATTCGAATTAGATTGGAAAAATAATTTAGAACTGGCTTAGAATTTTTTATATAAACAATAAAAATATATTTTATATATATAGGTAGTTGTTTTCTTTAGATTAAAAAAACGTGCGTCAAATTACTTAATGGATAATTTACTAGCAAATTTTCGTACTATTTGATGGCTATATTTATTAAACATGAATACTGCTCTATTTTAATTTTGATAACTGTGATACATATGGATAAAGACACCCAGAGATATTAAATATTACATTTAGGTACCATTCTCTATATTGTCTATGAGGTGGTGTCATTAATTAATCACGTAATATGGTCCCTGCTTGTTTTAATGCTTAGGTGATTATTATGCCATGACATAGACTTTCACTACCAAAGCATTACAGATCAAGCAGAGGCGGCAGAGAGTAAGATCGTGTTAGCGACTTAGACGGACCCTCTGCTAAATCCTTGCCCATATTTAAATCTATGTTGAAGGAGCACTATCTGTCATCTTGTGCATGAATCTTGTAGCTGGCTTTTTTAGGTATGTGTCTATTTATATCTCCATTTATAATAAATTTGTGTTTCATGTATAATATATTACGTATTTCAGTACTTAGTATATTAATATATGTTCTAAATTGCACCACCTGCTCAGATCTGTTCTGTTCTCCAGTCCATTATGGTTGCCTGGAAGAGATCGCTCTGTAGCGATAAGGCCGCCTATTGTTACCTTGTAATATTCTGTATACCTTTTTTTCTGTTTTGGTTGTTATATGTGGTGTTCAATAAAGAGTTATTGTATTGTATTGTATTGTACTTGGTCTACACCAAGTTAAATAAAAGGAAACTTTAATGTTTATGTTGTCTGTGTTGTTGATTATGTTGTGCTCAATAAAGAGTCATTGTATTGTAATGTAATGAAATACTAAGTACGGAATCATTGCAAAACTAAGGTTCTTCATTTCCACCATAAAAACTCACACTGAGTCGGCCAAGGAAAGAGCATAATGACCACGTACTCGTTTGACCGTCAAGCTTCGTTTGACCAGCCAGCCCCATAACAACTGATCCGTGCTCGTTTTCTATGGAGCCGTGCAAAAAACTTTATTCATATTTGATAAACTGTTGACTACGTAAGTCACGTTGACACCTTAGACTCATTTCAGAGTGCTTTCTTTATCATTTTGATTAGATTTTTGCGTAATGTTGTTGCATTGCGCGATATATAGTTAATTGCTTTTTAGGCTAAGAAATATTTACAAGAAATTCATATGGGGACACCGTGTTTTGTTTCGTTTTGATCAAAGTTTTTGTGTCACTTCAGTTCAGCACTTGTCTCATTTTTAACTCTTTTTTTTGTTCTTATTAAGAGTGACTTGCACCAAGTTCCTTTAACAATAACATTATTATGACCTAAATTTCAAAATCCGAAAAGTAAAGCTATAGCCGGGAATCGAATCCGGATCCTCTTCATTCCGTGATTCGTGCTATATAACTACACCGCCCATAGCAGGTGAGTAAGCCTTCGAAGTTTTCTATCTGTACCAGCTGTCACGTGACCCTGTTACTATGCAAATTTTTGTCGCCAAGCGTCATCTGTTTGAATGATGTGTCTGTACGACTCTATTACAAACTCCCGTGGAAAATCTACTGCTCACCAGGGACGAGAGAGGCGCTGTTTTTCAAATGATATGTACCTACTATCAAATAGATCAAGAATTAAACTTCTTGATTTTTTTGTATTTATTTTTACGGTTTTACATACATACGTAAATCACGTCTTTATCCCTTACGAGGTAGACAGAGCCTAACGTAACAAGACCTAAAGGCCACATTTAGCATGATTGTGGGCGTATAGGTGGAAAGGGGAATCAAAATAGTGATGGGTTGCTAGCCGCATCGCCTATGACATGTTTCCTAAGATTTTCGCCCATTTTCTTGATGGGCTTTTACTTGCGCGGGAAGAGAAGCAACTGGTACATTCTATGTTTTTTCTTTACTCCCAGACACTGTAAATTAGAACACATAGAAAAAGCCGAAAATTAAAGCTATGGCCGGGAATCGAACCCGGACCCTCATCATTCCGTGATGCGTGCCTTGATTTGATATAAACTATAACCGACAATTTTGTCATTTATTTCACTGTCAAATAAACGTTAAATCGACGCTTACATACATATATACAGTCCAGCCTCTTTCCCATATGGGTAGGCAGACTACTTTGTTCTACTTTGTCCATCCATCCTCAACATCTTGATGGTTGGCAGTCAAGCACCGTGCGTTTTAAACGCAATTTCTTTCCTCGTACGGTAAAGATCTGGAACCAACTTCCTGCTGCAACATTCCCTGAGCGGTACAATTTAGGGATCTTTAAAAAGCGAGCCTTCCTGTTCCTCAAAGGGCCGGCAACGCACTTGTGATTCCTCAGGTCTTGCAGGTGTCCCTAGGCGACGGTGATTGCTTTCCATCAAGTGACCCGTCTGCTCGTTTGCCCGTCTTACATATATACCTATATAAAAAAAAAAAGATTCTGACATACCTCTTTCGCTTCATCCACATTCATCAATCTCTTCATACATGCTCGTCGGTTTCGGGTGCTCCTGACGCCCCTCGCCTGGTCGTTGTTTATTGCTAAAATAACTTGGAGCAGTTCACACTAATTTGACCTAATTACGAGATTACAGTATAGCCAAAAGCAATGAAGTATTTTAACCGTCTATGTAAGTATCCATACTATACTAAATCTCTTCTTGACGCATTGTTTACGCTGAAAACTGATAAACGGATTTTTTTTAACTGCTTTCATTTTGAGAAGCCCGCCTGTTGTAGTCATAGAGGAATGACAAATAGAGTGGAAATGTCGTATTATTTGTTTTAAAAAAAACGACACAACAATGCGGCGATTGTTGCACTCTGATTGACCGATACAAGGTTAAACATGATATTAGAACCAGGCAGGCAAATATTATGATCCAAAACGATAATTATTAAACAGCGCCTTCTCTCGTCCCTGGTGAGCAGTAGATGTTCCATGGGAGTTTGTAATTGTGTCGTACAGACACATCATTCAAACAGATGACGCTTAGCAACAAAAATTCGCATAGTAACAAAAAGGTCACGTGACAGTTAATAGTAACAGGTAAAAAAATTCGGAGACTACCCACCTGCTATGGGTGGTGTAGGGGTATAGCACGCGTCACGGAATGACGAGGATCCGGGTTCGATTCCCGGCCATAGCTTTACTTTTCGGATTTTTCTGTGTTCTAATTTTCACTGACATTTAGAAAGATAATTATTAATGTTTATTAGTAGACCGCAATCACAACAAGTCTGAAAGATTTGTCATTTTAATAACAAGGGCCTTACCATGACGTCTTGATGCGATTCAATTCCGGCTCAGTTCAGGTTTTAGCTGTCATTTTTAGTATGGATTTGACTTGACAGCGAGCGAACCTAAACTAAATGTACAGGCTTATTACCTAACACGCTCGCAATCGCCATCGTGTTCATTTTGACAGTTCTTGTATGAATGTGACAGCTAGCTGATTCCGATGCCAATTGTCAGCCGATACATTTCAAAATTCAAATTTCAAATTTCAAATTATTAACTCATTAACTGTAAAAATGAACACGATGGCGATCGCGAGCGAGTTAGGTAATAAGCCTACGGAATTGAATTGCATTAAGACGCCATGGTAAGGCATCTTTCAATCCCATTCGAGGAGCTTACTTCAAAGTTCGATTTTCGAAGTTCGGTTCATAGCGTAACGTAAAATCGAATTTCGGAGTATAGAGCCTGATTACAATCCAGTAATTATCATTGCGTAGAATGGAGAATGCGTTTTTTTTAATATTTGAAATTATAACTTTTACGAACTCAAACTGCTTGGTCACATGTAAGGGACAATGGAAAATTTACTGCAACAAACTAGCGCTAGTGGTGTATGTGACAGATCACCAATATGTTACAGAATTGGTAAGCCGGTATTACCACTCTAGTTATATTCCTCTATGTTTCTAGTTCAACATGTGATTTTACCCATAGGTTACATGAATGTTATGTACACAATGCCTCCAATTTCGTTTGCCTGGTGTGTTAGCACGATGAAATCGAAAGTGGGCCACTTGTAAGCATATAAGTTCGCACGGTAGCCATAAAAGCCGACCTTGATGCCGTATGGTAATTAAAACTTGACACTGAGTCATGGACAATGGGTAAAAAATTTTTTGTATGCAAATGACTCATTATTACCTTAATTCTATTGAACTTGACCGAGGAATTCAGTCACTGAGATTGGGTCGGATTTGTTGGAAACCGCAAGTCAGTGAAGCGATAATTTATGTGACCCGATTAAAGTGATTTAAATGGTAACTGAAGTGGTAAGTGACATGGTAATTGAAGGGCTTATTTTAAATTTTCAAAGCTACTAAAAGAGAAGAGAAAAAGAAAACTTGGTAGGTAATAGGATTTAATGAAAGGTCCTTCTGAATCGTTTAAGTTATAATCCTGTCGCCAAGCAGGCCTGTTACAGCGTGGAGAGTAAGACAGCCGGTGAAATAACCACATAAGGTATTTAGTATCTTAACTTACTGGAATGGCAATGATTATATAATCCTCTGGTGTTGCGGGTGTCAAGAAGTGGCGGCGCTAACTTACCATGGGGTGACCTAGTTGCTCGTTTACGAATTTATTTCACAAAAACAGGGAAGGTAAGATAAGCAGGGATTAATTATCGTTAGATAATTGGTGTCGAATTTTCTTCGAGTAAAGATAAATATTTGGGTGCGTAGAGAGAGAAATTGTCTTTTTTTTTACATTCTTCGAGCAAATCAGAAATGAAATGAATTCTTTTACTAGAATCATTGACTGTCAACCACATTACATCTCAATTCATTCTCTACACAAACCTCAAAATATACTAACACGATTTCAATGAAATATGTCAATCTCGTACACATTTAAACAAATACCTATAACCGATTGATTTAAACGCCATCTAACAGCATTTTCGCGAACGACTAGACTCACGCGCATTGCTTACTCACCTTGCAAAAGCGAAAGGCTATGTAGGCTTGCAACGTTTCGTAGACTTGCAAGTTTGAGTTAGTAGTATAAATCCTTATCACTAGATGGCGTATGGATAGGATTTCAGGTAAAAAAGTAGTTTCAGGTGGCCGTTACCAATGATAGAAGTGTTCCAAACTAGAAGGAATAGAAAAATAAAAAGTTCTAATACTTAGATAGAAGAGATGGAGATGTTTCTGTGAAAACACTTCATTTGTTTGTCTTTATTTGTCCCTTTGAATCTAGCCTATATCAGATAGAAGAAACCTACATATTTTTCTTTTCATTATTTTTAACGGAAAAAAATGTTCTAGTTTTATACTTTCGAATGAACGAGCAACCAATGCTCTTTAATACAGACTGGATTGAGTCAGTAATGATAATTAATCTTAAAGCAACCCTTTTTTTAAATGAAAATCTTTTTCAATCAGAATAGGGTTAACTTGTTCCCATTAAACACAATTGATTAACAAATTCTTTCCTGCGAGACTGCATAAAATTGATGACGCAACCTTCAAAACAAGTTGCTTCATAAGTTAAAATGTCAAACCACTACTTACAAACTGTAAATTTTCAAAGTGATCACTTCCTTTGGTGTTGCTGTACCTTTTTTTTCAAGATTTCGAAATTCACAGCAAAAGAAATTTACTTCAATGTGATCATTTTTTGTCCGACTATTGTTTATCTTTAAAATTTAACTTGCAAGTTAATAAAAATCTATGGTATTTCCTGTTGATCATTAATTGTGAGATTTGAATTTATCAAAATCTTACACCACTTTAAAAAAAAGGCTGACCACCTGTTTCGCTGTTTAGCGATGTTTGTATGTATGTACACGTATGACTGTTATAGTACTTGAATGACCAAGGGTTTCCTCGGTATTTTTTGAACGTTTTCTAAAAAATGAAACCTAGCTAGATCGATTTATCGTCCCGAAACCCCCAGCATACTAAAACTCATGAAAATCATTGGACCCGTTTCCGAGATTCAGATTATACACAATATATTTTATGTAGGTACATATTAAATTTTATGTAGAATCGTAAGAAATATTTCTTGTACTTTCATTCCCATTCGTTTCATCTATTTGATTCATTTACTTTAGTTAAAGTTTTTTGGTATTTTTTATGGTCAATTTGCAATACAAACTCTAAACCAATATGTTATAACATTTTGTGTTTTTTATTTGCAAATTCCAACAAAAGTGTGCTCTTCAGACATCTGTTGCAAAACGTAACAGTCAATAGAAATTAATAACTAGCAGAGTAACACTATCAAATTATATTTTATTGCGTTGCGAGATCGGCCTGTTTGAAGCCATATTTCAGTTAAACCTAATTAACAAATGAAACTGTTTATTTTATCGAACCAAAATAGGTACTGAGGAAATTGGTTGAAATAAGAATTTACTGGTAAATTGTGACTTTCCATACTACTACATCAAGTCAGCAGAAACAAAAGATAAACAGTTGTAGACCTCATAATTATGTATGTATGTATAACTCTTTATTGTACATAAAACACAAGAAAAAGATGAATACAGGATAACACACATGCACAGAGGCGAACTTATCCCTAAAAGGGATCTTTTCCAGTTAACCTTTGAACGATTGACAGGACATAAGTATTAAGCAAGAGTAGACACACAGAAATAGTAAAAGAACCGATCGAAACTTAAAATAATCCTAAATGTCTAAATTTTAAATAGTGTAAGATATAATAATAAACTACACATAATAGATAAATAGATAAATTATCACCACAGTAAGAGGTGGTATAGACCTTTTGAGCTCTTTGATTGTACATAGTGTGGGCATGTTTACAATAAACAATACCAAATTTCAACACTTACTATAGCGACTATCGTGCTCTCATCCCTCGCTTCCCTCCGCTTCCCCAGCCCCCGATCCCCCTGAACGCGTGCGCGAACTTTCCTGCTTGTAATTCTTACATTAGCAAACGATACTGACCCGCCATAACCAAACACATTACCTTTAACATCTCACATTGCCAACGATAAACTCTGCAAGTCATAAAACCAATAGCCATCAAACTATGCAATCAATCTTGTGTGTCGACAAACGAATTCATATTATTTCAAATCATAGGTATACGATACGAAACAATTCATTTCTTGAGGTGCATACGTCAGTTTAAACAAACAACGTTGTAACCAAAGACTATAAAAGTAACAATAAATCCTAATTCGCATACGTAATAAGAAAATGATTCCTAAAAAACAAACTCAACAATCAAGTTTGTAAATTATATTGTATTCGGCCTATAAATATCTACTGCTGAGCAGTCTAATATTTGTGTAGGCAGACTTCTCCTTAGAATGAGAAGGGATTGGTTTGTAAGTCTCACTGCAATATTCTTACCTTTATCGAATAGCATACATGTAAATAAACTATGTACCTAGCAGCAAATCATGTGGCTTTAGTAATTATTCATGTTTATCTAAAGCTTGTAGTAATACATATACATAAATACATAAATCACGGCTTTATCCCTTACGGGGTAAGAGCCTAAGGTAACAAGACTTAAAGGCCACGTTTAGCATGATTGCAGGCGTGTAGGTGGAAAGGGGAATCAAAATAGTGATGTGTTGCCAGCCACATCGCCTATAACATGATTCCTAAGATTTTTGCTTACTCAATTTTCCCTCGATGGACTTTTTGGGAAGAGAAGCAACTGATACATTCTATGTTTTTTCTTTACTCCCAGACCAGCATAGAAGAGCAAGTAATAACTGTTGTAGTAATTGTTGTTTATTATAATTAAACAAACGGTTAGATATTACATTAGTCAATGCAATTTACAAACTCCGCAACGTCAGAGTATCTTGGTCGTAATAAATCAGTCAATTCTTAATTAGTCTTCCCAAGCTCTCGACCGTTTCAATTATGTACGAGACTAGGCTATGCCTTTATTTATTTTGTAAACAGAAAATTTCTGAACGCTTAACCATCGAGTGAATTACACTAAAAATCCGAATAAATGAGGATCCAGATTCGATTCCCTGCCATAGTGCTAATTTTTCGATTTTTATAATGTGTCCTGGTTTTCGGTATAATTCAGAAAAACTTAAGAAACGATAATTCAAATCTAAGCTTATTCGTTTCTTTGTTTTTATTTCACCGTGCGTTTCTGACCAGGCAGTCAGGACAAATGATTAACAAGTTAAGATAAAATAAGGTTAAGAAGATAGAAGAAAATAAATTTACAGAAGACGAATAGATAGGACCATTATCGCCAAGTAAACGTATTAGGTACCTTTTTCTAATTTAATTCCTCATCTACATCCTTCTCTTTTCCACGATTAGTTTGATTGAAGTTAATCGTAGTCGTACGTGCGCTTACGCATTTTCTCACGGTAAAATTAACCGTAACACATTAGTACTTTTAAATGGAAGCAATCTTGAAAATAAATGTCACACCGAGATCAATATGAATGGTTTCCTCAGTCGGTAAACTCTCAATTAATTGGATTTAACTCGATTATACCACTTGATTTACCAATCGGAATCCGATGGGATTCCAAGAACGTGTGAGATTAACAGAAATCGGTAATCGGATGTTTTCACTTAAAATAACCTTTTCCCTGAAAAGGGAGAATTATGTAGTATGGAACCAGGGGGGTTACCATGACGTCTTAATGCGATTCAATTCCGATTCAGTTTAGGGTTGCTCGCTGTCAGATCCATATTAAAGATGACAGCTAAAACCTGAACTGAGTCGAAATAGAAACGCTTTAAGACGTCATGGTAAGGCCCTAGCTTCTATGAATATGAATTAAGTCACCTTGTAACATGTTTGTGTTCCTTCCATGCTGGTCTGGGAGTAAATAAAAAGCATAGAATGTTCAAAGATGACAAAAATGAAATTAAAAGTAACATCCATCACGTAATACGGAACGTCATTTGTCACAACGCGCATATAAACTCCATATTAAAATTCCGTTTTTCTAAAAAGAGAAGGAGAAAAATCTTCGATAGCTTATATATCTCGCTTGTTTTTATAATTTTTTGAAAAATATTTTTTGTCTTGTTTATTACATGAAGGAGCTTTTAATGAAAGCCATGAAAAAAATCATGAATATTCCCTATTATGTCTGCAATAAATAAAGGACTGAATCCATTCGTATGTGTGTCCGATTTGAATTTCTGTATTTTTTCTGTCAATTTATTCACAAAACTTTGGATCGATAAATCCCGAATTTATTCTCAGATCCCACCAACGCCTAAACTTTAGAGACATTCTAACTAAGCAATTGTTGTATGCTAATTAATACCAATTGGAAAACATCGTGTCTTAATTGCGAAATTAAATGCACAGGTCCTTGACACGAGGCGTTACAAATAACGTACGAAGATCTTCATCGCCTTCAGATAGCATCAAATCTTAACAATTTGTATTTTGTACATTGCATTCGCGAGGGAATGTGAAATCTTAAGCCTCTTGTTTTTAAATTAACTTAAACTGCCAACACAAAACAAAATTACTAAAAATTCGTGCAAAGACTTTTAAGCATTTTTTCATTGGTCACTTGGGTTAGTATATCCTGTACTTATGAAAAAGTAACTGAATTTAATTATTTGTGTTTTATTCATATTATGATTTTAAAAAAACCGGATAGGACGGGCTTCATTGGTTTATGTAAATTATACTTGTGTTTAAATTTAGGTATTATGTACCGTTTGTGCCCAAATAAACATTAAAACATCAAAAAACCGTAATTATAAAAACATACATAATACTCCTCTCATCCACTCAAATGATGACCGGAAGAGATCCCTTAAAGGGATAAGTCCACATTTGTGCATGTATCTCAGCGTTTAAGAAGAAGAAATACATTTTTGTCAAAAAATCGATACAACACAAAAAATAAAATAAAGATAAACATATAACAAACGACAAATTAAGTGCCGAATATTGCCAAAATATATTTGTCAATTGTGTTTGTTTTATGTTTATTTTGCGTATATGTATATGTATATGCGTTTACAAACATACATAAGTCGAAAATATTTTTTTTTGATTCAATTTCATAAGTCCTGACTTCTTATTCTTAAGACCGAGCCACCGAGTCTAGTCCTAGATTTGTGATTTTATGTTTGATTTCAGCATATTTAAATTATTTTTTCATTTAACAATTTGTACTTGACTCTTGCTATTAATTTGTTCTTCATGAAGCACGCGAGGTCTAACGAGGATATGACGATGCTGGTATCAGCATGATTATAAAATTTGGTATAAATTTATGAGTACATACCAAATTTTATAATCACGCTGGTATCCTCGTAAGACCTCGCGTGCTTCATGAAGTACAAATTATATCTATAATAATAAGAATTTCACTATTGTGCTGAATTGGGTCAAAGTTTTTCATAGTTTGGGTGCATCCTAAACATTAATAACCTGCCTGAAAATGAAGCTATATTGGAAGTTATATTGGAATGTATTTTTAAAATTTTCAGGCTAAGGGCACGTAGCCAAAACACTAGCAAGATAATTTTTAAATTGCGTTTGCAAATATTTCGAGTACCAATTAAGGCAATTACAACAAACTCTTTGCTTTATTTGTAACGTATCAGATCCGGTGTTTATCAATGAAGTTTTATGTTACGCTAAAAATAATCCATCAATCGTATTACGAAACGAATTGATGCAATATATCAATCAACACACTGAAAGCAAAACATATCCAAGAATAGCCCACTCGTTATTAAACTTGAATTTATTTCAAACACCGCCAATTTGGCCATACTTAATTAAAAAGTAAAGGTCTGAAGCTATTGCGGTAGATTGAAAAAAAAACGAAATCATTACATGTAACATGTTTATTGCCATTTGCGCTGATATTACTGATAAAATCACTTCTGAATTAATAACCGTAGTAAAAAACTTCAAAATACACATCCGATGGCCCAATTAACTTTGACGACATTAATACCCGTGCATATGAAATTAAATTTTGTACTGTAATTTTGAAATAAATTTATAGATCGTGTACAGGTCAATTTCAAAGTAATCACTTTATTAATGTGTTTCATATTATAATAATTACATAGATAACGTTGTTTAACAGCAAGTTATTTTTGGACTGCAATAATATTATAAACATGATCGTAAAAACGAATATTGGATTACCTTACTCCTAGTGCACACTAGTTTAGTAAAAGCTCTAATATGACCAGTATTAGCCCATAAGCTGTACGATTTATAAGTTGAAAATTGCAAAACTTATCGTTACTTGAATGGGACTAATTAAACTCACGTTAGCACTTGAAGGATTCGAATAATATTTAAAGCTTAAAACTACTTTCACCGAGAAATGAAACGCACCGAATCATACTCGTTACTGAGAATTATTTAATACCTAGTTATTTCTTCCCAATAATCCAACGTGACGGCATATTATTAACTATTGCTCTGACATGATTTTAATATATTCTCTAACATTTCTTACTCAAGAATCTTTGATAATTCGAAAGAAGTAATTTTAAACGGAGCTGTAAAATTTAAATGCATAACAATAAAATAATTGTAATATTTTGTTTTAGTCAAGATGAAGTAAGATAGCAAGTTGAATTAACGCCTGTAAATTATTAAGACAACTTTAGTTTTATTTACTGTAACAATTTAGCCATGCTCTACATAATTTTATTTTTGTAATGTAAATTCAAGTGCAGTGCTTTTATTTTCTTAATACTTCTCGGCAACCATTTTTTCATATGACTGAAGACTGAACAGAAAATTTGCCGAGAGACATTAAGAAACTAGAAGCACTGTGCTACAAAATATTTTTGAGTGTTTTTCTTACTAATTTCAAATTTGATAGCTATTAGGTTGTTTCGCTATTATGAAATATCCTTTTCTGCAGCGTCTGTGTCAGGCATACTGATGTACTAATTATGGTATCTTGAAGGTGTTTAAAGGAAATTTGACAAACAATCAATTACTGAGTAAGAAGGAACGTTTTCTGGGGATAACACACAAGGTGTCTTTGGACCTATTTCACCGCTTCATGTGAAGTTTCTCATATCTTAAGTGTCAGATATTTAATGGTGACGCCTCTAATTATTACTTCGTTAAAGATAGAGATGGTACATCGACTTAACAGGGAGTGAAAAAAAGTTGACTAATTTCGGTGTATTTCAGCAGATTGGGTTAGTGTAGCTGAACGCCCCTACAAATAAATATTTTACGTCGTCTCAAGCTGTAAGTAGCAATTTATCAACTTCCTAGCCAGAAGACGACGAAAAATTGTGTACACACCTCGGGCGGTGTTAAATAAACCCTCAGTCGGATGTTTATCGCCTTTGCCTTTAGCTCGGGCAACAAGTTCCTGCAATCAGAGACATTCTTTATTTCGCCAACCTTCGGAATTTAATGTACTATCAGAGAAGATTTTAATTGTAAAAACTATATAGCACCGAGCCAGTATGCCATAGGCTTAACTGGAAAACTGGTTCACCTCTGCAGATGCTGCGCGCATCGCGACGTAAATTGTCTCATAAATCGCGGTGTCCAGTTTATCTCGAGGTTGAGCTTTAATATTCCACGTTCAATGCCTTGTCATGGTAATTACGAATATTTAATACACTCCGATGAGGTCGCGGTATTTATCGGTAGCGAAGCGTTTCGAAATCATCTGATTCATTTTCGATATTCCGTTATGATCAACTTGCATTTGTTTTTGTATAACCCAGTCTCGAAACACCCGGAACTGCGGTCCAAAACAAGCGTAGCAGATCTTGCGGCTGGTCGTACTGGCATACAAGTATGCACCTTGGATTCCAAGGGATGGCCAACAAAGTAGAGGCTGATCGAAAACAAAGTGTCGAGACGCCTTAGACGCTTAGGTGGTAGCTAAACACCGATAACAAGGTAACTTATTTCCTTCTTAATAAAAGGGTTTGGAATATTTTACACGGAAATTACTCATTCCTGTAAATTTAAAATTTCTAGGATAACTGGAAGTACTCCATAGGTTTTAGTAGCACAGAAATTAGTTTAGAAACACCTTTTCTAATATCTGTATCTCTTGATAGCGTATACTTAGAGGGTTGATTTTTTCACAGCTCCAGAGGACTACATAACAGACCTCAGTTTATGGAGTAGGTAATTTTAACTTTATATCTCTACGAATAGAATACCATGGAATCGTATCATCATAGAATTTACCAGTTGCGAGAAGCAATGGCAATGGCTTGACGAACAGATTGACAGACGGACAACGAAGTGATATTAAAAGGGTTATATATTTCGTTTAGAGTTACCGAACCGTATAAACAAGATCTTTATACCTCCTACACCCGTGACATAAAAACAATAATCCATATCCATTTCATGACAATCTTTCTTAAGGTAATGGTCAATTTATATTATGTATAAGGCTAACGCTATTTATTAAACAGCGTACGCATATTTCAACTTTAGGTACTTAATAAATACTGTATTGGTTTACACTTGCAACAAAGTAGCAAGGCAGTAAAATAAAACTGTTTCTAAAGTTCAACAATACATTAAAAAGGACCTTAGTAGACTTCGACGGTATTTCAAAATGAGACTTAATATTTCCTTATAAAGTTTACATCATATTACGGTTTTATTACGGTTTTCGAATCGAATGAACACGAGTGGTAGGACCTTATGCAGGTTCTGTCCAGATTGCTACCATCATTTTACTCGCCAATCCTGCCGCCAAGCAGTAATGCTTGCACTGCTGTTTCGGGGTGGAGAGTGAGACTATCGGTGAAATTAGAGATCCATCAAGTCCTTCAGGTTGTGTCCATGGGCAGTGGTGATATCTTAACATTAACTAACCCACTTTCTTGTTGGTCTCGGTTTTTGTTATCATTATTATATTACTTCATTATATTTATATTATCCATGCAGGTCTGGGAGCAAAGAAAAAACATAGAATGTACCAGTTGCTTCTCTTCCCGCGCATGGTAAAAGCCCATCGAGGGAATGGGCATATTGGGCATAAGAATCACAATCTTATAGGTGACGCGGCTAGCAACCCATCACTATTTTGATTCCCCTTTCCACCTTTACGCCCACAAACATGCTAAACGTGACCAGGTCTTGTTACCTTAGGCTCTGCCTACCCCGTAAGGGATAAAGACGTGATTATATTACTCATATTTGTGTCCCTTTGGCCTTTCCACCTCCACCACTCCCCATCCAGAGCTATATCCTGCCATTCGGTCAGTTTTGAATCGAGGCTGTCTCGCTATTCCCCTCGGCCATTGCCTTCGTTGTCATTTAAAAAACAGCAATACGCCCTTTTGAAACACCTCTTTTTTGTGAACATATGGCGACCTCCAAATTCTTATCGTGGCTGCAGCCCATCAAAGTCCTTTTACGTGTCGTCAACTAATTATGCAACGTATGCAATGGCTCGCTACGAGCGATGGACCTTGTGCTTGTTTCTATTGTATACATGTAAGTGACAGCTTGGCGTTTAAGATGACTGCTTCGTGGATCATTTTTTGATTAAAATTATGTAGAACAACATTTGAACAGTGATAAATACAAAAAAGACCTTTTAAAACAAATATAGTTTTTAATGTAACCGGTTAAAATTAGCCACTACCGATGGCTATCTGAAACAGCAATAAAATACCTCATATCCTCATAATCTCACCGTCGTCACAGGAGAATAAGGGCTCTCCTCTCCGGATTACAGTAGCTCAAGCACTGCTGCTAGGTGGCAGCAATCCGGATGGATCTTAAACAAGGCCCTCCCACCCACTGATACTACAGACAACACATCATTATAAAAAACTATACATCTGCCATTTTTTTACCATTTCATTTTAATGGATGATCTTCGTAGTACTTAAATGGTATTAAATTCTTTCGTAGTGTATAATTTCAACAATCACCATCAGAGAAATAATATACCAACGGCTGAACAGAGACTCCCCTTAAACAAACAGGCTTTGTGATGATCATCACGTAATTACGTGGGCTCTAATGTGTCATAATACGAACCAGCCGGGCGCAGGCCAGTCCAAACAAAGCCCAGTTATGACCACAATAAAAATGGCTAGCAAAAATAAAAATGAATGAACAATACGGGCGGGCAGTAGAACCTTGTGAAAGGCTGTGCTTGTGCTGCTGTATTTCGGCGTGGACACTAGGACAAATGGTGAAATCTCTGGCACATAAGGTATTTTATCTTACAGAGCTCTAGGCTGGCAATGCATCTACGTATCAGGTGACCCATTTGCGCGTTTGTCGCCATAAATCTTTGCAAAAACATTTGTATTATAAGCTTTTTTTGCTGACTGTACTTGGACTGTCCATTCGTCTAACAGATGTATACCAAATTTCAAGACCCGTTCGTTGTCATTTGTCTCTGATTCTTTTTCTTTTTATATTTGTACAATAAAGCATTTACTTACTTACTTACTTACTTACTATAATTGAACAATTGAAATCGTTCCACTGACATCAAATCGAAAAGTGTTACAGTGGGTTAACTTTTGGGAACACTGTCACTAACACCGAAAAGTGACGCGGTAAAAGTGCTACGTCAGAATCGTCATTCGCATCGCATTGAGCGGGTCATGGTCACTTGCACTTTCGATGAAAATGAATGCGTGAAAGTGAATACGGTCGTACGTCACGATGACGTTTGAGTTCGTCATTTTACACGACTATCCTAAGAAAGGAGTGTGTTGTTTTTATCAATATTTAATTAACCTTGTAGCCTGACGCATATAAATTGTTGAAAATAGCCTTTCTGAAAAGAGTCCAGGCTTTCTATTCACCCGTATTACTTATGTAAATACCGTTAATTAAAAAGAACATTGAAATTGTTGTTTATAACAAAGTCAACAGTACTTACAATAAACAAAGCTGAAGCAATAGTGTAATTTCTTCATGTAGAATGCACCCGCATAATTATTAATTATTGAAAATAAATTTCCTCAAAAATTTGTTATGGGTTAACATTTAAGTTATAGTTAGAATTTTTGATTTCAAATGATACTAATATGACGCGACGAGAAAGTTCTACGTCAAAATCGTCACACGCGTCACGCTGAGCGATCGCGGTCACTTGCACCTTCAACGAAAGTGAATGGGCGAAAGTGAATTTGATCAAACGTTAACGTCATTGGTGACGACTAACGGCTGGTGTCATCGGGTCAAGACGATGACCTTACATAAAAAAAGGTAAGGGATAATTGACACGAATGATTAGACCTATTTGGTATGTAGTGGAGTAATTCACTGACATCATCTAAGTTTTGTTTATTTAATTACGTAGTATTAACGCAGTTTATGATTTCAAGACAAAACTATGTTTAAGTTTATCTTACCAATAAATCTTGTTTTACCTTTTTGTAATTTTATGATTATATCACCGATCAAAGACCGTATCTGGTTCTCATGATCCAAGACTTATCTTTGAAATTAATTAATAGACATCAAAATCGAACCAACAACAACCACCCAAAGATGTGTCGTGATAGCATCAGACATTTCATAAAAAGATAGAATGACTAGATGACACGATGAACTCGTTTCCACTACATTGACGTTGAGATGTGAAAAAAGGTTAGACTAAGTAGTTAGTAAAAGTAGAGCGTGGGCTCAAAGCCGAATGCCTGGGCTGCGTGTGCGCATCTAGATAGGTACTTTAAATTAAGTCTTCAGCATTGTTATAAGAAACGATGAATAAAGGAGATATGAGAGATTATTTACTTTAATTCAAGCTGACGGTGACTTTAATGTCGACTTATGAAGTTATAAAAAAGTTAAAAAAAAACCTTACATTTATTATTCTTCCTACCCAGACCAACTGCACTTGGATTAAGTAAGTACCTACGTCCATATAAGCTGTGCGTATCAAATGTTTCATAATTCCCGGAAAAAAAAATAAGTACCGGCAGTGAGTTACAACTGTTACAAGCATTTACGCGTGGAGCTGTGTGGCCAGTTTAAAATGCACAGAAGGCACAAGAGCAAGCCAAGGAGTCACATTCTTTTCTTACCGGTTTAACTTGGACATAGTTCTTGCTTATATTATGTTCAGTTAACCTATAACGTGGATTCGGTATTTACATAAGTAATTTAGTATTGCCATTCCGATCATATCTTCATGACGTATTAACTAGTTTTTGATATGTTTATTACTTTTTATTGGTGTATAATATGATCGGGAGCGGATCAGAATACATAAAGTTTAAAATGTATAATGGGTTAAAATACATAATGGTTCAAAATATATAACGCAATTTTCTGTAAAACTATTAGCATAATGAACTTTTTTGATATCGTAATCTATAGATTGGTTTAGGTTAAGTTAGGTTTGTTTTATAACAATCCTGTTAATTTGTAACTTTCTGAGAAAATCGCATTATATATTATAAACCATTATGTATTTTAACCCATTATACATTTTAAACTTTATGTATTTTAATACGTACCCATATGATCATTCTATGAAGCTTCAGGAAACGGACCTGCAACTACAGTAGATAAATGTAGCAATTTTCAGCAACCTCCATTAGACCAAAAAGTTGAGACAAGTAAATGGAAAATAAAACAAACAACATAATTAACACGTTACCCATCTGTAAATTCTGTAATAAACAAGATAAATATCGTGGGAAGACGCCTCTTGTAGACACGAATGAAAACAATGCAGCAATGTTATTAAGGATGATTAGTTGCAGGATTACTGATAATTACACAAAAAGTACGGGGTCATCGCTTGTGATACGTGACCAAGGGAACCGGTTTCCAACTGTTTTCATAAAATGCGTGTAAGTTCTTTACATTGTGGCGGAGTAATCACGCCTGACAAAGCCATTATCATTAGAGTTTTTTATACCGCTTTTATTACCGTCTACAGATTTCTGTTCTCAAAGGGCTCCGATGGTCCTATTACTGTCGTTAATTCTCTTGTCTATTTGGCCTTATACTCCGAAAATATAAATTCATACTTCTTCTTCTCATCTTTATCAGCGTGCACTTCATCGCAGTAATTTCAGCGATTTTCTCACACTCCACGCGAACAGCGCTGACCAGCGTTGCGAGCTGGCTTTTTTCGTCTCGAGTCATGTAACATGGTCGATTACTATCAAAAACTAAAAAAAAATCACTCACATTAGCCGTATATAAAACTAATTTCAGCTCGAGGAATAAAAAATATTAAAGCACCCGTATGTTGTTGGCAATCCGTTGGCCCGCACGAAATGATGAACAACTGCTAAAGAATGGAATTCGCTTAAACTGTCCGTATTACATTAGGGCTTATCATTACCAAGGCTCGACTAAATAGTCTTATTTGCTGAATCGATAAGTTACTCCTTGACCTCATCTGCGCTTTTCATCTTGTTAGATAGGACTCAAGTGTGGTCAGGTTACAGAAAGTAAAGCAAGAGTTGTAAGTGATCACCACTAGCACGACGCATTACGGATGAACTGTCGAATAGAGGACTAAGATGAGATACCTCGTGTGCAGTAATTTTACCAGCTGTCATACTCCCCACGACGGAATACCGCAGCGCAAGTACAGCTACAGGATTAGCTTCTAGGATGGTGGTAGCTTTTAATGATGAGTGCCACCGTCGCACGTTAGTAGTCTGAACGTAGCATGAAACACAATTTTATCAGTTAATTATGCAATTGTCATCAATATGTATCAAGCTGTTATCGAATTCCAATCAAATATGACTGCCTACGTCTGGCGAATGCGTAAACAGCAATTATCTGAGCTTAATTAAGTCTTGAATGTTTAGGGACTTAACAAGGTCAAAACGTTGAAGTAACGGGGCACTTGCTTTGCCGCGTAATTTTAGGTCATACACACATGTACTTTCTTGTCCATTTTGCAAACTGTAACATTAGGAAATTTGGTGGGAACGTAACATAATAATAAAATCCGAAAACAGGTTTATAGTAAACTGTAAAGTAATTATCATATAATTGCGCGTGGCTAACCACCGTATCCACGTCCCACATATCAATCCTTAGAAAGATATGGTCCCAATTTCAATACAGAAATGTAGGGCAATTAAGAAAATAATTGAGGTACCTACAGCTTCTAATGATCCTTAATAAACTTCATAAAGCTAGATCAATCGACTCTCGCGGAAAATTCTAGGAACGCCACTAATAAATCTTAAATTGTAGGAACCATACACGAAAGCTTAGATATGACTTAAAGTATTTCTTGTAGGGCTCCATGACGGCTCCATTTATGTCATTAAAATTGAGTTCAATTTAATTTGACATGATACGCTCATTTATCAATTAATATGAGTACTTACTGATACTTTCATGTACGATTGGTCTCTAACATAAGTAGTGTCCGAAGAAGTGTACATACATAACTGGATACTTTGATTAGAAATCCAACTGCACATTTAAGATTATATACAACTAACTATAAACGACTACACATAGCCTATGCTCTGTCTACCCCGTAAGGGATAAAGACGTGATATAAGTTAAAAAAAAAAAAAAAAAACGACTTTCTATATCTTATGACGTTTACAAATAATGTGACTTTCTATTGGTAAAAGAATTTTCAAATTAGGATCTGTAGATCCAGATATTACCAACCTCACAAGCTCACAAATTTTACCTCTGTATAATATTAAGGGCCTGTTTCACGACTCTCTGTATAGTTCCGGTTATCTTAAGTGTCAGTTATCTATGATGTCATCTCTGTCTATTTCGTGGTAAGAAATAGAGAGAGAATCATAGATAACTGACACTTAAGATAACCGAAACTTTAGAGAGAGTAGTGAGACAGGCCTTAAGTGTATAATAAATGTAATAAACAAACATTTTAACAAAAAAAAACCGACTTCACTACGCACTAAAAAGAAAAAAATAATTGCATAATATTCTTCTACAACTTAATAATTAACTTACTTTTTCTACTTATCAATATATAGGTACGATCTAATGTTGTTACAATTATTGTTATTTCTGGAGTCGGTGTCAGCCAACGTACGCTTGTAACTACATACATAGTTACAGGTGAGATGTGCTTGTGTATAAAAGGGGTACGTATTAAAATACATAAAGTTTAAAATGTATAATGGGTTAAAATACATAATGGTTTTTTTATAATATATAATGCAATTTTCTCAGAAAGTTACAAATTAACAGGATTGTTATGAAACAAACCTAACCTAACCTAAACCAATCTATAGATTACGATATCAAAAAAGTTCATTTAGCTAATAGTTTTACAGAAAATTGCGTTATACATTTTGAACCATTATGTATTTTAACCCATTATACATTTTAAACTTTATGTATTCTGATCCGCTCCCGTATAAAAGTTAATTTGTGAAAAAGTATTTGTTAAAGTATTCTCGTATTATTGTTGCTGGGTATATTGTAGTGTTTCCTTGGCTGACACCGACTACAAAAATAACAATAATTGTAACAACATTAGATCGTACCTATATACTGATAAGTAGAAAAAGTAAGTTAATTATTAAGTTGTAGAAGAATATTATGCAATTATTTTTTTCTTTTTAGTGCGTAGTGAAGTCGGTTTTTTTTTGTTAAAATGTCTGTTTATTTTTTTAATTTTTAGTGAATCTGAAGAACACTAACACTTTTTTCTGAATATGGGTAGACCTACTAAACGTGCTGCCATTTCAATTTGGTCCAGTTCTGACAATGGCACCCTTGAAAAAACCGTATAAGTCTGAAATTAGCATTATTAAGTATCTATGTGTGCGACAAATCGTCCGTTTCATTTAAACGGCGCTGTCATATGAGCAGCACGTTTAGTAGGTCTACCCATATTTAGAAAAAAATGTTAGTGTACTTCAGATTCACTAAAAATGTATCAAATATTATAAATAATATAAGTCGGTTTTTTTTTGTTAAAATTTTTATTTATTTTTTGATTTTTAGTGAATCTGAAGTACACTAACATTTGTTTCTGAATATGGGTAGACCTACTAAACGTGCTGCTCATATGACAGCGCCGTTTAAATGAAACTGACGATTTGTCGCACACATACTTAATGCTAAATGGAGGTCTAAAGGAGAGGCCTACGTCCAGCAGTGGACTTGTAATGGCTGAGATGATGATGATGACTTAATGCTAATTTCAGACTTATATGGATTTCTTATGGGTGCCATTGTCAGAACTGGACTAAATTGAAATGGGACCACACGGTAAGCACCAGCTTTCAAATAAAAAAAGAATCATTAAAATCGCTTCGCCCAGTCGAAAGTTATGAGGTAACAAACATAAAAAAAAAAAAAAAAAAAAAAAAAAAAAAATACAGACGAATTGAGAACCTCCTCCTTTTTTTGAAGTCGGTTAAAATAGCTCTAAGCTCGTCCAGATTTATTACTATAGTTACGCTACCTTCTAATAGTCCTATACATACGGCTGAATTCACAAAACACCTTACCTTTAAAATGTTATTTCTTCAAAGTAAAATATAGATAGGAAATGTCTACTAAGACGATTCATAGGAACTGAGACCTGATTTTTTACGGCACATTTTGTGAAAATGCCACTCGAATCGAAAGTAATGAATAATAAATTGTGCTGAATTTGAAATACGAAAATATTAGAGGAAAGTTACAGCTCTAATGAATCACTATATTTGTAGCAATACACAGATTTACACAACTTTCGACTGATAGGTACTCTCGAGTGAAATGCTTTGAAAAAAAGAGCCCCTGTTATTCCTAAACTTGATTTTGTAAGAGATAAAGGAACAACTTTCACACATACGCCTTTACTCATGTTAAAAGTTGCCTTTGGATCTTGTTACCTTAGGCTTTGTCTACTCCGTAAGGGATAAAGACGTGATTTATGTATATGTATAAACAAAACTATGGCTTAGTTCTTAGGTATTAAGAAACTGCTTTATGGAAGCCTAATCATTGTTTGGGTTACTAGTTTGATATTTAGAAACAAGAAACATTTGTGGCGAGCTGCAATTACTTCTTGTACCTAATTACCGGGTAAAATGGGTTTAATATGGGCTTAATAACTCGGTATTCTCCGCGCAAAACTGTTCCTGATTCAATGTTTCTTCTACGCACTCAGGTTTATGTACCGGTTTAGTTTATTATAATGACTTTACTGATGTACTTGTTTTAACATGTGGTAAGTATTATGTCACCTGCGTTATAACGTTTCACAGAGGTACAGGTCAGAAATGAAAAATGGGTTTTCGTCATAGTTACCACTTTTTCTAATGTCGTCTTTCAAAAATTCTAAAACCTATAACTTTGAGTCATTTAGATTACACTAGTTTCTGCTCGCGACTTAGTCCGCGTAGAAATAGACTCAAGAAATGGTTTCAACATGAAACTACCGTGAGACTTAATCATAATTACATATGAACGGATAACTCACGTATAAAAGTCGAGTGATGCTCGACATGTTTCGAACTAATTCGTAGTCCTTCCTCTAGGAGCGCTCGCCCCGGCGGCAGCAAAACGAACACCCTTACCCGCCAGGGCGAGCGCTCCTAGAGGAAGGACTACGAATTAGTTCGAAAGATGTCGAGCATCACTCGACTTTTATACGTGAGTTATCCGTGTATATGTAATTAGGAAATGATGTTGATAGTATATTCTGCAATACAATTATTAACTTTGTGACTCTAGGCAGCTACGACCTTTGACATGTTTATCGCTATCCCGCAGGAACTGCAATTCTCCGGGATAAAAAGTTGTCTATGGTTTAATCTAGGGTACCAGCTATGTTCCAAATTTGATCCAAATCCTTGTCGTTTCAGGGTGAAGAAGGAACGGACATACACAACACACTCACTCGCTAAAATCCTCGCATCCTCACTCACAAACTTTCGCATTTATAATATTAGTAGGATTATTAACCTAAGGAGATATTTTCAGTTTTGGAAATGTCTTATTTCCATAATAATGCTCATGATTTTTTGTTTCTGTTTGTTTTTTTATCTAACTATTTATTATGTCTCGACGTGTGAATAGTAGATTAATGCCGAGGCTTTGGAAGAAGCCAATTGCTGGACGAGTAACTTGTTTAGAAACACGAACCGCAGGTGAGTGTTTTTTAAAGTTACGAATACAGCAACTGCTCTTCCAGCTGAGGCAGATATAATGTTTTTCTCAAACATTGAGAGGAAATGAAAATAAATTTTGCACTAAACTTCCTCGCAACTTAGATGGTTTTCACGTTCCCGCCTTTTTTCTTAAGTTTTTATTTATGTCATCTGTCACCGTAAGCTATTTGAGACATTGATACAAACGTTAGACTCGGACAAAAAGCGCACTCCTCGGCCATCGACTTGGCTGTATGACATTGTTGTTCATTACGCCATAGTCTCTTTGACTTTTTAAAAAGTTAAAAACAAATGAAAAACAGTGCACCAATCCGATTTACGGTCAGAACATCGCGACTGCAATGTAATTCGGCCGTCTAAAAGGCCCTTCGTGTTCTATTACTTAGAATACAATGACGACATGTACGACAATGTTTGAGAAAAATAAATTATAAACCCTTCTTTCTTCTTGTTATCTTAATATTAACTGGTTAAACGGCTTTTTTTGCCATCTCCACAGTCATATATTTTAACTGCGTTACTCTAGGAAGTAAAGCGGTTGCAGCCCTCGCGATGATACTCGTACTAATGACCGTGCCTTCTGGTTTGGTGCAAGGCATGAGAAAATTGTGTAATTACGTTGTTTATTTAGACTGCTATGTTGATAGTTCACTTCATGGTTCAGTTGCAGTTTAGCAACATTCTTGGCGCTTGTAGAGATGGTTAGTGCGCGAAAGAGTGATATAATATAATAATGTTAATTTAAGTAGTTCAGTATATACTTATTTTCGTTTGCATTCGTCCCGCTCGATCATAAACTGAGCCAATCACTGTCGACCGCACCGTTTATTGAGAAAAAAATTGCAGAAACAACCAAGTTTTGGCCAACCAAGGTTTAACTGAATCCTGATCAAATTATGATGAGAAAAATATTTATTAAGAGAGTTTTTTTCTAATATTTACGTTTTAACTACATTCCCGGTTTGGTAAAACTGCATCTCTTTTTTCACTGCCCCAAATTTTTTACTGGAGTAAATACACTCGTCGGTATATTTCTCTGTATTTAGCTAAGGAATTTGCTCTTATAGTGGGTCGGATTGTAAATCACTTAAATTATTACGATCTAATTTCAACTGCTCATCACCTTCTACAAAATAATATTTATAAACGGTGTGACGTCAACTGCAGAGGAGTTTTCCTAGTACTTACTCCATTAGCTCCCTTACTGTACAAGGAAGCTAAAACTTATACATGGATTTGGATACATTTTAATCCCAAAAATAATACACAGTCTACCCAATATTTCTGATAAGAAGGTAACAAATAAATTACTAATTTTACGTAGAAATTAAGTAGCAGGCAGAAACTAATCTATGTGCAACAGGAATACTGTATGTGCAGCTTATATTTAGCAACTTCACTTGTACGCTAGTCGCTTGTGCCTTGCTGCAATGCGCGCGCGCAGCGATTCGTTGAGATCGCAATGATTATGTCCGACTCGTGCCACACATTACCGCTAACTTATGTTCTGTTACCCGTTACCCCCATGCTGTAACATGTTCTATCTACACGCAGCGGTATACTAAGCGGGCCATAGTCGCAGACAACGTCTGGATAAAATATTTAAAGACGGAAATTACTAGAGTCAACTGTTTGTACCAAAAATTAGCCTGGTACAAATGGGTGGTTTTTTTTTATTAACGCATTCGCGTCGGTATGGCGGGCTGTAAGTCACACCGGATAAGTATGGCATGATACTATCGCCTACTTCTTTTAATGGACTATCGGAAGATACTAACATTTTTGTGGAACAAATCGTTTGACACTCGTAATTTATCCGACCGGGTTCGACTAATGCCCACGCGATTGGGCCGCCGGTACCAGCGCAATGACCATAATTTTTCTTTTTGTCATTGCGTACTAAGACCCCTGAAGAACCGCCATACTGGTACAAATGACCCAATAATTTGTGTCACTAGCTCCCGGCCTATGTGAAACATGTTTTATGGTCTGCTATATGAAAGTATGCAGTTGATAATGTTGCTGCAATGTAGCTATGCTGTGATTTCAAAGAAAATGACAATACTTAGTTGATTCTTTGGAAAAAATCTTTGCTATCTGATCTTTAAATTACTTCATAAGCGACGAAACTCGACTTTTCATTTTCTTGCTTTATTTAAGCTAGGTACATAACATAAATTGAAACCATATAATTAATTTGTATAGTTTTATTTATTTTACATATTTACAAGCATTATAATTACAGCTAGATAACATAATCAAAACAATAAAAGCAACTATTGCGTACCGCAACAAAACTCACTGTAAAAGAGATGAAGACAAACTGTAACGTTTATAAATAATGATAATGATTCATTTTGAGGAAGTTCGTAATGACCATCGTTAGCTGCATTTTTGACAAAAGATTTTCGAATAATGAAAGTTACGAATGAATACCAACAAACGGTATTTTATAATAGAATCGAGATAATTATGTCATCCGGTTCTATTGAGTATTATGAATGGAAGAGGGCATGATTTGTCACGCAGGTTGATCATTCGACACTAAGTATAAACAAGGATTCTATTTTAAATTCTGTTAAATTTTTACAGGTATTTTTAAACAAATTATATCACATGCAAGCTTAAAAAATTTGCTTCGCATTTCAGAATTATGCAAAGATTTGTGAAAACTCTTGAAGAATTTTTTGAAGTCATTTCAGTTCATCTTTTACCTGTATCGTATAATTATATTAATATTTGAACACACTGTACACTTATATGAATATAATAAAAAAGAAAAGGAATACACTTTATAGGCATAATAGTCATGATCCTTAAACAAAAAAATATAATACATAATTTAAAGACGTAAGGTAATGCATTAACATACTCATAATAATTACTGAAACAGTCGTTTGTTTTGATAGTTATATTTTTAATTTGTTAGGTACTGTAATTTATTTTTGATACAATTAATTGGAACTACACAATATACTTCATAATAATATGACCCAATACAAAAAGGTATTCACGTAAACTTTCAACCACTTTTATTAACGCGACGGCAAGTTTATTTAGTATTTACTTAATAAAACTAACAGTAATGGTAATTTCATAAATGAACGTTGTAACATTAACTTTATCTCTCAAATCGTAAACAAAATTACTTAGTTTAGTACATTTTCAGAACTGACCATTTTCAATACTGAAACGTTGATTCATGTTTCATTATTATTATAGCTATCAAAAGCTTTTTATATGGTAAATTGCTTTTGTAAATTTACGATCAACTCTGTAATCAAGTCCTTTTCAGAGTTGATGTTTATTGGTAACATCCATTATGGAATAGGATTTAAAATACTTAATCTTCTGGCACTTTTCGTTAACACTACACTACTATCTAATTACATCACAGTAATAAGCCGAATTTAAATTTGTCTGACGTGTAGCCACGTGACGTGTCAGAACCATGTCAATTGTATACATTTACTAGTCAGATTAACAGTTGTCTGACGCAATGTATTGATGGCTTGTGTTGTCTCTGTTTCTCATATTAAATGTATGATTTTTTTAATGTTATGACACGTCATGTCAGACAAATGTGGCTAGCTTAAGTTGTTGACTACGCGGTACAGATTGCCGATTGTAATAACACTTTTTACATTTACATAATGCACTTAATGCTTTACGAAGCATGCGAGTCCACTGAGCAACAATTACGAAAATTAATGTTACATGTAGTAAAACATAAGATGTTAATTTCAAGTGCGCATCCTATTCTGAAAACACGCAGGGAAGACTAAGGCCCGCTGCAAAACTTCACGATAGAGTTTCGTTTAAAGAAACTACCCTAGGTCTAGTTTTCTCCTACAGCGGTGTCACCTTTTAGCGTTTATTATAAAACGTTAAGTGACGTCATCAAAATGATGTCTATGAAATCATGATAAAGTAATTAACTAGAGAGCGTTTATTAAGATCGTAGCGTCAGAAAACAGTTGCGCATCAAGGAAACAACGCCATCTTGATCTGTATAGACATCGTATCAGTGAAGTTATTCGATGTTTTATTGCTACTGCTAAACCAACTTTATGCGTGGTGCACGACGCAGTGACCGACGAGGCACTCATTGCTCAAAGATTTCGGATGGATCCTAAACCGTGGTACGATTTTTCAATACAGTTGCGATATAAATTAGTAATTAGTATCTTGCATTAATGATACAAAAATTAATAGCTTAGGCATAATAATATATATTGACTCAGTGCACTAGAAGTTTGGTGGCAAAAAGTGTTATTAAAAGATTAAACATTCATATCTAGAATGTCCAATCGTTACCGCATAGTGTGAATGTTTGATCAATCAGCTCTTATAACGATATTCAAACTGCGATGATACTGTTAAACTTACTGCTATCACAGGCAGGCTGTGCTTAACATCTTTAACTGACGTCACGATAGGTCTACTCGTAAAATTTGAGGTCCTTCTGACCTGTTAATGATGTTAGACGCAGGTGGCCACGCACTTTTAAACATTAATGTCGAGAGACGTACGCTGGGAACTGGTAGACGTATGGGACCACCACAGCCTGAAAAGAAATTGTTACATTTTAAACGAGACGAAAATGTTGCATAGGTATGTACTCTGCCATAGCTTGCAAAACGTCAAACCCTACGAGTTCCACTAGCTCCTATGGAGTAAAACTCTGGGGTTATGGAGGCCAAGCGCGTGCAGCTAATCAATACAATGATCTCTTGGCGTGTCTTAAATATAATAGAGGTCTTTTGTGACTAGAGGGCTGACCAATACCTTAGCTCAATGAATTAAAATTACCATAAATGGAACTTGGGACAAATATTTATCTTTATTTTAATTTTTAACTCATTGTAAAGTTTTAACTGGTTTATTGGTCCCATGTAACACAATATTAAACAAGCCTCACCTCATTATTACACATAAACGGATAACTGACGTATAAACGTTTTATACGTGAGTTATCCGTCCATCCGTGAGTTATCCATCAAGACCGGATGCAGTACTGCGATCACCAACCCGTCGTTGCTGACGTGGTGATTATTGCTATCCCCCCTCCCCATAAATCATGTCTGCACAAAATACGTATCGACCCCGAGTTCCCAGCGCTCCGTCACTCTCTGGCTCGAGCAGTAGCCAGGTGACACGGGGCAGGGGTGCGACAAGGAATCCCTGGGAGTTGACCAACTGCCATAAACAACTACACATTGCAACATATAATATACAAACAATGTCCACGGAAGATAGACTTTTAGAGCTGGAAGCCGAGTTACAACGAGTTAAGTGGGACATCCTGGGACTCTGCGAGGTCCGTAGGGAAGGCGAAAAACTCATAACGCTACCGTCAGGGAACTTACTATATTACAAGGAGGGTGAGCGCAAGGGCATGGGCGGAGTCGGCTTCCTAGTCGACAAGGAAATAAAGGATCGGGTGCTGGAAATTGGTTGCGTGTCTAGTAGAGTGGCGTATGCTAAAATAAAATTATCATCAAGATATACACTGGCAATCATTCAGGTATACGCTCCTACTAGCTCAAGTACGGATGACAAGGTGGAAGATTTCTATGAAAACATCACCAGGGCCTCACGGCAGTGCAAGTCACACTATACCCTAGTTATTGGGGACTTTAATGCCCGAGTAGGTAACAAGGAATCGGACGTTGAGAACTGTATGGGAGAGTTTGGTTTGGGTGAAAGGAACATCAGAGGGTCTGCACTAGTCAACTATGCGTTGCAGCAGAACCTGTTCATCATGAACACCTTTTTCGCTAAAAAACCCCAGCGTAAATGGACATGGAGACATCCAGATGGAATACATAAGAACGAGTATGATTACATCTTAAGCAACCGCAGAGATTTTATACATGACGTGTCAGTGCTCAATAATTTCACCACCGGAAGCGACCATCGTCTGGTTCGTGCAACCCTAGCGATAGATCTTAAGATGGAGCGACGGAAACTCACCCGGAAACACATACCGCGCGATGTAGCCCCGGATATTATTAGAGCCAACTTTAAGGAATATGAGGCATATGTTGAGGACCATTTGGCCAACTATGATCGGTTGAGATTGATGTCGATAGAGGAGGTGAATAAGCATTTGACAACCATCATGATAGAGGCCCTGGAAAAGGTAACACCTCGCGACGTTGACTTCAAGCCAAAGAAGCTTACCGAAGAGACTATTAAGCTCATGGAAAGACGTCACGAGCTAAGAACTAAAAATCCTATAGATGCATCGGAGTACAGTAGCCTCCAGAATAAAATTCGTCAGAAAATCAAAGCCGACCTCATCCAATATCAGGAAACACAAATCACTAAAGCGATTGAAACGAATATCAGCAAACGAGTACTGCGAGCCCAAATTTCCAAGGGAAGGAAAGAGATTTTTCAATTGCTAGATGAGAGGGGTAATGTCGTTACAAACAGGGAAAATCTATTGGAAGTAACGAAGACATTCTATGAGAACCTCTATAAGAGCAAAGTACAGTCTCCTTACCTATCATTTAATGTGCAAATTGGAAGACCCATTATCGCAAATGTAGGCTCTGAAGAAATCCCTGATGTAACCGTTGAGGAGGTGCAATTGGCGTTGAGGCAGGTGAAGAACAGAAGATCGCCGGGTCAAGATAACATCATTCCCGAAATGCTTAAGTTGGGGTCAACTGACCTCTGGAGAGCTATAGCTCTTCTGTTCACAAACTGCATTCTGGATGGCAGAGTACCTAGCGAATGGCATAATGCAGTGATCATATTGCTTCACAAGAAAGGGGATATACGAAAGTTGGATAATTACCGCCCAATAAGTCTTCTCTCACACATGTACAAACTGTTTACCAGAGTCATCATGAATAGGTTGAGTAAGAAACTCGATGAAAACCAACCTAGGGAGCAGGCTGGTTTCAGATCTGGATTTGGGACCAACGACCATCTGCAGACATTGAAAACTGTGATAGAGAAATGCCACGAGTACAATAAGCCGATTATCATCACCTTTGTCGACTATGAAAAGGCCTTTGACTCGGTCGAGGCGTGGGCAGTGGAGAGGGCACTGGCGGACTGCAGAGTTGACGAAAGATACATACGGCTTATTAAACATCTTCAGCAGTATGCGACTTCCTCTGTATGTCTTCATAAACTAACAAAGCCGTTTAAACTAGAGAGGGGTGTACGACAAGGGGACACCATATCGCCAAAACTGTTCAACGCCGCTCTTGAGAACATCTTCAGGGGTCTAGACTGGATCAGTAGGGGCTTGGTAGTCGATGGAGAGAGATTAAGTCACCTAAGGTTCGCAGATGACATCGCACTGATTGCGGACAGCGTCGGTGACATGGTGGTCATGATTGATGAGCTACAACGAGAATCGTTAAAAATTGGTCTGAAGATGAACGCCACCAAAACAAAAATTATGACCAACATACCGCCGGGAGCTGGAGACTGTCCATTGCCTTTCGAGGTCGTCAGCAGTTACGTGTATCTCGGGCACAGGATTACGCTTGGTTCTGAGGACCAAGTGGCTGAGATCGAACGTCGGATCGCGCGGGCGTGGGCGGCCTTTGGTGCAAATAAGTCAGTCCTTCAGTCGAGGAAGATTCATCAGCACCTTAAAACCAAAATCTTCAACCAGTGTGTCTTGCCCGTCTTCACTTATGGAATGGAAACCACCACACTGACAGAGAAGTCTGTAGAAAAACTCCGTGTTGCACAGAGAGCAATGGAGAGGTCAATGCTCGGGATAACTCTCATGCATCGAAAAAGGAATGAGTGGATCAGACGAGTCACAAAAGTTCGAGACGTGGTGGAAGAGATCGAGAGGAATAAGTGGAGATGGGCGGGGCACATTGCCAGGATGAATCACGATCGTTGGGCGAGGCGAACGCTCGAGTGGAGACCTCGTGAGAACACTCGCAGTAGAGGAAGACCACCAATGAGGTGGAAGGACGATATCTGCCGACAGGCGGGTGGAGGATGGATGCAAGTGGCTGTCGATCGCCAGGCGTGGAGAAGTGGAGAGGAGGCCTATGTCCGAAGACGGACGAGTTGAGGGCTGCTATGGATGGGGATGGATGGACGTGAGTTATCCGTTTATGTGTAATAATGATTAAGTCTCACGGTAGTTTCATGTTGAAAGCCTCACCTCCTTCGTGTTCCTTGTGTTCCTCCTTGTAATATCTTTCTCTATTTGCCATTCCAAATCCCCAAAGTCTCGTCGTTCATTGATGTTACTCGAATCAATTGCGTTCTCTCTAGCGTCTTCTTGCCTCACTTGTCTCGGCTCTTGGGCGTTGCGGTAAGTGGGGAGGAAGTACCGTAGGCCAAAGCCTGGAAGACTTTGGGAGCTAAGGACTTGTGCTGGCGTGAAGTAGTCCCCTGCTGGCTCAGCTTGGATGGGTCGGTGTTGCGGTATATATTTACTGACGAATCGTTGAGCGCTGTTGAGTGGCTGCCCGGAGTATATCACTTCAGTGTATCTCGGCTGAGGCACAAAGAGCTTAGGTCTCCTGTTTAACAAGAAATATGTTGGTTAGTCATTTTAAATAGTCATTATTCGGGTCTTGAACTTCAAAGATTAGCATTTGTATGGTTTGAACACGTGGGAAAATCTTGAAATAAAACGAGCTACTGTTTCTAATCGCATCATCACGCAATAGTAATTCAATTAAAAAAAAAACAATTATGTAAGTTCGCTATTAAGTATCTTTTTCATTTTTATGACAAAAATGAAACCTTATATTCCTTTGTCACGTCATCGTGCAAGGACGGCTGGACTGATTTCACTAATTCTTTTTTTGTGTTTATTACCGTCACGGGAAAGACCATAAAAATATCGTGCGAAAAAAAAAACTGGGACAGGGGCGAACCCGCGGGCCAAAGCTAGTTTGTAATAATATTAAAGTACCGTTCATTTTCACGGCGACTTAAATAAAGAAATCCCTAGCTTTTCAGTGGATGGTCATAGGTGACGGTATACAACATAATTGACAGACTGCACACTTTATTGCCATGTGTAGAAAACCGGTCAAATTCCATTGAGAGTTATACGTCCCTGCGCGCCCCTGGCGCCCCTGAAATGAGGTTTCATACAAAATGTATCTCGAATTCGTAATTTATATGGCGCCCGTGACCCGCGTGTGGCCTGCGCATTAGTGGTGACTTGTCCGTTCGTTGTGGTTATAATCGTGGGAGTACCTACACCTAATGACGTTTGAACTGGGACCCAATTTTTTGGAAGCACATAATGCGCAAATACCACCTGAAAATGATGAAAAATTGTGCTGAATTTTAAAAATAAATATATGAGAAGAAATTAAAAATCTAGTCTAAAACTTGAGCGATCAAAATGCTCCAATGGGTAAATACCCAGACTTATTAATTACAGATTCAATACCATTGAGCGTTAGGGTCTGGAGTATCCTGGTCTCGCACCTCCCAGACGGGCGCGGGGACGCGGTAAGGTTGCGCGGGCGGCGCCGCGTGCTCCGGCGGCGGCGGCTCGATCGGCCCGCCCTTCGTGCCGAACTTCACCATGATTGCGTGTGCGCAGGACGCGTACAGCACCAGGCATGTCAGCAACTAAGGACATAAAACAAGGATATTTAAATACATTATAGTCCATTCCGATACATTTACAACAATAAACAAGTCCTCACGAGTTCATACAAAATTTATATATACCAAAATTTCTACGTATATTTATCTAATTGTGCCTTATTTCGTTAGATATCAAGTATATCCTTTAACATTGTGGTATTGCATACTAAGTGGTGGCAGCTTCATTGGCTTATATAACTTGTACTTGTGTTTAAATTTAATTATAATGTACTGTTTGTGCCCAAATAAACATTAAAACATAAGTGACTGTGTGGAAATAAAATTGAGAAAAAGTTTTTTTTACTTTTTTTGACTGGAATCATATAGTATTGTCGTTCATACTAACATGCGTTGTATAGGTATACCAAACAAGTCAATCTCAGCACTATAATAACTCACTTACTGTTTAACTTGGAAGATTTGACCTAAAAATACTAGTTACATAATACAGTAAATTCTAAAATCTAGTAAAGAGTAAGTGCTTTATAATGGGTATCGTTTCATTAATATTATTCAGTTTTTTCTAGACTATTTTTTTGTTTTTTAATTTTTAGTGTGTGCTTTCTCTGTTGCCGGGTTGATTTCTATAAATTTAAATCTACAAAAAAACACCATAACTGTACAGTCTTCTCAGGTTTGACTTTAAAAAATACGTATTTTGGTTGCTTTCATCATAAAAAGTGAAATGAAGATAAAAAGACAGTATCAATGGTTATTATTTTGAGAAGCTTCTACTACGCTTGCTAACCTACGTTGACGACTTATTTATCTTTGTAAGTAATCACTGAATATAGATCAATCGAGACCTAGAAACACTTGACTTCTGATAAATGTGCCGGCTTGCCTCTTAGACCAACGCTAAGCTTAGGTAAATTTGTCCACATTACTCAGGCGAGCCAGTAATTTGAATTTTAAATTGACACTTGTTCCCATGGCTATGTACGATACGGGTTTGAATAAAATTCAGTATGTGCAAAAACGCATATTGTAATTATTAATAACGTGACTACAGGTTTGTTTTGGTGAAAGAATATAAAATTGCATTCATAGCGCACCTCCAAGTTACATTATACTATATTTATGTGTGCCAGACAACTAGTCTGTCAGTCAGTCAGCCGCGGTACTGTTTTCAGTTAAAGATACTTAATTATTACTAGTCTTTTGTAAAATTTCCACCTTTTCATTAACGATATACATACATAAAATACATAAATCACGTCTACCCTTACGGAGGAGACAGAGCCCAGGTTTACAAAACCCATAGGCCACGCTTAGCATGATTGTGGGTGCATAGGCGGAAGTGGAAAGGGGAATCGAAATAGTGATGGGTTGCTAGCCGCATGGCCTCAAACATGATTCCTAAGATTTTCGCCCATTCCCTCGATGGGCTTTTACCATGCGCGGGAAAAGAAGCAGTTGTTACATTCTGTTTTTTTTTGCTCCCAGACCAGTATGTAAGTTTGCACAAGTGAACTGAGGCCTTACCATATGACGTCTTAATGCAATTCAATTCCGATTCAGTTTAGCTTCGTTTAGTCCGATCCATACTAAACATTACAAAAACCTGAACCCAGTCGGAATTAAATCGCATCAAGACGTCATGGTACGGGCTTAGTACTTATTTAGGTACTGTTGCCGTTATATTCTTACAGCTCGATCGAATGGAGTGCGTGTATGTCCTTAAAATCGTATGCAGGTGTCTAAAGGACGGTTGATTGCTAACGTATGTTCATAAAATAGATGGCCTTAGACATAAGATTAAATGGCTACTCAACTTATATGAATACCTTATGAAGATAACGCTTCACGCACCTATGTGGAAAAGGGTCAAAACAATAAGTTTTAAAATAAATGGCTAAGGTACTTTGTTACTCCGCGATATAAGTAGAAAAGCGAAGTCATGCAAAGCAATAAATCACAAAACAAAGTCGCTTTCCGCTCTCTGGCTGTCCGTAGGTATGCTTAGATCTTTAAAAACATGCAATGGATTTTTATGCAGTTTTTTTAATAGATAGAGTGATTCAAGAAGGTTTATATGTATTATTCTACGCAGACGAAGTCGCGGGCAGACGCTATCACTACATAGTATAAAACAAAGTCGCTTTCTCTGTCCTTATGTCCCTATATATGCTTATATCTTCAAAACTACACAACGGATTTTGATGCGGTTTTTTTTAATAGATAGAGTGATTCAAGAGGAAGGTTTTTATGTATAATTCTACGCAGACGAAGTCGCGGGCAGAAGCTAGTAATAAATAAATTAATAAATATCTTGGGACAATTGACCCCCAAACTAAGCAAAGCTTGTAATAATAATATGTTTACTAGGCAACGGGTAAACATAGTTGTATAGATAAATACATACTTGAATACATATTAAACATCCAAGACTCGACACCACACTCCCGTTGAATATTTTCTATTCATCTCTCTTTCTGAGTGAATCTTTAGAAAATGTAATAATGATCAAAATCAGATTCAAAATCACCACCAAAAATATTTACTGTGGCTGGACACATGTCATGTTTCACCTCTCTTCGAGGCATTCATTTATTTCATTCAAGGCGTATGGACACTCCGACCAGATTAGATTGTGATTTTGGCAACTTTATAGTTGGTTAGATTTTATGAATTATTGACGACATAAATAAAAATATGCAACGAGATTTAGGATGTTTTTCATGGCTTGACATCACTATATCGTGAAGTAGCAAAGTAAAGGTATCCATTTATTTTTTAACCTAGACCTCTGCAAAGTATTGCCTGAACTTACACAGCTTTTCAACTACTTTTATTATAAAAATTAGCAATCCAGCAAAACACTGAAAAACAGTAGGACTCTGTTTAAATAGAAGTCTTATTGTCTAATGTTACAACGGTTTAAAACGACGGTAGAAAGGATGGAAAGGTGATTGCAAGCGAGAGCTCGTCAGACAATAATTACTGTGCGTACTGAGACCATTATTGTCTAAAGCGCTCGGAACCGGAATTATATTCAACGTTTCTTTTTGTTGTTTCCATGCTGGTCTTGGAGTAAAGAAAAAACATAGAATATACCCGTTGCTTCTCCTCCCGCGCAGATGGTAAAAACCCATCGAGGGAATGGGCATAGGAATCACGCTATAAGCGATGTGGCTAGCAACCCATCACTATTTTGATTCACCTTTCTACCCATACGCCCACAATCATGCTAAACGTGGCCTTTAGGTCTTGTTACCTTAGGCTCTGTCTACCTCGTAAGAGATAAAGACGTGATTTATGTAGGTATGTATGTATTTCTTTCTGTTAAACTATACAGTATGATTCCAAAGAGGTAAGCAGAAATATTACCCCTGTAAACTCAGTAAATGAACACAGACCGTTCACCATCGCTCAATGGAAACATTCGCACTTTTTTGCCTTGTTAATTAAGTGAGAATTCAATACAATAATGGTAACTCTACAACAAACAATTGATAAAGATAGAATAATGGCAACCCAACACACAGTTGATAAAAATGAAACCTCTTTCTTTAAGTGTAAGTTCTGATAGAACTTTGATTATGAAATAAATAATCGTGTTATTTTGGTAACTTCAATGTTTAAAGCAAATTAAGACTACCACTACTTGTCTTAATTTAATAGTAATAATTAGTAGTAATATAGTAGGGACCATGCACTTTGTAAATGTAAATTTTATTTTTGATTTTACATTTCAAAAATTCAAGTTAGTCTCACTAATACTGCTACAAGACAGTAACTTACCCTAAACGCTCCATAGGCTTCTTCTAACTTTGCAATCGTTTGTCCTTATCTGTGAAAGGTAAATGTCAAAGTGACAGATAAGGACAAACGATTGCTAAGTTAGCAGAAACCTACAGAGCGTTTATGAATAAGGGGTAAGGGGTTATACTTTACTGAATAACGTCTTCGGAATCACCCCATATTCAGGATATGAGGGTAGAAAGAGATGGTGAATGCAATACTTTGATTATTTTACATCATTTACAATATTAACTCCGGCTTCCACTTCACTAAGTATAGCTGAAAAACTTAAGTCGATGACCTGTTGTATGTGTGAGTAATGTGTGCGAATAGACAAATTGACGTTCCAAATTAGAAAAATGATTTCTGTCCCATATTAGTTCTGTACACTACTACATAGAACAGGTTATTTACTTACGTGTTCCACCTATACGTAGTTTATTCCACTATTTTGGTTCATTTTTAATTTTGTACTTAGTAAGCTATGTGGCCGATGTCAAAATGTCTGGGGTATCAATTTATCTAACCGAATCGATTCATCGTGATTATCATGGATGTATCATTTTTTCATTTGTAATTCGTTGTAAAATTAAGACTGTTTCATATTTTGCAGAAAGTATTTAAGCACTTTAATCTTTAAGGATTACAAATCGTGTAAAGCACCAAACGCTTCAATTTAAATTGAGATAAGACTGCCTTTTGTTCATCTAACTCAAATCCCTAGGAAACGGATTACGAGCGCAATTTGCCGCACTCCAGCGCATCACAGCATCCGCTTTCTGTGAAGTAATTTTAAATTAATTTTGTTTCAATCAAGATTCGGAATTCAGATTCATCTCCCAGCCTTGACGTGCAACTTTGAGTTCCCACGTCATCTTTCTAACTGTGAATGAGTATTATTGCAAATAAAAGCTAGTTTTTGCAAAATGAATCTATTAAGTTTAAGCATTCATAAATTGCGCAGAAGTTACTCACCATTGTTTGTGTTGGGTCTGCTTTTGTAACCTGCCAGAATTTGCAACATGACTCATTCAAGATGAAACGATGGTTTTAGTTTAAGCATTTCAGGTTCCGTGGTTTAAAATGGCTAAAATCGCCTTTTGGTCCGTCCATAGTGGTCGATATTTTTAATACGAGCAAGCTGTTTTGGCGTGTACGGTCAGCCAAATACGTGGTATAGGTATTTTTCATCTAATTTCTTTTCAAATCAATGTCTCGCTAGTCGAACTTTCAAGTTGACATCCTCGTCTTATGGACATTACATTTTGGAAATGCGAAACATTTTCTATCATGGAGGCAGCCATATATTTGGCTGATGGCCGGTTTTTGATTTATTTTTTAGAAATTTCTGTATTTGATAAATTATTTCATACTTAAATGCATCTTTCCTTTTATATATGTACGCTTATGTAAGTGGGTATTAAGTAGTTAGGGGGTATGATTGTTTTTGAAATACGTACCTGTAACCCCGCCGAAGACCGCATGTTCAATTGATTATAACCCTGTGGTCTACAGTATCATCCGCTTTCTTAAATCTGAAACAAAAAGATTCAAAACTAAAACACATTATAAACACACCAACTACCATAAACCACGAACGTTTCTTTTGAAAACATCCATTTACGATAATTTACATACAACAAAGATTAAACCGGCGAATCGCTGTAATAATGGTAGTTGAACGTTTCGAAAGCCTTACCTAGTTACTGAAAGTTTAATGTGCAAAAAGATTCGCTAAAGTAGTTTGCGAAACATTTTAAAATACAGTTACCCTTAAATTGCATTTTAATGAACTCATATTGTACAGAAATACGGGGTGTTGCAAAACTGTAGGAAGAAAGGCGAACCGGTTGGTAATCTTTCACACATCACAATGGTTTATAGTAAATAGACCTCGACATTTAACTGATGCCACCGAGTCGTTGGACCGCTTTGTTACTGCTATCGCCTGAGATGACACAGATACGCAAATAGATCGAGACCAGTCATAATAGATAACACACTAAGCGAATAGAATACGACTACGTATGTGGTACGTAACTCCAGAAGTTTATGAAATTAAATGGAATACTTAATTCGACCAACAATGGAGTAGTGTTAGTAGATACATAACATAGCATAAGTTTATGACTAAGGTGAAGACATTTTCATGTCATACGCTAGCGTGGAATCGAAATTGAATGTGCTGGGACCATAACCAGATAGAAATAAGTAAAAACAATTTCTGTGGTAAATAAAATAAATTAATTCCAAAAGAAATCACTAAAAACGCTACAGACCTAAGAACAGTGAGTGGCTTTATCAGTAATAGAAAAACAGAGTTTTATATTAAATAGGTTAGGATATATCTAAATGTTAAGTTCAACGAACATGTAACTTAGATTTGAAGCTGTCATACTCGTATATGTATTCGTATTTCATAATACAAAACAATGTTTGACGTATCATAACATAACATAATCATAACTGAAATGTTATCTTTATTAGACACCAATGATTTCACTTAAGAAAAATGTAAACTGATACGGCGTTCGAAATATTTATATTTCACACAGTCAAATTCATAAAACAAGGACTGACTGAAGCCAGTACTTGTAACTAAATATGGAAAGAACATGATATTACAGAACGTAAGTAAAGGTTAATCGTAATTTGTGAGTGCAGCGCTACCATTTAATTTAACAGCAATGTGACGTACACAATTGCTGTCATGCGGTGGTCCTTATTTCTCCTCTATAAGTAGTATCCAATTTTGCAGTTGGCCGCCCAAATCGATGTTAAAAATGACCTTACTAACAATGTAATTTCTACATAATTTTCAATAAACGACATGACTTTTACGCGACGCTTAAACTTGTTTAAATTATGTCTTTTCTGCCAAAAAAGTTGTGTTTTTTTATGAAAAATACTTGTTTCATAGACGTTTTAAAAACAGGCGCGAGCTATGTTCAAAAGATTTCATAGAATATAATAATGTTAAGGTAATTTTTAAACTATCATGAAGTGATACGATTATTAGTCAACCCACTTTAAGGCAAATACATACATTATTAATAGCCATACGTCCTTTCAGCTTAATCGGTTGGATGGATTCAGACGAAATGCACTTTGATAGCTACGTCACATAGTAAGTATAGGCCTGCTACTATAAGATGTTCTTTTCCTTAAGAGACCTAGAAGATAAAAGACCAGAAACATTTACTTTTGAGTTTCCACCAGCTTAGGTATTTCAGAATTTAGCACTCTCGGTGGCGTGAAGTTCCCGCGCCTGAAGAACCCGCTTTGGAGCCCAAGCCATTTCATTCTGAGAAGAACCCTATGCCCAGCTGTGGAACGTATGAGATGGTGATGGAGATGATGATGAAAGGTGGGAACAAAAGTTACAACTTGAACAACCAACTGTGAAACCAATCGCGGTCGGTTTACAATTAAATCATAACAATTTTGTTGAGCAATTTACAAACTGCGATCTCCGACCTAAGTTGCAACTCACCATACCTAAATATTTATTTCACGTACTCATTACGTAAATTAAGGCAATAGTCACGTGCTTCGAAATTAGTTTGGTAACATTTTGGTGCAGGGAGTATCAAGTAGCTTTATCTTCTTTAAAAAATGGAAGCAAGGTTCGGTGAAGAATTGCAAAAAGCTGATGAGTCTTGAAACTCGCACGATAGTATGATAATAAAGTTCATTGCACCCACTGAAAATTAGATACGCTACAGGCATTAAATGTGCGTTGCCAATCACGTATCTGATTATTTCCCAAGGTTTCTTCGATCAACAATACAATTATTATTAATACAATTATTAATACAAGTATTGTTGATCGAAGCAAGGTTTTTTAAACTGAAAAAATTGAAGTACCCTGAGAAGCGAACGAACCCATTCTAATTTTTACGTGTAGGAGGCTAAAAAATCTCGCACTCCGTTACGCAAATGGCATAGATGCTACCCCTTATTCATAAGAAGTTGGTAACATACCTTATTATATACCTACATAGATTTTTTTTTAAATATCCCAGATTAAGAAAAGTGTAAACGTGACAAAAAAAAACAAATGATCGAGGTTAAAGTAAATTAACAAATTGTCTGTAATTATTTTTTATAAGTAGGTATGAAAAGGACTCAATATTAAAGTGGATATAGCCATGATCAAGTTTGATGTGCCCATTTCACTATATTAAAAAAAAATATTTACGATCTTAACCATTTTAAAAAGGCACAACAGCTTCTTACTTTTCCCATTTGGCTTCTAATCGATATCATTATCAAGCCTTATCTCCAATCGCCGTATCTCCGTCACCGTTTACGATGCAATTGCAAGCTAATCGTCATTCATACCGTCCAATAAGTTAAGTGACAGTTGCCGCTGGCATAATTTACCAAGCTGGGCATTTTATTTCCCTAAACGTGTGAGAGAATTTGTCATAAAGTAGCACTGCATTCCACCGGTAGGCGTCTGTATGCAATAAATCAGGAACGCGCCTGTTTCCATCTACGGGGCTGTTGTGAAATGTTTTTTGCTTGCCAACATGCTGCATAATTCGTGGCGTTATATTATCTTACGACGGAGAAATGCGTGAGTGACAGCACTCTGCGCAGCCGCCGTGTCGAGTTGGATAACCCTGAACATCATACGTAGATCCGCGTTTTGCACTCCTAAACGCCGCATTACCATAATCATTATTTAATTACAAACGTAAACGTATGAAATTCTTGCATACATAAAAGTTTTCTGGGTGCATATTAACTGATTTGTTTTCACTGCCGCTAGAGAATACGGTCGTAATTTAAGTTTTTAGGATTACCCAAAGAAGCTAGCGTACACTGTAACTAAGACTTCTGTCAGTTCATTATTCGGTAGGCTTATTACTTAACTCGCTCGCAATCGCCATCGTGTTGATATTGACAGTTCTCGTATGAATGTGGGAGCTAGCTGATTCCGATGCCATATGATCAGCCCTTACATGAACTGTCAAAATGAACACGATGGCGATGGCGAGCGAGTTAGGTAATAAGCCTACTGATTTTCACAGGGGTGTAGCGTTTAAATTGCACTCGTAATTGGTAGAAAGATGGTATGAAAAGTGTACCGCTATGACTGTTCTAACAAAATTTCCTACACTGTAAACTTTTTTTTTTTTTTTTTATGAGAGAGGGCAAACGAGCAGTGTTTTTACCGAATACTTTTGCTCTATTTTAATAATGGGAATATGTTCAAACTTCTTGTCAGAATATGAAATACATACATACATAAATCACGCACGTTCGGCATGATTGTTGGCGTATTAGTGGAAAGGGAAATCAAAATAATGGTGGGTTACTAGCCACATCGCCTGTAGCATGATTCCTAAGATTATAAAAATTGTAATGCATCCACTTAATTTTATTTTAATAACTAATACTGCACGGAACCCTTTGCATACAAGTCCAACTCGTACTTGGCTAAAGTATAATGAGCAATTTTATTCTGTCTTTGAATGCAGCTATGCATAGACAATGAGAATTAACGCTCAACATGATAGAGTATTTGCGGGCAGGCGCAAGCTGCTAGCATAATTGTCCCGTCTCCTTGGCTCAGTGCCTTGACAATGTGTCAAATAACAAAGAGGCAGCATTAGTCAACAAGTATCTAATGCAAATTTACTACACCCACTTATCCAATGGATCGCGACGTAATATTAATGTGCACTGAGTATGTATGAGACATTGACATAATTTATTCAAATTCCGACTAAATTAATTATTGTTCGTCTTTTCATGTTTCTATTAAAACTGCTGCCGTAGATTTTGTTCTTTCGGTAACTAGTTAAAAAAATAAATACAATTAATTAACATAAATACGAAAGCTCGTTTTGCTACACTTCCTCTTAACTTACAGTCATGATTGAAAATCGTTTTAATGCGATTCAATTCTGACTGTTCAGATTTTAGCTGTCATTTTTTAGTATGGATGACAGCGAGCGACTTAGTAATGGAAATGTAAGTAGGTATCTGTCCATATTGACGACCCTGACTAATGAAGTACCTAGTTATTCCCGTAAAAAAAAACTATAGACACTCGATCTAAGCCGAAATTAGACTCTGTATGAAAGATGTACCTAACAAAATGTGAAAATGGAATTATGAATCGTAGAATTATCGATCATGCTAAACGTGGTCTTTAGGTCTTGTTACCTTAGCCTTTGTCGTGTAAGGGATAAAGACGTGATTTATGTATGTATGTAGAATTAGAACTATGTTATTTCATTTAATAATGTAGCTTGAAGTACTGACTAAAAGTTATCTTATCAACTTTATCCAATTGCGTCGTTAAGTGCTAAATACGATTCAATGATAACCTGTTAAGTAAGCTTAACTTACAAATTGGCAATTATTTCCAGACCATTTAAATTGTAAGTAGGCTGATAATAATTGTCGAATGGTAATCCAGAGTGTGATATCTGGAATCTGTATTTTACTGATTGTTACTGGGTCTATAATACGTTCCACAGTTTTATAAATTGCTTAAAGATCGCAAGATTGTTTTACTTCGCGAACAAAGTAAGTTTACACTGCATTGAAGATGTTTTCCTTCAGCAGAAATGTCATGGCGAATTGAGTTTTGCACGTAAACTTAAAAAGGATGCATATCGAATTTATTTTGGTAACAAAGGATAGTGAATATTATTGAGTCTTCCTGAGTAAAATGTGATCAATCAAACCATTTTGGTAATGCAATTTTGGGCTTAGCTTTGTAGGTCAAGAAATTATAGATATAAATTTTTTGTCTGTTTAGTTTAAGGTTCTTCCATGCTGGTCTGGGAGAACAGAAAAAACATAGAATGTGCCAGTTGCTTCTCTTCCCGCGCAGAGTGTAAAAGCCCATCGAGGGAATGGGTGACAATTTTAGGAATCATGTTAAAAGCGATGCAGCTTGCAACCCATCACTATTTAGATCCCCTTTTCCACCTATATGCGCCCACAATCATGCCAAACGTGGCCTTTAGGTCTTGTTACCTTAGGCTCTGTCTACCCCATAAGGGAAATAAACGTGATTTATGTATGTATGTATGTATTTAGTTTAAGGAACTAATTTGAATAACCAGCAGCGACAGATAAACTCTGCCGAGTTTTCGCCCGCTGTTATAAAGCTTTAAAATTGTATTTTTTTTTGTTTTCAATATCTAAATAAAAAATAAGAAAAAACATTAAATTTGATCTGGCTTTAAGCGACAAACCGTAGCGACTACATGACTACATACGGGTTATTACAAGAGACCAGAGTTACGTGTCGATAACTACTCGACCGAGCGGGAAGGGCTCAAATAAACGGCAACGAACATGCCCTTTCTCCATTCTCAATAGTGAAATATAGATGTCATACTTTCTCATGTTGCACGTGATAATATGCACTTGCATGACGATTTCTCTTATGTACTATCATTTAGTATTTAATGGACAGTTACATTTATAATGGGATATTTTGATGGAAATTTTGTTACTTTCACTTTTATTACCCCAGCATAGAGCAGAATAAGCTTAATGACATCTTTGAAATAAAACTACCGCGAGCTCAGATGAAGAAAATGTAGCCTAAGTCCTCCTTGCAACTAAAGTCATACTGTGACGAAATAAAAAGTGTCAGAGTTTACATGAATTAGTTAAAAGCCTTTCGAAGCGCAATGATGCTAAACGTGGCCTTCTGGTATTGTTACTTTAGGCCCTTTATACCCTGTAAGGGATACAGACGTGATTTATGTAGATATGTATGTATCTATGTATGTAAATGACGTACTGGGTAGTATGGTGTGACGTCATCAACGCTTCATCTAACTATTCTCTATTCTAATCCATTTTAACGCCTTTGTAAACAAACAAATTTCATCTAAATTCCCACACAATCACTCATTGTATGAAATCGGCATTATATCCACCGGAATTTTAAAGGATGATACTTGATATCCTACCATGACTATTATTGACAATTAAAATATATGATTATGTTCGAAACATGTCGGGCATACCTCAAGTATAAACAAAGCTTAAGTTAAATAAATAAGAGAACAAATTTTAATTCGATGATACGATTTTATATCATGAAATAATAATGTCAACAAACACCTACATACCGACAAAACGCTGCCTCGAGATACTCAATTATTTAAGGAACAATTTTTTCAAAAGGATTTATATCCACTTCAACTACACCTTAAATTAAATCTTATGGACACGCAAGTAAGATTTTAATCGAAACTATTAACTAAATTGCAATAAGCTCCTTTGGATGTAATTTTTTGTTCCTATACGATTTAAAAGCTATACTTTGTAAGTAATGAATGTGGTTTACGCTCTATTAGTCGAGTGACATCATAAATTTCATAGGACAAGGTCAACTCGTCCATTTTGCTATTTGCTTAAGGCGAAGACAAATCTGGAAGGTTATAAAAAAACATGCAATTGCGATAATCTGTGCAACTGAAAAAAATATGGCGACAATCTTGACAGTATTCCTTCTTTAGTACTTTTTGGTTTCTAAAACGCGATTAAGTAAATTTGGCTTGATGGCATTTAACACCAAAGTGACTTCTCATTTATCTTTACTCTTCGGACTGAAAATCTTCGTTATTGGTAAACGCGCTATTTTTGTTTACAGTTTTTTTAATGATTAATATTATAGTGTTTCTTTAAGTTCAGACTTAGACGTAGGCTATAAGTCAGTGTACTGGCGGCATCATTTCTTCTCTTTCACTTACAGGCAAACTTACAATATGAGTGAGCAGTGACGCTGCTTAAGATCATTGGTGCTTGCCAGCTTCTTAACGGTAGCCAAATTGACACGTCTAGAGCAGTGAACTAATAAATCTAAGCAAGTCTATAGCTATTTATGAGATGGGAGTCCCAACACGATTAGCATTAGAAATGCCACCGTTTAAACCTAAGACACTACCTACCTTACACACTAACTATTGCCCACGGCTTTGCTCGGTGAATCATTTCGTTAGAAATGTTCTAAATTCCCATGAAAATTTACAAAGACACTTCGCAAATTTTCAAAAATTCGATCGTGGTAAAGTTGCCTGAAGAACATTCGATGAAAATTGCATACCTGTAGCTTACGTTATTCCAGAGTTCCAACTATCTACACATCAAATTTCACCCAAACTTAGCCGTTTTAGCGTGAAAGATTAACAGACATACAGATAGACAGTAATATGTCACCAAATCACCTCGTCAAGGTAAGTTACACTTTAATCCCGGGATGATAAGGAGGTATAAAATTGTAATTGTTACTATTTCATTAAGAACGGTAATATACAGCCTTTACAACAAAAAACCTACACACATTACACATAACTTAAACTAGTTTCCAAACACAGTAAATATTACACAACTAGCTTCTGCCCGCGACTTCGTCTGCGTATTGTGCATATAAACCTTTCTCTCGAATCACTCTATCTATTAAAAAACCCGCATCAAAATCCGTTACGTAGTTTTAAAGATCTAAGCATACATAGGAACAGACAGACAGACAGCGGAAAAGCGGAGTTTGTTTTATACTATTTAGTGATGATATCAAAGCAAATTGGAATTGACTTCTAACATCTTCACGATCATATTTCCGCGTTCGTATGAACATAAAACGGAATAATAAACAGTTCCAATTAATACATTAAACTAGGAAAAACAATCACAACACATCCATGGGTATGAGTTGTTATTGTTTTAATAACAAGCCATTGTTAAAAGAACATGGGTAATTAAAAACCTATGAAGAACCAGGAAACAGCATGGTCTTGGTACCTACATCTTTACTTTAGTAGATTCTAATTGCAGGAAGCATGCTACAAGGGGCAGAGTAGTTAGGGATCTGAACGAGATTAAGCATCTTTAAAAATAAATATTTAATTAAATAATTATTCACGTTTTTTACACTACATTGAAGGCAAACGAGTACGTGGGTCACTTGATGGTAAATCACCCACTTACTCATCCCTATTATTATCTGACCCTATTAAAAACTACTTTATACTAGCTTGCTGGCTAGTGGTGTAGAAATAAAGCAAATCACGGATGGATGATGATCAGGGTTCGATTTTCGACTATAGGTATCTTTACTTTTGGAATTTTCTATAAATATGTAAGAATTCTAGTTTTCTGTATCTTAATTTATTAAAATATCGAAAAATAACATTTTCAGTGCAATACCTAATTATTTAGCGCAAGAAATGTCGTTACATAATTTTTTCAATTTTTATAAGATATGTCTAAACAAACGACAAATATCAATTGCGGCTATTAAGATATTGTTTAATTGGTCAATTGTTTCCTCCATCTTGTTTGCTAGCACGTGTGTGTGTACACAATGACGGGAAGTTATCAATTAACACACATTATTAGGGCGGCACACACCGGCTGCCGAGTTCACGGTCAACGCTTGCATAACGCGGTTTACAATCGTGTAGACGCCTCGTAAGCGAACAGTTTAAGAGAGTTTAAAGTTGATTGAGCGCATGGAATCTGTAGTAGGTGGTAGTAGGTATGGTCGTTTATTGTTCTTTTTTTCGTAGATTAGATTCTGGCCAGTATGAAGAATGAGTTTTTTTCAGGTGGCAATACTGATCCAATGATGCCACACTGTTGCTTGTGTTTTGTATAAATAAACTGCCGTTGAACTAATCGACAAGCAAAATATGTCAAGAGAATCCACCGACAACAACTTGTAAGTACACACATTCAAAATATTGAGACTGAAAGTCTTAGATGCATATCTCGCAACAAATTCACTCTCGGCAGTAATTTTATTTGCAATAAAAACTTAAAGCACTAGGCTGCATACATGTTAGATCTTATCTTAAAAAGGCACAGTCAATAATTGGCGTAAATACGCACAAAACGATAATACGTAAAAGCTAAGATGTTACCCAGCAGCAGTGTTGCCAACTCCTATAATATATATCCAAGTCGCAAAACTCAATATAAAAAGTCGCTAAATGGGGCGCTTGTTCTAAAAAATCTCAATAGATATCACTATCTCTGTGACACTACTTTAGCCATTTAGATTTTTCTCAGTACCTAAATGATTGATAAAATATCACCAATAGTAACAAAATGTGCAAATTGGCAACACTGGCCATCAGAAGGCGGGCCAGCTGTCAACAGTGATGGATTCACACGAGATGGTATCTATTGTGTGACTTAACCCCCTTCATTATATCACTTGCTCAACATTTCACCGGTACCCTAATGGAGGTCAAAGAGCATGTTACGTGTGCTTGTGCTTTATGCGCGGTCATGCAATATTTATTATTTAACTACGTTTTCAGTAGAGGTGCTGCGGTTGTGCCAGTTTAATATTCAATCTTTTATTGTAACATCGATATTGAGTAGGTTCTGTTTCTGCGTTTAGATTGTAGGAAGCGAGAGACCCTTTTTTTAACCGACTTCAAAAAAAGGAGGAGGTTCTCAATTCGTCTGTATTTTTTAGATTGTCGATTATTAAATGGCCAAAAATGACGAGGAGGGTCGACTCCAAACGAGAGGGAAGAACGAGAGAGTCAGAGATTTTCAAAGAAAAACGCGAATAGCAAAAAATCGTCCGTAAAATAAAAATATTAGCTGGGATAGTACATTCCAATACATTTTAACGCTTTTTGTATACAGAAACCTCCCAAATCGCATACAAAGTTTAAATCTAATAATTATAGTTTTTGCTATAGACTGTCATGATTATATCAAGTATGATCCTTTAACATTCCGGTGGATGTGATGCTAATTGCATACAATGAGTGATTGTGTGGGAATATAGATAGAATTGGTTTGTTTACAAAAACGTTGAAATGGATTGGAATAGAGATTAGATATAAATATACCTACAGTTAACAAATGCACAGTTGTCAAAATACAAAAAATAAAAGCTATGACATTTAGAAGGGATTATTTACGTTAATTAGAGTTCCAATAGGTAGGTATGAAACGGTACATGCATGATTATATTTAATGATTTCAGAAAAACCATCTTAAATGTTACATGGCGAGTAATTTGACTTCTGGCCGTAGGTCGTAGGTAATTATTCGTATACCTATATTCACCATATCAGCTATTCGCAGCATCAATTTTTTCAGATGAGACACGACACGCTAACAGGTTCATTTAATTGTGTGCTGTCAAACGTCAGCCTGTAACATCTCTCTAAAGAAGATTAGAACGAAATTATTTACGCACCGCTTATCATCCATTTACTATTGGGCAATATAACGCATATTGCCAACTCTATTACGAAATTTGTTCAAGGAAGAGTGGGAAAAACAATTTGCGTTTACGAGAACAGACCGCAACTCATCCGAATACTATCACAGTGAGCTATTTACAAAACCAACGGTGTGCGTGACAGTACGAAATGGTATTTCGTCAATTCAAATTAAACGTAAAGAACTGTGAGAAGACAATCATCATCACTAGTCAAGAAGCAAACTCTTGTCGGTGGAGTGATTGCCACGTGTCCCGTTCTCCTCCCAGCCTTTAGACCTCTCTGTATGACTCGGCATTGACCTTTTCCCTTTGATTGAGGTAGTGAGGTAATTTTATCTGGGTCTTCCCCTTCCTATCTTCCCTTTTAAAATGGCAAAGAATAAAGTATTAAGAAGGCAAGTAAATCGAAGAATTGATTAAATTTTCCAGCATCAATGACAAATTTCTGTCAATTTAGGGATACTTTTGATAAACTACAAGCCACAATTAGCCGACTGCGCCTGAAGGAGGGCTATATTTATTTCTTTCGCGCGCTCTAGAGCTTAAATGGCTTGTCGCATTTAAGCTTGAGATGTATCAAAATTATAAAAGTTGTCGCAGTCATTTTGTTTGTAAGTAATTAATGTAAACTAAGTGTGAGTTACTTTAATAATAACTTTCACTGTATACGGCAACTTTTACGTATATTTGCCAGAAAGCCCATGACTGACAAACAAATGATAAAATTTTCGGTTATAGTTAACTAGCTTCTGCCCGCGACTTCGTCTGCGTAGAATTATACATAAAAACCTTCCTCTTGAATCACTCTATCTATTAAAAAAAAAACCGCATCAAAATCCGTAGTGTAGTTTTGAAGATATAAGCATACATAGGGACATAGGGACATAGGGACAGAGAAAGCGACTTTATTTTATACTATGTAGTGATGGTATTACTAAAGTAACTTAGTGCAATTCACACTATACGTTAACGTCAATCTAATTCGATTACCAACCGCCTATAAATTAAGGGTCGATTTTTCAATCGTCAGATAGGACCTATTCGGCGAACAACTCTATGGGTATCTGCAAGTTAAGAGCTTATCTGAGGATTAAAAAATCGGCTCTAAATGAATTATTTCAATTTTGAACTCCAAACTGCTCGTAAATTAACCTTCACCAATTAAATTATGAAGTAACTCGTAGGCGAGAAAATCCGTTAAAATTCCGTTTCATTATCAACAATGCCCGACGACCCTTGCGCTTGCGCTTAACTTGCCAACCAAACCCGTTCAGAGATGCTAATGCCCGAGATACCTCCATAATTCAACTAGAATACCAGTTCCATGATGTTGTTTGTCACGGTCGTGATATCATGAACTGCATCAATCTGTTTACAAGGTCGTCGACTTATTTGTCACACTATTGTTGCCTGACAATTTCTACGCAACATCAATTTTGTAACAGAAATTTGAATATTTCTCGCGTAATTGGACCAAAAATATTGTCTCGACACGTTCGGTTACACTGAATCTCAATTCGTTTTAAAATGCAACGTTAAATGCATTGAGTGCCCCGAGGTAGTTCCAAATTGGTAAGTGACCGCTGGCTTTCACTGGCGTATGTACGCTGAATTTATGGAGCCATTAATCCTGCATTACAGTCAAAATAAAGACGTGCAAACCAATTACGAATAAAATATAAAGACCACGTAGCGTGCAGCGGCCTTCCTATCTGCCATGCACCGCGCGTCCATCCTTCATTTTACCGCAACATTTACGCAACCCATTGGCTTATTTTGTAACCGTGCTCAGTTTTGGGTCCACACCGCAACTTTGTCCCCGAAGACTGAACACGTCAATGGATAACAAATGCCCACTGACGTAAGCCATGGTAGCCTAGTGGATTGACTTTGACTTGATTGCCTCTCAAGAAGAGGGTCGCGGGTTCGAACTCAGGCTCGCACCTCTGTGTTTTTTGGAATTTACGTGCAAAATGTAATTTGAAATTTATCATGGAGCTTTTGGTGAAGGAAAGCAATTAAATGGTGTGTATGAAATTCTTAATCCGCTCTGAGTCGTTCACTGGCTATGAGCCCGGGTAGGAACTATAGCCAGTCTTCTCGTTATGAGAGGAGTCTTTTGCTTAGCAGTGGGACTTATATAGGCTGGAAATGATGATGAAGATTGACGCAAGGTCCTGTAAAAAACACGCGACACCAACTTTTGTTTCTTACATAAAACTTTAGTATCTAACATAACCTTATTTGGTTTCATTCTATCATTGTGGATTGTGTCATAATTCGGTTATCATTCTGAATTCGAGTGGTCAAAATTGTTGTAATGCTTTAAGCCGGAAGACAATCTCCTGACGCAGCTCTTAACCACGGGGTGCTCTTAATTCGGTAGTGTTGAGAACTATCTTACAAAAGATGAACGTGGTAACCTAAATGAAGTATAAAATGAAACCTCTAGTGTGCCAGATCAAAATTCTCATAATAGATCGTTGTATTGTCTCGAGAACGATACAAATAATATATACAATGTATTTGTATATATTGCAAAAAAACATACATTTTCAGGAAAACCTATGCACTTTTGTTTTACGGTCAATAAAAAAAGCGTTACTCATTTTCTTCATTTTCGCTATGATTCCTATACATTATAAAATTACGTATGTTAATAATATTGCAAAAATCAAAGGTAAAAATATAACACAGAGCAATTAAACATAATTAAAAATCAATTATCTTGTAAAAAGCATGCTTCACTCGCCTATTAACCTGCCATAACGCAAACAAATCGAAGCAGAGAATCTCGCACGCCTTGGAACGCTCAAACATAACTTGCGTTAAAAAATTAGGAACATACTTTCTAACTTTAAGCAATTTCGCGTGTCGTCTTCCAATTAGCATATAATGGGTACGGGTCGTTGTGAGCAACGAAGGAATCAGAACAAGTCGTTACATGTTGGGTTAAGTAATGTTGCTGAGACTTGGGTCGCAAGCGCAACAATGACGCGACATGAGTTCGAGGTGACTTCTGATAGTCTAAGATCCGAACCTAAGTCGACCTTCACCGAGCTGATAATAATTATAATGAAACATAATATATTTTATAATGAATTTAGTATATTTGAAAATATAATAAAAATGGGTTGGCTAAAAAAATCCTGGACAGACTATTTAAATATATTACATATATAATAGATTTATAAATCTATTGATTTATAAATATAATATATCTATAATAGAAAAGTTTAATGTAATACTGTCGTATTAAAAAATAATAACCATGCCTTCACTTCACTACATTTACTGCAAATAAATATATTATTATTATTATTATTATTATGAAGAAAAAATAGTCCAGGATTCGGTGAAGGTCGACTTAGGTTCAGATTCCCTTCTATATATGAGTATTTGTAAGCTGATAGTCTTAGGCACGTTTACCAGTACAAATGGTGCACTGTGTAATCGAGTAACGCGTACGACGAACCAGTAACGATGAGAATGTTCTTGCATATGGTGCAGCAATGTGATATCGCAAAAGAGAAGTAACAAGGATACAACAAAAAACAAGCACTCGCGTCTTGGTATTATTCCCGTGTTTTTATGACTTACTAGCTGTGGTCTGTGACTTCGTCTGTGTAGAATTAACTATAACCTATGACACTTAGAAATAATGTGGCTTTCTATTAAAGGTGAAAGAATTATTAAAATCGGTTCAGTAGATCCAGAAATGACCCTCTCCAACCTCACAAACCCACAAACTTTAATTCTTTATAATATTAGTACAATGTGATGATTTGATCAGAATATCTGGGCCACATTTACCAACTCAACAGCACCTTAGTTTTTACTCAATCCAATTAATTGTTTACTTGAATGAGAAATCAAATTTTTCCTTGTCTAAATAAACACTAAAACCGTAAGCAAAAGTAAGAAGTTAAAGCTAACGTTTTGTGCAATTTACCACCGGCCATGCAAAACACCAATAAAGTGTTAATAATTACAATAAACACTAGCGCAACACTCCGTAATACCAAGCCCTTCTACCTACGAATTTAAGCAACAAGAAGATTGCATGTGCTTAATAGGAGCTGACATTATCTACCGCGGTATCTAATAGCCCTTGTTAAACAAACGATTATCACTCAACAAAAGATCGTAAGTTGCTATAATTGTAACATAACTACGTCCAGAATTTATTACTAAGTTAATGTAATGTGGATTCGGTGTCTTGTTTACAGGGAATAGTAGTCACGAATATCCTCAAGCTATGTATTATGGAACTACTTAACGTCACTTTGAAATCATTTCGATGAAACACATTAGAACGACGCTTTGACTTCTTGGGATTGGGTTTGGTCAATCCTGGTATTACCAGTTAAATGTTTAAAAATACCTGCGGTTTACATGTTACTCTTACTTCTACGAATGTTAAATGTTCCTGTCTAATCAATTCAAATGTCAACATACATAAAAAACATATAAAACCGATGCTTGCACCGGGTGTCCTTTGTAAACTTATCATCTTAATTAATCTTGCCAATCAAGAAAAAGATCACGTAGGTTGATATTTAAAGATCACCCATTTGTCAATCTAAAACGTAAATAACTGGTTAAGTAATAAAGAACGTCCGAAGGTCGACCCTGTATTATATCAGGCTAATATCCGATGACATTTGGCAATGTTATCAATATTACAGATATATGAATATCGCGAGAAATTCTATCATGTATTAGGTTTCGAAATGCTAGAAACATTTTGTTGGGCCAAATCACAACGGCATGGGAAGAGTCGGGTATGTCGAAATGAATGGGCGTCGGTACGCAGTCTGTGTTCAGAATTAGATGAAGCAACTATGTCCAGCAGTAAAGTAAAGCCACAGTTAAAGGTCTGTTGCAGTTGCCTACTCTTAATAAGATGCCACTTATGATTACTCCACTAATATTGTGCGAGTCGCCTAGGCACTGCCACAGACAGCATACGTAAGTATAAATTGTTGCTCGTAACGTATAAAGAATTAATGCAGTTTCTATGTCTCCTACAATTCGACACGTCTATTAGGCAAATTACTCGTACAACTACTGATTTCATTTGAATTGATTATTATTATTACGTAGACATCAGAAATAATATATTGTGATAGTTTTATCGCAAATTACATTTGAATAGGTGCCGTAAAGATAAAATTACTGTGTACAAGCTAAATAATTGAAACTGCAGATTCCGTTGTGTGAAACTAGGTAAGTAATTAAAGAATAATTATGGATGGAAACCGTGCCTTCACTTACCGTAGGTATTGAATATAATATTGCAGAAGTGTGTTATTTTTATAATCGATACAAGTAAGTACTCAAAAACTATTGCAAAAATATCTGTGTAAAAGGCGATTGTCAATGTGTCGCATACATTAATATCACGTCTTTACAGTGTGGACATATTCCAGAGTAACAGAACCTGGAGGACACGATTAATTGTGGGTTCCATATAAAGAAAAGAGGAATTAAAATTACTATAACATTACTGCCTTCCTAATTCAAAAGGACGGATGTTCAAAAAACGACTTTTTACAATTAAAATGTTTTTTAATTTAAATGAATAGGAGACATTTTGAAAAAAAGGCAGGCAAGAGTACCCGAAACCGACGAGCATGTATGAAGAGATTGATAAATGTGGATGAAGCGAAAGAGGTATGTCAGAATCGTAGCAAGTAGCGTGACTGTATGTATGAAAATTTTAAAAAATTGTGAAATAACAAAAATATGTAAATTTTCATAAAATTTTAGAACGTGCAGTACTAAATGATTAACTAAAATCTCCCATTTCTCAAAAGCTGTGCCACTGACATGCGTCCTTTTAAATTACGACGGCAGAATAACATGAACCTTGACTTACATTTAATCCACCAAAATCTGCGATTATGGTTAAAGTTACTGTTACAGTAACTTGATACAACTTACAATTAAAATCTTTCACATTGTTCATTTTCGTAAAATTCACGTCAGCCTAGCCTAGATTAAGAGGGCATGTTTTGAAAGTCACATTATGCGTAAGCACCTTACCACCTTACCATGACATCTTAAGGCGATTCAATTCCGAACCAAGGTTGGATCGCTCGCTGTCAAATCCATACTAGAAGTGTTAGAAATGAACAAACGTAAAATTGAATCGCATTAAGACGCCATGGGAAAGTCCCAGTTTCTTTCTTCCATCAAATTATGTTTTGACATTAAGTGTCAACCCGAGGAACAGAAATGGCCGGAATCATTGTTCCTACTAAATAGGTTAAAAACGTCAAATATTGCAGCAAGCACTCGTGAAATTTATAGAACCGTCGACTTATTAGCTGAAAGACCAGATAAATCTGTTCTCAAATTCTAATAAAAAGCTGTATTTTATACAGTACTCAATTCAATGGCCTGATACGGCGCCTCTAGCTGATTGATGAATCTTTGACAGCAAAACGATGACAAGCAACGAGCTACATTTAAAAAGGACTAACTTCCAATCCTACAACAGTAACTTATACTTTGACTTCAAATTTATTAAGTCGTAATTTAGGACATGGACAAAATAGAAATGAGCCTTTTTCAAGTATTACAAGTTGAATTAATTTTATCGAGTGAGCACTGCCCTTTACCGGCAAATCTGATGCGGCCCGATTAAATAATACGTCAAGGTATTTCTACACCTTAATAGTTGCTATCGAATTTCTGTCGCACTTCGTCCGATAACTTAATAGGCGTGAACGGTCGAGTTACGGTAGGACAGAGTGCTAGTCTTAAGAAACAGTCGGTTATTTTGCATAGATTGAACTTTACACAGTTACTTCTAGTATTGTCATGATATCATTTATTGAAATTCCCATCCGTGCTGGTGTGGGAGCAAAGAAAAAACATAGAATTTACCAGCTGTTTCTCTTCCAGCGCGGAATTCGCGAAAATCTTAGGAATCATGTTATAGGCGATGTCGCTAGCAACTCATTACTATTTTCATTCACCTTCATCTTGCTAAAAGTGGCCTTTAGGTCTTGTTACCTTAGAATATATCTACCCCGTAAGGGATAAAGACGTTTCTAAACGACACTGAAAATTAGAACACAGAAAAATCCGAAAAGTAAAGCTATGGCCGGGAATCGAACCCGGTTCCTCGTCATATCGTGACGCGTGCTATACCCCAACACCCATAGCAGGTGGGTAAGCCTTGGAATTTTTCTATCTGTTACTAGCTGTCACGTAACCTTGTTACTATGCGATTTATTGTTGCTAAGCGTCATGTGTTTGAATGATGTGTCTGTACGACACAATTACAAACTCCCGTGGAACATCTCACTCACAAAAAAACAATGACAAATAAATACATAAAAAGACATATAAATAAAGACGTGATTTATTTTATGTATGTATAGTTTATTGAATCAGGCGTTAATTTGCGGAGGACCATAATCAATGAACAAACATTTGCTTCGCTACTGCGCTACATGAGCAAAGCAGCGAAGCAAACCATTAGGTTGGACATGAAAGTTTCATACTTTACACACAAATGGTGGATTTACAATGCAAAAAACTGTCCAAAATTATTCTGTACAAGCAATCGAGAATACATTGTCATGTCCTGCTACCGCTACACAGAAATTTACGGTAGGTACCTTCACGAGATATTTTATCTTAGCCCTTAGGCTTTGCAACAAATCTACAATCCGTGTGGTGTCGATGTCTATAAGTGGCGGCTTCTCATTTATCATTAGGTAGTTTAATAACGTCATTACGCAAGAAAATATACTTATACTGATATTTATTCGTATCAGCTTGTTTTAGAAGCAGCATCTTGGTACCTTTTGGTTATTTCAAATTTCTATGCAATGTTTCTTAGGTATAACGTAACATTTAATATTTCGGTGTAGAAGCATGCTAGTTCAGTTGGTCTATTATTAAATAGACTGCGAAACTCCACAACTTTCTACGGACCATCTGCGAATAGGATTCTCCACTACATTTTCTAATCAAAACAAACCTAAGTGGAGAAACAAGGTGCACTCGGTAGTAGTAAGGTATAATAACCAAAGTGAAATGCAACCAATACCTTACAAGGCTAGGAAGCACTACTTCGGAGACAGATGTAAAGTATTGAAATACATTAAATAGATTACCTAGCCGATGGATTTCTGTTTGTAGTAATATAATATATCTGCTGTATTTCTACAGGGCATAAAAATTCACGCGCATAATAATGAGTTTATCAAGTTATATAAATTGAAATCGATGTTTCAAAAGTTGCATTAATAATAAAATTCTGAATAAAAAAAATAAAAAATGAATACAAGCTTTTGTTGCTGACTGTACTTGCATTGTCATACGTCCTACATATGTGTACCAAATTTCAAGTCAATCGGACCAATCGTTGAAGAGTTCCCTCCTGCGGAGACGACCTTGGCTGAGTTACCAGAACTCCAATACCAGATTATTGTATTGTCATCCGACTTACTCAAGTATGCAAAATTGAGTCGCAAGATTCCAAGATGCAAGTTAAAATTAAAAGCTTGTAATAAATAAGAATTCGAATCAGTGATGAAAAATGTTAAAGCTATTCTCTTTAATAATCTTTCTCAGTCACAACTGCATTAAGTCAGTTATTTTATCTATATTCATCCTAGCATTGGATAGCAATACACACTCACAGTCGGCTTCCTTAAATAAATACTTACTTTACCATAATAAATGTATAGAAAGATGGATGCTTATGTCAAGGAACCGACACTGTACCTACTGACGTTTCCTCAGCATTTTATACGTTCATTCAAACACAATTTAACTCTTATGAAACTGATATCAAAACGTTAGGCCAATTCTCATGGGTCATGTGTGTAACAAAATGCTATAGTACTATTTCAAGTGGTGTTAAGATCAGTTATAAATAAAATAGTTGTCCTCCCACAAACCAATTAACTGAATCGATTGACCAGAGCAACGCTCGATAACTAGGCCTTTGATATCAGTGAGTGAACATAATAAAACAATGTATTACTCAAGTCATAATAAAAGACAACAATGATCACAATGAGAGTGAGTCTTGACTAGAAAGTAAATAAAACAGATACGTGTATCGACAGTTAATACTGAACACTGATCTTATAATTCAACAAAAATTTCAAGAGTACGTTTTTCTTTTAATCGTTACATTTTCAGTGTTTCCCAACACCTAACAACATTAGTGTCCAACTTTTTTTTAATGCCAGCCATTAATACGCCCCTTTGTGAAAGAAATCAGTGAGTACTACTTAGACTTACGTCAGTATTTCCAGGGTGCGAATGTTTGTTTCGTCTTAGACCACGCCTACAATTCCGTCATTTTCTGTCTAGATAATCCTGTGTTTTACGAGTGGCTAAAAGAAAAATTGTTCCGATTTATCACCTCACATATATTTTTGTACATACATAATTATATACATACACAAATCACGTATTTATCCCTTACGGGGTAGACAGAGCCTAAAGTGACAAGACCTAGGCCACGATTAGCAAAAGTGTGGGCGTGTAGATGGCAAAAATGGAATCAAATTAGTAATGGGTTGCTAGCCGCATCGCCTATTACACGATTCCTATAATTTTCGCCCAAACCCTCAATGGTTTTTACCATCTGCGCGGGAAGAGAAGCAACTGGTACATTCTATGTTTTTGCTTTGCTCCCAGACCAGCATGAAAGTATATATTTACATATTTTTGTGATGTTCGTATTTTCCTAGGGATTGGCTTTCTAGTTTAACCTAGTATGTTTGAATGCGTGACATATGTGTTAACTGAAGCAATTTACTCCACATCACTGCTAATACGGAACATCAAGGCAGAATGTCTAGTTAACGTGCTTGAAACAACTTACGTTTAGAAGTTCAACTAAATTAGTGAAATACTTCCTTCTATAAAAGGCAAGACTAACAAACGAAAGTATAAAAAACTGGCAAGTGCAAGTCGGATTCGTGCATAGGGCTCCGTAAATACCAGATGGGCATGCAATTAAAAATAAAATGTTGCTATGTTAGAAACTGAGATTGCTATGTTACAAAATTTTGGAATACTGCTACCGTTTAGATGGTGGAAAATGTTGCCACCGTGCACAGCTCTGCATCTGCGTGAAATGCGCCTGGGGTCGCTTGCTCAGTCAAGGTTTTAAAAAAAAACTTTAAACCTGGGTTAAGGATCACTCCCATACATTTTAACGCTACTTAATCCTGGATTAAAGATTAACTTAGTTACACAAAAGCCCGTCTAACTTTCATTTTCTAACACAAACGAAGATCCTTTACTTTGACTTGACGCTTGCTTTTGTCTTATACACTGACGAGCAAAAATAGCGGGTCACGTTCCGTACAACGCAGTATAGGTACAGGCAAAAATACAAGTGTGTAACTTTATGAATAGTGGGTATGTACTTAAAGGTTTATGTCAACTTAAACAATAGCCGGTTAATAGCGACTATCGCAAATAATTGATCTATTTGAAAGCCTAATGTCTTACTTTCATGGGGTCAGCGTCACGATCCCGCTCGCTGTTACCGTCTGTCATTACTCTAATAATACTCTAATTGTTCGTGAAGAAATATCAACTGACCTCCTTAATCGGTTCTTTCATCGGTTGGATTCAACCACTGCTTGTGTAAGTACTTCCGAGTTCCAATTATTAATATTAAAGTTTAGAAAAACCGGCCGGACCGGTTTTAGACATCAAACGCTCCAAAATAAAATAAGAGTCGGAAAAGTTGAAAAGTCTGTTTTATCATCACTATCACTACATAGTATAAAACAAAGTCGCTTTCTTTGTCCTTATGTCCCTATGTCCCTATGTATGCTTATATCTTCAAAACTACACAACGGATTTTGATGCGGTTTTTTTTAATAGATAGAGTGATTCAAGAGGAAGGTTTTTATGTATAATTTCTACGCAGACAAAGTCGCGGGCAGAAGCTAGTTTAAAATATTGAATTGCCATTGCGTTCCACTGATATACTTGTACACTACACATGCTACTTTTCACAATGTGTGTTTATGAAGCATCAAATACTCTTAAAAATGGCTTCACACGCTGGTGTAAATAGTATTGGTTTAAAAGTAACTGTAACATGTTTTTGTTTTTTAAGAACCTACTTCACTACATAGTATAAAACAAATTCGCTTTCTCTGTCCCTATGTCCCTATGTATGCTTATATCTTCAAAACTACACAACGGATTTTAATGCAGTTTTTTTAAATAGATAGAGTGATTCAAGAGGAAGGTTTTTATGTATAATTCTGCGCAGACAAAGTCGCGGGCAGAAGCTAGTTTAATATAGAAGATTTCAATGGATGTTTTCTAAATACTTATATTTAAAAAGGTTATAGCATCCAGATGCCACTATGAATGTTTTTTATTTGAAGTAAAAAGTTGATTAACAGAGCTATAGATGTGGAGGAAGGGGCAGGACGGTGACCGCTAAGCGTCTACAATTTGTGAAGGTCTTGCGTCCTCCCGTCTCCCATGCTATGCGAGATGTCCGTTGTCGTCGACTATAATTAAATAGATTCATATGTTTTTAAACAAAGCTTTAATAGCTAAAGTATACGAAATGAAGGTAAATATTCAATAAAGAAAGTTTAGATTCAAATTCAGGAATTCAACTCAAATTTCATTGGCTTGATAGTTGTCAGTAAGTTCTTCGTATCGATAAAAAATTTGCAGTTCTGTAAATTTACGTGTGTGTATGTTTTAATTTACATTTAAATAAATAATTCTGCGAAAATGCTAAAGCAGTAAAAATGAGTCACTATTGGTTGTAATTATACCTATCAGCATTTTAATAACTCTCAACACCATTTATTTATTGCAGCGATAAAATCGGTCAAATGATGCATTTTAAGCTCATTTTATTTATTTATTTACTAACCTTGTGTATGATTAATACGTGAAGCAACTTAACGTGACGTGATGTACTAATTATGCTATTAATTTTTTCTCTCGCATCAAGCTAAGACGTTTTTAATGAATTACATTCTAAAGCTAATAATTTGTTCAAGTCAAAATAAAAATATATTTGCATGAGATTAAGTATATTAAACTTGAAATAAATAGTTTTATATTAGTGCCCACATTTTCTAAGCTGAAGGTTCGTGAATACAGTTTATTTTGAACGAAAAATTTGAGATGCAGTCATTTAAAACCTGGGGGGTTAATATAATCACACCCCTAAAAATACCACAAGTCTATACTAAGTTATACCACTTTCAAATTGGATTTTTACAGGCATGATTTCAATCAAAACTCATTTCTTTGATGTATATCGCGTGGGCATGAGAGGTTTCTACGCAAGCGGACTCTTTTCCTCTCTTACCTTCTGGTATTACGGAGAGAAGTTAAATATGGCTTACAATTGGCATTAATATCGCATTGCAGATGACGCTGGCAACGTGACAGATCATATATATTCACCTCATTTCCTATAAGTTGTTTAACAAAACTTTAACCGTCTTTTCCCCCAAGCACCGAGCCCCAGATTTCAGCGCATACGTACCATGTTTATAGCATAAACTTATAAAAATCAAATTTGTAATACAAAATACTCTGTTTTTTTGGAAGGTTTGTACTTTTCATTCATAATATTATGCTGTTATAGATAACCGGCGAAAGTCTAATAGCTTACAGTTATCCACCAAATTAACTTTACTATGCGTAGTCTTTAATGCAATTACGGACAATAGTCCACCGTCATAAAGACTAAAATTGAACGAGTTATATTTTTTCATCTCACGGTTGCTGCATGTACAAATTATTACATATTACACAATAATGTACTGGTTACAATAATATTATAATAACACATTTTCATGCTAATTACACGTATGTAACCCACTTTGTATGTTTTAGAACATCTGTGTACACCTCTATAAAACTAATAAAGACTGTTTGTGATGTATGTATTTGTTTGAAATGCGGCTGTTATTGCAGGAAGATAAGCATTCATTTTCGATATTTTTATCATAAGAAAACGCACATTTTTATGTTTTAATTAATGAGCTTCGCAAAATTGATTAAATTGAAATACTTATGTAGTTGCTATTTTTATTACACTTGTATTAAACTGTTAAATTGATAGCACCTCCGAGCTATTCCCTATTTACCTGTGAATGATGCATCCTTAATCAAACTAAAAACTGTTTATGTTATTTTTAAACGTCATCAACAATTACCATAAAATCATTAAAACTATACTCATACTAATTAATCCTCTTATAATAATGCTGAAAAAGAACTATAAACACACGCACCAGCAAATCACCAGGCTCACGTCCAACAACTCGTATAATCGACACTAAAACACTGCGCTGGCGCCTAGCGGATGTGTCTTCCTCGCGACGCGCGAACATCAACTGCTTGCGGCGCACGCGCCTCGCCCGCCTGATAACAGATACGGATAAGCTTGCAGAAGTTTTGATGACAACAAATCTTAACGAAAGCTTGGACCTTGAATGTTTTGTTGTATTCAATTGGTAATTGTTCTTTCGAGTAAATTAGAGGCGCCAATCAACGTTTCCGATATTCAATTAGATTTGATTGGTGGATTTGTTGCACCTGAATCGCATCAGTTACATGCATATATGTAGTATCTTATACGAGATAAATGTAGTAAAGGATGGCTGTGTAAAAAAAAGGCTTATTTGACTTCATACTCTGAAATTCGATATTGGAAGTTATGTATCGTGACATCCTGCTCTCACCAATACTTCAATAGCAGAATGTGAGGGGTGGTATAATACGAACTTTGAATTTGGGAATTGACCCCAGACTTCACAGTTAGTCAAATGCAAGTTGTGTTAGTAAAACCAGAGAGTCAAGCTAAGAATGTGATACCAGAGAAGAATATATTAAAAAAACAAAGTTTAATGAACCTTGAAAAACAACACATCTGCTAACAAAATGAGAGACTATCTTTCCGATACTGTTTAAAGTAAACGTAAAAGATCCACTTTTATAAAGACAACATCAACCATTAAATTTGGGTGTCATGTTGTAAATCGTGCACAAATAACTGTCTTAGCAAAAATGCCTAAATATTTCCTCAATTACCTGTACGTGAACGACTCCGAGCTTAATATCATTTGCGATAGTTTCATAGCACGGGTCAAGCTAATTAAGAAAGTATCAACCTCATAAAATTTAGATTTACATACATGCACGGTACAATACTCATAAAGCTACTTATGTATTCATGTCATGTACAGATTGACATTTTGTAAAATGATTGCTCCCATTTTTCATTCAAAGTAAGTGTGTTATCAGCGTTTGCGCATAATAAGAGCCAACAACAATTTGCTAAATGGAATCAAATATACAATTTGTGTCAATGGAAATTAACCAAGGATTGCGGAAGCTAGATTTATGTTTTGCCTATGTCTTGCAAAGGCAAATGTCAAAACAAGAGATGAACCATTTTATTCCCTATCTCATGGATTTTTTAGAAAAGCCATCGAACAGTTTGTAGCTGTTATAACAGAGTAACAGATCAATAAGTAACTCATGCTATAGGAAATGCCTACTTCCATATTTTCATTTCGTAATGAAACGGTTGGAAATACCTAGAAGGTACGTTAGCTGTTGTTAACGTTAGATATATCCCCAGCCTTTCCAGAGAATTGTAAAAGCAATATTATAATTAAAGGCTGAACGATAATAAATCCAATAGTATTATGTACATAATTTCCGGGAAATAAGTGGCGTGCAGTAATCACACATAACCTTTTTTATGGTAATTGCTATTTGCTTAAAAATGTGATCAGAATATTAAACACCCATAATTCTTATAGCAGTTGTTTTTTCTCCTGGTCTTACGAAGGCATATACAGCATGCTGCTACTTTAACCGAAATGAAAATGAAGCATCATGTGTACAATTTCAGAGGTTCCGAAAATCCAAATACCTACTAATTTATTTGTGGTTTTCAAATAATTTATAACTAAAAGATGCCACGTTTAAGCTTTATATTATGTAATAACAATAATGAGTTAAAAACGTGAGGGATAAAGACGTGATATATGTTTGTTTTGTTTGTTGTATGAGTTAAAAAAAGGATAGCCCTGACTGACTGGCTGACTCATTAGCGCCTAGCTCAAAACACAAGACTGTACTTTTAATGGCATTGTCATCCCTCGACGAAAAATCATTTGCAAAATTTTGATGTGGATAATTTACTCACAAAGGATCTGTACAAGTTAAAATGAAAGCTTGTGAACATTACAAAGTCTACTTTTCCCATCAAAGCTGAGTTTAGCAGTCAATGACGTCACTAGTAACACTAACAATATACTGGTGGATATTTTTTGCTCTTACTGCTACGATTGACAGAATAATTGGAGTAAACGATTCAAGTCCCACTTTTTTGTACCGAGCAACACTAATAATTAGCGATTCACTTCATCTTTTATACATTTTAACAAAGCCGCAAGAAAAAAAAGAAAACTCGTTGAAAATTAACGCTTAGAAAAACTTGTAAAAGGCTTAATTAAAATATACTCGCGCAAATAAAGAAAATTCAAGAAAACAAATGAAAAAAATCATTATACATGTCTATAAATTTCCGATTTTTTCCCTGAGCAATATTTGGGTTCGAGTTTTTGTTTTAAACACCCCCTATGTTATAATAACACGTTGAACATACATAAATCTATGATTGATGCTAAATGGACCATGGTATTGCTTCCACGTTTCATAAAATTCTTTCCGTTATAACTCGGTTACTTATGGATTTCTCAAGTTCCTAGAGCATTGCTCGGTAATAGCCCCTACATAATGATCTCGACGGATTCCCGATATTGAGGTCAAAAACACAAATCTTTACTCGTAGTAAGTATAAAACTTAAGTCCATTCTAATCTGAGTAATGTTCACTTCACTTACACTAAGTTTGCGAAATGTCTATGTACTGCGGCGAGTAATTTTTTTCCGTGAAACCTCGTTTTGTTAACTTTTTGACTCAATCATATTTCTATTGCAGTTGGTAAGTGGACCTAGTAAAACGTCCCTCCAAATTGCTCAAAATTCGAAATTCAAAATTTATTTTTGCAAATAGACCGCCAAGGGCTCTTTAACATGTTTTTTTTAAACTACCAGCGCATTCGGAAAGACCATCATTACCAAGAAGAATGCGCCGCAAAAAACTCAGCTAAAAGTCATTTTTTCAAAATAAAATACATTAAGCTACTACAATACTTAAATTCAACTTAAATTAAATACATTTATAAAAGGGATGTATCATAAGGTCCCCAAGGCTTAAATTATATCAGTCTACATATAGTAGAGATGTATAAAGTAACTAACATCATCTAACTTGATAACATTGTAAAGTTAGCGATGTTTTGTTGGTGTTTGCGTGTAGATTAAGACGGCCGATGAATTTAGTGTCACATGAGGTATACAGAGCGATTACAGAAAAAATCTGGAACAAAGACTATTAAACATTACACGATGAAAAATTTGCATTATACCCAATGTCGAAATGTGCCTTGCAATTAAGTATTGAAATGAGTTCATGCGTTTCTCCTCACGAGTCCTTCACTCATGCCTATCCTTTTCCATAATAACTGTATTCATAACACATTAGTTAATAGAAGGTACTATAATTTACGACTTGCGCAAATCAGCGCCGCCGCACAATTGATATATCATCCAGTTTGTAGCTATCAACCTTGATACGATTTAAAGCAAGTTACTTTTTTTTGGTACTATGAAGGCTTGTCTTGTTCAATCAGGCGTTAGGCTGTGCAGTGTACATCCACTAGAGCTGTTTTGTGATTCTAAGCGATCCACGTCCATGAACGTGATCACTACTCGTGGGAAACAATCATAACGTGACCCTTTCGCTCTTAGGCGTTATACGGAGTTAGGTGTCTTGGCTGTCAACGTCAACGCACGACTTACGTCAAGTTACTTCACTGATATCGGGCAAGCGAGTCAGTTTGTGTGCAGAGTGTTTGCCGAGCACAGCAATTACTTCACAGACAAGGGCTCAATTTTTAAAAGCGCATGATTCAAAAATACCGTTTGATAATTATACCAATCTGTGTATTGCCGCAAAACTATAAATTAAACTTTCGACTAGCTGACAATGCTTTAATTTTCTTCAACTCTACACTTATTTCAAATTTTTACATACATACATATATCACGTTTTTGTCCCTTACGGAGTAGACAGAGCTTAAGGTAGCAAAACCTTAAGGGCACGTTTAGCATGATTAAGGGCGTATAGGTGGAAAGGGAAATCAAAATAGTGATGGGTTGCTACTCGCATCGCCTGTAACATGATTCCTAAGACTTTCGCCCATTCCCTGATGGGCTTTTACGATTTGCGCGGGAAGAGAAGCAACTGGTAAATTCTACGTTTTTTCTTTACTCCCAGAACAGCACGGAAGTTCAAATTTGTACCACTTTCAAATTCTTACTGGATTAAAATGGGAACTAAAACCCAAGCCCTCTGGCTTTGTTTATGAGAACAGACTTGTGTCCATCAACAGGACATATTAACCTGGTGATGGAGGTGATGAAATACGTGATGAAATGTAACCTATCTACAGATCCATATACATGTAAATTGACACTACTTTGTTACAAAGAACAAGTTTACCTTTAAAAGCCTGCAGCGAGATTAGCTTGCAATATTTATACATTTATACGAACGATAAAGCAGTTAGTGTAATAAAGTCTAATCTCATTACTTATTAATGACCTCATAGTACTAATTTATGTATTCGTAAGAATCAAGAGCGAGTAGATAAAAGTTTGATAGGATTTTTTTATTGAACCAGGCGTTACTTTGCGGAGGTCCATTTCAATGAACAAATAATATTTACCTTGCTACTCCGCTACTCACGTGCAAGATAACCAAGCCTGTGTGAAATATAAATGTTTTTCATGCAATCCACTACTGCCACATAAAACACATTATAAATCCCGCAAACTATTATCCATTACACCACACAAACACTGACGCGTTTCGATCCCTTTACTGATCATTATCAAATTTTAATGAGCACAACTGTTACACATACAAAACCCACGGCAAAGGGCTTTGCACGAGGCTTAGTCACGTGAGTAGCAGAGTAGCAAGGTAAATATTTTTTGTTCTTTGATAGGAATAGTTGCATGGAGCACACGCAATGTCTAATGAGCCCGTATACTGACAGATGAGGACAGCAGCCTAAGCCCCCTTATTACGAGAGGACTGCGCCAAACGAAGAGTAGACTAGAGACGATGACGACGTCCCAGACGAAACGGCACACGAATAAGGCTATACTTAAATTCGATACAAACAACATGAAAATGTGAGCAAGTACAAGTACTCTTTTAGATCAAAACATCGAACCTGTTTAAATACCGTGCTCTGGTTTTTATTGCTTCCTCGCTATTATTATTGACTACCTACCCGTCCACCGCCCACATTCGTAAAGAGTCATGCATTTAACAACCGGTTTTCAGAAGTCCGTATGAAATATGACCGATACAATAGTAAGCGAAATCTTTCATTACGAAACGTAATTTATTTTACAAAGCGATAAATGTTAAGTTGTGATTATTGTTGAAGCTTGAGGCAGGGTTTCTCCGGTGAGTTATGGCATGCGTTATATTTTGGGAGTGCAAATTTACTGGTATATTTATTGATAGCAAGTTTTGTTGGGTCACTTTTCACTCCCGATAAATGTTAGTGCTCTAAATTTAGCATCTGCATCGGTTTTTTGAGAATGTAGATACCTAGCTACCTTCCAAGCTGATCTGGGAGCAAAGAAAAACATAGAATGTACCAGTTGCTCTCATCTCGCACAGATGGTAAAAGGCCATCGAGGAATTGGGCGAAAATCATAGGAATCATGGTTGTAGGCGATGCGGCTAGCAACCCATCACTATTTTGATTCCCCTTTCCACCTATACGCCCATAATCATGCTAAACGTGGCCTTTAGGTCTATTTACCTTAGGCTCTGTCTACCCCGTAAGGGATAAAGACGTGATTTATGTATGTTTGTAGATATATACATATACCCAGCAATCAGGTCACTTTACGTGACTTAAAAGTGACTTGATTGTGGAGTCACGTCATGAGAATAGATGTATGTAATCGAATAATGATGAAAATACATAAATATTTCTATTTGATACAATAGAAATAAAAAACCACATCCACATTTTAGGGGCGGGATCTTAGTGGCAAAAAGGAAACTCAGATAATTTAATCTTCATGAAAATTATTATATTTATTTATGTATTTATATGAGAGGCATTGGTAACCAAGAGAGATATTTTGGTGTTTTGTTTGTGCGGTATATATGTGATACGTAATTAAAGTTTAACAACAACCGTAACCTATGATTATGTCTAAACCTTTGATTGTGGTTATTGTTTTAGTAACTTGGTGCAACGCATACTAAATGTAGCGGTAAAACCGAAAAAGTAAAACATAAAAATCAAGAAATAATTTCTTGATTCATTTGATAGTACCTATCATTTGAAAAACAGCGTCTTCTCTCGTCCTTGGTGAGCAGTAGATGTTCCATGGGAGTTTGTAATTGTGTCGTACAGACACATCATTCAAACAGATGATGCTTAGCGACAAAAATTCGCATAGTAACAATAAGGTCACGTGACAGTTAGTAACAGGTAGAAAAATTCGGAGACTACCCACCTGCTATGGGTGGTGTAGGGGTATAGCACGCGTCACGGAATGACGAGGACCCGGGTTCGATTCCCGGCCATAGCTTTACTTTTCGGATTTTTCTATGTGTTATAATTTTCACTGACATTTAGAAATTTGTAGCAAGTTATGTTTCGCCCAGATACTACCTACAGAACCTTCACTCCTACAGGCACGTAACACTTTACTGTTGTTTTTTCCACAACATTGATCAACTAAAATCGAGTAAAGAAGAACGTGCAGCCGCATCCAAGGTGAGTGTTGACTGAATCTCCCTTGAGTTACTTCCTGGTCTATCTTAATCTTGGAGGCTTGGGGTTCCTTCGATTGTCTTCGTTAAGTAGGAAGTGTCAACGTTTTGTCTAAATATCTGTATCTAACGATGTTACTGCAAGTATTCGTTTTTGCTTTGTCTATATGATTTTGTATGTTTAAAGAGATGAGCGAATGAGGCACCGATTTTGGCTTGTATAACAAACTTCTTAGGGTTTTGGCAGAATACCAGCACTGTAGGTTTCCTGCAGTACATGTATGCTGATTCAGCGCCTATTCTCGACATCGTCCTCATCATCACCGCATTGTTCTTGTTTTCGGAAACAACTATAAATAATAAGTGCGTGTTTTAACTATTTTTTTTTGTTTTTTTTTCCTTTTAATTTGAGCTTTGTATGTGTTTGTCGTGAATAAAGTTTAGATCTGTCTATATTTCTACGATGTTTTTTCATCATGCATGATTTCCCATAAGTTCATACATAAATCACATCTTTATCCCTTACGGGGTATACAAAGCCTAAGGTGTCAAGACCAATAGGCCGCGTTTAGCATGATTGTGGACGTAAAGGTAGGAAAGGGGCAGTCAAAATAGTGATGGGTTGCTAGCCGCATCGCCTATAACGTGATTCCTAAGATGTTTTTTATTTACTCCCAGACCAGCATGGAAAAAATATTTTAAAACAGTCTACATTTTATCATCCATGAAAAAAACTGATGTGTCACCCTGCAAATATTTGAATAAAGTTCCACAAATAATGTTTTATAGATATTACACTTAATTACTTATTTTTGCGTAGTACCAACATGTAATTAAAAATGCACTCACGTTCAGAAAACAAATTGTATAGTCTTAAAAACGATACCTAAAATACAATCTCCTATCCTCAATAATCCTCAATTCATTCTCGTTGTTCAAAAAGTGTCATTGGTATAAAATAAAGAAACATTGGTATTCTTCAACGTACGCAACGGTACGCAAGAAAAACTGGTGTAAATCGACTAATAAAGAGGTAAAACATATGGAACTTGCAAGATCATTTTTTCCCATATAATAAGCACTTGTATTACCAATTCCCTAGCGATTGATAAGCGATCCCCGATACAGTATAACCTAGCTGCTGCACCCTTGAAAATCAAGCGTTGCATGATCAGTTCATCGACTTTGTTGTTTACTTGGTACCACATTTTTTCGCATTAATTTTTCAACTGTTGAAAACCAGTACGCCATACCTGATTTTAATTAATACAGAATACATTGTAACACCGTTTTAATTCCAGCCACTTAAGGCGTTTTAAATAAGTGAGCGGGTATGTATATCTTAAACCAATATAAAGAAATATATCGTTTCTTTGGCAAGTTTTCACACACTCTGTCGTAAATGGTTTCCATCAGCTATTCAACAGGCGTTTAGTATGCCTTTGGCGCCCTCCCACGACGTCGCTCAATCATTCTGACACACTCCAAATCAGTGCTAAAAGACGACTAGTATAAAGACCCGACACGACCTTTGTATTAGAAGACATCTTACCCACCTCTTAACAAATCTAGCAAGGATTGAACCAAGCTGTATAAAATTGCTAAAGCGTTAATGCCGTACGATTAAAACACTTTAATACAGCCTACCGGGCGACCTGCAGTTGACATCCAGCGCTTTCTGATTTATAGCACCATTATACAAAAGGAGTTCCATGGGCGGTGATAATTTAATTAAAATAGGTGATGTAACAATACCTCGATGTTGCTCAAGAGCGGGATGCACGTAGGCTGTTTATAAGCTGCATAAAAAAGGTTACCATGGTTGATTACGATTAAAAAGGATTGTGCGTATAGTGCGCAATAAAAAACAGTGGGTAGATGCTTTTCTCTTCATGCTAATTAACGCAATAAAAATAAGAGGCAGATTAGTATTGATACTCAAAAACATTCACAATAGGGAACATTCATTAAAAAAATATCGCATTCGTAATAAATTATAAAAATACAAAAGAGATGACAAAAAGTGATATCAAAAGTAATGTCAGTCAAGGAATACGGAAGATAATAATACGAATTTAAATTCCTCCATATTTAAATTCTGTTTTTCTACAAAGAGATAGAGACAAATCTTTGGTAGCTTATCATTTCTTTTTTTTATTGCTTGTGACATTAGTATGTTATAGTTTCCGCAAACTATACACGCGGTCACTGACGAGCATCATTATATTGAATGATGTACTAAGTCATACAGCCTGACACCCCGTGTATCAGATCTTCCATTCAATAGGCATGTCGTAATCGAACACCAAAGACAGAAAAGCCACGGCCAAACGCCATCAAGATTACTAATGTACTATTTATCAAAGACAATTTTTAATCCTTACTAATATTATAAATGCGACAGTAACTCTGTCTGTCTGTCTGTCTGTTACGCTTTCACGCCTAAACCACTGAACTATTTTTAACGAAATTGGTTACAGAGATAGATTCAGTCTCGAGGAAGGACATAGGATAGTTTTCTTCCCGGAAAATCGTATAGTTCCCGCGGGATAGCGATCAGCGAATTCTGCGCGGACGGAGTCGCCGGCCGCCGCTAGTACGGCACGAACTGTAGCGCTTCGTATTGATAAGTTTGGCCTTTGAATTAACAAGTGTACAGAGGCTCATTGTATGATAATATGGTAATCACAATAAAATTGGTACCTCCCATTTAATGCTCGCCCATATGTTTGGGGAACACTGAATGTGTGGCAGTGACACTGCTCCGCCCACTCCTGCGCGTACGCTGCAAGTAGCACAACGCTATTATTGCACAAAGGGCGATGCATACGCATAATAGATTTGCATAAGCATTTTGTGAATAGCAGCATAAGGGTGTTTGTAGAAGCGGGTTATCAACATTGACAATTCGCTACGCATAATATAAATACTCGCCTAACGTTTATAGTGAAAGTTTGCTAATACGATTTAAATAATTTATCTGCTGTTTGAAGATTCATCATTTTCATTTAAACAGCTTTTAAAAAATTACTCTTGAGATAGAAATATAAACAAGTTAATCAGATTGACAGATCTATACATATTAAGAGTAATTGCTTAATCCTGTACTACTCGTAGCTGTTACTAAGGAATTAAATAGGGGGCCAGATGCGCGTGATTTTTCTTGTTTTGAGTCGCGTAGTTTTTGTTTTGTGTAAAAAAAATAGGAGTTTTTTATAAAACGGAATGTAGCAGATTGCGTCGCTTTTGGTAGCGCAATTGCGCGACCAAAAGCGACACAACTCAAAAAAATCCGCTTGTTTGGCCGCATCCTTAGACATAATTTTTACCAAATGACGTTTCCTTCCTCTGTACATGTTTTGGGTCAAACGTAACGTAATCCCCGATCTTATTTGGCAAAAACAGATTCATTTCCAAACAAAAGCCGGTAGCGAGCCGATTACAAACGACTGTATTAAAAATCTGAACGCATACTACGAGCGATGGATCAAATGCCAACTGGTTGTTTTATATTAGGTAATGGTTTGCTGAAATTATGTCTCGTTCTGTTCTGTTACGCAAAGGTATTTTCAACAATAACACGTATATGACTTGGATAGAAAATGCATATTGACGAGTAAACAAATTAATTTTTGTTTGCAAAATAATTTACAGCTATTGAAAATAATGTCATTATAACAGTGAAACAATGCAAACAATCATCTTTCTTCACAACGAACAATAGATGTTGAATACTGGCGCATTGCTCAAATGTTATTGTACCTACTTTTTAAGCTAAAAGAGCTACAGTGAAAGGAAAAGAAGGAGAAGGCCGAGGATAAGGTACTCTGATTAAACAAAGAAGGAAATAGATGTTGTGTCATAGTCATATCAGAGGGTGAAAGAAACTCTAACAGTAACGGATTGAAGGAGACTGCACTGACAGCACCCTTAAAATGCTGAGTTGGGACCATTTTGTGGACCATTTCTCTGTTCTTTTTAACATCTTTTTATCTAAATTTCTAAACGACACTGAAAGTTATCCGAAAAGCAAAGCTATGGCCACCTGTTATGGTTGGTGTAGGGGCATAGCACGCGTTGCGGTGGTCACCGTGTGCGCCCGCAACGCCCGCAGTTCAAGGCCTGGAGGGAACGTGTGTGTTTTTAGACGGTAGGCCTCTCCCCTCCTTCCATAGGGAAGGCAGCGGCGAGATGGAGAGCCCGTCATACCTCCGTTCGTATGCTGCCCCGAGCGCGGAGATGCATAAGGCGCATTTTCCACACGTTAAAAAAAAAAAAAAAAGGGGCATAGCACGCGTCACGGAATGAATAGCTTTACTTTTCGGATTTTTCTATGTGTTCTAATTTTCAGTGTCGTTTAGAAATTTAATTTCTAACGGTCAAACCGTAAAAGTATTTAAACATAAAAAATCAAGAAGTAAAAATCCTTGATTCATTTGATAGGACCAATGTGTATATCTATTTGTTGTTTTGTGATGTTCATAAATGAACTTTTTTACCTTCTTTCTTTATTCTTAAATACCTATACATGAAGATAGAGGAGTTTGGAGTATAAGTTATTCAACATTATATATTATTTATTATTATATTTGTGTCAATTTATTAACTATTGTGTTTATCTATTTGTTGTTTTGTCATTATCTTGAATGAACTTTTTTCTTTCTTTCTTTCTTTCTAAATTACGGGTAAGTAAGCTAAGTTTCGCGAAAAGTCTTATCTATTCTGTTCGAAGTGAAGACCATTTTCTTTAGAAATCAGTCTATTAGAAACTTTGATAATTATATCGGTATCGCTTTTGTAATAGCTCCTGCAATAACTGAAGGATAAGTAGTATTATTTTCACTTCAATCATCTGTTTAACATGTTACCCGAGTAAAATTAGCTGGCATAATAGAATGTAAGCTGCACGTTGCTAAATACCTGTCAGGTTGTTAGAAATGTAAAACAAAACGCTTAGGCCTCGATACCTGAAACCCAAACAATCATTTCATTAGGCACTGCAATATTGTTACACTACACTACACTCAGAACATAGATAGTTTGACGTCAACGTTAGATTATTATTGTCATTTTTGTTTTAAATATTTTTAAAGTTAAGTAAAATCTATTATATTAAACGATTCTTGCACAAAACCGAGTCGATTCACATTAAAAAATCTTGAAACTTTTATATGTAAAAAAAAATTGCATGTCGTTGTTCGTGTTGACTGAATACTACTGTACTGTCATATATGTAGCGTAATAACCTGTACTTTTATTTATGTAAGTATTCTAGCAAAAAAACCATTCTCATTCTCACACTAGCAAAGACATTCGCTTTGCACTTCAAAAATATAAAGTATCGTCAGTACATACGGTCAATTCACACACTGCACCTAATTTCTTTAACCTGGCCCTCAACGCCAGTGGTCTTAAAGCGTGAACTTTATAACTCCAAGATAACTCAGGGTTAAGAAATGTCAAAATGTATGAAACTGTCATTTCCAGTGCAATCCAGTTTTTTATTACTACATGCTGGTTTAGGGGCAAAGAAAAACAAAATGTAACCAACTGCTTCTCTTCACGCGCCGATGTTAAATCCCATCAAGGGAACGGGCGAAAATCGTAGGAATCATGGTTATAGGCGATGCGACGAGCAACCCATCACTATTTTGACTCCCCTTTTTTATACGCCCAGAATTATGCTAAAAGTAGACTTTGGGTTTTGTTACCCTACCTACCTTGTATGTATGTATTTTTTTTTTTAATTAAGACCATGCAAGTGGATTTAAGAGATTTAAAAGTCCGATCAACTTTTGTTGAGTCACTATAGCTTAGGTCTTAGGTAGATTAAAATTAAAGATATCATTATGTACTTTAAGCCTCTAGGTAGTGGTATGGGTAGATATCTCATTTAACGTTCGCTATTTAAACTTTAAGCGCTGCAATTTTTTTAAATAATATTAATAAGCACGTTTAAACTGGGCAAGTCAAGTATAGCAATAAGTCAGATTGGGACACAAGTGGTTATATTCGAACTTTACGGAGAAAATAGCGAGTAATCGGCAATGGCTAATAACAGAGGCTCAAAGATCAGCGATCTTACGCATTACAGAATAAATGGAGCAAACTGCATTACGCCAAGTTCTGAAGGTACTCTTTCGTAAACTGAATTGCATGAATCTATCGAGCACTTAAGCCAGAAGTACACATGGCGGTAACTTGCACACTTTAGTGCAAGTTGCTTGCTTGCTGAGCTTAACTTTAGGGTTTTATTTAACTAAAAACTAATAACATTAATTAAAAAAAAATGTTGACTCATTAATTTTATGCCAAAAATGCCTTACATCATTTTGGATAACAGCTGATGTTCTTCAAACTATTGGACTGATTTTTATTAAACATCTCTAAGAACCATCGCAAAGAAATTGTCTTTCAAATGCAAAAAACTGCGTCCAAATCGGTCCATCCGCTAGAAAGCTACGATGCAATAGACAGATAGACACACACAGAGTAACAGCGATGTCAAAATTATAACACTCCACTTTTTGCGTCGGAGGTGAAAAATAGGTTCTTTGTATTGCAAATAAAAACCGTTGTGCGTCATTTGACGTAACTCTAACCATTACCCAGGTACTTAACCTATCAAAATAGGTACCAAACGCATCGTAAAGTGCATTAAGTATTTTGATAGCTCGTGGAGCTTGGCTTAAATTGAATAGTATTCGTTTGATAATCAACTTTAGTCTTTATCAGTGGCGTGGCGTCAAGTATATCAGAAAGCAAGCCGATAAGCATTAAACTAGCCCTTGCCTCTAATTCTGCACAATAAAAGTGCCCAACTGCCTTAAAATAAGCAAGCCGGTCGGAAACGAATTCTATGTACGCCACGCCACTGGTGTTTTTTCTCTTATAAATCGATTTAAACAAAGTAGATTCTCAATTTGACTGTATGCTTTGTCTATTTTAATATCCAGTTATACGATATAGGCATGCAAACTACTAGTATATAGAGCGTAAACTACACACTGGTATATTTCCGGATAGCATTTTAGAAGATTGCTTCTAATGCATCGATGCATCGATGATTTGATGATTCGCAAGCTTAAATTACTTGCAGAGGGATAATTCAAGCCCATTCGAGTGTACTAAGACATCACAGTGAGTATTAGATCTGCGCTGAAATTGCTCAATAACGACATGGATACGTTTATAATTCCTGTTTATTGGAGTTTAGTATATGTTTTTAGGTCCATAGACAGATAAACTCCTCAGCTGTAGATAAAAGTGTCAATTACTCCCATTACTTATAAAAACAAGTAAACAGAGGCACCTAAATACTATCAATTTTGTATTGAAATTCTTTAATAAAAGAAATTATTTTCTTTTGTTGAAAGAATAATGTTTTGTCTGCGTCTGGCAAAGTCAAATATCGGAGTAATATACATATATAAATAGGTACTTAAACAACATGAGCTTAATAAGTTTTTACGAATAATGTAATATCGGTTACGATCGCAACAAGGGAATCAGACCAACGAAATATATAGTTTAAAAAAGTTCTGATGAAAAATGAAGGAGAACCTGGGAGCGAACAGAGAAGCAACTTTGAAACGGAAAATTAAAGACGCGTTAGCACGGGAGCGTCCTGCGTGATGTCTGTTTCATGAACAAACAATATTTATCAGAACATTAATAATCTGTGCGATGTTATCGACGAAGTACCTAGCTAAACGTTAACGCCGGAAAGCGACTATTAAACGTTTATGCTCTCGCCTCGTGACGATCACAAGGTTATTTAAATTAGGTTTAGTACGATTATTAATCATGCGGTCATCCAACGCAATTATCTTATTGGTAGCTACTGACGGCTTGACGGTTAGTTACCAACGAAGGTACTCATAGGGCCTTTTTAAGGTGCTTACAACCGTAGACATACACGAACTGGTTTATTTTCTGAAACTTTGAATTGTGTAATACTTATAGAAGTACGATTAGCATTAAAAAAGTTTGAAATTAAAGACGATAGTGCTGTTTTGGTGCGCAAAAATGTATGAACACTCGAGCGATAGACAAGCGTGTTCGTTTATTGAACACCCCTTTTTCCTGTTTCATCTGCCTGATTTTAATAATATTTTTGTAATATTTGGCCAGTTTTTGAATCAATCATAGAACGGTAACGGGAACGGTCTTGACGCATTTAGCGTGACGTCTCTATAATTCTATCACTTATAAAACTTTATTCGGACTGCAATGAGCCTTGAATAGAACTGTACCGTTTCGATACGTTTACTACGTTTAATGGCAAGGGCTACTTTAACTAATTTAACGTGAGCGCGAATCTTCAGTGAGGCAACTATTGCGAGAATAGTCGTGATAAATTAAACTAAGGCCGACGAGGCTGCGCTTGTGGCAGATAAGCAATCGTTTCTAACACTTGTGCTGTCGGAAATAAAATAATATTGGTAAATTTAAGGGCATAGATAACTCAGCACCCTTTTAACCCATGCATGTTTTTGTGTGTCACGATTCTCACGATTGTTTCTTGTCTATTGGCTATGTGCATAGTAGCGCCATCTCGAAAACGTAACTTTAATGGGTTTGACAAATAGTGAATGACAAGTGCTTATTGTTATACATAAAATAAAGTAAACAATATACCATAAGTATACAAAGACAATAAATAGTATTTTTAGAGGCATTCCTTTTACTTCCACGCTGGTCTGGAAGCAAAGAAAAAATATAGAATGTACCAGTTGCTTCTCTTCCCGCGCTGATGGTAAAAGCCCATCGAGGGAATGGGCGAAAGTCTTAGGAAGGTGATATGGCTAGCAACCCATCACTATTTTGATTCCCCTTTCCACCTATGCGCCCACATTCATGCTAAACGTAGGTTTAAGTCTTATTACCTTAGGTTCTGTCTACTCTGTAAGGGATATCGACGTGATTAGTGTGTGTGTGTGTGTGTGTGTGTGTGTGTGTGTGTATCCGGCAATTTTAACATACAGACGGCAAAATCGTCTGTTACTGTTAAAGTTATTAGTGAAGTAACTTTGAGCGAATCAAATTAGACAGCATAATTTAAAAGACTAATGAAACTAAAAAGACATATGACTATGAAGATTTACTTGGAACGTGCGAAGTGGTTCAGGTTTTAGCTGTCATTTTTAGTATGGATCTGACAGCGAGCGAACCTAAACTGAATCGGGATTGAATCGCATTAAGACGTCATAGTAACCCCCCCCCCCCCCCCCCCCGGTTGCCTTTGGCTCGTGCGACAATTTCCTGCGATCTGAGACATTCCTTATGTCACCAGCCTGGAATGTAATGAACTATTGACGACTATTCGACGTACAAAATTGCGTGTACCTAATGATATGTGCATGATTTATGAACACTTAATTGTTATTACACTTCTGTTAAGTGCTTCAGTGAATAAAATGTCAGAAATGTAAACAAATTGTTACTATTAAAGCTGCCTTCGGAAATGCCAACTTGTTTTTAAATTAGCTCTGCATTATTAAAGGTGTTCAATATGTCAACCGCGTGTACGAATCAATAAAGACACATAGCTGAATAAAAAACTGACTTTGAATTAATTATTAAGTTCTAATGCCTTCAATATACAAAACTATATTACAAACTTTTTTATCGAAACTTACGACGCCATTACACTATGGTTATGTTGAAAGTAACAAAACATAGATGTCGCTTATTGTCATCAAGCGTTTCGTTCGTAAGTTCGTGAGGAAACAATCTCGCACCGCACGCGCACGTCTTCGAATCACGAACACGGGAACAAACACATCGATATTTTAAAATCGTTTCTATATTCTCATCATATTGCAACAACATTCAATCGTAACTCAAAAAGTAGTGTTTCAAACTCACTTTACCTGCCTGGCCACGCGTTTTATAATTAAACACAGAGGAAATGTCCAAATAGAGTGATAATCCCTCTCATCGTCCCTGGTGAGCAGTAGACGGACACATCATTCACACGATGACGCTTAGCGACAAAAATTCGCATAGTAATAAGGTCACGGTGACCGCTAGTAACAGGTAGAAAAATTAGAAGACTACCCACCTGCTATGGGTGGTGTAGGGGTATAGCACGCGTCACGGAATGACGAGGATCCGGGTTCGATTCTCGGCCATAGCTTAACTTTTCGGATTTTTTTGTGTTCTAATTTTCAATGACATTTAGAAATTTAGAGTAATAATCATTATGAGCTCTCCTATTCTACAACACATTTGAGATTTACCATTTTACCTACTATATTTTTTACAAGATTTTATTTAACTTCGTGATTGTTTTCCCTTCTCCAACATGCAACAAAGCCATTTAAGTTTATAGAATTTTCATTAAATGTTTCAACCGCAGCGTAGGACGTCCACCAATAAGATGAATGAATGACCTGTAGGCTTATAACCTAACTCGCTCGCAATCGCCATCGTGTTCATTTTGACAGTTCACGTATGGGCTGACAATTGGCATTGGAATCAGCTAGCTGTCACATTCATACAAGAACTGTCAAAATGAACACGATGGCGATTGCGAGCGAGTTAGGTTATAAGCCTACTAGTTAAAGTCGCGGGTTCACGGTGGATGCAAGCCGCTTCCAACCGAGGCAACTGGAGGTCTATGGGGGAAGCCTATGTCCAACAGTGGACGTATTATAGCTGAAATGGTGATGACCAAACTTTAGTGACGTGCTTGACCTTTCTGCCACATAGCCTTAGCGAAATTTTATCACATAAATTAGTATGACACTTCCCCTCTACTAGTTATTTCCTCCAAGATCAAATGCGAACGTACTAACGCTATAAACAACGTTAATGTAATACAATTTTAATGTCATGGGCCGGTAAACTTGGGCAGTACATCTGGCTCTATACTTTGTTTTGATTAAGACGTGTCCTCAAGATAGTACTGGTACCATCAGCCAACATATTTGGTTTGGTTATGGTTAGAGTTACAGTGAGTTGCACTAAGTTTAACGATAACTATTACTGATGGTTTCGACGAACATCGACTGAAAATTAATACATTCTCATACATAAATACACAAAAGACAGGGTAGACAGAGCCTAAGGTAACGAGACCTACAGGCCACGTTGAGCAAGATTGTGGGCGTAAAGTGGAAAATGGAATCAAAATAGTGATGGGTTGCTAGCCGCATCGCCTATAACATGATTTTTTTTTCTAAATTTCAATAAGAAAAATAGATAGTAGCCGATTCTCAGACCTACTGAATACGCATATAAAATTTGGTAAGAATCGGTCAAGCCGTTTCGGAGGAGTACGGGAACGAACATTGTGACACGCGAATTTTATATACAAGAAGAAGTTAGATGAAAAGTGAACTTATTTGGCCGACCGTACCTTTGAGTGCTACCTTGGCAAGACGCTGGGCTGGCCACAATTATTTTTATGAATAAAACATGAAACTTATATGGCAAATTAGAACAAGGAAATAGTTTTTGCTTTGTCTCACCTCAGCGACGAGGACAAAGCAATACAAATGAACTTATGATTATCTCTAAAGAATCTACTCCACATTGGTCGTTGTGAGATATACTTGTAATTTGAACTCCATAAACGGCTATCATTAATGTTTTTGCGGTTATATTCATTAAACTCCGCAAAAACAAGGAGGCTTACGTTGCTTCCGAATTTAATTAATAATTAAAGATTACCAAAACAATTAATTTAATTCGATTTAACAATTTTCCCTTTTCCATCTTTCCACTCATAATCATGCTAAACGTGGCCTTTAGGTCTTGTTACTTTGTTGTCTACCCTGTAAGGGATAAAGACGTGAGTTACGTGTGTGTGTAAAACAATTTATAAAAATTTTAATTTTCTTAATTTTATTCTGCGCCATATAATGCACCATGTTGCAGTAAACCATACATGCTATTAAAAGAACCATAAATCAATAAGTTAAGTAGTACAGACTAAGATAGTAATCAGTTACAAGCTCTTATGTTGAGTTCTAAAATCTTTTTTTTTGTATGCTAATCAATCGTGTGCTATAGGACACGTGTCTTAGCGAAACATCTCAAAAAGGAAACGAAATTTTACAAAAAGATATACCTAAGTACAATTATAGTGTTCCGGCTTAAAAGTTTTGTCGGCAACGAAAGGATAACACCTTATGGCGAGAAGTCGTCGCCCGAAGAACAAAAAGCTGGGCCAGCATGAAGGCCAACTAGTACAACTAACTTAATTATATATGCAAATAGTTCATCAGCACCATCTGATAGCCGAGGAGTATCTTACTAGGCACTACCTGTACGTGTTTACATTGTGCCTCTTAATTGCAACATTTAATTCATCATAGTGTCAAGGTCAGAATGGCATCCTGGTTTATGCAGTACTTATATAACTATACTTATACATAGACGACGTCATTATTACTCCTACATAGGCACGTTGACGTCTGCACACCCGCCAATGACCGCATGTGTGTGTTGAAGATAGAACCCTCAGTATACATAATCTGATACAATATAATTCAATCATCATCTGGGTGGAGACTGATCCCAGTGGGGGAAGGGTAAACGCAATTCTGTGCACGGTACTACTCGACAATTTTATCATTTACGTACATATATAAATCACATATATATAACACGTTTTTATCCTTTACATGCAGTGGCGTAACTATAGGGTGGCAGTGGCAAAATGCCACGGGCCCCTAGCTCTACGGGGCCCCGAACTGGCTTGGTTTAGCACAGAAGGGACGCTGATGCACTTCTTATATTGAGGAAGGAGCCCAATCCTACGAATTTGCCACGGGCCCCAGACGTTATAGTTATGCCACTGTTTACAGGGTAGAGAGAGCCTAGGGTAACAAGGCCCAAAGGCCACGCTTATCATGTCTGTGGGATGATGGAGATGCAGATCTTATCACGATTCATAAGATTTTCGCCCTTTCCCTCGATGGACTTTTCCCATCTGCGCGGAAAGGGAAGCAGCTGGTACATTCTGTTTTTTCTTTACTCCCAGACCTGCATGGAAATAAAATATGATTATAATATGACATATGAATAAATGTATGTTTTGATTTCAGTATTTAAATCAGAATGCATAATATCAACACACAAGTTCCCGCTCCTACCAGGACATAGTTAGACTCACTAACCACTAAACACTAGGCTACTCAGTCGTCTCAGTTAGTTTATTCGTGCTTAAGATGAACCTCCAATAACGCCTGGATATATACTTAAAGTTACAGTATATGATTTCAAGATTTTAAATTGCGATTAGTTATTATCGGGATATGTCAGGACAATCAATCATTACTCTACATTTTTGTTGTCAAAAGTAATCCATTCCTGGTTATGTTTTTGCGATGTTTAATTAAACGAAAATGTCAACCAGACCATTTTTTGTGATATTTTTTGAACATATTCACGGGCGCTTAAAGGACGTACAGGTTATTTTTGTATCATGGATAAAAAACATCATAAATATAATGTATCTCGTGTTTTTGCTTGCAAAATAAAGTTATTGTTAAATGGTATAATGTTTTTTTCGTATTTAGGTGCCGTATTATTGCCTTAATTGTTATACAGCGAAAAACTAACACAAAAACTCATCACGCATGGCATCATCCTGTAACATAATCATTATTAGTTACCAGGGTTCTGTAACTTTGTAGTTGCGGTTTATCAATGTTTCCATACATTGTACTATATTCCAAGTGTAATGGCAAACGGGTGACTTAATTTGTAATGAAATATTACGATGAATAACCTGGAGTGTTCAATCGAACTTAGGGGCCGTCCATTAATTACGTGAGGCTCCGAAAAGGGGGGGGGGGGTTCGGCAAAAATCACGAAATATCACAAGAGGGGCGGGGGGGTGTAGTAAGATATCACGTGTATTTATTTATTCTTCAAACGCGCGATTTTTAAACCGAAAAGCGGCGTGTAGACCTTGACTCGCCGTTGCCAGGCAACTGTATATCAACAATATCTGTATTTAAAGACAATATTCTAAAAAATAAAAAAAAATTGTAGGCACAAAAAATACACGTGATTTTGGATGGGGAAGGGGGGGGGGTAGTTCCTCACCACGTATCACCAAGGGGGAGGGGGGGTTAAAAGTGCTAAAAAACATCACATGATTAATGGACGGCCCCTTATCCAATGCTATGCTAGATTATTCTGGAACATTTCTAAATACCCTGTAGTTCGTATAGGTACAGAACCTTTGGTGCGTAAGTATAAAACGCACGTCGCCGTTTTTTCAGTAGTATTTTGTTAACATTGCGCTATGTTTGGGTGCATCAATTGTAAGTAAGTACGAGTATGTGTTAGCGGAAATGGGAAATACATTATTTTAAAGTTTCCTGTATATTACACGTGTCCGTTTGTCAATAGCTTGCTTGAATAAAACCATATTGAACTCCGTTCATAACCCTTTATTCATACAATGTTGCAAACTTGTTTCAGTATAACGTAAATTGTGTCTGCCTCTGGCTAAATGAACGTTATTGTGATAGACAAAGACAAACGTATATGAAGTTAACATAAGCAAATGTTAATGTAGTTAATAATGTTTGTGAAGTTAGTTATTAGTTCAAAGGTTGCATTATACGGATTATTTTTATTCTAATAAGTATGATTATTTGATAAATTTGTTACATTATAAGGACAATAGTTATTTTATTTAGCACGAGCTTCTGCCCGCGACTTCGTCTGCATAGAATTATACATAAAAACCTTCCTCTTGAATCACTCTATCTATTAAAAAACCGCATCAAAATCCGTTCTGTAGTTTTGAACATTATAAGCATACATAGGAATATAGGGACAGAGAAAGTGACTTTGTTTTATACTATGTATTGATACTTTATAGAACTGCGTAAACGATCAGTTCATTCATTCATTTGACGACGTTCTTTTGTCTTTAAGCTTGTCTTCCTTTGTGATAATAATCGTGGCAATCAATAACGCTTCATCTGAGCGGTTCAAGTGCTCGAAAATTCGCTCTGCTGCGCTGTCAAGGAAGACGCAGACTGTAGAAAAGGTTTTGACACTTACATAATTCTTAGAGTCGATTTTTCAATCGTCAGATAGGACCTATTCGACCAACAACTCTATGGGTACCGGGCAGTTAAGTGCTTATCTGAGGATTGAAAAATCGGCCCTTAAATGATCACCAATTTCGAACAAGTTTCAAAATTGATAGAGACAAAAACTATGTACCTGTCGTTTATTATATACGCCAATATCTATTTTATTTCTGTTAAAACAACATCATCGAAACGGTGGAACGCTTCATCACCTGAATAATTTCATAATTTGAATACAATTATGCTAAGCAATTGCTTAATTAATTAATCAAATATCGATTATTGCAATGAAATCAGACAAATCCTCCAAGGCTTACCTTCACACCTGCAACACGAACGTCTAACAAATAACGATAAAAGATAAATGTATAGCAAACTAGCTGTCCCCGTGACTTTGTCCCCTTTACATTTTTTTTAAATACATAATAACATACCGAGGAACTCAATGAACCATATGAAAAAAAATGCCGAATTGGTCCAACCGTTCTCGAGTTCTGCGCTTAGCAACATTCATTTTTATTTGTACAGAAGATTGAACCCATTAAACTAGAGTGCATTAAGTCACAACTCAGCAATTTAAATCATAATCATAGTTGATGTTAAATCAGTGCCTAATAAATTGTAATACGATGTGTTTTGAATCGTGGCAGCAATTATATCGACCCGGAGGATCAGGCAGAGATGTCGTGAAGATGGAGGTAATTGAAGACTCGTCTGCCGTCGTTCAAGCCCACGGCCACTGGCCGCACGATCCACTGATCCATATTGTGGCCTATAAAACAACGCTTAGACATTACTAAATATATAAAAAAATTATATGGATTTTTAGCCCGCTGTACTTTTAACAATGTAAGTAGGTACTGTCTGGACGTAAATCGAAATTGTTTTAGTCAAAGAGATAAAAAGAGGTAAAGTTATTTTATTTTTTTTATTTATTTATAAACACACTTAACACTCCCATTACAGGACTACCATTACAATTGTACTTCTTACAGAAATGTAAAGAAGTAACTCAATACTGTAAGAAGATTAGCCTCGTATAACCTACACAGTTAAACCTAAATGTTACTTTAACAATAACACTAACCATACATACACAAATCACGTCATTATCCCTTCCGGAGAAAACAGAGCCTATGTTAATAAGACCTGAAGGCGATGGGTTGCTAGCCGCATCGTCTATGACATAATTCCTTAGATTTTCACCCGTTCCCTCGAGGGGCTTTTACCATCAGCGCGGGACGAGAAGCGATTGGTAAATTCTGTTTTTTCTTTGCTCCCAGACCAGCATGGAAGTAAATTTAACCGACAATTTTGACATTAGTTTCCTATCAAATATAAATAAAGTTATTGTTGAAGTATCTTGATGTAACTCACACTTAGGTTACCAAGAAACTTTAGTGTGTGATGGTCTTTAAAGCAGTTCAATGGTCTTACTGTCTCTAAAACCTAACCTCGAAACTCCGCGAGCACGAGTTCATCGATATGCACCTCTGTAAAGTAACGCGTGATTCTATCAACTCGATAGTCTCGAATTTCTCTATCAGGAAGTTATTACGTACAATTCATATGCAACTATACTTCTGTGACGAAAATAATTTAAATGATTGCAGTACATTTACAACTGCAGTTTACCTTTCTCCACGCAACCCGTGAACTTTGGTTTTAACTGTGCTTCAATTCATTATGTCTTGTGACATTTGAAGATGAAATAATGTATGGAGTGCCTTCCGCGTCGCGTCATTTAAATTGTTTTATACGGAAGGTACGTTGACGAGCCACTGAGTAACTCTCCCTTCGTTATTAGCCTTGGGTTCATGATTGTTTGACAGAATCCCTTTAAGGACAGTACTTTTGAAAGTCATTCGGACTATTAACGTGAATTACTTAATGTAAACGTATGGTATGACAGCTCAAAGAAAAACGCGCTCTCGTTTAGCAGAATGTTTGTATAATTTTATGAAATGAATTTTGCCACCAGGGGCTCGATTTTTGAAAGCACATCACTCGAAAGTGGTATAAATCAGCTAACATCTCCAAAACTACAGCTCTAATCAAAGTTTTGACTAGTTAACAAGATTAATGAGACCTGTGATTGTCTTCTATGCTACTCGTATTTCCAATTCAGCACAATTTTTCACCACTTTCGAGTGGTATTTTCACACATGTGCTTTCAAAAATCTGGCCCCTGGTGATATTTTGCTGAATGTTTTAGTGATATCTTACTGTTTATTTTGTCTTGACCAAGTAAAACCACTCATCTGGCTATCGCATCTGATAATAGCAGAGCCGTTTCATTTCTCGCTCAAAATCCAAGTATGTCGGAACATAGAGCAACTAGCGACTTAGCGAAAAATATGGGGTTCTACCTAGACAGACTAAAAAATGATCCATTCTTGAGTAGTACTTTCTAGACTTATACTCGTACTTTTGGAACAGAAATCTCAGCTTCCAGTGTATTAAAAAATTTAAAGATACGATATAAAAGTCGTGAGTGAGCTGAAGTGGCATTTTAGCAGCCTCCGCTTCACGCCGATTCATTATAATCGTGATAGTATTTTTACTATGCACACGTGCAAGTGTAACACGAACGCGGGGTCGGAACGGACTTAGCACGTCCGAGCCGATTGGCCTTTAACCGGTGGGTAAAATTACTTACTCCACCTCAGAGTGATTCGTTACATGCCAAATCAACTTAATCTTGTATTTCACCGTATTAGTTTCGTAATTCTAATGTGGCTGATTAAAGGTTGTCTGCATTTAAAGTGCATGTCCATACGTCAGATCCAAAGCGCAGTCGATTGTTTTGAAATACACCTTTTAAGTGCTTAGTTCGCATTGAATTCATCATGAGCTAAGAATTTTAATTCTTCCGCTCAAAATCAATCCATGACCCGGATTTAGATTGCGATTGTTAGCTTCGATCTTAGTAAAGAAACCAGCTAAAATTTAAAAGTCAACACTCATTCATACGCAGATGGACACGAAGATCCTTATCCGCATCCTATTAGGAAATCATTACAGTTTTTTACTCGTACTCAAACACAGTTAAGTCATTTTGAGCTGATTGTATTTGGTAGTAACTAATTCCCTGTCGTTACCGGCCTATCGTCAATTTGTTAGAACCAGCAAGACTAAATTGTTGTGATTGACAAAAATGTTGAATGATGGCTGGCAAGTCGCTAAGCATGTCCCAATAAGCGCATTGAGCTACTATCAGCGTCTGCGACATAGTGCGCATAGCTAAACCAAATATGGTTGGGCAACACATAAAAGGCCGTGTTACTTAAGTCAAACTTGTCGTTGGTTGCGGTGTCTTCGTGTTTTGCGACAGACGGACGGTTGTACGTCACCGGCCTATTGTCGCGTCGGAAGCATCGGGAGGCAATCTTTAAAAGTCAAGGGCGCACCGGCTGATACTGGACCAATGTTAACTGGTGTTATTTAAAGAGCACAATATACGAAGCGCTATCAACTAGAGCTTTCGAAAAGTGTATTTTCCTCAAAAGGACACTCGTTACATCATCCGTAGGCCCAGTTCTGGTTAGTGGTAGGTACTTATGTATAATTGATTTTTTGTTACACTTCGATTCCTAGAAGCATCGGTTGACATTTGCCATGCGTAGGTTACTTAATTGACTTCCTCGTATTGCAACGTTTGCAATCACGAGCCAATAAGATTTTGCAAATTAACAGTTCGATGTTACTTGCTACTTGCTAGATATAATTGTTAAATTAGTTATTTTTCCCATTCAAAATGGTCCTCGACGAACTTCAACGCACAAAACCAACGTTTAAAACTTAGCACACATTCAGTTTCAAAAGCATTTTACGTGAAATGTTGGTAAATAAACCAATTGTCCATTTCAAATCTTACAACTGAGTGGCGACGATAGGTGCAATAAGCTGGCGTTCAATATCTTTTTTGTTTTTTAGAAAAAAAAGAACCCTTGTCATTTTGTATCCTTTAGTAAGATTTATGAATAGTAAACAAACAACACAATTCCTTATTTAAGGCACAAAACAATGCATTACACAAGTACATGGCAAGGTTTACCGTCCCGTTTACCTTCTCCCTGGGCATAAAACTTTCAACAAAGCGTAATTGGTAGATCGAGTGGCTGATCGATCGGTATCATCGTAATTGGCTCGGTAAACTTGGAACAGTGCTCTATAATTATAATCTAAATCAGAAAGGAATGCTTGAGATCCGACTAGGAAGTTCGGCGAGGAAGCTACATCGTGTTACGTTACAACTCTCAAATCAAAAAGATTGGGTACCATTTACGTCGATGATTTGCTGGTAGACTATTCAATATGAGGCTGTGAAGACTTTGAAATATTTATGTACTGATTAATTAAATTTGATACGCACTTATGCTAGCAGTACCTACTTATCTTGCTTGGTAATCTTGCCGCCAAGGAGCGTTGCTTGCACCGCTGTGTTCTGGCATGGAGAGATAGAAACACATGAAGTATTCTATCCTAGCTCTTCATAGGTTAGCAACGCATCTTCTATGCTAGTGTTACCCGTTTGTTAACCTGTACCATAAAAAAATCAAAAATCTTCCATGCTGGTCTGGGAATAAAGAAAAAAAGTAGAATGTACACACAGCAAAGCGAATCGGTGAGCACCCTAGTTATCCACGTGTGTCATTCTATACACACATCCGCACTTATCCGCTGCCTTATTACGCACACAACAAAATGCCCTATCTGTGCTAATTGTGTTTTCTGACTACCTTCACGCATAGTTATTCAAACCTGCTGGTATTTTGTTCAATGGAAGCATAATTTTGCCACCAGTATTATAAGCGTGGTGGCTCAGGTGTTTTGACTTAGAGTTATGAAACCTAAAGAACCGGGTTCGAATCCTGCACAAGTGTTTCTTTTTTTGTTTTCAATTTTAAATTACTAATCTCAAAATAAACTCATGTTTACCTAAAACAAGAAAAAAAGGACGTAAAAGAATAAAACAATAAAATGCAATTATTGGTTCAAATTGTTTATTGCAACTTTTAATTTTTATTGTATTAGCCTCTATTTGTGTTATTATTATTATTACCAAAAGTAATTAAATTAGCTAAATAAAACTGCACACTTTTCCTTATAGAATAATATTCATAAAATAACACACACTTTAGAGGCCAGTATGATTTTATGTTTACTAAAAAGTCTTATGTCACTAACATAATAATTATCTTGCAAATTAACACAACCATAACAGGGCTATTTTTAAGATGACACATAATTAATATCTTAAATTCTGGTTTATTAGGTTTAAGTCTGATAAAGATGAACGAAACGTTTTATTTGCGGACGTGTAAGTCAGTGGTGAAATGAATAGACATGTTAAATGACAGCCATTAACAATAACATCATTTCACACTGGGTTATAATCTCCACTTTGAAGCGACTAAGCTACCTATCTCGATTTGGTTTGGATTTGGACACCAGGGCCCATCGATGACATCCAACCCCATAGCCTAAAGTAACACTGCCACTCGTTCTGCACTGTAAAACATTACTGTGTTTATATATTTAATTAAGTTAATATATTTCGTCTTCATCACTAAAAATCACTACATTTGACTTTGATTGATGTAATAATCAAAGTCAAGATATTCACGAGCAAAGGTTTCTTCTATGCTGGTCCGTTAAAGCATGTTTTTTGCTGGTCTACGGCAATGCAATCCTGCAGCATGCAGAGGGTTTCGCACAGGTTGCAACGTAGCATTGTGTCTTGTTGCTGTGAAATGGGTCACTAGCGGGTGCGGCAACTACATAATAGGTTTAGGCCCAGAACGAATATTTTTATCGTGTCCGAAGTCTGCGTAAGGGTGAATCCATAATGGCACAGTCTTCCGCTGCAAAATAAATGAAGTTTAAATAAAAACATTTTTCGTCAAAGAAAGTTGTTTAAAACATTACCGATAAAATAATAAGTCATTGTTTTTAACACCGTTTGTCTACTTACCCATATCAAAAAACGCCTAGCGATTCCTTATATAAATATAGTTATATTGTTTTGCTCTTTTCAACAAAGATAAATGAAAATCCATGTTTTGCAAATCACAAGGTATTCGAAAGGCAAAATTAAACAGTTCGTAAGTATAACACACGGTTCATCCCGCAGCTAATAATGGCTGCCAGCGGTGACAGTTGTTTGTTCACAAAATCATGTTATTAGAAATTTGAGGGTAGAAAACACTTTATATTGTTTAAGACGATAACGACCAAAATAGCCATCAGCTAGCAACTTTTAAACTCCAGTAAAAAGAGTCATACCTATTAATAATTATATTAAAAGAAAACACAATGCGTTTGCGTTTTTAACATATTATATAAGAGTAAAATTAAACATACAACAGACTGCAACCACCATAAAATTAAATAGTTACGGAAAAAAATAAATTATAATTTCAACCTTATTTCAAAGCTCATAAAACAGCTATTTACACAAATTGCAATACAGTAGTCGCAGATTGAACATAATTCATAAATTCACCATGTAACTTGCATACCTCTGTGGCCTAGCGGTCAAAGACAGGTCGAAGATTTGACTTCTGCTTTAGTGAACCGGGTTCGTATCCGAAGAAAACGGAATATAAAATAGTAATAATAAAATGTCATTTTTGGATGTTATTTCAATGGCCATGCTGGTTGTGAGGAATATTGCTTTGGAATTGGAATCTCAGACTTGTTGAGAAATAATAATATAACATCGTCGCATCAGTGAGATGGTAACTACTCTTCGCTAGTAATAATAGTTCAATGCGTGGGATTGCATAAATTTGAAGATTCAAGGTCGAAGGAAGCTTCGATTCGGTTCTCTCGCTTACACTGGGGATGACAATATCCAATGTAAGATTAGGTAAAATATTTTTAGGACAGTCTAAATAAAAAAAATACTTTTACATTATTTTTGTAGAAGTAACTGAAACCGGAGATATTGCATTTTTAGCCTTTGAGTATGACACGATACCGGGGGGGATTATTTTCATTTAATTTGTAATTATTTTTTACTTAATTTATTATAAACTAACTTAAATAGTTGTAACTTTCTTCATTGTTATTTTATAGTTAGTTCTTGTTTATTCAATAAACAGGTAATTTACAGCGACATTGCTCATTCATCTTGTTGCTAAAAAATCTGTACTTAGGGGGTAGATTTTATGATCGAACTCACTCACACATTCACATGTCATAGATTCTACTTAACGTTCATGTCGATACTCAACACGCATAGACGTGTGCGAGGCTGTGCTAACCGCATTATTTTGCTGTGTGTACATACTAGTTGCTTCTCTTCCCGCGCTGATGGTAAAAGCCCGTTGAAGGAATGGGCAAAAATCTTTGGAATTATATTATAGACGATGCGGCTAGCAACCCATCAGTATTTGGATTCCCCTTTCCACCTATTCGTCCACAATCATGCTAAACGTGGCATTTGGTCTTGTTACCTTGGGCCCTGTCTACCCCGTAAGGGATGAAGACGTGATTTTATTTGTATTTGTGTATTTTCCATGAAAAAATAATCGTTGTAGTGCGAGGATTATGATGATCCCAATCACATATATCGATTGCATTTGGTTTTTCTCCGTACATACATACATAAACCACGTCTTTATCCCTTACGGGGTAGACAGAGCCTAAGGTAACAAGACCTAAAGACCACGTTTAGCATGATTGTGGGCGTATGGGTGGAACGGGGAATCAAAATAGTGATGGGTTGCTAGCCACATCGCCTATATAACATGATCCCTAAGATTTTCGCTCAATGCCTCGATGGGCTTTTACAATCGGCGCGGGAAGAGAAACAACTGGTACATTCTATGTTTTTTCTTTGCTCCCAGAACAGCACAGAAACGTTTTTCACCGTGCTTGGTAAAAAGTCTATCTATTCTTAGTAATTGGTCTGTAGTTTTCCTGTAGTGCTTTGATATTTTACTCAAATCGTGTTTGCATAACCACAATGTAGACTAATTTAGCAATCCGCTAACTTCAAACAATTATATCTCAGCCGACTTCAAACTCTGTCACAATATCGCTATAAACTGCATCAAATCAAGAGAAACGGAACCACGACTAATCAATATTGCTATCGATGCACTAGAGATGTGAGTAAGACGAATCTTCGATGGATGTCATAGCCGTAGCAATAGTTAACAAAAGGTCTTTGGGTTCTCATACTTTTTAATGTCAATAGTCAAATAACGCCCGGGGCTTAGCGTCATGACACAGATTACACGTGACATGATTAGTCCAGTGACTAACCCATTATTAGTGCCTGTATTAACACCTACAGTGTTGTGCAAGATACAGCCAAGGAAATAGTACAAAGAAACTTATGCTTTTAAATTAAAACTACGTAATAGTAGGTAAATCTAAATTAGTAAATAAAAGCTAGATCGAAATAAAACAAAAGTGAGTCTAAATGAAGCCCCCGTGGTAATATTTTTAATAATAAAGTAAGGTGCATTGGGGTAAATTCGTAATTGGGAGAATTTCGAAAATCGTGGATATCCACAAAACGGGGAACAATTCCATAATCTGGCAACGCTTATCTAGAAGCCAAAGACATTGGAGCTTCTAGGTAAACGTTGCTAGATTATATAATTGTTCTCCGTTTAGTGGATCTACACGAGTTTCGGAATTCCCCCATTTTCGAATTTACCCCAATGCACTATATAATTGTTTAGTAATAAGTTTTCGAAATATGTACCATTATACTTAGCTTTGTATTTTTTGTATTTAACATAAACATGTTGATACAGGTTGCATTTTTTGTGTATTTTTGGAATTATTGTGATAAAATTCAAATTTATGGACAGACAAGGATTAAAGGTGGATTTTAGAGGATTCCCACAAATCTCACAAGGCAAATAGTTTGGTAGTGCGAAAGAAGTACCGACCGCAAGCCAATCTCATAGATTTCGTGCTAATATTCGCAACATTAAAGAGCTAAATATAGATACATCGATTCACGCTCGCATGAATTGTGTCGAGTCATCTAAATTGCAGCAGGTATTATTTCGTAACAGTCCCTTCCATAGCCATAACAATTCCAACATAATTTAGCTCTAACTACGTAACAGCAAGGAAAGTCAATATTAGCGTATTGGTTTTATGCAAAACTTTCCCTTTGTGGAGATAATTGTATTGTAATCTCCTCATTATAATAGAAATTATTAAAATGTGTTTTGAACCAACCATGAATTATAAAAGCAGTACCTATTGAAAATTAAAACAATCGTGAGTCGTTTTAAAAAAATATAATATTTCTGAGATTTCTCTTTTACGCCAGCCTTTAAAAGTCATTACCAAAAAACCATTTTCAAAGTAACATTATGTATATTAGGTACAGTTCAAAAAAAGATAAGTGATGTTCCTTAAACACATCTCGTTCGTGAAGTGATCACTGCGCTTGAAGACGACCATAAGTTGACCCTTCCGCTCGTAGGCTTTTTATGGAATTAGGTGGCCTGTTGCCAACGTTATAGCACAACCTAACCCAACATTATCTTAACCAGTAAAGTGCCTGCTAAATAGCAAACGGGAATTGGAACCTAGTAACTTTATCACCCACGAAAGTCGTTTAAAGCATCACATCCCATTCATACATACATACATATATCACGTCTTTATCCCTTACTGTCCCTTACTGTCTACCCCAGACAGAGCCTAAGGTAACAAAACCTTAAGGCCACGTTTAGCAGGATTAAGGGCGTATAGGTGGAAAGGGAAATCAAAATAGTGGTGGTTTGCTAGCTGCATCGCCTATACAAGATTCCTAAGACTTTCACCCATTCCATCGATGGGCTTTTACCATCTGCCCGGGAAGAGAAGTAATATTCTATGTTTTTTCTTTGCTCCTAGACCAGCATGGAAGTGCGGATTTTTGTTATTCGCAAAGCCACTATAATAGATTGCAATCCAAATTAACTGTTATAAATTTATCTTTAGTTACTTTTAAATACCGTAGTAATGTATGATCATAACTAGACTTAAAATACTTAACTACAGTCAATTCAATTATCACCACGTACGCGTACAAAATGTTTTGCATCCATCGACGTCAGCAACGAGATGAGAGCCTCGGGCATTCTCAATCAAGTTAAAGAAAGATCGACTATGACATAACATTTGACCTGTAACGTAATATGCCTGCGATCAAAGTGTACTTCAACTTAAGACTTCAAGGAACTCCATTAATAAAAGTACATAGCAGAAAATCATGCAAGTGCCTGTCACAATATATTTGACAGCCAAGCGATTATTTTTTCCTTTCATTAGGTACATACATATATCGTTGCCAAATTTTACGTTTTTGGATAGGTTTTCACTAAGGTGAAATGCACTTCGGTTACTTTTATATTTTATCTTTACTTATGGCACTCCCACACAATCTGTTACAACGTGTGTGAGACGAATTTGTTCTCAAACACTTTAAACACATAATGAGTGAGCGCAGTGACGTACTCGCTTAGACCTAAATACCATTTAAAATGTATAGCTACAGAAAAATTGTAGGTACTAATACGAGCAAGCAATAAAATTGATTAATAAATGACTTATCGGTGCTAAAAACAAAAGAAATCTTTTGAAATCAGCAATCGTGAATGCTCGAGAGGATCCCACGCCTACAAATATGCAACTTTCAACCAGGTTAATGTCAAGTGGAATACTACATAGGTTGCCGTCAATAGTATTGATGTATACTATTACTTATAAATATTTGATACACGTCAACGGCTACATATGTATAACAATAGAGTTAGAGGTTTTGAGAACTTTGCTCTGTCCACGACGGCTGTAAAGATAAAGTAATGTTTTTAACACAAATTTTCTTCGTTTCATACCTATATTATGCATAATTCTTATATGGCGTCGTACCAAGTGCGTGATCTTGGTGAATTCTTCAGAAATCATGGCATGATTGTTATCGAATTCCTTTTGCTGCATTGGTATGAAGTTTGCTATCATTATAGGTCATGACCCTCGCAATTTAAAAATACTTCAACCTCTGCATTTCATACAGCAAAGGGTTCTGCATGTGTTTTTAACGTCAGTTTGGAATGCTTCACAAAAAAATAATTGGTATTAATTTATTCGCTAATTACAACGCTGTGGCAGCTGGCATGCCTCAAGTGTTACAATAGGAAACGTCATTAGTTAAATTAAGTCTTCACATCGAGCAATCAACAAATTATCAGTGAGAAAAAAATAATTATGCAGTGATATTTGTATCTCTAGCACCACTCCTAAATACAAGCACATTTAGACACGTACTTAATAATAGAAGATGAGCTTGCATTGCATTCCTATTTCCATTATTATAAGTCACGATTTGATCTTGAAATAACTTATGAATTATGAAGCTGCTGAAGGTAAATGTATTGATGATATTAATCGAAACACGAAGTCTCACTCGTATATTATGTATGTATGTATGTATGTAAACTCTTTATTGCACATAAAATTTTTAAAAAATACAGAAATTCAGACAAAAAAGTACAAAGGCGAACTTATTATGTATGTATAGTATAAACAGCAATCATTACATTTTCTGATATTTATACAAGATGTTTAAAACCTTCCATCCTGGTCGGGGAGTAAAGAAAAAAACATAGAATTTACCAGTTGCTTCTCTTCCCGCGCAGATGGTATAAGCCCATCGAGGGAATGGGCGAAAGTCTTAGGAACCATGTTATAGGCGATGCGGCTACCAACCCATCACTATTTTGATTTCCTTTTCCACCTATACGCCCTTAATCATGCTAAACGTGGCCTTAAGGTTTTGCTACTTTGTGTTCTGTCTAGCCCGTAAGGGATAAAGACGTGATATTATATATGTATGTCTCAGAATTATTCCGGAATATTTTAGGAGTAGGTTAAGAGAGTTTAAATAAACACTCTTGTAGGTAAACGTATTGCGTAATAATTTTGGATTCGAGATTAATCCAGCTTTTGGCGCCGTACACTTTCTACATCTACCAATGTATGGAAATATTTGTTAACCACAAAAAAAAACTGGAAATCATTTTCAGGGGTATTCAGCCAAACTAACCTACCTGATGAAGTTCTGGATTAAGAGGGCGCAACCGAATCTTGTCTCAATTTGCTAAAAATCACAAGTTTCCGAACCTTTTTTAAGTCCGAAGATTTTTAGAATTCGAAAGGTTTTAGAAAGATGTAGTCTAAGCGAAAGCTTTACAGAGTAAAATTTTGAATTTTTATTCACGTTTTATAACACGGCAAGGTCTTTTAACGTCGTTTTTTCAAAAGGTATATAAATAATAAATAAAGACTGTATTTTTCTTATGCAAAATTTAGTCCACAATTGCACTTTTATTAAAAAAACACAATATTAAAAATGGGTAAAATAACGAAATTAAAATTAAGCTCCTTTACAAAGATTCAGGTTCACTTACTCATTTGTAACGTTCGTAATAAATTTGCTAGTATTTTATGACAGGGACTGTAACTAAGAGCGAGAATGCCCAGCAACAATTCGCTTGTAAAATATTTTGCCTCGATATAAAGAGGAGGCGTTATTGAACCTAAAAAATTAGATATTGACTTAAAAAAGCGAAAATTGCATAAATACGTGGATTCATAAAAAATATAAATACTCACATACATGTCTTTATCCCTTACAGGGTAGACGGAACCTAAGATAAAAAAATATTTTGTACCCTACTAAGTACTGATTTAATTTCAAGCCGGAAAAGGGCGATTAAATTATGTGTGTGATCATAAAATTTTAGTAAAACTCTTGGTTTCCCTGGGATTCCGTCATTAGATCCTAACTTGATGACAATGTGACCAAAATTATAAGCCAGGCACTTATCTATTAAACGAAAAAATAAACATCAAACCGAAATGAATTGAGAACTCCTCCTTAGTCCGAAGTTGATTAGGTATAAAATAATTAATAGTTCAAAAATTCGATTTTTTTTTTCTTTTTAACATCCACATAAAATGAAAGCATGTTCTTGATTCAACTGTACAGTCCGTGACCTCTTAGAATGCCGTTTGTTTTGTCTTGCTGTCTCCCTTTCTCAGCCGATTCAAGCATCAAACCCATAGGAGTGAGTAAGACTGCAAGACAAGCCTAAATGGAATTCCAGGAGCTCGCGAACTGTATGGTTTTTGTACGCACTTTCATCAATATCTCCGCCAATCACAATTTTCTTATTCTTTTGATAGAATATATTTTGTTGAAGTTGCACCTACACACTTACATATTTATATCTTTAGAAAAAAGTTATGTCCTCCGGACATTCACTTTTGTAACTTCAGGCATCACCGTTGAGACGGTGGTATATTCTGAAACGAATGGTATTGTACTAATATAATAAAAATAGCCCAAGCCCTCTCATTGTCCTCGTTGTCCTGTGCCCAGCAGTGGAACATAGATAGGCCGGTGACGAGATGATGAAAATAAAAACACGTTTTTTTTATAAATTGGTAATTTATAATTTAGAACTTAAATATATTAAAATCAGTTGTGGTTAGCATGTCATTTAGAATTAGTAGGTAGACTGATTGACTTTACCCCTGGATGTGCGGGACTAGTGGACTAGTTTTTATGGGCAACCTGGGAAAACAATTTCTTGGAGTTTTGATTACCCATTGCTTTAGCTACAAACAGGCAATAATACGATAAATATGTATTCGTATACCTAACAATGATTGACATTGTTACAAGTTCAATTTTGCACATGTTGATTTTTTCCAGAAACACGCGCATCAGAAACACATTGCATTGGGACACTAAGCAGTCAGTCATTATATTTTAATAGCTACAAATACTTTTAGCACATTTCAGTCACACATTTATATTTAGACACATTTCAATAACCATGGACAACCCTATTCTATAATTTTCGAATATTACAAATAAACGTTTATCATAAAATATGTTTTCAACGGGTACACCGCAATTAATATTAATCAGCTCTGGATATTTTGACGCAGTCACTAGCATCATTCTAACGAATAAACTGAAGAAATTGCGGGTGGATGTTAATGTTTTGTAGATCGCTACAAATACATCTTCATCCCGTAGAAAATTTGTCCAAATTTGTCCAATGTAATTTGACCTTTACACACTTAAAACTATTAAATCTTTAACAGTCTAATAGAACTGGTTGGGATACAGCGGGAACCCGTCGGGTCCAAATCCGTCGTAGTCTGGAACTGGGAACTGCTGCGGCAATGGAAATTGCTGGCCAGCCTTGGCGTACACTGCAAAGAAACATTCCTTAACAAACAATAGTTTAAAACACAATAGCACGCATTGTTATCTGGCGCTAATTACAACTAATATGCGTAACTTCGGCTATTTCGTTAATGTTTTATGCGGTGTTAATGTGTGTCGAGTGTGGCAAATGTAAATAAAAGCGAGAGAACCAAAACGGTTTGTGTTTTGTAATGACCAAATAAATAGATAACAAATCTAAGGATTTCACATCTAGTTCGTTTTGCTGCAAAAATATGATCTGGGTTTAATTTTAACCCGTTTAATGTCAAATGAATGGTACAGCCAAACTCAAATTTAGGATTGTTTAATAGTTTAAGGGGGTAGATGTAACTTTTTGCTGGAAGTGACCGGGATCTGAAGTGTAAAATTATCTAGTATCATTTCAGACCGCGTATAAGACATCCTTTAAGCGATAGACGAAAGATGCCACATGAATTATTAAGCATATATAAGTTATGTAGAGTCGTACATCCTGGATTGGAAAAACGACCCTCATAATAATTACATCAACACTTTAATTTTACTGATTGGTACGCCTGTTTTGACGGTTTTTGCTTATCGTGCTTAACGTATTATTTTAAATATGACAACCACTCAATGTTGCCATCATCATTATCACCAGCCAAAAGATATCCACAGCTGAACAAAGGCGTCCCCCAAAGAGCGCCATGAAGACCAGTCTTGCGCGCCCCTAATCCAGCGGACTCCCGCGACCATCTTGTGGCCTTCCTACGCTGCATATTCAGGTACATGGTCGCCACTTGAGAACCTTCCAGTTCCATCGGCTGTTGGCCCTCACCCTAGAGTCACTGGCATAGGCCACATCGCTCGTAGAACAGACAACCGTTAGGGGAGAAAAGTTCTTGAGTAGCGACCACGAACCGGAAGACGCAGTGTTGGCAGGCCTTCCATCCGGTGGACCGATGACATCGTGAAAGTTGCGGGAAACCGGTGAATGCAGGTGGTGAGTTGTCGTTCATTATAATGTGCTAAAGGGGAGGCCTTTGTTCAACAGTGGACGTCTTCAGGCTGATGATGATGGCCCTACCCTATCTACAGTATAATACTTACAGAAAGGAGCAGGCGACGCGTAAATCTGCTTTGTATACACAGGAACTGGTACTGGCTTCTCCACGTATTGTACGATGGGTACTTGAGGTATCGAATGCAGCGGCTGAGGTGGTGGGGCGTGGAGGTTGGGTGCGGACTTGGATACGACTGCATTGAACCCATGGACAGGGTCCGCCGTGTAGTCGACTGTGCGGACTGAGCCGTCGGGCTCTACTAAGGAGTATTGACCTGGAAAATTGGTATGAAGTGGTTTAGGTGGAGTTCAAACATGCCGTATAGGCATTTTGGGGTTAGGTATAAATGGGATAAAACTTGTTTATAATCTGAAATGATCGACCTAGTAGACAACATGTATTTACCATCTTCTTAGGCTTTCAATATTGTGGTTTTAACTAAAATCAGGTAGGTTTCATAAAGTGATTAAAGCTTCCTAAATCGACAAACATACCTGGTGATAAATTTTAGGAAGGAAGATTTAGCACCTATTCCATGGATAACAGGCGTCAAATTAAATAGGTATTTATGTTTTTTTACAAGCTTTAACTTGGCAAATTAAGAAATCAAATTCAACTCACTTCTAGTGATGGTATTGACTTGAAATTTGGAATACACATGGTTAAGATGGACGATAATGTAATTTACATTCACACATACCGTCACGTCGCTTTCCCATTAGGGGTAGGCAAGGCAGAGACTACTTTGTTCCACTTGCCACAATCTTGACATACCTTTTTTCGCTTCATCCACATTCAACAATCTTTTCAAACAAGCATGCATGATAATGCATGATTATGTAGGATTGTAAAAAAAAAGCTAAATGTGGTTTGAAGTTAAGTAATTCAGGGATAAAACTACGTTCAAACAACAAACGCCTCATGTTATAGTAAAATTATTTAAACATATCAATAATTTACTGCTATTGTTTCAGCAGTACCGTATTATTTTGCAAACAATGCCATGGTTCTAAAACTGGGGGAGATGAAGATAAAGCTGTATTAACTGGCAGTCAGCGCCATGGGAAATATGATTGTGTTGGTGCTGAACTGTGCGTTGTCTGTTTATACATCACGCTATTATTATGTAATTGAAAGAAAAATTATATTATATACTAACTTTTGCTCGCGAACCCGTCCGCGCGGAATTCGGTTATCGCTATCCCGCGGGAAATATGTGATATTCCGGGATAAAAACTATGTTATGTCCATCACTGGGACTGAAACTATTTCTGTGCCAAATTTCAACTAATTCGGTTCACCGGTTTAAGCGTGAAAAGGTAGACAGACAGACAGAGTTACTTTCGCATTTATAATATTTATGTAAACGCTTCATTGCACAAAAAAAACAAACACAATTTACAGAAATTGAGTGTGTGCACAAAGGCGGACTTATTCCTTTAGGGGATCTCTTCAAGTCTACCTTTGAGTGGATGAGAGGATTTGTTCTAGTGTAAAAGCTGTTAAGATAAAAAAATAGCTATATGAAAAATTCAGAAGGAGAAATTCTATATGAAAAAAGGGTATACATCTTTTCACTGGGACCCCAGTGATCCTCTTGAAGGACAATGGATTAACAATGGATTACGAGGAATAATTGTCGATAGATTATGAAATGCTTGGCTTTTTGTGATGATTTTTTTCTTTAGACAGTGGTTATTTTTTACCAACTTTCAATCGATTCTTTTAATAGTTTCTCAAAATCATTGGGCATCTGGTTGGGGACTCGTATCTGCCTACAAAATAACATGGTTTATCTATATAGGTATCTCTTCTCACGTTACATAAAATCTTATAGCATGTTGGTACAACATGAGACGTTTACGCTTCTTGAATAGATGATCTACACTACACTGGCGAGCAAAAATAACTGATTGCTTTTCCATATTGTATTTTGTATAGAAAGCGATTCGTCAATTTTGCTTGTCTACATTTTTATTGTACACACCTTTAACCACGTCACCGTCTCTCGTTTCATGCTGCGATTTTACATCCCCTGTTGTATGGTCTGCCACTCCATAGTTGAACGCATACCTAGGACGATCTTGCTGAAATTATAATGAATCAATATTTAAAACCATAATAGATAATCATAAATTGCGACACAAAATTAGTTGTGTTAAGTCTGGTTTTAAATTTCAATACCTAATCAACTTCGATTAAAATTGAACTTAAACGCTTAAAATTACTTTAAAATACTGTCAATTTTATTTGACAAAAATCTTTGAGCACCCCCAAACACTTCTGAAAATTATGAAATTAGGCAATCCACATTTTGAGCACCTTTTCATAAGTTCCTCAAAGTCCGATAACGAAACTGGAGGTAAAATATTTTTTATATTCGTGAACAAGCAACAGAAATCAATCAATGGTAAAACTGATAAAAATCGAAAGCTTCCCAATTTTATTACTTAAAATCCGTTTTTTAATAAATAAATAAATATCTTGGGACAAATTACACCAATTAACCCAGCCCCAAACTAAGCGAAGCTTGTACTATGGGTACCAGGCAACGGATAAACATACTTATATAATGTAGATAAATACATACTTAAATACATACAACATCCATGACTCGGGCACAAGCATTCGTATTCATCATACAACTGTCTGTCCCTACCGGGATTCGAACCCAGGACCTCTAGCTTCATAGTCAGGGTCACTAACCACTAGGCTATCCGGTCGTCTTTAACTAAACAAATGAAATAACTCACATAATAGTCTTCATATCCCCGCGGTATATATCCAGCCGGTTGAAACACCGCGTTTATCTTAGGGCGCGCCTGCGCGAGTGCCGCCAGAACCGCCAACGTGAAACACTGTAACCGACACATTGTACACGGCTGCTTAGCTGAATGTCTGATCCCTGAATAAGACAATACAGGGTTCACAGATACTTATATGTGGCCTTATTTGTCAGTGAGCGAGCCAGCCTTGGCGCTCGGCTTCCGAAAATGAAGTTTCCTTCAGCGCCTGCGACGGTAGCTAATGAGAAAAGTTTCGCACGGCACAATGGAGTCGCATGTATCATAGAGGAAATAGCCAACTGAATAAATACGGGTTATCCAATGCTGCAACATACAATTATACCTAAATCACGCCTTTATCACTTACGGGGTAGAGAGAGCCTAACAAAACTTAAAGGCCACGTTTAGTATAATTGAGGGCGTTAAGGTGAGGGGAATCAAAATAGTGATGGGATGAGTCCAAATATTTTCGCCCATTATCTCAATGGGCTATCTTCTGCGCGAGAAGAGAAGCAACTGGTACGGACGCCCAAAAAAGTGGTCTATCACTTTTCATCCAACTTATCAAATGATAATTGTCGCTAGAGTCAAACTTTCAAGTTGACAGTCACGTCATATCGACATATTTTATGACATGCAGGATTTTCGACCTTAGGGCGGTAGACCACATATTTGGCTGATGCTATATTCTATGTTTTTTCTTTGCCCCCAGACCAGCATGGAAGGCTGAGGCACATTCCACCATCTTACTCACTCTTCTTACCGCCAAGTAGTAGTAATATAGCCGGTGAATTTCGCATATAGGGTACTATCCCTTTAGACTGACAACGGGTCTTTAATCTTCTGGATGTTCTTATGTCCATGGGTGGCAGAGCTCAGTTACCAGATGATTCACTACTCATTGGCCTGGCATATTGCATTTATAAGAAAAACACTAATATTTCGCGACTGTGTTTCCTTTAACTCCTTAACTTTAATGGATAACCATTTGATTATATTATTACTAAATTTGTTTTAGAAAAGTTAAGCGAGTTAGATTCACTATGCCGCGCAATGACAAAGCATTAAGTATCCATGTCGACCATAATAACTACTTGCCTTCTAGTTACCTGTTTTACCTTCGGCCGCCCATTCAGAATGCAGCAATGGCCACACTAACGCTTGGCGACTTTTTAAGCATGTGAATTGTGTGATAATTCCTCTCTGTTTGTTATTTACTCTATGCGTGTAGATTGCGTTGCAAAACCGCATTGCCTTTATGGGAGCGAGGAGATGTCTAATCTAGCTGCAAGTGCGTGGCTATATTTTACTGGTGATATTAGCTATGATTGCCATCATTTTTACCCTTGCAAAAGGAAAAAGTATTCAGAAAATTATCCGGAACACGTTATTGGTTTTTTCAACTTTAAGGTATGGGTTAATAAGCAAAATGAGTTTTTGAAAATAGAAACATTTTATTCGAGCTTTTACATTTTATGATTCTGTATTCAAAATGGCTAAACAGGGCCTTACCATGACGTTTTAATGCGATTCAATTCTGACTCAGTTCAGTTTTACCTGTCTTTTTAGTATGGATCTGACAGCGAGCGAACCTAAGCTGAATCGAAATTGAATCGCATTAAGACGTCATGGTCAGGCCTGAGAACCCTCGTGGTTTGATCGCGGTCACTACATGTTCACGACTTAGCTAAGATACCCGTAGTACTAGAAAACTGTAGTTTGGCCTACCTGTAAATAATAAGTACGCATCAATGGTAGACAAAAATTCCGATGAACAATTTTTAGTACTTTGCCAATGAGCGTTTCCCAAAAAAAGTCTACATGAACATTTTTTCAGAATTTAAATATTTTGGTTTATCTTACTCAGAATCGTTTACCCTATCGATTCTCGTACAAGAAAAAGTGTGTCCTAGATTTAACTATGGAATTTATTTTCCTGTTCGTCACGTTCCATGCATACCTGTATAAAAAAAAGTGACGAATTGAAATGGAAATTTTGGGACACATTTTTTTTATAAGAATCGATAGGGTAAACGATTCTGAATAAAAAAAAACAAAATAGATTAGTAAAAGGGGTGCTTTTTTTCTCGTCTTCCCTATGGTGTGAGGTGTCGTAAGTCTTTGAGAACATGTCAAGTTTGCGATAAACATACTTCAGTTTTTAATTATATAGACCCCATAATATGCATGAGAATTATGGCTGTTGACAAAATTTCTGAAAGACATAAATTAATTAAATGGTGCTAAATTAATTAAAGAACTTGCTCTAGGATTCATTTCCAATTTGTTAGTGTCGATTCCATCCGACTTAATACACTGACGAGCAAAAATATCGGGTCACTTTTCATATAAAGCTCTATGAAAAGCGACCCATTATTTTTGATTGTGAGTATATAAAAAAAACTTTATTAACACAGGCAACTAAGATTGTGTGTGTTTACTTTGCAGTCATTCGTTCCAACAGCGACAAAGAAGGTAATGGGTGTCTCAAGTTCAATGTACCTTCAATTAAAACACAATAGCAATTAGCGCCGCCTTCATGCTTGTTTAGATGTCTTCGTTTCAGCTAATACGGATGTTCCAACCTTTGACGCGATACGGAATTGTTTATGTTGACTTTGGCTTATCTTAAATGATGATAATTAGCCACGTTTGTTTAAAGAGATGGCTTTTTTAATTGTATTTGGTAAAAAAATCAAAGGATGTTGAGAAAGTTAAGCGATTCTCTTTTGTTTGTTTCGTGCCTTAAAAGTAAAAGAGGAACTCTATAGGATCACGTCGTTGTTCATGTGTCGATCAAGTCAAGACCCTTTTCTCCGGAACGCGTAGAAGTAAGTACCTATCAAGTTAGAATCGTCTCTAGAATTTGATCGAATCGAATTAAATGCGAGGTCGTCCCGCCATCTCCTCTTAGCTGGACGTAACCATTTGATAACGAAATCACAGTCATATTTGATACGAGCTTTTACAGCTTTTATAGCTGTTATCATGTGCAAAGTGGCTGGAAAAAGAGCTGTTGGGCGCAGGAAGAAATCTTGGCTGCGAAATATTCGAGAATGGACTAGAATCACAAGTGCAGCGGAGCTTTTCAACCTGGCTAGGGACCGTGTGAAATATGCGGAGCTGACTGCCAACCTTCACTAGTTGGAGAGTCACCATAAGAAGAAGAAGTCATATTTGCTTTTTAATATTGCCAAAATCGGCTAATAAACTTTAAGATAAACATACTTAATAATGCCATTGAGAATAAAGTCTAAACAAGTATTGTGATAGGTACTTTAGTTTACAACAAAGGGTTAATAATTTATCAAAAACACCATAATTTGGACACTTCGAGGACGACCTTCCTTGGAGTATACTTAAACGATGCGTATCACAATGAAATCTCATATTTTCATTGTTGTTGGTTGTTTGGTCACAAAAGCTACGGAATCATGCCCTTTGTGCTGACGTTAGGCAAAATTAATAGTCTTGGCTACTTATTTAAAGGCACCGCTACAATGACCTACCTGCATGTACGAATATGCGAGTCGTCATTAATGTCATGCGTGCGCCACTTCTTTTGTATGATTTAAGATTTACATACATATGTACAGACAGCGGGAAATGACTTGGTTTTATATACTACTAGCTGGTGCCCGCAACTTCGTCTGCACAGAATTCGTTTATCGCTATCCCGCAGGAATTGCGCAATTTTCCGGGATTAAAAGTTAGCCTATGTGATATTTCTGACTATAATCTATCTATGTTCCAAATTTCATCCAGATCTGTTCAGCCGTTCTGGCGTGAAAGAGTAACAAACATCCAAACATCCATACCTACAAACTTGCGCGTTTATAATATTAGTAGGATTTAAGATGAAAAAGGTAAGATACTTAGTTTTTAAAGCATTTATAAAGATTTCTTAATAAATTAATTTAATTGAGGACACCTCTGTCATACCTACTAGAGGCTGCCCATACCCCTCATTCACTTCCTTCCACAATTGTGGCGATAGCTATCACTGTTTATATATAGGTCTCACCGAAACAAAGATGACTCTTAAGTTCGACAAAAAAACCTCTATTTATAGTAAGTTAGTATCTAAACACGCGGTAGCGAGGTATTGACTTTTGACCCCCTCATAACACAAAAAGTATTTCACATAAACATGTCAAATTTGGCTCGTATATTTATTAAGACTTGCGAGATAATATGTGTTCCATTTCCCATTAAGTCGTTAACTTCTCAATGTGTTTTCTTAAACTATTGTTCTTCCATTCCTGTTAATGTCTGTGTTCTCGTAACTATGCACAAGTATGCTCATTCATAAGTGCGAATGGTGGTTTTTGCTAATTTTATCATTGATTACGTAACAACTACAAAATGGGGGCTATTGCGTGTGAATTTGCCACTAGAGGCGCTAGTGTCGCGTGAGATCCAATAACATCCATTTTTCTCTGGTTTGGCGGGCTTCGTGACACTCTAAATATATATAACTTAAAGGTGACTGACTGACTGACATAGTAATCTATCAACGCACAGCCCAAACCACTGGACGGATCGGGCTAAAATTTGGCGTACAGGTAGATGTTATGACGTAGGCATCCGCGAAGAAAGTGTTTTGATCAATTCTACCCCCAAGGGGATAAAATAGGGGATGAAAGTTTGTATGAAACTTTGTCAATTTTAAACCGATCGGGCTGAGACTTAGCATGCATAAAGCTACTATGACGTAGGCATCCTTTAAGAACGGATTGCGTAATTTCTGCGAGATAGCGATAAACGAATTCTATGCAGACGAAGTTTGCGGGCAACAGCTAGTAAATTATATTTTCTTTCATATACCTGTTGAAAAGTGAACTCTTTTGTGAAATTATCGCAAATATGGATTATTCGGCGATGAATGTGAACGCTTTGAAAGCGGATTTTTTTTCTGAACAAAACGGAACTGCACAACATTGCGACATAGATACACGATATGATGATAGTTATTTATAATTAATAAACTTAATGAGATTCAAGATTTAAATTTTATTTTAACTATTCCTAAGATTTTCGCTCATTCCCTCGATAGGCTTTTACCATCTGCGCGGGGAAAGAAGCAACAGGTACATTCTATTTTGTTTCTTTACTCCCAGACCAGCATGAAAGTAACAAAGTAACAAAGATAATAAAAACAATTAAGTAAAAGTTATACTCATAAATCCTGGGCATAATGAAGTAACAAAGAAAGGGAAATATGTAACGAGTGGGCAAAAACGTTTTGTTTACAACCCATTCCATGTCAGAACAAACCCGGCAGTGCCATCCATAACACAAAGCGATATCATCGCGTTTTCATGCACGGTAATATATGCCTCTGCCGACATGTATCAGCAATCTTCATGAATAAATGCAAGAGCCTTTCTTGTAAACATTTTAGGAGTAGATACATTGTAAGGATATAAGTAACACATACATACATTCACAAAAGTCATGTCTTTATCCCTCACGGGGTAGACAGAGCCTAAGGTAACAGGTACCTACAGGCCACAATTAGCAAGAATGAGGGTGTATAGGTGGAAAATGGAATCAAAATAGTGATGGGTTGCTAGCCTCATCGCCTATAACATGATTCCTATAAGTTTCGCCCATTCCCTCGATGGCCTTTTACCATCTGCGCGGGTAGAGAAGCAACTGGTACATTTTATGTTTTTTCTTTGCTCCCAGACCAGCATGGAAGGTAAGTAATAACAATTTCTTAATTTATATTGCTAGTGAAGAGGTTCAGTTGTGGTCTCGTGAACGAAAAACCATTGTAATTGAAGAAGAAATTAATGAATGAAAGGATTTTTGCATTCTTAAATGATGCTCTAACAAAAATAAATTGTTTCAGTCAAGAGGGTAAAAAAATAGCAATAGACTGCTAAGTCCGTTTACGAACGATAGTTTTACTTAATAACGTCATAAAGAAACATTCGCACTGCTAGCTCTGACGTCAAGCGAGAAGATCGTGCCTCTCTATCGCTTGCTCGCTTGCACACTCTGACGTCACGCGGAATGTAACGCAATGAGTCACGCTTTTTCGTGAGTGCAGCCGGCGTTCATTGATTTATAAGACGTTGTCACGTCAAAAACATGAAAGAAGCGTTCATATATTTTTAAATGATGATTAAACAGAAAAAAACCGGCCAAGTGTGAGTCGGACTCGCGCATGAAGGGTTCCGTACCATTATCCATAAAAACGGAAGAAAAAAAAACATGTCTGTTATTATAAAAGCCGTGGTAGCCTAGTGGTTTGACCTGTGGCCTCTCAAGCAGAGTGTCGTGGGTTCAAATCCCGGGCGCGCACCGCTGAGTTTTTCGGAATTTATGTGCGAAAATTACATTTGAAATTTGCCATGAGCTTTTCGGTGAAGGAAAACATCGTGAGGAAACCTTGCACACATCTGCGAAGAAATTCAATGGTGTGTGTTAAGTTCCCAATCCGCACTGGGCGCGCGTGGGAAATATAGCCCAAACCCTCCAATACACGGAGGAGGCCTATGCCATGAGGCACGCCGAATTACGCGACAATTTAATAATAAAAAGAAACAACGACAACAACAAAAATGAAATTGTAGCGAACTCGGAATAAAAAGGCTATATAAATAAAAAAATATATGGGAGCCTCCTTAAATGTTAATTGTATTTTGTTATTAGTATTTGTTGTTACAGCGGCAACAGAAATACATCATCTGTGAAAATTTTAACTGTCTAGCTATCACGGCTCATGAGATACAGCCTGGTGACAGACGGATGGACAGCAAAGTCTTAGTAATAGGGTCCCGGTTTACCCTTTGGAAACGGAACCCTAAAAAACAGTTACAGGCAAGAGGGTTCTGCACACCGTATTTGTGTTTTTGGTTCGATGCCTATGATATTATTCAGGCAATCCTCACTTACATAAAATTAACAATGCTTCAACATCGCAGGCGCTGTTTTATTAGTTTTCCTTAACTAAAAGGGCTAAAACGTAGCCCTTGTAACTGGCGATACAGAATTAGACAAGCTTTGAAAACGATTAAGAGATTTTTAAAATATTTTTTGGACGTAACAGAATGTCAGTAGCCGTAGAATATAAATTGTGTCCCTCTATCGTCTTACTTTTGAATTAATCTGCCTAAAATGTACGGAAAATATCATGGTATCACTACGCAACACATATTTTCAATAATTATTTCTCATAGTTTCAGAGATATTGCCCAAAAATTTGTCTTTTTCACACAAAAAGACGTAACCGCCACAATTTTTCAAGATGCCTGAAATATAATTAATCCGCAGAGCCTACCATGAAGCAGGCATGTTGGTAGAGTGTAGTCATATTTTATGAAGAACATAATACTAATATTTTATTTTTTTTGACATAATTTGATAACAAGTAAAATTATTATTATTTATTTTTTGACGACCGGATAGCCAAGTGGTTGTGACCCTGACTACGAAGCTAGAGGTCCTGGTTTCGAATCCCGGTAGGGGTACTCACTTGCACGATGCATATGAATGTTTGTATATAAGTATGTCTATTCGTTGCTGGCATTATACACATAGTACAAGCTTTGCTTAGTTTGGGACTAGGACAATTGGTGTTAAGTGTCCCATTATTTATTTATTTATAAAAATCTTGCACAATATTACAGTCCACTAAGGCGCTGAGTATGACTTACATTAAAGAAAAATATACAGAAATATTTATTAATTTATTTTGGAAGAAAGCTGTACCGATGGTATGTGCATGAGTAAAATACTGCTTACTATTTTATATTTTTATTAAATTCCACATTTTTGTCTCAATTTCATACAAACAACAGTAACAAACACTGAAATAAGTCTTTTTTTTAACTAAGATGTAAAATTATTTACTAAGGTATGATTTAAAGCCTCAGGTACTTTAAGTAATATTTCTAGAGTAAGAAATAAATATAAACTAATTTGTCTGAGTTAAATTTAACTCCCTATTGTTTTAGGGCCTGTTTCACCACTCTCTGTTAAGTTCCAGTTATCATAAGTATCACTTATGATGACGTCTTTGTCTGTTTCGTAGTAAGAAATAGAGAAGGAATTATAGATAACTGACACTTAAGATAACTGAAACTTTACAGAGAGTGGTGAGACAGGCCCTAACCTTTTGTAAAGATTTAACAATATAAAATTGTCCACAAAAGTTTATGTCGTAACCATAACTTTTCGTGGCAACAATAGCAAGAAGGATAACCAAATCAACAGTATTTAATCTTAAATTAAATAAAAATAACACTTACAAACTTAACAAAATAGAAAACAGGCCTTTCTGCGAGATCGTAACCGACAAATTCACTAGGAATTTTATAACGTTTACACTAACTTAATGAACTCAATGAAGTCGATTTATCCCAACTACAGCAACATGTCGCATTATTATGAAACTCCTAGCATAAGTACACCACGAGATATTGTCACTACGATTCGTCCACTCTAATAATTTGTAGAAGATACTAGGATATGTCCTTCATGAAGAACTCGCTGCGCTGGGAGACAATCACAAGATCCTTTCACTCGTACGTTGTCAACGTCAATGTAACACAAAACCAAAACACCTACTAGTTAACGGGGCAAGTTATGATTCAGCGATCACTTGACGGACGCGGTCAATTTAGAGAATAAAACCCCAGCTACAGCTTCAGCCAAGCAGCAAATACGTAGCTGTATGCAAGTCCGACACGTTGATACAAGAAATGCTTGCCCTCGTACCCTCCTAAGGCCCGAGGTACAAGTACCAAGGTACAGTTTGACAGCAAAAATAATGCTCTACGATGTACCTGCGCAGTATACTAATTTTAGTAGCGCGGGAAACTCTGGCGCTGTTATTGGTCGATCGATTTCGTACCAAAAATGGCAAAATCGTGTAAGCGGGACAGAGCTAAGAATGCAAAGCAAGCAATACTCTGCCAGTTGCGCTTGCAAATAAAGTTCAATATAGATTATTTACACGTTCGGCTACCATCGGAAACTGGTCTGCGCTTCTCTGCGCAAACGAATACTGCCGATGCGCATTATATTTGTTGTCAAACTGTACCTATAGTACCAATTAACTTTGGTATTCAGACCGGTCTTTCGGCAGCTGTGTTACAAATAGTGTCTTAAGAACTTGTAATTGAGTCTGAACGAGTATTGGTGGTACTACCATGACGTGGGTCCTAACTGTATATTCCTCTGGGTCTTAGGAGAATATCGGACACTCGAGTATGAAATGTCTGCACACATAACCAGTTGGTATAAGTTGACTCAAAGACTTAGTTAAGTTAGTGGTGGTGAAGCAGAGCAGCTTCGTGGTGGGAGATGGGTGCGGTCTTGTGGACGACGGCGTTGAATCCGTTGTGCTTGTCTGCGGTGTAGTCCACGGTGCGGAGGGAACCGTCAGGCTCTACTACGGTGTATTGTCCTGAAAGCAAGATGTACCTCTGTAAATTTTAGCACTACGGTCGCTGTATGGATACGTCTAAGTGATAGGCGATAGCGGACTATTTTCCGCAACTCTATGACTTGTTCTGCCTGTTTTGGTTTGTGTGCAGTTTTCTTTTCAGCCAAGCTCCTAAAGGAAGCTTAGCCCTTTGCAATGCTAACGACTTCTTAGAGCGACCTATTGGTGACCTGAGACGCAATTCCCTGTATCTGATCTTAAACGCTGTATTATACAACCAATTAAATGAGGGTAACAATCACAATTGCTTCAATAAACTTTTTTTTACTAATTGCAATTTACCTTTAACGACGTCGCCGTCCCGGCTCTCATGATGAGTCTTGATATCACCAGTGTGGAAGTCGTTTACCCCATACTTAAAAACGTACTTTGGATACGCCTAAAACAAAAGAAACGCCAAATTAAAAACATCCAGTACAATCACAGCAGTACAAATCCAGTGGAGTAGATAATTGACCCACTAATGACCAAATGACGGTGTCCATAAAGCACTTTTTTCTACTGCTCAATATACTTAGGCTATTACGTAAAATGCCACAGCTATGCACATACTAAACAGCGTAGATCCTCACAGATCGTTCCTCATTCGCAGTGAAACGTTTCAAGAAGCACGCGCGTTATGTAAGTGCTTCCGCTGTCATGCAATGGTTATGGGACGGGAGGTAAGCGGTTAACGATATTAGCATTTTTATGGTATGTAACTTAGGCAGATAGTAATTAAGAGTGTGACATAAGTATTTGTATTTGAGAGATTTTCTTAAAAACGGTAAGTATGAATGTATATTACTCAAAATACTGGTAAAAGGGCGCTTTATTTTCATCGGTAAACTTCAAATATAAATAACAGTGTGTGTTTCTACTATTTCATTTTCTTATTTATATTAGGGTTCTAGTAATAAAATACTTTACATATATTACAAATACTCTTCATTATTTAAAGTCAGATAAAAACCTCTACCTCTTTTTTGGTGTTTTTTTTCGATTGAGCTCCAGTGGCCTTTATTTTCTTTCAAAAATGATGTAAACCTCTTGGCATCGTTTTTTTTTTTGAATTCCGAGCTTATTTTGAGACTATTGAGTGCATTATCGCATTTTCATTCATCTGAGCCGAAACTATTTATATTTAAATTTATATCGCTACATCTCGTGCCTTGCACCATGTGTTTACAAAGAGGCGCGTGCGACTGTCAACTGGTGGTATGTGACAAAGGAAGTGCGATGTCTGTGAGAATTCCAGTTTATTGACTTATTTGAACTCGCGTGTAATCTTACTTAAGTAATCCTCATGCAATAGCGCAATAACACCTTCGTTGATCATTTTTGTGGGTCTTCTCACGACGTTAAAATGCAAAAAAAACTCTTAACCGTTTTACTACAAGAACGACCGTTGAACACTTGTTTGACATTGTCCGTTTAAGAAAAATAATGGTTGATTAAGTTTTTGCAAATATGGAAATGAGGCATTACTGTTCTGAAACTGTTTTGCACCTATTAAGATAACAATTTTTGACAAAACATAATATCTTCAGTTAAAAAAAAACTGTTTTGTGGTCATTATCATCATCGTTACACAATTAATTTTAAGTGTTTCTCGTTAAGAATTTAATGTTTACGTTACATGAATTTCCGAATAAATGTGTTTTCGTGAAAGTGATCTCTTACTTTTTTATGTTCGCGATATCCGTACCTACACAAAAGTATGTCAAAATTATTATATTATTATTATTCATAACATTAAAAAACTATGGTAAAGTTTAAAAATATAATACGCTGAGTTAGTTATAGTTAGATGAATATTTTATTGGACTTATTTCCATAGCTGCCTTTTGCAATTTTTAATGACACTACTTTCTTATTTCCGTACATTTTATGTCAATTTTGTGTCCGTTATGTCATCGTCGTCACTAAATTGTGATTTATGAGATCATGATTGCTACCTGTCTACCTAGTTGTATGAAATTTGTGTTGCTATAATAACATTATTTTTGGTAGACCCGGAAATGTCAGTCTTAGGTAATAGGGTCAAATTCGTTGACGAGCTCTGAACATTTATTTCATTGATTTAGTAAAAATGACAGAATTACCGAGCAGTTGACATATTGTACTAGAGAATGGTGATACAAATTAACCGTTTGTGTCATTACTGGCGTGACATGTCGATTAGTTTAATTGGATAAATAGGCTTAGTAAACCAAAGTGGATTAACTTAACTAAACGTATTCATTTATTTAGCTTTTTATTGTATTACTTACTTACTAACTTCTGTATAAATCCGACTATATTTTTTTATGAACGGTTTCTTAAAGACGTGTTTTATTTTGTGCCAAACTTTCAATTAGTATGACGTGATTTTAATGTTGTGAATGGTCTTAAAAGTGAAACAATGTGTCATGAAATAAGCATTGAAAGCTGTTCGTGAAAGTGTAAGTAATTGACGTTTTTAATGTGCCATCGATCAGTACGTGGCACTTAGAAAAAGATTTAATTGATTCACGACTAATTACTAATTAAATCAGATAATACATTTTCTACGACACGTAAACAGTGATTAGCTTTGGCCAGTTCCCGATATTTTGTCGCAACGACATACCTACACTATTATTAGTCGACTAAAATCGTAGAAATCGAATATAATTGAACTTACATTTATATGAGTAGGTACAAAATTGTTGCCATATTCAAATAGTACGACAAAAATCTGTCAGTTAAAAAAATGGTTAACAATTTTGTTCTCTTCTCTAAGTAATACAAATTCACTACAGTCGAAAATATTATAAATGACTTATAGCAGGGAGACTCTATCAAATGCTGATAAATATTAAACGCTCCCTTTGAGCTAGTGGTTTCATTATTGCAAAACGTAATAAGTAACTCGTTTACTTTAATAACTATTATTAGCAGCAATTGGGTCGTAACTAATAGTAACATTGGATTATATCATACTGCGGTAAACTCTACCGTCATATATTGGCTATAAAGATGTAACACAGTTGACTGATAAAGATTATTTAACATAAGCAAAGTAAGAGCAGCGTTTAAAGATTGAGATGAGACATTGAATGTACCTATTTATACCTTTACATGATATTTTGAGTAGGTCAATATTGTTTGTATATTTATGAGGTAAGTGCATTGTTGTAAATTCGAAATTGGGGGAATTTCGAAAATCGTGGATATCCACTAAACGGGGAACAATTCCATAATCTGGCAACGCTTATTTAGTAGCCAATGACATTGGAACTGAAGAAACCTTTGTTGTTGTGATGTTACGTCCAGTCCGTGAGCTTTTAGAATGCTATTCGGGTTTGTCTTGTCGTCTCTCTCACTCATATGGGTTTGATACTAGCAACGGCCGAAAGTTCCCGAAATCCGAAGGGCTCACGGACTTTAGAATGTTTTGTTGCCTAAGTTCACTTACATAGTAGTCAACGTGTTCGTCCTCTGAAATATGGTGGTGCTCGAACCCGAGCCTCGGCTGTGCGTGGTGATTGGTCGCTGCGGGCTGGGCGTCCGCTGGCCGCACGTACGTGAACATCCGACAATGCGCAGACGCCACCATCGCCAGAGCTACAACTGCCAACTGGAAAATGAAAGAAAACCCTATGAATCGACAGTTAAAAGAGTAAGTAAAAGTAAATTCCGGTCGAGATATTTGTATGAAAAATACGAATGTTTGTTCTCGAGTCTTGGATATTTAATATGTATTTTAAGTAGTATTTATTGTATTCGTAGTACAAGCTTTGCTTAGTTTGGGACTAGGTCAATTGGTGTAAATTGTCCCAAGATATTTATATTATTTATTTAGAGTAAATGTAAAGTTAAAGCGGAGTAGCAAGGTAATTTTTGTTTTGTTCATTGAAATGGACCTCCGGAAAGAAACGCCTGTTTCAATAAAATAGTAAAAATAGTCTGAACTTAAGGATCTTAATGGCACGGATGGCTCGATAATATACGCCGGTTAGCTTCATATCGACCACGCATTGCAATTCTAATTGTCGCTTGTCGCCTACAATTGTCGAATTGGTGAAATATGGCCGTTTGAAGCATGTTTTACTAGCGTACTAACATTCTTATTTAATAAGAAGAACGACCCAAAAACTCAATTTCGTAACACTGCAAAGGGAAGTAGGAACCCATAAAGTTTTAACAAGTGGCCCTAATCTTCGAATATTATTAACATAACTAAATAAGAAACACGTAACGACGATTGTTCTATGAATGAAACACTTGCATTGTTTAACAATTAAACGATAGTGAAAACCAGTACTCATCGCTTCTTTACCAAGGCTAATAAAATACTTCAAAGGAAACAATAGACGTACTTATTGTATTAATACATCATCGATAAACAAAGGAGGTTTTTGCGTGAAAATCCCACGGACTTTCAGAAGATGCCGGTTATTGTCACTGATGTTACGTGGAATGTTTTCTTGCCTTAGTAAGTTCACTTTTGTTTTCACTTTAACAAATATCACGTAATAAAGCGAAGAGTCTGGTTACAGACTATTTGGATGACTATTTACTTGCCTATAGTACCCGGGCGACTGCCATGTTTGCAAAAGCGCGAAAAACACGTTTTCTCAAAATAGAGACCAAGCTAGACCGATTTCACCCCCCAAAACCCGTAGGTACTCGTAGTAACATTCGACTAAATTTTTAGTCGTTTCCGAAATCCCGAATATCAACAAATGAATAATTATTACATGCAAGAATTATCACTCGTATGATATAAATTGTGCAGCATTGATCGCGTACAACACAAACTTTTATTTATGTTGCTAATACGTTTTCATGCCTCATGACCACGTGCAGAAATGGAATTAGATCGAAATAAACAATTGAACGTCATGATTGTGATTAATACCTACAGAGTTATCGCTAGGCATGAATAGGCATTAACTCTTGAGTTAGCAAATTCTGCCGTATGCGCAATGTCTTAGATTCGTTCTGAAATATTTGATCTTTTGGTTGAGGTACTTACAGTAAACACACGTGTAAAGATTTTTCATCGTATTTTTTATACAAAATTAGATCACCCCATCCCCCTTGGATACCTAGGTACTGCAAATTTTGAGCACCAACCCACGTGTAAAAACATTAGTTATTCACAGTAAAAATCAGATTTACAATCACGTAACAAAATAATCTAATTATAAAGAAAGTTGGCGTAATTTTGGAGCAATTTCATTTAATAAATAGCTGCATCGATTGTAATAAGCAGGAACTCCGCTTTATCGTGCAAATCTAGAATTAATTTTTACTTGCGATAGGTATTAGGAAATTCCTCGCTTGATTAAGTATTTACTTCCTAACACCTTATAAAGTCGCTTTGTTTACGTGTGAAACAATTATGTTTACTGATGATTGGACATGTAGTTTAGGAATTGAATACTAAATTTTACCTTTTTTCACTGAGTAAAAAGTAAAAAAGTCCAGTGGAAAAAGGTATGATTTATCATTTTGATAACTGTTCGTAATCAGTATTCAATACTTAAACTACAAGTCCAATATTCATTAGTGGGAATAATCCCACTTTCGAATGGTATGACGCATAACATTGGGACCATTATGAAGTCCGTCTTCCGTCCGTCTGTCAAGACCCTTTTTCTCAGGAACGCGTGGAGTTATGAAGCTGAAATTTATATCAAATACTCAGGTCTACTGCCCCTTGGAACTGTGAAAAAATCAAAATTCTAAGCCAACGCAATCAAAAGATACAGCCGTTTATGCCGCAAATTTCCGCAAATTTTCAACTCTCAAAGGAATCAAAACCTACAAGGTAGTTCCCGTGAACGCAGAATCTTGAAATTTGGTATGAAGGTAGGTCTTATAGCACAGATTAAAGAATAATTGCGAAAACCGTAAATGTGTATGTATGTCTGTATATAGCAGTGACCAATATAAAGTAACCCCACACTGCGTACATTTTGCTTTGGAACAGGGCTCTGCTTACACTGGTTTTAGATATTTATAGATAATGATACGGAACCCTCGGTGCGCGAGTCCGACTCGCACTTGACCGGTTTTTTTTACCAACTTATTCCCGATCCAATTTTGTGTAAATTGACCACTCCATAAATGAGTCCGAATCTGGTGGTCCAAAGAGTATTTTATCGTCATTGTAATCTAATTCTATTTTAGCTAATGTTATATGTTGTGGTTTTCAATGAGATTGGAGGCATTATTGGTCTTTTCTTAAGAGATACAGACCCTACATGTAAATTTAGCATTTAAAAACAAACACCCCAATTCGTTCTTTGTCACCATTTTTGTTGAAAATAAGCGAAAAAACGAAGATTTTAACACGTAAAGTTAAGAGTTTATGATATACCATCATATCCTTTTATCTGATAGATTATTCGATGAAACGTTCTGTACGGCCATTTCAATAAATAAGTTAATTATTAAGTAGAAATCCTGCGCTAATAAGCATATAATGTTTAATAATGTTTTAAGCATATTGCTAATAATTACTGATCCAGTATTTACCTACTTACAACTGTGCATCCACAACCCCATATCATTCACGTAACTAGCCCCTAAATCCGAAGAAGCTTTTCTTATTCTTAAATAGAACTTAGGTAATTCAGTCTATTTAGTTAATATAAATCAAGTCCTACGTGAGCTTAAATGACATAAGATGCGGTAAACATCACAAGTATTGAAAAACAAGCGACCCCTTCTCTTCAAATAACCCAAACTTCTTTAAGATTTTTTCTTTTTCTGTCCTAAAAAACTTGAAAACTATAATCACCTTCAAGGCCATCTTGTTCACTGTTCACTGATACACTCAAAATCGAAAAAACCAAACACACTCAAAGGCTGGTGGTCGAATGTGTGGAGTGAAACCGCACACAGACTTTATACTTGCCGCGGTGGTGGGCTAGGGAAAACTGAGATCGGGTAATAGAGGCGTAACAACTTGTAGCCAATTGTTGCTATTGCACAGGTTTTTTGGGAATTAACTAGGTATTTATTGGACCAAAATCTATTAAGACTATTAGCTAGTTACTCATAAGTTAGTTAGATGTATGAGTGAGTGACGATTTTTGGCGATGTAATTATCAAATTAATATTATTTAAATTTCTAAACGAAACTGAAAATTAGGACACATAGAAAAATCCGAAAATTAAGCTATGGCCGGGAATCGAACTCGGATTCTCGTCATTCCGTGACGAGTGCTATACCCCTACACCACTCATAGCAGGTATTTAATTTCTACCGGTAAAACCGTAAAAGTAAACATAAAAAAACAAGAAGTGAAAAAAATCTTCGTTCATTTGATAATAACCAAACCTTAATATTATTTACTAAAATTTCTAATACGTACGAATGATTAAAATTAAAGTGATACGCATATACTTTCTTATTGATAAGGAACATGAAGCTTCTATCTTTTTTTCTCTTCTCTAGTATGTGGGTACTTATGCTTTAGGTCTGTTGCTAAGCCAATTCACTGAAAAGTATCCGGAAACTCAAAGGTAAGATTTTCTAACACAGTATTCTTAATGTTGTGAGTTACCCGGCCTCAGATCCGCAGTCCGGTGTACCGTTTCGCAGTCACCCAGTTAAACGCTGTGGTAAGAAAGGACTACTGATTTTACAAAGCTACATATACTATTTATGCCCTTGGCTGTATATCAGTGTGATATACACTGTGTCTTCAAATTGATCCAGAGTACGTCAGTGTACATAGGTTAAAAATGCAAACCACATGGTATGACTAGTTTCACTGAACACACACACACACACACACACACAAATCGCGTCTTTATCCCTTACGGGATAGACAGAGCCTAAGGCCACGTTTAGCATGATTTTGGGCGTATGGGTGGAAAGGGGTATCAAAAATAGTGATAGGTTGCTAGCCGCATCGCCAATAACATGATTCCTAAGATTTTCGCCTATTCCCTAGATGGGATTTTACCATCTGCGCGGGAAGAAAAGCAACTGGTACATTCTATGTTTTTTCTTTACTCCCAGACCAGCATGAAAGATTCACTGAACACATCTGTAAAATCTGTAAAATGTCTTTCAGGATATTTGACTGTGGTTGACAAATGTTTCTATGCATTGGTCAATGTTCAAAGTGAATGACACCAAAGGTGTGATTTGATATCGAATTAAAAATTCCGATATTTTTTTCAACTCCTGGTCTATAAATCCAATTAAATATTCAAGAATAGAACGGGGTTACCGGGGGTATGTGGGGCTCTCCTGCGACGGCAGGCATACCCACTAAAAACCACACGGACTCCTTATTCGGTCGTATGTGATCGGTGTCATCGCGACGCCCCACGACCATCCCGGGATGGGGTTCCCTCTTCGCGGCACCTGTGCAATGCAGGTTTGGGAACCTTGCCCTGAACCTCCTCTAAACCTACCCTGTCCTCCGCGTTTGGTACTGGTAATAGTTAATCCTTTGTGAAATATTTATATGTTATTACACATAAACGGATAACTCACGGTGTCAGTACTGGCGAGAGAAAAGTTTTTCATTCCGCGGAAAGTACGTGAAGCCATTGAAATAAGTCGGTATCCCAATTTCAACCGGGATAGTGGATGGTCGGTGCCCCCGAGTTGGAAAACTGTTTTAAATATTGACCAAACGGTGAGTGTGAGCGAACCTTTACGGAGTGACGTGATCAGTGTTGTGTGCTGCCCTACATTTGACAGTAATAAAAATGACGATGAAAACGAGGGTAGTTGTGCGCCGCTGTCAGTTGCGTCGAGCAGCCGCGCGAACAGAGCGCTGGCGCGCAGTGTTCGTTTCGCTGCCGCCGGGGCGAGCGCTCCAGGAAGAAGGACTACGAAATAGTCCGAAACATGTCGAGCATCACTCGACTTTTTATACGTGAGTTATCCGTTTATGTGTAATAATGATTATGTCTCACGGTAGTTTCATGTTGAAAGTATTTATATGTTGTTTAATATTTAAGCGGAAGCTGTTTCTGCATAAAAAGACTAACTACGCACAGATAAAGCAGTTCTTACAATAGTTATGGAGGCATCATGTTAATCGTGATTCAATCAATTACAGTTTAGGTACTTTCATTTCAATATCATACAAATTCATCCAATGTGTGCCGTTATCAATTGAACTCTGCAATTTGATATGCCTCATTAATACTATTATGTGTAGTAAAGCGTAAACTCATAACAGACCACAAGTGCTCATAAGCCCCGTATTTTATCATACCCTCCCTTTCCAACATCTCACAACAGAAAGAGAGCGATATAAATTACACTGTAAAGTGTTTTGCATCTTTGTACTCAGTAGTGCATTGAATAATGATTGATGATTACCGCACTTACATCAGTTTACGTGTAAAAATTAACCACAGCCATAAGCGTTCCTGTTGTGATGAAACTTTAATTTGTACTACTTTGCATACCATAATCAGTCAATACATACACACACACAAATCACGTCTACATCCCTAACAGAGTAGACAGAGCCTATAGTAACAAGACCTAAAAGCCACGTTTAGCATGATTGTGGGCGTGTAGGTGGAAAGGGAAATCAAAATAGTGATGGGCAGACGGGTACATTTGGTGCCGCTGTCGTAGAAGTGACGTATTTTCACGTAAAGAATGTTATTTTTAACGAATCGTTTTTTGATTTACTAAAACCTATCACTGCATAAAAAATGGTAAATAAACAAAAATATATCTGACGGCTAGATTAAAACACATTGCCACCATTTACAATTAACAACATCCGCGACATCCGCTGAAGATGCCTCGGAGAGAGGTGAAACACGTGTCCGGAATATTCTATATGTTGTTGGTGGTTCTGATTGCCAAATCGGTTTGTTTTCCGTTGTTTTTTGTTTTGTGTAGTCATTTTTTTTTAATCATTGCATAATTTGACCTCACTATACCGTAGAGTTTCAGAGTAAAGTTATCCACTTATTTTTTGACACGGACTTCCTCGAAGTAACGCCTGAATCTGTAAAGTTTTTACTTTAAATTTCTAAACGACACTGAAAATTAGAACACATAGAAAAATCCGAAAAGTAAAGTTATGGCCGGGAATCGAACCCGGATCCTCGTCATTCCGTGACGCGTGTTATACCCCACCCATAGCAGGTGGGTAAGCCTTCGATTTTGTCTATCTGTTACTAGCTGTCACGTGACCTTGTTACTATGCGAATTTTGTCGCCAAGCGTCATCTGTTTGAATGATGTGTCTGTACGACACAATTACAAACTCCCCCTTTTTTACTTTGCTTTTAATATCCGGAAAAGTCACATAATCTTTTGTAAGCAATTGTCATTTGCATATTATTACCGGTCTTAGTATTATTGTTTTGTTCACACACTTTTAAATCTGCGATTCATTTGATTGTGGCCAAGTGAAACGAGTTTTTTCAGCTTTGCTATTGCTAAAACTCGTGGTAGTTTGACTCTTTCCCCCTTATTCATAAACGCTCTATAGGCTTCTGCTAACTCAGCAATCGTTTGTCCTTATCTGTGAAAGGTAAATGTCAAAGTGACAGATAAGGACAAACGATTGCTAAGTTAGCAGAAGCCTATAAAGCGTTTATGAATAAGGGAATTCGTCTCTTAGGCGGAGGTTGTTGGTTAGAGCTATGACTAGCGCCTCCAGTTTTTCGGTTTCTTCACAATGGGTAGAGGCGATCACTTATCTCATTTGCCATCCTATTTTATATTTTAAAAATGTAAGGAAAGTTACAGAAGCAACCTCCCGGGACTGTGCTGGAGCTACAGCAGAGGCATTTTTATCGTAAGAATTTATGAAAAGTAGGACCTTGTACAAGTTCCATCCGAATTGCTACCCCCATCTTAGTTGCTAATAATGCTGGTGAAACATCAGAGCTTGCTTCTTTTCCATTGCGGGGAGTAACACAGCCGCGGAAATATAGAGCACAAAAGGCATTTCAATTTAGTCTTCAGGTTGGCAACGCATCTGCAATCTTTATGGTATTGAGGTTGTCTATGAGGATCAATGATTACTCACCATCGGAGGACCGATTTATATTTGCCCTAATTGTTTAAAAAACATAACACTGTGTGTGATTTCGTTTAGTTCATCCAGTTTATCTTCTATCGTCTCTTTCATTACCATTATCGTACCTTTTATGAACGATTAGCTGTTGCCCGCGACTTCGTCCGCGCAGATTTATATACTTAAAAATAATGTGGCTTTCTACGAGTATTAGTAAAAGAATTTCCAAAATCGGTTCAATAGATCCAGAGATTACCCCCTACAACCCCACAAACTTTACCGCTTTATAATATAACTAGCTTCTGCTCGCGACTTCGTCTGCGTAGAATTATACATAAAAACCTTCCTCTTGAATCACTCTATCTATTTAAAAAAACCGCATCAAAATCCGTTGGGTAGTTTTGAAGATATAAGCATACATAGGGACATAGGGACATAGGGATATAGGGACATAGGGACAGAGAAAGCGACTTTGTTTTATACTATGTAGTGATACTCCTTTCATCCACTCAAAGGTTGACTGGAAGAGATCACTTAAAGGGATAAGTTCCCCTTTGTGCATGAATCTCAGTAATTGTCAATTGTATTTGTCTTGTTTATTCTGCACAATAAAGAGTTTACATTCATACATACATACATACATACATATTAGGATATATTCGCAAATGACCAACGGGTGACGTGTAAGAAACACAGGAGAGACGCGATCAAAATTTTGAGCATGACCAATGCAATGCGAGTACTGCTGTTCACTATGTTGTGAACTTTTTACGTACTTATCAAACCGACGACATTATACTAGAAGACAACATAATACTCATCAGCGTACAGAAGCGCACGTCCGATCCATTGTCTAACTATGTTACGGAAACTAGTTTCACATATTTTCCAATTCCAGTGTCGAAAAGAATTACATTACAATATGTCACTAATGTGCGAGAAGAGTTGCGCAAGAGACGAGCGCGATTGGTCTACTTTCCTTGGGGCTCGTTTTATGTGACAATACTAAGTGCATGGAACTAGTGAGCTACTTAGTGCCAGTTAAAGATGAAATCTAAGACAGAAGCTTGTTTTATATCTAATAAGATTTTGTTCAAAATCTAGTCTTTCATTTTCAAGATTTGAAGAGAACATGAGTTCTCTACAATGATGTAGGTGGTCACGTGGAAGGAAAGAGGAGTCGTGGAAGATCTCCAACCCGATGGACTGATGCGGTACGGGAAGTCTGCAAATGCAACTTTCAGACTTATGTACTCCGGATGGCCGAAAACCGTGTTGTGCCTGGAGAGAGCTGGTGCGCCGCGCAACGACCTCACGTGGTCACGACCCTCAGTCATGAGGAAACGACAGAGAAGAAGTGATTTTAAGATTTATTTTTCTCTGGGTGTATGTTTACCCAACCCAAGTCAACTTGATCAGTAGAGGTGGGTCAAATTTGATGAGCAATATGTGACGTAATAAAGTTTTGTAAAAATCGCTGTACACGTGGACGTATATTATATCGCATAGAATTGTAATTTGAATCTAAATCGAGATCTTTGAAAATCATTTTAATATTAATGCTAAATGTCGTGTTCCGTGTCTAAACCTGTGTTTTGTACTGATTTGTGGTGTTCAATAAAGAGTATTTGTATTGTATTGTATTGTAAACCTGGTTTCTTTACACCTGGTTTAACTTTGTCATTTTCATACATTTTGACCCTATTAAGTTTACTAAGTATAACACTTTATTTTAATTTTTTTTTCTGCAGTAATTTCATAATTATTTATTAAAATTTCATTGTAGCCGGCCTCACGTATATATTCACTTTCATCTTTTTGTTATTTTTATACTTCCAGAGTTGAAAACGAGTTTGTTTTCGTTATGCAGTAGCAGTATTAACAGCTATTGTAGACCAGGTAAACCTATTGCAGACGCATAACGCGTTGATCGGTTACGCTGAACTATTGCACAATCTTTAACAGCAGAGCTGTTTAGTACCAATAATCTTTACTGAAGACACAATAAACCGATTAACATCGAACTTTCTTTTGCCAGAATTTCATTGAAACTTGAATAATGCCGCTAGTTACTTTTAAAAAAATTGTGCGGCTTATCTCTCTCGTACGGGAGCGACATGGCTTTCCCAGAGGTCAAGGTCCCACAAATGGGCATGGAGTAACACTATGATAGACTTGCTCTAACAATACCTACATTGTAGCAGTTTGGAAAGAAAAACCTTAGGTGCCAATCTATTCCAAAGTTTGCACGTACGGGGTAGAAAGACCGCTTAACAACCAATACTATTACAATAATAATATATATTAAATATTATATATATTATTATATTATATCTATTATTATATTATATATATTATTAATATACATATATTATTATTATTTTATTTTGTGACAATTTGTTTATTTTTCTTATTTTATTACATTTGATGTTTTTTGATTGTCGTTGATTGTCATAAATAAACTTTTTTTCTTTCTTTCTTACTTTCTTTTAAAACGCACATGGAGGAGTGTGAGCCGCCAAAGAGGTATTGATTACCTATTTAGCACTCCCCATCGTAAATTGTGTAAAACACGCGTGGACGTATCTGCGAATAATTAGAGCACCAAGTTTCTTGGAAAGTATAGGGCTACGGTAAAATATTACTTCCATGGTAAATGCTAGTCAATGGACACAGAACCAAGAGAAGAAAGAACTAAAATCCTACAGAAAAAAAATGCGGATGAAGCCAGTCAGATTTTACAGTCAGATCTATTGGTGATGGTCAGACTTTTTCGACAATAGAAAAAAGAAATCTCTTTGAGAAAAAAACTTTCTTAAGTGTCAAATTCTTACGTCAGCATCAGAAGAATTTTGTAAGCTTGCGTTAATTCTATTTATTATGCAGAGAAAGGTAAATAAACCCAGCTTCTTACAATAACCAACTGTTGAAAAATCCGGAAACTATCAATGCATCCTTTATGAACTGTTAGAAACGACACTGCTCTATTACCATTGGTTAGTGTGTGGAATAACAATAGCCATCATAACAAATTCTAACAACACACTGAGACACTTTACTGTCCGCAAAGTAGTAGCATTACATCACTTGTACAACTTACCTGCATTATCTGAATGACGGAGCTGTTAAACAACTGCATATAGACTATTGCGTGAACTGATGTATACAATAAATAACATTTTAATAGTGACCTAGTTAAAACTTCCCGCCAAGTGAACTTTAGTTTACTCCTATTGTTAGTTTTTGCTGTCGTCAATCAATGAGCCCAAAACATTTACCTTAGCACTCCGCTATCAATCTATCACTTTACGCTACAGTTCATTAAAATATTTAAGTAGTCCTTTAAATTAGTTCATTTAAATTAATATTAAATCTGTTATTCCTTAACATTGACCAAGTTTCGACCAAATGGGGATTCTACCCGGAAAATGAAATTCAAGCTTAGTTTTCTGTGAACGTATGATAAAGCGACGCAGTTACCAAACGTTCATCTCATCTCATTTGAGTCGTCATTAATCGTCGTTTTCGCTACCTCAATTTTGTCCACTAACCGCAGATTAAGCGTGTTTTATATTATAAATTCTCTCGTGATTTATTCCTCATTTTATAATACCACGTAAGTTAATTTGCGAAACATAGAAGGCCAGTTTACACTACGCATGTAATTTCGTGCAGGTAACATTACATTGTTCCACTCGATTCGACGCATAACTTGTTAGCTCTTTGGCAGTCGGAAATTAAATATTATCTACGTGATTCTCCCCGCACTGCCCCTCACCTTGCCTCGTGTTCGCGTACATAGTATCGTTAGCAACGTACGTTGGTTACAGTTGAACGCTCACTGAAAAGATCAGACACATCAGCCACCTAAAGGAGAAACATTCAAGCTCTTAATTTGTAGGAATAAAATCGAGTCACTACAGTGTAGGTTGGAAAGAAAAAATAAGCAATGCAGCACGGACGCACGAACTTATAGCCTTGATAAATTCTTGTGATCTATTGCTAAGGCCTTACATTTAACACCAAACAGTCTGGTGTACAGATTTTTACGGCAGCCTGTAATAATTCCCATAAATTATTATCATAGACTAAAACTGTTAACCATGCTTCCTGCAGTAGCATCCACTTGGCGTTATCAGAAGTGTCACAATTTAAATAACAATAATGACTTTGATGGAAAGCAGACACGACACCGGGTCACGTTGTGGTAGTGAATTAAAATAAGTATGTTTAATTTAAGATTCACATCTCTGATTCGGAAGAAAGATGTACAAAAAAGGAGACTGTGTGTTGCTCAATGTGTGCTGGCGTGTCAGCCAAAACCGTGCTATATGTTTGCGAGTCTGGTCACGTCGTTTGCGAGGTTTGCCGGAAAACTGGTAATGTGTTTTGAATTTCGTTATTGGATGGTTTTTTTTTGTATTTAAGGGAATTCCTCCTAAGACGAGAGCAGTCCGAAAGAGGTTAATTTTTAAGATAAGAGGAAGACGTATGTGGTACCTTTGCTCATGTGGTTACACCATGTCCTCGTACAAGAGGCATTCATTGTCCATCAGGACACTTGCACATCCATTAATCTTTATACACAATATAACAAGGGATACTCTCAAAACGAAGGGTGTCTCGATTTATTCACAGTCATGTAAAAAATTTTGATTATTTTTAGATGGAGGAGTCTCTTCTCTTAATTGTGATATAAATAATTTAAAAAGTGATTTGAAAATAAAGAAAGTAGATGGAAAAGGAGAGCAAAGAAAACAAAGAAGTGACCATCGTGTCCTTCATGAAACAGTCAACGAGTTATATGATGAAGATTTTGCAAGTGGAGACCATATTCATTGCTCTAAATGTTTCCGTAAGAAATAATTCGGTCATGAGGTTACCTTAGATGTATACAGTACGTACAAATATCTAACGGAATTTATATTTTTAGACCAAATACCGAAATCTAAAAGCGTCAATTATATTGAAGAGGATAGAAAATTACTTTGTAGCAGGAAAATATTTTCAGAAGATGTAAGTAGATAGTAAACAGAAAATGACTTAGGTTTAATAGCTACTATTGTAATATGACACTTTTTTTCAGAAAATACATTTAAAAAATAAGGTAACGTGGTTGAAATATAGAAACGAAACATCCTGTGACGGTGAAAATCCAATTCCGTATTCAGGAACAACAGGAATACGATTCAGCCAGAATTTATTTAAAAGTAATATCAGCGTTCAAAGGTAAATTAACCGTCAGAAATTAAAAAAAAGTTGTAAAATTAGTAAATGCATGTAGGATCAGAATAACATGCACACCAAGCGTGTATCATGCAATAGGCGCTTTCAATGAGTAAAAACTGAACGCGATCTTAAATTTTGTTTAATTTTTCATCTGTATTTTTCCAGGCCAGTAACTTGCCCGCTAACCGACTGCCGGAAAATGATCGCTCGAGATTTAATTCTGCAGCATTTCTACTTCGACCACTCCAAAATTCCCAGGATAACAATAAACTCGCAGCCCCATCAGGATTTATTGAACGCAGCATCTTTGACAGAAAATACGAAGTGCTATGCCATATTTTTATTCACAACGGAAGAAATATGGTATTTATAAAGTTTCAGCAAATAATTATAATCAGAATTGATCTTAACTAAAAACTAGCACCAGCTGTATGTCAGCGTAATGCTAATTCGGGATCATTTTTTATGTAAAGTTGTCCGTATATTTTCTTCTTACCTAATAACAAACTAGCATGACTATTTCACAAATATATTGTTTTGTATCTTCATTTATTTCTTTAGAAGTAAGTACGTACGTAAGTCGGGTTCTATACAATACAAAGAATACAATGACTCTTTATTGAACACCAAAAATTAGTACAAAACAATACAGAAACAAAGAACAAAGTATACAATTGATATATATCTATATGTTGTTGTGTTGTTTTGTTCTATCTTTTTATTGTATCTATTTATTACTTTATTTATTTACGTATGCGTTTATGGTTTATGTAGTATACTTTATCTGTGTATTGTTTCGCGAGTCACAGATGGTTCTGGGTGAAAATCAGTTCTGCAGGTGTCTAACACCTCAGCGTTATGGTGAGTATTTCTGTGTCTTGCAAAAACTAATAAATGTATTCTCTCTTCTCTCTTCTTCTTCTTCTTCTTCTTTACGTAGGTACTAGTAGAAAAATTTCAATTACCATCATGTTCAAAATATTTTAGGACCTACGATGTTTGCAGCTTTTTATAACTCAGCATCGAGTTTAAATTGTAGATTTATTAGCTGTCATTTAATACATTTAATTTACTCATTTCAAGTGGTTCATAAACACTAAACAACAGTGGGTACGTAGTTTTTATTATAGCCAACCACTCATTTTCAGTGCCTCGTTATTGCATACTACTGACGCAGGGATTCTGTTGAATGGTGGCTACAAAAACGTTTCCTTTCTTTTAATGGGCGTGCGGATGGCATTCGCCTCTACGGAAACAATTATGAAACCACATGGAAGCGACTCTGCGTCTATAACTGTACCATTACGAACTGAGAATAAAGCCGTAAAGATGCAAAGTTCAAAGGTAACAAAACTGCGCTTTTATCAGGTACTGGCTAAGTGGTAGAGAAACTAAGCGAAATCGTAGTATTTCGTTCAAGTTGTTATGCTTAGGCTTCTTTTGGCTCTCTGCCACTATCTGTCTCGAGTGTCAAAAAGTTAGCCCACTCTCTATCCCACCTCCTAGCTCACCTACCACACGTCCTCTTTTGACACTTGAAACTTAAAACTTGGAATAGTGTGTAGAAGATTTGAGGGTGGAAGAATTATTTTTAATACAGTTACAATAAAAGTACGAATTTGGAGGCCGATCACAAATGAAAGTTTTTGGTAGCTGTGATACCGATTCTGGAGTTTCCTCTATATAATATGATACCTTTTTAAACCACGCATTTTGTAGACACTATTCGAATTTTAAATATAATTATTTATATTTACTTGATAACTGTACCTAATCGTTTGTCTCAGTCCAGTTTATCATAAACACGGGACCCCGGTTCAAATTCGCGAACCTGTTTGATTACTTCCAGTGGTCGCATTGAATTGAAATTTGGTATGAGTAGGTACTTATATAAAACGTATTTTATCAACATGTTTACATTTTAGGATGAATTAAACTCTAATTATATTCCCGAAGAAGTGGACCGATATGGATTGGAAAGGAAGTTAATTAATGAAAACAATGCTATTATGCTTTGGATTTGTAAGCTTGGTGTTAAGGACTACTACTATACTGTTTGTATAACATTCACTTAAACTTTTTTAATAGTTAGAAGTCACGAAAATACTTCCAAAACATCTTGCAGACTTGTATGCATGTAGATAGATATGGAAGAATAAAACTGGAATCCTTGATTTTAGCTTTTTCAAACAGGAATATGGCTGTTTTATCTCACATAACACGAAAGTTAACTCCATCTATCTTTCGCTTACGTAACTGCTGCGCGCTATCAAACGGAGTGAATTAGAATGGCGTAGGTTTTACGAAGGAAACACGGCGTTCACGTAGTTCTACAAATGTTTCATAGATGTCGATATTAAACACAATCCAAATGTTTACAGATTTCAGTGGATAGAGCGGATAACAAGTTAGGCTACAGTTTTACAGGAGAAACTATGGGTATTGAAGACAGTCACGACCCGAAAGTTGTTGGGGAAATGGAGTGTCTTTTCATTCAGGAGAAATCATTAAAAAAGCTTGTGAACGAGCAAAACCAGCTGCAAATATCTGTAAATATATTTAAATGAAGTTGTGAAATAAACGAAGTAGTAAAATATTCAAGATTTTTTATTTATTCTAAATATGTAACAACACTTAATCTGAACAAACTCAAAACTGATCACAAATTTTAGGCAGCTCGTCTTTATAAGCACTTGCAGTCTTCCGTACCCTTCTGCTTCGTTTGTCATAAAAGAGACGCACTCTATCTTTCCCACATTTTTTAGTTTTGAGAGGGATTAAATCGTTTCGGGAAAAGTCGTAATCTAATGTCTTAACTTCTTTGCAATGATTTTTGGCCGTACTTTTCATGCCTAAAAAATCGGTAGGAGTAGGAACTTTATACTTGTCTTCAGGCTTCGGAAAGGTTGTAGGGAAATCAAACCCCATATTTCCCGGAGTCTCTGGTTCCGGTGGAACGGTGACGGGATCACTCGCCAAATAGTCTATTTTAGGCTGCTTAGTGTAATGTACCGGTTGTTCGGTGCCTTCTACAACTTTGATGCTTTGTAATTCCACACTAAAAATAAGTTTACTACTTATAAAACATTATTCAAAGACATACAAGACTACATCTGTAAAATCTGCATTATGTGACTGATGAGCAGGCTATGACAATAAGAGCGACGCTACTCTGTATAATACGGAAGCATCAAACATAAAGCCTGGATTACACTTTGTTAAAAAGAAAGTGCATGTGCACGTTCAGTTGACCGTATACACTTTGTTTTTACTATTCACATTTTCACCTGCACTTCTCATCAGCGCTTGCTACTTAACAAAATGTAATACAGCCTTAACATGTCGTCGTTATTATCAGAGTAATCCACGATAACTTATCACAACCTTCGCCTTTGTGCATGTGTGTTATCCTGTATTCATCTTTTTCTTGTGTTTTATGTACAATAAAGAGTTATACATACATACATACATACAACCTGAGACCGTGTCTACACCTCTCGCGGCAACTACTCGACCATTGGTTTGCCCAGCAGACGCGTGCAAGAGACGTCCACCATGCGGCAATTCAATCATTGTTTGTAAGTAGTGCCTCAGGCTTCAATTCACAGCATACCTTAGCCTTAGTAAGACATTTTGCCACCATTCTCAGGGAGACATTAGCACTAGGTTTTGAATTATCGGGCATCCCCTGCCATGATTATCCATAATGTGTTCAAACTGGCTACACAATAAGGAAGGAGAGATATCAGTACAAAAAAAACCTGATGTCTCCTCCAAAAAGTTGAACAGGAAGACTCGAGTTCGAAGGGATCTCCGTCGCATTGTGTGAAAAGTTTATACTGCAGATTGACCTTACGACGGGTCACTTCTAGCCACACAATTCTCCTTTAAGCAAGGCTCAGCACCATATCGCGTCAACCTACGCACTTTACTGCATTAAGACAAGGCTCTATAATCCAGCCCCGACGGAGAAGCGGCTATACTTTATTGACTTACCCGTAATTTTTATCGTCGGCGAAGTACTTCACTTGGACAGGGGTCCCATCAATGTCAACGTACGAGTACTTCCCTACAACAGTGCCATTTGGATAAGTCGTCTCGTCTCGCGCGTCAGATTTTATTTCAGGCTCTATGTTAACTGGAAAACCTAGTAAGAAAGATAGTTTTTAACTTAATGACAAAAAGGCGTTTTAATTATAAAACTTCAGTCTATTTCTTCAGCAGTATTCGCTTTGTTCATTGTATGGAAGTTGAAATCTAGCTATGTTGAAAAAAAAAACTGTAGCCTAAAACTGGCATAATGTTTACTAGAGGATGGGCGTGGGCACCAAATACACTCACGTCAGAGGACAAGGTACATTTAGTAATAAGGAGTATCCGTCGTTCAAGTTACTTCGTCGTCAAAGTTGTTTGAAATATAATCTACGGTCCTCGGCTCCATAATGAAATCACACAGCAATATCATGTTCTAATATCGTGCCCGATTTTATTTTTAATTTTACCGTCTAAATATTGCCGTATAATAAACTGGGATCAGCAAAACCATTCTCGGCTGTTTGGTGGAAATAAAGTTTTGATAGCACGCCGAGGGTCAGTACGGAGCTTCAACTGAGTTCAGGCGATTTTCTCGGAAACATAAAGGCAAAGCAAACATGATTTCCATAAACTTACATTCAATAATCGCTGGTACAAACAATAACATAAAATTGTATGAAAACATTTTCGTAGTCACATTGACAATTGACCCTTTAATTTATTTGTTAGACTATTTACTGTCATAAAGTTTTTTCAAGAGGTTCAATTGAAATCATAAAAAACGCTGTTGTCTATTTGATAATTTATCGACGCATATTAAGTATTTACAAAAATAAGTATTTAATTCTAATACATGATATATTTCCACGGATACTGCATTTTCTTAAAATTCATAGCATTGCTGGGTTTTTTTCTGGTCCAAGTAACTTCGTCTCCCTTTTGAGAATTCGTGCTAGGATTGTTAACTGTCGGCGCAAGTGGTCTCATGGGGCGGTCTCGCATTACTCTGTAAATATAATTTATTATATTTAGCATATAGATACGAGAGGAAAAGGAAAAGAGAATCTTAAATTGCACGTTGGCTTACCATGAGGCGTGATTGTGTTCAAACCATAGCTCAAAACGTATGCCTATTATCAGGGAGCTAAACTTTTGTGCGGACGATAGGAGTATGACGTCAAGTCAAGCTACCATACTTATAAAAATCATAATTAATAGTCTTGTCATATTGAAAACATTTTTGTTAGAGATTTTTTCCGTTGTAAATTGCAACCGAAACATTATTGTTTCGCTGCAGCCGTATTTACAAAAGTTTCCTTTTTAACAGACTTAAAAAAAGGAAAAATTCTCATTTCATCTGTTTGTTATTTATCACTATCACTACATAGTATAAAACAAAGTCGCTTTCTCCGTCCTTATGTCCCTATGTCCCTATGTCCCTATGTCCCTTTGTATGCTTATATCTTCAAAACTACACAACGGATTTTGATGCGGTTTTTTAATAGATAGAGTGATTCAAGAGGAAGGTTTTTATGTATAATTCTACGCAGACGAAGTCGCGGGCAGAAGCTAGTATTAAATAAATATATTGATTCACCCGTCATTTTTATTAGGGTATCGCAATATTGCTTCTATAAAATCTTATGTGTGAATTTGCGTCATAATGACTACAGACACGGGCAACAAAAATGGCTTACCTGTAACCTCTCTCGTCAGCAATGTACCGGTAATGGTGTGGTCTGCCATTGGAGTCTCTGTAGCCGTAGTCCCCAACTACTGTCCCATTCGGGTACCGCTGCTCGTTGCGGAACTGTGAGTTCCCTCCAGGCACCGACCAGTCGGCCACGTTATAGCCGAAAGCGTATGTTCCAGGGTGACCTGATACGAAATAGATTTATTCAAGCAATCTTAGCTTACATCTTAACTAACTAATTATTAACTAATTACTTGTTAGCATATTTTTTTGCGCCAACGACGCGCAGGTGAGTCGCGTTAAGGCACTTCCAATGAGATTCAGTATGCTTAGTGTAGGTTTTCGGTCACAAAATGCGTCTCGAACGCGTTTGCGTTAAGGCGGTTGCTCTTCCATACAAACCTTCCGTGCAGCTGCATTTCGTCCACAGGCCTAATTTCAATGCGGTTTTTTGAGGATAGTTAGTTATGGATATTTTGTCAGCGCAAATTACAAAATAGAGTGCATTTATCATACCTAAATTGCAGTATGATGCAGTAAATTTCGATGCATTTTACAATAGTGTGAGTAGCTAGTGTCAAATAAAACATGTTGTAAAAACCAAACGGATATTTCGAGCAGTCACGTGACCTCCAATCTGGCTCAGTGGTCGTGACATAAAGGACTGAATAGTTAGTGACCAAGTTCAAATCTCAAGGCCGTGAACAATTCTTTTTTTATTTTGTAAACATTGTTTTTAACAACTTACTTACTGAGTAACACTATCTCAATGAGATGTAGAAAACTGTAAGGTAAATTCAATATTTTTTTTTTGTCAAATCAAACCAAAGAAAGTACTAAGTAGTTTTTGAATAACCACAAGCTTACCATAATTAAATTTTACTGTTTACGATAAATGGTCTATACCATCAATTAGTTAAAAATAAAATGTACACTTGTGATGGTAAACTTATTCTAGCCAAGATTTTTTTTAAACAAACACATTGTTTCACACGTACGTACATTTAGTCCATCGTCAGGTCCTTCGTATTTTTTTTTTTTGTATAACCTTGTAGCAGTGAGGCATCGCCAATTTGAATGGTTTAGCGGGTGGCATTGCCAGTCCTAAACTTGGCAAAGCTTTCATGCCTAGTAAGTTCTCTAGTATTAGAATCACACGTGCTTATTAATTTGGCATAGATGGTGGCGCCCCCCCAGTCATATTACCGCCTTAAAAACACGTTTTGCCTTATATATTAAAAAAAGTACTCGACCACAGAAAGTTAAAAATAAAAAAGGCTTCCAGTTAATTTTGCACTAATGCTTCTCACGAGAATCGAACCCTAACCCTCTGCATCAAATCACGGCCATATACCACGGCAATGATACGTGAAATCCGACAAGTGCTAAATACAAAATAGGCCGAGTAAATAGGTTTTCTCAATTGCAGAACAATTAAAAAAAACATGCGAGTCAAAAACCTGGCTGGCTAGACAGGTAATTAAAAAAACAATGACATGAATTGTCATAAACTAATGGTTGACAGAACATGGTGTCTTAAAATAAAAATAATCTATTCATTTGATTCGGAATGAATTGAAGTCAAAGGAAGGAAGTAAAAGACGTTACAAGCTACGATATTGGACGCAGCGTAGACATTTATTTGTACGTACACGTACAGGTATGTACTTATCAATTTATCATAATGATTTTTTGTAAGATACAACATTTCAACGTTTGTGTGATTATTGGTACAAATTATTTTTGTAAACGCAATTGAAGTGCTCAGTCCCGGTGTCTGCATGTAATCAAATCTTGCAAGTGAATTTTGACCCATTTCTAATTGATCAGATTGACGTGAAATCTGGCATAAGTCTGATGACCATACAGTGATCTTGAAGTGAAATTCTGGTGACCCAACTAGGGTCGCTTCCGCAGTTGGAAACTCATCAACAGAAAGAGTAACAACTAACCATACATTAAGCTTACATCTAATTATAACTCTTAAAACTTAGATGAATCTTTAGTGCTCGAATCGAACTTGCTATTGACCAGCTTTTTTAGGGTTCCGTACCCAAAGGGTGAAAACGGGACTCTATTACTAAGATTCCACTGTCCGTCTGTATGTCTATATGTTTGTCAGTCCGTCTGTCTGTCACCAAGCTGTATCTCGTGAACCGTGATAAAGGAAATTTTCACAGATGATGTATTTTTGTGGCCGCTATAACAACAGATACTAAAACAGAATATTTTTGTCAATCTGTCTATGTAAGTAACCAATGGAGGAGCTTATGTATTACTAAGTTCCCGCTGTATCGTGGTTGATTTTATGGCCACATTGTTCAAATCCGTCCGTCTATGTCTGTCTATCTGTCCGTCTGTCCTAAGTTTATAGCTTTTTTACCCATATTACGTAGCTATATTTTTTCATTCAGGAGCCACTGTCCGTCTGTCTGTCTGTCACCAAGCTGTATCTTATGAACCGTGATATGGCTATCAGCTATCATGATTGTCTGGCGACAGTTCACAAATGACGTTTCTCTGTTGCCGCTCTACCATCAAATACTAAAAACAGAATATTTTTGTCTAAGTATGTAAGTAACCGATATAAAATGACCTCACACAGCCTACAATTTGCTTAGTTGGCAGGGCTCTGCTAACACTGGATTTTATATTTACTTGCCGAATTTGGACGAAACCCTCGGTACGAGAGTTCGACTCGCACTTGGCCAGGTTTTGGTGTTCGGAACACAAAGGAGCTTATCTATTAGGTACCAAGTTCACGCTGTATCGTGGTTTATTTTATGGCCACATTGTTCAAATGTCTATGTCTGTCTATCTGTCCGTCTGTCTAACTATAGCTTTTTTACCCATATTAGGTAGCTATATTCTACTCCCTTTCATGCTGGTCTGGAAGTAAAGAAAAAACATAGAATGTACCTACCAGTTGCTTCTCTTCCCGCGTTGATGGTAAATGCAAAAATATTAGGAATCAAGTTATACGCGATAAGCAATCCATCACTATTTTGATTCCGCTTTCCACCTATACGCCCACAATCATGCTTGTTCTTGGTGGCTTTAAGGTGTTATCTTAGGCTCTGTCTACCCCGTAAGGGATATAGACGTGATTTGTGTATGAATGTATATTTTACAGAGTATCCGACCGGCGTCCGAATCGGCGAAATTGCCGTCAAAATGATAATTAAAAACTACGTATGTACATTAAAAGGTATAAGAGAGGTGAAATAAACACACATGACTGTATTGTCTGATTTTTTTAGGGTTTCTTACGTCATATAGAAAAAAGAAACCATTGTTAGAAGCACATATTTTGTAGGTCCGTCCGTTTGTCGGCCTATCTTTCCGTCTGTCCAGTCTTCTGGGCCATTTTGTGACTATGACTTTTATATTTTTAGCTTTTTTATGTTTAGATACTTCTGTTTTTTTAACTTCTTTTGTGATTAATAAAAATTTTCTTTAAATATTTCTGACTGTCTGTCTTTTTGTCTGTTTGTCCAACCATCAGTCCGGCGGTCCATCCGTTGGTTTGTCTGTCTGTTTGTCTATGCTTCCGACCATCCGTCCGTCTGTCCGCCCGTCCGTCCGTCCGTCTGCTTGTTAATCTGTACGTCCAATCATCCGTCCGTTTGTCTTTCTGTTCTTCCGTCTGTCTGTCGCTAATAGTATGATTATAAAATAAAGTCATCTGCCGCGTCGTTTTGTCTGTCTGTGTGTTTAGTTACGATAAACTCAAAACTTTTGGACGGATTTTCATGCGGTTTTAAACAATAAATATAATGTTATTGTATATAAATATAATTAGGAAGGTTTAGGTTAATAATTTGTAAAGGTTTTTTGTAACCTTGATTATGAAATTATAAGTCAAAAACAAACTAACGAAAAAAGGTTACTAAACAGCAGGTAGGTTAGGATTAAGTTACCGCCATCGATAGACCACTAAATACTAAAACTGGGTAGTATTTACTACTATATTTAAATATCTAAGTCTTGATTTCAAGAAGCGCACAACCTTTCGAAAAATTCACAAATAAATTGGTTTTTATTAGTTTTTTTAATGCTAACTAATGATTTGTTTAAATAAAATAAATAAAGATAATTCTGTAGCGTGCCCTCTCTATTTATAAAGTGGGGATAAATTTGTATAATCTTTGAATTTAACTTGCGGTACGTATGGAAGTTTATGTGGTCTGTTTATGTTTGTGAGTGTCAGTATGTATGTTTGTTGGTTTCCTATGTTGTGGACTGATTTTATTTTAATTGTTTTATTTTTATTTTGCGAGTGAGATAGCATTCAATTGGTCTATGTTAATCATCTTAACTAGTATAAATGTGCAAAACAAGTATTTTTATATCCAGAAAACGTTTGAATTGAGTTTAATTCTTAGTGAAAATATCATGTCATAGTATGCAAGCCTAAAAAATATCTATTTATCATTTTGTTGTACTGACTGTATGTTAATTTTTCAGATTTACATTGGATTCGGAAGGTAATTTTTGTGCATTAACAGGAAATAAGTGAATCATACATCCACTGGACGAAGAGCAAGAACTTTACTGCTGGTGTGATGACAAAAAATATTGGTTGGGTCTAAAAACACTGATTTTTATTGATGTAGTGTAAAAACCTCGTCATGCTTTACTCAGTATGTATGTATACATATGTATATATGCACAGGAGACCCAAAAACTGTCATAGAAAAACCTAAGAAAGTCTTAATTACAGTATTGGGAAGTAAAATTCTCAATTTAATCGATATTATGGTCTGTTTTTGTTTCATCCAAACTATCAATAGATATATGTTCTTACATGCTAGTCTGGGAGTAAATAAAGCTTAGAATGTACCAGTTGCTTCTCTTCCCGCGCAGATGATAAAAGCCCATCGAGGGAATGGGCGAAAATCTTAGGAATCATGTTATAGGCGATGTGGCTAGCAATCCATCACTATTTTGATTCCTCTCTTCCATCTATACGCCCAAAATCACGCTAAATGTGGCCTTTAGGTCTTGTTACCTTAGGCTCTGTCAATCCCGTAAAGGATAAAGACGTGATTATGTATGTATCCATAGTGCGGTGTTGCAAAATTGTGTAACCCCTATTACCACTCTAATTGGTTAATTACTTTATGTTACTAGGGAAATTATCAAGACCGTGAATTTCCAGATGTCCAACAGCGGAGATTTGCCAACCCTGTTCTGAAGACTTGAAGACTTTTAGTCCGTCGTTCATGTTCCCATTACCTATGATCGGTAGAAAGAAGGAAAAAGAAACTGTATGATACAGGATGATATTAATATCACCGTCCAAGTTTTAGGTTGACCTAGGTATCATATGCAACCTTATAGGTACCGTAAGTCGCGGGTTCATGGTATCATGGTGGATGCAAGCCACTTCCAACCGAGGCAACTGGAGTTCTATGAGCGGTATCTGAAGGCCTATATCCAACAGTGGACGTCCCACACCTGATATGATGAGGATGATAATGATGACAGGTATCATATGATACCATTTGCAATATTTTAACACCAAACTTAAAAATAATGCTTGTATTCGTCGTGTTGTTTCTTTTGACGGTAATAAAAAAAGTCAGCCTATATAATTCTAAGTAGGAAAATAAGTTAGGTATGATTGTTCTTGTATGCATGTAAAAAAATATTTTTTGTGAACAATAAATAAGTGGCAAATTTCCATTACATGCAATTCAGTTATGTAATATTTCATGAATTGAATAAATGTTGCGTGATCTACAAACTACAATTTCGTAACACGTCATAAGAGTCAATGTGGCCTGACGTGTTTTTTATTCTAGCGAAGCTCGTCTCTTGACGTTGACAATCACCGAGAAGAGTACCAACTTGTCAGTGATCGTCTCATCTCTTTCATTTGGAGCCTAACGCCTGGTATAGAAAACATCTAATCATTACAATATATGTTCTTGACTTTGAAGTGTGTAGTATGTCAATGTTTCCTTTTAAATACCCTGATAATAACGGCCTGAATTTTGCCAATATGATTGATTACATACATCATAAAAGAGTTTTCATTTAAAAAAGTATTAAGTTTTATTTAAAAAATATCGAGGTCTTTTTTTAAACTATCAGTGCTTTGATAAATCAACTCTTATGTGTGCATACCACGTGTTGCGTGGCGTATTGGCCTAGCTATTGTGGCAACTTATCTAACGCCTATAATAAACTAGACGGTCAGCATTTGAACTGCAAGCTAGCTGCAAATCGACTGTGCAGTTTGTTTGCAGTCTACCCGTAGCCCACCTATTTGTCCACCCAGAAAACCACTGAGGTTCCAATACCCAGAAAAAGGAGCTCCGCCCAGGAGCGGAGCTCTGTCAAAAACCAGGTGGCCAAACTGCAGGTGGATCATGGTTACAGACCGAAAAAAATATCTAGAGAGTTTCGTAGTTCAGCACGTCTCTGATCCCTGTTACACTGGTCGACACGCGTAATATAGTACCTACAGGCGCTATTGCTGCACGACGCTAGCTAAATTCTATGTCATTTTTATGCACACGATTTGTGCCTAAATGTTTGACGCTTTTCGCCTGGGCCTACTCTATATTATGGACAACTAGTTGTGCCATTAGGAATTTCACTCCACCGTAAGATTGACGGCGGGGTTCCTATTTCTATTCGGTTTGCCCTTCGGGCATTTGAAGATGCCTAAGGCTAACCTAATTTTACTATCTCTAATGAGAATTTTTATTTTTATAGGCCCGAAATTCCTATTGGCACAACCAGTTGTGCATATAGAGTTGGTCCATGCGCTGATATAATTCGCGTCGAGCTGCAATTTTTATTTTTCGCGTGAGGACTAGACACCGTGAGAATCTGCTTTATCCCACTGTTGGTAACGCTACTCAAAACCATCGATGGATGAAGTTCGACTTTTGTGGAAGTAAGTATCAGTAAGTAAAAGTGAGTTCAGATGGATTCGATTTGTTTTGGAGTTGTCATTATTTATTTGTCATACCTACCTATTGCAAAGTCATCATAATTATCTAATATTATTTTTCCTTTTATGCGATATACCATGAATTAGTAATATGAATTATGATGACATAACATAAAAAGGCAGGTCGCAACTCCGAAATAAAATATCTAACCGAAAACCACCTGTCTAGCTCACCTGGGTGGACCACGGGCAATTTTTCTTGCCAATGGTCCACTTCAGTACACCTAGGTGAACCATGGGCACTTTTTGGACCATGACCCATAGTCATTTGCCCGTGGTTCACCTAAGTGTTCTGAGGCGGAACATCGGCAAGAAAATGTGCCCGTGGTCCACCCAGGTGAACTAGGCAGCTGGCCCACGACCGATGACTACCAAAATCCCTAGCCAAGAAGCATTCAGACGTAATCCCTACGCGCTATGCGTATTATTTAATTTCCTTTATGTGATCCTATACCTATACTTCAATGCATTTTGGTGAAAGGATCCGAATGGCTAACACGAATGACTTCGTCTCATTGTTGTAAGCAGGCTGATTCTCATGTTACCTGTTTACGAAAGCCTATGACGCGAAACGACAATACCTATAGTACAGCGCTAGTTGTTTAGATGCCCCAGACGAAACGTTTGTAATGCAATGCATAGGAGTATTAATAAAATGTCAGACGATGGTGATGATGATGTCTCTACGTGTGAGCGAATATCAGATATGAATCGCGGGTTCCTACATACTAAATACTCAAAGACATTTCAAGATACTAGCAATGACGGCATATGAATTCGCCGCTAGAGGTGCTATTGTAACTTGAGGTATTATAAATAAACGTAAAATTAGTACTACCTACAAGTTGCATATTCCGGCTTTACTTTACATTGTTTCCGAATATTTTCGCAGACATACGACAGGTTTATTAAAATGTTAAAAGAAAAGCTATGAAAAGTAGGAGCTAAACTAAGAAGGCAAATAAAATGACAGCTAATTTAGAGGATAAACGGGACTGTGCAACACTGTGGGTAATAAATAGCTTGCGTTTAAAGATAAATTAAAAGAAATCCTGAATAATCTGATATGATGTACCTTACTCTACAGTGGCGCCAACTAGTGAGTACAAATACGATAGCCCTCTATCTAACAAAGTACAAAAAATGACTCCCTAATATTCAAAAAGGGTTGAAGATGGCATTGATTCACAGGTTTGCATCTGCTAGACTCATATATAATATTATTATGTATTTGTAACTAGCCGAGCTGGCAAAAAATATTCCGCCTTAAAGTCAGTTTTTGTCAGAGATGGCGCTGCATACGAAAAACGATTTTTTTTTTGTGCATTTTGCATATTTATGATAAGATATTTGGCTATTCGAGGGAGAGTAAAAGCTAACAAATTAAAAATCATAAAAATCCGTGCAGCCATTCCAAAGTTATAAATGGTTGAAATAACACGACTTAAGTTTTGTACGTATAGATTTGTAAAATTTCTGGTAAAAGTAAAGTTGATATAAAAACGTAAATATAACGTGAAAAATTACGCTAACAGCTTAGCAAGGTGTTGCAATATTTTTCCGCCAGTTGCCGCCTCCTATTTGCATGTGTGTGTAAGACCTAGTATCTGTATAGGGCCGTTAGTGACACCAGCGTTTGTGCAGCTATTCTCCGAATTGGTGCATTGTTACTTTCTGAGTGTAGTCTCAAAAAATCGGCCGTATTAAACTGTGTGCGCAAATCAATTGATAATCTATAAGTGTTCTAAGAATCTTCTAAAAACTACAAAAAACACACATCATTGATTACAGCGCCATCTAACGGGACTTCTTCAATGAGCTAACGCGAGCATCCGCCTTAAAATGTCATACTCTTAGAACAATTTGCTGCCGTTTCGATCCGCAAGTGGCGCTGCCAATTTTTCCATAGTAATTGAGACGTTTACGTGAACGCGAGACGTTTTTATATGCGAAGTTACACTAGAGGCTCTGTTACTTTTAAACCGTAAACGAACGTTGTCGGCGCGTAAAAAATATGCCCTGTCCATAGGCCTGTAACCTGTTTGTGAAGATTGATGGTTATATAAATATACATATTGATGGCTATTTTATAATACAGGCAACGAAATTTTTAATTGTATATAAAAAAAAGTATATAATTTTTGTTAAAATTGTCCACAATTTTCACTTACATAAACACATAACAAAATAATGAAATGTGCTTTGTTCTATACCGAAAAAAAATCTTTTTTGCTATATTTAAAATCACCACTACCACCACCACTTAGTTTCTATGGGTGCACTTATAGTAATATGCAGAAGTTATCGGAAATCAAAAAAACACGGTGTATATCAACTAAAAAGTTTGGATGTTTGTTACTATTTCACGCAAATAACCCCAATGATTTTGATGAAATTTGGCACACAAATTCATTTCTAATTAACACACTTTTATCGTGAAAAAATTCAATTACCGCGGGTGATAATCGACAGCTAGTATAATATAGTCAAACAATATCAAATAAATGTAACAAAATGACTGACTGTGTCTTACCATCGATGTCGGTTTCGTAATAGCGCGTCGACTCCCCCTCAGCTAGACTAAGCCGGGGCTGTCTAGGGGCAGACAACACCCGGGCAGCAATCTGCCACGGGACCACTAATAACAATATCTGAAATAAGTTTTTGTTACAAATTTCACTTTTATTGCAAACTTTTTGGTGACTTCCTGTACTTGCATTGTCGTCCATCCGACATGTTTTTTTTTTATATTAGAGAGGCCAGACAAACAAACTAGTGGGTCACCTGATGGTAAATGATCACCACTGTCCATAGACACCCGCAGCGCTTTACGCAAATACTGAACTCCATACTGAACTTTATGTATACTGAATTCCATGACAACCTGGCCTTTTACTGTGAAATTCGTAATTGAAAGTTTGTTTCGTGTCAGTTTTTGTTTAGTATGAAAATAACGGTAGGAACGAACTTCGAATTTCGAATTTTGGAGTAGCGCCCCTGACCAATAGAAATGTGTTAAATTTGGCTTACACGATTTGACTCAGAAAAACAAAACACAACAAACACATCAAGTCTAATAATGCCTGAAATGTAAATATCTTTCAAATTTTTAAAGAGTTACATTTCAATTGAATACAATCCTATGATATTAGGAACTAGGAATCGTTCTGTCAAGGTATCTTCAAGAAATTTTATATTGTACAATGTTTGGGGGGGGGGGGGGGTACCGTCTCATACTGAATAGGTAGCTAAACTACGTAGGTACCACGAAAGATGTCCATCGATGCTGAGCTGTCTGCTAAAGTGTAAAGGTAATCTACGCAGTATAAAAAACATATGTCAATGCTTAAGTTCTTTCTCACGCTCCTTTAATGAGTTATATATCTTTTCTCCATAAATAAGCTTTTGCAGACAGTAGGCGTATCCATTAGCCACTGGTTTCGTTTAGCAAATCAACGTCACAGTGAGTAATTACCCTATTAATCTTTGGTGATAAGTACCAGCTTTGGAGAAAAGATATATGTTTGGTAGAGTGTTACTATTTTTATCCTTTGTATGTGAGATTCACCAGATTGGTAAAATTTAGTATTAGAAAATTTGTTTGAACTGTAAAAAATAGTGTAAATATCTATTTAATAGGCTTATAGTTTGAACTATCTCCTGTTGAGCATGTCAGAGAATCGACTTTGATTGAAATACGGGCTCGTTTTTCTAAATTTTTCGAAAATAATTGAAACCGTTTCGCTGTTTACGATGAAATAAATGATTTCGTCTTATTGGTTCGACATGAAAATTCAATTGTAATATTTTCAATACATTTGCAGTTAAGTATTCAATATAATATATTTCATATGTTATTAAGTAAATTGCCAAACCCATCGAACCAAACCAATCAAATTACAACTCCTAATTACTTAAATTAACAACAATATAGCTTACCTTAAGGAAATCCTTCTTCGCCATTGTAAACACAATCGAAAACAATAAAACTGTTCTCCAATTAATTACACATTAAATGATCTCTATAAAATAAATTTACTTTAAAAATATTTTTTTGTCTATAGTAACTGCAAGGCTTAAAAATGTCTAGAAATAAATATGTGTTTAATAATTTACAAAGAGATCATCATTCATAATTCCTGATGAGTTTTGGAAAAAGCGTCAACTGCATTATACTGTCTTGCTGTCTTTTTCTACAAACTACCGCGAACTCTTTCACTTGTTAGTTTTCGCCAATCCTTGCGGAAGTAAGTGTTGACGGTCAAACAGACGACGTCCACATGCCCGTCGCTTATATGGACGGCTCCTTTTAGTGGTTTTAACTTGACAAAAAAATCTGGTCAAGCTCGAATTGGTGTTGAAGAGCGTAGGATCCTTGGAGGTTATGTCAAGATACTCGCCGCTTACAACTTTTCCAAGCCAATAACATACCCTGTCATAAAAAAACTTTTTATTTTTTAAATTCAAACGTTCAATCGTAGAAAAGATAGAGTATGAAAAAATTACAGGTCAAATTGATCTTGTTGACTGGTTGGTCGTCATAGATTTTTACCACTTCTGAATGGTGCTTTTCCGCAATGAGATTTCAAAAATCTGTTAGCAACCCTTCGAGATGGACAGAGCTCGAAAAGGTCGCGGTAACACCGTAATCAGTTCTCATAGTACTGATTTAAAAATCACCTGTATACTGTCCTTCCATGCAGGTCTTTGAGTAACAAAAAAACATAGAATGGACTAGTTGCTTCTCTTCCCGAGCAGATAGCAAAAGCCAATAGAGGGAATGGGCGAAAATCTTAGAAATCATGTTACAGGCAATTAACCCATCACTATTTTGATTCCTCTTTGCATCTATGCCCACAATCATGCTAAATTGAGATAAAGAAGTGATTTATGTATGTATGTATGTAAATCCTTGTTCAATTAAGTTACTGACAAAATTCAATATAGCTATGTATTATATTTACGTTAGTATTGTTGTTTGTATTATCCTTGCGTTTCTCCTGTCAATTTGTTTCCGCCACCTGCTTAAACTGTCTCCGTCTTATTTCCTTCTTTTATTGGTTGTCTGGTAGAGATCAATATTAAGCGATAAGATCGCCTATTGATCTTGTTCTTTTTTATTTTATTGAATCAGGCGTTACTTTGCGGAGGTCCATTTCAACGAACAAAAAATATACCTTGCTACTCCGCTACGCGCTTGAGTAGCGGAGTACCATGGTAAATTTTTTGTTCGTTGATCTTGTTCTTTGTTTCTGTATTATGTTGTTCTGATTTGTGATGTTCAATAAAGAATATTTGAATTGTATTGCATTCATGAACAAAACACTTATTTAGAAAATATAAAAAGGGAACCCTAACCGCGAAGCGTTTGTTTCTGTAAACACAGTGGGAGAAGGCAATTTCGCCCATATCCGCAACACTGATGTCATGCCATTACTAACGTTAGGATAAGGAATGCCCTTATGGGGAGACGAAAGCTAGTTTCGACGTTTGAGGTTAACTACAAATATCGGAGTGCCTACAGATGGTGCTGAGTAACGTGGATATTAACATTGTCTTGCTATTTTGTACATAACAGTGTAGAAAAGTCGTGAACTTTAGACAGAATTCTGTTGAATGGGAATCGGAAAGTGTCAGTTGATAATTAACGAAGGCCTTCATTCATGAATCGTAACACCAAGAGATTGCAGATGTGTTGTCAGCCTAGAGAGCTAAGATTGATTATGTATGTATGTAAACTCTTTATTGTGCAAAATGCACAAAGGCGGAGTTATCCCTTTAAGAGATCTCTTCCAGTCAATGATTACCTCATGTGCCAAATATTTCTCCGGCTTTATTACTTATTTTTAAGTAATATAGCAGAGAATTAAACTCAAGTACAAATACAAATATCCATTATATTACACTATAAAGCAATATAGTGCGATTACAAAAATATAAAAACAAGGTTGACTACTGAGTGTGTGACTTATTGTTTAAAGGCAATCTCTGGTGAGGTAAGGTAGCTATGTAGATAAAGAAATGAATTTGAACTGGTCTCTGAATCTTTAGATTTTGAATGCAAAAAACTACAGGGAAGAAACGACGACCGACTTTTAAAAGTATGAAATTTAGCGGTAAGCATTGTTGAAATAGTTTGAATGAACAGAAATTTAATTCTGAAGTGGCTAAAAATATAAACTCAACAATTGTTTTTAAGACTGTTTTTAAAAGTAACTTAATAGTATTTTTGATACACGTTTACTGACTTTTATTGGTGCATTGAATCGCCGTTTGGAGACAAACGCAGTGAAAACGCAGTTTTAGATTACGCCCGTGATATCGTAAAGTCGCTTATATGGCTTTTACGACTCGCCGACCGACGCCCACAGTGGCATTGGCTTTGTAAAATAACTGTTTACTCTCGATTCATTCAACAAATAGCCTTTGAGAGTGCATTAATGATAAAACAAAAGATGTTTGCATTTTAGAAGACTAAGAATCGATTTTCGAATCGATATTCAAATTACTTGGTAATACTCAATCAATGACTGTCAAGTTCTTATATTCTGAATTCAGAAATGTGTTAAAATTAGTCATAATGCTTTAGAAATATTATCAAGATATTGTGTTCAACCTCCACCATAACGCTATAATCATATTGGTAAAAAAACAAAAGTTGTCTTTCCTGTCAACGCAAAGTAAACGACAGTATCGGAACCTCGAACTTTTGTTTCCTATAATCAGTTCAAAAGTTGACCAGACACCGTACACACAATATCCATAAAATCAAGCAAAAATGTTGGCAATAAATTCGTAACTTTTCAATGTTGATCTAGTCAGTATCTTTAGCTTAATAAAAATCAGGCTAAAAAGCATCAAAACCAATGAGCAACTTGTGAAATAATTATTGTAGGTGTATTTGTCACAAACAATTGAAATGTGGAATATTATATTGAAGCAATTTAATATAATTCCAAAATAACTGAATAATAGGTTAGATTTCATCGTACAAAGCAACGATGGAACTTTTAACCCACAATTTGCGTGAGCCTTTTTATGGAAACCCAGTTTTGAAACCAGTTCCCACTACGATTTCCTCTAAAGGGAAGTTTGCTAGCCATACATGAACAGTTTTATCATTGAGTATATCAGATAATCTGCAAAACAAGCTTACCTTTATTCAGATTTCAGATAAGTGTCGTTTTCATTTCAAATTTTGCTGGTCACAGGCATTCTCTCTGATTTTGATACTCAGGCATGCAATGGTCCATCACCACATACTTAGTGTAAAACTATTTCGCAAATGGAAGCTGCAATCACAATCACATAGCTATTTATAGCTGTAACTCCCCTACTCGGCAAAAGATGGCGCCACCAAACGTTTTACATTTTAATTGAAAATCTTCCTAAAATATTGTCCAAAGGATCGATTAAAAATACCCCTACTCCTCGTAACTGACTTTAAAACCGTTAGAGCTGATTCCGACATTGTTATAGCATATACTTTGTGTTTTGTACTAATCTGAGGGCACGGCAATGCCCTCGCCAAGTCGAGCAAAAAAGCGGCCGTACCATCCATTTCTCGAAACAGTTCAGGTCACACATTTTCGACCCCCTTTTAACTTTGTTATGGATAAAACTGGATCATTATTGCAGATAAATGAATACTACTTAATATTCGTGTCGAAATCTAATATTTAAGATACTGGCATGAAATCCACATGGCCCTTTGATAAACCTTAATAATCATTCATACAGAATGACGTGTCTAAAAACCGTTTCACAGCCAATACCAGTTCCTAATTTAGTTTATAGAATCCATAAATTTGGAATTGTTGGAGCCATAAATAATATGTGCGAGGTCTTTGAACCGTAGCTTCATTATGGTTGCCCATGTTACAATATTTTTATTAAAAATAACTTAATTTGAACTTACAACTAAATAATTAATTGACTTTGATAAATGTTGGAGTTAATAGACACTAAAATATAAAATATATCATGCTTAATTGGATCCTGCTTTACGGTCAAAGACTTGTTAAGTGAAATTTTAATCAAAACTTAGGTATATTAAAGAAAAATCCCCCTTACTCATAAGCGCTCTAGGCTTCTGCTAACTTAGCAATCGTTTGTCCCTATCCGTCACTTGAATATTTACCTTTCACAGATAAGGACAAACGATTGCTAAGTTAGCAGACTCTATAGAGCGTTTACGAAGAATTGGGTTAATCCCACCCAATAATAACTTACTGCGATCTTTTAGATACAAGACTTTGCCCTCCTTTGTTCATGGAAACTATAGAATAACTATTCCATTCAGCCATACGGCTAGAAAAAAATATGTCTAAATATGTATATGCAAAACGTTGATAATAAAAGACCAAAATGCGAAATATATATAATAATATCTTTCGTCAACCCAAACACAATGCACTAGCTGCTTCCAAAAATATTTGACACAAAGCTATTTTAGTTTTCTGCTCTATGAACGACATGCAAGTAGCAAAATTTTACTACACCGCCTGACATTTTATTACATCGACGATTTGCTACTAGGTAAGCAAGCAATACAATCTTGATATTTCAGTATCATATTGATTTACATTAGTATTTAGCCAGATAAAATATCAATCCAGTTAATATGGGTCCATTCGTCATGCGTGCTTTGACCCCGGGCCGGGCTTATTTATCTTGTTTTCTATTACGACCCGCTGCGAACCGCCAGTGTTTTATATTGCTACGATTTTTCTTTTCAATGTACTCTGTCAGTCCGCACGTTGTTTATGTGCGTAGACGTACAGTTAGGGGTGATATGGACTTATAATTAGGTACTGTCTTTTACCGTACGTAGGCCAAGCTTTGACGTGCGGTGCGTTTAATGTTCACAACTTTTTTGAATGATCAAAAATAAATTATCTTAGGTGAACGTTTTTTGTTCATTCCAAAGTATCGCCTGATTCAAAAAACTGTTTTGATTAGTTTCAAATTTATATGTGGCATTTATTAACAGATTTGAAAACAGAGGAGGTTCTCAATTCCTTGGGATCTTTTTTTATTCTTTTGTATAGAAAATCATAATTTCCTGATAATTTTAGATATAAAATAATGATTCAGTTATTTTTGACTAATGTAGGCACGCAGTAACGATTTAAATATGAAAACAATTTTAAATCAATCTGAATATTGAAAAAATACATAGGTACCTACACACACAAATCAAGTCTATATCCTTTACGGGAAAAAATGTTTTACTAAATAAGTCTAAAACTAATCTAAAATTTTTCTCTTATGCACCATTATATTTTATGGCTAATTTGTGACCAACGGAACTCGTTTTTTTAATGATAATTTGCAACTTAATAATAAAACACAAAATGGTCGTCAAAATAAAATAAAAAATCAACATAAAAAGTAATTTTATTAAATATTGTGTCGTCAAGTTTTAAAATATACATTATAATAATTCATATTCGAACAGAGTTAATTCAAATTGAATTCAAAAACAGAGACAAGGTGTATCTGAGATCAAAAAAACAACGTATTTGAAGAGTTGAGGAAAGTAATTAAGAAATATTGAATAAACATCGATATGTGAACTTGAAGCTGATAAATACTAACTAATCTAAACTTATCTAACATTAATAACTTGTACTTCAGATGCTTTTATGGCAAGTTTTGACATGAACACAAACTTCCAAAATTAAACAAACCAAACAATATCTATCCCCACAGTATCCCTCACTCTTTTCTAGCTCATTTCCTAGAAGGTTTCCTTAATTTTAAAAAACTAACATGAAACCTCAGAAATCTCAACCGATGTGATTTTTTTGAAAATATCCAGATTCTTTTCTAGCTCTGTGGCAGAATCCGCTCGCTATGCAGCCATTAATACAGGTGCAAAAGTGTGTAACCATGAGCACTGTCAAAATTGAAAGACTAAGAAGAACAAATAAAATTACTAATAATGCTTATACACTATAGTATTGTCTCGTTCTGATCAGTGTAGGCCATAGGGAGATAGCGCGACTGCGGGGGCCGCGTAGTGTGGAGCCACCGCCACAGCCTGAAAAAACAAAAGTGAATCAAAGTCCGTTGAAAAAATCCTCAGAATTAAAAAATCGAAACGATCATATTTAAACCCCAAACGGCCAACAAATATTGAACAAGAAATGGTTACCAATCATTTTGTTTTAAGAAAATAAGAAAGAACTATGTATTATGAATTGTAGGGTTGTCATAGGTTTTTTTTTTATTGAAAAGGTATCGATGTAAGTTTAATTTAAATGTCATCTAAGTGATGGTAGCATTGACTCTTTGGGTGGCAGTAATTTGTTGCCTAATTCATTGTAGTGTTAAATAATCTGTGGTAGTTCTTTGTAGTGTCAAATCAATTTGCAAATACTAACAAAAATAGTAGGTAACAACTAAATCAAATTATAATGTCAACGAAACAGTATTTTGAAATCACAAATAATAAAGGTCGGCCTATTTCCATTGTATGTTTAGTAATATTTTTAGAGTAATGAGGCGTGTCGATATAGTTCAAGGCCGCGAAGTACTCAAGCATGACCGTACTGACCGTACACAACAACTTTTAGCGCTTTCGTTTTCAATGACATACTATTGTTACACAGATTACCTATTATTAGATTTTTTTACGAGAATGCTGAAAAAAAGTAATTTTAGCATACATATATACAAAAATCCGTCTTTATCCCTTACGTTACAGGTAGACATAGCCTAACGTAAGAAGACCTAAGGGCCACGTTTAGCATGAATGTGGGCGTATTGGTGGAAAGGTGTATTTTTATGTTTATAGTCTATGCGATAATCACGACCTTCCGAAGAAAATACTTATGTCTAAAAAATTAAAGACGCGAAAAATGCCACGGCTCCGTTTAATCCACCGTTTTGCGTGCAATACAGTAGTATTATTAGGTTTGCATAAATAGTACTTCCCTGCTCCATAGGTGGTACTAAACGGACGAGTTTGAACTTGTCTGCATTTAAGGCGACCTACGACAAAATGGTTGAATATTTTATGATGTACTTGCTAAGCATAATCGACGGCTCCTTAGTCCGTGGCCCCATACAAACTTGCACACGGTGTGTCAAGCTAATAAAACCCAAATCAAAAAAGAGACGGAATCTACAAAGAACAAAGTGAATCACGATTTTCTGATAAAATTAACTTTTAAGATATACATTAGACGTAACATCACGTAGTACTATCAGCTAGCAGTGATCTACCCTAACTCATATAGAGCGCTAAATATGTTTCGCTACGGTTTCCAGTGTGTGTAGAAATGATTAGGTTAAATTCATAAAAAACAGCTCAAGACATTTCGATCGAAGACTATCGCAACACCGCATTTTCTCTAAATTCTTAGCCTTATCAAGGAAATTCGGTGAAATATGCCGTCCGAGCTCCACAGCTTCCTTATAAGCCTGCGCCTAGTTGCGCAAGCGCAGTTGCGGAGAAACCGTGTTTGTGCAATGCGCCCCCTGTCGGTTGTCCAGTGCCACAAGGCAGCGGAACAAATTATATCTATGGTTTACTTGGGAAATTGTTGGCCCACTGGGCCAATAAGCTATTTTGTCCCTTTTTTGATAACATCTCTGGGAATTATTTTTAGACAAATGTTATCCCAATTTATAGTGTCATCTGATCATAATGTTTGTACTTTCCAAAGATTTACCAAAAATGATTTCTGCTGGAATGTTGCCATATTCAAGCACCTTAAGTTAAAACAGTTAATATGTACACACAGCAAAAGCTATTCGGTAAGCAGGATAGGTACGGCGCGAGCGTGCGTAGGTGCTTACCTGATTATATTGCCGTGTGTACGTAGAAAGTGGCACGCTCACTTAATTTCTTCTCTTATTGAGCTATAAATAAAATTAATAATGACCATGACACTATACCGGTTATTTTACAGAAGCAAACGGACTTGATGAGATGGAATATTATTGTTTACAAATTGTTGCTCCAACGTTTCGACATAGATCAATGATCGGTCACCTTTACTGAATACTGAAGTATGATGGGGGGTCATCTATTGGTTTGACCATGAAGTTACAGGTTAAATGGAGGCCAAATTATGTGATAAGTGGGCGACCTTTAATTGGACTTAGTCAATTTACGGTGCGTTAAAAAGAAAGGGAAGGAAAGGAATGGGGGAAGCCACATTACAGAATAAATATGTAGGTAAGCGAGATAGAGCTTGAAAGAAGGTTTCTTCATTTATGGTAGGAAGTTTGTGATCTTCATAAATAAGTGTGAAGCAAATGTAGCCTAACAGCCGTTCTACTTCGATGGAGTTCAGTGAAGCTGCAATATCCTACGCTAGTATACTGACCGCAGGATGCACCGCATGCCCGGTCTTGTGAACGACCGCGTTGAAGCCATTGTGGTCGTCGGCGGAGTAAGCGACGGTACGCGTCGACCCGTCCGGCTCCACTAGCGAGTAGCTGCCTGGAGAGTAACTTGACATTAAAATTAAAACAGTTAAGATGATAAGTTTTTACAAGCTTTGACAAAAATTTAACTTGATTTGTTTCTACTGAAGTCAGACTATAAGTCTAATTTGACCGCGTTCTAGTAGTCGGAGTGCCATAAAATTAGTTTCACATTTATGTAGGACTAGCTTCTGCCCGCGACTTCGTCTGTATAGAATTATACAAATAAACCTTCCTCTTGAATCAGTCTATTAAAAAAACCACATCAAATTCCGTTGCGTAGTTTTAAAGATATAAGCATACATAGGGACAGACAGACATACAGCGGAATGTGACTTTATTTTATACTATTTAGTGATAAATGACAATGTAAGTACAGTCAATTAAAAAAAACAGCCACCAAAGAAGCTTATACATAAAAAATACAAATTCTTTTAAACTAAAACTTGTTTTAATAAAATTACATTATCAAATTTGGATCTTCATCATCATGATTATCGGCCTAAAGACGTAGGTATATTGTTCAACAAAAGGGGGTCCTTATGACTCGACAATTATCGGCAACTTTCCACCTTCATCCACAAGTTACCCGCAACCTTCACGATTTCATCTGTCCATCTAGTAGGAGTCCTGCAAGTCGACATCTTAAACGGCAGTGCGTGAAACTGTTTCTCTTTTTTCTACGGACGTATTAAAGATTGCTAACCCACCTTTTACGACATCGCCGTCTCTTTCTTCCTGCTGCGACTTTATGTCTCCGGTGTGCGGGTCTTTCACGCCGTAGTTGAACGCATATTTGGGATACGACTGTAAAAGGTTTTAAAGTATTACCTACATTTTATAAAACATGGTGATGGGCTAGTTGTAAACCAAGACAGTTATTTATTTTTTATATCTGTTCCAAAATCAAATAAAAACAAAAAGTCTTTGATATTTTTAACTTTGTATGTTTGAGAAATCCATTTTGTTTTTGATATTAAATAATGATTATTACCACTCTGTTTGTTATTTACACCAAAATAATACATAAGAGCTAGGGATTTAAGTTATCTGCGATGTTGATATTACTCGTATTATCTGACACTATCCACTAGATGTTAATTACAGCGACAAAACCTTTCAAGTGTCAAATGTAGGGTAGCAATACTTTCAGTTTCTGAATTATTTTTTTATTAGGAAATTATCAATATTTAATTAAGACAAATTTTAACAAATGAGTTAATTCATCTAATTATACAGCATCTGCTGAGCAGGAAACACGTAATTTGTATCACGTTCAAAATTTCACCCTGTATATCAATCGGAGAACCCAGCGTAAGAGTAACCATAACGCATAGCGTTGAAAAAGCATACAACTGACATTGAACTTTAAGTTGAAAAGGGCTTTTTTGGTCGACTGTACATTCATTAGCTTGTGTTTAGTACCATGCATAACTCACAGTCACAGCCACACCTCACAGCCAGAACTTGCGCCATTCATTTAGGTATATTACATTTACAGTGGTGTCTCAGTAGGTCAATGTCAGTGGCAACGCACATCCAACGTTGAGACCCCTGTCTCAGTATAACGCTTACAAGCGAACGGACCAAGATATGGTTGTCTGTTGATCGAATCCCTGCGGAACGAAGTCTGTTGAATCCAGCAGCAAGAGCTTCGCCCTTTGCCCCATCGAGACACCACGGCGACGTCGCTAGCTACCACGCCTACCACATCCAAACATACTCGTATTATGTTGACATCAAAATATCAGACACTTTACGATGGTCTGGCAACGTCTTAGTTGTGTAAGATACTTTGTTGGCGACGGCGCCGTGGCCTCTTGGTGGCAGACCTCTAAGGCTATGCACGTAATAATTTTGGGCTCCTGGTTAGCCGAGCAGCCATCCGCAGTGCGGCTAACTGGCAAGTACATACATAGTAGCTTGCGGAACTGCAGTCCGTTGGGCCAACATGTCGGGATCTACTTGGCTGTATGTTGGCAATAGGCGCCAGCACTGGCTGGCAAGCTGAATGGTGTCGGTATTCCGTTCACACATCAAAGGATCTTGGCGCGCCTCGCAAACAGTGTTCACACGTTGCCGTCTTGTTCAGTTCGTTTTTTTTCATCATCAGTCATCAAAGACAGTGTGAGTAGTTACCAAGTTACGATGACGTGGACAAGTAATGAGGTGTTGGAATTTATTAAAAACTGCGCCAATGCTGAATGATCGGTGCACCGTTATGTAAACAGGGACATTTGAGATTCATTATTTTGGTCAAACCTGCTGGTCCACTACCTTGGTCTTATGTGTATAACGGACACAGGAGGACATCATAACATCACCATCAAATGCGTAGCGTAACACTCACCACAGGCTCAGCGACGACTGGCGCGTGCAGAACGGGCGCGTGCAGTACCGGTGCGTGGCCGTACACCGCGCCCGGGAACCCGTACTGCGGGGCCGCCATACCGGCGCCCGCGCACGCTAGCACCACTAATAACTACAACAACAACAAAAAACATTTCGAAAATATCACTTTCAGCTATCAATGAACAAAAAACATTTACCTTGCTACTCCACTAATCAAGTGTAAGACAGCCAACAGAGAGCAGAGCAGATAGCAGTTTCTAACACGTGCATGAGTAACAAAATAGTGAGGCAAATGTATTTTGTTCATTGATATGGACCTCCGCTAGATATTCCTGTTTCAACAAATTATTTCAGTTATCAATCAACTAAACTCTTGCTATACTCGTACACTAAACTAATTCAGAATTCAGCAAACCAATTATTGATAATCTAAGTGGCATAGATAACAATCTTCTAAAATGTGCTAACCAGGAGCATTCTTGTGAAGTAATCGTTTGTTGTAAGTATTAGTTAATTATACCATAACAAAACGCACGCGGGATCAAAATCACATCCACCATTTCTTCTGTCAAACGGTAATAGGATGAGGGTGGAAAGAGAAGGTGAATGCGGTTAGTCAAGATAATGCGACTCGTTGCATGAAGCCCGTGATAAAAAATCATTCTTAATTAAAAATTAAACGGATAACTCTCAATCATACATCAGGTATTATTTTCCCTTAAAATTAATCAATGGTTGTTATTAGTTTTTGGGATCACAAATCAAATTAAATTCAAACTGTTATTAAACTGATAGCTGTAAGTCATCGTGTGAAGTCAAAGAATTACTTAATTTAAAAAAAACTATTTTTATAAACGCTTCGTGACTTACCCACATAATGTCTCCGTAGCTCACACGACTCCCGGCTGCGAGCGCCGGCGCAGGCCGCTTATAAATAAAGGGCCCCTCCATACTGCACAGATGCACCCGAATGCACACTTTCAACCCGCTGAATCAATCTTAGTGTCATAGCAACCGGAGTCGTCAGCGATAGACAAACTAGTACATACAAAAAAAACTATCTTCGTAAAGCAATGATTTGGATAAATTCCGCAGATACCGCCTGCGCCACCCGACTGCGTCAGAAGGAGGGTTATGTTTTTAGTTACTGTTTTATGCTTGATATAGTGAAATATTTTCTTATTGGACGGGCCTTTTGTAAAACTGTAAGCTTATAAACGCAACGCACGGTCGCAATGACATCTATTGCCATCTCTATTTGTCCAACGAATCAAGAAACAAAAAATAAGTAATAAAAGGAGTTTTATTAAGTAAATAATAATTTTTATGTCGTAGCGTGAAGCTAATTAGTGTTTGACAATTTCGTTGCCTGCCTACAAATTGACAGAAATGAATAGTACCAAAAGTAAACAATACTTTGTAAAAGAAATTAGCGTGCAATGCGCCTCCGGGCGGTTTAGTGCTCTACGGAAGCAAACGATGATTCAGTGCAATTTGTCAACGTCGAGGTAAATTAAATAATTAGGTACTTGATCGACATCCGTTCTATGGCTCTATGGCTATCCGCTCAAGCCATCGCAAAAGTTATTGAACAGAAAAGCTCAAATTTAATTGAAGAGATTATACATTAGGTACATACGTATGTAGATATATGTTGCCATGGAATAAGAATTAAGTAAATTACCAATAAGGAATGGACAGAGTTAAAAACTTAAATTTATAAATTCAAGAGCGATTAATGAGATAAATCAAGAAAATTTAAAATTCAAATAGAGCAATGTTAAAAAAATGCCGTTCGCACTTTTAACACAGCGCTAGATTCGTAAACTTAAATCTGGTTCAGTTCAGTTTTCTCAATACTTCGGATAAAAATTTTGCCATGTAAAAGTGCTACTAGCCTTAATTCAGCGGCTTAGATATAATTTTCCAAGTCCAGTCTAAATTTTCGCAACTTGGCCGACATCACATGAGTTATCCGACTTGATTTACGAAACCTAAATAGTGAACTAGTACTAGTACTCAATAGTGTCCTTTAGAAAGTAGTCGATTTTACTGTGCTGCTTGGAGTCGCTTTGACGTAATAGGAACGTTTTGTCTTTGGATGATGAGAATCCTCTCTATTCTTATCTCTAATATTTATGTCGATGATGAGCGTTTTCCGAAAAAAGTTTACATGAACATTTTTCCTGAATTTTACTATTTTGGGTTCTTACTCAGAACTTCCATTCCAGCTCGTCACTTCTTTGTTCGTCGTTTTTTTATATGTTACCTATGAAAGGTGACGTGACGAACAGGAAAAAAATTCTTAGTATAATCTGGGACAAAATTTTTCATGTATGAGAATCGATAGCGTAAACGATTTTGTGTAAGAAAAATACAAAATAGTTTAATTGTGGAAAAAAAATTCATGTTGACGTTTTTTTTGGAAAACGATCACCTACATGATACCATAGAAAATGTTAACTGGAAATGGCAAATATATACCAAAACTTAGAACGAGCAGACCCAAAGGAAGCAGTTACAAAACCATTTTATTAATTGCCATAATACTACATAGTATACATAATACTCAACAAAGTACAGTCCGTGAGCTCTTAGAATGCCATTAGAGTTTGTTTTGCTGTCTCACTTACTCTTATGGCTTTCATATTTGAATCCACAACATAGTTAAGTAACTGTAGGTACCTATATATTCGAGTTTACTTTCTGCCGTGTAAGACACTAAATTAAAAATAATGAAAAAGAATTTCACCTCGAAAATAATGCGCAATCGAAGTAGAGTGTATGTTTTTTTTCTAAATATTAACACGTTAGCTACATTTTTTAGAACTAAAACTGCACACTAGAGAAACATACAGCTACAAAGCCTAAATCTACTTACTTCATATTTCCCTCGCGTTGAAATTCCCAGAGCACATTGTAGGTACATTTAAGACGTGAAGCTCAACCTAAATTCGTGGCTAGATCAACCAGTATTAGTGCCAGCTTTGTGAGCCTGGGCTGTTGTTTGTTGTTAGAATTACGTTCAGCCATATAAATATCCATCATAAAACAATATGAGTCTTTCCTGGATTAAAAGACCCTCTTTATTACCCGCAGCGACGCAGTGATCCACTAGTTTTGAAATGTTATGTAAACTAATTTTACTAATAATAAAAACAGTTTTACTACCTGCACACCTTTTATTGATTGTATTATGTCCTGTCTTACTGGTCATACACGAACAGGCAACTGCTGAATAATTCTAGATAGCCAAAGGTTGAACTGTTCTTTGTAGCATACACCTATCTATAAAGGCTTAAATACCCACCTACTATACGCCCACAATTACGCTAAACGTGGCCTTTAAGTCTTCATACCATAGGCTGTCTACCCCGTAAGGGATATAGACATGATTTGTGTAAGTATGTATTAAGTAGAAAACTGTAAAATAATGTTTCAATTTTTATAATTCACAGAAAAAGAGAAACAATGTACCTAAATAAAAGAAATGGAAGAAAAAGAATAACTGAAACCTAAAATCAAAACAAAGACGTTCCCGAGGCCGCTACCTTTATGATGTTACGTAATACTCTAGGAAAGTAAATGGCTAACCATTATTCGTATCCAACTATTATTGAATTATCGACATTGGATGTTGATAAATGTTACATAACATCTATATGGGGCAATCTGTCTTGTAAGTTAAACGAGTTATGTCATATAATAATGTTGTTTTATAATATAGGTACTTTATAGGAGGATTACCCATTGCAAAACTGCTTCCTACTCGACGATTATTTTCTTCATCTCGATGCCTCTTTGTGTGAGGTTCTGAATTTAATGAGTTGCACCACTTTAAAACTTTAACAGTAAACGGCGCTTTTACATATATATGATAGGTTTTTTGACAAATATTGGTAGGTACGTCAAAAACTTATTTGCAGATCCAATCCTCAAAATGCATCGCCAAATTTGGTTATGTTGTACGACAAGCCCTATTACAAGCCCTATTAAGAAATACATGACCTGTTAAAAATTAAATTTGAAAAATTCAGATTTTTCTATGTGTTCCAGTTTTCAGTGTCGTTTAGAAATTTAACGAAGAGATCAAAATTAATTAAAACCTAAAACATAACAGCCGTATGTGGCAATACGGGTACTAATAAAATTTCAACAATTTTTCCTTACGTTGTGTCGACCATTTATCAATCAGATTATTTGGCCGTCGCTTACATACTGGGTTTTGCGGTTCTGATTACTCTATCCAATGAACTTACGAGTACATGTTGTTCATTGCGGCTGCATTGAAATTCGCATTGGAATGAAGTTTGTATTTTCAAAAAAAGCGTGTACCGATATTTGTGCATTTAACAAGGGAATTTTCTCTTTACAATTGGGTATAACGCGAAGTAGTAACACACTCCCAATAATCTCACTAATTCTAAACACTACTAGGTAGAGTGACTATAATATTTAAATACAAAAATTCCAATGACGCATCAATTATTACAACGCAAGTCTTCAATTATAACGACTTCTTTTGCATGATCTTAATTATTTTTTAGATAATAACTGCTGAAAATATCTATAATTTCTTCCCGCCATTGGATTTTGATGCAACATAGCTTTATTTGCGTATTATTACCAGTGATGTTCTTTCATTCTCAATACTAAAGTCACATTAAAATTATCTTGCACTCGTAGAAACACAGATAACTTTTATGTTTTGCTTAAGGACCCTTATGCTTTTCTCGCACAAAACACAATTATTCCTATTCCTTCCAAGTTCCAAGAAATACGCAAAAAGGAGTGAATAATGAATAATCATTCGACCCAGCAATGTAAGTCTATCGGTGCCCCTTCCTCGTCCACTGGGCGTATAGCTACAATGTGTTTAAAAGAAAAATGCGAACTAATTACCATTTCAGGTTTAATAGAAATGAATCTGTGTGGCACAATTATGTATGGATTGGGCCGTAGACCAAGTTAAGACTATTTTAAACTGATTATATGGAATAATTATCTGATAGATTGCAGTTAATTAGTACTACGTATCATTAATAACAAGGTAACGGCGTCGCGTGGAAAAAAATAATTTACTGACATAAATATTTGTAAAATTGATATTGCTCATAATTATTATACCTAATTACAGAATGAAAAAAGTGATAGTCGACTACTACCTCAACCCGTGTTTTCTCCAAAATTTGGGCTTACCGATGGTACGAAACGCCATCATAATACGAGTATGAGAAATATTTTGTGTTCTGCCGTTATTACTGCATACATACATACATTATATCACGTCTTTTATCCCTTACGGGGTAGACAGAGACTAAAGTAAAAAAACCTTAATGCACGTTTAGCATGATGGAAAGGGAAATCAAAATAGTGATGGGTTGCTAGCCGCATCGCCTATTACATGATTCCTAAGACTTTCGCCCATTGCCTCGATGTGCTTTTACCATCTGCGCGTGAAGAGAAGCAACTAATAAATTCTGTTTTTTCTTTACTCCTAGACCAGCATGGAAGAAATTACTGAGCGTTATTACTGCACAATAAATAATACTACACGTAAATTTCAACTCTTCTAAATGCCGTCCTGTATTTTCATCAATAAAACAAACGCCGTCTAAAGACATCAGACAGATTTATATCTCCTACAAGAAACACTTTTCACTGGAGTTGCCTTAAGCTTTTCTTTAGCAGGTCATGTGAAAATAAAGTTGTTCCTACAAACTCACACTAAAACAAAACCTGAACACACACATAGCTTATCCTTTCCGGAGACATTTAAGCGGTATTTGTGGCATATCCTTTATCATGCATGTATTAGATTAGATGGTCATTATTAACGTGATACTGTTATGTCAATACATGATCGTGGATTTGAAAAAGACAAATTGCTGCGTTGCCTATTTACATTTCGTCTAATCTATTCCTACCTCCAGTCATATGTGTTTCTGCCATGATCTGCCATATTAATTGAACAGAACCAGCATTTATAGTTAGAATGAGATCAAAGACTACGGCTACGCGCGTGCACATCCAGTGGACATTGGCCTGTCGTTTGACATGACCTATAAAGTCCGACGTTTACCATCGGTCTAATTATTAACTTGCAATGTTTGAAACTGACGTTTCCGACGTTCATTTCTTTGTTAAAGATGAAGAAAAATAGCCATACGCATTTAAAAATGCGGATGAATGAAAATATTAATCAAATAGAAGAAAGACCTGATACCTAGTAAAATCAATTTCAATGCTACATTCTTATGCCGTCCAATTTTATGTAGGAAGTCCAGTTACAATTTTGCAACAAATTAACTTTAATACTCGGACTTACATACATAGGTACATAAATCACGTATTTATGCTTAACGGATCTAAAAACCATGATTAAGCATTATTATGGCTGTACAGAGGAAAAGGGAAATAAAGATATTTAGTGATGGGTTGCTAGATGCATCGCCTAAAACATGAGTCCTAAGATTTTCTCCTGTTCCTTCGATGGGCTTTACGATTTGTTTGGAAAGAGAAGCAGTCAATACATTTTATGTTATTTCTTATTTATTTTCTCTGACTGTGGTTTATAAAGTATAACAAAATATTAAAACATAACCTTGTAAAATACTAATCTTAATACTCAATGCAAAAGCTAAACAATCTGATGCTCGTTAAAATTACTATCCAAACATCCTCTAACAAATTGCATGCGGCGAGCAAGAGCTTCTGGTATATCTGGTATACCTAAATCCTACAAATTGGAGCACCGCGGCCGAGAGTGCGCTCGCGCCGAGCCGCCGTACCGACATGGCTGAAAGTGCGTTATTTATTTATTTTTACCATCCTCACTAGCCAGCTCACCTTAGTATCAATATAGACACCGATTAGAAGACATCACTTTAAATCTCATTGACACGGGTACTAAATGCGCTATACGCGTCTCGCTAGCCTCATGGATTTCGGTTGCTACGACAAGAACTCCGGCGAAGTGGAGTGCTACCTCGAAATACGTAAATAATTTTCACTAAACGCTTGCAACAGTGGTATACTAGCTTTCTTATTGTTGTGGAGCATCGCATTGTAATTGATATTTTTAGTTTGAATCGGCTTTTTGGGTTGTGTAAACAGATCGAGCTCTTCTGACAGCAAGTCCGCGTGTCAGCGCAGTCCGGGCCTGATTGCCGAGTCAAACGCTGTTATGAGCATTACTTGTTATAATATTTGGAGTACTTAACTGTAGTGAGTGAATTTAACAGCTGTAATGCGTTCGGAGCTCAGAACTATGAGTACTAGACGAGACAATGTACCTAGTCGTGAGTACTTAACTGTAGGTAGGCTTGTGTTTATTTATGTGATTAAAACTCTAATTTGTATCGTCTGGACATTTTAGATTGCGATACGGGTACTTCATGCGCAATCACAATACAAATGCGTAAGTACTTTGCTTAATTACTATAGCGGTAAAGTGCAATAACAATTATATTATTTAGACTTAGGAGTTTCATAGTACTCACATTAACTGTATCATTAAATTATAAGTTTGATGGCATAGCTCTCATTATAATGTAGTGCGATAGCTGGTTTAACTACGTAGAAACTGTAAGTATTTGTCTGATTTATTAGTATGTCCAAAAGTTTCTGGAAACTGTCATAATTTCAAAAAACTAAAAGGTGTTCGCGAATCATCCATTGTGTTTGAAGCAAAGCATCATTGGCACAAACGTCGGCCTCTGAGTTTTCGAAATTCAATTAATAAAAATTGTAGGCTTTTTCATCGTTAGGTAACAGGCATCCCTCAAAGAATGTAGTGGTTCGATACTCGCAATCCGTATTGGGTTTGCATGGGAACCAGATCTCAAGCCCTCTTTGTAATAGAAGCCCTGTACGACCACCAATATCGATGATGATGCCTTATTTGAACAGAAATCTTTTGACCATTCTTCTTTCTTCCTTTTTCTTCAATCTTATGTTATAAGTCCAATATGAAACCTTTTTTTTCTACGACAGCTCATCCTGAAGCAGTGGGCTGTGTGGAGAGATGCGTGACCTTCATGTCGCTTCTGCTCGTCATCATAACATTCCCTTTCTCGCTGTTCGAGTGCTTTAAGGTAAACAACAATCATGTACACACAGCAAAGCTATTCGGTAAGCAGGCTAGGTACGGCGCGAGCGTGCGTAGGTGCTTACCTGATTATATTGCCGTGTGTACACTGTTTCGCGTTAATTTGTTTTGACTGGAGTGTTTGCAAAACTAGGCTAAGCGTAACACGGCCAACAAAACATAATGGTCTTGTATTTTTCCGTAAAACAATAACATCTTCATTCAGAAACCTTTTCAGCTTCTGTTAGTTTCAAATTAGTTTTTCTAAGTCACTGAAATTTACCATCGCGATCGCTAATTACAAACATGTTACATTATTTTTCTGACATGGGGGCGCTTTTCGAAATCACACAATCGAATACCTATGTAATATAGAAATCTATATTTCTACAACAATCCGTGAGCTCTTAGAAAGCCACTCAGGTTTCGGGTACCATCGGCTGATTCAAGTATCAAACCCATAAATAAGAGTGAGTGAGACAGCAAGACAAACACGAATGGTATTCTAAGAGCTGTACTACACAAAAATTGTACCCAGTAAACTTAAGTGCGTTAAGGTATTATGCCTTTCTTTTTCATTGCAAAGGCAAGGATTTTCGTTATCAGGTGATATAGTCAGAGCCTCTATTATGAATTAATACCCTTATGGAGATAAACCGAATGGATACATACACAACCATTAATATCCATCCAATGATGTATATTTGATAAAAGACACCGACACGTAAGACAATACGAATACTAGCGATATTTTTGGATGTATCTAAGTTAGGTAATCAGAAATCATGAATTATTTCTCGTACATATTTTGACATTACATAAATTTTAATAGAATTTTATGCAACCGTTACATAATGAGGGTCCTTAAACACGAGTCTGGTTTTCGAATCGAGCATTGGCGAGTTTCAAAATAAGGTCATACGAGTGTTAAATAACAACCAATGCACTTCAACCATTTGCCTGCACCTACTAGCGGGACTTTGCGGCTGTTAAAAAATTTTGCCTGACTATAAAGTGGTTACTTTGTATGAAGCGATGTTTATTTTCAGAAATAATAGTTTTTTTAATTAATTTTAAATGGATTTTTGTAAAAAAATAACCATTGGTTTTTTTATGTTTTTTTCCGTAAATTAAAACTTTGATTGCGTTACCTGTAAAGTTCAAAAGATGTCGCTTCAAGTAATAGCCTTTCACCCGTTGAAACCATTAATTTCTGTTCTTGTCATTCAATTGCCAACCATATTGTCGCTTACCTGTAAGGGGTGTCTGATAAGACAAGGTACTGACAACCAGAGTTATCAGAGTTATCAGAGTTATCTGTGTTACTTTCCCCAGGTGGTGCAAGAGTTCGAACGAGCAGTCATTTTCCGGCTAGGCCGCCTACGCAAGGGTGGGGCGAGAGGACCGGGGCTGTTCTTCGTGCTGCCCTGCATTGACACGTATAGGAAGGTGGACTTGAGGACTGTGTCATTCGACGTACCACCTCAAGAGGTTAGTGATGTTAAATGTATATATAACTTTTATAATATAACTGATAGAAGGTAGTTGCTTAAGAAGTTGTTCCGAAGCTTGTCAGGGATAATGTAATGTATTAATTAAGTATGTTTACCAGTCATAAATGCCATAATACTCTGCACAAAGCTGCTTGAACCTTTTTGAATAAATCAGTTCACAAAATATGAGACGCACTGTCATTGTCGCGGTTGGGTAACTTAACGATGTAGGCAAATGTTTAACAACTAAGAAAGACCCTCATAGGCTAGAGCTGACTTTTTTCTAAAATCTATTAATCAAGAGAACTAATTAAAAATGTTTTTTATAACTTGAAAACAGTCTTTAGATTAATCAAAAATTAGTAGAGCTTTTTAATCCCTGCCAGACCTTTTCCCAGAACATCGCGTAACTAGGTAAACACATCACTGACTTTAGTGCCGAACTCCGGTATTGAAACTAGTTAACCTATTTTCTGAGAATTAATTGATAGTCCTATAAACTATCAATCAAGAGTTTACGGCAGACAAATAATCGTTCTTTGGATCCAATTGTCTTGGCCGACTAAGAATAAACGCGAATCAGAATGGCCGCTACACGGGTTATCTTCTAAAGTCTTGTAAAGAAAATGAAGAATAATGAATACATGAATTGAAGTGACGTAATATTTTGAAGCTTTAGTCAATCGAGCTTCTTAGTTGTAATTGCAATTTATATTTATTAAAATCCATGTTTATTAAAAATATTTTTTTCTGTTGGCTTTAACATTTTTGAAAAGTCTAGATTTCAATTTTTTTTATTTACTTACGTAGTTTTTTTTGTAATATTTACAATAATAATCATCACTTTTTGTAAGTCATTTCAAATACTTGGTTTAAATATTCACGAAGATCGTCAGGTATGTACTAAAAATTAAGATACTTAAAGATTTGTAAGTAATCAACTGTCAACAATAAACAATTGATGTTAAACGTGCAAGTCTCTATGGACAGGTGGTGATCATTTAACATCAGGTGACCCACTAGTTCGTTTGTCTGGCCTCTCTAACATAAAAAAAAAAGTTACTCATAGTGCTAACAACTAAAGTCAAATCTTTTCCAAGCTAGATTTTGGAACTAGCCAGCCATTAAATGGTGAATATCATAAATCGGTGAACACGCGTTTATTTTGACACGTCGAATATGGCGGCGAGAACGGACGGATCGCAGAGTCGACCTCATTTGTTGCCGGACAGCGGGTAATATAAGCCGAGGAATTCAGCAATCCAGTCGGTATTGACTCTAGATTCCAGATTCCGTGCGGTATAGCGCTATACCTGGCGGTTTCAGTGTTATGATGATTAGTATTATAACAGTAACTTCACAGTGAATTAAGTTTAAGCTACTGTATTTTAAAACTTTGTAAAAATAAGAGAAAGATTTTTGGTTGATATAAAAACAAGTAAATTAAATTATCTACTCGTGGACTTTACAAAAGTCTATCAGCGAAATACAACTTAAACGCTGACAAATGTGCCGAACTTATTGTTTTATCAAACACTAGCTTCTGCCCGCGACTTCGTCTGCGTAGAATTATACATAAAAACCTTCCTCTTGAATCACTCTATCTATTAAAAAAAACCGCATCAAAATCCATTGTGTAGTTTTGAAGATATAGGCATGCATAGGGACATAGGGACATAGGAACAGAGAATGCGACTTTATTTTATACTATGTAGTGATGATAAGGACTGTACTTATGTATGACTTATTTAGATTTTATTAAGAGTATTTTGTATTGTATTGACTCATTGTGCAGGTATCTTCTTTATCACTCTGATTAAACGCGGTAATTAATCATACATACTAAAGTCATAAAAACTGTATAAAAAAATTAAGCATCCCTAACTTTAGAAGCAAAGATACACCAGCAAATATAATTTTGCAAAAAAATGCGAGAAACGATTAGTTGTTTCTATTAAAACCTGTTAAAATTACGTAATGAAGCGACAGAGGTATGTCGGGATCGTAGCAAGTGGAACAAAATTGTCTCTGCCTACCCCTATGGGAAAGAGGCATGACGGTATGTATGTAAAAGTACCGTATCTTTGTTTACTGCCTGCGTCATATACTCGTAGGCCTATGTGCAGTGTAAGAATCAGTTTAATCCGTTTATTTATAACCTCAGTAAAGTCGTTCATTATACTATTAGCGCGTTTATCAATAACAACAAATAAATAAGTAAGTGTTTACGGTTTGCAACTGCATGCTAAGAAGTCGCGGGATGACATTTTCCGAGTTCAAATGTCGTGAGAAACGGGTAAGGCTGCACCGACGATCTTTGCATTGAATCAGGCGTGTTTAAGTCTTATGAACTAAAGTTTTTTTTCTTTTTACTCGTTTTCATTCTAGTTAACTAGGTACCCTGTTAATTGTTAAATAAAAATGATCACAAAATAAAATAAAAATGTAGTTGTGGGTGGGATGTTTTTGCATTGAAATAAAACCTTATGAATGTCACTGTACTCTTTTATGGAACTTAATAGTGAATTCTTCAAAAGACATACATACATACATACATAAATAAATCACGCCTTCATCCCCTGCGGGGTAGACAGAGCCTAAGGTAACAAGACTTTAAGGCCACGTTTAGCATGATTGTGGGCGTATAGGTGGATAGGGGAGTATATATAGTGATGGGCCTATAAACATGATTCCTAAGATTTTCGCCCATTCCCTCGATGGGCTTTTACCATCTGCGCGAGAAGAGAAGCAACTGGTACAGTTTGACAACAAAAATAATGCTCCACGATGTACCTGCGCAGTAGACCAATTTTAGTAGCGCGGGAAACTCTGGCGCTGTTATTGGTCGATCGATTTCGTACCAACAATGGCAAAATCGTGTAAGCGGGACAGAGCTAAGAATACAAAGCAAGCAATACTCTGCCAGTTGCGCTTGGAAATAAAGTTCAATATAGATTATTTACACGTTCGGCTACCATCGGAAACTGGTCTGCGCTTCTCTGCGCAAACGAATACTGCCGATGCGCATTATATTTGTTGTCAAACTGTACATTCTATGCTATGTCTTCATTAGACTCTTTGAGGATTTTTTACTGTTTGCCTTTCCAGCATCATCGATGTTATTCTCAATCTTGTCAACTTTCAGGTTTTAACAAGGGACTCCGTGACTGTCGCAGTGGACGCTGTTGTATATTACAGAATTAAAGAACCGTTGAACGCCGTCGTCAAGGTAGCTGATTACAGGTAAACCTACGTCCTAATTAGGTCTTAATTACGTAGATCTAATCATTTTTAGGATTTTCTATAAATTTATTAAATTATCACTTAGCGAACATTCATAACAGGACATTAATAACCCTGTAATATCACCGTAACGTCACTATATCGCAGAGATAGTGAAGTAATGCTGAGTTGGGACCATTTTGTGACAATTTACTTATCTGTAGCTTTTTATGTGTTTTTTATTTTTTATACTTTTGCGACTGTCATAAATAAACATATTCTTTCTTTCGTAACTTAAAAATAATTGGTCAGCTTAAAAGCGGAATGGAACGGATAGGTGGTATACGTAGAATCCAACCAATCACAAACAATAGGTAGTTTGAGATTTACGTCTCACTTACCGTGTAACAAATGTGTCACCTTTTATGTAAAACAAGGAAGGAACCACCACTTGACTGTCCATTGGCGGATCAGCGCAGACGCGTTATCAGCCCAAATGGCTAAGATAAAATACCTCTTGTGCCAGTACCTATTTTTAAAATATCACTGTAAGTGATAACCTTCTATACAAGCACAACCTTAAGAGAATTACTTAATTTTGTATTCTAAGAAAGTAACTAAATCAAACTTACCAGTGCATCCTAACAGACCTCTTTAAACTTGTTATTTATAACGTAAGTAGAGTATTAATTACATTACTTAAAAATTGTACTCATACTAACATTACATTTCCAGAAACAACAACAAATACAATTTAGTTGAATGGAGAAAATTTTAATAACATTTTAGTCTAGACAGCTGTCCTTTAGGATAGTTCACGCGAATACATTGAATTTTACAAGCTTTTATTTTCTGTAGTAAAAATGATATCTCGACGCTTTTGTTTTAGATGTTTCTTGTTTGTGGTTGTACTATGAATTTCTTGATTATGCTTATCCTTGGCAATAAGCATAGAGCACGAGAGCTGCCAACACTGTGCAGTTGTATATTAGACTTACAAAAGCCATAATAGTACTGCAACAGAAAATTACTTTTCGAATGATGTGATTTCGATAATCGGCCCTCAGACGTCAGTGTGTAGGTAACATTACATAGGTACCAACCTTTTTTTTATTAAAACAATCTTTGAGGACTCTGGATTTTGAAAGTAACTTTGCCTTACACTCTAGGCTAGCAACGGATCTGCAATACTGTGGTGCCAATTGCGGGTGTCCATGACACTTACCAACAATCAACCGACTTGTTCGTTTGCAACCCCAAAAAATACTTTAAGACTCTCGTAGTCGAGTTTTAGTGTTCAAACTTATTGTTGCTCGTTTATACAGTGCATCAACTAGACTCCTGGCTGCAACTACTTTGCGGAACGTTCTGGGCATGCGGGACTTGGCGCAGCTGCTGTCTGATCGAGAAGCCATCAGCCACATGATGCAAGCCAACTTGGACGAAGCCACCGACCCCTGGGGCGTCGAGGTCGAGAGGGTGGAGATGTAAGTACCTTTTGGACAAGTACGTATTAATAATACGTACATTCGAGTACATACCGTCACGCCTCTTTCCAATAGGGGAAGGCAGGGACTACTTTGTTCCCCTTGCTACGATTCTGACATGCCTTCGTTTCATCCACACTTATCTTTCTCTTCATACATGCTCGTCGGTTTATCTGTCATTGATAATTTTAAGAGTACTCTAAACCAATAATACGTAAGGCTATCTGATTAATTTTATGAACGAGAAAGCGTGTGAGTGTATCTAATTGTCTGTATGTATGTTCGTTAACCTTTCACGCTGAAACGACTGAAAGGATTTGGTTGCGATTTGGCTCACGTACAGCTTATAACCTGAATTAACACATAGAGTACTTGAAAATATGAGTGTTGAGAGATCAAATCACTTTGGGCGGGCTAATAAGAGTTCAGGAACTTTTCCCACTTTGATTATTTATTTTCTACGTCTCTATCTAAACAATTAACACGATCGAGTGTTCTCATGCCAATTGCATGTAAATTATGTTCTCTGTTGATCACAACAATAAAATGATTTACAAGCAAAACGTGTGATTCATATCTCAACTCGTTACGCCTAGTGTAACGTAAACAAACAGAGCCACTATTATTTATTTGTATTGAAAACACGTACAGCAATCGTATTTTGTATCAATCCGAAGCTCATTAGGTATCTAGTGCCAAATGACTCAGACATGGTATTTTAGAACGAATAAAGATTGCTTGCGTAGATTTGTACTCAAAGCTAAGATCAGCGAAGATAGTCTGATTTAGATCTTATTCTATAAATAGGTTTGTAAACATTGGTGCGATCTAGACATTCTATATTTTGCACATTCCGTGGAAAAGCTAGAGTTGATATTTCTAAGCACGTACAAATTTACACTAACAGTTTAAGTAAATTTATAAGGATTTGATTAAGACAGCATATTCCTCAATAAACCAAAGAGTTTCAGTGCAAACCTCTGGTTTTTATTATTTTTGCTTCACCAAATAATGCTCTAGTGAAAACGTAAGAGCGTCAATAGAAGTGTAGGTGATGGGTTCAGCTCAGCATTTAAACCTTTGAACACCCCATCATCATCACAAAAAAACAAATCCAAACGCAAAGGAATTTCAACTTGAAATGGTTAGCTACTTTATATGCGTAGGTTTTTTCGTATACCTACGTATGTATGTTGCAGTTCACACGGCTATAATAAATACATGTTGTCTCAGAATTGTTCTAGGTAGGATATTTCGTCAGACGGTTAGGTTACTTTGATTGAACACTCTTGTAAAGATTTTTCATCATAATTTTGGATACAAAAATAAGGTCGTCCCTTTGAAAAACCCAAAGTACATGGTGTGGAAACTATTTGTCAGCTAGAATTCGAAAATCTTTAAAAACATAATAATATACAGAAGTATTCAGTCAAACTGATTCAACCAGTTTCTGAAGTAGGTAAGTATTCCAGATGTAATTACACATAAACGGATAACTCACGTATAAAAAGTCGAGTGATGCTCGACATGTTTCGGACTATGTTTGGGGCGAGCGCTCCAGGAAGAAGGCCTACGAAATAGTCCGAAACATGTCGAGCATCACTCGACTTTTTATACGTGAGTTATCCGTTTATGTGTAATTATGATTGAGTCTCACGGTAGTTTCATATTCCAGATGTATTTTAAAACACTGAATATAACATTGTGTGTCAACTTTAGGCGTCAAAGGCATTCAAAGAGCTAAGCAAAGCACACACAAATCACTATATCCCTTACGGGGTAGACAGAGCCTAAGGTAGCAAGACCTAAAGGCCACTTTAACCATGATCGTAGGCGTATAAGTGGAAAGGGGAATCAAAATAGTGATGGTGCTTCCAGCATGTAAGTAAAGAGTTAAAGGGGTTAGGAAATGCTGCCTAGCGTCATTGTATCTATTGTCTTGTCCAGCAAAGACGTGAGACTGCCAGTACAGTTGCAGCGAGCGATGGCCGCTGAAGCCGAGGCAGATCGCGAAGCCCGTGCCAAGATAATCGCTGCCGAGGGAGAGATTAAAGCGTCGAAGGCGCTCAAAGAAGCCTCCTTGGTTATGATTGACAATCCTATGGCTCTGCAGGTTAGTGGAAAATTGTGTTTGTTCTTTTTGTGAAATAGGGTGGAGCAAGTGGATCCCCTGATGGTATGAGAGCACAACCACTCATGGAGACCTACGATACCAAAGGGTTACAGGGCTAAGATACTTAGCTCATGTGCCAGTACGTTGTTTCAAAATAAAGTGCAAAGAAAGAAAAAATATGAAATTTTCGTTTAAAGACCAGGCAATGCCAATTATGCCAATACAACACGAATGGCAGGTTTTCTTGCAAATCTAAGCCTCTAAGGCCGACCTTATAATTAAATTAATTGTCTTGTGATGTTATATTCTCCTGTGATTGACTTAGTTATATATTATTTTGTGAATAAATATACTAAACCCTAAATTACGGGATAATCAGCGCTAATCGTGGATTGTTAGATACTAAAATAATATTCGGTTCACAAAATAACGACTGACGATTAGTGTACATGTATCACGTCTTTTTCCCTTACTGGGTAGACAGAGCCTAAGGTAACAAAACCTTGAGGCCACGTTTAGCATGATTAAGGGCGTATAGGTGGAAGGGTAATCAAAATAGTGATGGGTTGCTAGCGCAGACTTTCGCCCATTCCCTCGACGGACTTTTACCATCTGCGCAGGAAGAGAAGCAACTGGTAAATTCTATGCATTTACTTTACTCACAGACCAGCGTTAAAAACTAAAGGGCCATAAATGGCTGCGTATTGTCAGCTACATGGTTTAAATGTATGCTTTGTTACAGTTGCGGTATCTCCAATCACTGAACACGATATCCGCTGAGAAGAATTCAACGATTATATTTCCGTTCCCAATGGACTTCCTGAAAACGTTCTTTACATCGCCTGGACCAAGTCACAATATGCAGTTACCGATTTAAATAAATTTAAACACATGCAAACTTTGCTTTTTTTTTCTTCGAAATGGATTATCATAATTATTTAACAGGCTTTTGTAATGAATAAGTCTTCGTTAATTCAATCTTTCGCTTCCACTCGTATGTATTCGGGCATTTTTCTGATAAGAAATCCATTCTTCTTCTTATTTGTGGCGTATATAGCGGCGACAACTTCGCCATTGTCAAAGTAATAAAAATATAATTTAAAAATCTTGTGACAGAATGTCGGCAACGTTGTACGGTAATACGGACAAAAGATCCGTTCTCCCCTGTCGGGCTCTTAGCCAACGGTCAATGTTATCCCACAGAAACTGCCAGGAAATCATTAGCCGATGACCAGGGTGCACCGGGCCAAGCACTGCTCTTCCCCCCGGACGGATCCGAAAACGAACCGCATCTTTTGACTTTTGACCATACGCAGAGAGAACCCGACTCGCACCCCCATAGAAATCCACGCACCCTTTTTGTTGAATTATAGCGGTTGGCAGTTTTGCTCAGAATCAAGAGCACTATTGATTTAAGTGTAAGGCAAAAAGTTTTCTATTTTTCTCCATAATACACTTGTATGAAGCCGGTCACTCACATGTGCATATTATGTACACATAATGCGAATCCACAATGTGAAGGACGACATTTGCTAACGTATAACGTAGTATGTCAAAAGTTTTCGCTACATTTGCACTTTTCCAAGCTGTGTCGGTTTCTTGACGCACATCAAAGAACACGAACCTCAAACCTTTTCGTAGACTCCCACACGTACGTGCGACTTTTTTAGGAATATGACACTTTTTGCCTTATTATTAAAATCAATAGTGATTCTGAGCAGAATTGCCATCGAAGTTGTATAATTTAAGAAAAAGGGTGAGTGGAGTTCTTTCTGAAAAATTCTCATTCAGACCGCGGTCTAGTGATAATAGTTTTTAATTCTGGAGAGTTACTTCGGGAGATGCTTTCAGATTTATACAAAGAGGTGGATTGAAATGTAGAGTATCGAGGTAAAATGTTTCAAGGTTTGCTGAGTTGATGGCAATGGGACTAGTATATAGAGAGTTACTCTATGGTGACTAGTCAAAATCTGTCACAATTGTTTGTATTAAGCTTATCGTAGGCAGAGAATTTTGTCGCTATGTTTGTAATTATAAAACTAAATAATCGGGCTTTTTTATTACGAAAATATTAATTTATATAGTCAAGAAGGACACGGTGTTACATAATGTCAATGAGCACAACATCGTTAGAACGACCAAGGCCTAAGTTTAATCTTACCGGTAAGTACGAGTATATCAAAATATTATTAAATAAAACAACTTACTTTCATTTCATCCAAATATAAAATCTTAACTAAGCGGATTTGCCGATGCACAGAAAAAACTTTGCTGTTACTGTATCTACTTATTAAAATGAGATTGCTTATAGACCAACAGTAACTATAAAGTTCTTTAAAGTGTGACTTTAATTTGCCAGCGCCTGTCTTAATTCGCTGTATGAACGATAAATGTAACATTATTAATACATTGCCTGTCGATTGGCCGCTAATATTAACTTCTTGCATATATTAAATTACGTGAAAGTATATTTATTTTTATCTGGTTATCACAAAACCTACGTAGTAAAAGTTGAGCCTCGAAAGTTAAACAAGTAGTAGATTCACCTAGTTTCCAAATCTTTTACTATTTTCACAATTTCAGAGATTCAGAAAGAAGTTTTTCTGGAAAAAGTGCTCCGAATATTAGCCATATTGCTGATTATTTTATGTCCTTTAGTGTTGCTTTGCTGTTTCAAAGTAAGTTATTACTAACTTTTACTTTTAAAGTAAATTACTAAAATTTGGTAAGCAAGGGGTTTCGGGGACGATAGCTAGCTAGGTTAAATTTTTAGAAAAAGTACCAAAAAAAATACCGAGCTAAGCTCGGTCATCTGGGTACTGTAATATTTAATGATACATATTAATTGCATTTTTTCATTTGTAATAAACTTTAATTTATAATAAAAGGAGTGTAGGTATGTAAAGATACCTTTTTATGCTTCTGAGTCTACATACAAATTTGTACGAAACTCTTCTAAGATCGCTTGAAATTTCAACAAAAAATTCCTTCCTGATAGTTTATTTTGTCCTGGGGCCCGATTTTGGAAAGCACAAATTGTGAAAATGCCACTCGAAAGTAGTGATAAGTTGTGCTGAATTTGAAATAAATGTAGATCAGAAGAAAATCACAACTCTATTATTATTTACAAGCTTTATTAACCTGCGACGTATGTAAGTATGTTTGTCCTGGTGGAATCTTGCGACTCAATTTTGAATCTTCAACACATCAAATACAAGAGATGTCACCCATACGCCATAAATAAATTTTACTGCTAGCTAGATTATCCTGGATAAATGTTATTGCTAGCTAGATTATCCTGGATAAATTCTACTGCTAGCTAGATTATCCTGGATAAATGTTACTGCTAGCTAGATTATCCTGGATAAATTTTACTGCTAGCTAGATTATCCTGGATAAATTCTACTGCTAGCTAGATTATCCTGGATAAATGTTACTGCTAGCTAGATTATCCTGGATAAATTTTACTGCTAGCTAGATTATCCTGGATAAATTTTAGGATCCGGTGTATTGTTGAGTTAGCCTTCTCTTTTTCGCCAGCTAATATTTTTTCTCTGTAGGTGGTAAATCAGTACAAGCGAGCAGTAATTCTACGATTCGGGAGAGTGCGTGATGTCTCTCCTGCCGGGCCCGGAATTATTTGGACGGTCCCGTGCACTGACTCAGTTATACTAATAGATCTCAGGACCCGATCTTTGAATATAGAGCCACAACAGGTTAATCCTCACGCAAAGTACTAATCACCTGTGTTCTTCTCTATTCCCTGAGTACATAGAGCATTTTTACAAGATTTTTATTATCTTGGTCTGTTTGTTGTCGTTCTTTATTTGGGTGAAATCTTGCAACTTACATGTCTTTGGCAAAGGTTCCTGCTACCTGTGAAATGTTTATGAAGTGGCTTCCATATTTGAACAGATAATACCTAGTTATTATTATTACCAACTTTAATGTTTCAGATACTTACAAGAGACTTTGTGACGGTAACATTGGATGCTGTTTTGTATTTTCATGTGACGAAGCCAATCCACTGCTTGTTGAACATTCAGTCTCACGAGTAACTTCTTGACTTTCTTATTTATTAATAGTTACCTTCTTTTCAAACAAATTAAGCTCGAGTGGGTGGGAAGGACTCGCACATAATGGAGCAAGGTGAAAGTGGGTCCACTCCCTATATATGAAACACTGAATTATTATTTCATGTCTTTATTGTCTTTTTTTACAGTCAATAAAATCTTTTGTTAACGAATGGAATAAATTTGAAAGCTGCACTTATTGAGACTATTTGAAATGCTTATTTTGCCACGAAGTGCTTCAGTGGTACACTAACTTACCTTAATTATTTTGCAGGCTAGCAACAGAAATGTTGGCCATTTCAATACTGAGAAATACAGTCGGCTTGCATACGCTGACAGACTTATTAACTATAAGAGAAATGATAAGCCGCGAAGTTCAAATTGAAATCGAAAAAGCAGCAGCTGATTGGGGCGTCCATATTGAACGAGTGGCAATGTATTATTATTTATATAATTATGTCATTAAATAGCCTAAAGAATCTAACACAAGCGTTTAATGTGAACATAGGCATCCAACCGTATCGCGCAATCAAATTCCTGAGAAACACATTGTCATGTATTATGTTCACGATAAACCTTGGTGTGTTTGGCTGACGTGATGGAGTCAATGTTGATAATTTTTCTTTATGCGATGGCAACAGAAAAAACGTTGTATTGCCTCAAGAGTTGCAAAAAGCAATGGCTGCTGAAGCAGAAGGTAAACGGCTGGCAAAAGCCAAAATAATTGAGGCAGAGGGCGAAATTAAAACAGCGGAAAACCTCCAAGAAGCATCAAAAATAATAATGGAAAATCCACAAATTATGCTGGTATTTAAAAAAATGCGTATTAAGTATCACTGAAATGCGGCAATTACGTCGCCAGACGATTAGATTTGTAAATAATTTGATGTTATTTCAGTTAAGATATCTGCAGACTCTTGACTTTATAGCGTCACAGCAAAAGACATCCATATTTTTTCCATTCCCTCTTCAAATACCTGATCCAGGTGGACACACCACGACAAGTGTATAAAATCTTTTAAGAAATAAATACAAACTCTTCCTTCACCAAAATTACCATGTGAGTACCTACTTTTAATGTGTTTAATGTCATTCTAACGTCAGATTCATCTTTGTAACTAAGAGAGTTTATTTTGGCAGTGTCTTATCCAACCTCGACATTGGCGGAATCATCGCACTGATCGATGGGGCCATATTATCCCAAAAATTGAATTGAATTGATTGAGTTTATTTTATGTATTGATTGTAATTTATATGATATTACTGTAAACCGACTTTCAATCTTCTTTATAATGGCCGATAAGAGAACCAATGATGATTCTAAACCTGTTTCTGAATCGCCATCACTTACGAAAAGTCTGGATCTTGGAAATGATGGAGCTCGTTCGTTATCTACATCACCGTGTCCATCGCCACCACTGTTGCCATCGTTCTCCAACGATTACCAAAGAAGGACACGTTTACCATCCAGTAAAGGTATTTTTTTATTAGCAGCTACTATTTAGAAGATTTTTTAGAACTTAGTCCGTGTGGTTATTGATTGTACAAAATGTTGTATTTCAGAGCGTAATAAGGATACCTTAATAGAGAAGATTTTATTAATTTTGTCAATTTTGACGGTTGTATTATGTTTCCCGTTCTCACTGTTCTGTGTTTTTGTGGTAAGTAGAATAATTTAGGTTTGGTTTCATTCGGCATTTTACCTTTAACAATGAATAGTTCCTTGAAACTGTTTTAAATCATTCTTTAATTATTTTAGGTTGTACGTCAATTTGAACGCATAGTTATTCTAAGGCACGGTAAAGTTCGCAAGAATCGTGCATTTGGTCCAGGACTTATCTTTTGCCTACCTTGCATTGACAACATTAAGTATACAGATCTTAGAATAATTTGCTACACTGTGCCACCACAAGAGGTAAGGACTTTACAACAGAGTCCTGAGAAACTCACGCCTATAGCTATTCTATTATCTTGAATTTTCAAGTTATTTATTGTGTTTCAGTGTTTGACTAAAGATTCGCTATCTGTGACCGTACAAGCCGTAATATATTACAAAGTGTCCGATCCTTTATGGGCAATTATCAACGTATCGAACTTTAAGTAAATACAGCTAACATTTTCATTCATGACTTCGCATCTGCCGATCTTCTAGCTACCAACTAAATCAATGTTTATATGCTTCAGATTGTCGACACAGTTTTTAGCGGCAACAATACTAAGAAATACTGTGAGTTCCAGGAAGCTCTCACAGCTTCTCAAGAACAGATCTGAAGTCAGTGAATATGTTCTACAACGCATGAAGCGGCTGACACGTGATTGGGGCATCTCTGTGATCAGAACTGAAATGTAAGTACCAATACCTAGGTGGACATTTTTGAGAGGAAGTTCTGTGCAACGTAAATGTCACTGTAGTTTATCGGTGCTTTGATTTGCGTGTGTTTATAAACGTTGTTGATTTTTTACGTGCTTATGAGACTGATCCTATTGGTGACAAGTGGGTGGCTAAGATTTTGTGATTGACTCATATATTTCTAGTAAAGATATCAGTCTGCCGCTACAGCTGCAAAAGGCAATGGCAGCTGAAGCAGAGTCATCAAGAATAGCGAATGCCAAGATTATAGTGGCGAATTCTGAAATAGCGTCAACCAAAAGTCTGCAACAGGCTACAATTATGCTCATGGACAACCCATGGTGCATGCAGGTCAGGCTCTTTTTTATAATTATGTTATGTTCTGAAAGGAGGCCTGTGCCCAGCAGTGGAACGTATATATGCTGGAGATGATAATGATGTTACGTTATACGTAGGTATAGCTGGTGTCCGCAACTTCGCGTTCTTTCCGCGAGGACTTCGAGTTTTCCAAGTGGTCGACATTGTATAGTCGTTTTTTAATTCGGTAGTTCCAGTTATAAGTAGGTACCTTTGGATTTTCGGACTCTCAAACGCGATGGGAGCGACTGAAAGGCAACATAGATAATTAACATCAATGTTTTGAGAGTTGGTAGTACTACTACTACTATTTTGGTCCATTCATGCTTCTTAACTTAAAGCTAATCACACTGCAGTGCGGCTCTTCTACAATCAGCGGACTTATGTTTTTAATTAAATTACTGAAAAATACCATTCGAAAGTTGTAAAAATCTGTATGTATATTATTGCTACAAAATTACTGGCGAAATTATAGATTTTCGATTAGTTGAGAACACTAATTCTTCTATACTCGTATTTTAATAGTACTGAGTAGTTTGCTTTCGAATTTTTTTTCTGTTTCAGTGTCTCTGGCTAATAACTTTTTCCATATTTTTTTTTTCAGTTGAGATACTTGCAATCACTCCACATGATCGCAGGACCCCAAACTCATACAATTGTATTTCCATACTCAGTTGATTTGATTAAGAAAGTGTTCAGGGATAATAATTGATATTTAATGATTAGTATTTTATCATTGTACTCAAGATTTAGCTCTTATGTTCATTTGTTTACGTTTTATGTATTTATGACTTTAATTTAAGCTTATGCTATACTTTAAAGTTACGAAACTTCTTTAATATTAATTATAACTTTAATTTTGTAACCTGGTTCTCTATTTATTTCATTAACTCAACAAACAGCTCAAGATTTACTTATGTTTTATTAAGAATAATAAAAACAATTAATAAATAATCAACACTTAAACGACAGGTTATTTTTGACAACACGACTAGTATTCTCTGGAGTCATCCTGCTCCTTTTTGTGTCCATAGTGAACTGGCCGCTGCGCCTGACCACCTTCCTTTTTATGCACCGTCGCCTGCGCAGAAAAACACACGGGAATGTACTCGTAGTTAACAAACATATAATTGCATAGGTACTCTAGTTCAGGAGTTGACAACCTGTTAGTGTTTGTGGACACGACCCACTCCATAGGAAGTGTTGTAAAGTCCGTCAATCAAATTAGAACTTTCTTTTCTTTGATAAGATATACAAAATATAAAAGGTTTATAAAAGAAAGAGAAATATTGAAATATTTCTACGTTAGATTTTTCATTTAAAACAACTGTTTGAATATATCAAGACAAGAATAACACGGTGACTAGTCAATGTTTAATTCATACCTAACTGAAAAAAATACATACATACATACATAAATCACGTCTTTATCCCTTACGAGGTAGACAGAGCCTAAGTTAACAAGACCTAAAGGCCAAGTATAACATGAATGTGGGCGTATAGGTGGAAAGGGGAATCAAAATAGTGATGGGTTGCTAGCCGCATCGCCTATAACATCATTCCTATTTTAACAAAAATCGAAAAAACCGAACTGTGACCGTGGGTTGACGACCAATGGCTCCAGTTTCTAGTTACATAGTCAGTGGCCACGTAATGCGTTATTGCTCATTACAAAGTTAACATTACACTGCTTTTTGTCGCAGTTCTTACACTGTCGACAAAGTGACGCTAATGTGTAATGGTTGCGTGCAATGTTGTTTTTTTTTGGACAATTACGCGACCTGGATGACTTAATCTATATACTAACACAAATCAATTACTCGTGTGCGGGTGGATGTATGTGTATATAGAAATAATACACTATCGAAAATATTTTTGATACTATAATGTTACTATTTTAACGCTTGTAGTGGGAATACCAGTAGTAACTTATTGCTCTCTTACAACACCCAATTTCAAGGAACCCTAAACCTGATTAGTCGTGAACTATAACGCAAGAGTTCGTAAGTAGTTTAAGAGTTACAGCCCTTAAAAAATACATAAAACTGATAATATACATACGTAGGTATTCAAACGACATAGGCTTAATAATAAAGCATCCAAAGCAGGATCTCATCATGGTCCCCTCCCGACCCGTGGTCCAACCGCTATGTCGAACTGGTTGTACCACGGGTAAGTAAAACCCAAAGACCAACTGTCAACTATACCCTTTCGAGTACAAAACCGAGGCAAGGTAATTGTGCCTAACATGCGTTGAATCACTCACCTGGAATCCATTCTTGGGGTCAGCAGTGTACCGCACCAGACGGATGGAGCCATCAGGTTCGACGAGGGAGTACTCTCCATGCACTACATCACCATCTCGAGACTCCTTGTGGTTCTGCAGGTTGCCAGTGTGAGGGTCTTCCACTCCGTACGCGTAGTGATAGTCAGGCTTGGCCTGGAGTATTAGAAGTAATTATTTGCAGCATTCATTAAAATTATTCAAGGTACTTAAAGGAATGGTCGTGGTCGTCGTTGAGAATCTAAACCGTTATGACGATGTTCTAGGGATGGTGTAGTGGTTTCCTCATGCATTCTACAGTAATGCTTGTGACTAAAAACACGCGCAGATACTGATTTATGAACTAAAGATTGTTATTGAAACTTAGCAGAACGACGAAGTTTCTCTTAAATAGCGTTTCCTGCACAGTTGTTAGTAAAATTAAGAAATGTAATTGCGTGTTTAGATTATTTCCTCAAACAATCTTCTTATTCTAAGTGAAACACTGGTCGCCCAACCAGCTAAGATGTATTCAAATAAGGGTATGGGAGAAGAGTGGTTATCAATATTGTCATGGCGCGGCTTTTCGCCTATCAAAGTTGATCACCCTGCGAGTAACGTCATGTTTCGCGTTTGTATGACGATTTTGTTTTACTATATGTTTGTGAGACGAGAAATAGCAGAAAAGAGGCAGCTTTAAAGCACGGATCTTAAATAATTATTTGTGGAAAAATATCATTCTTAAACGTATTCTCAAGAAACTAAATACATGCATACAAGAATAGTTCATTTCTACTTAGTAGAACTGACTTACCACATAGTCTACAGTCTTCAGGTGAGCGTATTTAGCGGTGTCAGGGTGGATTTTGCCACTGTTGTGATCGTAGCCGTAATCTGCATGTTGCTGAGCTGCGATATTCTCAGCCGCCGGGACTTGCACTTCCACTATCTGCCCACTCACGGGTCCACTAAAACGGTTATACGAATAGCCCCCCGGCTTACCCGATAGCCCAACCGACACTAAAGCCAGGAATGTTGATATCTTGGGATAGAAAAAATATTGTGATTAGAATAGGCCCAGCTTAACAAATCGTGACATTATTATTGTTCACCTGATTTTACTATCACGCTTTCTTGACAAAAAACACAACGACCTTTACGGTACTTGGACACCGTCTTACTCAATAACATTGGCAATGAAAATTGAATCAGTCTCGGAGAAAATTTGGCTATAATTGGTGTGGAGTAATAAAAACTAGTTAATTTAATTTGAGCCAGTATTCAGCTGTAACCAGATTTAATTACGATGTTGAAGCTAATTCTTGAACTCCTACTTAAATATTAAAGCGTGAACTTGCTAATATAAGTAGCCTATGTATGTAGGTAGGACTCACAGACTCCCAAAAAAAGACCTACTTAACTTTTACTTTTTTTTAATAAAATAAATGGCTCGTGAAAATAAGCAAAGTGGTAAGCCGTTCATCTTGGAGGAAATAGCGTTCTATGATTCTGTTTTGTTAAATGGTAGGATAATTTTTTGCACTTGAAATATGGATTAATAAAATTATTTTTAATCTTTCATGACAGAAAACAATTGGAAACTTTATTTGGTCACGATTTCTGGTCTTCTTACGTTGTTTTTAATTGAAACAAAAGCCAACTTTTTTTAATGCTGTCGAGAAAAATTACACAAACTTGTTGTCACATTTCATCATTAATATTGTTATTTATTTACCTTGAAAAGAAATGCCATTTTGTGAAACTGCGTAGGGACTGCTGCAATGATCCTGTGGCACTGACGTCGACTGCACAGGTGCTCTTGGTTTTATACCGACCGTTATCTATGAAAGAACAGGGGCAACAGTGAACTTGCCCGACCGATTGCGCCAAACTATGAATCAATAATTTTTCAATAACTATTTGGGTACGCAGCGGCACAATAGGCTGCGTTGCGTAGAGCCAAGTTTTCAGTGAGAAGGGCCTGAGATTTCACCGGGCGCGGTAAGGTTACTGGATATCCTATGACCTTCTACTGATTAGACATAATTAACTTTCTTAACATATGATTACTTGCCGAACATAATGAACCTAAGTTTAGGCGTTAAACCATACGTTAAGCCTGGTTTAAGCTTGACCGTTCCAAACATTTTGACACTAGTAAACGAACGTAATGAATACCTAATAATAATAATAAATCGGTTTTTTTTTCAGGAAGTGACCACTGTGTATTTACCTACGAGTAGGTACTGCTATTTAAATTGTAAACAAGAATGGAGATAAATTGCACGACAATTTGTTATTTTCTATAATTGATGTTTTTAATTGGCACCGTTTTTGACAGATTTAGAGTTCGCTTAGGTACATAGCAGTATTAGCAGTGGACGGGAGACGTGCAAAATCTAACAAATTAGTTGAAATCTATGTCTCTCCCCACTTCCCTTGCTGACTGGAGGACTGCACCTGTCCTCTCTCACGCACATTTTTTACTTAAATTACCCCCGCCCTTACACCCGCGAACTTACTCAAAATCAATAGCTATCAATACCTTGTAATATTCTTAAGAATAAAGGGCTATAGCTGGTCTGAATATAGATTTATAAGTAGCACAAAAAATAGGAACGGCAGTTTTGCATTCTTATACCTACATATTTTATGCCTAATGACACTTCAGCCATGCGGTGAAGGATATCCGAGTATCTTTTTAAAAAGTTAACAGTTTAAAGATTCTAGTTCAGGATCTGGCCATTAAACAAAAAACATCGACGCTGAAAAAGTACGAAACAAGTTGTGTTATGGTAGGTATCTATGTAACGTTGTATATAACTTGTGACTACGGCTTTTGAAGCTTGAATAATGTGTCTCTACACAGTGGTTATTATGTACCTACTACCTATAGTATCATAATCGTATGTAATTATTGACAATTGTTTCGTACATTTTCAGTGTCGTTGTTTGACGTAGTTGGGTTTCAGTTTTTTACTTTTTTATTATTGAGACTGTTTTGGTGTTTCAATGAATACATACATACATACATAAATCACGTCATTATCCCTTACGGGTTACAGCATGATTATGGGCGTATAGGTGGAAAGGGGAATAAAAATAGTGATGGGTTGCTAGCTACATCGCCTATAACATGATTCCTAAGATTTTCGCTTATTCCCTCTATGGACTTTTGAGTCGTTTTTAAAACATGTAAGTACATAGTTAACAAAACAAAAGTTAATTGGTTCCTTTGTGTTACGACTTTTTCACCCTTATTGCAGTGTAATAAAGGTGAAACGGTCGTAACACGAAGGAAACAATTAATTTTTGTTGTGATTAAGCCCTTAACTATGTATTTCTTTTTTGAAAATGACTCTTTTACCATCAGCGTGGGAAGAGAAGCAACTAGGACATTTTTTTGGGTTAAGGGACTTGGCTTTTCCTAGGATCTGATAACTTTTTACTGCGAATCTGGGGGCACGGTAGTGCCCCCGCCAAGTCGAGCGCGAAGCAAACACTGCCGTACCATCCTTTACTGGAACCATTTCGCCGCATTTTCAGGCCCCTATTTGAGAACCTCTAGATAAGGAACGCAGAAATGTTCGTCATCCAGTAAGCTATAATCGCATAGCTATTTATAAAATCCAAATTTAGTTCCAAAGTTAAGCGAAAGCAAAGTTTCGCATTTATGACAGTCACTCACTCACTCATGATCATCAGAATAGAACTAGTACTTCCCATAAACTCAGACAGCTGAAATTTGGTACAGAGTTAGGGTTTAATGGCCACATAAACGGAAAACTATAAAAATTAGGATAATCGAAGATCTGGAGTACCTGGTGACCTTGGTTAGAAAACACAAGAGCCCAACCATCCCAAGCAATCGTCAATGGGTAGCGGTTCTGGTGACAGATTGGTGCAATGGTGTCATGGAGCACCTGGTTTTGTACCCTTGTGTACCCTTCAACGGCCAAGTCACACAACATTAACTATAATAATAAAGAAATCGCAGTAAGGAACCTTAGACTTGGCACGACTTTGTCTAGATTTCATTACTTTTTAGAGATAAACAAGCAGCTCAATCGAGACTTGGCTAGTTTTTTACAGAATGTCTTTGGTGGGATGTGTTTTATATGAAATGTTTTTGGTTGGACCTTTTCTACGCCAACGCAGTGGCGTAACAATAGGGTGGCAGGGCTGGCAAAATGCCAGGGGCCCCCGACCCAAGAGGGCCCCGGCCCAATAGGCCGCGAGCTCAAAAATATTAAAATTAAACTGAGTACAACGTGACGATTTTTACTGATAGGGCCCCATCAAAAGAATTTGCCACGGGCCCCAGATGGTCTAGTTACGCCACTGCGCCAATGACACATACATAAGCACCGCAGGTTCAACGTCAACGACCTATATATACGTCCATTACTTCAATGCAAAAGCAACCTTCGATGAATTGTGTTTAGGTTCAACTTAAGGCATCACATAAAGAAGTCTGGCGTATGAGTGACGGCTCTTGTATTTGACTTGGCGGCGAAAAGGCGAGTCCCAAACGCAACCCGAACTGCGGGGCTAATCTGAAATTCGATTTTCAAAGTTCGTATCATACCGTCCCTTTCAATCTCAGGTTACTGAATATTGGTGCGAGCGAAACGACAAGAAACCAACTTCGAAAATCGAATTTCGCAGTATAGGGCCTATACCTACTTTTATGACCATAAACCATTCAGTGTAAGTACTTATGCAGTACTTTTATAAACCATAGACCTTAAATATTCCTCATAAAAAGACGTCAAGCAAGTCGTACTTCCCAAAACTTCATTCTATCAGTTTAGGCTCCAAAAAATAGCAACGGAAGAAATCGGTTATATTATATATAACTAGCTGTTGCCCGCGGCTTCGCTCCCGTTTTTTTTTCTTCTAAATTTCAATATGAAAAATAGATAGTAGCCGATTCTCAGACCTACTGAATACGCATATTATTATTTATAAAATTTGGTAAGAATCGGTAAAGCCGTTTCGGAGGAGTACGGTAACTAACATTGTGACATGGAAATTTTATATATTAGAGATATAACCGATTTCTTCCGTTTATAATAATTATAAATAAGTCAAATTAGTCGTTTTAACTGGATCTTGAACAATTAGCATCATTTTTGACATAAAATTGGTTTTCGATTTGGACATTTTGACATTTTGGACGAATGTGGTGGTTACCATATTAAGCTATTTTGATCCATTGTATAGTACATTGTTGTAGAGGCTGGAAAGTGAGCAATAGATAGACGAGTGAGTTCGAGGGCCGAGCCACAGGTGAGGCCCTCGAAGAGAGACGAGTCTATCTATTGCACTTTTGGCCGAGACATTACATAGTGCTTTTCACGACTACTTCGAGGAAATAAAAAACATGAGCGTAAATACAACAGTAAAGTTTCACTCTCCCGCCAAATTTTACTTTAAAAAAAAAAACGAGAGCGCTCTATCATAGTGGCCAGTCACGCAAAGGCTTTTTTGTTATGTTATTTTAGCAAAGCGCTCCGAAGTGCTTATTAAAAACACACACCCATAATCGCTTATAGTTTTGTGGGGGGGGGGGGGGGTGCCACAATAGAGAGATCTCTCTCTCAAGGCAGATGTTATGCCTGGGGACCGAAGTCCGAAGGAAGAGAGTTGAAAGTTGTATTTATGCAGCCGCATTGAGAAACTTCGTTAGCGTTAGCGGCATGTAGAACGATGTGACAGCTGTCATTAGAACTGGCGCTAGCTTATAGTTGTAGGACCTCAGAACAATAACTAAAGCATAGAACCCGGACTAAAATAAAAACTAATTATTATAGTGCGTTGCTTCTTATTCCAGTGCACTAAAACAATAAGTTAAAAAGAGACAAAGATGCTATTCACGAGACAGTCGTCTGTCTGTTCCGTACCAGGGTAACCTATACAAAGCGCTTTAAACTATACATGTATATATTTCACTAGTGTAGGGAACAAACCGTCATTGATTAGTCTTCAATCGATATTTTTTATGGGTATCGGGACGGTCGTGGATATTAATACATATTAAACGGATATCATTATAATGAAAAAAATCTATTATGAAAATCGGCCAAGTGCGAGTCGGACTCGCGCACCGAGGATTCCGTTTCAGCGTACAACAAAAACGCATTTTTGTCCGTTCGTATTTGAATTGGTTGGTTGGTAACAAAACAACGGCAAAAAATCACGTTTGTTGTATGGGACCCGATAAATATTAATTTTATTTTGATTTAATTATCTATTTTTAAAGTGAATATGAAACTGAATATTTCAGGCGTCTACCTGTTGCCGCTATTGATATCGAGCAAATATCGCAAAAAAAAAACGTTTGTGGTATGGGAGTAGCCCCCCCTTAAATATTCATTTTATTGTTTTTAGTATTTTTTGCTATAGCGGCAACAGAAATACATCATCTGTGAAACTATCACGGCTCATGAACAACCTGTTGATAGACGGACAGCGAAGTCTTAGTAATAGGGTCCCGTTTTTACCTTTTGGATACGGAACCCTAAAAAAAGAACATTTATGCATACCTACAGATTAGTAAAAACTTGCCAAGTCAAAAAAAAAAGTGAAATAGTGAAGTTATGGCCAAAGAAAGGGAACAATATGGAACAATAATGGAGAGAAAGAATTAAACATATTTAATTATATCTCTATATTTACATTTAATATCGATTGACAGTTTAGTCGATATCACAGGCACATTTGGCATAGTTGGCAACATTTTGGCCTAGACGTTTTGGAAAAAGGTCAGGTCAGGAGAACCCGAAACCGACGAGCATGTATGAAGAGATTGATGACTGTGGATGAAGCGAAAGAAATATGTCAGGATCGTAGCAAGTGGAATAAAGTAGTCTCTGCCTACCCCTGTGGGAAAGAGGCGTGACGGTATGTATGTATGTATGTACAGGCACATCACTAAGATAACCTATACTGTTTTCATATTTTCTTTAAAATAATATGTAAATAGGGATATCTTTGACAAACAAAATTCAATAATGGTGTTATTTTATAGAACACACTCTCAATATATACAAGTGACGTAAAGGAACCAAGTTTGACGTTTGGACTGGTTACAAGGCAGAAAAGTAAGAAAAGACTGACAAGTTTGTTCTCTTTTTAACTTATCGTTTCAGTACACTGGAATAAGAAGCAACGCACTATAATAATTAGTTTTTATTTTAGTCCGGGTTCTATGCTTTAGTTATTGTTCTGAGTGTAGGACTGTAGGTTGAATGAACAGGCCAACTATGAATTCAAACAGGCCAACAATAACATTGTTGGGCAGTTTCAAAGACCAAAGTCGTCCAATCACATCGGCATGCTGATCCCTGATTCCACCAATCAGAACACAATTTGTGATGCTATTACACAAAATCGAGCAATCAGAACACGTCGTGTGCTGCATATTAAATTTTTTCAAGGTTTATCCCATCAGGGAGAGGCAAAGGAAACTAGGTCCATACAGCCACGTCTGACGTAAATTGTTTTGTTTTTAATGTTTAAGTCCTGTCTTAAAGTCAGAGTCGTCAGTCCGTCATTGTCACGTCATATTAAAACTATAAGCGATTATGGGTGTGTTTAATAAGCACTTCGAAGCGCTTTGCTTAATAAAATAACATAACAAAAAAGCCTTTGCGTGACTGGCCACTAGAGCGCTCTCATTTTCTTTTTTTTAAAGTAAAATATGGCGGGAGAGTGAAACTACTGTTGAATTTACGCTCATGTTTTTTATTTCCTCGCAGTAGTCGTGAAAAGCACTATGTAACGTCTCGGCCAAAAGTGCAATAGATGGACTCGTCTCTCTTCGAGGGCCTCACCTGCGGCTCGGCCCTCGAACTCACTCGTCCATCTATTGCTCACTTTCCAGCCTCTACAACAATGTACTATTTCACGCCACTGCTCGGAAATGTGGCAAAAGATGGTCAGTAATGGGGCCCCAAAACAAAGCATAGTTGTAGGTTGTATGAACAGGCCAACTATGAATTCAAACAGGCCAACAATAACATTGTTGGACAGTTTCAAAGACCAAAGTCGTCCAATCACATCGGCATGCTGATCCCTGATTCCACCAATCAGAACACAATTTGTGATGCTATTACACAAAATCGAGCAATCAGAACACGTCGTGTGCTGCATATTAAATTTTTTCAAGGTTTATCCCATCAGGGAGAGGCAAAGGAAACTAGGTCCATACAGCCACGTCTGACGTAAATTGTTTTGTTTTTAATGTTTAAGTCCTGTCTTAAAGTCAGAGTCGTCAGTCCGTCATTGTCACGTCATATTAAAACTATAAGCGATTATGGGTGTGTTTAATAAGCACTTCGAAGCGCTTTGCTTAATAAAATAACATAACAAAAAAGCCTTTGCGTGACTGGCCACTAGAGCGCTCTCATTTTCTTTTTTTTAAAGTAAAATATGGCGGGAGAGTGAAACTACTGTTGAATTTACGCTCATGTTTTTTATTTCCTCGCAGTAGTCGTGAAAAGCACTATGTAACGTCTCGGCCAAAAGTGCAATAGATGGACTCGTCTCTCTTCGAGGGCCTCACCTGCGGCTCGGCCCTCGAACTCACTCGTCCATCTATTGCTCACTTTCCAGCCTCTACAACAATGTACTATTGTTTTGGGGCCCCATTACTGACCATCTTTTGCCACATTTCCGAGCAGTGGCGTGAAAAGTGTATTTTATTGCGGAAAGAGACAATACAAAATGGTATAGTTAACCACTTGCCAACGATCATTCATTAATTTCGTAAAAGCGGTGGCGTTTTAATAACGAATAATCATAATCAGCATAAGGAAAGCATAAAATACTGACGACAGACTGGGGTTTTATATGGCAACACTGATATTGAATTGGCGTCTGATTGGTCGGTGAGGGTGACAGAAGGACGGAGCGAAATTAATTGTCATTTGTCAATAATAGTTAATTGTTTAGTTATTACTTGTATCCGTGTGTTGTGAAATGTGTTTAGTTTTGGCGCGTGGATAGATCTAAAAAATAGTTTATAATCCAAAATCCAAGCGAATGTAGACTACAATCAAATTTATACGTAAAATACCACTATGTCGAGCCCAGTGAAAAAGCGTTTGAAGAAGAGTGATAGTGATTCTAAGATAACAGCGAAACCAGAAGCAGATGAAAACATGTTTGATCAAAATCGCACTAAATCTGAAAACGTTGAAATTGATGCTCAAAAAGATCTATCGGCTATGAGAAGAAAGAATTTCGTTACTGCTTGCGAAAGAGTCTCCTATGAAGCGTATTTTGATCGTCAAAGAAGGCTACAGTTGGATTATTTCCCGGCATGCGCTAAAAATGAATGCAAGCATTCAGTAAAAGAGGTGTGTGTAAAATTTCCTTATTAGGTATTTCAGCACTACACACAAAATTTACTTTGGCCTATTTTGTAGGATCTACAGCAGGAGTTCCCAACCAGTGGGGCGCGCCCCTCTTGGGGGGCGTAGGGTAATCCAATGGGGGGCGCGACGAGCGGCTTAGGTATTTATTAAAATTCATAAATTTATTAATAAAGTGCAAGCACAATGTTCTCGCTAATCATTAATAGTATGTTGTAGTTTGTTTGTTTCATTTCCATCGTAGTTGAGTTGGGACAAGAGGGGCATAGTATTTTAGCATAAACTTGAGGGAGGTACATAGGGTAATAGGTTGGGAACCCCTGATCTACAGTCTGCTGCAGAGAAAAGGGACCCCCTTCAGTATGGTTATAGGTGAAAAACTTAAGTAAATGACCTGCTGTATGTTGTAGAGTACAGAACTGATATGGGACTTAAGTCATTTTTCTAATTTGGAATGTCAATTTGTCTATTTGCACACATTACTCACTCATACAACAGGTCATTTACTGAAGTTTTTTATCTAATATATTGCTATTACGAGAGATAGGAGGGTCACCTTTCTGTGCAGGACTGTACAGAGATTTGCTTCAGAAGGTTATAGGTACCGATGATGCTTAAGCTGAAGATACAAATGCCTGTAGCTCACAAATTTTTGTGCACTCTTGTCTCATATTTGTATAAAGTTTGACTTGAAAAATGTATTTGGTGTGTGACAGGTACTTGCATATGCACTAAAATGTATGTGCTGCAGGTATGTGTATTCCCGGCTTTACATTGATCATTTAATTTTATCCATGCTTGTGAAATTATTTTAAAGTGTATTTTTACCTTATTTCAGACATTGAAGAGAGAAATGCCTCAATATGCTGTGGAGTCTTTCAAAATAGAAGTGAACACTAGTATGTGGTATGATGCTTTAGAAGTATGTCAGATATGCATCACTTCTGAACAATATTTATCAGCTGAAGTACTGAAGGAAATTGTTGAAATAATGATGGTAAGTTATGAAACTATGACATTTATTCATTTACTAGCTGTTGCCCGCGGCTTTGCCCCTGTTCCAGTTTTTTTTCCTTCTATTTCGACAACTTTGTATAATAAGAACCTTCTCCTGACAATAACGGACACAACAAAAAAATAATTAGCGATTTCGGTCCAGCCGATCGTGCGTGATGGCCAAAGGATATAGGGATTAATTTTTTTTATATATATAAAGATTATTAGATCTACATATTCAAACCTGGCAAATTTCAGTTCAATCTGACCATGATAATAAATTATTTATTAGAAATGAAGCTCTTAAACCTACAATTTATTAAACAGTACTTTGTCAATTATTTGATAATGTGTGAAATCTCATTTGAAATTTGTCATGAGCATTTCAGTGAAGGAAAACAATGTAAAGAAACTCCATAAACCAATGGGATGTGTAAAGTTCCCGATCTATGGTGAGCTTGTTTGGGAACTATAGCTCTAGACCTCTCAATATGAGAGCCCAAAAATAGGACTGACGTAGGCTGGAGATAGAGATGAATATTAAGGTGTAATTTTACTTATTTTATGTCATTTCAGAATGTGAATGAAGTTACATACACAGACTACACATTAAAGGAGCTAATAGATAAATGTCAGCAAGTACTTGGCTATAACTTTAGCAGTCACCCACCATGTGAAGACAATGTAAGGAAATGCTATAAAGAATTTCTAATGTCACCAATGGACTTGAGAAAGAAAACCTACACAAATAGAGAGAACTATGACTATAGCCAAGGAATAGTTAAATATTGCATGAGAAGACTAGCTGATGATATAAATGAAAAGAGCAAGGATGAACCCATTATCAACAAATATGAAAACATACCGGATGACATGAAAGAAGGTGTTCAAGGCCTACATTGGCAGAACGAGAAATTTGACATTTTTGAATTATTGATTAGGCCTGAGAGGATAAAGAGAGTGATGGCTGTCCTAGAAAGCGTCATTGAATTGTTGCAATTTGATTTAGCGATATGGCAAGCAAGGTGCGAAATTTGAATTCATTTGAAATACACATGCATTCATTCATTCATCTCAGCCTGTATAATATGTCTACTACTAAACAACTGCCTCCATCCATCAACTCCCTGAAACCTGGTCCACCGAGTAGGTGATCTTCCAACACTCCATTTGCATTACACTGTGGTCCCAGATACTTAAATTTATAAAAAATTGGGAAGTTATTTCTTTGCATATTTTACAGGTACACAAAGAAATTAGGAAGATACATTATGGAGGCGAAAAAGAAGCCATTGATTGGTTTGCTACTGTGGTCCAGTAACCCACTGCACACTGGTGCTGTAACCATTAACTGCCACCTAATAATGGACCTTTTCATTAATATTGTCCAGTTGCAGTATCCTGAGGAGGATATTAGGGTTATGACAGTAAGTAATATCAAACGCCTAATACACTTTTTAACATATTATATGGAAATAAAAGGGCAGAATAATACTGTATGAAACTTACTAAACTATTTCAAAACCTCCATTTTCGATACAAGTTGTCAACCTGCATGGCCAATTGTCAACCCCAAAACACACAAAATATTTTCTCCACAAAAGAGAGGTAGGTAAGGTAGGGGAGTAATTTATAGATGGCTTCTAAAACTTCTGAAAAAATATCCATCCCACTCAGAACCTGTCAATAATGTTTATGTTTAATTTTGTGTTTATTTGATCATCACTACATAGTATAAAACAAAGTCGCTTTCTCTGTCCCCATATCCCTATGTCCCTTTGTATGCTTATATCTTCAAAACTACACAACGGATTCTGATGCGGTTTTTTTTAATAGATAGGGTGATTCAAGTGGAAGGTTTTTATGTATAATTCTATGCAGACGAAGTCGCGGGCAGAAGCCAGTTGTTTTATAAAGAAGAACCTTATACAAATTTTTATAAAGTTGAAATCCGCATGGGGTTCAACGAAATGTCATGGGAAAGCATTATTCAGTACTATACATCAATTTATGTTGAAATCATATATCAACTTATTTCTATCCCATTTATGTGAACAGCCAAGTATGCATTGACAGAAGTCTGGATGTCATTGTCTGTTACGTCTGGTCATGACTTCATGATGTTTTTTTATCTTTTTCAGATGTGGCTGAACACAATGATAGAGACATTTTATATATGCGAGACTAAATCAAACAGTGACTATCCAAACCTAGGAAAATACTGTGCAGCATTTGCAATCAAATTTTATGATAAAATTAAAGGTATGTTTTATTTATTTTTTGTGACTAAGAATTTTACCATAAGAGATGATCTTAATAGTTGATTTCTCTATGAGGAGAATAGTTTTCAATGGCCTTTTCTATTTGCAGGTCTTTCGCATGATTCAGTTTGCAAGATATTGGAGAGAGTACAACCTTCCTATATGCAACATTTGATTGGAATGCATTTAATTAAAAAGATTTTGTCCATCAAAGAAGATAATGTTATAAAAGTCTTAATTGACTTTGTGAATAACCGTAAATGGGAACAATATAAAGAATCTGAAGAAGAAGTGCAGATATTGAAAAGACAGTTGTTGCCTGATGGATTAGATGACATTTTGCAATGTTTGATAAAAGAAATGGATGAAGGAATGGTCATTGATTCTAACTCTGACAGTAACAATAATTGTTACCCTAAACTTCAGTTGCCCGAGTATGTAAATGTATCTGGAATAGAACAAAACCATGTTGTGCATGTCATATATACCACATTTGCAGCCTATTTAGATGCTTATAGTGTGCAAAGTGTTCTTGATACTTTGGACAACTTAAACAAACAGTTGCTGCAAGGAAATATAAGTGCTACAAATGTTCAAATCTGCCCTTGTGATATTTATATGTATTCGGTTTCAGAAGAGTATATAAAGAAATACAGGACAATCTATCAAACACTGAAAGAACTAATACAAATTTGGCTTGAATTGAAAAAGAATGATTTCCCAAATATATTGAAAGTTTTTGAAAATTTGACAATATTACCATGCTAATGAGATTGTTCTGTACATTCTATGTGTGAATGTGTTAATCAAGCCACAACAGAACTGTTATACTAATTTTAATGAAGACATAATTGTTGTAAATTTTTTTTAAGTCACAAATTTTAAATAAAATACATTTGTATTTTCCAGTAAGTGCTTTATTTAATCTACCAATATGTTTAATTATTTCACTAATATTTAGGCATAAAGTGTCCTCTTGCCTTCTTACTGCGTTTTGCTCTTTCTATATCCACATCAGGATATTCAGCTTTGACTATCTCCATGTCCATGTTTGGGAATCTCTTCAACAAGTGTTGAACATGGTGAAAGTCGCGATTTCTTTCTCTCCGTTTCTCATTCCGTTGTTTCTCTCTATACAGACGATAGAACTTCTTGACTGCCATCGAGTTGATCATCCCATGTTCTAAATATGATCCAACCCAGCGGGTATTCATAAACTTTGGAAGAAAGTACTCCGATTTCTCATATTTTTCTGGCAAACCAAAAACATTCACAACATCTGTCACAGGCCTCTCCCCAGTCTCTCCAGTTTCCAACTGGTAGTATGCTACATTACGTTCCCTCACAACTGTCTCAATATTATTCATTGACTCTTGCACCTTATCGATTCTCTCTGGATTGGGAAACAGTCTCACTTTTTCATTGCATGCATGTTCCATAGTATACAGCATATTCCGCTCTTTCAAAAGTACATACCAAAGTTTGTGCAAGTCCGTATTTGACTTTATCCTTAACTCGTCCAATTTCCATGCTCTTCCCACTTTAATATTGGTTTCTTTCCAATTTTTCTTAATATCGAAAAATTCCATTAGATCTTGAACTGCATTTGTTGTGTGAAAGCTCTTTGTGTTAACCACCTTAATGCAAGCACTGACAGCATTGTGGGACTGGTGATACAAAGATATACTACTCCTTATGAAACTCCTAATTCTTGGAAGATTCATTTTATAGAGCGGAACGAGTAATTCTAGAATGAAACTTTACAGGTTATAATATTGTAATTTCATTTGACATTTCTTTGACAAGATAGGTAGGTGATGTTTATGTTTCTTTTTTTTCCTCGAGGGAAAAGCAAAGATTCAATTCACTTTGACGCCGGACAGTTAAGAAGTGTTTTTTCTTGAGCTTGACCTTTATAATTTAGAGTTTGGTATTTAATGATTTGGCTAATCTACTTAACCAGCTACTCAAAGGTTTACTTCTGTGTCTAAAACTGAGAGTATTCTATTTAGAAATATTAATCACCTTTGGTAGGGCAGACTATAAACGTATTAAAAACAAAACCACTCGGTGTCAAAACGCCTTTGGTTTTTAATTTTTTTAACTGCTTAAGTTCGGTTTTTAACCACTTAGTTAAAAAAAATTAAATGTGACATATTCATACATAATCGTTTAGATTTGATTCCCTTTTTTATAAATTATAATGAAATAAAAAACAAAGCTGAGGCCCGAAAACAGAAACCAACTTCTAAACAAAGCTCAGCTTGTAGTTATAGCCAAAGAGAATTTTCGAACGTAATGTCATGTCATGATTATTTATGGTTATTTTTTTTGTTAGGAGGAAGCTGCAGGATGCAGGATTAAAAATGTTTGTGATATCGTGAAAAGTCGTGTTATTGTAGACTTTCATTCAATCTTAATTGACACAATTTACATAGATCATTAAAAAAGTGAAAGTGCTGTGTATTGGGGAACTCGCACCGTCTAAAGCAAACCAGTCAAAGGTAAGGACAGAGCATTATTCTTACTTAAAACTTTGGGAGCTTATTGACATTCCGGCTTTTTGGTTTTCTGCCTCTTAATGTTCTGTTTGTATTATGAAAAAAACTGGTGTTTGCTATGAGGCAATGACCAGAAGTAAATAAGGAAATGTGATAATATTTTCATAATAAATATCAAGCCCCTGAATTTTCTAAAAATTGCTACCATATATTCCAAAAAGAAAAAAATACAAAGCTATGTCAACAAAAATAAACGTTAAGTATATTTTTATATTTTAGTTCATTATTCTTACAAATTCAATTGGAAGGCACTGAACTTTCACACAAAACCAGAAGTATGATGATTTAACCACAAATTACTTAAAATACTTATTAATTTTCACTGACTCCTTGACAAAGTAAACAATGATAGTGTCATTGGATAACTATAGGATGGTTACTGTATTTTTGAAGTAATGATGATAAAACAAAAGTGGAAGACGACTTTATAACAGATTATACTAAATCAACACTGAGAATGTTAGGATTATAGAGGTGCCATGTGTCTAAAGTTATAAGTGTAATTTCTTGTTCCAGATAGTTTCTAACAAAAATAATTTGTTTGTAAAAATTTAAAATTGAATATATTTAAAAAAAAGATTAAAGAAAAGCAATATAATATAAAAGCGAGCCATGTCTTAAGTGAACTCATTACCTTTTTTTATGATACTACTAGAGGCATACAAGCTAGTGAATCACTTGATGGCAAGTATTCTCCATTCCAATTCATTTTAACACTTCTGTAAACAAACCAATTTCATCTAAATTCCCACTCAATCACTGATTGTGTTAGCATCACATCCACCAGAAAAATGATTATCTCACAACATTTTATAACAATTATACTATAACTTTATATGAACTTGGGGAGATTTCTTTGTTTACAAAAGCATTAAAATGGGTTGGACGGACATTAGTCACCATTGCCTATGTAAATCTGTGACGCCTGAGTTTTGCAGATGTGTTACCAGCCTAGAAGGCAAAGAATACCTCTACTAACTTTTGATGTAATAAATATCTCAACTCCTTAAATACTTCTCCATAATTTAAAATTATTAGTAAACCACTTGAGTTGCTTATTAAAAATGTTGGAAAGTCTAATACAAAACATGCAAGAACATGATAAAATATTAATATGTGGTGGAGTTTATCATTTCATATGCTATAATGTAATGTTTTAATGTTCATTTGCTGTGAACTCTTTACATACATACATCAATATGTCACACCTCTTTCCCACAGGGGTATGCAGAGACTACTTTGTTCCACTTGCTATGATCCTGACATACATGCTTGTCGGTTTTGGGTACTCCTGACCAGTTCTTTTTTTTTCTAAAATCATAATCTTTTTAGGTACTTTGAAATGGCCATGCCATAGAACTCTATAGGTTAGATTAGGCTAGTTTTATAACAATCCTACATACATACATACATAAATCACATCTTTATCCCTTATGGGTTGGAACAATCAACAGTTTCATAGAAAAAAGAGTTATAGGAAATGATACATTTATGGCAAATGATAGGGAACCGTAATGAAGATCATCACTACTTAGAAAAAAGTTTGTACCTGAAATAAATAAAAAAACGGAATTTACAGACATGTTGGTTTTTGTTAGTTTGCTGACCAATTCAAAAAGTACCTAGGTAGGTAAGTAGGTGTGTTATACACTCTCTGGATAGGTTTACAAATTCGAGAAAACAATGTATTCATTTTCTAGACACTGTCCCCATTCCATTGGTTTGGTGTACGGTCAAGTGCAAAAATAAGTATCGATACGATCTTCTCAAAAATATGTCCCACGACCTTATTACGCTGGTGTAAGAGCGTGTGGTACTTATTTTTGAGACGTTGACTAGATACATATTATTACACTTGACTGTACATAGAGTAAAAAAATTAATTAGACTCAGTATAGTGTGATAAGTGAACAGAGCATTGTTCAGCACAATTTGCTTGAGAAATTAGCGTACCAGACTTGGCTTAAATGTGGACACAGCCCAACGCTGTCAAAGAATTGTAAACACGCGTGTAAAGCATGTGAAGTATGTAGGCTAGCGCGGGTGGGAACGCCAACCTGCGGGCCTACTCTTAAATTAGAAATTCGAAGCTCATTTCGTGCCGTTCCGCTCACACTAATATGTATTCATAGAGAAGCGAGAGAGACGGTATCATATGAAATTCGAATCTCGGAGTAGCCCTCTTGCTCGTATGTGGCCCGCGCGGCGAACCTCCAGACAGCTACATGTAGGTAAGTAATTTGTTGCGTGCATTAAGCAAGTTGCGCTCGCTCGTTACGGACCCCGCCAAACAGCGTAATGTCTCAATTGCCCGCGTCTCCACCTCCTGATAACAACTCTCCCTAAATTATTTCACTCGGCGGCGTTCTCTCGTTAGAGTAATTGAAGCGTTATGAATTCTTGACGCGACCAAACTAGATTGTGATCTATGACACCCGGGATAAAATTATGACGTAAATACAAGTGGTACACTCGGAATATTTTTACCTTCGTTGAGCGCAAAAGCTCGGATGTTACGCCTTTCGACATGATAAATGAAAGTTTAAACTGACTGCGAGACGAGGTCCCGTTATTTATTACTGGAATGCACGAACCGAGCTTTTCACTTGTTGATAAAGCTTTATAATCATGATGGTTAAGCTTGTTTTGTGCGTCATCACGCGAAATAAGTTCAATTTCAGACGATCCAAAGCAATAACGAGAGGAACTTAGTGAGACCACGAAAGTGATGGCCAGCAAATTATAAATTCGAAACTCGATTTGTCGTTGAATTATTGCCGCATAATTTATTACTCGGCAGCGAGCTTGGAATTAATGTCACGTCCCCTTTACCATAACAGTTGTCGGGCAAGTAGGTGCTTACACTGGATCTTCGCATTGAATCGTTGATTAAATCAGGCGCCGTCGGCTTTGTTTCACGGAACGCGCATTATCTCGCTGGCTTGTCACTCACACTCGACCCGCTGTGACGGCGGACAACCTAGGCAATCAATGGGGATTTCTGTATACACTATACCGGCACTCATTTACGTCAATAGCAGTAATGTGGGACGGCATTACTCCGATGTGGGTTGAACTTGTACCCGTGATGAAATAAGCTCGGACTTCATTACGATCTGATTGCTAAGCATGTTCACACTCACGCGATATTGTTGTTTGCGCCGTTGCCGGAATAATTGTCCGAAATGAACAGAAGAAAATGAATATAAATTGGACATCATTACTTAACTTACCCTGTATGCTGCACTGCTCATTTGAATGAAATATTATAGTGTGTTTGTAGAATTTAAGTAAAACCAATTTTTTAACCAAAACTTCACAAGATTCGTTTCGTTCGTTTATCTGCTTTTGTGGTACCTTTTAGGGTAAGTAAATTGGGTGTCTTATTCTGTCCTCGACTTAGCTCACAGCCTCTTCTGGATACCTGCAATTTACCATAGGTAGGCATACTTACGTGCCTAAATAATCATGGCAACGAAAACGTAGAATTTAGAGATTTCAACTTTCGTTACAAGGATTCGTTTGCGAAATATAAAACATTTCAGTACACATTCAAAAATCAAGTGCCTCTGATGTTTTAAATGGTCGTTTTTAGATACGTGAAAAAATACGCTGCAGAAAGTTTTGCCGTGTAGTTCAGAGCGTGGTCCGACACACGCTTGCCCGTTTTTTAATGCTTGTGTCTAGATTTCTATTTAAAACTCGTACATGTTTTGTACTTAGGCAGCAAAATGACCATTGTCAACTTTAGAACAGACTAGTTTCTGCCAGCGACTTCGTCCGCATAGAATCAGACTTAAGAACCGATGCTGATAGTATATTCTGCAATAACTATTTACGTTGCGACTAGGCAGCTACGACCTTTCACATGTTTATCGCTATCCCGCGGGAACTATGCAATTTTCCGGGATGAAAAGTAGCATATGTTTTAAGTAAGTAAGTAAGTAAGTAAATGCTTTATTGTACAAATACATATATAGAAGCAGAGACAAATTACAAAAAAAAAGAACTTAAATATATGCACAAAGGCGAACTTATCCCTATAAGGGATCTCTACCAGTATGTATGTAGTATGTTTTAATCTAGGATACCAGCTATCTTCGTTCCAAATAATATCCAAATCCGTCCAGTCGTTTCAGCGTGAAGAAGGAACAAACATGCACTCTCACTCACATCGTCACACACTTTCGCATTTATAATATTAGTAGGAAGTAGGATTATTCCTGTACAATTGTGTCCTATTCGCTGCTTCGAGTAATTACAGCACCAGGCATTCCCGTACCTAGTTTGACTGATGATCATACAGTCCATGTACTCGTAGATGCAGATGATACAGCAGGCGATGCACATGTTTACGACCTAGTAAATAGTTGTTCGCGTACATACTCAGATTTATGCGAGCGACGCGCAGATCTATTGGTGCGTTGATTGAATCGAACGCTTTGTACTGCGACGGGAGCACGGTTTATCTTGCATGGTTGTCGCTTGCGTTCAGCCGTTTCATGATTTCCGGTGCATGCGCACGGATGCATGTAATTTTTAACACACTATTATCGTCACTACCGCGACTATGTAAGTTAATCTTGGAAGTCGAATAGTTTGTGAGAGCCGAGTTGAAATTTGTTAAAAAATGAACGATGCAAGAAAGAGTGCTATTGACAAAAAAACGTGTGTCCATAAAACACGAGTGTATTAAGGTCTAATTATGTACAGTTGCATAAATTACTTTATCTACACACATATCATAAGTACCTACTCTAAGATGCGTTCAGAAGCAGTAAGGAAATGACCAACATTATTACAACTAATTATACTAGGTTCTCTCTATCCCGTAAGGGATAAAGACGTGATTTATGTAAGTATTTTAATGTCTGTGATAGTAGGTAAAATCTGTGAGTACTTCAATGTTATTACAGTATAGATTTTTATAAGGTTACGGTAAAATCTGTACTGTAATAACATTAAAATATAGATTTTTGTACTGTAATGTCATTTCCTACGGTTTCTGAACGCATTTTAGAGCACTAATATATGTGCGTAGATAAATCGAATTTCGTACAAATACTTATTACGTTATACATATAACTTAGAAGTTCGAGACGAATGGCTTTGTCTGGTAGTCTAATAAAAGCTCAGTGTTATTCTAACCTAAATTCACATTGCTCTAAGTCTAAGCTCCCGCTTGATATTCAAAGTTTGAGCAATGAAAACGCTAACTTCGAAATGAAAATACTTTCTACGATTTTACGTCTGATTAACTAATATTGAGCCCGTAGCAAATTTCGGTACCATTATTTGGAAATCGAGAAGCAATATTGTTAGCGAAAACGTAAATACATAGCTTTTCCGGAAATATAACTGCTTTGTTGAAAAGTTTGCTTTGTCGGAAACCTTTTAACGAGGATGAAGATGCTAAACTTTTGTAACTATTAGACAACAATCTAACTTGGCAATCAAAGAGAGACTTCGGAATTATTTAAAAAATATTTCTTCGAAATATGTTGCAAACTTTGTTTTCTTTGAAAATTTGTTGCAAATTTCTTATTCACACCTGAACTTAACAGCTTTGTTACGTTAACACGGCAGCAAATATTTTAGATAAGTAGGGTACAAGAAAGATCATAAGAATGTTTTAATAAAATCTATGTACGTGTTCTTAATGCTGCGCCATTCATACCTTTTTAAACTGACTTTATTACAGTGGCTTAATAGAAGCGCGTTATAGAAACTTGGTGCAACACACACTAAAATATCATTAAAACTCTTGACTCTTTTGGGTTGCTAAATAGGAGAGGTGGGAAAGGCATTACGCATTTAATTTCATCAACGTGATGCAAAAACGCCGAATTGAAATCACGCTCTAAAACCCGTCTGGAATTACGGTTTTCGTTTAATACTTTAAATGAATTAATTTGTCAAATTTTAAGTAAAATAATGACGGAATGTTTGAAATGCAAATTCCATGAGATATTCAATGAGAAAGACTTAAATAGAAACCCATTTAAGCGTATTCTGTGAATCTTGAGTGGCGTTTTTCAAAGGACCAAAGATCAAAGCTATTGAAGCGAATAAATAAAAAGGAGATACCCTATTTCTTTGTGCATGCTTAAAGGTTATTTTCTATTTAGCTCACCGTTTTCAATTTTGCAGATTCAATTCCATGTGTAAACACGTAGCAATTAATTTTAAAGGGCGATAAAGTGGAAGCACTTTTTAAACCAGAGTGGCTCATTGTTTGTACGCAAAATGGGATAACTGAGTTTCGAGAAAATATTTGACCTGGCTGTTAAGTGGTCCGCTTTCAAGCGACGCATATTTTCCAAATCACGCCTTTATAACCAAGTTGTGTCTCAAAAATCTAATAGAATTTGTTATTATTCTTCTGTGTTATCCGGTTTGCTTGAGGTCTCTGTGTAACATACAAAGTAGGTAACTTTACCAGTTTTATAACCGGCCGCCTGTCTAACATAAACCCTCCTTGGAAATATTTTTATGACTTCAGGTGTTAGTCATGATTTATTCGCTTCGACCTACAACACCCACAGCTAGCTACACTTAGGGTTGCGTTCTTAAAAGCGGGAACTTTCGGAATTTCCCGATGGCTATATTGATACTTCATGTTCATAAACGAGTGATTATCCCAATATTTTTTTTGCAATCTATGCCTCGTTTGTACCCATTTTTATAGACTAATTCTAATACCCTGTCTCTCATATAACGGCTGACTAAAGAGGAGTGGAATTCTCAGACTGTATCTGTGTTCCCTTCGCTGCGTCTTTAAATCAGGAGTGAATGAGCATTTATTAGACAAGCGTTCACCATCTTAGACTTCATCTTCGGTGACTAGAACCACCAGGCGCGATTATGGCACACCATTGCCTATTATGCCAAAATCAGGTTCGTGGAAAAATGCCCGGTTTATTTTTATAAAAAACCCTTTTTAAATCCGTAACTCGCCGCTATTTAAATAAGCAGGGTCACCTGTCTATCCAATGAGCCGCAGATTAAGTCCTCGCAGCCAAATCATCCGCGTAACGCTGCTCGTTGCCGTAATGCATGCCGTTCTGACGGTTACTTTCGCCGCACTCAACGCTTGAGCACCACCATTTGCATGTTTGGCGTTTACAGGTGTTCCGTTTCCCTTGCTTTAACCAAAGTCCCTTGATTTACTGGATTTATTCTAATTGTGTTGATTCTTTCAATCTGGATTTGTGTCTCAACATAAATTACTTGATATTTTAGTTAAGAAATTCTATAGGCTGGAGGGGCCCGTCGTCAAATAGAGAAAAGCTTGACCCGTGACTCAAATCGTAACCCATTTGAATCACACCGACATGAAGCATGTACAGCTCCAAAGCAGCGTGAACGTAGCTCCAAATGTTATTAAAACACAGACTGCTGAATATTTTTAAATTGTTATATTTTTGAAAACATTTCCAACGGTGTTCCAATAACTTTGTTTATTAAATCAGTGTTGATAAGTGGTACGCGTGCACGGCGTCATTGTTGTTGTAATTGTCCCGACGCTTTATTCCAGGGAGGTCACACGTTATCTAAAAACAGCTGTCGAGCGCACACGACCTACAATGGGCTCGTTTATATCCGCGCCGTGTAATATTGTTTGTAATTTAAAATATCTGGTGTGTTGGCGCCGTTATTTTCCCGCTCAATTGTGGAGTTATCCAAGGTATTGTTGCGTTGATTAGATCAGGGTAGCTTTGTTCCGTTGATAATGGTTGACGCTAGTGCGCTGCCGCTGGGCCGCAGTATCGCACGCGACAGTTTTTCGGATCTGCTGCGGCTGAAACGTACCTGCTTCTGCGTGACCCGAACAACCGCCCTTGCATACCAATTGCCTAGGATGTTACTATTACTATAGATCTTGCTGCTGAATATGAAATAGGTACTGAAGTGGCAACGTGGCCACTTGGAACTAACACCCGTTCTGATCTTGTTTAGCAGTGTAGTTTAAAATAAATAATCACCAATTTGATAGTAAAGTTTATATAATCCTAGTTTTGGTGTGACTGCGACTGCGAGTTAAAAATAAATGATAATGCTAGTTAGCCGAAAATCATCATCGATATTTCATCGCTTTCTATTTAGGTCGAAGGTAACTTCTACTGCAGGCTTTGTTGTTGTTATGTATAATAAGATACTCATGTAGTTAATTATCTTCTGATATGCAAAAATAGCTGTTCCATAAAGTTCTATGGGCAACGACGATCCTCCTATTGTAGTTGAAGGGCCATTTTAATTTTTTATTCTCCCGAACGTGATTTCTTTTCAAGCACCTCCCCACTCGAAGCTGCTCAACAAAACCGGCAAAAATGGAAGATACGCCTGAGGAGTCGCTAACAATACGCTAATGCCTTATGTTTGCGCTGACTGCCTTCCCCGCCGACGAAACTCTATTATCACGGCTGCCCTCTGTTCGCTGAATTGGCTAAATGTTTTGTGCTTCCCAAAAAATATTGCAGATGACAGTGAAATTGTTAAAGGTCGATCTTTGTAGGCCTTGGTTTGATTTATTCTGTAACACCTAAGTTTTCACTTAGTAAAATCATATTGAAAATAGGTGTATTTCGGGTATGAACCAAATGGGAAATCAGTAAGTAGGTACGCAGTTTTCTACACCCCAGTTTTCTATAAATGACTTCATTTCTGCCCCAAAAGTAAGTTATTCTTTAGCATTTCAATGAGAAATACCCCATGAAACTTATGAAATCTCAATAAAAATGTGATGGAAAAATCGTGCCAAGTCTCAATTGAGATTATTTGCCATAAGTTATGGAAATTTCCTAAACAACCAAAACCAGGAGGTTGATATAAGAAAACTAATTATTTTGCCTAAAATTGGGCCCATCTTTTACTTGTTGAACCCCAATATTTAGAATCCAGTGTGCCTATTTAAGTATACCTACCTATAAATATATTAATTTAATTAATGGCAATCAAATTCAAAATATTTTTATATGCTGTGCGATTCCATATAATTTGACTTAAACGAATTAAACTATAAACTTGAAATTGTGGGAAGCCGAAAAACTTCCAGAAAAGTACGCCAGGACAGTTTAGTTTGCGCGCGACTTAAGGGAGGTGTCCCCCCAGATTCATATGCTAATTTGTGAATTATACCGATTATTTTGAATGCCAGCAATTTTATGTAACAATATCATACCATAATTTTCTAATCAGTTCCGGCAGTCATGTTTCGGTTTCAACTGTTATCGATCGTCCCTAAAAGCAGTTCACGCAACGGCAAATGTTTAGCCTACTATCGCATCCGTAATGGCGCTGAAATTTGTGATGGATTACGTGTGATACACGAAGAGCGCGTTCACTACACAGTGTGTAAAGTAGGTGATGTGTGCACATCAGGAGGGCGTGTCGATCAATCACTGGCGCGGATGGACGCGCGACAGGCCATTAGGAAAGCACCGGCAGGGCGCCCAGGTGCCGGCTGGTCCGTTCGTCACCTCGCCACCTGACCGCCTCGCCGCCTAGCCGGCTCGACACCTCCCTACGCCGCACGAATGGCCCTGCCCTTGTCGTCTTCAATCAACCGACCAACAGCCCGCATGATTCATAACATACTGGCACGCTACGTTTGTTTGTGAATTTACATTTAGTAGCGCAACAGCCTTTGTGACGCTTGAGCGAAGTCTGCTCTAGGCCGGACGAAAAGTTCAGATAATACCGGAGTTTTGTTATGTTTTTGACGATACTATTTTCTAAAACAACTAGCGGTAGATTGTACCTAACTAAGTATTTGAATCAAATTTATTCTGTCATCCGTCGCCAATATAAATAAAATCTCCGTCAAATGCAATAAAATTTCGCTCCGTTTACGCGACATTACTTGAATGATTACCTGCATGCGAGCGGTTTCCCATGCCCGGTGCAGAGCCCCGCCGCGATAAGATGGATCGCGTGGCAATAAAACGACTACAGCCACAGCCAACTGCGATTGCGTTTGCGACATATGCCATATCTGTTAACCTGTTACCGGCAGCAGGGCATCGTGAAGCGGAAATATTTAAAGCTCGCGTCGCAAGTTTCCGCATCTCTAGGGGTGATTACATGTAACAAGACTCCCTGCAATCAACATTTCAAAAATTTAATCATATTTCATTATACCAACGCCCCAAAGGCCAACGAGGAAAAGATTTAAGAATGAAAAACGAAAGCATGACATCAACCGATACAGAATTTGTAGTACTTACTTGTGGAAAACAATGAGGTATATGAACGGACGACACGTGGTTACCGCACGCTGCCATAATAGACTGCGTCCATTAATTAGGCCTACATGTTTCATCGTAATGGACATAGGTTGACGCCTCCTGTACAGTAGCGTCCATTATAATTAATGGCCCAACAACTGTTCGGGCTTCACTCTACCGTGTTACTCCTAAAACTGTTTTTTGTCATGTTTGCCAACGTGAAAGTTTGGCGTGGGGGGTATGTTGTTAATAATCTGTTTCATATAGTACCTAGCTTTTGCCTGCGACTTTGTTCGCGTAAAATTTGTTTCTCACTGTCTTGTCCCATGGAAGGAAATTTCCTTTGATACTTATTATGTCTATGGCTACATCTGTGAAAATCGTGAAGAGAGAAGGTGCAACAAGAAAACTCGAGAGTTCACATAACATTTTTTTAATATTCGTTGTTCTAATCGTCTCCCTTTTTTTTTAAACATGATAAACATGAAGACTGAAGTACCACAGAGTTATACACAGGCCTTCGATATGAGCTGAGCTTGGTCGGAAATATTGCAGCTCAAGCAAGTAACTTTCCTTTGATATTTAATTGGCTCTGCCACTCAAGATCCACTAGAGTTCACGATCCTACATAATATTTTCTTGCTAGTTTATATTCCAGAAGTATTTTTTGCTTTAAGCTCACGGCTCAAAGGCGTATACCTCTAGCTAGAGTATGTATTTCAGCAAAAATTGCCTATCATCTCTACTGTCTTACGGCCTAGGATTATAATGGACTAAGGAAACCGTTTCAAATTCAATATTATCGCATGATTCATGCTTATCGCGATCTGAAGCGTATCGCAGCGAATTCGATTGTTTTGAAATCCACTATCCTATATTAACATACGATAATATCACGATAATATAGACCGTGTAATCCAAGCCATTCCAGTTTACTTTTGCTGTGGGCAATTATCCTGTTTTGCGAAAATAATACTTCTGCTTACCACTCAACCATATGTTCTACTAGTTGTTATCCCCAGTTTCCGCATTTGTTTACGCCTATTCCTTCCGCGTGTGGGTTACGAGTATTATTGCGATAGGGCTCAATGTGCCAACCACGTGCTGCCGCTGCCCTGTATTTATTGTATCACCATGGACATAACCGCACACGGCACCGGTTCCGTTTTCAACCTTGCTGGGAAAATACTTCTGTCTAGTCTCTGACGTAAAATACTCTTCTTAGCTGTCAAAGGTGACAGTTAACAGTCTAACTCGGTACCTCGTACGTAGTAGCACGCTCTCTGATTGCTCCTGGGTTATTTTGGCTATAATTACAGCTAATTCGGTTCCATTTTGGTTATTTGGGGTGTTATAAACACACACACATACACACACTCATCAGCACCATCAAGTGTCCTCAAGAATAGGAAGCAGCAAGCGCGATCCATTAGGCCCGGCCGGCGCACACGTCTTCACCAGGTACACTTTTAACATCGTATTATATGTAATCTATTTATATTTACAACACCTATGAAAATAAGCTGAAAATGTCGGACCCCTAATCGACAATTGGTAACGCAAACCTCCTTAATCCCAAACGCATCGTCCATGTAAATACATAGATGCTTTTCTTTGTATACTTTCATATAGTACTAGAACATGTAAAAATATTTAACGTATCTGATGGTTGATGAAGTATGAAGCGACATAGATTTGGGTAGTTTTGGTAGTTAAATAGACTTTAGTATTTAGTTCACATTGAACAAATTCAGCCAAAGTAAAGTTGTTTGTAATCATTATGTTCCATACGAGTACCTACTGTTATTGAGTTGCAGCAGCGTGAGGACGGGACTGCTGATGTGTACCTGCCGCGCTCCGGCGCAAAGTTCCGCGCGTGTCGGCTGCTAAGGGTACATGCTTTTCCAGCTAATTAGGTACAAGAAATTTCCTTAAACGTCCAACCCTCCAATCTCAGCGATTTTGTGTTAAACCGTAATTAGGAATTTGAGAGAAATCTTTATAGTCAATTTGTATTGTTGGTGTAAGGTAAGCGCTCCAATTTATATCCATATTTATTAGGAGGCGTACCTTTCGCTGGATGGCGAATGCGCCGAAGGAGCCATTAGCCGCAGTGCGATAACGGCTAAAATTGAAATGGAGGGTTCTGCTGATATTTTATTCCGATCCTTAGACGGCGACATCATTTAAATAAATATTTGGCACAGAATCTCCTCAGGGCTTGGATTTCAGCCGCCCCTTTTTCAACTTTCTTGAAAGTCGTCTTTATTTTAACAGCAACGGAGTTAATGTAAAAGGGACCATTTTCGTTTGATTCGCTTAGAAATGTTTTTTTAGGTTTCCAGGATAAGCTTTTGTTATTATTAGGGTTTGGTTGAATTTTGATGGCTTGTTATGAAACGTGAGAGAGAGTCTGCGATAGCGTAAGGGCTTTCAGTCATGCAGTGCTCGCGTTAGTTCGCTTCATGAATGGACCGAGAATTTCTATAATATTTAAAACACAATAGAAAGTGGAAAGGAGTGGGCGAGGCGAGAACAGTGCGGTACGCGTATACCTAGGCATTGTTAGAGGCGACGAAGTCGGAAGACCTTTGTTCTAGCAGGGCACGGCGCGACGTCGCGCCGGGCGTCGGGCGTTACTTTATCTTATTACACGTGTCGCTTGCGGTCTAACGAAGCTGCCCACCGCAATTGTTCCACCTTCTGAATTAATGTGACTTGCCTTATAATAGCCCGGACCGGAGCCTAACCGTAACTATTGTGTTAACAATGTGTCCTGAAGACAATCTTGCTGTATCAGATGAATGTCTAACAATGCCACAACCCACAACAACTTTGGTTTTGAAGGCAACCCTGTAACAAGTCGTCTTTATTTTTATTTACGAATGAGCACCTACCGCTACTTATGTAGAAGCAAAGTAGGTGCATTGAAATTTGAAATGTCCTTTTTATTGCAAACTAACTGTTTGAATGAATACTCGAATTTGTACCATTTCATATACAATATGTAAGCGTTGAAATATTCTGAAGACCGATACATATTAAAACTTTAATGAAGGAGTGCCATAATAGATTTTTCTTGATTTCAAAACTACACCAAAATAAACCTCGTGTAGTAAAATTATAGAAAAGATATAAAAAATGTGCTAATTGACGACATAAAACACTCGTCTCGTGTAATATTCAGAGAGCAGATCTTAGGAAGGGTGGCAGAGGGAATAATTGTTTGCCGAGCAATATACTATTTATCCCTGACAAAGGTAACCAGATAACTTACGTTTACGTGTGCGTTGCGGCGAGCGTATATTTTGTTTACGTCAAGAAAAAGGCAGCGGTGGTTACATAATCGACCTTCGTGTTTGCTGCAGACTTAGCTAAGCGTTTTGTCAGATCGATAACGTTTATTTGCGTTGTTTTACCATTGTTTTAACAAAACTTCAATCCTCTTCGGGAATAACTACATCTAAGTTTTATTTGGGTTGTGATGTGATGTTTGCCTTAGGGAGTGTCGGAACTCACGATCTGTTTGTCAACTTACTTGGTGTTATCCATATCAGTGTTGAACTCTGTGTTTTCAAGTTTCGACCGGATAAGCCTTTTGAAATCGTAGGATGTGCCTGTCGCAGGCAGGGGCTGTTATGTCGCAGTAATATGCGCAGGGGAGAGGGGGAGGGCATTACCGGCCTCTAACGGCTATGGAACAACAGTGCTAAATTACCTTTCGTTTAGACCAGGATAGCAGCAGCTGGCTCTGCAAAGCTGCAGCCTTGCGGTAATGATGCCCCGCCATATAGGCTAGTATGATAACAATACACCCTGACGTTTATATTTTATACCTATCCTTACTTTTCTTTCATTAAGTAACTGAATAAGTGGTTGCTCAATAGTGTTAGTGACCCATCTATGTAATAAATTTCAGTTTTTCTTTTCTTCAATTTTTTATGTTCCATTTGGTAAAATTGATAGGATAGATCATGTCCTTAATTTACCAAAAACTTTATTTTATCCAAACCATTCAAAAGAAGTTGCGGGTGTAGCTAGTTCTAGTTGCTCTATACTCGTAAGATGAACGTTCTTGCTGCACCTGCTTCCTTAATTAATCGTCTCGTAGTCTCACAAGTTACTCTTATTTAGTAAGAAAATTAATTTCGGGCAACGTGTCTCACACCTCTTGATACTTGCCTACCATAGAACATATAATCAGTAGAGCGTAACGCTGGTTTTTGGTTGTATTTTTTTAAAACATGTTTAGCAAACTTCCACTCTATTGATTATAGTTCTATGCAACTTACTTATTAATCTTATTATAGTAACTAGTCAATTACTAATTACTAACGTCATTTGTTTAATCTTTAGCATTTTAACGTGAGACGGTAAAAAATTTGCAGTCAACAGATTCAGTTACTTATTTTTGAAATGTTCCTATAAATATACACACATTTCGCATTGCTCCTTGTGCCTTGCGGTTCTTGTGCGGTTCAAGACGTAAGTACCTAAACTTGGCTTGGCTTGCCTGTGGGAAAGAATATGCTTGGCTGATCTCACCTTTTACACGTCATGCTTTATACTAGGTATAGAAAGCGGGTAAATCTTCAATAATAGATATATAAAATATATAACGTAATGTTAGTAGGAATCTTCTGGTACAAACTATTTTCAAACGGTCACGAGGATTCGGTTTGCTTGAAAACTAACAAACGATATTAAAAATTGGTAGTAGGGTACCATCAGCTAAACAATGCGGTATGTCACCCTTAAGTTGAAAATCTTTTGCATGTCATAAAAGACGCGATGTATTAGTTTAGTTTCAATTCAGGTGTATAAGTATAACTAATGATTGCAACATAGAACCTGCTTCCCATGCATTTGCATGTGATAAACTTAGTTCTGTTTGTGTTTCCGGTCAAACAACCGCGAATGCAAATTTTGTACCAGTTAGTTGGATTAATGGAAATATACTCGCATCTAAGTACGTCAATTTTAATAGATACTCGACGCTGTATATTATGTAGTAGCATAAATCTTCATAATAATCGCGCTAATATAGCAAATGAGTACGCCTAGGAAGATTTGAAGAAGTATTAATATTAGATATGTTGTTGTTTCACCGGTATGTTTCTAAGGATTATAGATGCATTTCATTCATTCATTAATTCACGGTTGCCTATATATTCCTGAATAGAGGATACAGATCAAAGCAGTTTTTATTAACGCGTATTAAACCTACAAGCCAAGTTAAAATTACTCTTTGTTGTTGAACGCCGCACGGTCGAGAAAATCTCAGTGTACCCAGAGCAAGAATTAAAACGCCCCGGGAAAAATTAATCTAGTGTCCCGGACCGACAAATATTGTTGTTTGGTTGGTCCCGGGGCTATAAGTAATCTCGGCACGTTATGCAGTCCGTCGGGCGGTTTATTGGAAAAGTGGATCCGCGCTGACTCGCCGCTGCCACGCCGACTGCCGCCGTCTCCCAAATGTTCGCTAAACGCCTCGTTGACACGACATTGATCGCTATGGCTTCCTGCTCATTCGATATTACAATTCCAAACAAATCGACTTTACTTTAAACATTGGCAAAGAAATTTCATGCACTATTAAAACTTTATACTATGGCGTAATCAACTCATTCATAAAATTTGGATCTCGGTTTATATTCCTTCTCTATGCGGCTTACTCACTTTTTGATTCCGTCGTATCCCGCTCGCACTCTCTGGTTTTATACCGAACCTTAAACATGAGAAAGTACAGTAGAAACTAATGACGAGAGTTTTAAAATAGTCTTGCTTAAAGAATTGAAGCGAACACTCGGCTATTCGAGGAAGTTGTCCATTAAAATTTATTCAGTTGGAGCCGTTTGAGCACTGCACTTAAGATCTGTATTTTACTGAAACTTTTGTATTTAGTTATTATCCGGAAGTACCTGTTAGCAACTTGGCTTTATCTTTCTTGACGATTTCACTTAACGCTGGTCACTTTTTTTCTCTTTTCTTAAATGTTATTTGCAGTTTACCTTCACAGCGTTCTATTTTCAGAGATGTTTCTTTACAATTGTTGAATAATGAAATTTCAAATATTAGAAATTATAGGGTTTACTGATTGAGTTACCCGGGTGTCGTGATTTTACCCAGGCAAACAGTTTAATTTCTCTCTGTATTCAAGCCGGCGTTCGTTTTGGTACAATTAATTTATTTAATAAATTCTTAGAGGCCACAGTGCGCCGCCTGTCTTCGCTCCGCTTCGCCGTTATAAATTTATATCACCGGACGTGTTCTGAATTTATGCGCAGATGTGTTTTCTTGGCGTGCGTCCTTGCAGCCGCGAGCAGCAGCGCCCGTCGCAGGCGCCACCGCCAGATGTGACTCCTTCATACCTTCCCTATTTACATTTACCAACAACTCTACCTAATCTAATTAGATTTAAATACAGAAACGACTGGTTGCGCTTACTTATTACTTAATTAAAACATGTTTCACGTCACGTTTCTACACGAATATGCAGAGCTTAATAAACCGAAACGTATCCGACCACGAATTATAATCACAGTAAGAGAATTTAGATCGCAGATTCAAACACGAGTTTCGAGTATTTGTGGCTTTACATTGTGCCTAGTTAAATTCGTACTTTCATTAATATTCAAGATACGCGGTGGGATAAAACAAACTGCGCGCACTAACGTAAGAAGGGTATTAAGGACGAGGGTATTTTCGACACAACGAAATATTATGATCTTTTAGATTCCGGACATTATTTTGTGGTGTTGGTAAAGTACCGCTTCGTAATTGTGACGGCCAACAAGAACAATGTTATAATGTCAAATCTAACTTTATTGTGTAAAGCTCGGTCGTTATCCGAAAAGCTCAGCGAGGGGTTATTTGCCGAGATGATGTCTCGACTCGCAGGTAGGCACTGCAGCAGACAGCAGTTATGACGGCCGCCGTCGCTTTGTCCCCCGCAGCCATTGTGCCTCCTGTCCAGTACCGATGTCACTCTCTGGTTAGTTTTAATTAAGTCCGCTTTGACTGTTCATTTCCGACCGTGTACCGGCAAAAGCGTATTAAAAACACCGCAGTGAATTTCAAATTAACCAAGTCAGACAGGTATAGGTTTGCATACAAAAAGTAAAGTTCGCTTTTAGTTCTAGTACTTAAAGAGCTGACAGCTTCGTTTTACACTAAAGTTTAAGGTTATCTATGTTTTGGCACACAAAGTTATTTTATTGTGACGCATTTCAGTGGCCAGGCCACCACCTCATTTAACGGAAGTAGGTCTCCACAATCCGCAGTCTCTACTTAATTATCTGCTACTCATATTACTCCGTCTGTATTTCCCAGAGGTAACTTCTCGTCGATATTCCTCGGTAGATATTCTTTCTTGATTTTTTTAATTTTGTTTGGTTGGTTTTGTTCACCGATCGAATGCCCAGTAATCGGCGTAATCTATTACAATTTCCATTTAATCTACTCCTAAGTGACATTGTTACGTTGTTAACGCTGAATTAATAATGAGAGACGTTAAAACCTTAAATTAATTCAGTATATCGGCGTGGAAAGTGGTGGAGACATTTAACTTGGGCTTTGAAGGAACCGAGATGTAATTAAAATAAATATTTGGCACGAAATCCGGGTCGCAGCGGTTAAGTAGAGACGTTCGCACCCTTTGAACAACTTCGTGTTTATGTTTGCTCAGTAAACAAATATAACTGAGATTCTGTTTTAATCTAACTCAACTTTTCTATCTTAACCTTTCCATATTATTCTGGTTTCATGTGAGATTTTGGAGAGCCCCCAAATTGCTTATTAGTTTTGCTGGCGTAACTATTTGGTCCCAGTGGTTAATCCCTAATTCAAGGTGCCACCCTAAACCATATAAATCAGATGATAAATGTGTATACAAGACATCGTTGTGGCAATTACAGGGCCTATTTGAATTCATAGAGCGCACGCATAGTTAACTAGCAGTCGCAGACGCTATTTGATTGCACATTAGCAACCTAACTCGATGCCAAGTCACGACTAATGGCACAACAACACTTGACTACCATGTAACGGAATTACAGCGCATTCGTATTATATTGCACCGTGTTGTTATTCTACTGAAGATATCGGAAGTGTCTGTGTATGTATGTGTATGCGCTACACACATTTTACAAATTCCGTCCAGAAATGTAATTATATATATAGTCGGGCGTTACCCCAGTGGCTTTCAAATATTCTATTTTTCCTTTAATCATTTATTATTATGTGAAGCACAAAGTCTCGATGTCTGATTTCTTATTACTTGTGGTAAATGTATGTTTGCTCTCTGAATTATTTTTCCGCTCTTGGGCCAATATTTATGCCGTCAAGAGTTGGGAATAAACATACTTAAATACTTTTCCCATCAAAACATGGATATGTCGTGTGCTTGCGTTACGTCAGCGCCTTTCCTGGAATGTTTTGAGACAGGAAATATTTTTCCCGGCTGACATTTGTGTAGCTAAGTTGTAGGTAGGTAAGCGGAAATGGCCAAAATATTTTTGTAACATTTAAAATTGTTAAACTTAACTTACTTAACTAAGGAAAAAAAAGCGTCAGTCTCTGAATTAAAGGAGATGCCAGCTAGTAATAGCATTTTTGGCTTTTTATCCGACTGCGCGACGCGAAGGGTGGGAAATGCGTTTAACAGCCTACTTAACATAGAGTACCAATGTTTCTTATTATTCCTTTGTGGCACCGTAGAAACCAAATGCGTAGACTTATTTTGTTTTTACTTTGTATTTATCCCTTTCCTCCTTTCCTCGTTAAATCCTTTTTTAGTTTATTTTTCTAGGAAATTCAATCGTCATCAAATCATGGCACGTGACGATGACAAATAATAAAAAAGTCCTGAAGGCTTAAAACACACTTTGAAATATAGGCATAGGTAATACGAATACGATTCTAACAGCGCCTAGTACGTGACAAAATTCCTTTAGAATCTGCAATTCCAAAAAAAGCATTTCCGTGATTGCATTTTATTTCCTTCTTATTTTGATCGTTTCAAAGGTCGCTGTCATTAATCGCTTTATAAGAGCGGAAGTGCAAAGTGGATCGTACGAGCAAACTCGAGAGCGTCTCCTTCAACCCTGAATTCATTATTGTCTCCCAACTGAGGATGCGCCTCAAAGAAACTGCTGACTGCCTCTCCGCCGACCTGCACGGCGGTTCAATGGCTTATTGCGTTTCCGACATCTCCGTTCGTTGATATTTGGCTCAATTCTACGTCAGCAACGTTTAATTATAAAAATATTTTTTACTCGCAATATTTTCGAAATGCTAATTCATTCGTAGATGTAGTAATGTAGGGACTGTCCGTGAGCTCTTAGAATCTCATAGATACGAGTTTTTTGGTACCATCGGCCGATTCAAGTATCAAATCCATAAGAGGGAGTGAGACAGCAATATAAACCCGAATGGCATTCTAAAGTGTAGTACGCGAACTTACTCGCCCGTCTGTCACCCACTTTAGACTGTATTAATAAAAAAATATTTTTGCTAGACTGGATAAAATGTATACTAAAAGCGTTATATGATGACAATAATTGAGATTGACACGCTTTCACGACATTTCAGAGGCACTTTGACTGCGTCAGACATAATGCCATGTTATAATAATACAAATATTATAGGTATTTGACGACCAAGTAATCTTATAAATGCTATAGTGTATAGATAGACTATGCCCTGTGCTAATAATGTTTTTTGTGTTCTGTGAAGTACAAATAAGATAGTTTTTCTTCAGGAATTGGAATAAATAAAATTATACATTTGCACTAAAGAAGTACTTAATTATCTGTTTTACTAAGCGTCGCGTAGGTATTCTATATTTATAAACTTAGATTAACCACACATGTATAGCTACTGAGTTATATGTATTAGTCAACTTCCTACTTCATGCACAAATAATATACATACAGGGTGTAACAGAACAGGGCCTTTTTAGCAAACGGACAATTGTTAGGCCCTTATTTTACAAATTAATATGTTTATATTATAAAACAGTTTTCGAAATACAGTTTAGTGAAAAAAAAAACTGCATGTTTTCAACTCTAGTAAGCAGTAATAGCTGTGAATTAGTGACATTAACATCATTGTTATTTTCAAATGTAAGTAACAATTTTAAAGTGCAGTGGTATGGTTGTCACAGATATTAAAATATATTTGTTTCACTTAGATAATAATCTACTTTCAGCTCGGTTTTCAGTCATCTTCCACCCTGTATGTAATCATTTTAATCCACATTTTGACTCATGTTTTTCGTGTTTATAGGTACGACCACATGCGGATTTGAAGAACATCACAACATTTGAAAATTAAGTAGGTACTGTGTAAATGTTTAAATTGCGTTTTTTTAGGAATTGGCTATAAACGGGGTATGAACCAAACAGGATTTAAAATAAGTTTTTTTTTTGCAAATCAACGGAAACAATATTAAGCTTATATACATCTGACTATAAATACCAAAAATAATCTAGTATAAGGCTAGGTTTTAATATAAAATGTTAAGGTTTAATGGCGAGATGTTCCAACAACATATAACCGCAGCGTCGAGCGATATTATTACAAATAGACTAAATCTAATTCTGTTAGACATTAATGCCCCTGGCTATAATAGTAGCCACTAGATTAAATTATTAGTTGGTGTTTAGAGCAGTGATAAAGTGCGGGACGCGCGGGCCGGCGGTCGCGCGGAGCCGGCCGGCGGTTGACGCCCGGCGCTTGGCACCGCCGGACACTTGAGACGCTGGCGGCCGCCCAACGCGCTTTATCTTAATGCACTCGCCTGTCCTCTCCCCTCACAGAACCCATAACTCGCTTTTCCACTCCGCAATTGTTTCAGTTATACGACGACGCGTCGTTAGCGCGACATTTGATACCACCCCCCGCTCTTTTACGACCGACGCTCACCCAGCCGTCGCAAAATACCCAAATAAACTAACCTACCTAATTCAACGGATATACGGACACTTTTACTTAACTTTCGCAAAATTTGTGCCGGGAACGTGGCCGCATTGGCGAAGAGTACAGGAATTTAATTCGGGTGTAGCTCCGCCCCGGGAGTGACGGCTTGTGACATCCTGCGACGTCGCTCGACGATTTTTCGCCACATTTTATGTAACAAAGAGAATTTTATTGTATCCACGAAATACTAGCAATAAAACGTTCGCTGTATCAGAGCATTAAAAGAATTTGTGCTGTAACACGTGAATGGCGTTCTAATGTTTTGAAATACAGTTCGTTTGAAACGAGTAGGATTTTGTTTGTTGTAAGGAAAATTCAACAGAGTAAAATACTAGCGTCACTCTGGGTTAGACTGAAATGAATGGAGCTCGAACACAAACAAGTATTTCGTACAGTGACGACAAACAGAACCAAATCCAATATCACAATTTTAGTGCAACAATATAGGTACAATATGTAAGTAAAAGTAACTAATGCCTTAAATCCCTACTTCCCTACTAATATTATAAATGCCAAGTTAATCTGTCTGTCTGTCTGTGTGACTGTGTCTGCCGGTCTGTCTGTTCGTCTGTCTTTTACCTTTTCACGCTTAAACCACTGATCTGAATTAGCTGGAATTTGGTATACAGATAGTTTCAGTCCCGGGAAGGACATAGGATAGTTTTATCCCAAAAAATGGCATAATTCCCGTTCTACGCAGACGGAGTTGCGGCAACAGCTAGTACTCGTATACTATAAATACTATGAATGTGTGTGTACATTATCGAGATTTCTTTCATTTTCTAAAAAAATTAAGAATTTAGTATTGCAGTTTATTTCGCTACTAGTGTTCTATGTACCAACCTCAAGAATACGTTTGAAACATTACTACTAATTTAATTCAGAACAACAAATTCAAGGATATTTCCTCCGAAGGAAACATCTGTCACTGCGTGTCTTTTACTTTGTTCTATTCGGTTGGGAATGAGATAGGTACAGTTGAACAAATTTGTCTTTTTGCAGAACATAATATCGATGCCGTCCTGTACTTAAAACTCAATCGTAAAGATTCTATTCTAGTTTCAATTCTCCACAAATTATGATGGATGGTGGTACATATACCTATAAACATAAAGGATTTTGATATGCGTTACAATCAAAATACAAAGAAGTCAATAATGAGCAGGATTTTAATACATTTCGCGTCCTAAAAGCAGTCTTTGGGTATGTATTATACCGAATTTCTACACGGAATAGGCACGTATAAGCTAGTTAGTACGCGGAGCACGAATTACAAAAACGTATCAAGCTGGATAATAAGTTCCGCGCTCAAATCCTGCTAAGACTGCTGTGTGTTTCGGCGGCATCGATATTGGACTGGAAGCACGTTCCATTCCGTGGCGGATATAAGGCGCGCGTTACGGTCCCATCCGAGCCGACGATGGTACGTCGGCGGCGTCGTCGGCTACGATTTCCGCGTTTTACGCCTCCGTGTCACTTTATGTCCATGTTTTCCATGTTCGTAACAGACGTAAAACGCTCCTCACCCCCATAGATGCGCCAAAACGAATATCGAAACAACTACTCTACTCTCGTTTTTCGATGGCCGACCTGATTTCGACCTGTCACAATTTCCTTTCCCAAATTATTGAAGGCGGGCACGTTCTCCCGTGGCAGGTTGTTTACAGCCGAATCAAGCTAAACGACAGCCAGCGAAGATTTGATTTCTACCCGTCGAATTTTATGCGAACAGACCTCCCGGTAGCTTTGCAGTATTTTTTGAATTAGCAAGTTATTGTTCCGTCCGGTGTCGATTATCCGAGAAATTTTGACTTTACCATTTGAATTTCATTATAACCAATCCCGGAGAAGAAGCATTCTAATATTTCAATGCTTTAAACAATTGTGTGATAAAGAAAAGAACTTTCTGACTTGCACAAATGTAACTTTTTAAACGTCATTCTTTTTTTAAAGTCGGGACTAAAAAAACAACGTGAAGTTGTGTAACACTGCTTGAGTATATGCTAAGAGCCCAACAGGTTAGAGACGAGTCGGCGGGCTTGACAAAGCCTGCTGAGCAAACAGGGAGTAACGCTGAGTAAATATTAGGTTCCTAGGCAGTAGGCGCTAATGCATGCCGACCTCTAAGGCGCTGGCTATTCTATTTGAAAGTCCCCACACCGACTCCGAGGATCTGCAGTACCCTTGTCACTGCCATGCGCAGGTAAATTTGATAATAGGTGTTTGTGTTGTCGGGTAACTATTTCTACTCGTACTAGAGTGAACCCGCGCTAACGTTAAACACATAGCAAAATTTCAAAGAGAACTACGAGAATGACCTAATGACCTTAATATCATTGGTTAAGACGTCCTCTTATTTAACTGGACGTGATGATTCCTTAATGATGGCATGTCCCATTTATATCTCGGCTATTCCCTTAATGCGAAGATTGTTATGACGGTTGACGTATTACCCTCCGAATCAGCTAATCTTACAAGTTTCGGAAACTAATCAAAGTAATGTGTTTTATTCCTGTCTTGTCGCATAGGGATGGTGGAGTATCGCGTGGGATGAAAAAGTAGGAAGGAAATTTAACCCCCGTATGGTAATGATAATTTAGAATTATGCATTAAATAGTTCCAATTAAGCCTGTATAGTGCTATGCTTTTTGGGTACAATAAATGGAGTAAGAGTTGAATGTTATGAATCAAACTTTGGCTGTGTCAATATGAACTTTTGTAGTGTAAGCAAAGCAATACGTTTGAGATAGCTATCAGTAAACACCAACAATATTTTGAAGTATCTGTTTATGTAAGTAAATAAGCAAACAGCCGAAGGTTTGGTTTGCAGTGCTCGTTGATCTTGCTATAGTTAAACTTTTCATCTCAAATCAAAATTTGAAGCGCGTTATCCCTGCCTAATTTTAACAGAGGGATGATCATGAAATTTAAAAATCTTTTCGTAAAAATGGCACGGGTAAACTGAATATTCAGCCGTTCACAACAATGAACTGATTTACTATTTTACGATTCAGCGTGCGTCCGCGCTGTTCGGCCGGCTCGCTTTTCCGCCACGCGGAAGAAGGACCTCATCCATACCGATACGGGCCTAAAATACGAAAAACGTACAATTTCCCCTTTATTATCGCAGCTTATCATTACATGCGATGGAGCACTTCAATTTCACGTAAACGGCGCATAAAATTCTAACCGTATAACGACACGGGGGAACGGGCTGACTGATCTAAGGGTTTTGTTTTCGCGTGTTAGTGAGTTGCGTTTACGATGATATAATGAGAGGCACAGTTTATTATTCTTTTTAATAAAGTGGGCAAGAGTGCTCGGCGCTAAGACCCGTGATATTTGCATACAGAATGAGATTTGTCATCCCGCGTTTGGTTGTGGGCGGAGTCGAGGAGGCTTACTTGAACGAATTTTATTTACCGTGCGCACGTGACGGACTCCTTTCGCGAGACGCAGCCGGCGTTCAACCGCTCGTTTGTCACCAGAAATTACCCAGTGCCTGAGACATTTACTAACTCCAAATATTTAATAATGTAACCTGAACCCGTCCCGACGTCTCTCCTTGTAACACAACTCTTAATACGGATTGATGGAGGCAATTAATTCTGAGCAAAACATTGTTTTATTAAAAAGCGTCATAGCGCTTTAATTCCCATTCTGTTTCAGGAGCAGGTTTTTAGCTTCAGAACTGATAGATATTTTCGAGTAGGTGCTTGTGGCAAAGTACAAACTTTTACAATGCTTTTTGATATCTAAATACAAAAGACACATCTTTTTGTAAGACGTTTTTGGCATAAAATTGAATATTGTTTCATTTTTCGTAATGGTTGTTTCTTTAACTATAAATCTTATTGCGTGGGCTTTTTTTTTATTTTTGAATAGTTAATAATAAATAATAATATTCTGTTAGATGTCAATTTGCGTCTTCTTTATTCTATTACAAGCTTTATTATTATCGTGCAACGTATTTTAGTATGTATGTCCGGGTGGAATCTTGCGACTCGATTTTGAAGCAGATATCTTTAACCGATTGAGCTGAAATTTTGCAGACTCGAGTAAGTTAGATGACAATACAATAATCTGGGTAGTGGAGTTCTGGTGACCTGAGAGCTGATGACTCCGCAGGAGGCAATTCTTTAACGTTTGGTTCGATTGACTTGAAATTTAGTACACATTTAAATGACAATGCTAGTACAGTCAGCAAAGCAAGCATGTATTAAAAAATGAAATTTTTGACAGAAACTTATTTGGCAAGCTGATAGGCCTGACTAAATTATCTGACTACGTCAACTACTCGATAATGTCTACCAGCTCTTGCAATATCTTGCTTCCTGGTACAACTCGGCTTATAAAAAATATCCTATTTATGTTTTCCACCTATCTGAATAAAAACAGTAGCTCTTGGTTTGTTTGTTCCGGACTTCCACATTTCATTTCCGGACGTAATTAAACCCGCTCTGGCTGTCTGTTTTTGGGGATCCACGTCTGTGACTTCGATGATGTTCCACGTACCTATTTAAAATATAGATGAATAAAACATGGCTGCGCAATGAACAATGAGAACTTACCTTTACACTAAAAAAACAAGGATCTGCAGTGTCTACCATGCAAACCTGTAGCAAAATTCGTGCATTCGACGCAGAAATGAACGGAATCACGTGTTTTGTGTACTTGATTGGGATCTCGTCAAGCGACATGGCAAGCTCGGGCTTGGCTGGTTTTCATGCAGTAGAAAAAATACACCAACTGCGATGTAACTGTTTTGAGCTCAATTCAGAATGAACTGGAATAGCATGTTAACGATAGAAGCCCTATATTACAAGTTATGCACTTCTAGAAAGGAGATGTATTGTTTTTCAGTCCTAATAACATTCGTGGGAAAAATGGGGTACAACTAATCTATTTCTAATATTATTTTTTGACCGGCAAAGCAATTACAGTTCGCTTCAATTGTTTTCTAGATTTATATGCTGATAATGGCATGTTAAAACTTAGTTGCAAATTATTTGATATGTGTTAAAATATACTTTTTAGAGCGAGGCCGAAATTCCATTTACGAGAGACGTCGGGGACGGGGACCGCAAATTGGATTCCCTTGGGATGGACGGGCCTAAATAATGCCGCTTCGACGCTAGAGCCTTTTTAATTTGTGTGAAAATTTTGAATGTAACAGATTCGTCCTCCGAATGTTGAATGAGACCGTCGTTTGCCGACTTCTGCCTTTAATTTAAGTATTTTGAACAGACTCTGCTATGAAAAAACATTTTCAATTAAACGTTAAATTAGTTTCACGCCGGTTGTGAACTTTGTGAAGTTACTGCTGCTGAATATTATTTGACCTGATATGCAACGTAGGTAGGTACGAGTATAATTACTGATATCGCGAAATTCGTTTAACTTGCAACGTCGTAGTCAGAGTTGAGCTCAGTCCCGTTTTGCTTTGTAGATAACATGTTTTAATTTAAAATTGTCAAAAAATTAAAATAAACAGTTTTTGTTGTTGGCGTGCTTGTACTTAAAATAAAATAATTAATGACATCTTGAAGGAGTAAAACTAGAATTAAGTACCTACATCTCAAATTCGCGTATAAAACCGAAGTACAAATAGAGATCGGATAGTCATAAATACTGTGGCGCGGCTTTGGCTTTTTAACCTTTGTAATATCTACAGTATATATAAAAAAAGAAGTCTAGACTGATTATCTGGCTGACTGACTCATCAACGCTCAGCTCAAAACCTAAACTTACTTACAAGGCTAAAATTTTGCGTAGAAGTTGGCTTTTTGATGTAGACAAAAGAAATAAGGATGGATTTCTCGAAATTCCCTCGGGGTAGGATGTAAAGGCAATTAATTTCTACCTTGAAATTGCCCCTATCTGGTTAACTATAATAGAAACATATTTCTAATTTGATGGTCAATGAACGAGTTGAATAAATCCAACATTTTAATAATTTTTGAATTGATTTCAAATCAAAAAGCCCTTTCTCCGAAACAAAAGATTTGTTTCTTAGCTTATCTTGAAGGAAATACGAGTAACTGTTAAAGCAAAACGTTATTGCCGCGAGTCAATTGTCTGTTCCAACAGGCAGACGTAGGCGGAATAGCAAATGTTAAGGCGCCTATAGCTGCCATTATATGCTTGAAAGTCGGAAAAGTCGCATGTGGAGTACTTACCACTCGATTACCTTTTTATTACGATGATCACGGAGCAGTCTCGCATACAAACTGCTATTTAACCCTCGGCAAATGTCATGTTAATAACACATTATAATAATAATTTCCAATTTGAAATAAACTGTGTACTAGTTGAAAGCACCATTCTAATGTAGTAATGCGGTCACTAAATCTATCGCTGTCAAGTGGAGCCTTCATTCAATATTAAAACGATCTAAGTAACACGAACATCGGCCATTTTCTTTTCATTCATATACCGCATTTAAAACCGCGACTAACGATGTGGTTTAAACGTCTATGTGCAAGGGCTTCACAACAGGCTACGTATATATGAAATGGGAGATGATAATCCGTTTGCAAACGTGTCAGCTGAATGGGCAGCTCAATTTCGACCCTGTAATTAAGGAGTCACCTGCGTGAACAACTCACTCGCCGTAATTGAAGCTTTCAACTTGGGTCGAGTTATGTCGACCCGGCAGGGAGACTGCGGTTTGTGAGTCAAATTTCACGCAGATAATAGGACCTCTATAACTGCGCAACTTGTGAGCTAAGCCACTTATCTACTCGGTTTAATTAAAACCGATAATAAGCTAGCCAAGTTTATGTTATATAAACACTGACTCACCTTATTTTATTAGCTGATTTCAAAGCTTCATAGCTCGGATGCAAAAAGTTTTAATAGGTCACCTGGATCTAACTGTAGATAGTAAGTTGTGATCGGCAGCGTTGGTTAGATAGAGCAATAGTTGCATTTGTAAAATGACGTTCGCAATGGCGCTTGTGTAGGGCACGGCAGCGAAGCGCCGCGCCGGGCTCCCAGCCCACTTGGAGGCCCGCCAACATCCACTGTTTGTTTATAACATTAAAACGTTTAATGTCGCCGAACCTCTTTCAGTTTAAATGTTCTGAATTTTTATAAGCCGTACCAGTTGTAGGCACATTGAAGAGTTTGTACTCGTTTTGTGACCGGCTCTCGTGTCTGTGTAAGTATTAAGAGCAATCTTGGCTTGCTTTTTTGGTTTATCTTTCGGTTGTGCTTTATTTTTAACCGCACTTTGAAGTTCGCCGTCTCGCTGTATTATGATTCGATTTGAAAGATTCGTTCCTTGACCCGTTTTCGATTCGGCTTTTATAAAAGACAAGATTGAAGAATTTTCATTTAGTTTAGGAGAGTCTGGGTCAAAGATTGTCAATGTGGTTTTATTTAAATTTATTACTATAATAACAATGACGTATGGTTTAAATAGTTTTCGTTATATTATTCTTATATTGTTCCGGCACTCCTCGTCTAATGTCCGTGTTTAAATAGGACTCGGAAACATCTGGTTTTGATGAACTGAATACTTCGCATTCAGGTTGGCGGCACTTGAAATCTTGCCAGATTATTTTAAGGTTTCCGTAGATATAAAACCACGTGCTCGTAGGCAATCAATAAGTGAAAATGTATAATCGAACAATCTACTAAACTAATCGGTTCAATGACACCGTGTTATTTTTAGCAATTTTATTCAACAACAAAATTAACCGCTTGAAATCTCGCACATTAAAGTTCTATTATATTACAGTCATCTTATATTATATATCCTTATATTCTTATATCTTATTACAGTCATCGGCTTTGTAAAACGTCTCTTGTGTTTAGTATTATCAACGATAAAAATAAATTTCCTGTTGAAATCAGCTTCGTAATTTTGCAAGATGGAATGAAATAGTAAATTCTTTGAATCGATTTCACTTTCACGCCGTTCTCACTTAATCCGCGTGACTACACCGCTACGCATGGCTGGGTTTTATTGCAGTATTTTTTAAAATTAATATGGTATAATAAATTACGTTTTATTGAATTATAAAAGCTAACCGAGCTGTTTAAATTATTGTCTGGTGTAGTCGTACGTACAAAGCCTACATACGAGTAATAATAACCAACGCTTGATAAAAAGCATAAGTTGCAAACGCGGTTAAACAAAGGTTAACGAAGGCTCTGAAATTTTAATTAACTCACGAGTACTTATGCATATTTTCGTAGGATTAAAAATCGTGACAAAGTAATTTACCAGCTGTGTTAATTAAATGATTAAAATCTGGACCTTACGCGTTCGTTTGAGCCAGAATTTAATGCGGAAACGTTGGACGGGGTATTAAACTATGATCGAAACTATGAAATGTTGTTTGCGCGGCCATCAGCGGGCGCGTCATTCCTGGAATGGCTGTGATAATGAACCGAGGTGGCTAGTGTTCTTGGTACCAGGGGGCGGCTAGTGACGGGCCAAACCCGTACACTGAGAAAAACGGGCTACGTATTACGTAGGTTTCAACAGTGCCGTACGTAGCTAGGATTCCACTATTACGCTTTGTGCCCGCTACATGCCGCGTAATGTAGTTGTCATACGTAGTCGGCCTCATTACCCGCTTCATGTAGCGGGCCCATTACTTACGAGTGGCTTTCCCAGCTACTTACGTACGTAGTTCGCATCCGCCTACGTACAGGTAATGAGTATGCAAATTAAATCTGTTTTACATTATTATACAGGAGTGGGTACATGTAAACCAAGTTGCAGCATACGTCTGTAATGCGGCCGCACTGGTACTGGACAGTAACGGGCACAGTAAAGCATGTTGCAGCATACGTCTGTAATGTGGCGGCACCGTTACTGGACAGTAACGGGCACAGTAAAGCATGTTGCAGCATACGTCTGTAATGTGGCGGCACCGTTACTGGACAGTAACGGGCACAGTAAAGCATGTTGCAGCATACGTCTGTAATGCGGCAGCACTGTTACTGGACAGTAACGGGCACAGTAAAGCATGTTGCAGCATACGTCTCTAATGCGGCAGCACTGTTACTGGACAGTAACGGGCACAGTAAAGCATGTTGCAGCATACGTCTGTAATGTGGCGGCAACGTTACTGGACAGTAACGGGCACAGTAAAGCATGTTGCAGCATACGTCTGTAATGTGGCGGCAACGTTACTGGACAGTAACGGGCACAGTAAAGCATGTTGCAGCATACGTCTGTAATGCGGCAGCACTGTTACTGGACAGTAACGGGCACAGTAAAGCATGTTGCAGCATACGTCTGTAATGCGGCAGCACTGTTACTGGACAGGTGCGGGCACAGTAAAGCATGTTGCAGCATACGTCTGTAATGTGGCGGCACCGTTACTGGACAGTAACGGGCACAGTAAAGCATGTTGCAGCATACGTCTGTAATGTGGCGGCACCGTTACTGGACAGTAACGAGCACAGTAAAGCATGTTGCAGCATACGTCTGTAATGTGGCGGCACCGTTACTGGACAGTAACGGGCACAGTAAAGCATGTTGCAGCATACGTCTGTAATGCGGCAGCACTGTTACTGGACAGTAACGGGCACAGTAAAGCATGTTGCAGCATACGTCTGTAATGCGGCAGCACTGTTACTGGACAGTAACGGGCACAGTAAAGCATGTTGCAGCATACGTCTGTAATGTGGCGGCACCGTTACTGGACAGTAACGGGCACAGTAAAGCATGTTGCAGCATACGTCTGTAATGTGGCGGCACCGTTACTGGACAGTAACGGGCACAGTAAAGCATGTTGCAGCATACGTCTGTAATGCGGCAGCACTGTTACTGGACAGTAACGGGCACAGTAAAGCATGTTGCAGCATACGTCTGTAATGCGGCAGCACTGTTACTGGACAGTAACGGGCACAGTAAAGCATGTTGCAGCATACGTCTGTAATGTGGCGGCACCGTTACTGGACAGTAACGGGCACAGTAAAGCATGTTGCAGCATACGTCTGTAATGCGGCAGCACCGTTACTGGACAGTAACGGGCACAGTAAAGCATGTTGCAGCATACGTCTGTAATGCGGCAGCACCGTTACTGGACAGTAACGGGCACAGTAAAGCATGTTGCAGCATACGTCTGTAATGCGGCAGCACCGTTACTGGACAGTAACGGGCACAGTAAAGCATGTTGCAGCATACGTCTGTAATGCGGCGGCACCGTTACTGGACAGTAACGGGCACAGTAAAGCATGTTGCAGCATACGTCTGTAATGCGGCAGCACCGTTACTGGACAGTAACGGGCACAGTAAAGCATGTTGCAGCATACGTCTCTAATGCGGCAGCACTGTTACTGGACAGTAACGGGCACAGTAAAGCATGTTGCAGCATACGTCTGTAATGCGGCAGCACTGTTACTGGACAGTAACGGGCACAGTAAAGCATGTTGCAGCATACGTCTGTAATGTGGCGGCACCGTTACTGGACAGTAACGGGCACAGTAAAGCATGTTGCAGCATACGTCTGTAATGCGGCAGCACTGTTACTGGACAGTAACGGGCACAGTAAAGCATGTTGCAGCATACGTCTGTAATGTGGCGGCACCGTTACTGGACAGTAACGGGCACAGTAAAGCATGTTGCAGCATACGTCTGTAATGTGGCGGCACCGTTACTGGACAGTAACGGGCACAGTAAAGCATGTTGCAGCATACGTCTGTAATGTGGCGGCACCGTTACTGGACAGTAACGGGCACAGTAAAGCATGTTGCAGCATACGTTTGTACTGGGGTAGAACAGGTACTATACAGGTGCGGGCACAGTAAAGCATGTTGCAGCATACGTTTGTACTGGGGCAGAACAGGTACTATACAGGTGCGGGCACAGTAAAGCATGTCGCAGCATACGTTTGTACTGGGGCAGAACAGGTACTATACAGGTGCGCGCACAGTAAAGCATGTTGCAGCATACGTTTATACTGCTGTAGCACTAGTACGATACAGGTGCGCGAACAGTAAAGCATGTCCCAGCATACTTTTGTACTGCTGTAGCACGGGTACTTTACAGGTGCGACCACATTAAAGCATGGTGCCATCTTATTATAACCGCACCGATCCATACAGTTAAGGAAATTGATTTGCCTATCATCATAGAACCCTGACACTATAGATAGGGTCGTATAAAACGCCACATCACTGAACTTTGAGTGATGTGGCCTGTAATGACAGGCAAATGTCGCAATAGCGACAGGGTTTTGTGGTTGTACAACCTAGGCTGTACCTAAGTTGTACAGCCTAGGCGAATCATTTTCCTTGATTGTATTTTTTGGCGCGATTATAATATGGCGAACCACGATTTAACTGGAGCAAGAGTGTGGTACATGTGCAACAGCAATACAAACTATTACTGACAGACCATGCTTCCACTGTAGACCCTATGTACCTATGTTACAGCAGTAGATACGTATAAAGTAATTATACACTATGCTTAACTGTCCACGCCGGTATAGCACCTGTAGCAACAAAAGTACAAACAATGAAACAACAAACTTAACTGTACTTGCCTGAGTATAGTACCTGTGTTGCGCAACAGCAGTACAGAACATTACTATGACTATGCTTCACTGCACCCGCACTTGTACTTTCCTGCTCCAGTACAGCACCTATATGAACAGATAGTTATCATAATTAATTATGTAGAAAAACATATTTAAATAATAAAACAAAGTTAAGAATAAAAAAATATTTATTTCCAGGTACTATCAAATGAATCAAGAATTTTAATTCTTAAAATATTTACAATCCACAGCATAAATCCAGTAGCATAAGTACTTATCCAGTATATTTACAACTACAATGGACGTCAACTGAAATTGACACCATAAATATTCATCCACGATTATAAAGAACAACAATTATCGTAATAGCTTACAAATGTCTCGAAACAATAGCCAAAGAGATAGGGGAAATATTTCCAATTTATATAAATAAGTTAACTGGAAGTTAACTGGAGTTAAGTTGACTGGAAGAGATCCCTTAAAGGGATAAGTCCGCCTTTGTGCATGTATCGCAGTGTTTGTCAATTGTATTTTGTCTTGTTTATTTTGCACAATAAAGAGTTTACATACATACATACATAAGTGCTTATACTTAAACAAAGATATAAAATTTTACTGTAACTAACCCGATATAGATGTTTATCTGAAATAAAGTATTTTTGATTTGGGTTGATTTCAATTACGGTTACAAATACGGTTACGGTTAAATTAAGGTTAAAAATATTTACCTTGCTACTCCGCTACTCACGTCAACGCGTCAGTGTTTATGTGGTGTAATGGATAATTAAGTTTCTGAGATTTATGTGTTTTATGTGGCAGTAGTCGAGGGAAGGATTGCATAAAAAAACATATATATTTCGCACAGGCTTAGTTATCTTGCACGTGAGTAGCGGAGTAGCAAGGTAAATATTTTTGTTCATTGAAATGGACCTCCGCAAAGTAACGCCCGATTCAATAAAATATTTGGTTTGGTCTGATTTGATTTGATCTGATGCTGTCTAGAGAAAAAGTGTAGCCCTACGAGTGACAAACCTCTTGGGATCGGACAGCAGCCGTAGCTGGGGTCCACTACATTGACATTGACTCGACACATACAGGGGTTGTTTTAGTAATGAATGACTACAGGTGTGTAGAATGCGGGGTCCAATGAGAGGTTCGACTTTAAGGGCCTGTTTAACCACTCATTGTTAAAATTGATGTGACAGATAAATGTGCTTTGTTTTGTCTGAATAAACAGAGACGGCTTCATATTTATCTGTCACATAAAATGTAACAATGAGTGGTGAAACTGGCCCTTAAACTGTTAAATATCCTAAATATTAGTCTTGCTCCCTAGCCAGAAAGCAAACAAATAATCAACATTAGACCTTGCATGCAAATACAAAACAAATAACAGATAAACTATTTGTATTTATAATAGCATTGACAAAGAAGCTCTGTTCCTTCTTGGCGAAACTGAACTCAAAGAACTCATACCAAAAGTTGGGCCCAGTCTTAAGTTAAAAAAGTATGTGAAATTTGCTGTGCAGGACTATATTTCCGGTGCGTGTTCTAATAATTAACTTTTATTATTTAATTGGTCATATGTTTTCTAGAGAAAAAAATGCAGCCCTACGAGAGAAACCTCTTGGGATCGGACAGCAGCCGTAGCTGGGGTCCACTACATTTAATACAAAAATGAAATAATCTCTTTGTCCAGTAAAAGATTGTAAACAAAAATAATAACGATAGCAATTTTGTTCACCACGTCGAAAGTCTGAAATGTTTTTAGTTGATTTGCAACTTAATTGTATATGTTTTACTAGCATCGTCGGACTTGCAAAGTCATTTTTCTTACAATAATAGCAAGTAAACATTTTGGAGGACATAAAAAATAATAGGATTAAACGGTTTCTTGATTACTCAAAATTATGTTGCGACAAAACACCTAAATCAGTCAAAAGTGTATTCACGGCTTGCGTATGTCTGTCATATTTCGTTTTTATATTGTAAAATCCCAGTTGCAAAAACAACCATACATCAGTTGCTTCTTCGGAGTAGCATGCACCACTTGCTTGATAAATTTTAAAAGCACAGTCTACTGCCGTTACCAGTTTATTGAATTTATAGACTGTGTCGTTTACCACAATATAAACTGCGTTTGTTTCGACTATATTCTTTCCAACATTAATAATAAACGGCTGCAATGTACGACCTAGCCTTTGAAATTTTTCTCTTTTGGTTACAATAGTTTCGGTAACGTTAGCTTCTGACGCGACTACCTGTATAAATCCATCACAAATTTCCGCACGAGATGGTTTCCAGGGCTGCTGCTTGCCTTTTAGTCGCCGAGCTGGAGAAATATTTACCACATATGCTAGCAGCATTAGCGCGATATTTGTAGTCGTCTCTGGGTCATCCTCTAAAATAAAAATAAAATAAAATGAGCATAATCACAGATAAACAAAATTACTACTAGAGAAAATTTTCTTGCTAAAATTTCATTTTTGACGTTTTTTTTTATGACTACTTCTAAATATATATAACTCAAAGGTGACTGATTGACTGACTGACTGACATAGTGATCTATCAACGCACAGCCCAAATTTGGCATGCAGGTAGATGTTATGATTATGACGTAGGCATCCGCTAAGAAAGGATTTCGATCAATTCTACCCCCAAGGGGATAAAATAGGGGATGAAAGTTTGTATGAAACTTTGTCAATTTTAAACCGATCGGGCCGAGACAGCTGATAGTGATAAACGAATTCCGTGCAGACGAAGTTGCGGGCAACAGCTAGTTTATAATAAACACGGAGTAAAACCGGTGTAACTAAACCATGTTGTATCTTTATCTGTCACTATGTATGACATATGGTTTTGCCAGACACGGACAAAACATGGTTTAGTTACACCGGGTTTACTCCGTTGTTTATTCATATGGGGATAAGACACATAAATATTATTCGTGAAACTAAATAGTTTTTTAACAGATAAAGAAAAAAAAAACATTTCAAAAGTAACAAAAACTCACCATTTATAAGTCCAATTATGTCTTTTATCGCCGTCTTTAACTCTTTATTGCGTATTTTTAGCACTTTTTTCTGTGCATACTCGACGATTTCTTCCCTTTTTAGAATAATCATGGAAAATAAGGAATTTTCTTTTCCGGGATATTGATGGCAAAAATCATTCATAAGCTGTAAAAAATAAAATTAATCAGTGCTAAATAATAGATAAACACTGCTCAAAACGACAAACGGTGACTGAACCATCAATAATTGAAATAGCCGTTGTATTCCACACAGCTGGGTTTCATTTTAGAAATCAGTGTGCCAAGACCGTGTGATAAGAAAAACGCACTGTAAGTAGTAGGTGCTAAATATTTACCAATGTATATCCCTCTGGTTGTTGTAATGCGGGAAACTCCTTAAAGTAATCAGCTATGGTTATTTTTCCAGACTGAAGCAATTTATAGCGGCAGTCTACAGTTTCTCTCCATTTGTCTTCCACGGTTCTCCAGGGGTCAACATTGTTTCTTAACCAAATTAAATTTTCTTCACTTGAGGTGTTGTCGTCTGCAAATAAGATTGATATAGTTAGTTAAACTGTCATGCTGAAGACGCTGATACTAAAACGAAAAACTCCTAGAGAAGCCCATTTTTGAGAGCCCTCTTACACAAAAACGAGTAGATTCACATAGACAGCCCGCATTTGAAATGCAATCTGGCTGCAAAACTGCAGTTTGCAAGCAGGTTTTGTGCTATTGATATGTATGTATGTATGTATGTATAACTCTTTATTGTACATAAAACACAAGAAAAAACATAACACATGATATAACTGCATTTGCTAACGACGTGCAGTTCTAACAGCAGCAGCAGATTGCAGCTTGAATGCACAGTCTGTCTTGACTGTGCTTGCTTAGTTTGCTTACCATCGTCCTCGATATCGCCAACTGTCAGTGATGCTGTCGGTGAGGAAGTGATAGTTGTGGAAGATGACCGGGAAATCGAGCAACTGGCGGACCGGCGACGACCGGCGAGTTCTCCCTTTTCCCGTAGTTTACGTCTACGATTGATGTATGATTCATACAACTTGCCACTTGCGTTCTTCTTTGCTATAATATCTACAGCAGATACATAGGCGGAATAAAAGACCAGCACACTTTCCTTTGGAAATATTTCTACTATCTCCGTGGCTATTCTTGAAAATTCTTCGCTACGGATTTGTTTTGCTGGATTATTCTCCAGCATGTGGTGAATAATCAACTGTGCAATTCTGCGTCGAGATCCCTCTTTTAGCAGCCCCTTATCAACTTCTCCTTCCTTTAAAATAGCTCGTCCATCTAGGCTTTCCTAAAAGTGAACACAAACAGTACCTATAAAAATAATTCAAGGTAAGTAATCTTGACATGTCTTTTTATTTAAATATACTCTTTAAAAATCTATTAAAATTAATTATGAAAGGAAATTGTTATTTCATAATTAGGTAAATTGTTAAGTGTAAAGATTAATATTTTTGAAGTGAGAATTATATTTCAATAAAAAGACATGTCAACATTGTTTACATTTTTCTCGAGTACCTAAACAAATGGAGTATAAGCGTAACAAAGTGTTTTATTAAACTTTACTGCACATAGCTAAAATTTGTCTTTTTTTTTCAAAATGAGCCCCCTTCCTAACTTGTCGATGCGGTATCGGTCGGTACGCTGGATGTCTTCGTCCATCCAGATGCACTGCAATAAGTACTCCCTGCAAAGCGCGATGCGGTACCATACCGCGTAAAAGCCCCTGTAGAGCTTGTACCACACTTCTCTATGCGCTATTCGTTATGCGACTAATAAAAAGGGATGCATGGGATTACTGTTTCTGAATTGAGCTAAGGATCTAAATTCCTTTTAATTTCGTTTTAATTTTCAGGGTGCGGACCAGAATATATAAAGTTTAAAATGTATAATGGGTTAAAATACATAATGGCTCAAAATATATAACGCAATTTTCTGTAAAACTATTAGCTAAATTAACTTTTTTGATATCGTAATCTATAGATTGGTTTAGGTTAGGTTAGGTTTGTTTTATAACAATCCTGTTAATTTGTAACTTTCTGAGAAAATCGCATTATATATATTATAAAACATTATGTATTTGAACCCATTATACATTTTAAACTATGTATTTGAATACGTACCCTAATTTTCAATTAATATCAAATTTCATTACTGCGAGCGTGCCAATACCAAATCAACAAGTCAAAAAGCTACCCGTTTCCTTTTCAGTAGGTATGCAACAATACCTAAGGCCTAGACGGACGTTCCGAGACCAAATAGGAGACGTTTTGGAAAAAGGTCAGGTCAGGAGTACCCGAAACCGACGAACATGTATGAAGAGATTGATGACTGTGGATGAAGCGAAAGAAATAGGTATGTCAGGATCGTAGCAAGTGGAATAAAGTAGTCTCTGCCTACCCCTGTGGGAAAGAGGCGTGACGGCGTGATCGTAATGCATTCGTTATCGTATTCGCTATTACGCTAACTCATTCGTATGTATCGGTATCGTAATAGCCAAATCGTTGCATCCCTACTTTTCAATCCTGGATCAACCTGGATATAAAATAATTTGGTAAAGCAACTACTTACAAAATCAGCTGGCTTGGGTCATCCAAATATGAAGTAACTAATCTAGAAATACCGTTCTAACTACATATTCAAACTACCAAAAAACCTAAAAAAATTACACTTAGTATTTTGAACACCTGCAACAAAAAAAACAACTATGTTAGTTGGCATTATTTTCATTATTCGCATACCTATGTTAAAAAAAAACATTAATTCCAAAATAACAAACGCGTGAGTATTGTGGAACACTCGGTTGGAAAGAAGTTCGTTTTGTAGTATGTATATTATTGATAAACAAACATATTATATTATTGATCATCAAATACAAATATACTAAGCACATTACTGCAGAGGCCGTTTTGTAGTATATTATTGATATACGTATTATATTATTGATCAACAAATAAAAAAATATATATAATATACTAAGTACATTACTGCAGAGGCCGTGAAGTAAAGGTTTGCCGGACAAGTTCGGGATAAAACGAGAGTCCGGCAATCTCTGTTCCGGCCAAGGATTGTACAGTGCTTTTCTCAATCAATGTGAGGAAATATCATGTTAACCATCATCAAGCCATCTTGGATACAAAAAATAATGTCAAATTCGCACTCCCCGGTTTTAGTTTTAATTATTTAAACGCTTTTGGTGTTTCAATGTACTGCGCATGAAATATGAATGAAATGCTTATATTTTTGAAATGTACAAGTAACGCCCTTTCCAATGACACCAAACACGGTATATTTATCTCATTTTTTTTAATTAACAGAGTACTTTATGCCCGCTAGAAGGCGATACATTAGATTTAGTGTCACGTCAAATATTATAACCTATCAAGCCACCAGCGGACGATCAAGACGCTTCTAACGATACCTCAGTGTCCAGTTCTGATAAGTAGCTTAGGAGCTATGAGGGATCAGATGAACATACATACATGTATGTATGTACGTAAACTCCTTATTGCACTTAAAAAAAAACTCTTTTGCGGGTGGTAGGGCCTTGAACAAGGTCCGTCCGGATCGCTACCACCATCTTACTCGCTAATCCTGCCGCTAAGTAGCAGTGCTTGCACTGCTGTGTTCCGGTGTGGAGAGTAAGACAGCCGGGGAAATTACGGGCACAAGAGGCATTGCATCTTAGTCCTCTAGGTTGGCAACGCATCTGCAATCCCTCCGGGGTTGCGGGTGTCTATGGGCAGTGGTGATCACTTACCATCTGGTGACCCACTTGCTCGTTTGCCTTCCTATTCATAAAAAAAAAACAAGTACACAGAAAATAGTACAAAGGCGAACTTCTCCCTAAGAAGGGATCTCTTCCAGCTAACTTGGTACAGAAAGGAACAGTTTACAAAAAGGAAAGCACATTACATAGCCTGTCAAAATCATAACCCTCCTTTAGCTATGCCGTAGTCGGGTAAAAATGCTATAAATCTTATTAGTGTCTGTATAAATATGTAAGTATTGCAAAATTTCCTCCGGGTGCACTCTGCACAGAAGTCACGGGCTCATGGGTAGCAGCTATAAATAATACTAGCTGTTGTCCGGGGTTCGCCCTGCTGCATTTTTTTTTCTTTTCAAAATTTTATTTTATACAAACTGTCCGAACAGTAACAAACACAACTAAAAAAGAATTATCCAATTCGGTACAGTCGTTCGTAATAGAGCCCAATAAAAAAGAAATTAAAAGTTGACGCAAGTCATTCATTGTAAACAAAGAAATCGTAAAATATTTTTTGTATTTTGTATAATAAATAAAATGAAAAAATAAAATGGCAAAATATGAGAATGGTACAAATCACCACTCAGAAAAAACTATTTTACGAAAATACCGTACACTGTCAATATGTAAAACCTTTAAATTTAATTTAAACCAGATATATAATATCCAACTCACGTTATTCCTTGGGCATTCATCTGCAGTGCCCTTACCAGCGGCAACTCCAAAATTATTGTCTGCATCAAAATCGCTATCACAATGTAAAATCTGGAAAAAAAAAATATTATAAGGACAATACAATACAACAACCAACAATCTGCCAATTCCGTACTCTAATTGCTTTTTATAGGAAATTTGTTCCGCCTTAAATTTGAAAAATTCCAGTGGTTAAGGCTGTGCTATCCCGCGGGAACTATGCAATTTTCCAGGATAAAAACTATCCTATGTTCTTTCCCGGGACTCAAACTATCTGTATACCAAATTTCAACTAAATCGGCCCAGCGGTTTAAGCGTGAAAAGGTAACAGACAGACAGACAGACAGACAGAGTTACTTTCGCATTTATAATATTAGTAAGGATAAAATTCCCAATCCACACTGGGCCCCCGTGGGCCCACCAAGCCCTCTTATTCTGAGAGGAGGCCTGTGCCCAGCAGTGGGACGTGTAGGCATACAACAGAGATGAAGCTCTAATTAACATGACTATTAATTACAAATGATGATCACTTTCAGCTTTGTTAGTTCCATACCTAACTGCAGATAATTGATATGCAATGTAATGCAACTCACCCTTTCATCATCAGATCTAACAGTGGCATCATGTAAATCCTTCTTCTCCGGCGGCTGCACGGCAGATTTCAAATATTTTTTTAACTTAAGACGGGGCCCAACTTTTGGTATGAGTTCTTTGAGTTCAGATTCTGCGAGAAGGAAGAGTTTCTTTGTCAATTCTGTTATCTGAAAATAAAATACAGGTTGTAAGCATCAAATCCTTTAAGTTCATTGAACTTTTTGAAAAAATAAAACCACCTGATATTCACAATAGGCGCACGATGACTGATTTTGAAAACATTGTCAATTTCCTGAAGTACTGAACATAATTATGTTCAGTATGACTGAGTTTTTATCATGAGATGAGCTGTTGTTAGCCTCCCGAATTTCAGTACTTTAGCTGTGGGGAATGATTTCACACAGCTACCTACATGAAATACTCTATAGATATGGATATGGCGACTGCTTTATGTTGTGGTTTTATATTATTTATTTTACAGAATAATCACGCTCTTGTTATGAAAATTTTATACGTACTAAAAATGTGACAATTATGTCGAATTGTAGCACTTGTAACTTTTGTGGGGCCAAGTAGGTCGTAAAATATGTACTCGGTAGCAAAAACACTCGCCCAGTTTCCATAAATTTTGCTACGATTTTGAGGCGATTGTTTTTGGACCTACTTAGTTATGTTGATGGTACTAGACACTTGTAAAATGATGAAGTATGGGTTAAAATTTAAAATGCATGAAATTCGTAGACTATTGATGTAAAGCTATATAGTAGGTACTTACTTACCATCGAACACCTGAATAAGGGACTCTAACCCCAAGCTTCGGAGAATATTCGATGTGTCTTCATCCATTTCACACACTTAATTAACTTAACGACACTTATTGGTAAGCAAGTGAGATTAAATTTCATTTAAATTTAGGAAAAAGTGGCTCCATCAACTTTTTGATGATTCTGCCAATGTCGAGGTTGGATAAGACACGGCAAGTAGGCGGACGTCTTGTTCAATAATCTGCCAGTTTTCGGTGCGATAACTACCAGTTACTATCTGTAATGAGGATACACATGGTTTCAACAACGAATCGACACACAATATGATATAAATAAGATGAAAATAGCTTACAGACAGCAAGTGAGACGCGTTGCTTCCCATTACTTAATTTTAATGGCACAGCGACGCGAGTCGCGACCAGCCCAGCCCAGCGAGCGAGCGTGTGTTGCCAGAGTCAGTTTTGTAAATTCCCCGCGTCATATTAGGAAATCACCCTTTTTACGAAGTTTGTTGATAGGAAAATAATAATAAAAATGTATTAATATTGAAAGAAACTTTATTTTTATTATTTTTAATTGACTTGGTTTATTTAGCCTTAACTCATCAAAGGATAGGTAAGGATAATAATATCGTGCGAACATTGTGTGCCGGTAATAATCCTTACTAATCCTTACTAATATTACAAATGCGAAAGTAACTCTGTCTGTCTGTCTGTCTGTCTGTCTGTCTGTTACCTTTTCACGCTTAAACCGCTGAGCCGATTTAGTTTAAATTTGGTATACAGATAGTTTGAGTCCCGGGAAAGGACATAGGATAGTTTTTATCCCGGAAAATGGCATAGTTCCCGCGGGATAGCACAGCCCAAACCACTGGAATTTTTCAAATTTAAGGCGGAACAAAGTTCGCCGGGTCAGCTAAATCCTTATAAATCGAAATTGCTCAATATGATAGCAACACTAAGTTTTATAATGTAGCAGCATGTAGCCACCTCATTATAATGAGTCTGTCCGATTAGCTAGTTTTAAATTTGGCGCCGCATAACAGACCAATCAGAAGAGAGTGTTGCGCGTCCTTTTTTATTATTATTCCAGAGTAGCAATTTCCCGGGATTAGCTCGAGTTGTGTCATGTCGCTAGTAGTATATATAATTATGTACCTATATTCTTTGGTAAGTGTGTATACATACAATGTAATGGAATCTTTCAACGTAATTTTCACCTATTTCTAGAAGTCCGATTAACTTGAAATTTTGCACGCATACGTAAATCTGATGACATTGCAAAGTGATTATGACATGGACCTGATCTGATGATGGAGACGGGAGGTGGCCAAGGGAACTCTGTAACTAAACGACGCAACCCTATCGAAATTGGGCTCGTTAGATTTGTCTTGGAAAGGACTTTAGTCTTAGATGATGTCCAGGGCCTGATGATGAAGACGAAAGGTGGCCAAGGGAACTCTGTAACTAAACGACGCAACCCTATCGAAATTGGGCTCGTTAGATTCGTCTTAGAAAGGACTTTAGTCTTAGATGATGTCCAGGGCCTGATGATGAAGACGAAAGGTGGCCAAGGGAACTCTGTAACTAAACGACGCAACCCCATCGAAATTGGGCTCGTTGGATTTGTCTCGACAAAAGGTGGCCATGGGAACTCTGTAATAAAACATGAACTACATAACTTCGTTCTAAGCGTGATATTTGTTAGTCTTCTTTACCTAAAGCAAATTATAGTTTAAAAAACCTAAGAATACACGCTTTAAAAACCACCGAACTAAAAATTAGAAAATATGTTTTAATTACCTTACTATAGAATTTGTGTAACAGTCAAGTGCTAGAAACTCCAATAATCAATTATGACTAACTAATTAGATTGGTTAAGATTACAATAAAAAATAAGTTATTAACAAAACAATAATTCAATTAGGTAAGTAGGTACCTATAGTAAAAAAGCGTGGCACTTGACTGTTACACAAACTCGAAATATCTATTCCTATTTATTATAGTTAAGATAAGGTCCATGTGTCGAAGACTTCACATAGGTATTTAAAATTAACTTCGATCGAACATCGAACCAAACTAGGTAAACAATACAACCTGGGTTAGTAAGTACTGCCGCTTCATAAAAAAATATTGCCTAACTAATTTATTATTTTAGAAATACTGATAATGGCCTGCTTATCAAAATTTCTTAAAAAAAGCCTTTTTTAAAACTCGACATGTAGACGGTCTTGCCTCGCTGTTTGAGATTGAGGCAAGTCCGTCTGATAGTGATTTGATAAGCAAGCAAGACGCACAAGGTAACAACTTCATCACTTAGAACGGTTTAAGACATTGAAATATGTGCTTTCATCAAATTGAAATAAGGCTTCAATCCGTATTTATCGTCATTTTCTCATTTATGAGGCAAGGTCGGCATATATCTGGTAGAGTTGCCACGAATAGTGATTTGGCCGAATACCGAATACCGAATATTCGGCGGCCGAATATTCGGCACAAAATACGTGCTTGTCTATAGGCTGATCCTTACAAGTGGTGGTCAGCAAACGAAAAACAATACCCAATTCTCTCGAAATTTGCTAAAGTTTATCTTTCTTCTCCTGGGAGTAGCGTGTATGCGACGAAAAGCATAATCGTTTGCTACCAACAACTGCTAAAAAGCTTGTTTTTATCCATCACAACTTAACACTGATCAATTTTACTTACTAAAGTATTGTAATTTGGTAATGCACACATATAATCTTGAGTAATATGATGTGTCTTTTTTTCATAATTCGGTATTCGGCCGAATAGTACCTATTATTCGGCCGAATACCGAATACCAAAAAATGGGCCGAATACCGAATAGTAGCCGAATATTCGTGACATCTCTAATATCTGGGAGATGAGATTCCAAACGTTTTTTAAAGCTACGATTATTTTTAAAAATAAAATTCACGTGTAAAACACGGTCTATATATTGTATTAAAACAGTCAACAATTAAGTTGTTTGAAGAATCATATGTAATTTATTATAAATAACGAATCCATATAAAAACTCATTACGTAAGTATAGCACGTAATGTAAAAAAAATATAATGCGTAAAACTAGAACTAGGCTAGAAGTTAAAAATTCGAATAAAGTCAATGCTGTGAATCAATGAATCAATGTGCGAAAGTTACGTCATAGTAGGTACATATTATAGCGTGTAGCAGACGGTCTTGCCTCGTAGACGGTCTTCGACACATTGACCATACTTAAAGATTATTTTCACCACACTAGATTTTTATAAAACAAAGTTTTTATTTTAATTCGTTTCTTTTCTTTTTTTATTATCCGTATTGTTACTAAATTAATAAAACTAGGCAATTTTAATACTAATGAGCCATAATAGAAACAAAATTATTTGAAAACAAAAACTTTGTAACTTGATTGTAGGTAAGTACCTACCTACATTCATTTGCAATGTGGCCTCATAATTTCCTCGCAATCGAAGTGAAAAGCAGAATGTACCTACAACTCATCGACCAACTAGATAGGTACGCACATGAAGTGTAGGCGAGCACTAAATCAAATAAAATAAAAAAGTTTTATTTCGGACTTCAAATGAAAGTTAACTGGAAGAGATCCCTACACGGGATAAGTTCGCCTTTGTACATCTGTTTATCTTATTACCTGTAAAATTAATGTGTTTCATGTAAAATAAAAAATACAAACCCAGTGTTACTTTACAAGCACTTAAGTAAGCCTTGCATTTTCCCTCCAAATAATAAAAAAAGGGTTAGTACCTAGTATGTTTATAATAAATAACAATAAGCGACTAAGGTCACATACCTACCTACCTCTATTTGTTGAAATTCCCACGGGATAGGTATTTAGAGATAAGGAAAAAACTGGATTCATAGAGGTATTACCTACCTATTATGTATGAAGAGATTGATGAATGTCGATGAAGTGAAAGAGGTGTATGTATGTCAAGAGTATGAGTCAGGATCATAACAAGTGGAACAAAGTAGTTTCTGCCTACCCCTGTGGCAAAGAGGCGTGGCGTATGTATGTAATGTAAGTATGTATTATTATGTCCTTGGGGTGTAGAGGAGCATTAAGCAGGAGGGGATTTCCCGAAATTTTGACAAGAACGGGAAAAAACAGGATCTTTGACCTTATCAAAACCTGTAGCCTTACCTATCTAGGCATGGGGTAGGTAAGTAGGTACTTGCCGTTGACATCAGAAATACAATCGTACAATCATTGAATTTGGCAAAAAGGTCTCGAACATAAGGTAGGTAGGTAGGTACTTAAAGGAAGAATCCAAAAACGGTACCTATGCGAAATTATGCGCGTCACAAAATAGGTATGACTATATTATACTTACTGTATACAATACAATAGGTACATGTAGGTACCTATATATTACTATTTTTGCCTTTCATAATTAGGTACTTACCTGGCAACAAAAGAAGTTGTAAATTTCTGCGTAAAATTTTATGATATACCTACCTAGTTACCTAGTATATTGTAACATCCTTAGAGTATACATTACATTGCCTAATACCCTTCCCGATAGGAACTACTTACCTAGGTATTACTATTTTTGCCTTTCATAATTAATTACCTAGCAACAAAAGATGTTGTAAATTTCTGTGTAAATTGTAAAAGTCTTAAATTGTAAATAGTAGGTATAAAGAGACGCTAAATTCACTTCTGCATTCAAGGTCATGCTCAAGATGTTTGCCGGCAACTATAGGTACATATAGTTTTTAAATAACACCTTTCCCGATCCGTCACTGTGGTCTGTGGCGCGGATCAAGCGACGATCGGCCCAAGCGTCGGCTTGTGACACAAAATTATTATGTAATGTAGTAAATGTAAAAATGCAATTTTTCATCAATGGTTCTTTATGACGCTATATCGTAAAACTATCGTCCAAACGACTTTACAACCATTTTTTTTTCGTAAATTTTGACAGGTTTTTGAGATAAGTTGTGTGTAAAAATCAACAAAAGCGGGTTCATACTAATTTCATAGGTGTGCTTCCCCAGATGGGATTAGCGACAGTTTTGTTGTTGAGGTGAAATGCCCAACTACAGAAAAAATAATGCAAATTATATCAAAAATAATGTTATCAGCAAAAAATGTCTGGCCCAAATACAGACACAGATGTTTGCTGCAAAGAAGTCAAAAGGATTGTTTTGTGACCCAAAGTTTGAAAGCACAATAAAAATTTACAATCAAAAGTTTGTAAATAAATTAATAAAAGATGCTGACAATTTTTGGGAACTATGTATATATTGTAAATTTTATGAATCTTGTACTGAATAAACTTTATGTGTAATAACATTGAGTTGGTTATATTTCAGGATTTCTCTCGTGGTCGTTTCAGGTTGAAATACGATTTTAGTTCCATGTTTGCAGTTAGACTCCAAGTAGCGAGGGGCGTCCGGCCGGGGTTAAAGGAGGAAATACGCCTTTGCCGCCGTCGTACATCGAATGACTGTGACTGCGCAATCCTGCGTGCGACTTGAATGAAACAGGGCACGTATGCGAGACAAGATGGCCTCCGCGCTATTTAAATTTTTAAGAGAAATTTCAGTTTAATCAAGCGTTTAAAGGTTGGTTTTGCAGTCTTTTGGGTTGGTATTTTGATTCTCTTTATGTAATAATACTGGTGTTCTAATCTTTTCGTTGGTTTATTCCAGAAGACAATGTAACCGGGCCGTGCCACGCAGCCGCTGGCTATGGATTTTATTAGTGATTTTTCACGTCTATTTATTACCGACGTAGCGTAAGTATGCCTATTGCCTTGTAATGACCTGCCGCTGATGACTGGGTAGTGTTTTGCAGTATTTAAACGTTGTTTATTGTACATTTCAGCTGATGAATTAGCGGCCGGTTGACAGTTAAAGCCTTACGGCAAGGCGGTCTTGCCTACATATCTCTGGATGGAGGCTCTGCTTTAATTCCGAGCTGCGGAGCCCTGTCTCAAGTCCCGGGCGGCCGTCTCGTATCTAAATCGGTCTAAATGATCGCGCTATCATTGTAAGTAAACTGATTATGACTGGGTATTGTAACTAACTATGAGATTGTATGGAAATTCATGGCAGTACGTTTACAGCTGATGGTGAGCTTGATGCTCTAATCCGGCGAGCGCCGTGTGAGGGCAGCTGCCCGCCGAACGCCGTGTACTAAATTCTTCATATGAAATCCCACTGTGTGGTATGTACTATTCTTATTAATTATTTAAATAATGTACTAGCAGCTCTAAGCTGAGGTGTGTATATCAGTCACTGCAAAGCGTGGCTTTAAGTCTTGGTGACTCCGGATCTGCCTACTCCATAAGGGATAATGGTGTGACGTGCGTATGCCTGTATGTAATCACCGCGTTGCGTTCTCTAAAGTTTCAAGGGAATGTCTAGGGAGTATTTGTGTGTATGTATATTGTTATTTATTCTATAAAAAGGACTGTTATGTCTATTGTAATGAACAAGGTGATTGATTGGTCCGGTTTTGTTCCAGGGTCGCTAGGCGAGGCTAGGCTTCGTCCGTTCATCGCTAGGCGTGGCTAGGCTTCGGCCCGTGCATCGCTAGGCGAGGCATCATATTGTTTCAAAACGTCACAGTGAGCGGAGGCTGCTCAGGACCTGTGTCTGCGGTTTCGCCGGGTGCCTGTGGCCCCTTCGCTCCACCACCTTTGGCGGACAGTGAAGGAAGGCGGCTCGACGTCTTCCGCTTAGCTTTATTTGTCTTTGTCTCTTCTATGTAGGCATGACTGACTTCATCACAAGTGTAAATGATGAAGTCAGTCATGCCTAAGTGCAAGTGTAAGTACACTGCTTACACTTTTCACCTACTCTCAGCTGACGGCCACTCTAGCATCTAAAAATCCTATAAATTAAGTTGTTGTTGGCATTGCCCAATAAACCTAACCGTTAGTGTTGTAGTTTATAAATAATAACTAGTCAATGTCAATTCAAATTTATATATAGAATAATTAGCTGTGTGTCAAAATCATATTTACTTCAATACAAACATGCAACGAAGACACTTATTATTTTATTTCAATACGTTATCAGCACGAAAAGTCTCTTAAAAGCATTTAATAAGCTTATGCTTTAGTGTGGTATAGTTGTGTGTGAAGTCAAAATTTAAATTCACCTCTCAAAAGTGAATTTTTAACGAATTTTCAATAAAAGTGCGGAAATGTCAGATCACACAAAAGGATCTAGTCTGCGTTCCCTTGCTGGGATTTTATTAAGCGGTAAGCAAGATTACGCTATTTGGAAATTCAAAATGAGGATGTACCTCATACATGAAGAAAGCTCTTAGATATGTTGAAAAGGCAAAACCTCTCGAACATTGTCGTCCACTATTTGTGAAACATAAAATATTGACTGTAATTTCACTTTACATATATTTGGTGTGCATTTTTGTATATAAAAATAAATCCAGTTTTAGATTAAATAGCAACAACAGACCACGTAGATTGTGTAAATTTAATTATGACATCCAATTGCCAGGATCTAACAATTATGTGAATTTCAAAAGGAGTCTGGAATATAATGGTATTAAAATTTATAATAATTTAAATGAGGACATAAAACAATGTAATAGTATTAATGAATTTTCTAGAAAATTAAAGGCCTACTTGATTAATAGACCATTTTATACTTTGACTGAATATTTTGATAAATTATATGAATAGGATTATTATGCAGAAATATTTATGGGTCGGATTATTTAAAATTGTATTAATAGTTAATAATTTAATTAAATAAGTTCGTGTGAAATTTTTCAAATTACAAATTAGTTTTAGATTTTGCATGCCAAATTGTGGCAGAGCATACATGACATGGATCAAATTCCTGTAACATAATAGGTATACTTACTTATTATAATATCTGTAACACCTGTATGTTCTTGCGAAATAAATAATTTCATTTCATTTCATTTCATTTCATTTCATGAAGATTTGTGGAGTACTATTGTGGACTGATGCTTAATACCTTCATTACCTAAGTATTCAACAAACTGTTTGTTGATGTACTCGGTCCCGCAATCGGATCGTAAGGCTTTTATTTTAAGTCCAGTTTCCCTCTCGACCATAGACTTGAACAGTTAGTCTCTTAGCTTACATTAGTAACATGCATAGCAAGTGTCATAGGCAATAAAGTGTAGCATAGCAACAAGTTTGTTTTCTTTCACTCGCAACTATTCCTGTTTGCAGGCAAGGAACCTAAGGCGCCCTTTTTACTAAATTTCAGGACCTTGCCTCTCACGCTGTAGGCCCCTTTGGCCTTGAGGTCTCATGCTCGCTCTGACCGAATTTGCCTAGTTACACATTTTGAGTAATTTTTTTTAGTATATTGAATATAATCATTTTATATATTTGTGGGGGTGCATCCGCCATTCTGACTCTTACTCTTATGCCTGATGGTGTCAAATAATCAGCTTTAAATAATGGGATGATGAATGCCAAAAAATCAGGGGTGTTATCGCTGGACACTGCTGCATACGGCGCAGGGCTGTGGGACATAGAAATAATACTAAAAACAAGACCTACTTACCTGTAACACCATCTGCCGGCATTTATTGTAACTATGCTTGTTTTTTAAATAAAGCTAAGTAATGATGAGGAAAGGGGGTATGCGTGTACCTAAGTGATTTTGACAGTTGTCATTGTACCGTCGTAACAAAAACACACGCCCCTTTCGTTCATATTGCTTAAGGTTAGCAGCTTACGTGTGTACTGCGGCAGCAGTGGTACTGTACATAAGCCGCCACAGTACATCATGTGGCGGCAGACGTGTGTACTGCGGCAGCAGTGGTACTGTACAGAAGCCGCCACAGTACATCATGTGGCGGCAGACGTGTGTACTGCGGCAGCAGTGGTACTGTACAGAAGCCGCCACAGTACATCATGTGGCGGCAGACGTGTGTACTGCGGCAGCAGTGGTACTCTACAGAAGCCGCCACAGTACATCATGTGGCGGCAGACGTTTGAACTGCGGTGGGACTGGTACTGCATATAGGACCCGCCACAGTACATCATGTAGCAGCTTACGTGTGTACTGCGGTAGCAGTGGTACTCTACAGAAGCCGCCACAGTACATCATGTGGCGGCAGACGTGTGTACTGCGGTGGGACTGATACTGCATATAGGACCCGCCACAGTACATCATGTAGCAGCTTACGTGTGTACTGCGGCAGCAGTGGTACTGTACAGAAGCCGCCACAGTACATCATGTGGCGGCAGACGTGTGTACTGCGGCAGCAGTGGTACTGTACAGAAGCCGCCACAGTACATCATGTGGCGGCAGACGTGTGTACTGCGGCAGCAGTGGTACTGTACAGAAGCCGCCACAGTACATCATGTGGCGGCAGACGTGTGTACTGCGGCAGCAGTGGTACTGTACAGAAGCCGCCACAGTACATCATGTGGCGGCAGACGTTTGAACTGCGGTGGGACTGGTACTGCATATAGGACCCGCCACAGTACATCATGTAGCAGCTTACGTGTGTACTGCGGTAGCAGTGGTACTCTACAGAAGCCGCCACAGTACATCATGTGGCGGCAGACGTGTGTACTGCGGTGGGACTGGTACTGCATATAGGACCCGCCACAGTACATCATGTAGCAGCTTACGTGTGTACTGCGGCAGCAGTGGTACTGTACATAAGCCGCCACAGTACATCATGTGGCGGCAGACGTGTGTACTGTGGCAGCAGTGGTACTGTACAGAAGCCGCCACAGTACATCATGTGGCGGCAGACGTGTGTACTGCGGCAGCAGTGGTACTGTACAGAAGCCGCCACAGTACATCATGTGGCGGCAGACGTGTGTACTGCGGCAGCAGTGGTACTGTACAGAAGCCGCCACAGTACATCATGTGGCGGCAGACGTTTGAACTGCGGTGGGACTGGTACTGCATATAGGACCCGCCACAGTACATCATGTAGCAGCTTACGTGTGTACTGCGGTAGCAGTGGTACTCTACAGAAGCCGCCACAGTACATCATGTGGCGGCAGACGTGTGTACTGCGGTGGGACTGGTACTGCATATAGGACCCGCCACAGTACATCATGTAGCAGCTTACGTGTGTACTGCGGCAGCAGTGGTACTGTACAGAAGCCGCCACAGTACATCATGTGGCGGCAGACGTGTGTACTGCGGCAGCAGTGGTACTGTACAGAAGCCGCCACAGTACATCATGTGGCGGCAGACGTGTGTACTGCGGCAGCACCGGTACTATACTGATGCCGCCACAGTTCATCATGTGGCGGCATATAGGACCCGCCACAGTACATAATGTAGCAGCTTACGTGTGTACTGCGGTAGCAGTGGTACTGTACAGAAGCCGCCACAGTACATCATGTGGCGGCAGACGTGTGTACTGCGGCAGCAGTGGTACTGTACAGAAGCCGCCACAGTACATCATGTGGCGGCAGACGTTTGAACTGCGGTGGGACTGGTACTGCATATAGGACCCGCCACAGTACATCATGTAGCAGCTTACGTGTGTACTGCGGTAGCAGTGGTACTCTACAGAAGCCGCCACAGTACATCATGTGGCGGCAGACGTGTGTACTGCGGTGGGACTGGTACTGCATATAGGACCCGCCACAGTACATCATGTAGCAGCTTACGTGTGTACTGCGGCAGCAGTGGTACTGTACAGAAGCCGCCACAGTACATCATGTGGCGGCAGACGTGTGTACTGCGGCAGCAGTGGTACTGTACAGAAGCCGCCACAGTACATCATGTGGCGGCAGACGTGTGTACTGCGGCAGCAGTGGTACTGTACAGAAGCCGCCACAGTACATCATGTGGCGGCAGACGTGTGTACTGCGGCAGCAGTGGTACTGTACAGAAGCCGCCACAGTACATCATGTGGCGGCAGACGTTTGAACTGCGGTGGGACTGGTACTGCATATAGGACCCGCCACAGTACATCATGTAGCAGCTTACGTGTGTACTGCGGTAGCAGTGGTACTCTACAGAAGCCGCCACAGTACATCATGTGGCGGCAGACGTGTGTACTGCGGTGGGACTGGTACTGCATATAGGACCCGCCACAGTACATCATGTAGCAGCTTACGTGTGTACTGCGGCAGCAGTGGTACTGTACATAAGCCGCCACAGTACATCATGTGGCGGCAGACGTGTGTACTGCGGCAGCAGTGGTACTGTACAGAAGCCGCCACAGTACATCATGTGGCGGCAGACGTGTGTACTGCGGCAGCAGTGGTACTGTACAGAAGCCGCCACAGTACATCATGTGGCGGCAGACGTGTGTACTGCGGCAGCAGTGGTACTGTACAGAAGCCGCCACAGTACATCATGTGGCGGCAGACGTTTGAACTGCGGTGGGACTGGTACTGCATATAGGACCCGCCACAGTACATCATGTAGCAGCTTACGTGTGTACTGCGGTAGCAGTGGTACTCTACAGAAGCCGCCACAGTACATCATGTGGCGGCAGACGTGTGTACTGCGGTGGGACTGGTACTGCATATAGGACCCGCCACAGTACATCATGTAGCAGCTTACGTGTGTACTGCGGCAGCAGTGGTACTGTACATAAGCCGCCACAGTACATCATGTGGCGGCAGACGTGTGTACTGTGGCAGCAGTGGTACTGTACAGAAGCCGCCACAGTACATCATGTGGCGGCAGACGTGTGTACTGCGGCAGCAGTGGTACTGTACAGAAGCCGCCACAGTACATCATGTGGCGGCAGACGTGTGTACTGCGGCAGCAGTGGTACTGTACAGAAGCCGCCACAGTACATCATGTGGCGGCAGACGTTTGAACTGCGGTGGGACTGGTACTGCATATAGGACCCGCCACAGTACATCATGTAGCAGCTTACGTGTGTACTGCGGTAGCAGTGGTACTCTACAGAAGCCGCCACAGTACATCATGTGGCGGCAGACGTGTGTACTGCGGTGGGACTGGTACTGCATATAGGACCCGCCACAGTACATCATGTAGCAGCTTACGTGTGTACTGCGGCAGCAGTGGTACTGTACAGAAGCCGCCACAGTACATCATGTGGCGGCAGACGTGTGTACTGCGGCAGCAGTGGTACTGTACAGAAGCCGCCACAGTACATCATGTGGCGGCAGACGTGTGTACTGCGGCAGCAGTGGTACTGTACAGAAGCCGCCACAGTACATCATGTGGCGGTAGACGTTTGAACTGCGGTGGGACTGGTACTGCATATAGGACCCGCCACAGTACATCATGTAGCAGCTTACGTGTGTACTGCGGTAGCAGTGGTACTCTACAGAAGCCGCCACAGTACATCATGTGGCGGCAGACGTGTGTACTGCGGTGGGACTGGTACTGCATATAGGACCCGCCACAGTACATCATGTAGCAGCTTACGTGTGTACTGCGGCAGCAGTGGTACTGTACATAAGCCGCCACAGTACATCATGTGGCGGCAGACGTGTGTACTGCGGCAGCAGTGGTACTGTACAGAAGCCGCCACAGTACATCATGTGGCGGCAGACGTGTGTACTGCGGCAGCAGTGGTACTGTACAGAAGCCGCCACAGTACATCATGTGGCGGCAGACGTGTGTACTGCGGCAGCACCGGTACTATACTGATGCCGCCACAGTTCATCATGTGGCGGCATATAGGACCCGCCACAGTACATAATGTAGCAGCTTACGTGTGTACTGCGGTAGCAGTGGTACTGTACAGAAGCCGCCACAGTACATCATGTGGCAGCAGACGTGTGTACTGCGGCAGCACCGGTACTATACTGATGCCGCCACAGTTCATCATGTGGCGGCATATAGGACCCGCCACAGTACATCATGTAGCAGCTTACGTGTGTACTGCGGTAGCAGTGGTACTGTACAGAAGCCGCCACAGTACATCATGTGGCAGCAGACGTGTGTACTGCGGCAGCACCGGTACTATACTGATGCCGCCACAGTTCATCATGTGGCGGCAAATAGGACCCGCCACAGTACATCATGTAGCAGCTTACGTGTGTACTGCGGTAGCAGTGCTACTGTACAGAAGCCGCCACAGTACATCATGTGGCAGCAGACGTGTGTACTGCGGTGGCATTGGTACTGTCTGACTGAAAAAAAAAAAAATTACTTATAATGTTTCTGCATATCTAAATTACGTGACTCGAGAGCGGACTACTTAAATTCAGTTTAGTGTACGCTTGCTACTTAATATACGTAGAGAGCATCTTATGTAAGTAAACGGAGTACTTATAATGTTCCGGAATATCTTAGCCAGCTACTTTTTATACTTGCCCCGTGTACTTAAGACAGTATGTGGAGTACGTATAATGTATCGCCATTTATATATGATACAATTACATTATGTAAGTAGCCAGGAACATTATAACACGTGATCAGATGCATTATAATGTTTCGGCATCTATGCTCAGTGCAAGACTGCCGTGCAACGTATGTAAGTAGCCTGCACCCTTACGTAATGTGTCGGCATATTTAAACTAACGGTGCAGTAGACTTGTGTACTTAGGCGGACTACGTAAATAATGTGCCGGAATCTTGACAGATCCGTTAATACGTATGCTGGCTCTTTATGCGGACTACGTATAACGTAAGTAGTCGGACTCTTTAATTTCATGATGCGGCATACTTACCTACGTAGGAAACAACATTATCAGTAGCTCGTGACGCTTACATTATCGAACATGCTGCAACCTACTTACGCGTCATGGGTCCGACTCCTTAATACGTAGGTCGCAACCTTATTACGATAGCGGTATACGTAAGAAGTAGTTCGCTGCCGGCTCATTACAAATTTCGTACCCGTAAGTAGCCCGTTTTTTTCAGTGTACTAAAGTGGTATTTTTCACACCATTAACAAACATTAATTTCAACGCTCGTTACGTATCAAATTTCTTTGTTTCGGGGAACTCTCTCACGCGGCAAAGCCTATTTTAACCTGCTTTCAAATTGGTCCGGATTTCACTGTGCACAGTAGGTACAACATTTGTTGCCGGAATAATTTTACTTCCTTTTGTCATAATTCACATTTTAGTGCCGTATTTACGTTTATGATGAACGATAATAATCGACCAAGGCGAGACGTAAAATAATTACTACCTCATTACTTATGAAACAGCTTGTTAGATAAAACTTATCTGTGTTATATTATTTTTACTGCCGAAAGTCTTATTACCATAATGAGGAGGGAATTTTGTTATGATAACTAAAAATGCTACTCCTGATTCCAAATTAGTAACATAGTTTACGAGTATATTATTAAGTCTCGTTTTATCGTCTTGCTTCTATCGATTCTATTTCCTCACATCTACAGAAAGCTTGTTGGCAAACTAATAAGTATTCATCAGTCTTTGTCGATTAGCAGTGTGCCGCTACTGTTAATGCGAGAAGGACTGAGAGCATACAGTCTCCAACTACTTCAGGATTCTATTCGATAACGTCCAGGTGATATCGCATCGCAGAAAGTGAGCTCGTGTACCAGAACGGGATACAAGAATCTTTAGCGCACTGCAGTTATATCACCTAGATGGTGCCGAATAAAGGCCCAGAGTACCTTGTTGGAGCCTGGTCTTCGTCTCGTCCATCACTAAAGACACGGCGCCTGGGCACTCCCGGTGGAAACGAACTTTGATTTAGTTTAGACACGACAATCCGTTTGGAGCGCGTAATAATACGGTACGAATCCAATTATTGTTATTCTACTTAGTGGATGGCGTTGAGTAACTTTTATTGCTTATACCTACGCCTTAAAATGGTTAGGCCACTCAGGGGGTTTGGCCTGGTTTTCCTGAATTCTTCGTTGCATGCAAGCCGTAAAAAAATGTCCGGAGTCAGAATACTTTACCTTTTCACAAAATGTTATTATGTTTATATTTTATTCTGCGTTTTTGTGTTCTTTTTATAAGTGTTTTATACCTATAAACAGTAAAGTGACTGACTGTCTGATGACACACGGCCTTGTGATTTGTCTCTGTTTCTTTATATTTGTACAATAAAGCATTTACTTACTTACTTAAAGCATTAAAGCTAGACTTGAAATTTGACAGACATAATCCTTGAGGGTCACGGACGTGCACTAAGAAGGGACTAGGGATAGGGAATAAAGGATATTTATTTACATTTTCGTTTCAAATTTGCCTCTGTACCTGACTATTATCATAATTAGACACCTCAAATTTGACGTATAAGTAGTACATAAATGAAAAGAGATAAAAGTAGTTAACGATTTCCGAAATTCTAACAGGATAAGAAATATAAATAATTATATATATATATATATATTCCATGCTGGTCTGGGAGCAAAGAAAAAACATGGAATGTGCCAGTTGCTTCTCTACCCGCGCAGATGGTAAAAGCCCATCGAGGGAACAGGCGAAAATCATAGGAATCGCGTTATAGGCGATGAGGCTAGCAACCCATCACTATTTTGATTCCATTTTCCACCTATACGCCCACAATCTTGCTAAATGTGGCCTGTAGGTACCTGATACCTTAGGCTCTGTCTACCTCGTAAGGGATAAAGACGTGATATGTGTATGTATGTATGTGTATATTATGCAGCGGATTTATAATCTTGATATTGGGCAAATATATATATAGGTACTTCTTGACGCTTATATTCCGTTTACCTACACAAATGAACCTTTAGCAAATGTCAACCGTGTTTTAGCGTAAAATGCCTTAGTTCCTAGTAGGTACATTCTTGGAAATCTCAAACATTTGTCATTTAAATAAATGTGCCTCTACTATTATTTCATTCATCAGAAATTCAAAATATTGTTAAAATAACAACAATCGGCCTAGTATCTTCTTCTATTCAGTTACATTCGTTTGTCCTAACTGTATTAACGCATAGCTAGCCTAGAAAGCTGAAACATGGACTAAGATTGGTTTTATAGGGTAAACGGGCTGTAAGAACGGATTTTTCATGTCTAAAAACTATTCGAAAGCGAAATCGCAATCATAAAAGCTAGTTAAATTGTATAATAAAAGCATATATGACACGGCGCTCGCATATGAATCAGTTTCCTCTTTCACGTTTTTTAATGTTTCCATGTTCATTCTTTTATTTATTTGTCCTGCCTCAGGCGGAGTGATAAAATCTTACAAAAGGGGTAAGATCCGTTTCTCCCTTTTAACACATCTGCCAGAGAGGCTGGCTGCAGAACAAGTGCGGCCCGTCGCCCCCAGCCGTCATCTGTGCCCTCGCTGCGGATCCTTTTGCACATTTATGAAAAAACTTTTGTCTACATTTTTGGAATTGTCTTGTAGGCCTTGCCCTGGTCACATTTATTCTGCCTTTGCGAACGCTCCTTTTTGTTTCGTATTTGACTATGTGTACGTACTAATTCACTTCTTACATGTTTGCTCTCACAAATTGAATATTTTACCGGAGCTTGTTTACTGCTATTCAAAGATAAACTAACCTTAATGTTAGTTTTAATATTAAAACGAACTACATTTCATAGGATGAAGGAAAAGAAGTATAGTCGACCAAGTTAGAGCTTTACAATTTTTGTATTAGACTAAAATTTGTACGTACTAATTCACTTTTTACATTTTTGTAGAAAATGAGTTTTGCTCTCACGAATTGAATATTTTACTTACCGGAGCTTGTTTACTTTGCTGTTCAAAGATAAGCTAACCTTAATATTAGAAGTTTAATATTAAAACGAACTAAATTTCATACGATGAAGGAAAAGAATAATAGTCGACCAAGTTAGAGCTATAACATTTTTCATGACAGCTCTTACATGAGGAAAAATCAACAAAGCTGATTGGCACACTGACGCGTAGTTACATGACAATGGTCTTTGACTTTTTAACCCGTACAAGTGGCATTGCTCCTTTGGGTGGTAAATAGACGTCTTGGTCGATTACATCTAGTTAAATTTGAAACTAGTTATACACTACGCGTCTGGAAAGTACTTCCTAACTTCGGGCACAAAAATTTTACGCAGCGTTACGGGATAGACATAACAAAGTTTTAAAATAGCAACCCGTACGAATGTTAACTTGGTAGCGCTCTTTCTTCTGAACCGACGTGACACTGCTTCGCTGCACTTTTATGAAAAAAGTTTCGCTCGTTGCTCTCCACAGCGACCCAGCCTTTGGAATATCTGGTTCGACTTTAAAGAACCAAGTTCATTTAACTACGCTGCATACAGCTACATGTTTACGTCGGGAAATGAATGCTAGGAAATCATTTGCATACTTTGCATTCAAAGAAGAGAAGAGTATTTACTTTTTTGAGTTTAACAACTCCAATCCGCTCGACTCTTCACGACCCGTATTCACTTACGTAATTCACGTAAATGTTCAATGTTTATTGAATATAATAAAGTATTCATATGATAAATGCCAATAAGTTATCAATATATAGCACCAACTCTGAAAATTCCTCAACATACGCTAAACCATCTTACGACGACGGAAACGCTTGTTTTCTCCGAAGCCTCCATAAGTAGCGTTTATGTATGCTTCTAACTTCAGCGATTCGCAGTAAAAAGTTGTTGCGAGAATACTTAGCGTAAGTACGTGAGTACCCTTATACCTACTTTGGTAGGTACGTCGCGTCGGAGTTTTCACAGCCAGATTGGCAGGTATGTGAAGGTAAATATCTGCGGTGTGGCTTTACTGTTCCATTCGTGGGGCTGCAAGATTGGTCCGACCGGCTACGCTGACTGAGCCGCTTATTGGCCGCTCACGGAACGCGCCGTGGCTTATGCATCGGCGGTGGCTGGACTCTCGCCTGCCCTATCTGTTTGCGCAGACCTCTCTTAGACATATATCCTGTATTCAGAATTTCGCAATTCCTAGAACAACAGATTTTCTTCACTCACTGAAGTTATTTTAAAAATATGCATCAGACAGGAACGGATTGGAATTGTGTTGAGCGCTTCCAAGACGGCGGATTATTGTTATATTTTAAAAAGAACTGCATAATTTAGTCCTTTGTTAGAGTCGGCTTTACGTCGTCTGCCGCAATGTCCGCAATGCCTGCGAAGCTTGCGGGAAAATAGATCGTGACAGTAAATAATTGTGTCATGTCATGTTCCCGTCTAATAACGCGATGTGAAATCCATGTTAAACTAATCCGTTCGTTCTATCAATACAGCGCTACGACGATCGTTTGACATGAAATGGCTATACCTATATGTATATGACGTGGTTAGTATAGATCACTCTGTCTGGGAAAGATACGTTTTGTTCTAAATCCTTTTCACGAGAAGAGAAAACAGCTTATTCAGTAGTTGATTTATGTGAAGGCTTGTCGACAGGAAGGATGATTTGAATAGAGCATCCCGGTAGCCGTGTCGAACCTGAAAGCTTTTCATAAACGAACCAACAGTGGCTTCACCTCAATGGAATGCGGCTAAAAGCCACCCGTTGTTACTTGTTACTGAAGAAACTTTATACTTTGTGGAATTGTGACGCTATGAAGCGCTCTCGCTATTCTGTGACTTGCAACAAACAAAATAATTAAAAGCTTTACCTTGCGTGGAAACTTGGCGCTTAAGTCATCCAAAGTCGAATGCCTGGGTACTAACGTTTATTGAAGTCTGTAAAAAGATAAATGAAATTGACAATTAACTTTTAGCAGGCTTTCATTTAACTTTCATTGTTCGTAAATACATGTCCATTTCAAAGTCTGCAATTTAATTTTAACCCACACACACATGAAGACTAAAGTCGTAAACAATTGTACGCTTCCTATTTTCTAATCTTTTTTAAGTCTGTCAAAAAAATTACTGAATGTATAATAATATTTATTATTAAGCTAATGCATAAATACCGGCCGTCATTGAAAGTGCATCAAAATTCTTGGCAGAATGCATAGGCTGTTGAAGAGTGAGATGGAATAAGTCTATTGGTAGTGAAGGAAAGAGCGAGAGCATCTTAATTGAAGCCATGTCGCGTGCGTAGTGCTCAGGCGCCGCGCGATTGCGTGTGCGCGGCACGCGACCAACATATTACACTATAACTATACTCGTAGTACCTACACGGAGATCTATTTAGCTCATAAAGAATGGAAAGGTTCCAGTTGCTGAGAAAGTCCACAAAGAATTAACAACTCTATGCGAGGTTTCATAAGACGCCGAGTGTGTATATTTATGCAAAATTATGAAAGAGTGGATTCCTCATTGTCAACCTTTTGTCAGCCATCCTCGATAATAAACTTTATATATTATACAGTAGATTACAATTGCTTCCAAGAATTACTATGTTGAAATTCGTTGTAGGTACAAAGCTTTTTGGATAAAGTAATAACTTAATAACTCCTTTCGCTCCGCAGTCCCTGAGCGTTTTTTCTGTAGCTCTCAAGTAATTCGTAAATTACTTTACGCAGAGCTGTGAAGTCTGGGCTAGTACGTTGAATATTAAGAGGCAAATTCACATTAAGTTTGACACGAAGTTTTTTATAACGACATTTTCACCACTAGTAGGTAACCAAAATTTAAGAAATAAATTAAATTTTCTACTGTGCTGTTCTGAAATTCCGTAGTTGAATCTTATATATAAAATAGCCGGTTTCACGTGTCTTATCTAAATTAGTATTACCTTGAATGTGGACATAGATTGATGATGACATTCAATTCTCTTTATGCTCAAAATGGTCTCCATCAAAACAGATCGTCCCTCTAATTATCATTCGCTATATCATATCAACTCCGCACGCTATAGACACGCACAAAATATCAAGGATATTAAACAAGCAAGTGATCATAGGGATATCACGTCTCAACCTTTAGCCGGGCCCATACATTAATTAGGAGGGATTATCGTCCGTCACACCTATTACCGGCGGCCGGTTCACCGACCCGCCGATTACAACCACAATCCTTCTCCACGGACCTCTCATAATTTGTCTGATCATCCGAATCAGTACCAATTCAGGCGGCTTAACGTTAAGTGAAAAATGCTTTTATCACGAGCTCATAATTCATCCCGTTCCACAGAAAAATAACTGCGAATCAGCTTGATCTGTCGGTTTAAACTTCAATGTTCGTAAAGTCGATTTGAAAACAACAAACTGACTGTAAATTCAGTTTAATATTACATAACAACGTATTCTACGTTGTTTATTTAAGTCGTTAAGTATCTAATGATATGGCTTCCGAGCTTTAAGTAGATAAATAGATGACCCTAAACGACCGCATTATATTTGATAGGAACCATCGAATAACGCTACTCAAAAGCGAAATCTCTGCGCAAGTGAACGTGAGTGTACCATTAATAAAAGGGAACAAATCCTCCGTGCAAGACAAAGGAGCCAGCATCAATATTTATTGGCGTGCTTAGTATTAATCGGGTTGGATCGTGAGCTGTATCGCGACGGCGACGGCGAGCGTCGAATGGATGGACTGTCGCGGTCGGAGCGCGCCTAATTTTTCCTTTGCGAATAAATTTTCAGGGATCGTAGCGCGTAGAGTTCGGTCGTAGTCGTAGCGCCTAGCGCCCGCCCTGCCTTGCAGCCGAGCAGTCTGCCCGCTGTGATATCGCCGCCGACTATCAGCGTTCGGCGTACACCGACCAGTGTACCCCCAGCCGCCGCCGAGGTCGGATGTGTCGCCTCACGCGGTCTCACTCACGACTTCGCGTACGAAATGTGTGACAATAAGTGTTGCTTCCTCTTTGTTATTTAATATTTTCGTGTACAGACTGACCACATGATATTTTAGGACTTGTAAGCTTTATCTAATTAGCGTCTAATGTGTAAAATGAACTGATAATAACTGCTTCATACTTTTATTTCTGCGAACGTGCATGCCGTGACAACAGCGAAAGGGGTAAGATTTTTTAATAATTCTGGTTTTCCGTGCCACTGCGTTCACCTTGTTTTTTTTGGATTTCCCCGGAGAACTCATTGCTTATTGGGGAAATAACGAATTACTTTACTGAGAAGTGGAAAAAAACGTAGCGACCTAGCGACTAATTGGTTTCTTACTGTAGTATTTTACATTTGATTTAAAACTATAGTACATGGACACGGGATAGGAATAATTTTTTTAGGTTAAGTATCTTTCATTATGACCTCGAAAAAACGTTGGGACCGTAAATCATCTTATCAAAACACATACTACGAACATTAAGGTCAAAGATGAATACAAATAATCACCAAATCTTACAAGAAATTAATGCATGCATAATAAGCAAATAAAAAAACTAAAAAAACAATTTCGGTATACTATTTTGATGAGTTAGATGAGGTCAGAGTTGCATTACGTCGCAAAGCGCCGAAACTATGCAAAATAGGAACTCTGCTTCGCAAAACTCCATTGAATTACTCTAATTAGGTCTTAGTTTACTTGGCTACAATTTCACATTAAATCTGTGTTTGGTGATTATTTACTATTTTAGGCAGCATGAAATAAGATATTTTTATTGTAATACTGAATTGTGGTGACCAATTAAACTTAAACCCTTAATTTGTGTCAGAATCCTAAATATCCTAACACTTATTAATTCGTAAATTGTCTCCTCGCGACCGCAACCAGCCCCAATATCCCCTGCAACATTAATTCCAATTAAACCGGCGGTTTTAATCGCTAGTCAGCGGTCGCCAAGTGCTCTCTATCGTATTTAATGATGTTATTTTACTAGAGTGCATTTGGGTACTATAGATGAATGATGTCACACTGACCTACGGATGACTAATACGCAAACTCATCACGTATCGCTCGTATCGTATACTTCGTATAGCAACAAACAATCAAACACATTGTAAACTTCAAAGTATGCTACTAAGTATGTTCACGGATAAAGTTTATTTCTTACATTACACTTAGGTAATTTACTGTTGCAACTGTTTCCACTTCTCGGAGCGACTGGACTGCGAATTTTGCAGCTATAAAAATCACCCGCGAAAACTGCAGCCCACATTTTCGTAGCGGTATCTCGTAATAAATCAACTTTAATAACGGTAGCAATAAAATATTTTGTAAGAGATCACGTTTATTTTAGTGCATGTGAACTGTGTGAAATGGAGAACTTTATAAAGAACTTCAGAGATTTTCAAGAAGATACTGTGTAAGTGTTACACTTAATTTTCAAGATAAGTAACTGAATTGTTGGTTACAATGTACTGATTGTTGCTGATAAAACAATATCTCTCCATGCCACTGCTTTTATATTTCGTAAAATATTTTAGCAGGAGTTAATTCTTTGCTTCAATTAAGCCAATAAGGTCATACAATGCTGATGATGATCATCTGCAACTACATGTACAAATTTAAAATGTTTATGTTCGTAAACCGTTGTACGTTGTTCGCAACTATTTTTAAAACTAATATTAGTGAAGGAAACGTTCATGAACTTCTAGAAAGAAAAGTACCATTACATAGTTACTTAGTGCACTCATTTGTTCCTACACTTTACCTGGAGCCCGGGCCCCGTGTTAAGTGCGGCATATAAAAAAGTCACATAGAAAACTATTCTTACCCTTATTTAAGAAAATGGTAGAAAGTTTTCTTGAGGCGACCGCAGCGCTTTGCTCTGCCATTTAAGATGAGAAATGGGCAGCAATGCAGTTGCGACGCCAAAGGCTATGCCGCGGCTGGCACACCACTTATGAGAAAGTCTACTGGAAGACCAAACTCAGCTTTATTATTAGCTAGTTATGAGCCAAACCATATTTTATTCAGAGCTTTCTTTCTCTCTCTGTCTCTTCCTCTCTCGTGATGCAAACTATTTTATTACCAAAAACGAAGCGTAGGTTGTGTCGAAATATTTTTTAAAGTGCTCGTAATAAGTACAGTCAATGTTCCCCATAAATATTATAACCTACCTGTTGAATTAGGCTCGTTTCCTTATTATCTCTTATTTTTTTCTTTTGAAAGTTTATTAAAATTTATGGCCCTCAAATCAGCTTTCTTATTTGTTTTTTTTGTGAAAAACAAAAGGAAAAAATACATAATCATATTTTCATAATTCTACTTAATGACTTAAGTTGGCTTTTCTTTTAGATAATCCATTTACCTCTCTATTGGGAATTATTCTCTTCGTTTTCAACACATACTTATTTATTTTGACGTTCATAAACATAGCTTATCTAACCAAATCATTGTGCTAATTTGGAGCTAATTATTATGCCATTGACCACGAAAAATTCATTGCTTTGACCTCAATCTTTCAACGCGCGCCACTGGATTTTGTGCACGGATGATTACTCACCGAACATTTTTAGGGGTTCATAGTAAAAAATATATAAACGTAACCAATGCAGTTTTGCCATATCCATGTTTCTTTCTGTCCGCGCCAAGCCGCGGATCCTTAGTACTAGGAAGCTGTAGTTTGTCATTGGTCTACCTAAAAATCACGCCCACAACGTTTTTTTTTAAATCATAGTGTGAATAGTTGGTCTTGGAAACCCGAAATGATGCCGGTACAAATTTAAAAAGAACGCTGTCACAGCTTTGTAAGTTCGCGAATAATCAACTAATAGAGATCCCTTAAAGGGATAAGTCCGCCTTTGTGCATGTATCTCAGTGTTTGTCAATTGTATTTGTCTTGTTTATTTTGCACAATAAAGAGTTTACATACATACATACTAATAGTTGACTTAAGTCATAATATTCAATATTTGCCGCATATTAATATGAAACCCTGCACTGCCCGTGACTTGACACGCACTTGGCCACTTTTTTATTAGTTACTTTTGCTCGCGTAGTCTTTTGGCACGCATTTTTTGCCCAGTTTTAAGCCACAATCGCTCCGTGTTTTATTTTGGAGATCTTAATGACACATCATCTAGGTAAGGAATGTTCATACCCTTATGCTCTTAATGTTTCCCTTTAATAATTTTTATCTGCATTGTCATAGAATCCTGGAAAAAGTCATCGTTTATTGTTGTAGCAGACCGGATATATAATTGCATCCTGTATGTTACAAATACAAACCACAGATAGGAAGGTTACAAAGGAAAACGTAGTTTGTCTATTGTGTAATATTGACACGATAATAATGAACAGGTAGCAAAAAAAATATCGGTTGGCCGGCGATCGCCACTCCGCGCCGCCCCCCAGATCCTGGGAAATAGCTTCCGCTGATAAATTGTTCCGACCGGCGGAAACAAACTCAATGTCTGTAAAAGCCAATGGACACTTCGGATCTAAGGGAGAAATTACTCGAAAAATTGCTTCGGAAGAGATCCCTGTGGTAGCGTTATTGAAAAAAGGTCGGCTTGATTGATATTCGAACTTTACACATTGAAAACGCTGAAATGCAGACGCGTTTCGGTGTTTCGTCTCTGACAAAAAAAGATTGACTCGATTTGTTCCTGTCCGTTTCGCAATAAACTCGGCGGAGGATATTTTTAACTAGGGATTTATCTTTTCACCGAGTCTGTAATCGTTCTAATTTCATCTATCTAAATTGGGATTTAGAATGTTTAAATGGTTAATTAATGGATTATGTAAATGGCTTGATGGGACGTGCCTCTCTACTATTTCGCATTATAATGGCCGCTGTGATGGTTGCCCGTTTTATAAATTGCTGAAGTTACTGTTTCCTTTATTTAGTCATTATTAAATTTAATGTCTTGGAAAATGTTTTAATTTTATTCAGCGTACCCTGTTACTCAGATTAAGATTAGCGTGAATCTTAACTTCGAGGGATAGTGGGTATAGCGTGTGCTTACATTTACATTCTAACTATGTAGAAACTGTACCTAACGCGTAACGTTTCGCATGGGATAAGTTTTCCAGGAGCAGGGCAATCGTCTATGCATTACATCCAGGTCATCCTTTCTTTTCTTCCACGTCTTTTACCAACACGCTTTTGTTGAATACAATGAGGCCCAAGAATACCTTCCAGTTTGAAATACAGCAGTTGTTCCAAACGTTGCTATCATTTCTAACAAAAATTTAATTACCTTCCTCAACCTTCGGGGCTTTTGAACGAGACCCATTGTACTTCAAATAAAACGTCGCGCGCACTGCTGACGACCGTCACGAGAGAGCTCACTGTGATAGATGATATTCGAGAACAATTAATCTTGGCCAAAATATGCGGACGATTTGCGAGCGAGTGGCCGGGCCTAATGGTCGGGAGGATTATCACGCGGCCGCGGCCCGGCTCTGCGGGCCCGCCGTCATTAGCGAAAAATACCGTCCTCGACGCTACGATGCTAACACCCGCCTACTAAACGAGCCCCCTTTTTAAACTCTGCTTCCGATATTAACTGGAAAGCTGATTGTGGAGAAAAAAAGGCCAAGATGGCATGCATTAAAAGATGCTCAAAGAAGCAATAATGTGGTGGCACACACCCCATATATCATGCGGAGGGTTTCATAAAGGCGGGCGGTGCGGTGGCGGCAAGCGCTCGGACACTGAAGGCGTTGTTATGCGACGGCGCTGTCCTCGGATAATGTCTTGCATAAATTTACTCTAATCGTGTAAAGCCAGTGCCACTCGCATAATTTCATAGAAGCAAGCGATGCACTTTGTAATATTGCCGCTGTGATTACACTTCGTTTTAAAATGGCAAGATCCTATTTTAATACTACTATATTTTCATGCACTGTTCGTTTTATCAGTAGGTAAATAGGTAACATTTAGCGTTTATTAGTTGCTGGTTTGTGCAGGGGCCTTTGTGCAATTTTGCGTTATTGCTCACGGGAGTCGAAAACGAGGCTTTGATTGTCCTATCGATTTGATTGAGATTTCGGCGGTAATTGCAGTAGCACACAACACAATGTTGAGGACGTTCTGTTCACTGGAACAAAGAGCCACGGAATTGATACATTTCTGTTTCTGAAATAGCAATTAAGGTTTCCTCTTTATTAATAATACAAAGCGGGGTTTCCCTGAAAGAAAGAGGTTCAACGGGTGGCGGCAGGCATACGGCGAACCGGGACGCCTGATGCAAATTAGTGGAATCACAATTAGAGCTCGATTGTAGTTCGTCCTGCAGCTCGCATTTAGCAAATGAAACAACCAGGTAAGATATTCAGCAAAATAAATTAGGTAGCGGCATGCTTTGTTTTCATTCCCTACTCTGTTTCTACATATAAAGAGCAATAAAATGTAGATTTTGTAAGTGCACGTTGTTAATGGAACGATGAGATTCTACGAGGAAATAACATGTATGTATTCTCCCGGGAACGGATGTGTAGCACTATTTGTATAGCAAACAAAATGTCGTGGGGGTTGACAGATGATGTTTTGGGGCAATTAATCTTGACCAAATATGCGGGAGCCGCGGTCTTCGCTCGTGCCCTAATGACGCTACTGCGACTCCACCGCCCCCGCCACCGGCCCACAAAACACTACATCACCCCTTTGTCTAATAAAATTATAATACAATTATACTACAAAATTGAACTATGCGTGACTTGAAGACAATTTGACAAACATAATTGTCATTAAGATGTTTAATTTGGAGCAATATCTATTCGTTATACGATTAAGTGGACTATTAATAAGCGCGTCCGTATCACGCTAATTAGGGCAATTAAATTATTAGACATTGCATTTTGCTTTAGTGATTAGTGATTACATACACAATTTATAGTTAATAAACAAGTTGTCTTTCTAATGCTTTTGATTTTAAACATTGCGCAACCACATTAAAATTGTTCGTAGAATCATTGGTAATTAATCAGATAATTTTCAACATTATTAAATTAAAAACTTGAACCATTTTGATCGTTAACAGTGTAGTGATAACGGGATCGTAGTAACTATAGTTACTATGGCAATAAATATGCTCCGGTTATCGCAAATTGGCATTGCCTCGCTTAAATTTATTTATATGAAAACTATACAGCCAATTCTTCCAAGCTGGTCTGGGAGCAAAAAAAAACATAGAATTTACCAGTTGCTTCTCTTACCGCGCAGATGGTAAAAATCCATCGAGGGATTGGGTGAAAATCTTAGGGATCATGTTATTTATATAGGCGATGTGACTAGCAACCCATCCCTGTTTTGATTCCCCTTTCCATCCATACGCCCACAACCATGGTAAACGTGGTCTTTAGGTCTTGTTACCTTAGGCTCTGTCTACCCCGTAAGGGATAAAGATGTGATTTATGTATGTATGTAAAACTATACAGACACACTCATATTAAGTACTTGAGCAACCCAGCTTCTTTTGGTGTCTTTCGAGTTTATTTATGTGGTTTGGAACAGTGGCATCTGTTCAAAGGAAGCTAACTTTATGAAAAGGAGCATATTCTGTACCCACTGGTGAGTTATGAAATAACGTTTAAATATTTTATTTTATGGAATATTATGTTTTTTTTCGCTAAGCCCACTTGAAAAACAAAACTTCGTCAACATACAAAAACAAATCCAACTCGTCAGAGCTGTTTCAGAAAAATGAATTACATACAAATACAAGGATAAGTAGGTAGTAAAATTTGCGTTAAATATTTAAAAGAGTGGGTACGCTTTTCCGTTGCGGTCAAATCTTACACTGAAATTCAATATTGTAATTTATTATATCCGCGCGTGTTATTTCCGCACCAGTTTTAACATAGCTTGTATTTATAGCCCAGTTTGCTTGTTCACGATTCGGTATGTTTTTGCATTAAATTGTGATGTTTGACAACATTTAGCATTTGCGTTGCATCGAAAACCTTGTATTTCGTTATCAGGAAGTGCAGCGAAGCGTAGAAATAATTATGCAAATGTAAAATTTAATTTGGTACAATTTGTTTAAGCTACTGTCACTACTACAGAGACACTACACTGGTCCTATATTACAAGGTTCTATGTTTCACATTTCTGGAATTGAAAATTACAACCAGTCACTATGACAATTTTGAAATTACAATTCGAGAAAAGTGGAAAATGGAACCTTGTAATATTGGAACAGTAGTCTCAGATACATTTTTGATTACTTACCTTGAGTATCATAAAGGTGCCTTACTAAGAGATTTTATAAAATACTCTTGGGACGGGGAGCCAGACTATCTTTAGTCCTACGAATTCAAATCCGCGTGCATAACCTTGTTAATAAAAATATCACTGTCGCTACAACTCATTAGTTTGCACGAAGTTCATTAGAGACCAAATTAATAATTAGCGAACAATTAAAAGATAACTGACAGTGACATTCCGCCAACTAACAAATTAGGTTCTCGTCACATTAGTGCGCGCACACGCACCGCGCTAACGAACGCAAGCAGTTCCCGCACAAATTATCACAAAGCTCTTTCTGCATGCGTAAATGTGATCACTCGAAACTCGGCCGTGCACGGATTCAGAGGCGTGATCCGCACATTATTGGAGTTTGATGTACGGAGCATTATTATGCGGGCTCCCAAACAGGCGAGGCGAGGTGTGGTGAACGAGCAAAGTTATATTAAGTTGGTCCTTCCTTGTCAACGTCTTGAAAGGATGCCTTTTCAAAACAAATAATTCACTATCACCCAACAGTATAGTTGCGTAACGAATTTCCAAAACATTGTAAGTTCACAGAACTCGTTATTCATAAATCATATTTCGAGCACAATTTGGGCCCAAAGATTAATTTGTTGCCCCCTCTAAACTTGTTGACAAACAAAAACAATTGGTATTGTTGGAGTCTTTTTAAATTTAATTGTCATTCTTCGCACTTAATAAGGAGTTATCTGGGGGTTATCGCGGTCATGTTTTATCGTTAAATGGGACAACAGTGAGGGATTACCATGTATAGTTTAAAATTGCGTTACAAAATGTTAGTGCAATAAATATTAACAAAGAACGGACATTATTTGGGAAATACGAGAAACACTAAAGCGAGGTGCGGAAAATGAAAAATAGAATGTATGGGTTTGTGTGAAATGTGATTTATTTTCTCATTACAACCGCCTCCATACCAGAGGCCAACATAAATCACTGTAGGATATAAAGTAATAATTACTTCGGCCTCGACTCTTAGTTTATTAGAGGTAGTGTTTGTATAATAATAGCTAATAACTGACTTCATATGTATTTACAAGTTGTATTGTATCTGGCCCTACGCATTTGCCTGTTTGATTTGTACGTGTTATGGCAAAATTATTTTTCGAGTCGTTGTTTTGTATGTTTACTAAACGTGTAATGTTAACTTTAACTTTTTCCTAGCTTTAAAATTATAAACGTTCACTAAAATAATAACTTTTAAATTTGGTTATTAACGCCTATTTTTAAGGGCACGGGCACTAAGTTGTGATCTTGTGATTATTTTCACATCTAAGGCTAAGGCAGGATTGATTCGATGTCAGTGCCATCTCTGGAGCATTTTTATAACCCCTTTTTTCCATCAGGCGACGGACGTACAGCTACCTACTTCATTCTTTATAAATTATGACTTGGAAAAGTTTTCGTATTCACCCTGTAATCAATTTTATAGAACCGTAAAGAGTTTTCTCACATTGTGATGTCAGTTTATGGGTTATATTAGCTATTTATTTGAGTTCATTTCCATTTAGTGCTTTTTCCTGCTAACGTTACAATTTATACCTCAGACCAAAGCTAAAACTAGAAGAGTCTTAACGCAATAATAGCAACAGAGTAACATGATTTGATCTAAACCTAATTTGCATTGGTAAAAATTTGTTAAAAGTAGTAAGATTATGCTTATGCTTCTCCACTTTTTAAATGGTGTCCACTATTTTCATTGTTTGATAGTTTGGTTAATTTAAGCGACGAAATCGGTAATTGTTTCATATCGAACGAGAATTTTAATGTTGCATACTGACTGGTTCCTCCCCATACTAGTGCGTCAAAAATGTACGTCGATTATGAAAGATGTAAAACAAATTTATTTTTATAAAGAACTAAATTTTCGGTTGCCCGATGTTTGTAAATTTATGATAATGATTAAAATTAATACAACTGTTTGAGACCACGTAAATTGCACTTGCCGAATAGATAAAAATAGTTTTCTTCCGAATTCTACTACGCTACATCGCCGGAACTCGCGCGGAGCACCTCTTCTGAAAAATTATAAAAATGCTACTGGAATTAAGGGTTTCGAATTTCTAGCAACTGTAGAGTTGTATTATTTTATTATGAAAATGAGATGATTTTAAAAATTCTGCGAACTTTTTTCGAGTAAAAGAATTTCGGAATCCGGAATATAGATTGTTTACCTGGAGTGACAAATACGCGTCTAATACTCGGCTTTTTCGACGGATGGCCCGAGTTGGTATCACTGGTATCAACGTGGCTTAGACTAGACGAATAGAATAGTTTTTACTAGGTCGCCTCGATAAGCCCGGCGGTCTGACCACTCCAACAGCTGATATCGGTTGAGATGTTGGACAGACGTTATCGGCCTATTTACATAATTGATTAAATACTGTGTTACTTTGTGGTGGTCCAATATAAAGCAGTCAGTTTATTCGCAACTACATGAGTAAAACAGCTAAACTATTTTTAAAAACGTTGATCCGGCTTTTTGATAGGCTTTTAGTAAAATCCTTCACTTGACCTACTTATTTGATAAGCGATAAGTAGAAGATTAAAAATGGAAGCCTTAATGAGTCGGGTCCGATGTTAAACCCGTGTTTTAACCTGATGACGCAGGCTATCAAACAGAAGTCACCTTTAAAGGTTTTTAAGCTTCCGTAAGATAATTGCTTCTATAAAAGGGTCCCTTCTAATTTCGTTCAGTCCATCTAGCCGTGCGTCAATCACGCCCCCCTAGCACCTTCAATTTACCACCTATCGGAAATCGGAATGAAATTTTACACGCCACCCCTGAACACGATTGATGCGACGGCGCAGGGAAAGTTTTTCCTGCCATACATTACATTTTAACAAGATAGCTACATTATCCCGCATTCTCATTCTGATTAGGCAGTTTGAAGAAAATATTCGTAGCATTGCTACGCCGTAGAGGAGCTACGAATGAGAAAATGCTACCTGAACATGCGGTCGTACAGGCGTAAGCATGCTACTGCTACGTATCTTTAAAATTAAATCGTCTAGATAACGCTTTTTTATGTTGCCGTGGTGGTCAGATATAAATGGAATAAATAAATTTTAACACCCAACTTTTTAAATTAATTCCTATATATCAAAACATTTAAATATCTGAAATCTGTGTCTACATACATTCATACAATTGAACAGCTTAACTCACGATTGTAATTCGGGAACGGTTCGACAAGGTTCGTTCTTTCCAGAAGACTTTCGTCAAGGATGCTCCACAATGCATCATGTGTGTGTTTGTGTATGTGTGTGTAAAACGGTGAAATGTGAGGATTTTGCTCGATATCCCTGGGATCTTATCACGAGATCCTAACTTGGTGAAAATGGACTATTAATCATCATCTAAATCGGTTCGCAAACGCCGCAGATATCAGCGGACACATGAAAAAAACCATGGCTGAGTCGAGCACCTCCTCGTTTTACGAAATAGATTGAAAATTTTATCAAACGAGTCGTCAAGAGATACGTGACGACTTGTAGGAGCAAACTACCACTGTATCTTTATAGCTGCTTCAATCGGGTGCTGGTATTACTAGTAAAACAAGCTTCCAAAGTAACTGCTGGATAGATTCCAAATTTTCTAACAAGAGCATATGGCCCAAGTAATGCCTTAAGTGCTAAACCCCGTCGCCAGGCTTGAATTTTAGCCGGATAAACGAAGCATAAAACTTTTTTAACGGTGTCGTAGTCCAGAAATTGGAAAAGTTAATTAAAAAAAACTGTTAGGCACTATACTATTCTGATATAATTATAATCTTGCATGTTTATTTGCATGTTAGGACCTATAGCGCCGCGAACGTTATGCTGAGTGGGGCCCATTTTACACCATATCGGTGCTATTCTTAAGTATATTGTATTTCTTTCTATTTTATATCTACGTGTATCGAAAATAAATGTTTCTCTTTCGTTTATAGTCTACCAAGTAGGTGCTTTGCCATTCTTAACTAACTGTCAATAACAAGTTCCTAAATCAGAAGAAACCCATAACGTTTATTGTCACGTTGAGTTGTAAGTGGAAATAGTCTGATATTTTAAGCCCTACATAAGCTATAATAATTATATGTAGGTACAGAATACTAGTTACTACGAACCGATTTTCAAAATACTTCCTTCGAAAGAAAGCCACTTGGTCCTTAATTAACATTGGCTACTTTTTATCCCCAGAAAAGTACAAAATTCACGCGCGACGAAAGCGAAGTTTGGGGCAATAGCTAGTGCTATTTAAATTAAGTTTTATTACAATTAATATTAACTTAATACTTCGTAGAAAAACCCGCTTGCGCTACCAGAGCTGGGAGCTGAAATACGAATACGTCCCTGGCGTAACAACAATAGGTACTGCTGGAAAATATGCAAATATTAAACACGCTCCTCATAATCCATTTCAAATTCTATGAAACAGTTAAAGGGGTAGTCATAGTAAAGTTCTATTATAACATCCTTAACTCAAATAGACGAGCACTGCTTTACTTCGCTTTGAGTAAAATTTCTCCAATATTTTGTACTCAATAGAAATAGCCGGCAGAATGGGCTTAGAAAGTATGGGTCACTTATTTTCAATTTCATCACTAAAGAACGGCCGAGAGCCTCTCCCAAATTCTAACCGATTCTCTCGGAATCCTAAAAACGCGTCTAGGGAGGCGGCAGTCGGAATTAACCTTTCCGACAGTACCGCAGATTAGTAGCCCAGTTACGGCTGCGGCCGGGTCATCTACTAGTTAATATTCAAAGGGTCGTACCATCTCGGATTCCAGACGCGTTTCCTTCCCACCAACGCTCCGCCCCGAACGAACTCCGCGCCGTACTTTTAGTTGTCAAATAGATTACTGAGCACCCACAGAGTAATTGTCTTGTGTGAGCGGTACATCCCATCATTAGGCACTCAAATGTAGTCTGTGAAACTCAATCTCCTGTCCTGTCGTGGCACCGTGGAATCTTTTCAGTTTTTTTAACTGTACTTATTCTACAAAGTCAAGAGTACCCGAAACCGACGAGCGTGTATGAAGAGATTGATGAATGTGGATGAAGCGAAAGAGGTTTGTCAGGATCGTAGCAAGTGGAACAAAGTAGTCTCTGCCTACCCCTGTGGGAAAGAGGCGCGACGGTATGTATGTATGTACATACTCTACTCAAATCCAAATCATTACGAATTTTGATTAGTAACAAACGGTAGGTACTAACTGTTGCTTTTCAGTCGTCGGCCATGGTTGTCAAGTTTATCAAGTGCGATAATGCATTGTTACAAATAAGTATGGCTTCTTCCTAACGCACAATACTGGCCTACTGAATATATGTTCCTCGTAATGGTTTGTCCCACAAAAGATTTGTTTTCTAACATAACTTATTCGGTTAAACATAATTAAATCCATTAAGAGAAATTATTTACGTTCGAACGACTCCCAGACCTTAACCTTTTACATTCATGCCTTAATTACAAGGATGTGGTGAAACACAGATCGGAAACAAAAAGGTTTCACAGTTGCCCGAATTGGGTTTCGCATTCATCACTTAACTTTTTAATCAAATTTAATTCACAAATTTGAGGATCTCTCCTCTAATTTCACGGCTGAATGGATTTGTTTTGGGGCTGCAAAGAAGTGTTTCAATGTAAGCCCTTCATTCAAATAACGCGAAGGTTGGATTTATACCCGTAGGAGCGGACGACTGAAGTGTTCACGGCTCACCAGACTCCGAGATCCCATGTGACAAATTGATATCAATAAAATATCATTTCCAAATTACAGGATTGATGTAATAAAATGGAACATAGCCGTACTAAAATAAAAGAGTACTTATAATTTAACGACATACTTTGTCGATAAATGCTTAACTCGCTTTTCGTTAAAATGTCTTTTTATATCTTGTACGGCTTATTTTTGTTTTCTGTCAGCAGTGAAGTTATTAAAGATAATTTCTTTTGATACCAAGCCTACAATGATAACACGACCAAATCTAATTGGATTTACACCGATGTATGTTAACTTACATCGCCTCTCTATCCACGACGTGTCAGCTTCCCGTGGTCATGCTTTGCACTGTTTTTAACAGACTTTAAATCGAAATTTTACTAAAATCGGTTACTTATTATATCATTATTTATTTTTGAAGTCAGTTAAGGTTCCTGTATTACGGAAAAGTTGTTTTCTTAAAAAATGACAAGTTCCATCGTAAAACTTTACTGTCGACGACGTAAGTAACTAATTGAATATTCATGCACTGGAATTGCTTCGACTGTACTTGCTTAGAGGGAGAGAGAAGATTGACTTTCGACAAACATTACTGTGTAAACTTCGGTGGAACCCTAAAAAAGTACGCGCGTTCGCGGCCTACGCGATGAGGGGAAAACCCAAGTAAATAACATCAAAGGTAATGGAAGTTATCCGCATATTTCGATACAGGTCATTGTGTGCGTATCCATTTTCCAATCTTTTATGACATTAGTCTTTTTCCCGTTTAACGGGCCATTAAAATGCGCGCCTCGTATGAAACCTAAAATTTTATCATTGTATTTTTATCAATATTGGATCGATTAACACGGGTGTGGTCGTTGCGAGGGCGAGCCTATAAACGATATAAAAGAGTTATTTTACCCGTGTTTGTTGCGTGGTAGACGGAGGGCAGAGAGCGCTATTTATTCCGGTCTTTAACCACCCCGACGTTTGTTCCTCTTGCATTATTTGCCGCTTAAAAGTGAATTCGTACCTGGGTGAGGACCAAAAAGTTACACACCGTTATAGTTGCTTTAGTAAAGTACTTAAAATTCGCCAAGTTTTTCCATTGTGACACGAAAGTTATCCATACAAATGTGTGACTAATTTTCGTGTCACAATGGAAAAAGTTAGCGAATTTTAATTACCTTACTAACACAACATAAACGTTGTGTAACTTTTTGGTTCTCACACACCTATGAGTTCACACCTAAGTCGTTATTTGGTATTATAATAAAACTCGGGGATGACTTAGAGCGACTTCCTTTTGTTTCTTCTTAGAATAGTATCATGAAATCATGAAACCTGTAGACCAAAAAGGTTATGTAAAGTTTTCGCGATTATGGTACGCTTCCATTCCGGAAAAGCGGGGACGAGCAGAATCGACCAATCACATTATCTCATTACAAGGTGAGCGAGCGAGATATGGACTTCAACTAATATGATTGGTCAATTAGGCATGTTTCCGCTCTGCTCGATTTAAAAATGTTAATGGAAGCGCATCCTTATTAGGCTTACGTTCGAGTACCTATTTCGAAAGCTTTCATTTTTCGTGCCTCTGTAATCTACCTATTCGAATACCTATATATATTCCTGCTACTAAATATAGCTTTCACACGCTTGAAATATCATTCTAAATTACACTAAATTGTTACCATTAATTGTTATGATATGTATCTAAAACAGCGAATGTTTTTCATGGTATCTACATAGGCATAACAATACATATGCATTAGCAATAAGTGAGATAGCTTTTACAGTTTACGACGACTGTAATTGATTACTGATTCGATAGATACGCTGTGTTCTCCATTTACAGTTAAAACATTTTATACGGGTGTATCGCTGATAGAACGTTAAATTAAGTGAGCCTCACTCCTAATGGTGTTTCGCCATTAGCTACCATAAACTTTGAACACTTACTACTATTAATCGGGTATTCCATTCTTGGCTACATAAATATAATGAGAGGATTTTATTTTAAGCACCACGCAGCTCCTTGTCCACAGCACCATAAAACGTCGAACCTAACAACTATTTAAAGACAGTTTCTTAGGTTAATGAGAATGCGGTTAAAACAATTCATTGTACGTTATGTAATTATCCGTGAATATACCGCGTGTGATATGTTGCCATAGATGTAGATGGCTACAAGATAATAGCGGTTGAAAGTCTAGTAGAACTACCCACTTACAGCAGTCGTAAAAACAATTTCCGAATATTCCAAACTGCTTTGATTCCAAATCCCTTGATTTAAATTAAAGTGTTAACGTAAGGTCTGTCGTTGTTGCAGGTAATACAGATGAGCGCGCCGAAGGACAGCGCCGGCCGATCTCCTAGACGGATGCCGTGAGCTCGACCACCGGGGGCTCGCTGTCGCCGTGATGAGCACAACCCGCCATAATGCGTCGGCGGCCATTTTAAACCGGAGACTGCGCTGGTCGGCACGAGATGGCCGTCAACAGCCGCGCCCGCGCACCACAACGACCCGCGCAATCGCGCTCTGGTACACTCCCACAACGCTATGAAATGTGGAAACACGGCAAGTGGCGACAGAAAACGTCACCACCAAGGACAAACGCAGCCGTTAGGGTCCCCAGATAGATCGTTGGACACGTTTTTACAGTGTAATAGAGGCCTAAGTGTTACTGTTCTGTGTAAATATAGTGTGTGTAGGTGTTAAGCATGGGTGGTGATAGGGGCGCGCGCGCGCCTCTGCTGGAGAGCGGCGAGTACGCGCACGCGCACAAGAGCTCTGCTCCGCGCTGCTGCTTCTGGATGGCGAGCCACGTCAACGTGAGGAAATGCGTCGCCGGCGTCATGCTGCTATCCGTCCTCACAATATTCTTCTATACGTATTACGTCACCGCTCCTTTGACAAGGTAACTATAATTATTGCATTTTTCTCTGTTTTTCTGTCTCATGTGTAGTTCAAGCCTTTCTTACCGACATCATTCGAAATTGTGCACCTTTTATTCAACGTAATAATCTATTTTTATCCTCGTACCTACTTAAAACACGGAAGTAAATACTGCCCCAACAATTTACTTTCATTTCTGACAACGAAGCGTAGTCGCGTGACGAACTCGGAGGAATGAGACGAAACCATCACACACCAAACACGTCTCACTATAATGCACCCCGTCAAGATTTTCTACATAGTTATGCTGTTAAAATATACAACAGACGTGTAACAAGAAGGAACCTTGCTTACGCAAGCCTGATGCCAATGGTGCTTGGAGCCTTATTAATATTTGATGGCATCTGGAGAGCGAAGCGTGATAGAGCTCTGATCGGTTCGATAGGGAAGTTTAGTTCGTGTCTGAGCATTGGGACATTTAATGGCCACTTTCGTTACTTAGCTATCTCTGCAGTACAGAAATAATTTCTCACCGAAAGGTACAACATTTCGGACTGTGCATTCTTATTTATTATGCAATATTTTTTTCATCAGGCTGTATTCAGATTACGCACGCTTACGCCAATTTTAAAGGCGTAGAAAAAAAAAAAACAAATTCTGCCCGTCCAACGGTTAATATAAAATATTGAAGCCACTTGAATAATGACGGGGAAGCTGCCCGAACATAATTAATTACTCTAGTTTAAATTATGCGTCATTCGCACAGAATCCAATTTACTTTCGTGGCTTATTCGAATTAATATGGAATTATCGAACCGGTCAGTGCACATCGTCTGCTGAGGGATTAGTGGTGAATGATTTGTATCGTTTGGTCAGTAAATAATACGTGACCTTAATCACGTTATATTGGAAATTGAATGTGCATTTGAAATTTATTTATGAATAGCAAATAGTCTTGGTAGTATTCGATTCTCGATCTTGTTCCTGGTCGGAGTGCGGTACTTCGTTAATAATGTACTGAACAGGCGCTCCCTTTGCCCTCGTGTCGCCCGGACTCTGCACTTACGCGGCCCCTATTGGCAGTTTGTAACAAACTACACCTTTATCCGACTTTATTTGTTTTAATGGCCTTTTTATGGTAGGCAGAACACAGCAGTATCCATAATTGTTGTCTTCATTATCCTTGTAATAAAATAAATCAACTTACCTATCAGTTTGGATTAAAACTTATTAACAAGTAGGTATATTGGTGGTGATAATATAATGACATAATAAAGAAATAAAATATGTGTGCTATGTTATGACGTTGATGAAAAATAACTTTCTGACGATAAATCTATCGAAATGGAAAGTCCACAAACGCAAGTAGCGTTAAATAGCATTCCCGCAATATCGCCGCGAACACCTGCTAAATTCCGACATGCAACCGACGACGGTCGCGACTATTCGACGCTGCATTTATCGCATCAAGGCATCAATAAAATCACATAATCGCGGTATTACTGCTAAAGTCACGCAACTATAAGATAAGATCAGAATATTGCCATTCAAAAAACGTAACAACGTTTTTACCTACGTCCATTTTCGGAAATTAGTTTAGAAATGAGCAAGTCCAAGCTTTGTTACCACCTGCATGTCAGATATGGTAAAATATTTTCGTTTTCCTAAAGTGTCTCCTTATTCTTATCTCCTTTGTGTTAGTCGGAACTCACGGTGGAAACGTACCGAATACTACCATTTTACGAATCCTTTCCGTCCAACGGGTAACAAGGTACGGATGTGTGAAACCAAAGTCTTTGGAAACAAACGTTTTACTGCCGTTTAGTTCCAAGTACTTTTGTTTTTGAAACGATAACGATTGTTATGCATAAAATTGGCAGTTAATACAGGAAATTGCCCCGAGGAAGAATTAAAGGCGTTTAACTTTGTGCCAGGCGTCCTTGTCGCCCTTTGTTTGGTAGCTTTTCACAGCTATTAGGACGACGAGCCGAATATTTCCAAGTAATTTATAGCGTGATTTTATGTAATTAGGGCGAATGTCGTGTAGCTAGGAAGAAATTTTATTTTATCGGCTTAAAATTACTCTCCAAGATGAGGGGCAGAGGCGGCAAGTTTTGCCGAGTCTGTTGAATTTATAGCGAAACTTGTGTTCTGGCTAATTAATGGAAGCTGCTCCGCTAAGGCGCAGTAAGAATTCGTTGATTTAAACGCGTATTGTTTTATCACCAGGAGGCACTCCCAACTGCTATTACCTACCTCCTTCTGTTCGCACCACAAAGACGAGTCGGAAATAAACTCCTAAACTTTATTTGGATTCTTTGATGATGTCCTATCATTATTAAAACTAAGAAACTAGGAAAAATCAATTGCTCCCAAATCTAGTTTATTGTGGTAGCTAGTTAATCAGAGCAGACTGCCTTTATGTTTCTTTTCAGGTCGTCGTTAAAGTTTCCTCCCGGTTGATTCAGACGAGCCTTTCATTAAAGCAAAGAGCCCGCAAGCCTCGGCCACGGCAGGCCTCCGCCATGCCGCCGCACCGCCTCTTAGGATAAATATTTCCACAAATTCCGTCTTTATTTATTTTACGCTATTCAGATAAACCTTAATGGCGCTTTGATGTGGCTCAAACTTGGAGCATAGCCTTAGCTTTGGCAGTCTTTGATTGATTTTCTCTAAAATTTTGAACTGAATCTGCTTTACGGGTAATTTAACGGTACGAAATTTTAGTAGCATTAACAGATTTAAGGGTAAAAGTCACGCATAAAATGATTTTCTGCGATTTTGTACAGTAAACAAAAGACGATCACGATTATATACTCCAACAGAGTAGTTAGGAGTTGGATGGAATGTTCCGCTCATGAATACAACATATCAACTGCCCATGCTTCACGGGAGCAAAGGGCATATCGACCGCCGTCACGTGCGCTAATCGGTAATTGGTGATTTCCTCGTAGTGTTTCCCTTCACCGGCGAAATCCCCGCATTCTGAAGCTAATCACAGTCACCAGCCCGGGATCGAAGCCACATACTCGACCACTAACCTGTATCGCAATAATACCATTTATCCAACAGAGTCCTTAATAAACAAGTTATAAAAAGCTATCCCCTTAATGTGTTTCAGCCAAACATCCCCAGATTTCACTCGGTGTCAAATAAACACATCAGACATCCTCATTTTCTACTCAGTGGACAAGCTTATTTAAAGTTTTGACCCACTAATTTTGCATAATTTTGTTGACGTTGTCATAAAGTGACAGCCTTAATAAACAGAGGGTTCGCAGTGCCCTGATTTACTACATTTAAGCTTGATTCGCTCTGCTCTCGATGAGTGTGCGACCATTGGAAACTTAGAGCACACGTAATCGGTACAACTACGGATCTATATTGAAGTGGATGACTTAAGTTCAGTGAAATGTGTAATAACAGAACGTATAAATTTTTGGATGGGTCACGTCATTGAGACGTTTTTTGTCGAAAATATCTACATTCTGTCAGCCGCCTTCACTTCACTGTTTTCGCTTCATGTGAGGTTGATTAACTTGTGCAAACCCACGTTTGATAAAAAAAAAACATATTTTATTTAGGACGTGTTATGGCAAGGAAGATAGGTTGACGCATCACCCACTTAAATACAGGTCCGTGGGTATAACATAACGATCTACAGAATTTCACTGTGGGAGACGATAATTATCATCATTATCAATGCTATAAAATAGTCTGTACTTTACAATACTGCAACAAAACAGATTTTGTGAAACTGTCTTTATCTATTGTAAAGAAAAATAATGATTCGTATTGCAGCAAATCTACAAGCCTTTTTGAATTGACCTAGGTTGTAAACCTGTTACCACGAATGCACCCACTGACCAAAACGTCAAAGAAATAAAAAGTTATTATCTTACCTTAGTACAAAACCCACTGAAAATAAAGAGCCCGAGGCCTTTTCGATGTTTGGGATTTAATCGCTCCAATGACAGGTATATCTTTGTAACACTTATTTTGTTAACAGTCTAGTATGGCGCGACCGAATACCTCGGCCGCTGTCGCAATGCTCGCTCCTAGCATCGCAGCAACAAGCGGCGCGGGACCACCGTTCAGACGCGCGTCTGCGCATCGACGCTAAAGTGCTGGTCATCGTCGAGTCTGCCTACTCGCGGCTTGGACGCGACATCGCCGAGCTCCTTGTCGCAAACCGCATTCGGTAAGTACAGAACACGACGCTGTAGTCAAATGCACTGTAAAACAGAGCTGAGATGACTTTCTCCTTAAACGTACTCGTAGGTACACTCACACGTCATCTGTATTGTTGAGTTCCTAAGTAGAGACTGGAATTTATTCTATGTAAAACAGTCCTAACGTATATATCTCTCACTCACTTCGCGTTTGTAATGTGGAAGAATCTCGAGATTGAGACACGAAATAAATTATTAGCTATATTAGTAGATAACCATGAAACTTCAACAAACACATTTCGGTCTTTTTTGATGATGGATTCCTAGAACGTCAAGTTCACGTTTGCGTGTTGGTGACGACCATATTGAGAAACAACGTCTACCGGCTTAGTTATATCTCAAATGACTGTTAGCTGATTGATATGAAAACGGCCATGTTCTGTTTCGAAGATGCTCTAAAATATAGAGCACAAATAAAGTACGTTCTTAAATAAAAATAAAACAAAAGTTTTTTCCAGAATCTTAAAAAGGAAGAAGATCGACCGACCGACCGACCGCGCAAGTTGTAACTTTCTTAAACTAGTTAGCCCAAATTAGGATTTTCGTTTACAAAGTTGTTGTTTAGGTAAAGTATCGAACAGACCGTGTAAACCTAATCTAGTTTAGTCTAAAGAAGTAAAAGAAAGAAGTGAGTTTAAAATGAAAGTACCTAACACCAAAATATATTGTATAATATTAGCTAGACTCGTTTCGTCGGTGACTATTATGGGTCGATGTTTGCCCCTCGTGTTTGTTTTATTTCCCTGTTCGCGCCCGAGGCGATCGGTTCTGCTTGTTGACAGCTAATATGCGGAAGACTTGACGTACCCGTGTAAGAAAAAGTAGGGAGGGAGGTACTCGCCTACATTTAGTTCAATACTAATAGCCCTTTACCCCCATCTGTCCCAGGCACTCTCCCGGCGTTGACATGTGCGACTTTTTGCTCGCGTTGTGTAAAAATCGGTTTCCTACCAAGTCTGAGCATGTTAGTCGAACGCAAGCGTGTTTATGAAATGTTTGACAGCTTAGGAATTAGTTAGCCTTATGCTGGAGATGTATGGTCGACTTGAAGTTTAATCGAAAATTATGTTTAACTTTTTGATTAAATACGACTGTGGACATTAAGTATCAGGCTACGTCTTTTTTCATTAGTTGGGCGACAAAATGGCAAACAAAACATTTTGTTATGAAAGAAAAGAAAGAAAGAAAGAAGACATTTATTCCTTTTTGCAAGACACACAAATATAAGATAATATACACAATTTTATAGAAAATAAACAAGGCATAACAAAAAAAAAACATAGACATGAAAAATAGATCATCAGCGTTGTTTGTCTTCGCAAAAGTGAAACGTAAAAAAAATTCTAAAAAAATCATATTCTGTAAAATTATGAAAATCTATGTAAGCAAATATAAATTTCAGTTTTAGGTAAGTACCTATAGAATCTATAAAAGAAACAGAAATGGACTGTTCCACTACAATTCAGTTTAACAAACGATAATTCAAGTCTTTCTTAGAGTTTGAAAATGTATCGAACAGGTATCGATCAAAATGTTAATAATAAATAACCAGAAATAACGGCTAAATCAATGATTCACATAAAATATTAGAATTAATCGTGTGGTTATTTGGAGAAAGAGTTCGTGCGGCAAATGTTATATTTATCGACGTTTGACTAATGATTTTGTTACTAACTATGAAATCAACTTAGGCTTTTTTGAATGATGTAGTCTTCACATTAAGCACTCCTAATGATCAAAATGTTGTATTTTGTTCAGCGATCCATTTGCATTTTTTTGTTGTTTTAGTAACCTGAAAAGTTCCAAAAAATTAACCCGTACAAAGTTTGGTTACAAAAAAATACACTTTGCGTTCGCGTATGCGTGTGTTGAAGTCTACATATTCACGTGTCCATTAGTGCACTTGTGCTCAGTCGCTATTTAACCATCACTTCCGCGGGGGTCGGCAAATAACCGCAACAAAATTGCTGCTACCTTAGTGTTGTACAGCCGAGCCCTACAGATGTAGTGAATATGTGCCATCGGGTAAACTCGGAAAGCACAGCTACACATGAACTTTCATTCAATGTATTGTCCTACTAAATGATTGACGTGTTTGTGTTCATATGAAACTTATTTTTACTTTAAATACGTCGATTGTTGAATACTACCATCTATTGACAGTTCGTTAGTGAGTTTACCCGACGGCTAATCAAAACATTATTTACTATTTCTGAGTCTGGTTATTATACTGTTTTTTTTATTTATTAGTCAAGTTCAAAGCATTACCGATAGACTAATGCACTCATAACACATATATTTTAAAACGGATGTACAAGCATAAGTTTCATCCGAGAGAAATTTAAGATTAGAGTAGAAGCTACTTAAAGATTAAGCTTTAAGCTCCACGGGGTTAACTTAGAACTGGTTGCTGCATCTTCTCCTGGCGCCTGAATAAATAGTGGTGTGATAAGCGAAGCTAGAGCTGGTCGCTAGTTAAATATGAAGCAGTAAACAGATATAAAGGTGACGGCTGAGTGCGATGCAATGCAGCGGAGGCGAGGCGCGTAACGCGGCGCGGCGCGGGCGGCGCAAGTTATCTTACGGCAAGTCGTTGCGGTGTCAGTTAGTTAGTTAGTAGTGCCATTAGAGCTGCCTCGCGGCACCCCGCCCCCTATCTCACCGCCTCGCTCTCCATTAGTGCTCGTTTGTGTCAAAACGACTTAATTACTTCACGGGAAATTCACAGTTTCCTTTAATTATCTCATCAATCCGCAGTTTCATCACATACTCGAGCTTGTTTTGTTGGTCGTTCGGCGACTCTCCGGTCCTTCTGTTGTGATGGAGACGTTTATTACTCCCTGATGTCGTTAAATTCATTTTATTGCAAGTGCGAGCGTTTTAACTCGTAATTCCCATGTCAACACTCATTATATATTATGTGCGGACCCTTACTCGGACAATTAAAGTCGTAAGTACGTACCGATCCATTTCATGTCGCTACATTGTTTTTAAAATTGTAATTTAACTGCTCAAAGATATAAATGTCTCGAAGCAAACATACAGGAAGCATGACAAACTTTGCCTTAATTTTAACAGCCGCTGGCAGTTGTGTCAGTCGTTAGCTTAGTTAGTACGTCCTTGCCGCCATTAGAGCGTCTCGCGGCCGCTCGCCTCCTTATCGCGACGTTTCGAGCTCTTCCAACTTCTTGTATGCAGCGTCGCGCCAAAGACGGTAACCAACGTACTCGAAATAAACATTTTCTTTGAGAAGTATCTCTTGATGGGACCGTTTCTAATAATGACGCTAAAAATGTCTCCCTCTAAATTAACTTTACTACGAAACTAATGTTCATTACGGGGAGGACAAAACTGGTCAGCCTTGAGGCTAATGACTGTGATACTTTAAGCGGAACCGCAACATTTTGAGACATAAATTTGTGGCAAAGTGTTTCTGTACAGTAAGCGGCAATAAGACGAGATAAAGGGGCTCATTAGGCCGTTTCATGACAAAAAACACTCGATGTTATTGATTTGAATTGCGCTGAAGTTTCCAAGTTTCCACCGACGCCATCGACAGCACCGGCGACGGCGCCCAGCGGGCTCCGGCGCGCAGCGGAGCGCCCGGGCTCCGCCGGCCGCTTTACGATAACTGCTGCTATCTCGAGGGGCGGCAGGTCGCCGGGGGCTCCGTGACATTGCCCTCTTTAATTGAACTCACTCGCGCTCCCTTATCACGAATTAGCCCTCGTCGCGTTCGGTTCACAGCTAAAGTAGGCCGTTTCGCGCGCTCTAATTTGAACCGAGCGCTCTCACATTTAATGGCAGGACACTAATTAAGGTAATTAGAAATATATTAACCGTGCCTGTAAGGGGAAGCGCTGCATTGCTCACGTAGTATCAGGCAGTAAACGAGACAATTTGTACGGATGAACGAGGCAATTTTTTAAATTTGAATTCTGCTATCGACAGGTGTATTGATGCTCCAACGACTTGAGCAGGTATTATGTTATGTACAAAGTTGCCAGCAAGTGGCCTTGCATTAGAGAGCCAGGCCAAAGGCGGGGCGGGCTGGCATGAGTTAGGTAAATGCTATTTGCAAGTTGCCGTTCGCCTTAGCCTCCCTCTGTACTGTAGTGCTCTCCGGTTGCCAAATTGAAACGGGCCTTAGCTTGAACAAAATGAACGGTCGTTCCGTGGTATTTTCATGCCAGTTACTTCCATTTTCTTCTCAGCAATAGGTGCTTTTTCCTACTTCCGTAGCAGACTGACCTCCGTCCAAATAAGGCCATTCAGATTTATCAATATTAACGTAGGACACGTATGCCTAATGGCTCCGAAACTGAATATTTAAACGGCTATTATATTGCAAATCAACTTCGATCGACTGCGCCGTTTGAAATGGGTAGGTCATCGTGGAAGCTATTAAAATTGTACTATTCCATGACAAGGGTTGACCATCATTGCTTTGTTAATAGTATCTGTCTGGGCTGTTGGTTTGAATTTCGAACACTGCTTTTGTAGTGGTCTTATGATACCGGCCTGGGTTTCTGTTTGACAGTTTGATGTAACTGATTTATTGTTTTGTACTGAAACGGGAATTTAGGGGCAAACCCCTTCCAATCAATTAGGTATTTGTACATTGTTTGTAATAGAGTTCTGTGTCTACCGACTAGACACATTTAGAACGTTCATTTACCTTAAAATGCTTACATTAAACCTTAATAATGTAGAGTGGTCTCAAATATCCGTAACAAGTCAGTATTGGGAAGTGAAGCCAAGCCTATTCAAGAGGCTTCCGTCTCAGTTTCGGCCCTTTGGGTTTCCTTGGTATTCTTACCTCACTCAAAAATATCGTTAGAAATGGTATGTTTACATCTACCGGTTCATTAGGTTATGACGTTAATAAAAACGTAACGTTTGATCATACAAATCAAAGGGACGTTCGTGCAGCAATTACTCTTCACTTTTGACCCTTTTAATTTTCTCGTGTTCGACCGCTCGTACCTCTTCCTTCCTATACCAGCTACTCTTGGGCCGAAAGCTGGTATTCGTAATTTATTATAACCAAAAATGGCCGGCCAGATACAACAGAGATTGCTTTTTAATATAACGGAAATTTGGACCTGCCCTCGCGCAGTGGCCGTCATAAATATGATATCAAATTATCCTTTACGCCATGTCATTTTAAAATCATGAATGATTTGCCAAAGCAAATCGCCAATGAAGTTAAAGCAGGAAGGTAGGCAGGTACTTATTTGTTAAAATATTTATGAAAGTGTGTGTCAATGACGCGTCCAACTGCTCATTATAGACATTCATAACTGAAAACAGACATGGTCGAAATACTATTCTCTATGTACAGTCTTTTACCCGTTGTATAATTTAAAAAAACATCAGATCCTTCCCCACCGCCTCGCTGAAATAAATAGTATTTAATACTAACCTTACCTACTCAAAACATCTACACCTTATCAAAAGCAAAAATATTTTTTTCAAACTGAACTGGTAATTCCAGAGATAAGCGGGTTCAAACAAACAAACGATCCAGCTTATATTAGTAAAGATTATTCGATTGACGTATGTTTAGTTTCAAACAATTTGTTTCGTGTCTCGAAATGAAACCCAAGTAATTTAAATTGCCCGACTGAGTAGATCTTCCTGCGCCTAATTTCAAGAAGCACGGCATGGCACACATGACCTACTTTTTATAATCAGTTAATTTTCCACGAACTTGTTTTTACCGACCGACAAAGTACATATCACGTAATGGAGGTATTATTTATTTCGCTCCAAAGCGATAGAAAGCTCATCGTCACGGACCTGTATGTGTAATGGATGACTCCAGTCTACCTAGAACTTATTATTATTAGTCTGGACAGAAGTCCCACTGCTGGGCAAAGGCCTCCCCCATTTTCTCCATGTCATAACGTCCTGACCTTTGGCAAAGTTAAATTGACTTAAACCAGTCCGTTATACGCTTGTCACCCAGCAGTTACGTCTAAAAGAAGTAAAAATAGCGTGCCGTGCGAAGGGGCCTAAATCAAATACAGGCGACACAATGTACTTATTTTATTGAAATGTACCTATTCAAACAGAGACACTCTCGGTTCTCAAAATTTCACTGGACCTTTGTAATCCACTTCAATATAGGCCCGTGCTTGTTTTTCATTATAGATTTACTTTTGAAGATTGAATTGACTGATGATATAACCGATACCGCATGTTTGTCAACAGATATAAGGTGGAAGTAGCGGGCAAGAGCCTGCCCGTGCTCACTACTTTGGACAAGGGTCGCTACGGCGTTATCGTGTTCGAGTCCCTCTCGAAATACGCTAACATGGACAAGTGGAACAGGGAACTGCTTGACAAATACTGCCGGGAGTATTCGGTGGGCGTCGTGGGATTCGCCACACCCGGAGAGGAGACACTGGTCGGAGCCCAGTTGAAAGGGTTCCCGCTGTTTATGCATACCAATCTTAGGCTTAAGGTAAGATTTTAAAAGATTGCTCTGTACTAAACTCAAAGACTCGCAGCAGTACGGCTCGTAAATCATTATTGTGACGCCCGCTAATAGAGATGTGCACGCGCAAAACTAGACTGTTGATAAAATACGCGTGAGTCGTCGCTGCACAAATGTGTACAAATAGTCTTATTTTCCATACAAAAACTCAACGATTTTCACCCTAAAAATCATAGAATAAACAATTTGTTTTATGTTTTTCAAGTTCTAAAATACGTACAATCACTAAACCTGAAAAACTCTGAGACTGATAGAATCCCGTATAAGACACGGACAATAAAGACCTAACTCCCGCTGATTCCTATCGCAGTTACTTACTACTCGCCGCGATATGCAAATGAAATGGAAGCATTACCATAATAAGAACTCTTTCTAATGGAGAACATCACTCCGGGTTGAAATTCATGATTTTCTTGAATGTTAGGATTTAATCTGTAGGAAGTCTTTTTTTTGTTTAATAAGAGAAAGCTTAGAATGATGCCGACTTTCATTACTTATAGTCCACTATAGGATGTGGTACCGTGAAAGGAGACATCATTAGGGAACGTGCACGAGCGAAGCAAATATAAAGATGTGAATGAAGTTCCTTATCCGATTTATGCCCGCGTGGGAACACATCCCAAGCTCTCGCATTTTAAAGGCCTGTGTCCGGCAGTGGGACATCAGAGCGATAGTATTTAAAAAGATCTTCGGGTTTGTCTTGCTCACTCATAGGTTTGATACTTGAATCAGCCGATTGTACCCGAAACCCGACGCTCTTTCTAGAAGCACCTTCTTGGACTGTATAAAAGCTGAGAAGACGACGTTCGCGTTTATTATGTGGATTAGGGTAGCAAACGCGCAAAGCGGTCACCACCAGATGGACATCTCCATAGCACTAGATAATTAAATCGCAAGATAAATTACCTCATGTGTCAGTAATTTCAACGGCTGTCTTACGCCAAAACACAGCAGCGCATTTACATTGAAGTTAATTTATTGTACAGGACGCGACGTTAAACCCAGCGTCACCAGTGCTGCGGCTGGCCCGCGCGGGCGAGACGGCGTGGGGCCCCCTGCCCGGCGACCACTGGACAGTCTTCCGCGCCAACAGCTCTACCTACGAACCAGTGGCGTGGGCACTGCGGCAGAATGACTACGCTGCTACTGGTAAGAAAATATTGTGATTTTTTTTAAGCAGACAAGCTGAGGCTCTGGCTGTTCTTAATACGTCTCGGCAACAGTGGTCCCGTGTCCCTAGGCTAGACATATGTTACATACGTAGCATGCAAGAGATGCAAGACTACTTTGTTGATCCTGATGTTCTGTTAACATTATAACATAAGGGACATGCACACGATGTTGAAAATCAAAAGTTAATAACCTAACCTAAAAATTTAATTTTAGATACAGGCTTTTTTGCTGACTGTACTTTTTGTTGACTGTACTTGCATTGTTATCCGTCCTACATATGTAAACCAAATTTCAAGTCAATCGGACCAACCGTTGAAGAATTATTCTACTACCAGATTATTGTATTGTCATATGACTTATACAAGTATGCTCAATCGGATGATGATATCTGCTTCAAAATTAAGTCGCAAGAGTCCACCCGGACAAACATACTTACATAAATACATAGCTTGTTATAAATAAAGCGTGTATAATATTACACGTACGCGTGTTGTGTCCTTCAAAAATATTAAATGAATTATAAATACACCCGGTTCAAAACTGCTCCTCGTTTGATGTGAAGGTATGTTTGTCAGCTTACCAAGCGAAAGGGTCATGAAATAAAATATAACGCATAATGTCAGTGTTTGCTTTGGATCTTTGTTTTTGAAACTTCCTCTCCTCTCCTTTTTCCAACGTTTTCTGAAACAACTTTTTGCACTGTGTTATTTAAAGGCAATGCGTTCAAATGTTTGTGTAATGTTATCAGCTGACTCGTATATTCTCATCGTGTTATGTACGAGGGATTAAAGTCATAACGGGATCAATACGCACGCGCGCCGTTCCCCCGTGCAAATAAAACGTGTTAAATATTCACCAGTCGTTTCGTTAGGACCAAAATATAATCTTTGGAAACGTACAAATTGTTTTTCTCTATGTAAAACCTGTTACTTTTAAATTGGATAAAGGTACCCTCCATAAAACAGGCTACTTTTGTACAGCTCTCAAAATTTTACTTTCGCCGTAATCGCTTAATAGAAAGGTGGCGCTTTGTATAAATCAAATAAAGTTAAAAACGGAATGTGAAGGATTTAGACATGCCTACAGTGTAAAACAAGGAATGGAACGTTGAAATCTGAACCTGCTAAGTCGTAAATACTGTTTGGGAAAATGAAGTAAGTCCCAACTACGCTTCATGACCCAAGGTCCCTCCCTCACATAAATGATTACAATACTAGATAATCTGCGTCGGTGTAGTATCAATTTAAAAATGCAGTAATTGTGCCTTACTAGGATTCTACCCAAGTAAGTTCAATGGCAACACAAATTTTCCGTTTTCAGCGTTTATTTTATATTGTAGCATTTTCTTGTTACTTTTTGTTATTTTTATAGTTTTTTAACCACAATGCGTGCCTCGTTGACCAGCTGAGCTACAGATTACTGTGTCAGGGTCCGCGAATAAATCAGTTTTTAAAAGCTTTACCGCCGCCGGGCGGAATTTAGAGGATATTGATTCAATAACCAATGTTCCAGCAAAAATAATATAAAATCATTTCAGAAAAATAACACCTCATATCGACCCGCCATCGATAAAAACCTTTACATTACCCCGCTATTTAATTCGATAGGGTTATTAGTGAGATAGATACGTAACTATTGTTATTTTCTGTAGAGGAACGTCTACCTCTGGCGACGGGAATGCAAGATCACGGTCGTCTAGACGGCATACAGCGCGTGTTGTTCGGCTCTGGACTGCAGTTCTGGCTACACCGGCTTCTGTTCCTGGACGCTTTGAGTTACCTCAGCCACGGCCAACTTAGCCTGAGCCTCGAGCGGTGGATACTCGTCGACATCGATGACATCTTCGTCGGCGAAAGAGGTAACTAACATCGAACTAATACAAATTAATCTCAACCACTCTTAAAACTTTGACATACGACTAGGTATTTAACGGTTGCCGTAACGACGCCGAAAAACAATGTGATGCTCGATTCGATAAATTAAACTGTATTCGAAATTATGGTAAGTTAGAAATATATAAACAGGTCACAGCTGAAACATGAATAATGCCTACGTTCATGACTAATGACAACAAACAACCAAGTATATTGCCTATGACACATATTAATCGATAATATTAAACGAAATTTGGCATGGATATAGTTATGGCTCCGGAAAAAGACATAAAAATAGTTTTCGATTGCAGGAATTGGGGAGTGAAATTTACTACGAAGATGCGATACCCAAAGGGTAATATAATTTGTGCTCTAATTGAATGTTCGCCACTAAAAATAACCTGCACAATATGCTAATTCCACGCAGACGAAGTCGCGGGCAAAAGCTAGTCGATAAATATAAACAGTTTGTATATTCACTTTTTGTAGTTTTTTCAAAGTGTTGGTTACTACCTAGAGCCGCTAGAAAGTTACGTGTTTATTGATCAATTCCAAACTGAGTGCGACTTCAATTTCAGGAAAGTTTAATAAGTTTTACTACTGTTGTACAATAGTTGTATCGAGCAGTGCTAATAAACATTATGGGTTTGCTCCGTGTAACTTCTTCATCAACTTAACCCCGCCGTTTGACCCGGAATGGTTTAATACATACATACCTTCACGCCTCTTTCCCACAGGAGTAAGCAGAGACTACTTTGTTCCACTTGCTACGATCCTGACATACCTCTTTCGCTTCATCCACATTCATTAATCTCTTCATACATGGTCGTCGGTTTCGGGTTCTCTTGACCTGACCTTTTTCCAAAACGTCCCTAATTTGGTCACAGAAAGTCCGTCTAGGCCTTCCCCTCCCAGTGCACCCATTCACACTCCCCATATAAATCTGTTTAGTTAATCTTCTTTCATCCATCCTCTCTACGTGACCAAACCAACTAAGCATACTTTTTTCTATCTCTTTTCATGGCGTTCACAATTTAATCAAAATCTATCTCATTTCCCCGACTACATTCACGCATATGCTGGTACTTGTACGGATTCTTCTCCTCTTTCAAACTAGCTTTCAAAATATTCCTTCCATCTCCTTAACACCCATTCTTCTCAATTTATGACATTCCCATCCACGTTTAATATTATTGAAAATATCGCTATCCTGAAATATTATTACTAGTTCACTTCATTGTAGCGCATAATTACATTACACGAAAGAGGACACGTGTGTTATAATAATATTTATATTAAATTTATTGCTTTATGGGGCGTATATTACGCTGCTCGTGTAGCTGTTAGTATCGTTCATTCCAGATTACTTCAGGTATAAATTCATAGTCGAAAACTCGACCGTTTAATTGCATCATTATATTTTCCCTCTCACACAACGTTACTTGCGTTTTATTCAACTACCAAATTGTTTACGGATCAATGTATTCCACTGAAACAGCGCTCGTCAAAGGCTACTAATTGTACGGATAATTCTCGTACATTTCGAATGTAATTGGAACTTTTGAGAGCTTAAAGCAAGTAAAGCATTATTAAACTGTGGTTTAACGTTGAAGTTTAAACGGTTTTTAATAATTTGAGCGTTTTCCTGTTAAATTTTCGTTGGTCAAAACGTTGTTTTACCGTCATTTTTTGTGTTCAAACCTACTTTAGGTAGAAATTAAATTTCCTGAAACATAACATCATTACATATTCTCCAAAGAACATTTCACGGGGTGTTTCTCATTCTAATCTCGTATTAGAATAACAAAGACTGGCAAGATAAAGGCAGAGCATGCATGGTTAGTTAAGAACGTTTTTGTCCGACCCAACCAAAGCCGGTCCATTGCGTCGTATTCGACGGAAAATGTTTATAATTTCCGACGTCAAACCTCTTGCAACGATACCTTGCCGTATCGAGCGAAACATTTCATTAGATATTCTCGGTCTAGGGTGAATTTAATATTCGTATGATTGTTTGAACTCGATAATATGACTGGTTGCAGTTGACTTTGTTAAATGTTCGATTTAACGTACATGTGTACTGTTCATCTTTGGATGAATACGTTTCGATTCGCTAATTTCCTATTCTAAGATTTTTTTAGTCATTTACCTCTTGCTCTCAATTACGAATACCGTTATATCTAATTCCGAAATAAGTTTTCAGTACACCTAAACAAGAAATAACGTACTATTATGTAATGATATGATTTTGTAATAAATAGAAGAAAACAACATTCAGCTTCAAAAACAGCCGAATGTTTTTCCTTCAAAGTTACAAATACTTTCAAAGTTTGTCCACTGATTAAAATATTTATTTGTTTTGGTACTCAATTATGTCGCCTTCTTGTGATATTATGAAAATTTTGAATGGTTCAGGTACTCGTTTGCACGAAGAAGACGTAGCCGCGTTGATGGCGTCCCAAGCTGCCCTGCAGCGCCTGGTGCCTGGGTTCCGGTTCAACCTGGGCTTCAGCGCCAAGTATTACCACCACGGAACGGCGCTCGAGAATCGAGGCGATGACGCGCTGCTCAAGAACAGGGAACACTTTAACTGGTGAGTTAGGTTAGGAAACTCGTGATTAAAGAGCTGATGAAAATGGTTATTAGGCGTGAGGTGGCTTGTGTCTTCAGCGCCTTGTGTCGAGCTTTTGTTTCAACCTTAGATTCAGCGCTAAGTATTACTACCACGGAACGGCGCTCGAGAATCGAGGCAATGACCCGCTGTTCAAGAACAGAAAAAACTGGTAAGTAAAAAAAGCTGGTAGGTGTAAAGCGGCTTGTGTCTCCTGCGTCTTAAGTTAGACTTTCGTTTCAACCTTGAATTCAGCGCCAAGTATTACCACCACAGTACGGCGCTCGAAAATAGAGGCGATGACGCGCGACACAAGAACAGGGAACGCGTAAAAGCTAAGTTGCATGAAACTTAAGGGATTAAAAAGTTAATAAGGATGGTTCTTTAGAGTAAAGCATTTTCGTAGTGAGTCTTTCTAGAACAAAACTGCACTCTTGTTTTTCCAACTTATTTTTATGAAAACTGCAAGGTATTTTACTGAAATAATGATGTAGTAAAACATAACGTTTTATTACATTGTAAAAAATATATAACTTTTCTTATGAGGAGCATGTATTGCTGAATGTTAGGAATTTTGACAACTTTGTAACTTTTCTTCGACTTGTCATAAAAGTAGAAGTTTACCGTAGTATACCAGCGTTGTTAATTATAATTTGAAACTAAGCGCATGCCGTGTTGACTCAGTGATAATATTTATCACAGTCTTATTATTACCGTGCAACACGCATTAGGTTATTTAAATAAAAAAATGCATTCCTTGCGTAATATGTAGTTAAGCATATAAATTTTCCCTTGGAAATTTCTTTTATCGGTAAGAAATAGTTGAAATGCCTGTGCATTCCGCCCATGCCTTGGTTTAGAACAAATGAGGTCGCTTGAATGAAATGGCGTAGGCAATATTTCTGAACGATAAAATACCTCTTTACAAGTGAAGGCTTGAAAAATGCTGGCATCCTCCGCGAACGTAGTAGGTTTTATGTTTATATTACAGTTCTGCATCGTTTTCATTCTGTTAGACGACAAACTGAATAATCGCAACTTAAGAGCACAATTTTTGATACTGCTAGCTTAATTTATTTTTCTGTAGCTTTTTATATGTTTTTTAACTACTTTTGTGATTGTCATAAATAAACTTTTTCTTTCTTTTAATTCAACAAAATTATTCTTACCTGCTAATTAGTTAAAAAAAACAATGCGGTTTAGGTGACAATTTGCATGTATTCATTTACTTTATGCCCACGGTATTAGTCCCAGCATGATCTGGTATTTTCTGATCGTAAAAGTTTTATGTTATTACTTTGTTTTTCGAACTGTTATGACTGGAGCGTTCTATCTATACATATCATAATCATTCAGCTATTAAATCAATAAGACTTACATAAAACAATTATTTGTACAATTTTTACAAAAATATTTTAACATAGTAAAACTTCTAAGACTAAATGATACGGATTTTATTCCAGTAAGTGTTTCGCGTTTATTATTTGACGGCAGCATGCCTTTGTAATAAGTATATTTTTTTATTTAATATCACACATCGATGGACAATAAGCCTGCATCTCTCCTACCAGCCAGCATTTGCCGCAGTGTATAGCCACTATTACAATTAGAAGTAAGTTGCGCGTTGCTGACGGTTAACCCTGCGGGACCTATACGTATTGCCCCAAAATAAAACAATAGCGCAATACAAAAGTTCAAACAAGTTCGAAACTACGACAAAAACCCGCTGCCTGACTAAACTAAACCTGGCATGTGACACTTTTGCGTCACTGCGGTCATTTTGATTTATCGTCGCTAACTTTTCAGCAGGCACAAAAACCTTATTTATTTCTCACAGAGTGGTTTAGGCTGACCGCGGGTTGGCCGCAAAAAGTTTCCAACAGTTTGTTTAGCTATATTTTGTACTTATTATCTTGAATTTTAAGGTCATTACTGCTTTCCCCTTGGAACGAACTTAGACCATTTAATATGACGTGTACATTGGTTGACTAGTATCTAAATCAACTAAAAAGTCGGTTGTACGGGCGAATATCCACAATTGCATATGTATAAGCCGACGCACGTTGCGCCAGATGGAATTTCTACGAAGCGTGCGTGCGTAGTTTAAGCTCCTACACCGAACAGTGAACGGCGGGTTTTAGATATGCTTTGGTTTAGCCTACAATTTAGACGCAGAGGTTTCCACAGAATCCTTTTAACAGCTGTTAGCTGTTATCTAATCATGCAGCATGAAGCTGTTTTAAATATAGCGCCAATTTTGACGTGCCGATCTTGGACTGTGAATAGTAATTTGAGGACCCCAAGTTTAGATAACTAGTTATTTAGAGATAGAGTCTCTTGAAGGACGGTTGTGAACAATTGTTTTAAATTTATAAACAATCGGAGGGTGAGACTTTGTCAACTGTTCGAACTAATCACATATATAACATTAGAGACATGTACAATCAAAGACATAAATATATGTACGATATCAATAGATCAAAAACATCTATACACCTTTATGCCACAAACAATAAGGTCGGTGGCACATATGTTTGACATGATGGCCCTCGACTGTACCCAATGTTTCTGGTTGTACAATCTGTTACGATTAATTACATGTAATTAAGTCTCGCAACGTAGTTAGTACCTAATTACGACTAAAGACTAATTATCACCAATCCTCTTAACACGTGTTAGTTCCCACTATATCGGAATTAGTGTCTACATTCGTAATTATAATTAAGAACTAGGCGTTTTAATCAGTAACTAATGTTAAAGTAATTATCAAGACAATCTAATTCTAATTCACTGTTTTCATAGTTAAACCTTCAAATGTTCAAACTGCACTCAGAGTTGCTGTTACATGATTTCGTATGCAGATTCGTGCGAATTATAAATAAGATGTTTCTCTTGGAGGGCTTAATGCAAGAAAAATAGTACGTACCGAAGAGCCTGTCTGGTAAACAGGGATTTAAATCCGCCGATAAAAATACTTTTTTATGTTTTTCTGCTGTGGTACAGTTGCCGGCGAAGTTCTTGAGTAATAAACATTGAATGCGCAAAAGCGTATTTACGGTAACTTTGGTACTAAACTACTTGTGGAAACTTACCCCCACCACGTTTGAGACTTAATGCTATAGGGATAGCCTTTGTCCAAAATTTGTTTAAGATAAAGTACCTATTAATGCCACTGTGCATACTTATTTTCACGTTTCAATTATTTATAATTATATACATACATACATAAATCACACCTTTATCCCCTCGCCCCGGGGTAGACAGAGCCCAAGGTAACAAGACCCAAAGGCCACGCTTAGCATGACTGTGGGCGTATTGGTAGAAAGAGGAATCAAAATAGTGATGGGATGCTAGCCGCATCGCCTATAACATGATAGTGATACATTGAAACAGGAAAATTGTAATATTAGTGGAACAGGCCTGGAGGTGCATCTGCAATTCTTTGGTGTTACGGGTGTCCATGTCCATGATTGTTCACTAATCACAAGATCACCCACTTGCACGTTTTCCACCCAATTTAATTGAATAAAAACTAAGCTAAGCTAAGATTTCTACTTTTTAAAGCTCCGTGGTAATGTTTTCACCGTTTTTCTTTCCACCATTTACTCTACTATAATTCTATTCTTCAACAGGTTTTGCCACATGTGGAACCACCAACAGCCTCATCTCTACAACAACGTGTCACAGTTGGAAGCCGAGATGATGCTTAACAAGCAGTTCGCAGTGGCTCACGGCATCCCCACCAACTCCTGCTACTCCGTGTCACCGCACCATTCGGGGGTGTATCCCGTGCACGAACCCCTCTATGAGGCTTGGAGGAAAGTCTGGGATGTGAAAGTCACCAGCACAGAGGAATATCCGCATCTGAGGCCAGCTAGGTAAGTTATGTATATAATCTTCATACTTCATAGGAATTATTGTTTTGTTAATCGTCTTGTTTGTAGGTATTACATAATATGGATAAGAAATTGATTTTTGAGCTTTTTACTAGCTTTTATTTAACTTGCAATGTTTGTTTGTTTGTTAGATGTTTATTTACAGATTTAATTTCGCGTTCTTCCAGACTTGGAATTTTGTACACGCATGTAGTGTAGTTGTATGACGATGCAAGTACTGTTATCTAAAAAATTTACATTGGCAATGACTGTCGCCGTTTACTCGTATCTCAGAAGACATAAATACAAATATCCCCAGTAAACTAGGCATTAAAAAACGGGGATTCAGATAAATAAACACTATAAAACTGAGAGGTTATCGTCATTACTCTCTGCGTGTATGATCTCACCACTAAAAATCTCATTCGTCGGATAAATTGGTAAGTCCAAGTGACCTCTATATGCCGACAAATAGCGCGCGCTTACGCAAAATCTTCCGACTTGATAAACGCTGCCGAAAGCTGAGTCATTGAATTTATATTGCGTAAACAAGGAACGAGAGGGGCGTAGGGATAAGATGCCAATGTGACTGCATGATAAAGCACATGGTAGAACCCACTGCCAATTACTTGAGGAAAGTTTCATGTTCAGTATTTCTGAGTAGGTAACTCATGTTGACGACTGGATAGCCTAGTAGCTAGAGCATCTGCATATGAAGCTTGAGGTCCCGGTTTCGAACCCCGGTCGGGACAGATATTATTGTATGAGAAATACGAATGTGTGTTCTTGAGTCTTGGATGTTTAATATGTATTAAAAAATGGAATTATGTATTTATAGTATAAGTATGTTTATCCGTTGCCTAGTACTTATACAAGCTTTGCTTATTTTGGGACTAGGTCAATAAAATTGATGTCAATTGTCCCTAGGTATTTATTTAGTTGTATATCTTTTTAATACTATTGCCATTGAAGTAACTCAGATGAGATCAAAATTGGGACAGCGTGTCTAAGAAAAATAAGCTTTATTCCTTTCGTTTAACATTGACAGTCAAACAGTCGCTCATCCATCTATCTCGGTTATCGCCCAAATGTACGCTTTAAATATCATTACTTCTGTTGCATCGCCAATCTTTAAGCTGTATACGTTTACTTGTTGTTTGACTGTAAAGTATACATATGTATACATTACAATGCGAAGTAAATCCGAAAATACGCACAGTGTTTTATGCGTTTTGTTTATAACAGCAGTTTGAATGATTTACGTCATTTATTCGACATTGTTTTGTTGTTTTACGGTTGGTATTTATTATACGTCCAAAACACAACATTGTTGTATAAAAGAGATGTTGAGTGCTGCGACATCCCTTTTATTTTCCGCTGATGCCGCTAAACCTTTAACCCTTGTTAGTGTGTCTGGGCTTACGTTTTATATTATATTTTGATACAAAAGGTAATCTTACCTGCCTTTTTGCCTTAAACAATATCAGCGGATATCATGTTTTAACATAAAAATATTATGTATAGAGATGGATCTAGCTAATCTGCAAACTCATTCGAAAACATTAGACATTCGCACAGAACTCACTCCCGGCAACAGTCTGGCTTTTAACGTAACACATCTTTGAATGATTGTGCAACCACATATCTATGCATTATTTTCCGAGGTATTTTCCATAAAAATAATAGTACCAGTTATTAATATACTGTTGTACAAAATAATGGGCAGAGCGGACGTAATGACTAGCACGCCTGTCATAGTCTTAGTTCACTTATCTATCCTAGGCTTGAGTACAAAAAAATGCACTAAGCGTCAAATCTAGTCAAGCACTATGCGAGCCGTACAGTAGAAAAATTATAAAGAAAAATAATAAGAACCCCCTCCTCCTGTTTTAACCTTTTCGACGCCAACGACCTTTATATATGTACATTACTTCAATGCAAAAGCAACCTTCGCTCAACTGGATTTAGGTTCAACTTAAGGCATCGCAATAAAGAAGTCTGGCGTATGGACGACGTATCTTCTATTTGACGTGGCGGCAAAAAGATTAATAAGTATAGGAATCAGTCGCAAATTCCAAATTATAAGCTTCAATAAAACAAACGCGCAAGCGTGCTTCACTCTTAGTCCGATAGCAGCACATGATTAGTAAAAATTTAAATTATGAGTATTCATGAGGGTTTCTCTGATGCAGATTACGTCGCGGCTTCCGTCACCGCGGGGTGATGGTGCTTCCCCGTCAGACGTGCGGCCTGTTCACGCACACACTGCTACTGGAGCGTTACCCGGGCGGCCGGCAGCGTCTCGACCGCTCGATCCAGGGCGGCGAGCTGTTCCAGACCGTCATCAATAACCCAGTGAGTAGCTTTTACCCTTTTTGTGTCAGCAACCACCCTGTGAGTAACTTTCACTCCTTTTGTATCAGCAACCACCCTGTGAGTAACTGTTACTCCTTTTGTGTCAGCATAAAACTCACGAGTGATCTTAACTGTAAGATAGTTTTTTGAGTGTAACACAGTGTCAACGACCGTGTGATTAGCCTTAGTCCCTTGAGAGTACATTTCGTGTATTAGAGTAGAAAAGTACATTTATTAAAAAAAAAATCGTGATTAGTGCTAATATCCCGTCCTTTAGATATTACGTTAGTTTCAACAACTCTTTACACACTTTAGTTTAATAAGCTGGAAGTATTGTTACTATAACAACCTTGTGAGTGTTAATCCCGCAAGAGTAACTTTCGTGTAAGCAACCCCTGCAAGTAGTATCAAAAATAGCGCTCACGGGACCATAGTAAGTAATACTCAACCACTGCTAGCCTTACTGACACACACTGCACACTACTACTACAATAGTATTATATTGGTGTGTTTACCTCCTTATTCAATAATATTTGTCTATTATTTAGATGTATAGAATATAGGTACATGTATCTATACTAGATATTCGTCATTCTCAGACGCAAACAAAACATGTGACCATATTAGAACAATAAATTTAAAAGTTGTCATTTAGTTTTTAGCATTAGAATGAACAAATAACATGTTATAGCTGCTTTCAAATAGTACATTACTGCAGAGGCCGTGAAGTAAGGGATTGCTGGACGAGTTTGGGGTAGGTGGCCGAGTCGAAGACGAGGCCAGATAGAACGAGTCCTGCAATCCCTGTTCCGGCCAAAGCTTGTATAGTGTTTTTCTCAAACAATGTGAGGAAATATTAAAATTAAAATAACTACTAGACAATCAAGTAAAATCTCTTTACTTTTTTCCGGTAGCATATTTTGCATAGCTAAATTTGCCTCCTCTTTTAAATGAGGCGGAGTACAGTTCATCAGTTCCCCGTCACTTTCATCACTAGAAGTCATTTTTATTTCTGTTAAATTATAATAACAATCACTACGAAATACGCATAAGCAGAAAAAAAGATTTTCGATTTGCCACCTTTTTTATTTTTTAAATGTACTAATTTGATCCAGCTATTTGAGCACCATGTTTAACCGCACATAAATATAGTACCATAGATTTTTCTTTTTTATGTCGCAATTATGCTTAGGTACAGATTGTGGTGGTGGTTGGCTGTATGTAATTTTTTCCTTTGCCAATTTAATTTTAGTATAGAAATTTAAAAAATTAGAGCAGCGGACAAAAATGGATTTTCATACTAACATTTGTGGCCTAAGCCAAGAAGTAATGTAGGGAGCCATAAACGAGAAACTTCATGTCCTCATATCGGAACATTAACGCATACATTTCCGAGCATGTTTGAGAAAATATAATTAAAGGCTTAAGTTTATTTCATTTTTGAGAATGATTTGTGTGGCGGTAATAGCTCAATAAATCTAGCTTCCGCTCATTCTAACCGTAAACTCTTCGTTAGATTACTAGGTCGTGCCGAAACTAAGTCTAACTACGACCAAAAATCATTCGTCCAGAGAAGTTGTCCGTTTAGTTTTCGGAACTATGGAAGAGCTTTTGGAAGCAATTAGTGGTCATTTAAGCCGCTGAATTCGAGAAAAATTTTGCCTACAACTTAATCTTGCAACAGGCGTAAAGTACTCTTTCTCAAACATTTTCGGAAATTTTCTCTTTCCGCTAGAAAATAGAACACAAGAAGTGCCTCATTTTTGCTTTTTGAAATTAAAAAAACAATACTTCCCTACCTAGGAGTAAATGAAATGTACTAAAATGCATTTTTCCCGCTTCTTTAACTTTTTAAAACTTCAAACAGTTGCATGTAAAATTGAGATGACGATAGAATAATTCCATACAGCCAGGCTAACCGCTCGGTTTTTATTGCAGTGTGTGTGTAAGTTTTTTAATTATCTGTTTATAATTTCTATGTTTGAAAAAAGTTTTTAGAAGGCGGTAAATAATTAAACTATTTACCTACTTATTTTTTAAACTTATGTGTTTCGTGCAATTTCTATTAAATGGTACTTGTTTATTCCTGATGTTTTTTTTTATTTCCTCATATTGTTTGAGAAAAGCGCTATACATTCCTCGACGGAAACATGAATTGCCTGACGACTCGTCTCTTCTCAAGCCTCGCGTTGCTCGGCTTGCAAACCACTTCATCAGGCAATTCTCAACTTTCCAGACCTCGGCAGTAATGTACTATTAAACAATACGTAAACGTAATACATATTTCTAGACCAAAAATGGATACTTGTGTGGACGAATACAGAACAAAAATGAGATGCTGTGAGACAAAGTTGAATATCACACCAATTCTAGCGATGCTAATACTAGCATAATATAATGTTTTATACCCAGCCTTTAGGCAAAACTTCACTTCGTTGACGCGTAATGAAATTTTTGTCGACCGTTTCTGTCGCCCCCTTAATTCGCCCTAATAAGGCGGCATAAACCGGCGATACTATCGTATGAATGAAACGATGACACAAGAAGCGTCAATATAAATAACAATGCGCGTGGCAGTCATTCTGATTTTACTGTCGGACGTATCGTTCGCGTAAACATTATTACTATCACATGCCTGACGTAAGAGCTGTTATCTTTATTTTGACCGGCGACACATGTTGATGCCGTATTACTGTCGCATTTATGAACTTACATTGCGAATGAATGGAGCGATTTTTACGCTTGTTAGTTTTATTATTCTTACCTATTTGTTTTGCGCTCAACGTTATTGATGCCAACTTAACCTTAACGGTTCACTTCTTTTTTTTGAAACCACTCTAATTTGCTATTTGGTTTTCAACGAGCTTCTCCCGATAACACCCACTTATTAGACAGCTCAATTCGACGAATTCTTTACGCAGGTGCATCTTGTACACTGAAGTGTCTATTCGGAGAAGCACTTGGTATTCAATTGAATGTTACTTCGAATAAAAATAAGCCAATTTCTTGAAATTTATGTAGATGTTTTTCTGTTATAGCCTAGCGTCTAGTCTCGAGCTGAACTCCACTTGAGTTACGTTAGTGCCTAGTGCTATTAAACAGTTTATCGAACCAAATTCTAGGAAGATCTATGTGCATATCCTATAAAATGTGATTATTTACTTGTCAACAGATAAACATATTCATGACGCACATGTCCAACTACGGGAACGATCGGCTCGCGTTGTACACGTTCGAGTCGGTGGTTAAGTTCCTGCGATGCTGGACGAATGTTCGGCTCGCGTCCGCGCCGCCGCTCGCGCTCGCCGACAAATACTTCCAGCTGCGGCCTGACGAGCTCAGCCCGCTGTGGGGGGTGAGTACATACCCTTACACCTTCCGTGTTTCCAGAGGCGGCCACAGATAGACCAAACTGTCGGTAGGACGGTTGATTTAGTATCCAAACAGCATGTAGATTAGTCATGTGGATGCGATGGAGAGTATGGAGATGGATGTCCGTTTAGTAGTTGCAGATGTTGAAAGTGCTTGACACGGTTTAGTCGTCTAAACTATGACTGACTAGTGGCTCTGTGAGCTATGGACCTCGCGAATTATGTATGTATGTACGTAAAAAAAGGGTAAGTACATTGTTATGTAAACAAATTTTATATTATTTTTTGAAATGGCTGAATTACGACTTTTTTTACGTTTTGAATGCATGCATGCCGATCAATTTCGAAAAACTGAATCGACAAGAAAGTCCATATAATTATCGAAACTACTCACAAATTTTCACGCAAACGGAATGCAATCGGTAGAGAAGATCATAAAGACATCCGGTAAACATTTTTGCCCAAGCTGAAACAGAGACGCTTTGCTCGCGGTTCGCGCTCGTTTACTAACTAAAATTAAAACACAGATAGGTACCTTAATATTGACGAAAGTAGGTATAACTTTTTTACTTATTCTTATTTGGCTCATTTAATCTGTATTCCAAAACGGTATGCTACTTGGTAAGTAACACTTGCATTTCGAATTCTGAACACGACTGAACTTCAAAAGTTTTTTTTTCGGTCGTAGGCAACCCAACGCCGTAATGTAACGTTGTATAGTGATGAAACCAGAAAATAATGCGTCTTTGACGACCGTTTAGCACAGGCGAACACTTCATAGAATCCACACAAGCTTAAGTAGATGGTATTGCCCCGCAGACGGTATTACCCCAGAGACTTGTTCTTGAAATTAAGCTCTTTGTGCCGGAAAATCCTTTACACCCCCACAAGCATCTAGACTCTGCCCAGGAACGTTTTTCATAAAATCACAAAGCGAATATTAACACCATAGATAAATTAATAACGTTACTAGAGTCTCATCTCGTGCATATTATTATCCGAATACAACGGTACCGATGTTTCCGCAATATCCTGTAAATAAATTGTCTCAACCTGCTTGTTCATTTCCTGTATGGTTCCGTGTTCAGCGTCTAAGGCTGCTGAAGCTATCGATGTGTCGTAATTGCTGTCTTTGCCGTGGCGTACCCGCGACGCTCTCAAACGGATATCGGATATCGAACATTACGGTATCAACTCCATTAACGAACGCAGAGCGAGAGGCGTCTTCAGAAACTTGCAAGAGACGCTGCGCTGTGTAAATTGTTTTAACTTTTATGACACTGTGCCACACTTGGAGGTACGGTCACGTTCTTTAATTTGGCACCCATTTCTCAAAAAAAACCTTTGAATTGTCATACGAAGATGACAGTTATTCATCAACCTTTCTAAATTAGAACGTGACTTTAAGTAATACTCTCTGATGAGTTCCTGGTATTATATCTATGATACCGTGTTTATTTATACTGACAAAGTACTAAAATAATATTATTCGTTTGAGGAATTGAACGTGTTTAATATCGTTAATACGTTTATATGCCTATACCTCCGAGTGCGGCATCGGTAGGATATTTAGAAATTGATAAGGTTCTCATATGAACACGAGCCTATTGTCTAGAGCTTGTCAGATCTCCCTAATGATGTTATTCAGGTAGTTAAATTTATCAGAATTCAATATTAAGCTGTAGCATCATCAACATAAAAAAAAACAGACAAAAACAATTCCAGGAACAGTGTGACATTTTTTTCCCGAAACCATCTCTGTTTTGATATTCCGAGCATAGCACTATACATGATTATTCTTACGTTAAATATTACAGGATGCTATCGGAGCCGTTTCGGCGTATGAATCAATATGTATTACGGGCGCAGTCTGTAGTCTAATCTCTCATCCGCCTTTCCGCTTCACCGCTGATAGAGGGCTCGAAAATCGCGAAAAAAACTTGGAAATATGTTTGGGGGCGCGATGGGTGATATATAAAAGTTTTTTTTATGATTTATTACCTTCACTCGTGGTCGGAGTGGGTTTTGAATTACCTCCGGTGTTGTATCTGAACTTATAGCAGTGCACACAAATGTTGAGTCGGGTAAAATTCGTTTCGTTCCTCAGATGACGCACGTACTGAATTGCTTTTTATAACACGTAAATTTTAAGAACTAAAGAAGTCCTAATCCAGACTTTACAACTTTTCTGCATCTTTAAAGTTCAGTACAGATATAAAATGAATAGGTAAGACACAGATAGAGGTCACAGGATGAAGTACCTAGTTTGCAGGAGTAAAGTCAAACTGTCAGATATAGGTATTTTATTTGACAAAATCGGTTTGGTCCTGATCATTTTATTTATCTTTGAAGTCAGTTAATGTTTCTGTATAAGAAAATTTGTTGTGTTAAGTATAACAATAACCAATAAAGTTGAAGCTTGATTCACCAACTTCTATGTTGATTTTCAGGTCGACACATGTGGCCTTTATATTTCAGAAAATAAAGAAATAAAATACATAATATTAATAATTCATGTAAACAAAATTGTTCAGTGCATGAAAACGAAATGTTTTATTATCATTGTAAATATTTTACGCTGGCCTGTTGGAAGCGCAGCGCTACACATGTTGATTAAAATCGCATATCCAAAGGTTCGGTGCGTGTAAATGTGCCTAATGGAACATATTTTATTATTTATGTTATTGAAGAATCCCCGAAAATGGTACGTACCTACCTGCCACATCAAAAATACGAATGTTGATACATTCATTATACGTAAACGAAAACACATCAATACTACAGCAGAGTGGCATATTCGACTCCGAGCAAATTTGCCTTGCAAAAACAATATTTATGACGCATGTTTTAATATTTTAGCGGCCTGCGAGATATGTAAAGTATCGTTGAAATATGAAAAGGATATTCCACGTACCTATGTTTGAGATTTGAAATGTGATAGTTCATCGTTTTGTACATTTGATAAATTAAAGTCTGCGTATCGTATTAGGAAAGCGTTGAATCGTGTTTTTTAGAGATAGCATGAAAACATTTGTTCTAACAGACAAATTTTCGGCACTCGTGCAAATATTTGGACACAAAAAGCAAATATTGGTGAAGCCCGGAGCGCCGAACCATTGCGCATTGTTAGTGTTATATAGGGGCTCATGTAGCCGGCCCAGTTTGTGTCATAAGTATGACGCTTTTGGAACCATGTCATTTGTTGGCTGTATAATGAGCTTTCTACTTTGAAGTGTGTCCCTTTTATCCCTTTTTAATTAGGTAATTCTAAGAATCATAGGCACATTATTCAGATGGGAAGAAAGTGTCTTCTATTTTAGCATTCAGATTGTGTGTCCATTTTTTGACGAGCCAAAAGAAAGAAGAGTTTCGTAGTGTAAATGAAGCTTAACAGAAAAGATCTTTACTAAAAAAAATTAGCGGTTACGTAGGTAGTTACTTTTGTTTAATAATGACAGGTTTTTCGATAATATTGTCGATAGTGCATTATTCAAAACAATTTTCATTGAGAGTATTACACGCTGTCACATCTTCCGTTATTTCATGTTTTTTGATTTTACAACTTTGCAGTTAGAGCGGGGCGGATCCAATTTTTGCAAGTTTCGGTGCCCAGCCCTATCGTTATCCACCTTATCCAATAAAAATAACTTAAAAATATCTTAAAAAAGTTAACTACCTGTCTAATGATGTATTATTACCGTAAGAATAAAGAAATGCATTCTGAGCTGATGAGCATAAAAATTGCGCTTATATCATGAGAGTGTCACCCTTACAATTTCGTTTCATGTTTAAACTACAGGAAAATGGTTATACCTACCTACATAATATATACCTACCTACCTACCTATTACTTACCCCCTGCACACAAACAAAATTTACCTGTTTATTATATTAGTACAGTACTTGTATGGAACGTTTTCCTTATTCGGAATAGCAATTTTTTCATGCCGTTTCAATATTCTAATTCAAAGTTCTCATATCAATATTTAAACAAATTTAATTCGACGACAACCCGCTTATTCATTCTATTTACTTTGTAAGTAGATTTTGTTGGTATTTATGTCGCAAATCCAGCTGAAATTCCTTTTAAATTCAAACACATTAATGCCGATCGGATTTGAGTTCAATCGTCCACGAATTATAATCTTTATGTGGACGATTTTCATTTAAGAACGTTTTGTATCAAAAACAGATTTGAAATTTAATCACAGTTTGTTTTATTTTGGTGAAAAGCTCTTCATTTTTTAATAAAGTGAGATGGAAAATAAATCTTATCTTCTTAATATCTAATGACGTGTTTATTCATGTTTCAATGATTTAATAATCCAGAACCTATATGTATATTATTCTTCTTCGCTAAATATCATGATATAAAAAGGCCGGTCTTATATCATGTTGCATGTTGTGAGTAGGTAACTCGCCTGCGACGATATATCTGGTGGCGACTTTAGTCTGGATACTAAGTTACGGATAAACATACTTCTATTAATAAATATAAATAAAATTAACTTGAAACATCAAAGATTCAAACGCAAACATTTGTAATCATCATGCACAATATCTAACTCGTCTGAACAACGAATCCGGGACCTCATGATTTGTGTTATTCTGTCCGGTCGTCCACTGTCTGGTGAAAATGTTTTAATTTGACCATCAGTTGTTTAACGGAGACTAAACTGCTCTGTAACAATACATTTATTTTGAAATTCACCCAGTTATTAATTTTCCCAGAATCCGTGTGACGACATCCGCCACAAACGTATCTGGTCGAAGAACAAGTGGTGCGGTACGCTGCCCAAAGTGCTGGTGATCGGGCCTCAGAAGACTGGCAGCACCGCGCTTTACACCTTCCTGGCTATGCACCCATCGCTCGTGCCCAATCTGCCCAGCCCTACCACATACGAGGAACTGCAGTTTTTCAACAACAACAATTATATGAAAGGATTGGATTGGTGAGTTCTTAGTTATAAAGACGGGAACATTTCGAGATTTTTGCGTGTTTACCCGTCGCTCGGGGTGTGAGTGGTGGTTAGCACGCTTTACGAGTGCGGTAAGACAAAGATATGTTTAAACCTTAAAATCAAATTAAAACATCAAAGACAATTTTCCCATGTTAGATCTACACTGTACACTGTACCAGCTCAAGTTTAATTCCATGAGACATTAAAATTGCCTTTGTAGGTACGTAAAATAATTTGCCTTTTTCATTTTATCACCATGAGGGACAAGTTATTGAAGATTTATGAAAGAAATACCTCGAACACAAACAACAACCGTGTAATCCCAAAATAAATATGACATGTTTATGTTTTATTGATAGAATTATAATGAGTTTTACAATGAAGATGTAACGCTTGCGGCACGGCACAGTGGGGTATTCTGGAAAAATATTCCAGACAATTTACAAATTCCATCCCTTTTGCATATTTTTTTTGCAAGAGTTACGAATGGAAGCGCGGGCGAGAAGTACTTCTTATTACGTTAAATGACCCGAGTGTGTTTGTGCACTCCGTATCTCGAGTCGGTTTTCAAAGGAGTCAAGCGCTCGCAATTTGTGTGGTTATCAGGAACAAACATCACTATTGTTACTTGTTACGGAGGAAGCTAGAGACCACTTGCGTCATTACAATGTCTTTAGGCAACGACAGGACGGTAAAGTGGCGCTTAAATTGTTCCCCCGCTGATAAGTAAACGTGTCTGATAATATAAATGGAGACAGAACAGGTAGCGGGGTTATTTGCATGCACCCCTTGTAGCAAAATACGAAGCAAGCGCTCACCGCGACAACAATGTAAATTCTAAATTAACGATAAATTACTTTGTTGCTGTACAATTTCTTGTAAGACGAGCGCCTCACTTGGTAGTAATTGGAATCGAAGTGTGGCAGCAAAGGTCGAATTCTCGAGCTGTAGTGTAAATTACTCTATCCCGATTCAATCAGATAGCGATTGTGTATATATGTGCACTGTTTGCTATGTTTAGTGCCATATCCGCAGACGTACTGATGAGATAGACCTAGTAAGCGCATTTAAATGAACCCATCGTTTAACATTTTAAATCTACAAAAGCCTGTATATCAAAAAAGCATAATGCAAGGCGTTTCAAAGACTATTAAAAAATATCGATCTGACTCGACTCGGTAATAAGTAAATTAACTGTCGTGATTATAGAAGCATTTTCCCATTTTCTTCGCACAGTATTATTAAATTTTAGGTTCACTTACATGGTCTATCTCGATAGTGTATCTGTGACTCCATCCGTTAGCTGATCAAATGTAATTTACCATAGTGGATGTAAATTGATTTACGTGTACATAGATTGTAATCTAAAATGGTTTTGGTGCCAGGTGTCAAATAATCGTACCGGTATAGGGCAACTCAAATGGAAATATCGCTCGGAAATAATAATTGTGATTACTCTATTCAATATTTGTTGCATTAAAAGGTGCAAAGAAAGAATATGTCATGTTATTTTGTTATACTTAATCTTATAATCTTTAATTTTAAGTTCTCATGATAAGTGAATTGGCATTGTTATTTTTTTAAGCTGTACCTTTAACACCTTTATTTGATAAGAAGATAAGTATTTTTGAAATTAGAGAAGATAAATCGGATAATTGATGGTTTTCCTGCAAATGGTTTTCGAATTCGAACATACTACAAACATGACAAAAATGAACAATACCAGTTGTAAAATTCTTGTTTGAAAATGTGTTTATTTTAAACAGGTACTTAAATTTCTTCCCTCCGAGCATCGGCAACAGTACGCAGATGACTTTCGAGAAATCAGCGACATATTTCGAGGGGGACTTAGTGCCGCGGCGCGCTCACGCTCTCCTGCCTAATGCCAAGATCATCACAATACTCATCTCGCCTTCCAAGAGGTAAGAATGCTACTAAAATATATCTGTAACATATAATATGATTCCCTTTGAGTACATACTTATTCAGAACTGGTGACCTTATGATTTCGGCACATTCTTAATTAAAATTTCCCTATTTCCCTATATTTACGGTATTATTTATCAGTTATTCTTGTTATGTTGTCAAGTAGCATGCACAAGTGCATTTTTTTTATGTCTATGAATATTCTTGCCGTCATATTACATCACGGGCGGTGGATCACTTCAATAAATGCGAAATCTTATAAGCTCTTCCATATCTCGGATCTTGTAGAAGCCAAATTACTTTTTATCAGTCGTCCGCAGGCTGAAAACAATTTTAATTGAAGTTGATCCGAGTAGCGAAATGTAATCCCCAAATTGTGGATATCTTAATTAAAATTAGTTTCCATTCAAATAATGAAAATCGGTATGGATTATAATCGAATTCTGTAGTTACTTTAGACGGCTGAAAGTTCGCCATTATTGAATTTAGGAGTACGGAGTAAACTAATCAATGTAAATTAAGTATTTCCTTTTGTTTGAACTTTTGTTAATATATAAATTCGAGTGCCTTTGATTGAGTAACAGGTTTCTAGTATGTGTAATATGTCGATTCGCTGTACATAGTGTCATGGACGATGTTGTCATCCGATGTGTTCAACATAACATAACATAACAGTTCTTTGAAACTTGTGATCTTTTACTGCTTTTTTACTGAAGTTTATAATAAACATAATAATATTTGCGTCACACGATATTTAGGTGCGGCGAGCCGTAACAATGCGTTATTGAGCCTTTCCACATGACAGGATTAAATGTGTTATTCAATAAACGGTAACATTGTGTTGATCTGTATCTCACCGATCATCAAAACATTTGTCATATTTTTCTAGAGTCATCTAATAGTTGATTATATCAAAAAAGAAAAGATAAACATTACTTTTGCCTTAGAGATCAGTTAGTCAATTGAGTTGACAAAGAAGTCACGCCACAGCTTGCAATATAATATTAAGTACTATATTGCATAATTTTTGTAACTAATAAATATGTAACGTACCTATTTGGTGTTTGTCCGCAGGGCGTACTCGTGGTACCAACACATACGGTCTCACGGAGATCCTGTTGCCAACAACTACACCTTCCATACAGTCATCACAGCCAACGACTCAGCACCAAAGCCTCTGAGGGACTTGAGGTTAGTATAAAATTGAACCTAAGTCTAAAACGCACTACAATTTTGTTCTGCTTTACATTTTTATCATTACACAAAAACAATATACGTCCACCTATACGCCCAGTGTCTTGCTAAACGTGGCCTGTAGGTCTTGTTACCTTAGGCTCTGTCTACCCCGTAAGGGATAAAGACGTGATTTGTGTGTGTATGTACAAAAACAATAAGACGTAAACAACACTAGGAATTCGTAAAGAGACAGCGGTGGAGTTTTATTTAGCTGAAATCTGAAGAATATATCTGGTAAATACAAACGTAACTTTTTCTGAAATCGACCGATTGCCGTCTTAATACTGCGTTCTACGAGTTTTAATCCAACAGACATTCCAAAATTCTATTTTGTACAGAAACCGTTGCCTGAATCCGGGCAAGTACAGTCACTTCTTGGAACGTTGGCTGGCCGAGTACAGTCCACACCAGCTGCACATACTAGACGGGGCATTGTTACGCGCCGAGCCAGCAACAGCCATGCACGCGCTACAGAAGTTCCTCAAGCTTCCGGCACTGGACTACAATAAGCTGCTTAAGTAAGTACTTCAAAGTAAGACGAGCGAAGTGCTATGAAATTACGCTGCCTTACCATGTTTCTTGTTGCATGGCAAGTTGAATCCTGCTAATCGCGGCATGATTTCGTTAATTTGTCACTTTACAGACGACTGTAATTCACTCAGGATTCGATTCCAATCAGTTTAAATATTATAACTTGTTTAATATTGCTAAGTTTAACAAGAATACAGTCAAAGACATTTAACAAATGACATGCGTACTGCTTGTAATTCAAATAAAATTACGTTTACCCTGTGCTTTACTTCGAGTACAAATTGAGGTGTTTAATTTTCGTTTGTGAGAAGGGATTTCGAATCGTTTGACAATAAAATTCAGGATAAACGCACGAATATCGATCCCACGTTACGTGTGCGCGTATCAACGTGCCCCGATGCTACCTTCCTGTTGTTTGCCTCCATCTCGACGCTAAAGATATAAGAGTCCTTTGAGAACCCTGAAGTGTAACATGAAAACAATTTTATGTGTAAACATAGTTACGTTTCCGTCGCGAGTTATTACTTTATATATCGCGTATTTGAAGTAGTTTGTCGAGCTCAATCCTCACAAAACACACAATAAATTTCATTCAGTCGCTATCCGGGTCGAAGGGTCATTAAGTAATTAATCTTTTATGTTCAACAGGTACGACCCGAAGAAGGGATTTTTCTGCCAGGCCGTAAGCAATGAGCGGACGAAATGTCTCGGTAAATCTAAAGGGCGCATTTACCCGCCCATGGAGGAAAGGTCGGCCAAATTCTTAAAGCGATACTACACGCCCCATAACACGGCTTTATCAAAGCTGTTGGTCAGATTGGGTCGCCCGGTCCCGCAGTGGCTCAAAGACGAACTATCTTCTAATGGATAGCATATCTCACAACCTAAAAGGTTGGAACGAGACAAGCGAATACCTCGCGGACTGATCAAAGTATGCGTCGTCGCTGTGCCCTGACCAAGTCGGGCCCGGCGCCGCGGGATGCAAACAATGTTGTTTTTCAAAGTGTTTTCGTGTGACATTATCATTGTTGAAGATATCTTTGTCTATCGATCTTATAATATAATATTTTAAAGAGTGATATTGCAAACGACTTAAATGTTCTCGATCTCTACAATTGAGACGTCGAAGTTTTTTTCACGAGATTAATTTTAACTCCTATTGTTAAGACGTTAGTAGGTACAATAGAGAAGTTCTCGCTAAGTACAGCGACTATTATTATAAATTGACTTGCCCGAAATATGATTTAGCGATATTTTATTTTAATGTATAAAGAGAATATCCGACAAGATTAATGAGAATGTCGGTTTAGGTGCTATTTTAAGTATTAAAAGTACTTTTTCATCGGTTATTTTACACGCTTTAGTTTTAGTCTGGTACCAAGTAATGCAATTCTTGCAGCTGATCACAGAAGCGAGCTTAACTAATTATCATAGTTTGCTGCACTCGTCAGGTGTGTCGGGACTCGGGAGCCGACGTACCGAGGCACTGCGTGTTCGCTATACGTTCGACTTCTGCTCGATCCATTCTCATTCCATTTATAGTAACATGCCATTCACCTACCTGTAAATATTGATTTTCAGAGGAGATACAACTTTATTAAGTACCTGATACGATTTGTATATTTGTAATTATAATTTTACACTTTTCATCGAATAATTAGATCAATTACCGATATCTACGTCTTTCTGTGCCATACAATGAAAACGGCACTAATATTCTTTTTTATTGCGTTCAGTGATTTCAATTTGTTTAATGCATTAGAACAAACTAGTCTTAGATGTGATATAAAATCACAATTATTTTTGTCAATTCAATCCATAGGTAATTTGAAACATTTGTGTAAGTACATTGAACATTCAGTTTGTGTTGTTTAGTTACCTGCAGTTTAGCGGTAAGCGTTCTATATAGGAACTAACAAAATGCGTTGTATTTTAAATAATTAATATCAATGACGACTTGATGACGCAAGGAATGAATACATATAAAAAGTATTTGGTATATATTTTGATATTCATGAATTTATCGGCGAAGAGGGGAGACCGACAGTTGAAATCGACATCTTTTTACGACTTTTTCTTAGAAAATATTGAGTTATATTAGAGGTCGGCACTAAAAACTTGTAAAAAAACTGTTTCTTATAATTAAATAGAATCTAATATTATAACTATGAAATTGATTTCAATAGAGCATTTAATGTTAATGAATTTTAGTTTGTTTATGAATATCTAAGTACATTTTACAAAAATGCTTTATACCTACATTTTAAAATTTATGTCTACACTTCCGATGTTCTTAATGTTGTGAAGTTGTGTGTTACGTAGAAAATGGCCTTACAATGTTTAGAGGCGAGCTATGAAACCTGTATCTTGATTTTATTGTGGTGTTGCTATTGACATGTTTATGTACATAGATAGGGCTCGACGCAGCGGCGAGCCGCGCCGAGGGTTCCCGGGGAACGGTTGTGCTGGCTTGGCAATAAGACGTTCGACTTCAACTTTTACCGCGTAGGAAAATGTCCACATAATCAAATTTGTTTCATAATTAAATTATCATTGTTGTTTTTATCATGTATTAAATGTTTTAAATGATACAGCAGACTGCTCTTAAAATGTGTTCTTTGTAAGGAATTAATACATCACTTATTTTAATAAATGATTTGAATCTAATTTGGAAGTTGGTAATTGTTTTATCTTACAACCTGGTCCCCCGGCGCTCTGCCCTCGTTTCCTCGTTTGATAATTTACAATGCAAACGTGATATAAATTTAATTCTTTGTCCAAAGTGGTTAAACCCTTGATGAGATAATAAAATCAAGTTACTTGGGCCACTGAATCTGCCAAGATGCTTGGGTTGTGATTTAAATACCTACGAGTACAATACTGCCTAGTTAGACCACGATCTGAGTATAGATCGTTGCACGGAAATTATAGTTTACACGCAAATAATGTAGCTTGTGTGTGTATTGAAACAGATGACTCATATCATTCAATCCATTTCAAGCAACGCCCGTGATACTATCTAAACTAATCTGCTAATACATAGAAATAATATGAACAGAAACGCACCATTCGGACGACATTTGTAATAGTGGCTATTGTTTTAAACACACCTACGATTTGAAATGTCTATATTTTTTTCTCCCACCTTGATATAATGTGATACGCCAATACGTGAAACCATTTCCAGGGAGAATGCAATTCTAGAGAAATGCAATCGAACTCGAGCCGAACGTCTTGAAAAATGTATAAGCATCGCTTGCACCGCATTGTTCAATACGATTCGCTCCGGGTATATTTTACATGGGACTATAACTTCCCACTTTTATAGGTGCATCCGAAACAAGGTGCGGTTAGGTTTATAGCCGAATGGCCTTATACACCCTGACGGCTTTCTGGAATAACTGCTGGAATGTCAGTTCATAAAACTGGATTTTTCATGGGTTATATTAGAAGACTTGCTCTAAAAAGTTAGATCACAAAATCAAGCAGGGCGTTTCCATGTAAATTTGTATTAAAAGCGAACTGCTATTGCTCGTCAGAAAATATACTTAAAAACTTGATATTTCGAAGAAGGTCAGTTAACTGTCTAGTTAAGTATGATCAGTACGTATCTGCGTTTAATTAACTGAACAGAACACGTATATATTTCCCAAGGTACTTTGTATCTTTGTGACACATTGAAGTGCGAAATAGCCATGCCATAGCAATAAATATCAAGGAGGTAATTAGTAGACATTCATAAAAAAACAGCTCTTAATTAAACGGTAACGCATCGGTTCATCGTCCCATAAAACAAATTCACACTTCGGTATCATAAAACATCTACAAGGATTACTTATAAGTTATAACAAAGTAGAAAATTTATAACTCTTTCAGCACCATACATTAAGCTCAGACGCTCGGATATGAAACGTTATCGTGGGTCTTCTGTCTCCCACTTGACCTATTTTACTAGGAGAATATTTAAAAAATCTTTACGGTAGGAGCTCTATTTTCGCAAGAAATTTGCATTCAATGAATATAATTGAATTGGCGACGTCGATAACGTCAGGAGGAAACGGGAAGTGCGGTTCTAACCATGGGTTCGTTATTTCTCGATGTAGAAACGACTCCGTTTCCACCCGAACGATGATGCTAATGAGCTAGCCCTTTGCCACGACCAGTAGTGGAAAATCATTAGTCTGATACCTCGATGGCGAGTGTTACTGAGGTCTGTTTCTGTTGCAAAAAGTATATAAATGTAAATTATTACAAACATACTTAAATCACGTCTTTATCCCTAACGGGGTAGACAGCCTATAAGGTAACAAGACCTAGGTTTAGCATGATTGTGGGCGTATAAGGTGGAAAGGGGAATCAAAATAGTGACGGGTTGCTTGCCGCATCGCCTATAGCATGACTCTTAAGATTTTCCATACCATGCCAAGCCACAACATGCCATGGCCCCCAGTTCCCGGTCGCCCCGCTATTCCTACTACATACCTGCCTACTTAAAAATAAAATATTGTTTAAGCATACATTTTAACGGATGAAGTATCAAAAATTGCAATTTCCTCCTAGATGTCGTATCTAGAGCGCCGACTTCACCCCTAAATATATCTCATCTCATCTTTCCACACATTGATTGAGATAAAACTTGGCTGCGACAAGGTACACGAAACGGTTCAATCTCGCCCAATTTACGGTAAACGCGTTCCCTTCGCTGCGTGGTAGGGTCCTGGAGTGAGCAACCTGCGCATTATGGGCTTTATCTTAAAATTACCGACAGTGATGGATGACGCCGCGTCGTAATTCATTTATCTGCGATTAAGGGTCGGCGCTCGTCACGCCAACTATCGGCAAATTGACAAGTTGAAATGTTGTTGCGTTAACGCTTACAAACAGAATCCATTAGGTTTTGCAGCGGCAGTTGTTTAATTGCGCTCGCTATGTGAATTTGTGGTGGAAAAGTTATTGTGATCAAATTCAAAAGCCCTGGTCAACCGTGACAATTTGTGTCAAGTAGGTGTGTAACTCGTACTACCTAAATACTAGGAAATTACTACCTACTTTATTACTATGAGTTTGTATATTTTTGAATGTTCTATTTGTACTGACGGTACTTGATTATTCAATGGAGTGGAGACATTCTTCTTACTCGTTCCTTACTCATGAACGCTTACTTGATAGGTACACATAATGTTAACCAGACATTCGTTTGTTTTACTCGTACCTACCTCTGAATCTTTGACACTAACCTTTGGTTTGCCTGACAAACAAAACAAAACTTTGCTTGTTACCGATTTGTAACTATTTCTATCTGCAATAATAATATTATGAAGGGGACAGATTGGATTGTTTGTTTGTTTGCACTGAATAGGCTCCGAAACTGCTGGACTGATTTGATATATTCTTTCACCATTAGGATCTTACATGATCCCCAATGAACATAGGCTATATTTAATTCTACACTGACGAAGTCGTGGGCAAAAGCTACTGGAGACTGAAATTGTTAAATAAGTATAAGGGATTAGAATTATGCTAGAAGATATATTTAACACTTGTCTGTAAGTAAGTATACCTGTCTCTCATGAAGTATTTTACTCCGAAAGTGAAAGGGATATAATTGCTTATGAATAAAATTTTGACAAAAAGACAGCTCTTACGATTTTTTCCGGTCTGTCTGCTATCTCTCTGTCCATGTGTCACTGACATTTGACATTTTGAAAATTCAGGAATGTATAAAAATATGCTTTACCCAAGCCATTTCTGATGACGCTTATAGTAATATGTTATAGTAGGCAGTAAATCAGACGCCGGTATAATCAGCCGTGCATAAAACGAAATTAGAATGCCAAGGTATTTTAAATTTGATAGGCATTAACTCTTCCTGTCGCCATAAAAATGTCTTAGGAGATGCACGGGGGTGCATTTGCATCACCCAATTATACGAGGGCGTAGATGTAGAGGCATTCGAGGTGCAACGAGATGCTCCAGTTTTATATCTTGACGCCTCTGGTGCTAAAAGATGGTAGAGTGTTAAATTGATCCAGGGGCTCGATTTTTGAGAGCACACGTTCGCTGCAAAAGCTACAGCTATGTACAAATTTCAGTCGAAAGTGGCGAATAATTGAATTGAATATAAATTAACTACAAGTAAAAGAGACGAAAAATACAGCTCCAATTAATTTTGTTAACTTATCGAATAATCAATTTGAGCTATAATTTTATAGCAATACACAGGATTTTTCACTTTCAAGTGGTAGTTTCGAACGATACCTATGATGTGCTAAGTTCGTTTGTTTCATAATGTAAGCATATCGTAACCCTACACGACGGTAAAAGATGCCCATCCCCGTACATTCGCTATAAGTAAACCCGCACTCCCAGGGTGCTCTGATTTGTGAGTGCAGCTGATAACGCGATTTTGATGAGCTCCCTCGGGTTGCCTCGCTTCTATCATTTTCTGATTCACTCGCTAGGAATGTTAATGCCTTCTGGTGCACAAATCGACGACCTGCTAGATGCCAACTATAGTGATAAATTGATGAGGGGATTTGAAATAGAATTGGTTTGAATATTATTATGTGTACCTTTAATAAGCTCAAATTTATCCCGGACATTTAAAAGTGTTTCCTCCATTTTCATAATAAGTACGTCGGTACCAAAATGTTATAGCAAATCTTATGTTATGTGTGTGTTTGAATGGTGTTTGGCAAGTAAAAAGAGACGAATGTTAAATAATTTGACAGAAACTTGATAACAGTTTGCGAATGAAGAATTGCATACGGCTATTTTGAGTATGATTGAAATACACAGTTAAATATGTAAATAAGCAAAGGTTAGTGTCAGTTAATACCTACTAAATTATTTCCTTGTTTTCACCTACTTTCTTGACCAACTAGCGTGAAATAGGCATTTTTATGTGGCTGCGAACTAAAATAATACAGTTTTAGCATGATTACCTTTAGAAAAAAGGCTTTTGTGCACACAGCTCTTCCACAGCAAAGGCAAACTCGCAGCCCGGTTGCCGGCAGCCCTTAGGAGACGAAACGGAAACCTTGTCTAGCGCAATCTTCTGTAGACAGATGTCCCACAAACAATATCTAAGTTTGTGTCGCTTTGTCGTAATATTTGCCAAGACTCTGAAAGCCTCGAGTTGAGTTTGAGCGACTTCCCCAGCTTATTACTATTTGTGTTGCCAAGTCGGGTGTACCGCAAGCGGAAAACCGTTCAAACTATTTTTGTTGTTAAAAACATTTATTGGAAGCGTGCTGACGCGGGATTCGTGTGCATTTGATTATTTCCATTTATAATGGAAGAGTTAGCGCTGCCGTGCGGGGTGAACGGCATGTGTTTACGTCGTTGTAAGTAAGAATAATGGCTGCGCATAAATCAGTGGCATCTTCACATCTTTTTGAATGGATACTCACAAACGCCTGCCGCCTGCACGGGGCGCGAATTTACTCGGTTCAGAGATTCGCGGCGAGAATAGGGTCACGTTTGAATTGCTCTGCTTATTTACGTAGGTACCTATAAATTGGGGAGGATTAACAAAATTAGGGTAGTAACGGCAATATCAGGCATTTTCAACTGGATCGCGTCGTTTAGAATTTAAAATGGGAATATTTTGAGCCCTTTGATCGAGCTCCTTGAAACGTAGCAAGAGGATGGCACATCGGGGACGAGTCAGGGATTAAAAGGTAAATGTAGATGCGTTCCTTTGTGTCCAGTAGGCTTGGCGATTTATACAAGAAAGATTACATTAAGTGAATTTCCTGTCTCCAGGTAAGAAAAGAACTGAGTTTACGAACTACATCCTAGGAATTAGTTCCCTACCAAGTTACTAACATTTAAGTAACCTATTTTTTCCAAGTTGTAGTCACGTTGTGGTAATGTATCAGGGTTGAATTAGGTTGGTAATGAGAGTCTTAACTCACGTAATTGACAAGCTTACACTATCTCGCGCGTGGCAAATTAACCGCGTCGGGCGTCAGTCAATCAATTACTGTATTATGACACTAATTCACACACAGACAAGCACTGATTACATATTCATCTAGTCAATTATCAAATTGAGTTCCGTAATTGGTAACTGTAGAAATTCCTTTGTGTGATTTACTTAAAAATACGTCTCCCTGATTTAGTATTTATAAGACTTGATTCATATTTAACATAGCCCCATATCTGTCATATTATGTTCGATTGGTTTATTTTACTCTAAAGCACAAAGTACAGTTTATTAAAAGTACCTACTTGTTATTTTCATTGTGAAACATAGGTAATCGCCCTAATAAAATCATATAGGCACCGTTCTATCGTTAGAGAATTGATTCCAGAAATAATTGAAAAGCGTCAGAGATTTTTTCCCAATCTTTGTAATGTCCTTCTGTTAAAATAGGTGCCTCTAATGGTAACGTCCACCGTGGCTCTTATCACTATGCTGCTAAAGGTTAATTTTGATAAACCCACACACATCTTCGTCTATCTATAAATGCCATAATGGGTTCAATTCCTCCACCATTACTTCCTCATTATCATGCTTTCACACTTCCAATCCAATCAAGTCAAAGGTTGTTTTATTTTTGATCTCTCCGTGCTTCGAAATCCACTATGAACTATGTTTTAAACATTTTTTTAACGTAATGTATGTAGAGACTTATGAACAGTCAGTGCTTAAACTGGATATAAGCCTCTTAATCTACTTGAAAGCGTTTTTAAAACTAAAAGCCTTCAGCCTTAATGCGGGGATTATCAGCGATGGCTAGCGAGAGTTCGGACGGCGACGAGCAACTTTCGTCGCGACCGATTCATCTATTAATCACAAACTCATGTTAGACACAAATTGTGCATGAGTGCACGATCGAGGCCCTGCCAAAAAGTTGTGATGAAAGTTGTTATTGTAGACCACCCCACTGGTGAAACGAAACTTGCGACTTGCAGGCGTTTATTGGGCAGAAAGTGAGTTGGCGCCCGGCGCTGTCCAACTTTATTCGCCATTGTAGTTTTGGGGTTATTCCTGTGACGACAGGTAAACTGGCAGTTGGGGTATTTAAATTAGTTTGCATTGTTTTTGTAGCAGCGCGAACTTGTTTATATTAAACTGTTTGTGACAAAAGTGCATTAAGCGGTTCACTCTGATAGAAATCGTAGAAACGCCACAGACAGATCGGTATGCCATAATAACGAAAGACGTCTATAACTTCTTATCTGCGTTTGGTTTGTATGGTTACAAGGAAATATGTCGGCAGTCTCATATAACTCCTAATGAAAAATGTATTATTTAGCGATATCCAAGAGTTTTATTTCAAAAACTTAATTCGTGTTAGTTATAAAAATGTAACTATTTTTCATTACATATCAAAACAATCTTTTTTTTTTTCGAAAAATTGTAAACACACTGCGGCGTGCTGTGGCCAAAACCGTTCATTTGAGCCAAGAACTGCAGTAGTGCACTGTAAACAGGGAGTGGAATTTTATGTTTCTTATTTGGGCTTCAATATTCGCTGTAGGCATTTACATACGTTCAAACTCCACGATATACTTCATAATAAGGAATGATAGAGATGTCTGCAGTATTTAATAACTGGCTGGTGGTTTTATAACAGCAACGAAGTTAACTGGAGCGCATTTTATCTTCGCACACACAGCAAGCCGGAGCGGCCTCAAAAATTTGTTATAGACGGCTTCTTTACGCTGACGATTATCTTAAACTTACCAAAGTGATTTTTGTGGGGCATTTTACGAGTTAAACATTGCTAAGGAAAAGGCGCAATTTCGCGCGTCCCTTCAGAAGGGTAAGGACTCTTATAAACATCGGCGCTCCGGTCCGCTGCTGCTAGCGTAATCTCCCCAAAACATAAAAGCGTATGAAAACTTTAGTGTCCATAAATTTTGCCAATACAAGCGAGGACGGTACGAAATACTCTAGCGAATGGCGTGTTAGCCTCAACTTGCTGTGACACAGATTGCAGACTAAGCCCTTTGAAAATTTCGCTAGAGAGTAACCTTTGCGAATCAGACAATGGAAGTAGCTAAAGTACTTGTTAACTCCAACAAATACAAGTTTTAGTGCAGTTAACTTAACTATTTAAAAGGCAAAGACCATTCCAACGCCTGTAACAAAGTTATCGCTTTGGTAATTAAAAGATAAAAATGCTTTTAGAACCGTAAATAATCATACCTACCAATACTTTGTAATAAACAACACCATCGCAAAATACCAGCACCCTTAAGACTCCTCTGACCAAACAGTAAATTGAGGGAGCATGCATTGTTCCACCGCTTTATATCCTCCTTATTGTAAGTAGGGCTTACACGCGTTCAACACGGCATCGGTATTTCAGCGTGATGGAACACCGCATGCGAGAAGTGCGGCTGTACTGTGCCCAGCAACAAAACGAGAGGGCGTATCAACAATTTGGCATTGATTTCATTTGGGAGTAGGTATATTTGAATGGTTGCCGGGCTAGCCGCGAACTCATCAAAGCAAGCAAACATGGGACTGGACACTGGACAGTTAGAACCCGCTCTGGAGTTGTCATTGGATACAGATAAAATTAGTTATACTTATTTAACTAACGGCCAACTGAAGCCAAAACCTATTTCTGCCAGTTTACAGTAGAACTGAAATACTTTCTCAATTCCGCTTTCTTTTTCCTTGCTCCGTGTCATTTGTTTTTACCTTTTGTTTGCGCGGAATCGGAGAATTCTTTTGAATATTTAATAAATTGGCATATTGCTCCATTTTGACTTCAGTCATCTTCAAAATAATTTATTTAACAGACTTGTTAATGCTTTTAAAGTACAAATTATACGAGTTATCTAGCTTATTTCTTTTAGTAAGTATCTTCCCACTACCCCGGGGAAGGACGATTATGCTATGTTCTAATAAGTAAAAACTGAGCGTGAACGGTGGAGGCTATCATTTTGCTATCCACACGGCTCATTTCTCGACCATTTGTGAACATGTTCCGCTGTATTTAGTCGTGGGACAGGCACGTTCACAATTTGCGGCTACGGATTGTCACGATTGGAGCGTGCAATAATCAGAGTTTCGGGCGATATTGGCCCCGATTGCGAAATGACGGACTAACGCCGCCGACCACCGGACTCGCCGGCCGCCTAGCCTGCACTGGCGATTTGTAATTCAATTATGACTAGCCTAGACCGATGCTACAGGCGAACCTTCCACAGACGAGCGCAATAAAATTCATGAGCCTCTTGTTACATTCATGAGAGAAATCGAGAAAAAATACAGTGTGCCGTATACGACGGCGATAAACAAGTGCTGTAGATAAGTTTCACTTTCAGCGGGCCCGACAAAATGATCGACTGCAGACTTGGCAATCTTCGGAAAGAAATAATAAATTCAGCAGAAAAATCCACACCATGATTTTTACTTCGTGTTTTGACGTGTTACCGCATTATTCGTGTTTATTGGAAGTGTCTGGTGAATTTATTATGAGTACCGCGAACCAACAGCGGTAGTAAGTTGGGTGCGAGATGATAAGAAAACCGGCAGTTCTTTTACTTTGGTGAAGTTAGGTTAATTATTGAAAAAGTAACAAAGTTAGCTTCGGCTGCCGCTTTTACAGGGAATAATCGCCTTCGGTCGGGCTCTGGGGGATTTACTTCTTTATTTCTCTTAGACAAGAAAGATACTTCACCCGCTATCAGTTCTTGAACAACGTTTTTCGTTTTTTTAACTCTGAATTAGTAGTTACATAAGAAACATACAGCTAATTAAAAAGTGCATTTTGTCGCTTAAAAGTTTACTTTGCTTAAGAGTGTTTTAACGGTTTAGATCGTAAACAACGGTTTATTTTTTCTAAGCCGGCACCGGACCGCGCGGACGAAGCAACTTCCTATTTTATGAACGCGGCCACGATAAAGATTGTCTTTTATAAAATTATCTTCTCTCTATTTTGTCCTCGACTCTCGCTTCTTTGTAACAAAATTTATTGCATTGTATCACAGTTTAATTATGAAGGGATGATACCTTTAAGATTTATTCGCGTCAGCTGTTTCATAAAATAAGTTATCAAAAAAACTTCAGGCGAATATTTCTTAATTTACATCCTTAAAGTCTTCACGGCGTTTATAAGGGCCGTAATCATTGGCAATTCAATTTCGCCACGAGACGGTCTCGAATACGCATTGCAACGGCGAAATCTGTTGTAAAAACATCGGGACGCCTTTATTTGGCAAACTTTTGTATTAGAAGGTACGTATTTGCATAATAGGATTTGTGTTAGGGAAACGAAGCGGCTTAATATAGACATTTCTTCGGTGGAAGGAATTCCAGGTGTCTTATTAAATAATTTGTAAGCGTGCACAAAGCATTGACGGGCGCAGCCGCGTTTAATTAACTTTGTCTAATCAAAGCCGGGCTCCAAGAGGCTCAAGGCGATTTTACAGCCTCGCCAGGCTCGCTGCGGAGCGGGCATTGCCTACACCTCGTGATATGCTTCATACAACAACAAGAATAAAATCCGGGGCTAACGCACAGTAACAGCTATAATCTGTAGAACCCACTTTTAAATTCGTCGTATTTTTGGTTGCAATAATTGTACTTCTGGTTAAAAAAGTCCTAAACAAAACAGTGTTCAATCGCTATCGAATACAGAGAAACATCTGATTTTTTTCTGTGAAAATACTGTTGATTTGGTGGATGGGACCAATACTTGTGCATGCTGGAGGAGGGCTTTAGTACGTGATTGAGAACGAGGACGTAATATCGGGTAAGCAACTGCGCTACACAGTTTTTGCGACCGGCCCACGTGCCCTCAGCCGACATTAATTACCTACATATGAACAGGTTTAGGGAGGAAACCGAAACCCGAACCAAGTAGGCGGCCCGAAAAAAGGAAGAGGCCACCCGGTGTTCCAATATCGAAGGGAGCTAAACAAACGTAACAAAGTAATACCGAGGCTCGAGAACTCGCCTTCTAAATAACCCTAAAGTGGAACATCGCCTAAGCAGAATTTATATAATTTCGAAAGAGCTTTAATACTCAAGAATCGAAATATTCCATTATCCTCTTATACAAACATTAATTGAACCGAATTTCGAGTCATAAGAACAATTTGACGTCAGAATAGCGCAAACTTAGGGGGCCCTAATTTTCCAGCGATGCTCGCAAATTACAAGCAGCAGGCCTCCCGCATAAATCCAACCTTTTCAAGTTAATAAAAATGATTTAAGTACGCATTAAAAGGATCTTTCGCCCACCGAGAACATGGAATTTATAATGGTAATAATACCGAGCTTGTTATTGTTCTGTAACCGCGTTGCGACACTATGACTATGTACTGCGTCGGATATTTAGTTCCCGGCAACACACTTGGTAATTGGCAACGTAACTCTAACCCTAAAACTTAATAGTATAAACATTAATATTAATGATTTTCCATTTGGCTCTTCGTGAAACCGCGTGAAATGTGTCAACCGAAAATATGAACCTGTCAAAATTCTCTGTGACTTTAGGTTAAACCTTGTAAGTTTGTTCGTGCGTTCGTGTTCTGTGCTTTTAATGACATATTTAACACACCTCGAGACACAATGTGTATACATCTAGTAATGTACTTACACAATATTGTATATCGGATTAAAAGTTTAATTTAAACTGCGTAAACTATTCGTGCAGACATTTCCATACATCTCATGCGGAGTTCCGAATGACTGAAAACAAAGTTCCCGAGTTGGCTGAGCGCGCTAGATTCCATCGATCGTCGACATTCTTTAAATGCATATCCGACTTTTACAATCGTATGAAATTACTTGTACAGTTCTAACTATTCGATTATTTTTATTAAACTTTATGATAACAGAACCTGTTAAATTGGAAATTTGGTAGCTTCAAACAGTGACTTGAAATAAATAAACTTGTGCCAAACCCAGAGTACGAATCAAAATAATATTGAGATCGTTTATAAGTAGAACCTACTTTGCTAAATGCGTAAAAATTGGTAAGTTCAGGGTTAAGTGTATGTTTGGTGAGAATGTTATAGTGAAACTAGAGGTGGGTATCTCACCTAATACTTACGAACAATATACTTAAGTATGCGAAATTATCTGTTGCCAAGGACGTTACAACTTTTGATAGATTGTTTAAGTTCCAAGAACTCCGGGATTGCTTGAATTTCTTGAATTGACAAGCGTTATGAAACTTTGTGGATAAGCTAAGCTACATACTTACCTATTTATACAACATTTTCAGGTACCTACAATCACGTGATGTTTTTTGATCATATTTTTTAGTTCGTTAGATTTTTCGCCTTATGGAACTACCAAAAGACTCTATCAAAAGCATTAAGAACGGCTAGGGAAAGAAAAAAACATCAAAAATCATTACCACCCACTGTCTGTTATCTTGACTAAACATCTAAATTATAGTATTTAAGATAAAGAACAACGCCCCGAAAAGAACATGAAGAAAGAGAAACCATTTGAGATTGTCAATTCGTGGGCTCTTTTAATTTCCTAGATTAATAAGTCCGAGATAAAATTCCAGTTAGGTCTCAACAATAGTGCGGGTCATAAACCGTGGAAACATTTAGCGAATGGCGCAGGGAACGTGGCTGGAGCAGCGATTCATCTGCGACAATGGACGTGCTGCCTAACCTGAACGGGTAAGGGCGTTTTTACATTGTTCTTAAATATGTTTAGCGCGTAAATATCAAATAAGCAGTAAGTTATTGGCAAAAATGTAATTTTTAACGTAAGCTTTATGACATAAGATTTAGACGGCATCTGTAGTGGTGCAGATGAGGGGGAGCTCAAATAGTATCCTGGAAATGATAGCAGAAATTAATTATTTGTAATACTAGTACTACTATCACTACATAGTATAAAATAAAGTCGCTTTTTCTGTCCTCATGTCCCGATGTATGCTTATATCTTCAAAACTACACAACGGATTTTCATGCGGTTTTTTTTAATAGATAGAGTGATTCAAGAGGAAGTTTATATGTATAATACATGCATAATATACCGTGCAAAGCCGGGGCGGGTCGCTAGTGGTTTATAAGCATTTCTGTAACTAACAATCTATGGATCTGAGACATCCGTTTTTTTTATTTGCTGACTGTACTTGCGCTGTCATACATCCTACACATGTATCAAATTTCAATATAATCCGACCACCAAAAGTCAAATTTGATTCGCGAGATTTGACCCAAACATCGGTAAACAGGTCAAGTAAATAAATAGCTTGCAACAAAATAATGCATGGGTGCGACCGCTTAAATGAGTCCTCGCCTACGCAGTGCAGGCGGGGTGGGACGACCGCAGGGGACGAGAGAGGTGCGGGCAGCAGGCGCACTACCCGCCCGCACCACTTTCGGTCCCCTTTGTCATCCTACCCCGCACCCCTATGCCCTCTGCATATGACCATGACTACCTCAGACGCTCTTTTCAATAAAAAAAAGTATTTTTCTAATCAAACCGTAAGACGAAGTTGGTAAATGCATGCAGAAAACACATAAGAAAGTAGAACCTGCTTTTTTGAAGTCAGTTCATAAAACTGTGAAGCCTGATTTTAAAAAATCTTTCACCATTAGAATGCAACATTATCCCTGAGTAACATCAATATTTAAATCTGGACAGACGAAGTCGCGGGCATCAGCTAGTATGTTAATGTTAAACAACAATGCCCACGCCCGAGCTCGAATTTAGTTAAATCGCAAATGCACTTGCGATGAGCTATAATGAAGCGCGTATACTACGTAACGAGATTATACGCGTGGAAAATACGCTTAATCTGAATTTACCCTAACATATCCGTCTCATTCGCACTGATGTTGTAGGTAAGAGACACATTGAGTCTAGAAATGATTGCAGTCTTGTTAGCTACCCTGATTTTTGACTTCATAAAAACCCAGATGTAGAATCAAAATCGGTTAGTAAGACGAGATAAATGATATAAGTAGGTAGATGTTTTCATACATGTTGATACTTAGTTTACAATTATTATTATTTTAATCTATACATATAAAATTCAAAGTCCTGACTGACTGACTGACTGACTGACTGACTGACTGACTTAACTATATATCAACGCACAGCCCAAACCACTGGACTTAGAGACTTGAAATTTTGCACATAGATACCTTATACAATGTAGGCATCCACTAAGGAAGGATTTTTGGAAATTCCCACGGGATAAGGAAAAAACGGGAATTATATATTCGACTCCGAGTGACGCTATCTCAGTAACTATAATAACTAGACTTCAAATTTGATACAAAAGTAGGCGATTACAAAACGAAGAAACTAATTTCAGGATTTTTGGAAATTCCCACGGGATAAGGAAAAAAACTGGATTTATATATTCAGTTTAACGAAATCCTATGAACTATAATTACTAGACTCTTCAAATTTGGCATAGAAGTAGGTGATTATAATAGTAAAATAATATATTAATGGTTTTTGGGAATTCCCACGGGATAAGGAAAAAAACGGGATTTATATATTCAGTTCTACGGGATCGATTTTTCGTTTTACTGGTCGTATAAAACTGAAATTCGGCCTTCAAGTTCCTTTGGGGAGTGTAGGGGAGCACTAAAAAAAGGATTTCCCGAAATTCCCACGGGAACGGGAAAAACGGAACTTTTCATTTTACTGGTTGCAGAAAGCTGAAATTCGGCATGTAGATTGCTTCGGGAGTGTAGATGAGCATTTAAAATAGTACTTTCCAAAATTCCCACGGGAACGGGAAAAATATTTGTTTACAAAGAAATACTGCGGTAGGCATAATATGGCTAGAAACTTGAAATTTGGCACACATATACCTTGAGTATCCTAGAGGTGCACTAAGAAGGTATTTTTCGAAATTCCCACGGGATAGGGAAAAACGGGATTTTTCGTTTTACTGGTCGTAGAAAGATGAAATTTAGCATTTAGCTTCCTTAGGGAGTTTAAGGGAGCATTAACAAAGGATTTCCTAACATTTTTACGGGAACGGGAAAAACCGGGCTTTTACGTTTTACCTACTGGACACAAAAAGTTAAAATTTGTCACGTAGGTTTATTCGGGAGTGTAGGGGAACACTAAAACGGGAAAAAACGGGATTTTACGTTTCCAGACGAAACAGCGGAAGAAAGAGACTTAACATTTATAACGTGTCTTTCTTTAAAGGCTTTAAGTGTACCTACTCCGAAAGCACTCCCCAAAATTTTCGCGGGAACGGGAAAAAACTTATTTTTTCGTTTTACATCTTAGCGCGTAACTACGAAGTCGCGGGCAAAAGCTATTTGGGGTAGGTATATTTTAGGACAGCCCTATAGGTTAGGTTAGGTTTGTTTTATAAAAATCCTGCAATATTTACAGTTTCAGAAAAATTAAGGCAGCGGGGCAATGCGGGGGCTTGCTTGCATGCTTGCTTGAGTCCTTGCTTTGCATGCTTGATTGCATACTTGCTTTCATGCATGCATGCATGCTTGCGTGCTTACTTGCATGCATGCTTGCTTGCACGCTCGCTTGCATGCATGCTTGCTTGCACGCTCGCTTGCATGCATGCATGCTTGCTTGCACGCTTGCTTGCATGCTTGCTTGCCTGCTTGCATGCCTGCTTGCATGCCTGCTTGCATGCCTGCTTGCATGCCTGCTTGCATACTTACATGCTTGCAGGTTTGGGTGCTCGCTTGCTTGATTGCTAGCTTCTTTGAAATGCTCATGGTTCACGCGTGCGAAGCCGCGGGCAAAAGCTAGTTCAAAATACTACGGTATAAGGAACTTCTCGTGTCAACTAACATTTTCAAAAAAACATGTACCCTTGACGTTTTTTTCCAAAATGATGACATTTTGGGTTTTTCTGAATCAGAATTATTAGCACTATTTATTTTTGTAAAGAAAAACAGTGTCCATTGGTTTTTTTGTCAATTTTGTGACACTATTTTCATACGATTTATATGGGGCGTCACAAAACTGACACGAAAAAGTTGTACGGGAAATTAAGGTAATCTGGTTGGCAAAAGGGTACACGTTTTTTTGAAAATGCCCCAGCACGCGTACAGTCCAGGGCATAAATGTCGATACAGCCATCGTGTCAAATATATGTGTGCCTATTAGTGGCGTGGCGTCAAGTATATCAGAAGGCAAGCCGAAGGGAATTCACCTAGCCTTTTCCTCTACTTCTGCACAATAAAAGTGCCCAACTGCCTTAAAATAGGCAAGCCGGTACCTATAGATGTTTTGACATTTTGATGACGTAGGTACAGATATTTAAGCCCTTGACTGTACAAAATAAAACGAATTTCGAAAATTGTTAAATACAAAAAATATCGCATGCACATTTTATACGCGTTTTAGCTAGTCTTTGTATTTGGTAGGCATCTGAAACATTTCACAACCTCTGTAAATAACAATAGCAATGGTCGTCCATTCGATAAAATTTACTTATAGCATGTTAGAGTTCATGCAATTTTTTAGGCACCTCCATTGATTTGCACTAGCGTTCACGTAACCTAAACACATTCATCTCGATACTGTGTCGCTACACAATTTCTGTGTCCCATCCCATGGTATAGACTATGTCGGATACATGTGGAACAAAGAAAACAGTACTTCTTGTGTTACGAATCTCCGCACGTACACCTATTGCAATAAATACCTACTGGTATAATAGAGGTGCTAAACTGGGCTGATACAAAACGCACACGTACATGTATACATATCGGAACTAGATGGGTTTAAGTGTCGTACTGTACAAAATAAGCTACGACAATCAAATAAAACGGATGATGTTTGATTATTAAAAATGCTGTTAGATGTTACTTGATTTATATTGTGCCAACTTAATGATAAAAACTTAAAAAAAACATTGGATAGTTATACCCGCTTCAAGCGGACAAAGAGAAGCAAAAATTCGTTGAAAATTATTTATTATTTACTAGCTTTTGCCCTTCGAAAGTGTACAAAAATCAGCCAAATGCGAGTCGTACTTTAGCACGAAGGATTTCGTACTACCTACCTACCTCAACGAAAGAAACCCGTTTCCCACATGGACACCTACTTCCATTATTTTTTATCCCATCCTTTTGTCCTGTGGGAAATCCGAAAAATTACTTCTTATGCCGCCTACGTTATCTTCAAAGAACATGTCTACTAAATACAAAGTCTGTATTTTCTATACCTTCCTTTTATCCCGTGGGAAAATTGCTTTGTAGCGAGCCTTTTTGACTATCAAAGAATAGGTACCTACGTCGGCCAAACACCAAAAAAACTATATTAGCAAGTCAAGTTACTCGTTTTTTCTTATCCCACGGGAAATCCTGAAATCACTTTTCAGATAACAAATAAATTCAGATAATAAATGTATGCCAAATTTAAAGATTCTAATAGGTAATAATAGTTACGGAGATAAGAACATTTCAAAGTATAAATCCATTTTTTTCTGCCTATCCCGCGGGAATTTCGGAAAGTCTTAAATAAATTTTCAGCCGTTATGATTCCCTACTTGAGTGCCAAATTTTAAGACTGGTAAATATAGTTATGGAGATAGGCTCCCTTTTCAGTGGCTTTACAAACCCCATTCATTCCCTGTCCCGTGGGAATTTTGAAAAATCCCTCCTTAGTGCACCTTTATGATGCTGAAGCAATATTTGTTCGCAATCCCGCGGGAACTATTCAATTTTTCGGGAAAAAAGTAGCCTATAACCTGGCCAGTGATTTTCTCAACAGATTAATAGAATTTGCATCAAAATCCATTCAGCCGTTTTCACGTGATGCGCTCGCAAATATATAGACAAACAGATAAACAGACAAAAATTCTAAAAACTGTTGGAACGTGTTCTGTTATAGATTCTAAGTATCCCCAACCATTTTTTTTATATCTTCCATGTACAGAATTTAGACCCTTTTCCGCCTTATTATTATGTATAGATTTCACAACATAGAGACAAATTAAAATACGAATTAACTATTCATTACTTAACACAATCCCATTCAATTTGAACTGACTGACTCCTAGAGATCCCTCACTCAGTTAAAAATAACCTGGTCGGAGATTTGTTCTTGACTGACCAAATTCCAGCTATGGTTCAATTCAGTCCTCGGGAGCGTTCAACACTTTTTTTTGTTTGTTGTCTACCTTGTAGAAAATGTAAAGGGAATCAAGCCCATGCAGCCAAGTAATAGTTTGTTCTAGTCATGTCACGTCAGCTCCTCATACCTTTCGTAAAACGATAGAGTACTTACTATACAGCGAGAATAGCGAGATACGGTGACTGCGAACAAAACAGAGCGAATACACATCTTCACTTAAATTCTTCACTTGCTCCGTCAATAGATTGTACAATATGCTAACTTTATTATACACGAAATAACATTAAATAAACACAAAAACTAAATTGATTAACACGTTCAAAGTCGTAACGCTAAACGTCGTAAAGCTTTATAGTTGTACGAAACGTAAGTAAGAAAAATAAAGTTATTTTTCAATTTCGACTGAGACGAGAACACAGAAAACAGAAGAAAAATCTAGCTCGTAAATCGAATCCAGTTTCTCGTCATTCTGCGTCGCGTGCTGTCCATATAACAGTCACCAGTAAGTATGTTCAGTATAAGTTTTCGCTCACAAAATACGTCTCGATTGCGTTTGTTAAAATGTCAATCACTATGAGAGCTGTTTGTTCTCGTTTAGTTCCGTTAGTGGCGCTGCCAATTTGCCCATAGTTTCGTGCCAAATTTCATGTTTTGTTTTTAAGTCAAAGGGAAATATCCTACAGATTTTGATTTACTTGGTACTGTCAAAACTGTGCACACGGTCAAACAGACAACGAAGTTATCTAAAAGGTTTCGTTATCTTTTTTTTTTTAATGTCGAGCCTGTAGCTAACTATAGCCAGAGAACAGGCAGAAAGCTGAATACATTTTCTATTGTAGCTGAGATCTCCCTAATATCAGATTTATGGGCTATTAGCGCACTCCGGACACATTGCGGCGGGTTACCGGCGCGTTGACGGTTTTATGCGCCTTATCCATAACTCATCATAGGGCTGCGTGGCAGGTTAAGAGGGCAGGGGCTGATAATTTTTTTCATACAAACACGGGCACTAAAGTAAGGCCAACAAGACGAGGTAAAATACGTAGACAATCGGACAGACCACTACTGAATTAGGTATATTGCGATCGCGAGCAAATTTTTATTTATCCTTAACTCTCGTACCCAATAATGGTGTCGGTTGGTCGGTGGTGAACGGTCGTCGTACAGGAAAGCATTCAGTACCGCAGTTGCCAACGTTCGTACCCTTGAACGTGTATTTACATTCATTATCCTGTAACCTTGGCCTTACTTTGGATTAGATTTCTGTTATATGTCTCATGTTGATATTCCAGAAAGTTGAGTTTACATAATTGAAACCACAGTTAAAACGGTTTTTTTTTTTCGAACGAACGGCACGGTTGTTTTAGTGTATAAGTCATGTATAAATAGGCTACATACGTGAACGAACTGTGTCTTTATTTAATAATTATTGCCTCACGGTAGCTTTATTAAATAAAAGTCATTTAATTTACTTTATACTTACTGCACATTCGTAATGCACAATGGATACTATTTCTATCTATCACACTATAACACTAATTGACCGAGTTGATCGAATACTCAAGAATAAAGAATTATATTATACTCATCATACACATCTGCCCCAGTTGGGTATCGAACCCAGACGCTCGAGCTTTCGTAGTCACCTTTTGTAACCACGAAGCTATATATACCATTTAATTAATGTTGCTTATGATCCGAGCTCGAGTGCTACGGTCTACGGTGCTACGAAAGTTTGCTACGCGAAGAACTACGTCGTAGCGCGCGACCGACACCACGCAGGTAACTTTGCTGTTAATTTCACACTCATGTCTTTTTAACAACTTAGTTCTTTAAAACTGAAATTATGAAATTATTATGAAATTCATTAATTATGAAAACTGCAATCAAACACACTTTTTTCCAAACCTCAGTAACTCCAAAAATTATTACGAAAAAAATATTTTATTGAGAGGCATGCCTTATTTACCCTGTACCCGCGACATTTTTCCTATTTGTAAGGTACAAGCCTAACAGTAATACAGACAGTTTAATTAAAGGTGACACGTAATACGACCACGCAAAGCCACTAGGTAGTTATTAGCGCAACTTGCATAGACAGCTATGGCCATTGCGATAATTGGTCGTCAAACGGGTAATTAGCTGCGCGTCCGTGATTGGCTGGCCGGCGGCGCGAGATGGCTCACAGCCGCACTAAGTGCGCGGACAAATTAGCCACAATACAAGCTATTAGAGTTATGCTCTGTGAAGCACTCAATGTTAAGAAGTAATTAGTGTACATAACGCAATTAAAAATGCACAGGTAGATACCAAACTGCTGATTTATTTAAATATTGACAGTGGACGTATAATTAGTTTTCGTGAACGCCTTCGATTGATGGTGCTCCTCTGTGCGGTTAGTGTTTCTTGCCTACGTGAAATTTTTGAATGAAGTGACGGCTGAAGATTATTTGACTTGCTACAACATGGTTGTTTTTAAAAATGCGAGTTTACCATTTTATTGAAGGCCGAGTAACACGCCAGCTGTCTCAACTATAGGTGAACTGTTGGCCCGCTTGTTGGCTTCACGACATATTATAAAACAAAGCCCTCCGCCGCGTCAGTCTGCTTGTGCGCGATATACTAAAAAACTATTGAACAGATTTTCATTTAGTTTTCATTAATATACAGCGTGGATTTGAAATACGGGCGAAACCTTTGACTAGACATATTAGGCTTTAGCGGTACACGCGATACTCAATCATATTTTTTTAATTTTCTGACTAACTCGACATAATTAATTTTTAAAGATGCTGTCGAGCAGCATTGTTACGCAAATTTATTTTGGCTGTCACAATAAATGACGTTAAACTGACATTATCTTAACTGCATTGTTTAGTGTACATTGCGTACTGAATAATTATGTATGGTTTTTTGTCTTATTTTTAATAAAAGGTACTAACCTTAACGCTATTTCAAGATTCGCCCCTATTCCGAATCCACGCTGTATAGTGTAATTCATGAAGACGATTTAAAGTATACATTTGTCAAAGTTTTTTGTAAATTGTTTGAAATATGACGATAATTGCGATGGCGCCGTGTTAGTATATACTTTGCACGTGTGACGCCGCGGCAGGTCGCTAGTTTAGTATAAAATGTGGCTTGGTCATTTGATTTATACAGTTTATTATTACTGTGTTCCACTCTGGGCATCTGAAAGTAAAAGACTGGGCCGCCACCTGCCGGCGGACAGACCGCGTCTCTCTATAGTCTGGTCACGTGCGCGGCGATAGGTGAATCAAATTCTATTTACTCAACTGGTTTGAAGGAGCCCCGTGCTCCTAGGATATTACTCCTGTTGCCAGAAAAAAGAGGAAACTCAGAAAGTATATTATACCGGAAAAATATAGCTAGAAATAGCTGGTTAGATTAGAAATAAGTTGGTGACGGGGGCAATCGAATGCTTGTTTTAACGGAGTATTATAAAGGAACTCTAAAATTAAGTAAGTTTAAAAACGAAAGGCGTACTACAGAAAAAAAAGTCTATTTAGTGTAAGCCGGATTTCCGCACTGAGACAACAGAAAAAAATTATAAGTGCTTCATAGTATTTCTATAGAAAACAAAGGATTTTTAATCTTTCACGGGAGCAAGGCTGCGGGCATAACCTATATGCTGTCAAAAGTGCAGAATATAGAATACTACACGGAAGAGTGAATGACAATCACAACCCTCCTTTTCAGCTCTACTGCAGTCGGCTAAAATTAGTTATTTGTAAGTGGCGGAATAAGGGTACGTACAAAAAAATAGAAGTTTGTTTTAGGTTTTAGCAAAAAGTATAACCGACAAGTTTACGTTCTCGTAGGACGAGACGAACTGTCATTCGAATAAAATCGTGTGCAACGAAAGCCGTTTCCAAGCTATTATAATTGCGCACTCTTTTAAAAATACTAAGGATCCTTATACATAATGGAAATCGCTTTGCAGCAAGCTGGCCCTAATGCACTGCATGAGGCCATTGAATGGGTGAGAATGTAAATATCGTTACCGTATCGGACTCGCCTAGCCTTATATAAATCCTGAATGGAAGCCCGGACAAAAGGAGTAACTTGCAGACAACAAGCTGAATCTCATTATAGGAGGCAAACAAGAAAACTCCGGTTCAAAGTGGAGAGCTTTTGCTTTTGCATTTTTCAAAATCAAATCCTCCAGCCTGTCGCTAAAGTTAACTTCGTCATAAAACAAGATATAGAACTCGCCTCACTTGAGCAAATTAAATATTAAATGGAATTTCCATAACTTCTAAACTTTACTGTGGACTGCCTACCCCGTAAGGGATAAAGACGTGAATAATATGTATGTATGCATTTCAAACTGTCTGTGCTTTAATACGTACCCGTTTAAAGTTAGGTAATTAGGTACTTAATGCGAGAATTTACTGGCACACAAGTAATTCAATCTTAGCCTTCAAACTTCTGCAAACCCTCGGATTTTGAGGATTCTTGTAATTGTGGATGCACTGCTTGGTCTTAACGTTAAATTATCATTGGGTGTAAAATTCTTCCATGCTGGTCTGGGAGTAAAGAAAAACAATGTGCCAGTTTGCTTCTCTTCCCGTGCAGATGGTAAAAGTCCATCGTGGGAATGGGCGAAAATCTTAGAAATCATGTAATAGGCGATGCGGCTAACAACCCATCACTATTTTGATTGTCATTTCCACCTATACGCCCACACTCATGCCAAACGTGGCCTTTAGGTCTTGTTACCTTAGGGTCTGTCTACCCCGTAATGACAAAGACGTGATTTATGTATGTATGTATGTATGCATGTGTAAAATGCGCCTTTTGCATCCCCCTGTTCGGATAACAGGTGATAGACGTGAAGCTGCCAATATACCCACTAAAAACTACACGTGTTCCCGCGTGGCCATAGTTGGACCTCATCGGTACACAAAGTGACGCTAGACGCTCTCGCGATACCTCACTGGTTTATTATTACGCTGTCATTAGTTAACTCTCTTATAAAATACCATCTCGATATAATTTACCGTCGTATATCCCGCCCACTACTTGCAGGTTTTATGAATTATAATTACCGATTTCATGTCTTGTGAATTAAGAAACTTTTAATACCAATCTACACGACGTATAACAATTTAAAAGTTTCTTCTCAAAGTTGCTCTCGCGCCGTCTCTACCTCTACTTATAATCGTAATAATTTCAGCTGCCAAAGTTTCAGTAATATTTTTAATTAATTCGGCTAGAAGCTGAGAACGGAGTAACGAAGAGGCGTGTAGTGTAACCGCGGGGGTATTGCCATGGTGTGCTATGGTGGAATTGCAACCGCCACGGCTCGGCACCGCGGAAGCCACATTCGAAATTATGCAGAAACATTACATGCATTTGTTAAATGGTTCATTCGAACATTTTGTTGTTTTACTTCAGTAACTTTGATTAGTTTTAACACTTGGTAGATTTGAAACAAAAATCATCATACTTATTTTGTATTAGTCTGTTTTAAAATCTTGCTTTGTCACATTGATAATTATTTTTCTGTATATTTATTTTTTTACATAAGTTAGGTTTTTACAATATTCATGTAAAAAGTAATAAAACAATATTAATACAAACACCAAATTATATAAACCTAACCTAGGGTGCAGCCGGCAGCGAGGCTGGGCCTAAGCTACCGGTGGTCAGGGCGACAGAGAGAGGAACCTCCTGACTATCCGAGCCGTGTCCAGGAGTACCGCCTTCTGTATCTGACCCTTGACCCAACCACCTAGCGAGAGCCTTTTAAGGTGACGGTCAAGGCTCTTCGTTATTAGACCGTTCGCCGAAACAACTATCGGGACAGTGATCGTAGAATCATCAGGCCACATGGCGGTAACCTCGTAAGCCAAGTCAAGGTACTTGCTGACTTTGTCCTTCTCGGCCTTCACGAGGTTCACGTCATGGAGGATCGTGATACCTACGATTATTATTTTTATTATTAAATAAATCAGTCTTATTTGTGTAAACTCAGTTCACGTAGATTATTTGCAAAAGTTTTTTTTCTAATGGTCACTAGTGCAAGCATTAGAAGTTGTACAGACTTGACAATGTCATACATTTTGACACTACTAAACAGCGCCTTATATAAAAAACTAAACAGTTTTTTTTGCTACAAGTTGTTTTATGTACTAATTTCATGAAGAAGTAGTACTTTACTGTAGTAAAAGATTTTTAATGAAGCATGTTCGAGAAAATTGTGTAAAGTAAATATATGTATGTTAAATATAATACCTACCGGGAAAGTAATAAAAAGTAGGTCAAATATAATGAGATCGTGTTTATTTTGTTATTCATCACATCACGTACGGTGGGATGACGACTTGAAAAATAAACCGCGTGTTCTTTCTCGTTTAATGGGTTTTTGTTAAGGTTTTTTTGGCATAAGTTATGTACTCACCGTGTACTTGCCTAAATTAAAATTTCGGCATAAAAAGCGAGTTTCAATCAAGACTCATTGAATGCTGAACAAACGTTCGTCGAAATTCATTTAAGCCGTTATTTTAAATCGGATCGCACCCCTCATCAGCTCTGATAGAAAGCTAATTTACTGCATTTGTTTCGTATTTTAATTAAAAGGGCTTTACCGGCTTCAGATTTTCTCTTAATAATTTATAACAAATTCATTAGACAGTCGAAGAAATGAGGCAATTTAGGCAATCATTTGGTGAAATTCAATATACAATAGGTACAATACGTGTTTGATGCTTTTACACCAATTGAAATGTAGGATTATTTTCTAAATACCTACCTATTTACGTAACACAAACCCACGTTTACTTCATTGCGTAGGCTGAATAATAATTAACAAAGCAATGTGATATATTTAACTATCTTCTCATAGCGACGTAGGTACCTACTCCATCATATCAGAAGTAATTTAAGGAAATTCCCGAAGGTGTATCCAATGGCTAGACGAAGTCCGGAATATTGGTTGGGACTTTGCCTCTCATCTAATAACCGCTTGCACTATACATAATTACGTTTACATTGATGGAATTAAACTTAGTCTTATTTTAATGGATTAGGTAGTAACTAGGTACGCTTCTTTCATCTGAACACGGCTAATTCCGATACACTTGAGAAAAAATAAAATAATCAAACGCTCAACAGATCTCTGGGATTAACTGCTCAAGATTCATATTTCAAAAGGCACTTATTTAACTGTTCACCTCTTACATACATGTTCTTAACGTGAAAACTAAACATTTTATCTTATGATTTAACACACAAGAGAATACGAGACAACGACATGTTATTATTGTATGCCAGAGTTTCCGTTAAAATTAATTCCATTCAACTCGCTTAATCCATCAAATTCTGAACTAACGTTAGACATGGCCTAGCCACCGTGGATCATTCAGTCCCGATACACAACTGGACGTTTGCCAGATTATTTGGATATTCAAAACAAAAGAACAGCCCATTTGCAATCGAGCTCGGTTGATCAGCCATCAAAGTCGATACGCCGGTAAAACTGAGTGATCAATAGCTCAGCGGCCTAGCCTATCCAAACCCATTTGTCTACACGGGCCGGGAAAGCCTTTTACGGTGCCGTGTGTAAAGAGAAAGACGGAAACGGTATAGTGAGAGCGAGTATATTCGTGTATCATGCTACCGGTGATAGGTTTCTTTGTAACTACTGTGTTGTAACTAACTTTGTATTTATTATGTTTTGTTTTTAAAATTTAATAACTAGGTACGGATTTTTTGTCAAAAAATGTGGGTGTTCGTTTTTTTTGTTAAGTCCTGTTGGAGCTGATATTATTATTTGAATGTAAGGCGATGCGGCTAGCAAGCCATCACTATTTTGTTTCCTTTTTCCGCCTATACGCCACGCCTACAATCGTGCTAAACGTGGTCTTTGGGTCTTGTTACTTGTAGGCTCTGTCTACCCCGTAAGGGATATAGACGTGATTTGTGTGTATGTATGCAAGTTCTTTTTTAAGATTATAAAAATACTAGTGTGTTTACAAGCAATGCAGTATTTTTTACTTTAAGCGTTTTAAGTAGTAAGATATTTTTGCGTTAAATTCAAGTCAGTCAACTTCACCTAATCACGTTTCGGAATTAGCAAAATGTTAAGTAAACCATCAAGAACAACGTCATATTTTTGGTTCCGCAATAAAAACCGATTTCTTGCAAAAACGGTTTTTTTACGTAGGACTGGCCAGAAATAAGACTCTAATGGCTAGTTAAATAGCCATGCAGACCCGATTAGCTGACCACACACATGCTTTTATACCGTTACCATTTAATATGATACTCCGTTTAAATGGTAAAGACAGCGTAACGTGTAAATGCAGCTGTTGTAGACCGGCGGCGCCTGCACCACTGGCGCAAACAAATTTTAAAATGCGAAATGTTTATCAAAAATGCAAGTAATTTTATAGAAGCAAAAATATTTCTTTTTACCTACCAATACTAACAAATTGACTTCCACGCTGGTCTGGGAGCAAAGGAAAAACATAGAATGTACCAGTTGCTTCTCGTCCCGCGCAGATGGTAAAAGCCCATCGAGGGAATGGGCGAAATTCTTAGGAATCATGTTATAGGCGATGCGGCTAGCAACCCATCACTATTTTGTTTCCCCTTTCCACCTATACGCCTACAACCATGCTAAACATGGCCTTTAGGTCGTGTTACCTCAGGCTCTGTCTACCTCGTAAGGGATATAGACGTGATTTGTGTATGTGTATGTATGTAATGCTAACAATAAAGTCGTGGTAGCCTAGTGGTTTAGCCTGTGGCCCCTCAAGAAGAGGTTCGTGAATTCGAATCGCGGGCTCGCACCTCGAAGTATGCGGAATTTATGTGCAAAATTACATTTGAAATTTACCATGAGCTTCTCGAAAGAGAACATCGTAAGGAAACCTGCACACATCTGCGAAGCAATTCAATGGTGTCTGTGAAGTTCCCAATCCGCACTGGGCCCGCTTGGGAACTTATAGCCCAAGCCCTCTCATTTTGAGAGGAGGCCTGTGTCCGGCAGTAGGACTTATATATACATATATGGCTTGATAACGTTTTTTTACAGTTTGAATTGTACTATAAATCCGTATACCTACCTAAACAGCAAATGTTCGTTCCAATAGGCTCAGCTTGCTACATTAGCCACGGATAAAACATTGTAACTATCTCTTTCTTAGCGTTAACATGTTTTGAGCGGATAAAGGGTTTACTTTATTTCTAGGCAATCCATTAGCAATATGATTAGACAATAGCTTATAAATTCCATCCGGTTAGTTCGCTGAAGGTTGCTCTCAGGCGAGATCTTAGACCATTTATGAAAGAGCTATACCTACACACACAGAGTGATAAGTATCAGTGATATCACAGTCATTGTGTGAGCAGTTCGCCCGCCAGTTAGCTAACCTCAGCCTTTTGATATAACGAAAGGAAAAAACCCATTTTTATACTGCTCAGCATCTTTTTCTGCTATTCAATCTGCAGTAAATTTTCATCGTGCTAGGTTTTGTGGCGTAAATAGGACCATCATTTTTAAAGAGGATGATTATATGAGCACGAATGTCTAACATTTAAATATATTCTAATGAAATGTTCTGATTAGAGCACATTCAACATAAAAAATGATTGTAGGTATAATATTTACTTCATTAAAGTAAGTATATACAGATAAGTATCTGAATTTCTTTTATTAGTGTTAGGTAGTTACCTGAGCTAAGCGACATAATCCGTTTAAAAGGTTAATTTAATATAATACATACATATTAAACACGCCTGTATCCCTTACGGGGTAGATAGAGCCTAAGGTACGAAGTCCGAAATTCCACTGACGTGGTTGTAAGCATATAGGTGGAAACGGGGAAAAAATAGTAATATATAAGTTGCTATCGACACCGGCTATAATAAGATCCCAAAATTTTTTGCGATTTTGTTAATTTAATATTTTCAGTACCTATTCGAAAAATTTATGTTTCTGTAACCCCAATTCTTAGAATTATTTTTTACAGAGCGTGATTTACGTGAGCTACTTTTTAACGCGAAAAATAAAGAACTCCAGCCGTGAGAAGCCGCGGACAAAATTAGCTTGAATAAAGAATATTCACGCTGCTCATAATTAAATGATGGTTTAACTTTGAAATTGTACAAGCTCTTGATTTATTTTTACTTGTCCTGGTGTTTATGTGTTTGTAGTCAAATCTTCCTAGTGAAACGGACTCAGGGATACCCGTAATACCTACCAAAAAGTTACAGATGCGTTGCCAGCTTTGCCTTCTCTCTTCTCCGACTGTCTTACTCTTATTAACGAGTAAGATGGAGTCGACAATCCAGATTGATCCTACACAAAATCCTGCCACCCACAACATGTATGTATGTATGTATAACTCTTTATTGTGCATAAAACACAAGAAAAAGATGAATACAGGACAACACACATGCACAACATATAAGTACGTAGATATTAAAAAAAACTTATTCAAATATGGAGGTGCCAATTTTCGTGGAGGGAATATTCTCAACATTGATATTTTAATAAGTAATACACGGAAGTTAGAGACAGCGACACGGGAGCGACGACGTGTCAAAAGCAATCAAGAGGTCCAAGGAGCCTCCCTAATTACTTTACGTCGCTCTGATTAAGAGCCGTAACACACTGCCGTACCGTGACATATTTTAAAATAATTACCGCGGCCCTACTCATTAAAAATGTCTCATCTGACGGGCACCTAACTCTCAAAACAACTACAATTACTAAGAGTACATAATCCACAAAGCCTTGTTGAATCACGTAAAAAACAAAAGATTGTAAGCCGCTGTGATTTTCCACGTTGAAATGTTTGTCCAGCATCAATAAGAGGATCAAAGACTGAGTAAGCCTGCGTCTAACTACGCCCGCCCAAACCCGCCGGTGGGTTATGGCTCTAAAACGCGAACCACCCCTGGCTGTCACTGATTGCTTTAGCTGCTACCTAATTATAGCACTCCTGTTTAACGCTTTCATCTGGCAATAACTCAATTTGCCTCATAATATGTAGGCACTTTAGTAATAATCTTTGAGCCAGCTTTGTAGAACGCGGATGGGCCGGGGGAGAGGAAATCGTTTGGGTATAGACATTACATTAGCGTGTAACGTGGAATAATCGAGTGATCTGTATTATGTAGTGATACTTGAGAGGTTTATTACCAGACACCTTCTCAATGAGACGTGGAATGAGGTACTCCACTCCACATGAGCTTAAACGATATTGAATCCGAGCTCACTTCGTTCGTAAAGGGTTTTCCGATGCCGAATACGTAGTGCAGATCATCAGCATCTTAATATCATTATTTCACTTTTACAAAATGTTGTGAAGACGCGCGGTGGCGCTTTTTGTACAAATAGTAAGAAGTGTAGTGTTCAGTAATAAATTCCTAGCACATTGTTATTTGGCCGACGGATGGTAATTTCGAGAGCACAGTTTTATGCGCCGCTTTATAATGCAAAGAAGAGTACCCTCAGGAGCGAGCGACAGCGGTGCTCAATGTTCTACGTAATCTGGGATAAGCCCCTAATTTTCTGGCGGTCACGAAGTACGCGCTCGTCCGTCAAATAAATTTTTATTATTTGTAATTCAATAAAGAAGTAAATGGCCGTAATTTAAACAAAAGCCATTCAGGCACTTTGTCTGTTTCTCAATGGTTTCCAGCGTTTTTGTCGTAATGCCGTGATTTATCATAACTTGGCACTTAAGTGGTGATGGTTAAGTGTCCAATGCCTGGTAATTCGGCGACACTTTTAAACATTCCAAGTTTCTTTTACTCATTTAAACCTAATACTACTCAATTGATGTACATCCGGAAAAACCGTGTCCTGCTACAGCCACGTGGTGCAGAATCTTTATCACGAAACTAATGCTACTCGTAAACCTCCACAGTTTAGTCCGATCGAATTAGAATCAGCATAAAGTTCAGTTAATGTGTTTCAGCCGGCTCTAAAGTATAGAGAGCGCGGCCCGGCGAAATTGACTCGGAACGTTTTTATCGAGCAGAAAATGAGCGCAGAGTCGCCGCTTTAAACTATTCCCAACTGAAATTTACCACTTAACCATTTTTGGCTACCTCCATTATTTACCCTCAGTTTCGTTCAGCAATCGCTTAAACTTTTAATTCTTGTTTAAAATTCGTATTAATACTTTGTCCGCGACGCCTATGGCCTTTGAAAATTGTAGTTTACAAAAGAACTTAGTTACTTATTAACTAGTGTAACATATAGTTTTGCTAAGAATGAAAATAAGTAGTATTTTTGAGAGATATTTTGCTATTGATATTTTACTAGTACATACATACATCCATACATTATTAGCATTATTTATTTTATAACACTCAAGTTACGCTGGTTCTCTGAGGTCTGTTAAAAGGTTCATTCATTTCATCTAGTTATGTACAAAAACTTGGTGTAGCGATGTTTAAAAACCGTCATATGTTTTTATAATGTATACATTTAAAAATATTACCCTCATGATACGATCACGACATTCATGATACGATGGCCATGCTACCTGCAAATACACCTCAACAACAAACAAGTACCTATTACAACTGTAGTTGCTTTCACTCTGTTTAGGTACTAGGTACAAACTCGCTGTATGTACATGCGTACTTGAGTGAGACTTAGGTCTATTGATCAAGGCTTGTCCTGTATACTGTAGATATATATTATTATCTGTACGTACAGGATAGTCATCTATGTTATGAAGTGCAATAAAGGCCTTGCTTAGCAAGGTATGGTCAATACTATTCGCTATGTTAACATAAATCCGACCATTGAAAATAAAATAAACAAAACAACGTTTGAAGCCTCGCTCAACTAGTTTAGGTTGAGTAATCCTCAAAGTTATTAACTCATAACAGATAACAAATCGCAGCCATTCCGTTCGAAAGCGCTTTTCAATCGGCAAGTGAAATCTGTCATACACATCCCGTGCGAAGCGTAATCCGCAACAACAATCAGAGGAATCAGAACGGCACATATCGAGTACTTTGCGAACGGCCGGTGCTCGTCAGAAGGCACAAAGGAACAACAGATAAACCTTGTAAATCCTCGGGCACACAAATACGAGCTCCGAGGCAGTGATCTCTTTTAGAGAAATAGGTAGTATTAGCCGGTGTTCATCCATCATCTGAGACGCTCTAGCCTACCCCTCGTCATTTACTAAGCTTGTAAATTTAGGCCGTTATATCACTAAATTTATATTGTGCCTACCTGAGAGGCAAACTAGCCATTTTCCGCTGTACGTAGTTTGTTGCTATTCTGTTTGAAATAGGTGCCTTATTTATTAATTTATACATGTAGTATTTATATTTTGACTTTTAAATTCCCGTTATTAAAATTCTACTTCCGCTGTTTCAAGATTTTGTTTTGGCCTTTAACATGTTGTTTGGTTATTTTAAGTTGTTCATACGTAGTTTTAATCCGTATTCTGATTTTCCGGAATGAAGATTAACCATATTATGTAATGAATGTTATTATGGAACGAAATTAATCATGAATACTTAATTACAGGTAAATTTTCAGGTAGGTAAATGATTTTAGTGAGTATGAAAAACTCGTATCAAACTTCGCCGAGAGATACCTACATACTGCGACAATGTGTTTTAACTACAAGCAAATGAATACTGAAAGTAAAGATAAAAAATAGAAAATTTATTAAACTTGTTGGAAGTAGGTATGTCAATACTCGAAGGCCCATCTCGGCCATGTTATTATAGTAATGTAATAATAAATTAATTAGTCCCTATAAATAATTAAATAAACGAATAACCCACACAACACAATGATATTTAAATGAAAAATACATGTTTCGAAGTCATTTAAGTAATGCTCTCCTATCGCACCTTATAAAAGTAGGTATGTCCTTTTTCAAATATTATCAAGCCCAAATAATCATATTTTGTTAATCTCAAATGGAACTCAGCTCGTCACATGTAGTAATTGGTCCCTTTACAAACGCAACCAATCTCCTTCCCCATTCAGTGCCATTGGATCCCTCAAAATGTTGATAGCATGGTATTAAGGCGTAACCATCATTTCAGAGCTATTAGCCCTATAAAGTAAGACTTAAGGAAAAGGCTCTAATACGATTTGAAATGAAAGCTGATTAGCAGGATTTAGCTTCTTGTTCCATTTACTTGACTCGCTTAACTTAAGTGCTTTGAAAGCAAACTTCTCAGGTGGTGCCGCATAAAGATCGGAAGCTGAAAGTTTTTGAAGATAAGGCAATAGAAGAAAAGTTGTATGAATGTAGCTTTTTAATGACTTAACTTGTAATTCAATAGGTAAGAAAGTTTTCAGTTAAACTCTTAATCAGGAAACGTGATTGACAGAGTTTGACAAATAAAAAATTATTATGGAAATGCAGTTTTGCAGCGAGAAACTCAGCTCTACTCCCACCCATGTACGACATGTTGTAGATGTGCTCTAAAAAACCGGATAAGTGTGAGTCGAATTCGCGCACCAATGGTTCAGTACAAATTTGGCAAGTGAATTCAAAATCCAGTGTTAGCATGGCCCTGATCCTAATAGGGCAGCGTGAGAACAGACATAAAAAAATAGATTTGACTCATTTCATTACTTGTGCTATGAAAACTGAAGTGAAATCAAGGTGCATACCAAATTTCAAATTTCTAGAACAACTGAAAGCACCCTTGTTTTTGGGAGCATGATAATTTGTACGGAAAAAAGTTTTCCAATGTATCTTTTGATTGAGTTGACTTAGAGGGTTGATTTTTTCACAGCTCTAAGTGGCTGCTGACCCAAGAGAGAGACAATATATATTTGGTATTAATTTCAACTTTATACCTTTACGCGTTACTAAGAAAAAGGGTCTTGACAGACGGACGGACACCAAAGTAATCCGATAAGGGTTCCATTTTTGTTTGAGGTAAGGAACCCCAAAATTGTACAGTCAAATACAGATATCATATATTCGTATATCCGGTGGCAAAACCATCGATCAGTTAGCTTTTGGCAGCGGCACATGTTGCCTCGAGGAGTTTGGCGCGTCTCCAGCGAGGCTTAGATAGCAATAACCTAACGAGTTAACGAGACCTGGACAATCGCACTATCGATAAATAAGTGGGGGCTGATGATAAGAAAAACACTTAACGGCCCGCTGCGGGACTTCTTGAAACACAAGTCCGTGAACAGCCTTGTTAGGCAGTATAAATGGCTGACAAACGACAGAAATAGGTTCTTGATAATATTGTACTCTACCGGGGACCCGTATTGCCTCAATAAAGAAGTGAAAGCCGGTGAAATTAGTGGCACATGAGGGTATTCTATCTTAGCCCTCTTGGCAACACATGTGCAATCCTTTAGTATTGCGGGTGTCCATAGATGTCTTACTGATATTGTGAGGTGCTCCGGTATAAAAGGCATACATGAAAGTTTTTAATAAGAAAACGACAGTGACAAATAATTAGTCGTATATAGCATAGCGGTCTAGCAAAAAAAAGGTTTTCACAGATACAAAAGTCTATAATGGGTGCGTTCCCTATTAGGTACACTTTAAAACAAGTGCGTTTTTCTTGCACGTCTGACACTTACCAATTTTACCATTAAGTGACCCACTAGCTCGTTTGCCTTCCTTGACATATAAACAAAAGAATTTGATACGCCTATTTAAAAAAGTGGAGTAGATATAAATACTCGTCTGTTTAAAATTGTTTTTGTCAGTTGCATCGTCAAAAGGCGACAAAAATGGTAAATTTAGTAAAAAAATAATATGAAGTAGGTAATTGGTAGCTAATGAAATTGGATTTTTGTTTGGCCAATCCAAATGAGAACTGATCAATGGATTATATGATGACGGTTGTATAACAGAATCAAGGTGTTACTATGTCTTGGGACGAGAGCCCAACAACACATGTACTTAAATCTACTTACATACATCAGTTGAAAAAAAGATATACGTGAATTGAATCGAGGAAACGAGTTGACAAGGGAGCTCATTCCCCAGCGTTTAGACACAAAAACGAAAGCAGCTTATTTGAATTTCAACAAATAATGTTGTTTTCCTACAGTTTCATGTTGAATTCTTCATTTGCCTTCGAAAAAGATTCGTACTTTTTTTCTTCTTGAAATAAAATTTCTTACTTAGGTGGTAATTAAAATTAATAGGTAGAAAGATTTATTCAGACTGGTGTTTTCAGCTGACAGTTTTGATTAGGAATTATAATTACGATACTTTTTAATTATTAGTTGTGTAGGCCTACCTACAAACTATTATTTAAACTCTGTTAGATCTGTACCTAACTGTAAGAGATTCAGTAAATGTCAGCATGATATGGCGAGAAAAAAAATATTTAAACTCGCATATCATGATTTTATATGTATAGATTTATAATAATTAAAAGTTAAACATTCCTATCACCTTACTATTATGAAAAACCGACTATACGATGCGCTTAAGGCATGACCTGAAGGTCTCCCGGAAAGCTCGAAACTAGTCGTTTTGTTCCTGACTTACTTTTGAGTTAACCGCTCAATTTTTAGCTATGATTAATTGTGTATGTATTTTCATTATTGGAAGCATCCTTTACTTCGAAAATTTTTCGTAAATAATGAACTGCGTAATAAAAAAGAAAATTTGAAGCAGCTACATAGATTAATGATGTGCTTGCAACATTAATCTGCGTGCTTCAGCCTCAAAGTTGTTATTTTTCGAAGTCAGGGAAGGTGCTGCTTTATATTCCGGAACGGTAATTTCTTTTGTTAGTTTCCTGCGCCTTACGTGCCAACAGGGGCTACTGACAGATTATCCGCTTTTGCATATTAAAATAGATATGAGCCACTTCTTCGGATTTAGTGCGCAATTAATCAATGAAGAAAGTCCTTCGCGGTAACGTGACGACAAATTAATCCGATTCAATAAGATTTCCTCGTCAAGGGTACGGAGTTTAATAACTTTTGAAAATACGCTTAAATTTGGAGGGCGTGTCCAGAATGTCACCCATATTACCTACCTATCTATTTCTTTATTCCTTTAAGGTGTAGACAGAGCCTAAGTTAGCAAAATCTAAATGCCACGTTTAGCATGATTGTGGGCGTATAGGTGGAAAGGGGAATCAAAATAGTGATGAGTTGCTAGCCGCATCGCCTAGAACATGATTCCAAAGATTTTCGCCCATTCCCTCAATGGGCTTTTATCATCTGCGCGGGAAGAGAAGCAACTGGTGTATTCTATGTTACTTCTTTAATCCCTGACCATACTTTAAGTAAATAAAGAAAACCAGAGATTAACCTTACGAGTAGGTATAGATCGGTAATACAAGACAGTTAGCGATATGGTAGGTAGGTACGCGTAAGTTATTGTGAGATCATTATCATAATACCCTTTGAGCATGTACCTATAGACCCAGTGGCTATAATTCTTAGGCGTCTGCAGTCACTTCAGAGACGATCTATGTACTACATAAAGCTGTTAGTGCATTTAGCTACTCCTACATCTAAACATTCATCATCATCACATCATCAAATCATCCATTTTCATTTTTCACCTATACGCCCACAATCTTGCTAAATGTGGACTGTAGGTATCTGTTACCTTAGGCTCTGTCTACCCCGTAAGGGATAAAGACGTGATTTGTGTGTGTGTGTGTGTGTACATCTAAACGTAGTCTCTTTTCTTTAGTTGGTTTAAAAACAATGCCATAAAATCCTGATGATACTTAAAGCAAATATTCGAGATTTATTACGAGTATTGCTTAACAAGCTCCAAAAATTAAAAATAACAAATAACAAAACGTAAAAAGTATCGCAACAAACAAGCGTAAGCGTTGAACTTTTGAACAAACACGAATTTCCGTTCGGAACATCTTTTTGGGATAAATGTAAAAACTTCCTGGGACAATGGAATATTAAGAGAGTCGTTTTAATTAAATTTGTATGATGTTGTGCATAAATGAAACCGGAGTCGCGAGCTTGAGCGGCCCCGCTCCGCTACACGTGCCCCTGAACGTTCCCCGCGACTTCCTTCGATGCACTGACTGCGCCAGATGTCTTTTTGCTTGTTTGAATCATAAAATGAACTTAAAGAAACAGTTTTTCAATGTGGTGGGTAAGAAAGAACATTGCTTCTTTTTTTAAATCTTGAATCGTAAAGCTGATGATAAATCTACATTTTCAGATTAAAATGTTGTTTATTAAAGTTACTAGATTGATATTTCCTTGTTGTCGACATGACCATTTCGATCTTTCTTATTGAAAAGTAAATATTTTAAGTGCTTAGCTATTTTTTAAAAAATGGTTTCAGATAAACCAAAAACAAAACCATAAATATTTTCAAACAAATGCTGTTTTTATATTATGTAGTGTCTCTAAAAACCTTACTAACTTACGCATTAATCGACTAATCGTACATAAATAATAATAAAAAAACAATTTTATCCCGGAAATGCCTTAGGTACATCATATTAGAAAATATTTATATCTGATACTCTTCAAATTACTGGAGTGATTTTTATTAAACATAGCTGAGAACCACCGCAAGGAAACTGGCTTTCGGATGAAAAAATCGCATCGAAATCAGTCCATTCGTTTGAGCGCTATGATGGAAAAGACAGATACACACACACAAACACACAGACAGCGACATCAAACTTATAACGCCCCTCTTTTTATGTCGGGAGTTAGTAAAACTATAGGTTAGCGTTGCAGGTAGCACCAATGATCTTATAGGGCAATTTTAATCAGTTCAAGTTACTATACATAACCGTCTATAGCAGTATGCATGCTGGTTACTCAACAAAGTTGAACCAACTTTCGTAAAATTAAATCAAACCACAAAGCACGTCAAAGAGCTCTGTGACATAAGACCAGAGTGAAACGGGTCCTGCCGACAAATATCTGCGAAGTTAGATGGCAGCCATCGACTTTCAGAAGTTGGCTCTACGTGCTAGGAATCTGGAAGAATGTGATCCGCAGTATCGTCAAAAATCACTTCATTTTAATACCTATACCAATACCCATACCAATACCTATACCGACGGGCACTTGTGTAAATACCATATGTTATACTCATTAGTCTATTGGGAGGGCTAGAAGAACTCAGTTAATTTGCAACATTTAGGTGAAACCACAAAAATGATCCGATGCCATGCATATTGAAATCCCCATCGGCCCAAACAAATAAAACTGTGAACGGCCGCATGGAATGAATAAAATTACTCTACCCACGCGAATTCTGGGCACATTTAATTTGTTGACCATCAGTCGTACTTCAGGATGAGGTCATGCTTAGCTGAAGTTAAAACAGCGTTTAATTGCTTTGGTCGGCAAACATATTTGAGATACGATGTCAAAACCAATAACTTACTAAATAACAGTACAACCATGAAAATGTATTAGTTCTGTTTAATCGATGACTTTACTGCAGTAACAAATGTAGTCACATCGCTTCACATCCTTTAAAACGTTCCTATCCGCACTGATACTATTTTTTTGCATTGTCCAGCAGAGGCCTAGATAATTGTGATAATAAAGTACCTAGTCCGCTATATGCACATGTAAGAAGCTACATCGGATTATTAAAGACTGAATATTAACTAATTTCTTTAATGAATGGATAAATAAACGCATGCGTTAATCGTGTGTGTTGGAAACTGGCGGATGACACTATCCGGTGAACTTTTGTAAGGGGATTTAGCTACGTGCCTTGCATTTTTTATGGGTTTTCTCCTCACTCGGCCTATTGAAGTATCAAACATATAAAAGTGTGTGAAACAGCAAGACCAACTACAATACGCATCTACTAGAAATTTCTAGTTATTGAACCCTTGCTTACGGTCACGGCTTAGCTTCCGCAGAAAAATCCTTATCCAGTGGGATATTGAAGAACTCGTCCATATTTTTGATCTACGTCATAAAGGTTCTAGACTCGCTCGATTCTCCTACGTCGCGACGTACGGCATCCACTTCAATATAGGTCCGTGGGTAGTAGATATACTGGGGCCTTAATGCGGTGCAATTCCAATTCAGTTTAGGTTCGCTCGCTGTCAGATCCATACTGAAAATGACAGATAAATCCTGTGCTGAGTCGAAACTGAATCCGTGAAGACATCCATGTATCACGCCTTTGTCCCTTACGGGGTCGACAGAGCTTAAGGTAACAAAACCTTAAGGCCACGTTTAGCATGATTAAGGGCGTATAGGTGGAAAGGGAAATCAAAATAGTGATGGGTTGCTAGCCGCATCGACTATAACATGATTCCTAAGACTTTCGCCCATTCCCTCGATGGGCTTTTACCATCTGCGCGGGAAGACAAGCAACTGGTAAATTCTATGTTTTTTCTTTACTCCCAGACCAGCGTGGAAGTCCCTTCGTCCTCAGATCATATTAGCGATCATAATCATAACATTTTCAATAACGCGCTATTTGTGTGCAGTAGGTCGCCGGATTGCGTCGGGATGACACAAGCAGTCGTTGGAGTTTGCGGCGGTCCGCGGGAACTTCGCTACGTGACTTGCATCCACCCTGCGTGTAAACTGACTACTCCGCTTTCATCACCATGTGGTCTACAATTAAACAGTCTGTGACAACTCTTAACATGATTTCCTTTTAGTACATACCTAGTAGGTCGTGTTATTGACCTCGATTGTTTCAGGAAAACCATATATTTTATTTTATTTAACTTCTGAATAACAGCGAGAAGTTCTAGGAATTCAATTACTAATGGCCTCTCTGCCAAATACTTCTCAGAAGTTGATGTGATTTCAATTAGTCGAACTAAAATGTACGTCCATTACGTTCATTTTTTTTTGCAATTCATTTGAATTAAGTAATTTTCTTTACTACAAATACATTTTTCATTGACTCGCCGCCTATCAAATCAAACTACAAATAACAAACAAATATCACGGCAAATAAAATACCTACCGCAATACTTTTATTATGGGTGCTAGGCAACGGTTAATCTTACTTAAGTAGATAATAAATACATCATCATCATCATCCCAGCCTATATACGTCCCACTGCTGGGCCCAGGCCTCCTCTCAGAATGCATAAATAAGTAAACAAATCTGTACATTGAAGATTTAAAAAAAAAACCGACCAGGGTGACTTAAAATCGGTAACTGAACATATTAAAACCATTTTTAAAATTTTTGTTTGTTTGTTTGTTTGTTTGTTTGACTGAGCATCACGTAAAAACTACTGAACGGATATTAATGAAATGTTCACAAATCGATTCCAATAAATTCAGAATAGGATATAGGCTACAAAAATTGTGGAAAATTTTGGAAAAAGGGGGTGAAAAGGGGGGTTAAAGTTTGTATGAAAAAAGAAAATTAGATTGTTCTAGAATCATGAAACTCAGAATAAATACTTAGTAATAAAAATAAAGAAATACCTGTTTTAGCATTTTTTTTAAATCTCATCCAGAGGCGCAAAAAAGAGGGTTTTGTGTTTAAAATTAATTAACTTCATACACCTATACAATAAAAACCAATGAAGTGTAACCTTTTGAAATTGCTAAATAATACTTCCAATTTAATACAGGTAAATATAATTTCTCAGTTTTCTTGAAATTTGATTTTTGAGGTGATTACGCACAAAATAGCGGAACTCAAGAAAATCAGCTTCCTCGGTATAAGTAGTTGGTAATAGTTACAAACAAAATAATACTACGAAGAAAATAGATAGTTTTTTTTTTTTTTTTTTGTCGATCCTAAATCAACCTAAATTGGCGTCCTAAATTGTGTTCTTTACCTAACACCTAAAGTTCAATATGCAATACCGTTACTTTTGTTTTTATTTATTGCGCCATTATTAACAACGTGTTCGGTTTTTGAACGCACTCTTATTTGAAAACCTGATATTAATATGAGGGCGGCGTGAAACGCTTGGCTCTATGTTCTTGGTACCTTTGCCTATAAAAAGCAAAATCAAAGGGCGCGTTTACGCCTGCGCTACGAACATGACAGAATTTTATTGTGAAAAGTTGGTGCTTTTAGTATAAATCTGACAGCGAGCGAACCTAAACTGAATCGCATTAAGACATCATGGCAACTATGGCAAGGCCCCTGTAGGTAATTAATTTGTAGAATGATAATAAGTGTTAATAATCTGTAATTACGTACCTACCTACTTAAACCAAGAAAATAAATTAAAAAAGCTTCTGCTAGAAAAAATTGAGTCGCAAAATATTAATTAAAACGGATTAGTAAATGAATTGTTAGTTGTAAGGTAAAAACAGGTAAACATTTATGTATTATTTGGTTAGAATAGATTTAATTTTTTAAATTAATCAGGGTACAAATATCGTTAAAGTGAGCGCAGTATTCGCCAATAAGCGTCATAGTTTGGCGAAATTAATAGTGATGTAATTAAAACTGTACTTAGCTTTTTTGAATAAAGAAACTATAAACAAAACTATAAATAAAACTATTTGTAAAATAAAGTATAAATAAATGTGATGAGTCATTAACCAGTTTGCACTTGATTTTTTTTCAAGATTCCGTGTCGCAAACTATTATTTTCATGACGTAATTCTAAAAGTATAGTTTCGTACATACTTTCAGTGGTTCATGTGACGAAGTTAATAGTCATAATAATAATAATTTTGATATCGAGAAAAGCCGTAAGTATCACAAAAACACACGCGGACGAAGTCGCGGGCAACAGCTAGTACATAAATACAAATACAACATTCGTGTTTTCATACACATATGTATATCAGCCCCTACCGGGGATTGAACCCGGGATATCAAGCTTTACAGTCAGGTCCCCTAACCACTACGCTATACGGTCGTCAATACACTACAATGAGATTAAAAAAATATGTAAAAATGCAAACCATCACTTAGTAGCTTAACTTAAATAGTTTGTTCGCGATTTAGACCCAGAAATAATTTTCAACATGTTAAAGTAATAAGGAAGTAAAAGACAGGCGAATTAAAGAATAAATCAAACCATTAAAAAAAAACACGTGTAAACTTTTTTTAAAAGTTAATTTAAAGACATCTTATACAAAATAAAATATTGAAATAAAATATATAACATTGTTACTTATCATTATTTTTTATGTCAGTATTAATGTAAGACAAAGATGTATGTAAATAGAAATATTTTTGCAATTAGCATCTACCATGTTCCTTCAGGGTATGTTTGTACTATCCTCAGGGTATTTAGCGATGATGTAATGAGATATTGGATACGGAAACAACGATACAGTACAAAAATAAAATAGAAACATTCTTCTTGTTCCAAAGTATTTTCACATTCACTGGGAAATGCGACTTTGAGAATACCCGTGACCTGTGACATAGTTCGGAAATAGAAAAGTAGGCAGTTCATGCTTTTATTGCATTATACGGTTTGATGGCTCTATGTTATTATTATTTACTGGGATTATTTTTAATAGAGTATCACTTATCACTTAGAGTATCTTGCTAAATGTGGCCTGTAGGTACCTGTTACCTTAGGCTCTGTCTACCCCGTAAGGGACGGAGACGTGATAGATGTATGTATGTATGTATGTATGTACTTCTAACAGATAGTGACAATATTTTCGTTTTATTTTTAAGTATTTGTTAATATTATCCTACACCGCGGCTAAAATAATTAAAAGACCATAATTCTTTACGAGGAGCGACAGCAAGATGTTAAAATCCTTAATTCTTTGGTATAATGTTTTTGTTTTTAGTTAACAAAATACCTATTAATCGCAATCTTAAAAATACGTTATACCATAAATGATTGGATGGATAGCATAATGTGCTAGACGGTCACTCCACCTATAAAGAAAATTAACTAAATTGCGAAAACAAATTAAATGCTTTTTTGGCAATTAACTACGAAACAGCGAAAAATTTCGCAGCTACCTGTGAAACTGCAACTGCGAAAACGGATTAAACGGATCCAAAGCCTAATTATAAATTAACCGGTTGACTACTTACGCACATTACATGCAGTTAAACAGCTAAATTGTGATTTTATTAGGAAGTCCTACGTTACAATACAACTGCAGTGTAATCTCACTAATCCGGCACTATTAAAAACCGGAGGGTGTCTGATTATTGGAATGTTCGGATTACTGGATTATAGTGAAAAAGTCATAGGTAATGAATAAAATAAAGCATTTTATAGAGTTAATAAATGTATGTAATGTATTAAATTAACACGTATATTTCTACGCAGACGAAGTCGCGGGCAGAAGCTAGTTATACATAAAAACCTTCCTCTTGAATCACTCTATCTATTAAAAAAATCTGCATCAAAATCCGTTGTGTAGTTTTGAAGATATAAGCATACATAGGACATAGGGACATAGGGACATGGGGACAGAGAAAGCGACTTTGTTTTATACTATGTAGTGATAATACGTGCTCGTGATGATTTTGAGGTTAGACTGCTAGTCGACGACGCAGCGACCGAAGCGCACAGGTCTGGTATAGAGGGCGTGAGCGGAGGGTGCCGGATTATTGGACGTGCCGATCTATCGCAGTGCCGGATTAGTGAGATTATACTATATAAGTCTTTAATTTCCTGTAGTTGCCAAAATAACCTCACAAACACAAGCGGCTGTCAATTACTGCCCATCTTACTGATACGTCAACAAAACTGGCGTCGCACCGAAGTGAGACGAAGGTCGAGCGCTAGGAACCGAGTGGCCGCGTTACGGCAACCGGACGGCGGCGCGAGGAACTTATCTAATTACCGCAAACAGAAGACTCCCGACTTGGCTGTCCTTAGACCGAGTTCCGGACACGACACGCAGTTATTACTTGGCCGTTACTAAATTACAGGAGTAAGGATGGCGGTGATAGCTCCAAAGCCGATTAATAGTAAGGACACGCTGGACTTCCATGCTGGGGCCCGATTTTAGAAAGTACATGTGTGAAAATACCACTCGAAAGTGGTGAAAAATTGTGCTGAATTTTAAATACGAGTAGCTTAGGAGATACTTACGGCTCTCATTAATCTTGTGACCTGGTCTGGGAGCAAAGATAAAACATAGAATGTATCAGTTGCTTCTCTCCCCGCGCAGATGGTCCTCCATCGAGGGAATAGGTGAATCTCATAGGAATCATGTTATAGGCGATGCAGCTACCAACCTATCACTATTTTGATTCCACTTTCCACCTGTACGCCCACAGTCTTGCTAAACGTGGCCTGGTAGCTCTTTGTCACCTTAGGCCCTGCCTACCCTGCAAGGGATAAAAACGTGATTTGTGTATGTATGTGCATGTGTATGTTCACACTGAAGATTCAGTTCAGTCAGGTTGAAGTAATTTTTTATAGCATTCGGCTTCCCAATCATGAACACTCAAAGATTTAAAAATATAGTAGGATGGATAGGGTAGAGGATAGTATTAATAGGGTACCAAGATTAGTTTAACGAGTTTTGAGAGAAACTTAAAAGCGCTGGAACTGTTTTGGTGGCTCAAGCCTGGGCGATACAAGGAACTTGATAGTGTTCCAGAGAGCCAAGTCAACTAATAGGGCAGCTTTGCGGTATGAGCACTCGCATTATTTCCGGGAACCCCGAGCCGTCGGAAAACATTCGCGAATGAAGCCAAATTTTTCATCGCTCGCAACGAAGACAATAGATGGAATGATGCTCCCAGTATGAAATAACACGCAGTTTCGTTCGTAAAACAATAGACCGCCGTAGTCACAATGTTGCCTCTTTATTATATTTGCTCTACCTCAAACATTCTCCTGTTTAGTTGCGAAATGATAAAAAATATTGAAGTGCTATTGCCGAGAAATAAGAGTTTACTTTCAATCTGCTGAAAGCCTGGTTGTTGCCCTTACTCCATACAGCCGCACTGATATTATAACGATAGCTTTTCGATTATTCTCACTCATTTTTACTCAATCTTTAAGAGTAGGTAGTGTAACCGCCTTACCCGGGGCTTATCAGATTTGAGTAAAAGCACCACCGTAAGTCGTGTCCATATTAAAACTAAGAATATTTGGCCAGATAATAGGTGTGATCGTCCAGTTAAATAAAATAATAAAGTAGGACCCTCTTTAACGTTGTGTTAATTTTTATGCCGTACAAATTTATCGGTTGTATGATGCCAAGAACGAGTAATACGAGGATACTCCGCGAGGGGAATGATATCCGTTTAATAATCTAGCGCAGGTTAATGACGAGTTATGTATAGTAAAAGTGCAAATGCGTTTAATAACACGAAGTCTGTGGAGACGACCGTCGCTCTGCTTCCTGTCGTAAGCCAACGATGAACCTAGGAAAAACCCGAACACAAAGGGGCCCTTAAGGATAAGACCTTTTAAGTCATATGGGGGAATTCCTAACCAATTGGAAAATATCTAGGCCTCCCAGCTCACCTTAATAGCCTAGCCCGCACATAGATCGTTAGAAGGCTTCCCCGTATGCCCCGATCTCATGTGCCCGACAAAACCGTTGAACGAACCTACTGCCTTGAAATTCTAATCTCAGTCAAACCGTCACGCTATTTACACAAAGTCACAACGTTCGTACACAGAATAGAAGATCGTGCAAGTTACGCTCAACGCTTCATGCTGAATTGTACGCTCACATACAAGCTTGAGTTTATGCGGAATTTACGCTCCCCCTAACTCCGAAAGCTGCCGCGGTGTCCGTGTCAAGAGCTAGAGAGTGTTGACGAAGTGTGCAAGGAAAGTCTGAACACCATTTGAATGCTTATAAGAATCACTGTATCTGTGACCCCTGCTTCTAAGGATGCAATAGCTCTAACCAGTCTCTACACACGACGCGATAAGGTCAGGGATCAAAAGGCCGAGACGCTGCACCCCCAAGGCCACTAGCAAAAATTATAAACACGCAAATAACTCAGGGCTTGTATGAGTACCTAATGCATGTGAGGATCCAGGTTAGGCGGCAGACGAAGTGTGCATCCTAAAATGGACCCTAGTCGGGGACGTGCTGCTTTCCGGAAGCCCAGGAGATACTCTCAGCCAAGCGCCTTCTGGCAGGTGTTCCTAGTGCATGTATTGGTAGTAAAACAAGGAAACGCGTGGTGTGTCTCTAGTGCATGTTGTGTGTGCTGCAGTACAGTGTAAGGTAGTTGTGCCTGTGTAGTGTAAAAGAGATAGACCTACTTTGTTCTCTAGATTGGCACGGACTAGAAACAAAGAAGCGATACTACGTGTGACACAGTATTCCAATGAAACTCGGGGTTGAGTGTGGCGTAGTTGATGGATATGTGAGTTAGATGACTCTCTCCCTCATTTCATAGGAACCCACAGTGACACTTATAAACTAATCAAATGCTTTAAGTAAAACTGCAAGTGTATCGGCAAGTTAAAAGGTTCACTCTCATGCGCTCGTCCTTCCACTCTTCAAGTTTATTTGATAAGTTGTAGCTCTGCCTCACGACAATTATCGTAACACGCCGGAACAATGAACATCAAACACTACTAAATGAGACAATATTCAAACCCTACGTCTATAAGGATCAAGATGCCGCCTTACGCCCCGTAGCTGCTAGAAGGGAAAGTATTTCAGTGAGGTTGGGTTGTTTAATGAGTGGTTGTTATAGAATAGAGATCGAGGTATGAAAGAGGGTTTAATGAATTTAGCAATCGAACATATGATGAGATAAGGTTTAGGTTAAAGTGTTTGTAAGACCTACAAGGAGGTCGTATAGTTTATAATGGTTAATTCGTAGAAACGATAATAGTTAAATTAGTGACAAACAAGATTAAATTACCGATCCCTATTTACACTCTCTAACGGAGAGTAACGTCCGCGTACGTGTTAAATCACGTGGATACGAAAATACGTGCCTAAATGAATCAATAAAACAATAAGGTAAACAACAAAAGACACCGATACGCATTGGCGTAGCCAATCTAGCTTAGACTTAGCTGCCACTACTCGTCCTTTAGTAGTATTAATCTTCGACCGCTCTACTCCGAAAATGCGCCTAGGGAGGTCTCCGCTCTGCTATCGCGCCCCGACGTTCGTAGTCCCTCCTGAAGATCGAGCCGCGCTCGATCGCGTTCCGATCGTGAATCGTACTCGCGATACGTAACTCAATATCCTTTCACTCACACGATTAGAACACTCAATGTCCGTATGTTCACACTCGCGCTAAAGAAAACTCAAAGTTAAACTGCTTCACGTCTCAAAGGGAAAAGTACCGACCGCGTCCCGAGGAAAAAAGCAAAAGCCACGTCTCCCTGTCGATTCAGTAGTTTTGTTGAAACTCTGCTATCCCCTCCACTCTGCTAGAAAGCTGCCCGAAAGGGATGTAAAATTTTGTGACTGCACTCTTCTAATTTCTAACAAAAGCCTCAGTAATAAATTTCGGTGGAAACAATACACCCCATGGCCCTAGGATCCGCCGACATCGACTGCAATAAATAATTGACCGGCGCACGCACATCTGGCTTTCTGGACAAAGAAAGTTCAGGCCTATTCCAAGAGCTCCGAAAGTTATGAGCACTTGACGGTGTCTCCTTTGTCTTATTAAAATAACAAATCCTACGAACAAGTCAAATGAGGGTCCAACGCAATAAAGTAAGTTTAAAGTAATTGCTCAATTCCTATTACTTAGTTTTTACTAAAACACGAAACGTGAGAACCCTCCACATCTGGCCATTGGTGAAATTCCCTTAACTGACAAAATTACTTTATGAGCCCGATTTGGGATTCCCGAGAGTAGCGATAACGAAGTACACGGCAATTGTCTTAACATGTTTAGAGAAAAAATATATATATACCACACAACCATAATATATAGGTAACTCAGTAAACTGTCACGGAGTAGCTTCCGTTACAGAACGCCCCGAAGATGATGAGATATTTTGCATGCGCGGTGTGTAAAATATTGAGGAATCTTAAATAGGATTTTGAATATGCTGACTCTCTCTTTTTCGTCCAATACCTATGCTCACTCCCCTTAACCCTTGCTCGACTACAATCACCTTACTTTAATACTAACACAGACACCTTAAATCCCTAATTATTTCGACAAACTAGGCTTAAATACTACATAATTAATAAACTCCATAATTGAATCAGTACCTAACTACCTTATTATTGTATTGTATTGTTTTTTTTTTTTTTTTTTTTTTTTTTTTTTTTTTTTTTTTTTTTACCCCTCTTCTACTCTTATTCTACGTCACGCTCCGCGCTCTCGCTCGTATTTACATAATATTTCTCTACATTGAAGGCATTGAAATTTCCTATTATTTTCTTCGTAATGGGATGTACCAATGTATATGTGTTCTGGTACGGAATTGCACCTACTACATAGGGCCCTTCATATTTCAAAAACAACTTGGCTGCTTCGTGGCGCATGGCGTCAGATTTGTGATGTGTCTTTAGTTTAACCAATTGCCCTATATCATAAACAACCAAACGATGATTCGCATCAAAGTTTCTCTTTCTGTTATCCGCACTAATTCGTAGGTTTTCAATGGCTTTACTGCGAGCCTCTTGTAAGGACTCACAAACGTATGTGATCGGTAAATGCTTATTCTCAATTGGAGAAATATAATGGTTGCCATACATCAAATAATTAGGTGCATACCCAACGCTTACGTGTACCGTGCTATTGTGACATTCTTCAATGTCTCTCAAGATGTGGGTCCACTTAGAATGGGATTCGTGACAATGAATGCGCAACATGTTTCCTAGTTCCCTGTGAAATCGCTCAGTACTGTTTGGCCTAGGGTTGTAGACCGATATATGAGTCGCCAGTATCCCCAAATCCTTTAAACCATCACTCCAAACTTTAGAGGTAAACTGTCTACCGTGATCGGTCACTATACATTTCGGTTGAATGAACATGCAAAACTTTTGAACACAACTAAGTACTGCCCTCGCCGTTGCCCTTTTTAAAGCAAAGAGTTTGACAAATTTCGACAGACTATCTTGCAATACAAACACAAAATGACAACCCGCCCTTCCAGTCGGTAAAGGGCCATAAAGGTCCGCCATTACCTTTTCGCCTATTTCTTGCGCCAAAACCGGTTTACATGGTCCTACTGTATTGCAATTATTAACCTTTGCTAGTTGGCATTCATGACAAGATCTTAACAATGCTTTTGTGCGTGCTTTCAGGGCAGCCCAAAAATACTTATCGTTTAGAATTTTAATTATTTTATAGCTACCGGAATGGCCTAGTTCCTTGTGATATTGCCAAACTACGTCATCAACTATTTCGTCCGGGACTACTAGTTTTCTTCTACCATTTGCAGTAACGTATAAGGCCCCGTTGTATAATTCATACGTCCCCAATCCCCTCCTGACATGAACTGTAACTTCAGGTTGGTCTACTAGTTTATTCATTATGTGGCTTAATTCCTTGTCCCTAATTTGGTTTTGAGCAATGTTTTTAAAGTATTTCTTAAGACGTTTTTCATTTTCAGTTGAAAATACTACTATTTCAGGCATCGTTTCCTTATCTTCCTGTACCGCCCTAGCATCACTCGAGTACCGGGATAAAATATCGGCAGCTGTGTTGTCCCTTCCAGGTATATACTCGACAGAATAGTCAAATTGATTCAAGAATACTAGCCAACGAACTACTCTATTACTATGCATTTTCCACGTCCTTAGAAATGTTAAAGAATGGTGGTCTGTTCTAATAATCACCTTAACTCCTCGCAAATAACATTCAAATTTCTTTAAGCAATAGATAATCGCCCACATTTCCTGTTCGGACACCGTCCAACGTTTCTCTGCCTCAGTCAACCCCTTACTACAGAAACCAATGACTTGATGGTCCCCATTAGAATCCAATTGGTATAAGTAACCGCCTATCGCGTATCCCGAACTGTCAGTCTGTAAGTAGTATGTCTTATTCGGATCAGGGTATTTAAGAATGACGCTTTCAATAAATAACTCCTTTACCTTGTCGAAAAGCAGTTGTTGTTCTGAACCCCAATGCCACTTCACACCCTTCTTCAAAAGCTCACACAAAGGTTTTATGGCATGGCCATATTTATCTATGAATCTTCTATAATAATTACAAAGGCCTAAGAACGCGCGTAGGTGTTTAACCCTTTTTGGAACTGGAAAGTTTTTTATGGCTTCAAGTTTTTCACAGTCCATTTCAATACCGTCTGGAGAAATAATATGACCTAACATCTTAACTCGCCTCAGTAAAAAATTACACTTCGATAGATTACAAGTAAATCCTGCCGATTCAAGTTTTTCTAATACTTTGTCTAAATGTGTCATATGACCTTCAAGAGAACCTCTACTATAGCAACACACGTCATCCAGATAATTTGCACAGAATTCGCGGACGTCTTTCCCTAATATTTTATCCATCGCCCGAGTGAAGCCCGATACCGATGTTTTCAATCCTTGAGGTAGGCGCAAATAAACATATGACTTATTATTGAAAACAAACCCCGTATATTTAACACTGTCTTGGTGTAATCTAATTTGAAAATAGGCATTATTAAGATCTAAAGTAGAAATAAACTTGACACCGTGAAATTGTTGTAAGATTTCAGATATGACCGGGGGCTTTTCAGTTTCCCCTTCTATTTTCGTGTTCAATTCGCGCGCGTCTAAGAGTATACGCACGGAACCATCCTTTTTCAAGGTATAGGTAAGTGGGCTAGCATAAGGTGTCGCTGCTCGCTTTATTATTCCTAACTCTTCTAGCTCGCGAATTTTGTCTTCGACTTTATTTCTATAAGCGAATGGCACAGGATAAGGATACTTAGTAAATGGTGTCTCGTCTAACACATTAATCTTATGTTCGTAAACATGAGTACACCCGAGCCTCTTTGAAAACACCGCCTTCCGTCTTATAAGAACCTTTAAGAGCGCATCCTTCTCATTACGTTCTAAATCTAATGCCTCGACGTACTCAACAAAATCTTTCGATGTTAGTTCATGCGATGTAGGTGACACTAGATTGGTATTACTTTCATTTACCAACGCGTTGCTAGCTAGGCAGGGGGGGCATGCAATTTCAGAATCCCGTATCCGAATTATTTTACCATTCAAAGATCCAATGGTCAATTTAGGTTCCGGTGCACAATCTATTGTCACTTTATTGTCCTCGAGCCAATTGTACCCTAAAATTAGCGGACGTATCAATTTCTCTACTACTAAACATGGTGTGTTAATCACGCTATCGTCTATCTCTAAAGGCACCAATATTAACTGGTTTATTCGTGCTGAACGCTGTCCTATGGCACCTTTCAAAGTCAAATTAGCTATTGGCACTATGGGGTATCTAACCCCTTGTCCTTCTAACTCGCTCAGAGTTTCTTTCGCAATTGCCGTAACCTGCGAGCCTGTGTCAATTAAACATTGTATTATAACGCCACTAATAAAAGCCGTAATTTCGGGAAGAGTGGGTAGATCACGACCTATGCCACCATCTTCAGCGTATTCATGTTCCTCGAAAATAGAAGAAAACCCTAGATCAGGTTTAGTGCTTACATTACTCTCAACAACGGGTACGAAATTTTTCCTACTTCCTAACCAACTACAACTACGTTTGATAAAGGAATCTAAACTTTCATCATCCCCCCTTTTTGTCTGTAGGTATCCCAGACCGTACTTATCCGTTTTTCCTGATATCGAAATTGGGGTTTTAATATTATGATTTCCCTTTCCCAAGCATTCTCCCGGGACCCAACCCTGCGCTAACATGATCTTAAGACTATTGTTGTCGACTCGTTCAACATCCGCCAAACTCCGAGTCATCTGCTTAGCGGATTTTAGTTTTCCGCCTGTTCGGCAGAACGTTCCTCTAAATCTATAACGTCGTTCGATGGCCCTGTCGCTGTCCACGACTTTTGATACCCACTACGAATTGGTTCTAAAGCAGCCGAAGTTCTAATACCCTTAGGTTTTTCACTAATCGGTACAGCAGTTACTCTTTTAGGCGGACACACATCATCCGTTCCCATATCCATAGTTTTTAAGAATCGCACCGCGGCCTTTGCTCCGCCGCCACCACTATTAAACCACATGCGTTTAATGTCCTGCGGAAAATGTTCCATGATTTGATTTATAAACTCGCTTTCGTCAGGTTGTGAGAGCATTTTTGCTTCATCATAGACGCAAATAAAATGACCGAGCATTGTTTTATTTTTACTAGGGTCCCACTTCCCATTCGAAACTCTATCCCGTATCCGTTTTTGTAATTTACGGCCCCAATATTGATCTAGAAAATCGCTTTTAAAATCATCAAATCCCTTCCAATTTGCTAAAAAGATTCTAGCCCAGCCTCTGGCCTCGCCAGTCAGGCAGTCTAATGTTACCTTCAGGTCATCCCTTTGCGCCCTAATTCTAGTAATATAATTTTCTAATTCTTCCATAAAAATTATGGGGTTCACATTATTTCCGTCAAAGGTAGGTTTTGTGGGTGTTTGAACCATAATTACATTATTTTCATATCGTGACCGAACGTCTGAGTTGAGCACTTCAACACTGGCACTACTACTAGATGCTCGACTAATCTGCTCTAAACTCACTAACCTTTCCACTATCGGGGCAATTGATGACGAAACCACTTCTCGAAGAGCGTTCATTACGTCTTCGTTATTTTCCCTTTCAGGCTCTGTGCCCTTGCGTTTTCTAGTCGACATTGTTAGATCTTATGTGTAGGTATATAACTAAACCTTAAGCCAGTACAACAAATTATAAACAGGAATCGAACCCGTAGAAAATGTGTTGTGTTTATCTAACAACTAACCTCAATTAATGTCTATTGCTTTTATAATCAAAGCACAAAAAAAACATTCACAGGAATCGAACCTGTGGATAGGAGTTCTTGATGAACTTATACAACTTTATTTGAATAGCTATGACTAAATTAAGCAAGATTTTACAAACTAACGCCCCTAAAATAAAAGTTCCTTAACACATCTCAAAAGAGAAAGAAAAATATGCAGGACTCGAACCCACAGAGAGTGTTAACGATATTTAAAGTACGAAATTTATCCTAATTATTATTTATAATCCTCTATACCTAATTAGAAATCACAATAGAAAATGAAGTGGTATCAAAATTCTTATACGATATCCTCAAATATATTTTCTAATACGACGTAGAATAATCTTATATGACGTTATTTTTAAGTGGCATAAAAATATTATAATGTAGTAACCCAAATTCTTATAATAAGTATTTGAACTAAAATAGTTCAAATTTTAATGACTTAAAATCCTGCTGTCACGTGCGCCAACTGTAACCGCCTTACCCGGGGCTTATCAGATTTGAGTAAAAGCACCACCGTAAGTCGTGTCCATATTAAAACTAAGAATATTTGGCCAGATAATAGGTGTGATCGTCCAGTTAAATAAAATAATAAAGTAGGACCCTCTTTAACGTTGTGTTAATTTTTATGCCGTACAAATTTATCGGTTGTATGATGCCAAGAACGAGTAATACGAGGATACTCCGCGAGGGGAATGATATCCGTTTAATAATCTAGCGCAGGTTAATGACGAGTTATGTATAGTAAAAGTGCAAATGCGTTTAATAACACGAAGTCTGTGGAGACGACCGTCGCTCTGCTTCCTGTCGTAAGCCAACGATGAACCTAGGAAAAACCCGAACACAAAGGGGCCCTTAAGGATAAGACCTTTTAAGTCATATGGGGGAATTCCTAACCAATTGGAAAATATCTAGGCCTCCCAGCTCACCTTAATAGCCTAGCCCGCACATAGATCGTTAGAAGGCTTCCCCGTATGCCCCGATCTCATGTGCCCGACAAAACCGTTGAACGAACCTACTGCCTTGAAATTCTAATCTCAGTCAAACCGTCACGCTATTTACACAAAGTCACAACGTTCGTACACAGAATAGAAGATCGTGCAAGTTACGCTCAACGCTTCATGCTGAATTGTACGCTCACATACAAGCTTGAGTTTATGCGGAATTTACGCTCCCCCTAACTCCGAAAGCTGCCGCGGTGTCCGTGTCAAGAGCTAGAGAGTGTTGACGAAGTGTGCAAGGAAAGTCTGAACACCATTTGAATGCTTATAAGAATCACTGTATCTGTGACCCCTGCTTCTAAGGATGCAATAGCTCTAACCAGTCTCTACACACGACGCGATAAGGTCAGGGATCAAAAGGCCGAGACGCTGCACCCCCAAGGCCACTAGCAAAAATTATAAACACGCAAATAACTCAGGGCTTGTATGAGTACCTAATGCATGTGAGGATCCAGGTTAGGCGGCAGACGAAGTGTGCATCCTAAAATGGACCCTAGTCGGGGACGTGCTGCTTTCCGGAAGCCCAGGAGATACTCTCAGCCAAGCGCCTTCTGGCAGGTGTTCCTAGTGCATGTATTGGTAGTAAAACAAGGAAACGCGTGGTGTGTCTCTAGTGCATGTTGTGTGTGCTGCAGTACAGTGTAAGGTAGTTGTGCCTGTGTAGTGTAAAAGAGATAGACCTACTTTGTTCTCTAGATTGGCACGGACTAGAAACAAAGAAGCGATACTACGTGTGACACAGTATTCCAATGAAACTCGGGGTTGAGTGTGGCGTAGTTGATGGATATGTGAGTTAGATGACTCTCTCCCTCATTTCATAGGAACCCACAGTGACACTTATAAACTAATCAAATGCTTTAAGTAAAACTGCAAGTGTATCGGCAAGTTAAAAGGTTCACTCTCATGCGCTCGTCCTTCCACTCTTCAAGTTTATTTGATAAGTTGTAGCTCTGCCTCACGACAATTATCGTAACACGCCGGAACAATGAACATCAAACACTACTAAATGAGACAATATTCAAACCCTACGTCTATAAGGATCAAGATGCCGCCTTACGCCCCGTAGCTGCTAGAAGGGAAAGTATTTCAGTGAGGTTGGGTTGTTTAATGAGTGGTTGTTATAGAATAGAGATCGAGGTATGAAAGAGGGTTTAATGAATTTAGCAATCGAACATATGATGAGATAAGGTTTAGGTTAAAGTGTTTGTAAGACCTACAAGGAGGTCGTATAGTTTATAATGGTTAATTCGTAGAAACGATAATAGTTAAATTAGTGACAAACAAGATTAAATTACCGATCCCTATTTACACTCTCTAACGGAGAGTAACGTCCGCGTACGTGTTAAATCACGTGGATACGAAAATACGTGCCTAAATGAATCAATAAAACAATAAGGTAAACAACAAAAGACACCGATACGCATTGGCGTAGCCAATCTAGCTTAGACTTAGCTGCCACTACTCGTCCTTTAGTAGTATTAATCTTCGACCGCTCTACTCCGAAAATGCGCCTAGGGAGGTCTCCGCTCTGCTATCGCGCCCCGACGTTCGTAGTCCCTCCTGAAGATCGAGCCGCGCTCGATCGCGTTCCGATCGTGAATCGTACTCGCGATACGTAACTCAATATCCTTTCACTCACACGATTAGAACACTCAATGTCCGTATGTTCACACTCGCGCTAAAGAAAACTCAAAGTTAAACTGCTTCACGTCTCAAAGGGAAAAGTACCGACCGCGTCCCGAGGAAAAAAGCAAAAGCCACGTCTCCCTGTCGATTCAGTAGTTTTGTTGAAACTCTGCTATCCCCTCCACTCTGCTAGAAAGCTGCCCGAAAGGGATGTAAAATTTTGTGACTGCACTCTTCTAATTTCTAACAAAAGCCTCAGTAATAAATTTCGGTGGAAACAATACACCCCATGGCCCTAGGATCCGCCGACATCGACTGCAATAAATAATTGACCGGCGCACGCACATCTGGCTTTCTGGACAAAGAAAGTTCAGGCCTATTCCAAGAGCTCCGAAAGTTATGAGCACTTGACGGTGTCTCCTTTGTCTTATTAAAATAACAAATCCTACGAACAAGTCAAATGAGGGTCCAACGCAATAAAGTAAGTTTAAAGTAATTGCTCAATTCCTATTACTTAGTTTTTACTAAAACACGAAACGTGAGAACCCTCCACATCTGGCCATTGGTGAAATTCCCTTAACTGACAAAATTACTTTATGAGCCCGATTTGGGATTCCCGAGAGTAGCGATAACGAAGTACACGGCAATTGTCTTAACATGTTTAGAGAAAAAATATATATATACCACACAACCATAATATATAGGTAACTCAGTAAACTGTCACGGAGTAGCTTCCGTTACAGTAGGTACTATCTGTAATTAATACACACATAGACACAAAAGTAGACGTAGGAACCCTATACAAATAATTTTATATACAAGGATTTAGGTACCTACACAGGCAGCATTAAATAAAAAAAAGATAAACCGTGTATTAATGGCGGACCGCGGCCGTGGATCAGAGCCCATCAAAAGCCCCTGATAAATGACTTGTAGGTGAATTTAATGCGCTCATGTACAGCGCCCTCTATCGGACGCCGCTCTCATACAAATGGCTGCACCACTTTATTCATAAATCACATTGAGTGAGCCAACACGCGAGCAAATCGAAAAATATGCTCAATATAGATATCGGGCCATTAGAATACGAACGGGGAATTACTCTTGCTTCCGTCGTAATTCACACATGAACCTGAACGTTATCGAGTTTTATTTACGTTTATTTTTCTATAGGCAGAGGAGACAACAGACTTAGATAAAGAGAAAAGGCTACGTTCGTTCGGCGAAAGCGCTGCGAAGTGGATTGTTGCTCGGCTCAATTCTCCAGTTTATTGCACGGGCAAATGCATTGCGGTGATGAAGTTCTGACTTTTGACGATTTGTCTGTGCCGCGTTAAACTTATTACTTTCTTTTATTAACGTTTGAAGTTTATAGTTATGAAAGAGAATATAGCAGTGGGAGTGTTTAGTTTAAATTCTTTGCCATTCTCTGAGAAATATTGAATCACATTAGATGTGGTGGTATAAAGCTTTAATGTAACGCCCAGCTCACGGGTTTTATTAAGTACTAGCCTTCCATCCGCAGCTTCGCCCGCGGTAAATTAATTTTCCCGTAGGAAAAGGTATTTTCCCGCGGTAAAGAGTAGCCTATGTCACTCAGTGATAATGTAGCTTTCTAACGGCAAAAAATTTTTTGAAATCTGTCCAGTAGTTTCGGAGCCTATTCAATGCAAACAAACTATCAAATTTTTCCTCTTTATAATATTAGTATAGATTTGTCCAGAAGATAATTTTAATACTTCGCAGATTTATTGCTTAGGATTAATGATAGGCTTTACTTTGGAACTTAAATCTTAAGGGTGGTGTATATCTCTACAAACATCGTTAACTGGAGAGAAATTCGAGAGATTTATGTCTTTGGAATAATATTCCGAACTGAAAACTAGCAAGGCTTTAATCTGAAAAAAGCTGGCGGTGACCAATTACTTGTTGTGCGCTTTGCCTTGTTCCGAATATTTCTATTTCACGTTTGTTTTTATGCCGCATGCTCGTGTTTCAGTAATCCAGTAGCTCCATATGTTATTAGTTACATGGAAACAATTCGATTCTGTTTTGTTTTATATTTTCCAGACCACGAGAATAGCCGCGCTCATTTTTTTTGTAATTAAACATATTTGGATAATCTCTGCCTAGTTCATGTCATGTTTGGGTTTTATCAATAACTAGCTTTTGCCCGCGGCTTCGCACGCGTGAACCATGAGCATTTCAAAGAAGCTAGCAATTAAGCAACCGAGCAACCAAACCTGCAAGCTTTCAAGCATACATGCAAGTATGCAAGCAGGCATGCAAGCCTTCAAGCATGTAAGTATGCAAGCAGGCATGCAAGCAGGCATGCAAGCAGGCATGCAAGCAGGCATGCAAGCAGGCAAGCAAGCATGCAAGCAAGCGTGCAAGCAAGCATGCATGCAAGTAAGCACCCATGCAAGCAAGCATGCATGCAAGCAGGCAAGCAAGCATGCAAGCAAGTGTGCAAGCAAGCATGCATGCAAGTAAGGACCCATGCAAGCAAGCATGCAAGCATGCATGCAAGCAAGCGTGCAAGCAAGCATGCATGCAAGTAAGCACCCATGCAAGCAAGCATGCATGCAAGCAGGCATGCAAGCAGGCAAGCAAGCATGCAAGCAAGTGTGCAAGCAAGCATGCATGCAAGTAAGCACCCATGCAAGCAAGCATGCAAGCATGCATGCAAGCAAGCGTGCAAGCAAGCATGCATGCAAGTAAGCACCCATGCAAGCAAGCATGCAAGCATGCATGAAAGCAAGCATGCATGAAAGCAAGTATGCAATCAAGCATGCAAAGCAAGGACTCAAGCAAGCATGCAAGCCAGCCCCCGCATTGCCCCGCTGCCTTAATTTTTCTGAAACTGTAAATATTGCAGGATTTTTATAAAACAAACCTAACCTAACCTATAATACATCCTGTCCTAAAATACATCCTAAATAGCTTTTGCCCGCGACTTCGTACGCGCTAAGATGTAAAATGAAAAAATAAGTTTTTTCCCGTTCCCGTGGAAATTTTGGGGAGTGCTTTCGGAGTACACTTAAAGCCTTTAAAGAAACACACGTTATAAATGTTAAGTCTCTTTCTTCCGCTGTTTCGTCTGGAAACGTAAAATCCGGTTTTTTCCCGTCCTTGTGGGCGTTTCGGAAAATCCTTTCTTAGTGTTCCCTTACGCTCCCGAATAAACCTACGTGACAAATTTCAACTTTCCCCCGCTTTTCGTTTTTCCCGTTTCCGTAAGAATTTCGCCAAATAAAGCATTTCCCGAAATTCTTACGGGAACGAAGAAGAAGAATTTTGGGAAATTATCTCATAATGCTCCCCTACACTCCCCAAGGAACCCACTTGCCAAATTTCAGCTTTCTACGACCAGTAAAACGTAAAATCCTGTTTTTTTCCCGTTCCCGTGGGAATTTTGGAAAGTACTCTCTTAATGCTCCTCTACATTCCCGAAACAACCTACATGCCGAATTTCAGCTTTCTGCAACCAGAAAACGAAAAGTCCCGTTTTTCCCGTTCCCGTGGGAATTTCGGGAAATCTTTTTGTAGCGCTCCCCTACACTCCCCAAGGGAAATTGAAGGCCAAATTTCAATTTTATACGACCAGTAAAACGAAAAATCGATCCCGTAGAACTGAATACATAAATCCCGTTTTTATCCCGTGGGAATTTCCAAAAAGCATTAAAACATTATTTTACTATTATAATCACCTACTTCTATGCCAAATTTGAAGAGTCTAGTAATTATAGTTCATAGGATTTCGTTAAACTGAATATATAAATCCTGTTTTTTTCCTTATCCCGTGGGAATTTCCAAAAATCCTGAAATGAGTTTCTTAGTTTTGTAATCACCTACTTTTGTATCAAATTTGAAGAGTCTACTTATTATAGTTACTGAGATAGTGTCACTCGGAATCGAATATATAATTCCCGTTCTTTCCTTATCCCGTGGGAATTTCCAAAAATCCTTTCTTAGCGGATGCCTACGTCATAAGATCTACCTGCATGCCAAATTTCAGCCCGATACGTCCAGTGGTTTGAGCTGTGCGTTGATAGATCACTATGTCAGTCAGTCAGTCAGTCAGTCACCTTTGAGTTTTATATATATAGATAAACAAGATTTCTTCAATTAATTTGAGATTTACTTTGCAAAAACAAACATGCACAATAGTATTCTAGTTCACACCACTAACACGAAGATATTAGCGACATCTTCAGAACAAACTAAATTAAGAAGATACAAAAGGCGCAGGGAAATACTCTTAGGTACAGCTAAATAAAATTTAACTCCAATAGAACCTTTGATTAAAATCAGCCAAATTAGCGAAGCAATTCGAGACTTCATAATGTCTATTGCATATGTCAGTCTAATTACTCTAATAATAAACGCTAAAAGCTATCAAAATTATAAAAAACTGCAGCCGACTAGTCGACCCACAACCAGCCCGGCGTTATTCAAATAAATATCACAAGCACGATGTATTGCCGCCAAAAATGTGATTTACCTCCGCTGCCAACCCTACTCAGTCCATAAATCGGTAAATACAGACGTCATCAGCCGGGTGCTCGTGTCATAGACCTAGAAATGGATCACTGCAGTCCGTTTAAAAACGGACGAGAGAACGGCCGGCCAGAAACTAGCTGACTTAACGAGGGTCCCGTACGTTCTACAATTCGTCCATAGTTGGCAAGTAAGTATAAATACAAATTGATGGTTACTACGTACACATTTGCTGCCACGCATTGCTACGCGCTACGCTCCGGTCGTAACCGGTAGCAAATTTTTTCGCTTTGAAGCGAAAACTACTTACGAGCAGTGAATCCGACTAGCGGGTTCTTAAACATCGAATAAGAAAACGTAAGTACCTACGCATACGACCAAAAATAACGGATGAAAAATTACCATTTATTTTTACTCGTCAGAATATAAATTTAACTACATCTCAAAAGATTATATTAAATTCACCTTTGAAATTTTAGCATAATTTTCTGATCTTCACTTTGATCTAATTTTCTTGTACTGCGAGTATTTTTTTGTGTTTACTCCCTTATAATTAGTTTTGTAATTATAACGAAGTTGACATTCATAAATTCACCAGTAAGACCTTATTAATGCAATTATCCTGTTGAACCAACAGGGAACACCTCGCTGGCAGCCTCATTAATATTGTGTCAAAATACAATTCCAACTGGCAACAGTTAATGGAAAATCAATACCGTTAATCTAAATTACAAAAATGTTGAAGATTAAATTGCACATTCCGCTACCACATATGAGTTTAACCAACAGCCGGTCCAGTGTCGAAGGTATTTATAATCTTATTATTATTATAAACTTAACTATCCATTATCTTAGCGTCAGAATAATATTCTTTTCTAAAGGCTGTCAACAGCTTTTCTAATATGTTGTGAAACATAATTGTACTTGTCATATTTGCTTTTCTATCACGAATTGAATAAAATCTATTATGTATGTATCCCGTTTGAAACCCAGTCAATTTTAGAATTTCGCGAAAATCAAGCAGATACTAAAAAAGTAGGTAGGTCCATAAACAGACCCAGTCGAACGTTCTTCAGCGGACCCCCAAAAATCAACTTTCAAGTCTCATCTGTATACCGCGACGTGTTGTCGTGACAGAAAAAGCCCTCCATCAATCTGCCGCAAAACCTATTTCCTAACACATTCCCGTCCTTTCATATCGCAGCGGCACGGCATTTCAGATATTGCCGAACATATTACGCCTCTATATTCAACCGCATATTTTTTCGCGGTGAAATGAAAATGATACTCATTCGGGGGCTGCTCCCAGACGTACTCGCTGGCTGCGTGGATATTATCATTAACGTGTCGTTTCGTGGTTACATGCTTGCTTCCATGCTTTTATGTAACGCTTTTAACAATTGTTTCTTCCATGTTTGTCTGGGAGCAAAGAAAAAACATAGAATATACCAGTTGCTTCTCTACCCACGCAGACGGTAAAAGCCCATCCAGGGAATGGGCAAAAATCATAGGAAAATTGTTATAGGCGATGAGGCTAATAACCCATCACTATTTTGATTCCATTCTCCACCTATACGCCCACAATCTTGCTAAATGTGTCCTTGGCTCTTCTTAAATTTTGGATATAATTTCGCTGTTGGCCACTGGCTGGGTTGGAGCCTCCTTTTAGTACATAGTTTGTATATTAATTAACTACTTAAGTTCCAGTTTTAAAATACCTTTCTTTTGCGCTGACATCAACTTTCAAGACAGTTGCGCTATCAGGTGGCTAGCATAAACAGCTGTTGCGTATTAGGCTCCTAGTTACTTTTTTTGTGTTATTAAACCATTTAAGCTATGGTTTTTAAATTCCGTTGTCAACATGCGCATCCAATAATTTCAAATTCAGAAATAATCGAAGGTGCAAACTGATAGAACTATCAGTGAACTATTAACTTTAAAGACATTACTCAATCTAAAATTTGCACTGTAACTAAAATGGAACTTTAAAATAGTACCTACTTAGTTATAAGTCGTAGACAGGTCAAGTTTTGAGAATTGGCTAAAATATGAAAGTTGTTAATGGCGCGATTTTTGTATAATTTTTGTGACTTTTTTATTGTTTAATCACATAAACGGATAACTCGCGTATAAAAGTCGAGTGATGCTCGACATGTTTTGGACTAGTTCGTAGTCCTTCCTCTCGGAGCGCTCGCTTAAACCTTTTAATCTAGTTTTAAATGGTTCATCAATGCAAAAAATACTCTCTCTAAAATTCGTATCACGTTTCTTCATAAGAAACAATGCTCAAGATTCCATGTAAGTAAAAATCACATTGCCTTATTCTGAAAAAGACGCATTTTAAAGTATAAATGCCTCTGTACCGGTTGTGCAGGGTCACGTGACGCATAGCAGTTGTCGTCGGCAGTACGCTACGGTGGAATGCAGTCAGGCCGCAGTCATTAGCAGGCAAGGATGATAAACTGCGCCTCCATTAGCAGAGTAGGTACTTGCAAAAACTTTACTCGGATAAATAAAATAGTCTTGCATTTCTAAGACTGTTATACTACGGTTGGTACGATCTTGTAACGTGCAGGGTAACCGAATTTGGCTGACGAAGTTGTGAGCTAACACGAGTGTAAATCTATACTCGTTCACTGATACTAACATTATAAAGAGGTAAAGTTTGTGAGTTTGTGAGGTTTTTGAGTAATGTTTGGATGTGATATTTTACACTTTTGTGAGAAGGGTTTACGGTTAGATATATTGGAGCAGTTGGAAATAATTAAGTACAATAATAGTGGTTCCATAATTAATGATCAGGTGAACTTAGTTTCATCGCCTTTATTGCGTGTTCATTTTGATGACTAAAAAAAATGTTTTTGTTAAATACATAACCCTATTTGTTTTTACTGTAGTCGGAATTTTTTTTGAAAGTAGTTAGTGTATAATAAAAATCATAAATAATAGGGTAGTTTAGGAAATATATGAATGTAGGTACATTATGCTTAGATATATATACGGTTTCGAATCAGTACGACGTTGGTTTGCATGTGTAACAGTTGTGTTCATTAAACTTTGATAATGATCCCGTAGAGGGATCGAAACGCGTCAGTGTTTGTGTGGCGTAAGGGATAATTAAGTTTGTGGTATTTATATGTGTTTTATTGGCAGCAGTGGAGGGAGGGCTGCATGAAAAACATATATATTTCACACAGGCTTGGTTATCTTGCACGTGAGTAGCGGAGTAGCAAGGTAAATTTTTTGTTCGTTGATCTTTGGATGTAGTTAACCGATTTAAATAAATCTTTTAGCAATAGAAAGCTACATTATTTATTTATAAGTGTCAAAGGTTATATTTAATTCTGCACAGGCGAAATCGCGGGCAGCAGCAAGTGTAAAATAAAAATGAATTTATCTTACGCTAAAAGAGAAACCACCGCGCTGATATAGCTTATTCATCACTGAAAGTATTTTATTTGTAGTCTGGCTTACGGAAGTTTGGTCACTATTACTTTAGAACAAAGTTTTTAGATCAAATTGGTTAGGTACGCCTATATTTAGGTATATAGCCTTTTGAACGCCAAGCTTAGCTACATAGTAAAGCTATTTTCATTCTTATGCCTTTGCATGAAAGTCATTTTTACACTTATAACCTCTGTCGGCCACAGCCGACATTGGCGGTCAAAAGGTTAAATGCTTTACAGTCGGCGGATATAGCATGAACTCGTATATATCAGAATATCACTAAAGCTAGGTTTAGTAAAATCCCCACCAATAAGATTACCTTGACGTACAAAGAGCCACAAACAATAACTCAAATCTTTTCATCCCAAAAATCTATTCAAATTCAATAAAACATTTTTGCAACGCAACGTCACAATATTTTAATCCAAAAACACCAGTGGCCTGATAAATGTTTCGTTATTTTATTTTCCGAATGTGCTCACAAAATAAAAAAAAATCGTTTTGAATGTTCGTAAATCTAATACTTCACTGCTCTTAATGAAAATATTCACTTTGACAAGGGCAGAACGAGTGTACAGCGCTTTCGTTACATTTTTGCGGCGGTGAAATAGAAACCCATTTGTCGAATGCATAATGGAGCTAGGGTGTACTTCTAGCCTTATACAGGTAGTAATTTCTCATCCATCTGAACTCCGCGGATTGTCCGTTATAAAAAGGCGTAAGTAGCGTCAGTACGTAGTAGAATCGCAGCTGTATTCCGCTTCGGTGTTATAAGTATGACAAAGCCTTTGCGCTTTCCCGTTTTTAGTGACGGCGACATGAGTAGCTAATTACAGGAGACGTCTGCTTGCTGGCATAGATTACCTGCAGCGACCGTCGCGCGTCGCATTGTCGCGACGGAAAATCGGGATAATAACAGCGAGTCGGTTTTGTTTACTACATATTTAAGGTTATTTAAAACCTGAATATTACGTACCCAACTCCTTTCAAGCCAGTCTGGGAGCAAAGAAAAAACATAGAATGTACCAAATGCTTCTCTTCCCGCGCAGATGGTAAAAGGAATCATGTTATAGGCAATGCGGCTAGCAACCTCTATACGCTCACAATCATGCTAAACGTGGCCTTTAGGCCTTGTTACCTTAGGAACTGTCTACCCCATAAGGGATAAAGACGTGATTTATGGATGTATGAATATTAGGAAGTTTGAAGGAAAAAATGACACTATAATCCATTAGGTGTTTGTTTATTTAGCACTCGATTTCAAACAAGTCCTTCTCGCATTGAACTGTACTGGTGGTTGCGTACTTATAACGGCCATATGTATAGTTAGGTGAGCTAATCGAATGCTCTCACGGCAATGGCAAAATGCATTTTCCGTGGCATGAACAATGGCTACTAAGAATAACAGCATTTTTGAACAAGCCGCGTCGAACAAAGGTCGCGCCGGGCGAGAAAACTCGCTTAGCTCCGGCTCCCAATACTCGACCCGCAAATACGCTCGCCCAACCACCCAGTTTACATAACCCTAGACTTTAAATCGGCGGCGTAAGGGTGATTTCTATGAAAAAATACATTTCGATAGACAAATAAAGTTTGTCGCGTGAGCTCTCCATTCACACGCACGCAGCGCGCATTGTTCGCCGCGATACGCGCGCGGCAAGTAGAATGATTTTCTGCCCCGAGCAGTTTTCCACAATAATGAGTCACTTGACGCATTGTCCCGCAGGCGCCATCTCGTCCAAATTACGAAGCCATTGTTACTGAGATATTGTTCGTCGCCTCGTGAATATGTGCGAAAGGAAATGAAACTGCTCCCTCCGTCGGTGGATGTCGCGACACGCGCGACGGCCGCGGCAGCCTCACTCCTGAGACGCTACGGTTAATGCATGACAAGCAGACTCATATTGCTTTATAGAATAACGCACAATCCGCGTGTGCATAAGCTTTTATATGTAAAACATTTCCAAGCCAATACGGCATTCACAAAACGCTTAGCTTTGTATTGAATTTATCTGGGTAAATTGATCTTCCGAAATGCAATTCCGTTTTTCCTCTATCACCTATTTGGACAATCTATGCTGGCAATCTTATTAGAGCGCTGGCGCTATAATTGGATTGTCTTTGACCAGCCGCGAAAAAGCGTGAACGGCAGCGGCAAGAACACAAACCGAAATATAAGAAACACCCAATGAATAACGTTTCATGCGGTCCCCTTCTAACTCCATTCGCTATTTAAATAAAAAGTGGAAACTTCACAATTTAATTCAATTCGATCAGCGATTTAACTTGCCCGATATTCAATAACCCTTGCTCGTGCCCACTGCAATCGGAATGTACAAAACCAATTTTATTCCGTAATAGCGTCAAGTTCGCGTTGTTAACTTTTTAACTTTGCCTTTGCGGCTTTCTTGCTCGATTACTCATATTTCAGTTTCAACTAAGTTGTTCTCTTAAGTTCCCTTGTTATTGCTACCAACAATTTAAGGGTTTAAATCGAAGTTTCGTCTGGATGCAAACAATACTGTAATCAAGGGAGATATTACTTCGGAGCTGCTTGTTAAGGACATAGTTGAAAAACTTGGCGAAATGAAATTCAAGGAGAGCGACTTACAATGTTACCAAGTGGTTGCAGATGTCGAGAACAGCATTGTCCCACTTTCGAGTAAAAGAGTCCGGATCTTATTGAATTCATATTGCACATTGAAATCGTGTATTTATATTATAACCTTTTGGAACGGGGAAACGAGAAAAATGTTATTTCTAGTTGTAGCTCGATGACGTTCTCGGTTCAATCAATTAGAGTGATTGGCTAACCCATTCACGGTATGGTTGTTGAAAATGCGGGTGAAGTCTACTGCCAAAGTAATATTAGTCCTGGTGGTCAGCCAGTACTGTTCAGTGTTGCCAACTCCAAAAGATCGTAGTTACTAAGCACAACACAACAAAAGCCGACGAAGCCTGTTACTGAAATTGTTTTTGCGTGGAAGACGTATTGATGAAACATGTTACATACATAATGATTCGTAATTGTGTATTTTGCTTTATCTACGAATTATTATTAAATGGGATACCAATAAAAACTCACTAAATGGGGAGCTCTAGTTCTAGACAAAACCTATGGTGGGGGGTCTACTGTTAGAACTAGAAAATGACATGGAATTCAGCCATTGTTCATAAAAAAAATATAGATTTCTTACTTCAGATTCACTCTATGTTAGTTTCACTCTAAAACGAAATAAACGTTACTTAGAACTTTAGATACTTGATTTGTTTTTTTCAACTTAATAAAAAAGTGTCTTAAACTGTACAAAATACGATAATGAAGTGACTGCTAAAGTCGGTAGAAATAGTCGCTAAGAATTATGGAAAATTCGCCATTTGTAGCGACGAAGTAGCAAAATTGGCAACACTAGTCTAATGCGGTCTAATGCCACTTGGTAAAGCGTAACCGCACCCGGTGGGCGCGCGCCACGAGGCTGTGCGTCAATCGTGACCGCTCGATGGCCCTCGATCCCGGCTGAGGCAGACAGTAATTGACGGCAGCGACAAACGCGGCCTGACGGTAAACTACGCCCGCTCGATGTCAGCTAATTGCCTTTTAATTGAGCGTTGTTACGTAAGTTTACGAATTATTGATAACTAGCTTTTGCCCGCGACTTAGTCCGCGCAGGTAACGTCAGAGTGACGACATATCCCATACATCCACTCATGTCTCCAAATATAAGGTTTTTATTTCCTATCCCGTGGGAAATTCGGAAAATCCCTTCTTAGAGCACCTACGTGATCCTCTAGGAATATTATTTACTAATTATAGTCTTAATTTATTACCTCGTGTTTTTATCCCGTGGGAAATTTGAAAAATTCCTTTGTAGTGCACCTTTATACCAATCAAGGAATAATATGTAGGTGCTAAATGTAAAGTAGCTTTATTGGTACAACATTTCGGGATTTTCCAATCCCGCGGGAAAATCGGGATAAAAATCCTATATCCGTCTCCTAGTTCTAAGCTTCCTCTCCACCAATTTTCAGCCAAATCGGTTCAGCCGTTCTTGAGTTATAAATAGTGTAACTAACACGACTTTCTTTTATAAATATAGATACAGTACACATACATACACAGATCACGTCTTTATCCCTGACGGGGTAGACAGGGTCTAGGCTCCGTGTTATCCTAGGTAACAAGATCTAAATCCCACGTTTAGCTTGAGTGTGGACGTATAGGTGGAAAAATGAATACAGTCGTTGTTGAATTAGAAGTGGGACACATGTTATTTTCTGTAGTTCAGGGCGAGTCGTCTTTCAGCCCTGAGGTGACGAAAATTTCTAAAAATGACTTCGTAATACTTGATATAAAGATCCGGTCATGTGTAAGTCGATTTCGCTCATCAAGGATTCTGAACGACTTTACAGTTGCCATTAGAGTCATTTTCAAAACACATGTAGGTACATAGTTAAGGGCCTTAATTGAAACAAAAGTTAATTGATTCCTTTGTGTTACGACGTTTTCATCCTTATTGCAATGTAATAAAGGTGAGACGATCGTAACACAAAGGCATCAATTAATTTTTGTTATGATTAAGCCCTTAACTACGTACATTTTTTTTTTAAAACGACTCATTATTAAATTTTTTTTTTTAAAGAAAAAAAAAATCCGCTTCTTGGGTGGCATGTTGTCCTAACAACTAGATTCCCATCGGGTTCCTCTACTAAATTTCTCATTCTTCACTCGCCGCTTAAGACGGGTGGAATTTTTGATCTGGGTTGCCTATAAAAAAAGTTAGTTCTGTTTTTATTACTTTTACTATCGCGACCACAGTAATAGGTACTTAATCTGCGAAAATTGCGTGCGTTCACCTATTACGGTTCAAAAGATACAGTTCAAGACCACCAGACGAGCGGTCAGTAATACGGTCTCGTTAACACCATTTAAATACGAAGCCTGGAAAGAAGGGCTGGTGTTCAAAATACGTTCTGATTCAACGACCTGAATAAGAAGGTTATAGCCAAAAAAAGTGCTTTTGTTTCTGGATTGAAGTCGACGCTGCAGCCCCATCGTTGGCGAGCACAAAGCATGCAGATTAGGATGCGCCTTAATAAGATGGAAATGAGTTTCCAACGACTTCCACAATAATATTTGTTTTCCTACCTAATGAAATGGATACACTCGCTCAATGACAAACTAATAAACGGAAACAGACAAAGGACGCTGTGATTTAAACACAATCACAGCGTACTTTTATATACTTGAACTCCATGCTTCAATATAAATAACGGAACATGTTTTCATATGCCACAATGGAGATCGATGTTACCCATACATGTGTATCGTGACTGTTAATATTTGGTTTTCCTCGTTTTATTTTTATAACCCACAATATCAATAGAGTGGAGTGTTCAAGCCACCATTGGTAACATAAAGTGAGAAAACGTGCCAGTAATTCGAAAGATTTTCTTTTTTATTCGACAATGGCCAGAGGTAACATTGTGAGCATTTTTTCCGTAGGTGAATTTTTTGAGTCTTTGTTCTAGAATATTCATTTTGACGTAGCTTTTTAGACGGCATTACACTTTGTGTTGGCGAGTGAAATAGAGCGCTGATGGAGAATATCATTATTTAGTGGCGTGCATTTGCGATACTGAGACCGTAATTTTGGGAGAGCTTTCAGTGCCTTTTCTGTGCTTGCGTATCTTGTGAAACGAGTTGTAATGTAGCCTGGTATATTTAAGTGTTGGAAACAAAGGTTGTGCCAGGATACTGCAGGGGACGGAGTAATGGCGTAAGCTGTGCCTCCACAAAATACTGAGAGGTGCGCGGAGTGCGAGCGAGGCACGGTTGCATTTCACGCCGGCGTCGAAATTTAGCGCGAATTTCCAGATTCCAATTATGTAACAATTTAAACTGTGTTCGGATTTCAGTTTCATTTCTATCTGCATTTTATTCCAGCTACTGGAGCCGTGTTTAGTTGGAACTTGCGTATTTTTTATACCGAAACTAATCTACAATACAACTTAATTTTGAAAGTTAAGCACTTGTAAGAATTTGAGTGATAATATTAAATTGTAGTGAATAGAAGTTACTTTATACTTTAGGGTTTACTTTATAATATAAAAACGAACGCGCTTTGAAACAGAAGTACCCTTATTAATGATAGTAAAAAAAACTACAAGATTTTTTTAATTAGGTAATGTCACATTCGTTGATTTTAGAATATTTTCCTAAGTACCACAGGAACTAAACCGATCAAATGTGACAAAAACTGTCTGTTAAGTGAAATAGCCCAGTAAATATCGATAGAATTACATCCCTACCAGTAACATAGACTGTAGGCTCAGTTACGTGGCGTAGTTTACGCCTAAACGATGATTATCGTGTTGCCATCTACCATGCTCTATGGCAAATGTTTACAATGAGGCTGGCCATCAGACTTGATAAAAAAAAACAAATACTACGAGTTCAATCGCGCCGTTTCAACTCGCAGCAAGGCCAAGTAAGTTCGCTTGTTAAGTGGCTCGCAAGCGCTGGCTTGAGGAATGTTAACTGAATTTCACGGGTCTGGGACACTGTGTCTTGTCTGCCTTTCCATTCGCGTCTAACTTCACTGCAAGTTTTCAACAGTTTTATACTGCACTTGAATTGCATTGGGCGTGAAGTGATGCCTTGATTTTCATCGCATTGGTTATTGAAGGGATGTTGTACATAATACAGGTTGTCACAAAACCCTTTAACTTCCTTTTACAGAATTGTCAGGTAAATGTATCTGAACACCCTGGCAAAGTTTGACGCTCGTGGTTAATTAATTGACCCTTAATTAACGAATCTTAAGACGCATTTCAGGACTATGCTCTCAGTGTACCTTTTCATTCATAAGTTACGTGAGTAGCGCTACTCGAAACGTTATTGTTTGTAACTAAAACTTCACTCGCACTTGCTTTCAAACTAACTACCATAAAACTTTGACCGGATTTCCTTAATGATAATTTTTTTTTTTAGTTGTAATTAGGGTCTCATACTTTGCAGGGGTGTTCAAACCAATATAGCGAATAAGTTCGTGAATTATCGTTAAAGGGTTTTGTGATACCCAGTATATTTGTACATATTTCGACTGCTTGCCTACGTGTATCTTTGTCAATTTTTTCCTCTTTTGAATCGAATTAACTAAAATAGATCCCTTTTCAGGGAAAAGTTTCCCTTTGTTCTCTCTTTTTATTCGTTCACTACTTACAAAGTGTGATTATGATTAAAGTCTACATACAGATATTGTGACGAGTGAACACCTGTGAAGGATTTGATTTTTTTTTCATTTTAAAAAAGCAAGACGATGGCAAGGCAACGAAAAGGATATAAAAAAAATATGCCAGCTCTAAAAATCAATACTTGCTTAAAAGGTTTCCGAAAACAAGTTGACAGATTTTCTCGTATTTGAACCTTTTGATAGCTCACCTGTAAGTAGGGCTCACCTCTCCTCGAAGTGCTACAAAAGTCGTAGCATTGCGAACTGCTACGACTGCTACGACTGCTACGCCTTAGGCAGCCGTAGTTCGAGCGAACAAATTTTCACTTCTAGCTTTTAGTTTATTTCCTTGAAGGCAAATTTCACTACCGTTCAGTTTGACGACCGGATGGCCTAGTGGTTAGAGATCCTGACTATGAAACTTGAGGTCCAGGGTTCGGGCCGGTCGGGGCAGATATTTGTATGAAAAATACGAATGTTTGTTCTCGAGTTTTGGATGTTTAATATGTATTTAAGTGTGTATTTGTCTATAATAGATTATCCGCTGTCTATTACCCATATTACAAGCTTTGCTTAGTTTGGGACTGGGTCAATTGGTGTTAATTATTGTCCCAAGATATTTATTTATTATTTACTAGCTTCTGTCCGCGACTTCGCCTGCGTAGAATTATACATAAAAACCTTCCTCTTGAATCGCTCTATCTATTAAAAAAAACCGAATCAAAATCCGTTGTGTAGTTTTGAAGATAGTATAAGCATACATAAGGACATAGGGACAGAGAAAGCGACTTTGTTTTATACTATGTAGTGATGATTTATTTACTAACTCCATCAACCTTAGGGGTTTTCTAGATTTTTCTAACACTATTTTTTAGTTTAAATTGCTTTGCAGTTTAAAAATTCTCAGTATATTTTCCGTCCTATCCTTGTTTTCAGTTTCATAAGGTGCGTGTTTAGATATTTTTGTACGATTCGCTGTATAGATAGATATTGGACAACTCTACTGTACCGTACCGTCAGCTAAATGTGTGGTCTGCCACTCTAAAACTGGAAGTAACGTCATATAGTATAATAGCTTTTGCCCGCGACTTCGTCGAAAATTATACATATAAACCTTCCTCTAGAATCACTCTATCTATTAAAAAAAAACTGCATCAAAATCCGTTGCGTATTTTTAAAGATCTAAGCATACATAGGGACAGACAGACAGACAGCGGAAAGCGACTTTGTTTTTTGACGTGACTGTCAATTTGATTTCATCTGTTTATTTTGATAGGAAGTCGGATGAAAATGGGTAACCGCTTATTTGTCGGACTGTACACAACTATAGTTATTTGTTATGCAAGGTTGCAAAGTGTTTGTTTGGCGCGAGTGCCTGAATTGAAACCCGAGCAAGCGAAGGATTCTATGATTGAACCACGAGCGAAGCGAGTGGTTCAAAAGAAGAATCCTGAGCGTCGCGAGGGTTTTAAGGCACGAGATACTAAACAACTTTGCTGCCGAGCGAAACACGCAATTTTTCACCTCACTACAGCGCGAAAAATGGTGGATGAAAGAAAAACAGTCTAATAGTAAATCAGTTTTTTATTCTTTTCCTTCTAAACAAGAAAGGTAAAAGGATCTAAGCCCATACAGCCTAGTCTAATAATCTAATAAGTAAAACTATTTTTTCTGATTGTTCTATCACATTAATTTCTTGTGTATTATACTGTTTTATCATAAACCAAACAACAATTTTGGTCAACTTTTCGGTTTCCCGACGAGCAATCTCTAAAAACTTTTTTTTTTCTAATCATACATAGATTTATTATTAAAAAGAAAGTTAAAAAATCGCATTAACTAGACTGAATTAAAAAAAAATGGGGCGCGTTCTGAATTTTCATCATAATATCTGTTTTTTCCTGCTTGGTTGCTATTTTTGTGGCTAACCACAAGTTAAAATAATTAATAAAAATCAATATCGTTTATTCGCAAGCGTGGAAAAAGCACTTTTCTACGCAGATTTTGAAGGAGAAAGACAGCCTTTTCGAGCAAGTGAGGTGAAAAGAGTATTGTCCGTGTTTGTAGAATAGATGTTTAAGCCATTAATACGTTTTATTTTGTTTTTGGCCCGCCCTCTGTCGGCAGCAGAGCCAAACCGCCTAACCGCCGCCCGCTTCACCGGAAAAAACATGCATTTGCATGCAGTAAACATCATCGAGTGCATTTTAAACGTGTTTTACTGACCAACACTTATTTTCCGAAATAGGTGCTTGTTATGTTTTCTTTTCGATGGTTCGTTACTCGCCAGTATTTTTTGTTCAGTACTGACCTGATTACGGGTTATAAATTCGTGACACTTTTTTTTTTTTTACTCGATCTATAGTAAAGAGGTAAACTATGTTCGTTTTCTTTTTTATAACATAAGGGGTAACCACTGGTACAAATAAACCGATTCCCAAAAATCCTTCTCTAATAGAAAGCTTCAGCATCCCGACGTGGCGAGACAAGTGATATAGCTCTAAAGCGTTTCAATGTCGACATACGCTTGACGTATTTGTTTCGCTAGAACGTGGTTCACGTGGGTTTTTGTAGGCTCATATCAATGCCATACAATTTTATTCAATTTTCTACAGACTAATTAACATTATAGTACTTTTTACACCGGAATCATCTATAATTCCGGCGAGATACAAACGAGGACGCGAGCAACTACTAGTCAACGTGTGCTAGTTAGCATTCAAGCAATTATTTTTTTAGTAACATTACATAGTAATTGGAGACGTATTGACTAAACGTCAGGACTGAAGTAGCCTAAACCGACAAGCGTGTATGAAGAGAATGATGAATGTGTGAAGCGAAAGAGATATGTCAGTATCGTAGCAAGTGGAAATAGTCTTTGCCTACCTCTATGAGAGCAAACCGTGGCGGTCTGTATGTATGAACGTATTCATTCAAAAGGATCTCTCACAAAGGGGATTACTTTATCACACTTTGTATATACAAAAAAATATTTATATTCATTTAGCCATTTGAAATAGTGTCGCGAGTCATTCTCGAGTTAGGGTAGGTATTCAAAACAACGTTATACCATCGCTAATGAGCGTCATAACGCGTGCACAGCTGTTCAGCGTTCTCGTCTAAAAGTTAACAACAAATTAGCTGTTGTTTTGCTAATGCTAGTCTTTATGCACCGTCTGATTGATGGAGCAATCATGAGCGCTGTGCTGCGCTGGGGAAAGGCCGCTTAGATTAGCTTGGTTTTAATTTTATGGCAACACTTTGGTGTATTTACTTGAATGTATATATTACACGTATATATATAGCCCCTTTTAATCCGTTTTGCTACAATTTCAGTAATTTTTGTAGTCTTTTTTTATATATATAAATTATCGCGTAATTCGGCGTGCCGCGTGGCATAGGCCTCCTGCATTTATTGGAGGGTTTGGGCTATAGTTCCCACGCCGGCCCAGTGCGGATTGGAAACTTCACACACACCATTGAACTGCTTCGCTGATGTGTGCAGGTTTCCTCACGATGTTTTCCTTCACCGAAAAGCTCATAGCAAATTTCAAATGAAAAACTCAGAGGTGCGAACCCAGGATTCGAACCCACGACCCTCTGCTTGAGAGGCCACAGGTTTTTTTTTATTATACATTATCATACTTTTAATGATTATTTTTTAATACCGGCCGGCGTGTTTAGCTACATGCAGTGTAGGGTTACGTTGCGTCCTTAAATACAGCAAATACTGAGTATTAAGTCGAGGTCAGTTGCTTAACTATTCGTTTAACCTGGTAAATTCATTTTATACTACTGGCGTGAATTATTTTCACGAATTCAAAACATGGGGTGCTTCTTAGAAAGTTGTTTACAAGTTTTTTCCTTTGAAAGTAGCATTGAGTCCGCTTCATTTCAGTGCCTTAGGTTGTATCTGGAGTTCTGCTCCCAAGTTAGTACGTAAGTTTCTATGCATATCAGCTAACAATACATTCATATGTTAACAATGGAATACGATAAAGGAACAATACGAGTAATACTTGGATCTGTATACAAGATGTGCGTGAGCATTGCGAGAAATTTGAACAATGTATTCTTAAACTCATAAGGATTAACAAATGTTATATGAACTCAGGTCGAATTATGCGTTTTTAAAATTCATTTTGTATGCTTCACATCCGACCGTGCCCATACAAAATGGAATTTAAAAACGCATAATTCGACCTATGTTTCCTTTATCCTTTAAGACTTCAGGAATACACTATTCAAATCTCTTGCAATGCTCACGTACACCTTGTATAACATTACAGCAAAAAAGCAGACAAACTGCCAATGTGATTGTTTGATTATCGAACGTTTGAAGGTTTTATTGCAAATTAGGGTAATGTGCCTTCTTTTTCCATTACCGGTATCTCACAGACCCCGAATGAGATCAAAGGCCGTAACGTTTTATTGTCCGTATAGCACACCCATATAAAATAATGTGGGGTGCTTACACAGGTGAGGTATGAATAATTAAGTATTACTGCTTGTAGTGGGTCATACTTGTGTGGCTAGTGTTATAAATGTTGGTAATAAATGGTAATGATATGTGTATTTTATTCTCTCTGGGGGCATTTATTAATTACAAGAGTCATATAAGGGGGGAGGGGTCGTGCCGAATATCACCCAATCTCATGTGAGAAATGGCGGGTCTTTAAGATTGCGAGAGAACTAAGTTAAATAAAATAAAAGGTTTCCATTAATGTATTGGCTAAATTTTTAATCAAGAAAATTTTATTTAAATCTGACATGAGATTAGGGAAGGGGAGACGGTTGAAACAAATTACACGACATTTCACCAGAAAGTAAAGTACTTAAACTAAATAATGGACGTCCCTTGACGCCCTCTAAATTTGTAAAGCAGAGCCTTCGATGTCGTCAAATCATATCCCTCGACTTAAATCGAAATTTTGGTCTTTTAACTTTTCCAAAAACACCAAAACACACGCAGAAAAATGTCCTGGCAAGCGTTACGAGATGCAGTTTGCGAACACAAAAAAAATCGACGTCCGCCATGTCTATTACCACTAAATTAAATTCCTTCTCGACGCTACGACAAACGGCATAAACTAGTTGACTTGGCAGCAAGAAGACAGTATAAAATGCGCTTGCCTATATTACACCCAGCTAAAGCTATGGATTGTTCCAAAGTGGTACATGTCTACTACAGACCGCCGCAAGATATATGTGGACAGTTTTTGTGCAATTTTGCTTTACTTGTTGTAAAGTTTAACTGGTGTTGTGGCTGAAATGGAATTAGTTCTTAAGGTTGTTAAAGTGAAGCAGTAGCGGTACGATTGAAACAACATTTCTTTAATAACAGTGCGTTTGTTATCTCGCTGTCTGTCAGCATCATGGAACTTTCAAACATTTCAATTCTGTTTCAATCCAAACATACGGTACATACAGTGGCATTCGGAAACGTCAGTAGCAACCTGTGCAACTGATCGCAACTCGACAACAGTCGAAACACGAAGTTTGACAAGGGACATCAAGGAAATATACGCACTATAGTTGTTCCAATCATTTATTTTCTCGGTGACAAATGTAGTTTGATATTTATAGTGTTGTGACCTAATAAATGATCAGTAAATATGATATCGATCCAATTTAAAATTAATAAATAAAAATTACCTGTAATCCTACTAATATTATAAATGTGAAAGTTTGTGACTTTGGATGTTTGTTACTCTTTCACGTCAGAACGGCTGGACAGATCTGGATGAAATTTGGAACATAGATAGATTATAGTCTGGAATAACACATAGGCTACTTTTTATCCCGGAAAAATGAACGGTTCCCGAGGGATATATGATGATGATGATGATGATGATGATTATATTACTACTAAGTGGGTACTATTACTACTATTACGTTGAGGTTTGTGATTGCAGGTAAGAAATCAAATTATTAGTAAAATTAGTAAAATATGTCCCACTAATATTATAAATGTGAAAGTTTGTATGGATGTTTGGATATTTTGTTACTCTTTCACGCCAGAACGGCCGGACAGATCTGGATGAAATTTGGAACATAGATAGATTATAGTCTGGAATAACACATGGCTAATTTTTTTCTTTCTTATTCCGGAAAATTGCATAATTCCTGCGGGATAGCGATAAAGATAAAGCTAAAGCTATTTAGGATATATTTAAGGACAGCCCTATAGGTTAGGTTAGGTTTGTTTTATAAAAATCCTGCAATATTTAGTTTCAGAAAAATTAAGGCAGCGGGGCAATGCGTGGGGGGTTGCTTGCATGTTTGCTTGAGCCCTTGCTTTGCATGCTTGATTGCATACTTGCTTTCATGCATGCTTGCATGCTTGCTTGCATGCATGCTTGCGTGCTTACTTGCATGCATGCTTGCGTGCTTGCTTGCACGCTTGCTTGCATGCTTGCTTGCCTGCTTGCATGCCTGCTTGCATACTTACATGCTTGCATGCATGCTTGAAAGCTTGCAGGTTTGGTTGCTCGCTTGCTTGATTGCTTCATGTTCAGGTTCATGCATTCTCGCTGAGTGCTTGCTTGCACGCTTCCTTGCATGCTTGCTTGCATGCTTGCTTGCATGCATGCTTGCTTGCCTGTTTTCGTGCCTGCTTGCATACTTACATGCTTGCATGCTTGCTTGAAAGCTTGCAGGTTTGCTTGCTCGCTTGCATGCCTGTTTGCATGCCTGCTTGCATGCCTGCTTGCATACTTACATGCTTGCATGCATGCTTGAAAGCTTGCAGGTTTGGATGCTCGCTTGCTTGATTGCTTCATGTTCAGGTTCATGCATTCTCGCTGAGTGCTTGCTTGCACGCTTGCTTGCATGCTTGCTTGCATGCTTGCTTGCCTGCTTTCATGCCTGCTTGCATGCCTGCTTGCATACTTACATGCTTGCATGCTTGCTTGAAAGCTTGCAGGTTCGCTTACTCGCTTGCATGCCTATTTGCATGCCTGCTTGAATGCCTGCTTGCATACTTACATGCTTGCATGCATGCTTGAAAGCTTGCAGGTTTGGTTGCTCGCTTGCTTGATTGCTTCATGTTCAGGTTCATGCATTCTCGCTGAGTGCTTGCTTGCACGCTTGCTTGCATGCTTGCTTGAAAGCTTGCAGGTTCGCTTGCTCGCTTGCATGCCTGCTTGCATACTTACATGCTTGCATGCATGCTTGAAAGCTTGCAGGTTTGGTTGCTCGCTTGCTTGATTGCTTCATGTTCAGGTTCATCCATTCTCGCTGAGTGCTTGCTTGCACGCTTGCTTGCATGCTTGCTTGCAAGCTTGCTTGCATGCTTGCTTGCCTGCTGCTTGCATGCCTGCTTGCTTGCCTGCTTGCATACTTACATTCTTGCATGCTTGCTTGAAAGCTTTCAGGTTCGCTTGCTCGCTTGCTTGATTGCTTGCTTCTTTGAAATGCTCATGGTTCACGCGTGCGAAGCCGCGGGCAAAAGCTAGTACCTATTTATAATTATTTCATTTCATTGTCGATTACCTACCTATCTATAATTAGATATATTACTTATATTATAAAGAGGAAGGATTCGTATGTTTGTAATGAATAAACCAAAAACTACTGGACAAACAAAAAATATTTCACCATTAGAATGCTACATTATTCCTGAGTAACATAGGCTATTTTTGATCCCCGTAAAAATTACAACGCGTACAAAGTCGCGGGAACACATCTAGTTCAATATATACAATACCGATACAATATCGATATTTCAATCATAACATCACTATTTGTATTCCCATAGAATGTATCTTTACTAAAACGTTTATTGTTTATCGTGCTTTAAAAATATATTACTGCAAATGTGGACTCAATTTGTCTGAGATAAATATTATAAATATGAGATCAAGGAACAAAATTAGGCAATTGTCATATTTTTTAAAGTTATTTTTAAGTTTTGACTGTTCTTTATTGTTTTCTTTTTCTTTTTCTAAATATGACATAACCGATAATAAATAGGTTTATACCTCGCATTTAAAAGTTAATTCTTGCGTAAAAAGCGCAGTTACATTCTACGGGAGCTGTCATCGAGAAAATAAATGATTGGAAATACTATAAGGTACAACTTTAGGTATGTAGGTACTAATTTAATTCTTTTTTACGCGTCCTTCATCACACAGTTACGTTGTAAGACTTGCTAGTGCTCCTAATAAGTTAATTTCGGATATATTTCTAACTAGACTAGAGTTTTACACTATGTACCTAAAGATAGTAGCAATAGTGAGGTAAAAATAATCCTACACTCTGCTTTCCTCGTTTGTCATTCTTCGCTTCTATCATGATGTTCTGAAGAAAAGAACAAGATACCTACAATCGCGCATCTCATTGGAGCAAAGTAAAATTATAAAGTAACTATAAAAGCGACTACTTATACGTATTGTTTATGTGTTGCTTACCCATTTCGTATTTACCTTGAGGCGTTTGCCGTTTAATTTATGGGTAAAGTTATCACATAAAAGGGCGGATTGTGCCCGCACCCCGTACGCAAATTGTGAGCCGCACAAACTTTGCCGACTATTTTCTCTCCCTCTGATGTCATATATTCTGGATACAGCCTTGAGTGTACTACCTGCGGGACTAATTAAAATATTATGACGCAATTGAAAAAGTCAGAACTACTGTGCGTGTCGGGACGCATTTATGTTTGATTGGCGGAGTATAAAACGGGGAAAATAAAACAAAAGAAAATGGGTAGCTAACTTTAAGAAAAACAAAATTTTGTCTCTGATCTTGCAAGAAATGTTTCTATGTTTCTGGAATTATCTTATTCTGTTAGTTAGAATATATATAAGTGCTAGATTAGCAAACAGATAGAGTACCTAAACAAATTAAAACCTCTTCATTAAATTAAATTTAAAATATTCAAATATTATTAACACTTCCTGTTCGATTCGCGAACGAGTATCCTGAGGACAAATAATACCTACTCGTAAATTTCCGAATTCGCCAAATAGAGTTACCTACATCAGTTCGTTACCATACAATTGTTATTTGGATCGATGTACATTTGGCTATCAGTAGCTACTAATTAACACGGTTTCACTGTGTATTATATAAAACCGTGTTGCGATTGGATTTTACTGTTTTTGTTGCATTAGGACAGTGGTTCTTAACCGGTGGTCCGCGGACCACTGGTGGTCCCTGGAAGCATCTAAAGTGGTTCGCGGGGCCAATCTAATAAATAATTAGATAAGTGACAACCAGACAATCCGTAAAGGTGCAATTCCGCTAGGGCTGATCGAAGCCATTCGTTAGATATGTAGTTACTAGGTGGTCCATGGCAAGACAGAAATTTTGTCAAATGGTCCCTCGTGTCTGAAAGGTTAAGAACCACTGCATTAAGAGAAAATACGGGATAAGATTCGTACTTTATATGTAGGTACCTACTCTGACAACGCAAGCAGGATCAGCCTTTAAATCACTACCTACATAGTATAAAACAAAGTCGCTTTCTCTATCCCTATGTCCCTATGTAATGCTTATATCTTCAAAACTACACAACGGATTTTGATGCGGTTTTTTTAATAGGTAGAGTGATTCAAGAGGAAGGTTTTTATGTATAATTCTACGCAGACGAAGTCGCGGGCAGAAGCTAGTTGATTATAAGTTATATCAAAGATAATATAGCTTCCTAATTGTCTTATTTTTAATCAGTGCAGACGTTCCAAAGATTACCTCTTTCTAACAAACAAAGTTTACTTCTTTAAACTTTGTTATATTGATACCGTAGCTTACGTTTTACTTTATTAGCAACGAGAATTATAAAAAAGCATCGAACCTATAATAATAATAAATTGTGCTACGCTGTTCTGATTATGTCTCTACATTTACATTTGGTACATTTTACCAATATTACACGCTTATAGCCGATAATGGAAACTACCTACGGATGCAAATTACACGGCTTGGCCCAGGACATGTTGAACTTGTTCGAGCCACACCACATCGTCGTTGTACATGTTTGGCGACAGTCTCGGAACTAATCTAACCGCTGCATCGAACCCAATTTATGTGTACATGAAATTACTCGATTAATAATTGCATCGAGGGCTTTTTAGTTCAAAAGCATGTAATATTATATAGTTAAAGCCAGTTAGTTTCCTCGTAGTGGTTTCTAGCCATGTTTGGTAAAAATCGGTCCACGAGTTTGAAGAGTATTCAGTTCTTTTTCAAAATGATGTAAGGCATTTATGGCATAAAGTTGACAAAATATTTTATTAACTTGACTTTCGTATGTCGTTATCTGTCACCTTAACATGTGTCTTTATCCGACACAAACAAAATATAACTTCTCTTGTATGAAGCCTGTAACTTTTTAACAAAAGAGGGTAACTGTGTACAAATTAAGTATCTTGTCCTTGTAATGTCAAGTTAACACATAGTCAACACATTAAACTATCAGAAGTATTAAAGCAACAAGGCATTAATTTGCACCAATATATGGCTGTCTGGACTCATTCAAACGCGTTGAATACACTTACTTGTTTACTGCGTAAATTACGGTTTATATTTACCTGCCATGTTTAAAACTGGTATTTAATGAGAACGAGTAAATATTTATTAATTACTCGCAACGTAAATTAGTAGTATTTGCTCTCTTGTTGTCTGTTTCTAATTAGGTATGTAGATTTTTACGGACTTTATCGAGGATATTATTTTATACAGAGTTGGAGACCTACAAGCTAATAACAATTTGTCACCAAGCTTCAACGTTCCTATTAGTGAGCAAAAAAATGAAAACAAAAATGATATCTGAATAAAATGCTCCTCTCATCCACTCAAAAGTTGACTGGAAGAGATCCCTTAAAGGGATAAGTTCGCCTTTACGCATGTATCTCAATGTTTGTCAATTGTATTTGTTTTATGTTTATTTTGCACAATGAAGAGTTTACATACATAATTTTCAAATGCAAAAAATATTGAAAATCTTCACGACTGTACACGAAATAATTGTTATAATAATAAATAATAATTGTTACTTAACTAAATCAACAAAATCAAATTCATATTGTTATACTACTTGTAACACACTTGTAAACAGGCAATACAATTAAAAGCCTAAAAACCTAAGCGGGAATGATTAGAAAGACGTAACCGCTGAGAAAATCACTATTTTACTATCACTTAAGTACTTATACTTATTACTATCACTTAGTCATTTGCATGTTCAACCCTGTGGTTAAACGTGTTAAAGTCATCCGATACCTTAAGCCGCAACTTGATTTGCCAACATGCCCAACCGCAACATAATGACAAATTTTAACGAACGATCCCGGATACAAGGAAAAGTTTGTCAAAATCTGAAAGCTGTATCTCCCGGGGGAATTGAAAAAGGATGCTGTATCAAAGAGCCATTAAGAAAGCCAAATAATATCGGTGTAAATCAGGAAGCTGGGAATGGAGCGTTAGGCCGGGCCTTCATAAATTCTCACGTCATTTGCTTCGGAGCGCTATAATTTGGAGGGAAAAGATTTGTAACAGTGCTCTACTGCTTGCTCATTCATAGTAGGATGATCCCAGTTGTCTTTTTAAGACCGTGTTGTTGTAATTAAGGGATTAAACTGAGAATTTGTACAGGATGGTTAGAAGAGAATTACCTTTGTATGGCCAGGGACCTGATTTTTGAAAACACATTTATGTGAACAAAAATATTTAGAAGAAAATTAAATTACTAAATCATGCTAAACGTGGCCTTGAGGTCTTGTTACTTTAGGCTCTGTCTACTCTAAGAATTATTCCTTGACGTGATTTATTTATGTATGTAAATTACTAATTTTAAATTAGAAGAAAATTAATGCGCTAATTAATCTAGTCGATCAGTGGAAAAAATAGTTTAAGAGCGATACACAGATTTCTACACTACTTTCGAGTGGACATTCGAGCGATGTGCTTTCAAAATTCGGCCCTAAGCATGCCTAAGGCCGTACGTTAACTAGCTGAGGTATCAAAGTTCAAATAATAATTAAACGGACTCTAAAGCGTTCGGATTGTTTATTATGCGTTATTCACAGCGTTTGACCCATTTCGATTAATGTGCTCTCTACTTCAGCATACCTCTTCTTACACACTATGCGATTACTAGTCGGATTTAGAGCAATAATTAAAGTTATAACAAGTTCGGAAGAACACAGTTCCGTTTTACTATATCAGAGTGTAGAAATCGTGAAAGTTTAAGGCGATCTATCAAAGTTGTCTCCGCGTTAAGTCTGTTACAAGCTTCTCACTGCGCGAGAGACGCTTACTCATGGGCGCCATCTTGCAGTCAATATTTTGTTCAAAACTGACAGGTTGACACACCCGTACACCACATCAGACATTACTACATGTTTATAATCATAATCATAAAACAAAATCCTCCACCACCTCGTGTATGTCTTTCTCTATTCACGTTTAACTCTATATCTGTTGAACTGATTTTCATGCTGTTTTCATCAATAGATAGAGTAATTCACGAGGAAGGTTTGAGCATATTATTTATTAAAGTTTTGTGTAAAGTAGTTGTAGTCCTGCTGCAACATTCCCTGGGCGGTACAATTTAGGGATCTTTAAAAAACGAGCCTTCCTGTTCTTGAAAGGGCCGGCAACGCACCTGTGATTACCCAAGTCTTGCAGCAGGTGTCCCTGGGCGATGGTGATTACTTTCCATCAGGTGACCCGTCTGCTCGTTTGCCCCCTCTTATATATATATGTATATATATATATATATATATATATATATATATATATATATATATATATATAACGAAAATTGTTTAAGTGTCGGGAAAAGTCAAACTGCCTGGGATACGAATTTTAATTCTACCTGGACGAAGTCGAGGGCAATTGCTAGTGAGTAGGTAGGTATCTGAATTTACTCCATAGATAACAAGATTCATACAACCGTGTTACACTTCTATAGAACGCGGCGGTGTATGCGTGGCTGCTGAGATTGTCCACTGGCCGAGCCGGTGTGAACCGAATTTGAGCGGCAATCATAACTAGATCCGTTCGCTTGCAGTGATTACATGGAGTTCGGGTGTCTTCCAGTGTTGCCGTCAGTCGTGCGGAAATCTAAATGGCAAGACACCTGATTCTGTGTGATGTTTAAGAATAAATGGGTCAACTTATGATTGTCTACAGAGCGCGGTGATCACTCCCCAGGCGAGATTCTTTTAAAGATTATAATAATGTACCGATAGTAACTGTGCTCACACTATGCATTATCTCAAAAGTTTTGAACCCACCGTCTTGTGCCCGAATGCAGTAAGATGTACCGCGGGATGTAATTTAATTTGAACATCCAACTCTGTAGGTAGGTGCGGAGAGAACAAGCTTCATTTACAAAGTGGTCCACATTTATATCCTCGTGCATAGCTTCAGCAATGCAACGTAAACTATTATGTAATTTGCAGCTGGGATTCTCAAACGTTCAAACTCATAACTCAATTTGAACTTCAAGGATGGAGTATGCGTATAGCTTGTTATTTAAGTTGTATTTTGTTTTCTGACTAGCTGGCATCCGCGACTTCCTTCCTGTTGTCTTTTAGGAGAGCTTGGAATTTTTTAATAGTTTTTTTATGACATGAAAATAATAAAAATTAACATACAGATTTGATGAAAAAAAGCCTAAATAAGATACCTGTAAGGCCTGGCATATCGAAATTTGAAGTGTGTCTAAAATTCACCTTGTAAGTATACAAAACTAATGAAAATTAAAGTAAGAACAGATTATTTTTGTTTAAAAAATCTATTTTCAACACGGACTTATTATCAAGATTCTCAGAATTCCTTTTAAGAATACTGTTCAAATATTCCTTTTAATTTAGCTCCATTACTTTTACCCACTGGCCACATTTTGCATGCATATATAACTACTGGAGTACTTTTAACTCGAAGTATCTTGAGCTCAATATGTGATAAAGTCGCCCTTTACATTTATTCGAAAACGAAATAGGAAATCCTTAACTCGTCACATTCTTTCTGCCGTAAGCCAGAAAAATGAGGTGCTCTACAGCTCCTCGTTCGAAATGATCTCGCCGAGTAAACAAATATTTGAAAATAAATAAGGCTTTGTTATAAGTAATATCTCGAGAGGATGCTGCGGGTTCTACTCGTAGTCTTCACGTGCAGTTAAGTTTTGTAACTGTTGCAATAAACCATGTAAAGGACACATTTGTAATATTTAACTTATGATTATGACCAGGTACCTAGAAAGAAAACTATTCAGCGGCAAAAAATGTTGGCCTCGTATATATGCAATATAGTAAGGTAACAAGACATAAAGGCCTCGTTTAGCATGATTGTGGGCGTATAGGTGGAAAGGGGAATCAAAATAGTGATTTTCAAATTATGTGTACAATGCTTTTATTTTCTTAATGTCTTTCAGCTAATATCGTTTTTCACTTCAGACGTCAGCATTCATATAAAAAACGAAGTTTGCCGAGAGATACTTGCAAAATAGAAGCACTGTACCTTAGTATGAGCATGTATACACTACCTAAATGTAGGTACGAGTACTTGAAATACTACCGCGTCTTGAGTCACCGTGGAGCTACCAAGATGTTCACCAAACTTCGACTCGTAATTAATTACCCGAAAGTCGTTAATTAAATGGGTCACTGAAAGGAAGATGGTTGCAGGACTTGCAGCAGAGATTTATTCAGGCATTAGTAAAAATTATCACGTCGTTTGCACGCAGTTCGACTCCAATTTCAGAGTACGGCACTCCGCAGGCGCTCCAGCCTGATCGCTCTGCAACTTTCAAAGATACAACTAATAGTTATTTGTTATGCAAGGCTGCAAAGTGTTTGTTTGGCGCGAGTGCCTGAATTGAAACCCGAGCAAGCGAAGGATTCTATGATTGAACCACGAGCGAAGCGAGTGGTTCAAAAGAAGAATCCTGAGCGTCGCGAGGGTTTCAAGGCACGAGATACTAAACAACTTTGCTGCCGAGCGAAACACACAATTTTTCACCTCACTACAGCGAGAAAAATGGTGGATGAAAAAAAAAACAGTCTAATAGTAAATCAGTATTTTTATTCTTTTTCTTCTAAATGAGAAAGGTAAAAGGATCTAAGCCCATACAGCCTAGTCTAATAATCTAATAAGTAAAACTATTTTTTCTGATTGTTCTATCACATTAATTTCTCGTGTATTATACTGTTCTTTTCGTAACTTTTCGATTTCCCGACGAGCAATCTCTGATTTTTTTTTTTCTAATCATAGACATAATTTTAAAAAGAAAGTTAAATAATCGCACTAACTAGACTATATTAAAAAAAATGGGGCGCGTTCTGAATTTGCATCATAGTAATATCTGTTTTTTCCTGCTTGGTTGCTATTTTTGTGGTTAACCACAGATTAAAATAATTAATAAAAACCAATATCGTTTTTTCTTTTAGCAACGAAAGTTAGCAAATCTTGAAAATAACTTAGGAAGTAACGGATTTTAAAATAAATTTATAATGGATACCGGATCGCGTTTCTGAACGTGACATTATGTTTTTTTTATCGGATGAAAAGTAAGGGGTCTGATAACAAGTTCGACATTTGAAGTTCGTATTATTCCGTCCTTTTCGTTCACCTAATTAAGTACTATTCGTATAAGCGAGACGACAACATACGAAGTTCAAGTTCTAATTTCTGAGTATATGAGTAGGTGGGCAATAGTGGTCATCGTCATGTTCGAATTTCAAAAACCTTTTCCACGCAAGCGGGGAAAAAGCACTTTTCCACGCAGATTTTGAAGGAGAAAGACAGCCTTTTCGAGCAAGTGAGGTGAAATAGTACATTATGATACAAGTGTGCTATGTTGGTAATTACACACGAGGCGTATTGTACGCGCGAGCGCGAGCGAGCGCGGGTAAGAGAGCCGAGATGTGTAATTACCAAAGCACACGCGTCGCATACGACGTTTTTCAACACTTTTGCGAGGAAAAATAAATAAAATTTAGTTAATAAAAGGACTTTAAGAACTTTAGTTTACCTTTGTTACCAGACATTGCTTACCTGGAGCTGCTTTAGAACTTTACTTTATCATTGGGTAATTAACACCTTGGATTTCTTACTGATATAACTGTCCGAACATTGTCCGAAAATATTTCAGTATTTCCAGCGACGGACACTACATTTCTTTATTACTTGAACTCGTAATTTTTAAAGTAATAAAATAACAAAGTCTGAATCAACAATATCAGTGAAAAATGGCGGTAGATATTATTTCTCCGCGCCAATCCGCACGCAGCACTCGCGCATGCGCGCTGTGCACTTAGCACGCGCGTGACGAAGACACTGACACAGACTGCTAAACAGCCTAATATTAAAATTATAATAAAAAATAATTAATCAATGCCTGAAATATGCAAATTATGATCACTTTAGATAAAAATGAATAATTTGTGGAAATTAAATGTTTATTTATCATATTTTACCTAAAATAGTCACGAAAATATTCTTTGTTCCTATAGATACTGCACCGTTTGCTGAGATTAAAAAAAAATTATATTACCGCACGAGTGCGGTAATATATTACAGCACTTGTGCGTAATAAGCTGTATTATGAGTTTAAATGCGGTGCAATAAGACTCAATTTACGAGCAACTGTGTAGAAAAATTAATTTTCACTAACGGTCTCGTGGACTCGTAAGTTTTCGGTCACAACCTGTGGTCAGGTGATTTTTGCGCTACTTGCCACCTTGCGTTTAGAACAGCCGCTCCACTTGCTCATTCTCAAATTATTGACTATTAACCAACCATCTCTCCAGCTGGGAACTAAGTAGTTGCTTTTGAGGCAAATTGTATTCATACACTGCTAACAAAAAATCTTGAATTAAGTACCTAACTAGTTCTTTCACGTATGTTTCTTTAATATTTTTTAAGCTTACTTTTTTGGGTAGTGCGTGCTGCGGTCGTGACTTGAAACGTCGTTCTTTTTTAATGAGACACGTGTACCATAGGCGGATTAACTTGGAAGAAACGTCGACGAAGTACAAAGTAGTACCAACAAAGTCTGTAAGCCGCTTTGTACTAAAACCTTAAATTGGAATTAGCGTGGGACTAAAAGAACATAGGAAAGATACTTCCATCCGAAGTTATTATGCGAAATTTAAGGGAGATAAGGGTATCAATTCGACATTATTGTCGCAAAAGTAGGAGTGATGATAACTGCGAGCGGCATTTGAAGATGTAAGAAAATGTAATCAGATAGACTCTAAGAAAATTTCAAGATTACCAAATTACTTATCCCTTATTACACGTGGCATACCTACCTACTTTATCAGACGCTGATTAAATATAGGTAATAGCTAAAAGACGAGATAACTTGAATAGGATTACTTATTTCATTTATTATTTTCTGGTTGTAAGGAACATTAATTCGCATTTTTGTTACTGTATAATTATTAACTCACTTTGTAATTTATAGCTGTTGCTTCTAAAGAAATAAATATTTGGAACTCATTGACGACGTGTTAATCTGTTTAACCGTTTCTAATACTGGTAGTAGACTCTTCTAGAACCTGGAACTTTTATCAAACCTCCGTCGAACCGCAAGCTCTAGAGCTCTTTATTTTAATTATCATGTCAAAACTGATAACCTGTACACTTGTTGTGGCAAAATTTCCATGACCAGGATAGCACAGTAGATGAGTAAAAACAAAACAATACCTATTTCTGTTTAAAGTACGTATGTCTACCGTTCACAACTCTTCCAGGCTTTCATAAATAGTTCGTCAAAAAGTAGACAGAACAGAATAAAGTTGGGGTTGGATTTTCCATGAAAAGGTTGATTTCGGTCACCCGCGGTACCCGCCTATTGTCGACCGACCCGCTTTGTCTGCGAAAAAGTTTTGTTTCCTACCACAAAGACACACAAAAATTTACGACAGTTTCCTAGCAATTTCGTGATTAATCTGGCCGGAGTTGGTTATTTTCCCGGCGTTTTTTTTGCGATTTTGATATTTATTTATGCGGCCATATTTGCGATTTATCTATAACAGCGGGATGCTTCAAACTTCCCCTGGAATTTCAGCGAAAGTAGGTTTATTGTGTGAGATATTCTAAAGCCAACTTTCTTTCATTCATTATGGTGGCATAAGTTTAACGGAAAGTAGAGATATAATTTTAAAGTTGTGTACGCAGAAGTTTGTTAATCTCGACAGAACTATGTGACTCTTGCGAAGTAATATTGGAGGTCTCTTAAAGTAGTACAAGCGCAATTTCGTTTCCAGTGTCGACCTTTTATCTCGTCTCGCCCCCAAATTCGTAAGCATTTTATTAGGACGGCCGAGTGGCGCAATCAGTGACACATCTGTGCTCTTGTAAATCAAACCTTCACTGGAGGGACAGCCGGGGTGTTGCCAGAGCATTACTTGCAAATATTATCCTCCTAAGCTAAGTTCTCGCGTACTTCCATAAGTACAAACTAATAGTCAGAATAACTGCCGATTGTACAGTATGGAGTACAAATTGTTGAATGAAAAAAGTTCTTTAAATATGCTTAAATTAGATCTAAAATCACAATCTTGGGACTTAGTGTCTCGGTCTCAAGCACTTACAGACGTTATCAAAAGATAGGACTTACGAGGAATTACATTTCATTCGCAGACCCTTTAAATAGAAAGTATGCGGAGAATGATAGTGATAGGGACTCGCCGTTCGTTTATACGAGTTCTTACGCTACATCTGACTCAATGTTAGGGTAAGCCGTTGTTCTGTCTCTGTGTTGGATTGTTCTTCATGGCTCACCGCACCTGAACCGCACCTAACTTCAACTCGCGTGATCTAAATACCGACGAAGTTTCAAGCCCTATAAAGGGTCTTAATTTGATGCCGTTTCAGTGAAATATAATTTGGGCTTCTCGACAAGGAAAGTCCGAGGTAAAGTCGGTTCAAGTTTTAAATAAAGGAGCGCAAGCAAAACTTTCACTCCACTTGTGACATTCACCCCAGGAAACAAAGCCTGTACAATTGGTACATACTTACTTAGGTAAATACAAATAATATCTAAGATTTTGGTTCGAACATTCGTGTACAATGTAGTTAACTAATATGTGTGTGGTTCCAAATAGTTACGTTTGATGTAAAGTATTACTTGCCCTACTAAATTACCCTCTGGCTGTTTACAAAAGCAATTGAAAAACCTAAAATACGAGAAATCCTCCCAAATGGCAACACTGGGCGAGCCAGACGGATGTCCCCGAGAGAGGAATGTCCTAACATCGTTGTGCGTAATTTCCGAAGAGGGTCATCAGGAAGATATAATGCCATTTCTCTACCCTTGATGTCTTTTTAAGTGCGGACCCACTTAACCCTAACGCGCGGCGTAGGCACGAAACAAAATGAAATAATATTCTAAGTTTGTGGATAGATTTTCTTGGCAGATTAAAGAGGAAAGGTTATGTGTATGGTTTAGTAACCTGTGCGAAGCCGAGCACGAGAAGAAAGAATTTTTACTCAATCAACTGGTACTGGGGCCCACCACAACACAAGGGCCTCCCTACCTCGGTACCTACCATAGATCTTGCAGAGACCTGAGGGCAGGTGGTAGTTTTCATTTAGAACTCGTCACTTGAGAAGGGTTCTTTCCGCAGGGCTGGATTCAAGTCCTTTAAGGAGCTTCGCTACAAATTTTGAATCCGTGTGGACGAAGTCGCGGGTAACAGCCTGTAACAGCTCGTGTTGTATAATGCTACTATACTACTACTATACCTACTAACAAACAGCTGCTTGTTTTGTTATTACCGGCGGAACAGGCCTTGTTGCTTAAACCACCACACTGCTATGAAATGAAATAAATTTCTTTATGAATCATCACTACATAGTACAAAACAAAGTCGCTTTCTCTGTCCCTATATCCCTATGTATGCTTATATCTTCAAAACTACACAACGGATTTTGATGCGGTTTGTTTTAATAGATAGTGATTCAAAAGGAAGGTTTTTATGTATAATTCTACGCAGACGAAGTCGCGGGCAGAAGCTAGTTGATTATAACGAAAATTTGATTTTATATTAGGATTTTTATAAATTGTAAGCTTAAATTAACTTTTGGTTTCTAATTCATTAGCGTAAAAAGAAACGTTCCTCTAAACGTATGAATATCTCGGCTTGGGGACGGTGGCGACATCTGGGATTGAGCTAACCTTCAATTTGATTTGACAACTGCAAACAGCTGAGCGGGGCCTCAGCCAGCCGCCGCGTAGCTTCCTTGTTCTCATTTCGCGTGTCACATGTCTAACACCTTCATTTTGACCAATCGGGTTTCAGCGTTCATGGTTATATTGTTCTCTGATTGGTGAAAGTGCAGGACGCTTGGAACAAATTCAGCGTCCTGAACTCCCCTCCTTTGGATTACCCATGCACCATTCCGATTTGAAATCAGTTGGTTCGTTTACACGTGTTTGAGACCACATAATTGATTGAAAATATCTGTTTATAATATTTGCTAACATTTCCTGCATCATGGAGGAAGACGTCGGCGTAAAAGGTATGTTTTCTGCTTTTGAACCTATTACTTTTTTGTCGACATGCGGGTTTTATTTCCGTCATCACCTACCGTTTTCGGCGAGCCATGCTTTTCTTTCTATTGCGTTCTTTTAATTTTTAAAGTAAGTACTAAAAATACCCCCTTTATTTAAAGTTAATCTTTAAGCGTTTTTAATATACTAGCCCTTTGTTAATGATTCGGACTGTTTGATGCGACGCGACTTCCAAAATAGATATAAATATCTTCGTTTTCTAAAATGAAGTATAATGAATACTTTGATTACCTTATACCCATTTTTACTGTAAATCAATTATGTAATGGTAATCCTAAGTCTTAACGTAGCTGTTCTAACTGCTGCTCGTCTTAGCTGTTCGCAGCTGTCATTATTATGTGCTGAAATATGCATACAATATGGTCATCACATTTTTGCGATTTTCGGAAACTTTTTTTTTGAGAACTGCAGGTCTTTTTTACCAATTTGAACAGTTTTTACAGGCTCACATGTTTCAATTAATTCCTTATATTATCCAAAGAGTTTCATTACTCTGTGAGTAATATGTTTAATGTATTTCTAGGGACTGTGACAAGGTTGAGGCGCAGACTGTCTGTAGAGAAGACCGAGGATGTCAGCTCACCATCCACTCCTACGAAGAAAAGAGGTGGGAGACTGGCTGCCAAGCCTCAGTTGGAGCTTATTGATGAAAATGGTAAGTCCTTGTGTTAGTTGCAATATCTTGTGCAACTTACCAACATTAAAATATAACAACTCAACAAAATATTGTGGTAATTACTTACTTGTACTTAAACAATGCTAAAATCTTATTATTTTGGAGACATGATATCAAGAATATGAACAATTTCAAATTGTTTTAATCATCATAGCCATCAAGATTGTAAATATTGCCCATTGCTTGCCTTTTTGATGTTCAATAGGTAAAGACCCTCTTTTTATTGTAGTGTGAGATGTATCGAAAATTAACTAATTCGACCAGTTTGAATTAATGCACCTGTTTGTGATTAATTTCTGAAGAATGCAGGTGAGGGTTTTCCAAAAAACAAAAGATCATTTTGTCCAGAATTTTACTATATTGGGTTTTTCTTACGCAGAATTGTTTACCCTATCGATCCTTAGACAAGAAAAAATCTGTCCCAAAATTTCCACTTGAGTTCGACACTTTTTCATATAGGTATTATGTATGGAACGTGACGAACAGCAAAAATAAGTCCATAGTCCAGATTTCTCTAATGTGGTCAAACTCCACAAATGTAATCATGAACAAAATCTGATGATGAATCTGGGACACATTTTTTCATGTATGAGAATCGATAAGGTAAATGATTCTGAGTAAGAAAAAGCCAAAATATGTAAATTCATGAAAAAATTTACATGTGGACTTTTATTTGGAAAATGTTCAGGTGTACAATGTACTACTTATACATGAAAACTTAATTCTAACATCTTAGATCTTGAATTTTTACACCTTGAAAAAAAATTTTATTGGGTACTTTATCTTCACAGTGTAAATCCTGGAGGTGAACCAATAGTGTGCATGCTAGTGATGGCACACAACTAAACAATTCGGACACAACAATAATTAACACATATTTACTGCAGTAACAATTGAGAACCACTTGATTTTTTTCTTTTATTAAATCACTATGTTAGGTTTCTTCATGGCATATCTACCAAATGTTAACCATCCCAGGTCTACAATATATATGTGCTAAAGAAATGAGTGATGTTACAACAATACCCTCTTGATAGTATTCGCTCGGAAATAGAAGTAGTTTATACATACAAGTAAATTTTAGTTAAAATGTTGAGTAACCTACTAGAAGCCTTAAGCCATAAGTCCAGTCTGCATAAATTTTATGTAGTTGTCCCATAAAAACACATTTCCCTAAGTAAGCACATCAACTTGGCTCCACTGAAAAGTTTAAACATAATAACTGTTATGTATAATTGAGCATGCCTACTTCTTTTGCAGCTCAAATCAGCAGTCCTAAAAAAACAAGAAGAAAATCAATAGCGAAAGACATGGCTGATGCTGAAGAAAAACCTGTGACACCGTCCAGAAGGAGCACCCGTATCAAGTCCAACACTAGCATTGTTTCTGAAACTGTCTCTCTGACCACTGACTCTCCCAGAGCTAGGAGAGCTCTCAGAAGGACCTCTCAAGCAGGTATTGCCTGTTATTATGTTCAGGTGTGCCTGAAGATTTTTACTAACTTGTTTGTTGTTTTTAGGTCAAATCTTGTAAGTCAAGTTTGACCAACTTCTAATTGTCAGATTGCCATGAAATTTGGTATGCGTGTGTAGGATGGATGACAATACAAGTACTGTTAGCAAAAATTTTATGTATTCAAAATGTTTTTATATCATCTGCAATCCATTTTAACCATGGGCAAATCTTCTAAATGAAGTGTGGCAGGAGAACTCCATCGACAACTCTCTTTTTCATTAGCTATGTTTCATGGTTGAAAGCGATGTAGTCTGTTGCTGCATCTAATATTTTTCAGACGGCATTCATTGTTGTTGCTAGAGATTTTTAACAAAAACTTATTTTATATTTAATTAGCAACATAGGGTTACTTATGTTCCTCCAACATATTTGACTAAATGCATCAGTCATATTAATACATGATGAGTGTTGAATAATAAAAAAACGTAAAACTAATTTGTATTGTAACATTTTGGTGCCTTTGATTGGCTGAACAACCTTTATTGAGCCTTTCTGGAACTATCCAAAACTATGGACTGGAAATGAGCTTAGCGATTAGGATCTTTTAGACTTGGCAACACTGCTTGTGGTATCCACTTATACGTACATACACAAATCACGTCTATATCTTAGGGGGTAGACAGAGCCTGAGGTAACAAGACCTTCAGTCGTATATGTTCGACGATTTACACGTGTCTGTTTTCTTTATTCCAGGAAGCGATAATGAAGGTCCTGCTACGCCTGCTAGACAAACACGAAGGACCCGAAAAGATTCCGCTTCTAGTGTTGAAAATCAAGGTTAGAGAGTTATAAATTACTTGCTCACTTTTTAGTTAAATTTACTTACCAACTGAGCAACTCTAAACATATCATAGAAATATTTCTTTCTGCCCTATCTAATTCATAAATATTGAATCGTTTCCTTGATCTCTTTCAGAGCCAGCTCCTAGCAAACCTTTACAAGTTGTAGAAATGGTTATTGCTGAAGAACCTGAAACCGAAACAGCAAACAAATCTAAATCATCCCCAAAAGCTGTAACTGAAGAATTATCTCCCAACAGTGCTCGAAAAAGTAGACGCCTATTGGAAAAAAGAAACCGACGAAGTGGGTCATATAAATCTGATCAAGAACTTTCAACAAGTTTTGTAGAAAACCAAAGCCTCAACATTTCAGCGAAAGATGATACAAAGCTTAAAACAAAATCAAAATCGGAAAATCGATTAAACAAATCAGGTGAACCCAGAGAACTTGGTGAGCAACTTTCTGAGTCCAACATTAGTTTGTTGAAATCACTTGATGCAGAACCTAAAATAAACACATCAAATCACAACAAAAGTGTGCCATCTTTAGATATTAAGAAAGAAAAGAGGAACAGGACAGAGTCCTGGCCTGCAGTACGAAACTCGCCTGCAATTGACACCATTATGTTTAGTGACAATGAGCAATCTAAAAAGAAAAGGAAAAAGTCTGGCAGCAATTATTCATGGATCAATAATTCCAACTCGACTCCCAATAACACCAGCAACACAGATGATAATAATAAAACTGTCCAGAATGATAATGACGATTTGCGAACGTTAATGGAATTGCCATCAAAAAGAAAGAAGAGAAAAAGTGAGACTAGTTCTTCAAAAGAAGAAGAAAAATCGTCTGATATTGTTTGTCAAGAAAGCTCAACTAAAAGTACCAATCAAAAATCAGAAATCCATGACACTCATTGTATTAAAGATAATCCGGATAAAGCGGACAACTCTAGTCTGAAGACTGAGGACAATGAAATGCCTAGTGAAATTGCAAAGTTTTTTCAAAGAAAACCTACCAATCTTCAAACAATTGTGTATTTTGAAGATTCAGATTCAAGTAGTGTAAATACTAACACCAACAAAACTCAGCAGTTAGACAGTGAAGATCAGTGTGTCCCTGTTGTTAAACACGACATGAAATTCCAAGCAAATATGTCTCCTTTATCTAAAAACCTTACTTCAAATGATCAAGAAAATATATTTACTCCTAAACCTGTTTCTGAGAAAGAATCTTGTAACGAAATGAACAATCCGGTAATAGACGTTAATAACAGCTGTGAGCCGATGGATATTGATGAAACAATACATGAAGAGATTTTGCAAAAATCACAACATTCATTACAAACTTCAGCTGTTGAACGTAAATCACTATCACAACGAAATAGCATTTCAGAGGAACCTAATAAGTCTAAGAGAAAATCATCAATTACGGGTAATGATACATCTAAACTCGAAAATAAGAGCACTATGATATTGTCTCAATCCAAAGAGGTTTCGAAAATGTCCGACAGTGTTCAATCGCCTAAACCTCCAGCAAGTGAAATATTGTCAAAGTCTACTTCCAATGTTCATGAAAATACTAAAAAAGTAGTCCAAGGTAATATTTCTTTGAATGATCTGAGGGGAACACCATTAAAACAAACTAATATTCAAACATTAAATATGCAAACCAGTACACCTATTGCAACGCAGCAACATGATAAAATTCAAAAGTCTGAAGAAAAAAATACTAGTTCAAAAACGAATAGTTCCAATTTCTCTGAATCTATTGATGAGAATGATGAGTCTTCATCTTCTAAAGAGGATTCTAATGAAGAATCACGCCATAAGAGCAACTTTATAGATGATGAAGCTGAAGAAGCAAGTGATGATTATGAGTCAGGAGACAGTCGGAATGAGGAAGAAAGACAGTACGAAGATGAACATGAAATTATCGTACGAGGTGAAACACTGGAGTCTGAAGAAGAGCTGTCAAATGATTCAGACTATGAAAGGGATTCTTTCGTTGTAAGTTCTGATGCTGAGGATGATGATTTGTTATCTGGCTCAGGAGATGATCTTTCCATGAGCGACAAGGAATTAAGTATGAGTAAGAAAAGCAAAAGTAAATACAATGAACGTAAATTAAAAGAACAAAAGAATGCATCTAGAGAAATGTTTGAATCACGCCACAAACTCAATACTTCTGAAAAGAAATCACCTATTCCTAAAACTAAAAACAATAGAATGAGATTAGACTCCTCATTGTTAGAATCAGATGAAGAAGTTGTGGTCAAACCAAAAAAAAGTAAACGTTTAAGGTTAGACTCTACTCTTGATACAAGTAACAAACAAGATGATGCTGATGTATCTCTTAACAAATCAAACAAAAAAAGCATCAAATCCTTGCAAAAATCTATTTATAATGAGAGTGCAATTAATGAAAAGGAGATAACTATATGCAACGAAAACTTAGTCGACAACTGTGATCCCTTACAAGTTCAATTTAAACAAGAGCCCAAAACACCTCAAAAGAATCTGGATCTGTCTGTAGTTCAATTCACCAGTAGGCAAGAAATCGAAAATGTAGAAGTGTATGAAGGAAAATCCATACTGAACCAAACAGAAATGGATCCGCTACAAACAACAGAGGCCGAAAAAGATACAACTGACAGTAGTGAAAATGAAGAAATCATGCAAAATTACGATTCTGTCCTCAGTGAACTGAACAAAAATAAAAAAGGAAAGCTGAGCAGCAATAACTTATCATTAAACATAGATAAAAAAGGTAAAAAGAAGAAGAACGAGCCTATATTGGACCAACTTAATTTGACACATACTAAAAGAACTAAGAAAATCGCCAAAGAACTGTCGCAAGATGTCGTAGACTCTAAAACACCTGAATTGCCAAAAGGAAAACAGGATACTGACAGTTTGTCTGATTCTAGTTCAATTGATCTGAAATTATTGTTCTCTGAAGATAATCATGAAAGTGGAGACGACACTAGAAACAAATTTGAGATAAATAATAGTAAAGAAGACGAAATGTTTGTGCCACTCCGAAAATCTACTGGAAAAACGCACATTGGAGAAAGTGGAGGTAAGTTTAGCAAGCTGGGAATTTAGGAGTGTTTTTTTTTTATTTATGGTAATGAGTAGAAAAACTAATAGAACTTAATCAAACTTAAATAGCATTAAATCATTTAATGAATCTGGTGTTACTTTGGGGAAGTCCATATTAATGAACAAAAAACATTACCTTTCTACTGCACACTACTATGTTGTACCACAAAATGGTAGCGGAAGTAGCAATGCAAACATGTTTTTGTTCACATTAGATTAAATTTTAATTTGTAGTATATCATTTCAGATGATCTCTTTTTCGTTGACACCACTGGCGCGCAAGATAATGAGAAAGGTGTGTGTTTGAAAACATATTTTCTGCAGATTTTTTTTTATGTACTTGTAGCAAAAAATATTCTACATAATATTTATAATGCAAAATTCTCTTGCCAATTTCAGAAGAAAATCTGGTTGATGCATCTGTCAAAGTCCTCTTTACAAGTAACAAGAAGCAAAAAAAGAATAAATTGGACACATCTCAAAATGAAATTGGAACAACTGGTAATTATAATTATTTTGTCATTTAAATCGTAACACATGTATTAACGTATGTATTTTTGATCTTCAGTAAATAAGCTGATTTCCCGAATAAAATGCTACAGTATAATATAAAGAGATTCTTTTTTGTTTCATGCTTGATAAGAACATTTTAACAACAATTTGCACAGGCGGTCTTCACTTCATGCAGCGTAGATTAAAACCACAATTTATAGTATTTATTGCTACTTGTTTAAATGTTAGTATGTTACTTATTTCAGAAAATACACAACCAACAGAAACTGATAGCGCCACGAAAAAGAAGAAACAGAAAAAAAGACACTCAGCTGTATTAGATCAATCTGGTATTTATTTACATTATTTTATTACCATTTTGCGCTTATATCAAATTTAATCATTATAATATTTTCAAGGTGTATTTTTTTTATATCGTATTTCTAAATGGAGATGAGGTTATTTATAACGGATGAAATATAAACTGATTGTTTCTATACAAAGTTGTTGCCATGTTTAAGTTTAAATAACATTTAAAATCTCCTAATTACGTAGAAAATTTGCATGGGGTTTTATACACATTGCTTTAATTCCAGTTTTCTCTGCTGACGATTCCGACAGTGCCCCTGTAGAAGTCCCGTATCAAAGTGAGAAAGCTTCCGATATAGATGCAAATATGGTAAAATCAGGTATGTACCTACCCTTATATTACATGCCTGAGTATATATATAGGATAATATTATTATTTTAGTCTGTGCACAAATTCTGTGCGATTCAGTGCCGTTAAAATACCCTTTTTAAGCAGATTTCATTGAATATTACGCATTAGTTTTAATTTGCGCTTAGTAGCTTTTTTGTCCATAATATTTTTTGAATAAAGGTGTAAAATTTTATTTGCGAAATGAAGAATTTTAACGATGATAAAAAATAAACGGTAAAATTGTTTAAAATGTGAAAAAAATATGATAATTTATTATTCCGAAATCATTATTTATGACATTTGTGACAAAGCTAAAATAAAATAATATTAATAAAATATTGTTTTCAGAAAATGCACCTTCTGCAGAAACTAGTAGCAGCAAGAAAAAAAATAAAAAGAAGAAGAAACAATCCACCATGTTAGAGCAATCAGGTAGGCACTTACATAATTTAATTATTATTATCAACAAAATCATTTATGAAATTTTTTATTTATATTAAAAAAATATCTAATTTAGGTACCTATTAAAATATTAACTAATTATCGTCATTTTTTTTATTTCGCCTTACAGATATAGTTAGGCAGGCTCACGTGCTCGTGTTTTTTCAGGGGGCAGATTTTTTCTGGAATATTTCAACAGGTAGTTGGGTTAATTCGGCTGAATAGTCCTACAAAGATTTTACATTTAAATCAAAAGATTCAAAATTTAGGCACGCTCTTGACGCTGTTAACTTTGAACATCGATCAATGTATGGAAATATTGTCGACTATCAAAAATCCTGAAAAACAAAACCTGCTGCAATATTCCAAAACAATTTTAAGAGAGCCTGTATAACCTGCTTGTTAATTAAAATAAAAATAGAGCAAATCAGCGTTTGTTTTGGCATGGATCTGCTCGATCGTTATGTAAATTTCTTAGGTACTCTGTAACATTTTAAACCCACATTTAAATTTCTTTCTCAACATAACATTTTTATTTCAGTTCTATTTGATGGTGACTCTGATGGTGCCCCTGAAGAATCACCTTACCAAAGCACGAAAGCTACCGTTCCAGAGGAATTACAAATGACCGGTAATTATTCGAACTATGAAAATCACTAGTGAATATTTAATTAAGTAACATTTGTGATGAAGTTTCATACTTTTTTACGTTTTTCCGGGCAACTTTTCCAATTTTTCTCTTCACAGAAACCTTTCTCAGACTTCAACAAATGCCCGAAAAGAGAATTAACTAAATTGGTTTAACTGTTCTCGAGTATTACACTTAGCATGACATTCAGCAAATTATGTGTACAGAAGTAGTAATAATAATAATAATAAGAATAATTTATTTGCATACAATGCATGTAATAATGTATTTTACATAGTAAATAATAATTTTCCATCTGAATCTGAACACACGATTACTTCTGATCCGAATGATGCCGACGTGTCTATGTCTATGACTATGAGTCTGACAAATAAGTACGAACTTTTCGGAGATAATACGATGGGGAAGGATTTTGCACGACAGTAATTGATTAATTAATGTTATTTTTTTTTAGAAAGTATAGAACCAGCAGAACCTGGTAGTGGCAACAAGAAAAAGAAAAAGAAGAAGCAGGCTGCTGTTTCAGAACAATCTGGTAAATATTACCTTCAGTTTATTGAGCGATTATTATAAATGAGGAAAAGCTTGTTAAATAAATTGGCTCTAAATTTGGCGTGGACCTGTTTAAATCGTTTTGTAAATTTCTTACTGTATGTAACATTTTAAACTCATAGTTGAATTTATCATTTTTATTTCAGTTCTATTTGATGACGACTTTGATGGTGCCCCTGAGGAATCGCCATACCAAAGCACAAAAGCTACCGGCCCAGAGGAATTACAAAAGACTGGTAATTGTTTGAACTTTTTAAACCGCTCATATTTATTGGACTAAAGCAAATAGGGATTCATTTTAATATATAAAAATATAGATAGACTAATATAATGTTATTATTAATATTATTTTAGAAAATATAGAACCAGCAGAACCTGGTCGTGGCAAGAAGAAGAAGAAGCAGGGTGCTCTTTCTGAACAATCTGGTAAATATTACCTTCTGTTTATTAATTAATCGATTATAATGAATGGGAAAAAAACTTGTTAGTTAGTTTAAATTTAATTGAGTCGCTGTAAACATCGAAAAAAATAATGGGTTTGATTTTGTTTAAAGTTTTGTCTGAGGTCATATTTCGGAATCCATATCTTAAATTAGCTAAGTACTTACCTGCTGATAGTTTATATAATAAACGTGGTACTTGATTGCTGTTCTATCTAATTATTAAATTTATTTGCAGGTGACAGTTCCGTTTTAGAAGAAAGTTTTAATTTGAACTCGAACAAACGCAAGCGTAAGTCATCCGATCCTGGCAAAACACAAGAGACTGTAGTAGAACGTAAGTTATTGTGGTTTCTGGTTATTTAAGTTACTTTAAGTACCATATTTTGAAAGCTTATTTAGTTTAGACACTTACTGACATCCCCATTACCTTTTCAGGTGCTCCGAAGAGTATAGATGCAGAGGCACCGAATGAATCCTCATCAGCTGGCCGACAAAAGAAAAAGCGAAAAATATCACACCAAGATGAACCTGATCAAAACGATATCCATGGTAAGTCAAATAATAACATAGCTATAAAGCAATTCACTTAATAGTTCTCATAATTGTACATTCAAATCCTTTTTTTGAGCAATTAATAAAATAACGTGTAATGTCCGAATGTTCAAACTAAAGGCGATGGATTAATTTCAGCTGATGACGGTGAGAAAAAGAAGAAAAATCGTGCAATTAATTTCCAGAATATTGCACCGGAAACTGGTAAGTAACCATTTTAGTTAAAAGCGTTAAACAAAAAGCAAAACGTAGCCTTACATTACATATAGATATAACATTATGGCAAAGTCGGCAACATCCAATATTTTTGCTGCCGTAAACTTGAATGCATTCTTGTACCGTTACCTCAACATATTATGTCGGTCAAATCTTATATGCGCTTTTCAGATGAAGTGAATGTTGCCGACTATTTTTCTTTACAATTTACAACTCATTTGTACTATGAATTTTGTGATTACAACCTAAACTCTTTTTTCAGACACAACTCAAACACAAATCAAGAAAAACAAAAAGAGGAAGGAAAGAGATGAGGACATTGATAGGAAAAACACCAAGGTGATTTATTTGACATTTACAGGCTTTGGTTTAATTTGATATAGGTGAAAAACTTAAGTAAATGACCTGTTGTATGTAGTAGTGTACAGAACTGATATGGGATTTAAGTCAATTTGTCTATTCGCACGCATTACTCACACATACAACAGGTCATTTACTCAAGTTTTTCACCTATAATTATGATTACTCGACTTCATGAGGTTTGGTACATCAAGTAATGTATGATAGCCAAGCGGCAATACGGAAGTCGTCAACAGAAAACTTACATGACTTATATGCTCAGCGGCAAAAAATTTAGCCCTCGCATATGTACGCTATGTAGGTAATTTTGTATGGTGACTAACCCGAATTTTGTGCTGCTGAGTATACCTATTATAAACTTGAAACTTTTCCGAGTTCAACGTATAGACTGAAGACAGCATAGTAAAGGATCTTTCATTGTCCTTAGTCGCGTGTATATATAAAAAAAAGTTCTGTGTTGATTTTGTCATTGTCATGAAAAGTACTATGTATGGCTTGTTGAAGACATGCCAGTGCCATGTCTTCAACAGTCTTCAAATATTATGTTAGCTTATTGTGATGATGTGAATCCTAGAAATTAATAAGAATAAGAAGTGAAATAGTAAAACTTTTATTTTTTAGGTTTCGAAGGATAGCTCGCTTCATGAGGTACATATGCCTCCTCTACCAGACAGTGTTCTGAGCCAACTGAATGACAAGCCTAGAAAATTGTCCGAAGAATCCAAAGTCATATCTACATCCAAATTTGTTGTTGAAAATGCTAGACAAAAGAGAGCCAAACCTTCTAAGTACTTGGAAGAAAGCGTTTATATAGACGCGCATTCGCCCCTAGCTAAGAAAGATAAATCGCGTATGAAAAAGCCTAAAGTACTGCCTTTTATGCCTACCGCTTCGATATCTGACAGAGGTTTTACAACAAATTTCCAAATAAAGAAGATATCTCAGAATGTCGAGTTTGTAGCAGAACCAGCGGAAATGCAGTTTTCTAAAGAAACCTATTTGCAGAAGAAAGGAATCAAAAGATTGGGAACCTACGACCATTACAAGAAACAAATCAGTAGAAAATTATCTAAGTTTTGAAAACTGGTAACGTTCGCGACTTGTCTCAATACATTACACAAGAAGAAGGTAAACATTAAGTGATGGTTCCTTGTTTTTAACAAACTTCATGTTATTTTAATGTCTAAGCTTAATGTATGAAATGATGCTGGCGTCACGTCAAAGTCGCGTTCACAAACCACTGCAAAATGATTTGTGAAAGACCACATAGTAGCAATCGATTATATTTTTAAATTTCATGTTAAATTAGACAACTGCTTTTTAAGCAGTTTTTTGATGATTTTGACCACCTTGATATCACATTCCAAGAAGATTGTTTATTTTATTTAATAGAAATTATGACAATGCTTGATCTGTAGTGAATAGTTTCTTGTAACTCACTGATAAATAAAATGGTTGCTTTTTATAACTAATCTCAATTAAATTTGTTTATATCTAACACTTTAAACGTTTGTTGCTTCATGTTATGTATTTTTTAAGTGTGTTAAAAAATGTAAATGAATGTTTTTCTAAAGCTTCGAGTCGTTTCTGTTATTTCTGGACGTTCTTCATTATTTTAATTATTAGAATGAACATGAACAACATTCAAGTCTCCCGCCACACAGCATTTATTTCCAATGATGTCCTCGTAGATGGCGCTGGAGAGCTACAATAATGGTATTGCCCATGTGCTCTAAGTTTTAGATTTTCCTAATTAAGTTTTATTTTTTGTATCGTGTAATTCAATAAAAATGTTCTTTGGATACTTATGATTATTTATGCGTAGTCGCTATCAGCTATAGCGTGACAGACGTTGCAAAAATACTTCCCGCCTTATCATGCCGGTGTAAACAAACCGCCATGTTGCACAAAATGGACGATCCTTAACGACTGGTAAGTAAATGTAAGTATTTCTGAATGAAACTTATAGTGAAAAGTAGTCCTACATCGAAATACTATAAAAGGTGTTACTAATTTTGAAAGCAAATTTCGTATTGTTATTGTCAATAGCACTTTGTAAAATATTAAAAGAACTTGCTTTGACTCGTGACGTCAATCTGTATTACAGATTCCACCAATGGTTGCCATTGGCGGTTGATCACGTGGGCAAAATCGTCCAATAGGAAAATGAACCATTCTTTGTGTACCTTTTCACATAGCAATAAAACAGATTGTGGTTTTTATAGAGTGAGTGGTGTTATATCTGTCAATCTTATGTGTTTTAAATACGTAAATGTGTGAAATTCAGGATTTTGCTATTGAGCATAAGGATATTTATATAAAGAAATATTCGGTGAGTAAACTGTTTAAATTATTATATAGTATTCACTGTTGTTATTGTGAAAACAAGACTGTGGACTGTGGGAAAGTCCAATGCAACATAGTTAACATGCATGTCCCGCTCTTTTTAATGTCATTCATTACAGTAGAGATATTTGTAATGATAAAATTCTTTATCGTTATTGTTCTATAATAAAGAATACCTATTTATCTCACGTGAATGAACTCTGAACCTACTTCTCAATAAATTTAGCTAAAAGCGGAAAGTGGCGGGAAATGTTCTTTTACATCCCATCCTATTACAATGCCGTGTAGAATTTGTTTACTAAATGTTATATCTGAACTCATTTTTTTAACTCCAAACAATAATTACTTTTCCATTATGACTTCGGAGATAAATTGATTTCGCACTCTGACTGACGTGTGGTGTGGTAGTAGTATTTAGTATAGTAAGTATAGTAACGGACAAATTGGAGTTTGTTTCATCATTTTCTGTCTCTTTCTCTCGTGCACGTGGTTTTATATTTTGTCCCTTTTTCAGCCTTATTTATTTTTAAATATTTCTGTTTTAACAACAATGACTTGTTTTTATTAGTTCAATCAAAGGAACGTTTATGTTGTTTACAGACTAGGTACATAATATAATTCTAATTGATAAATAATAATAATGAAATAATTATTAATACCGTTAAAAACGGCGCCAATTTGCCGTCAATCACGTCAATGGATAGTGTTATAGATACTACCTGTTTTCGTAAGTATGGGAGAGTAACGAACGTGGTGGAGCGAATTAGAAAGAGAGAGATAGGTACTTACCTACTAAGAAAAGGGAGGCGAGTAGGCAAGGAGTGGTTCAGAGAGTAGTGGTCCAAAGAGTAACTATTATTGTATAATGGAACTTGTAGGCAGATCCTGTCCGTAGTATCCGTTCCATAATATAACTTACGAGTTATTTTAAGTCAAGTTTTCTGGTATTTTAAAATAACTCAGTTGTTTTATTGCTTTTTTACTTTTAAAAACAGTAATATATAATTAAGTACCTAGTATCTACCTAGTTAACAAATAAAAATTCGTCTTGTAATAAGTAATTTTGGTACACCTACCTACCTGACAATTTTATTCACGCTTTGATGAAATTGAAACCTAAAGTAGGGATTTTTGACATTATCTAACTTTGCTAAGTAGTACTTATACTTACTTACTAAACATTATTGCTTAAACTTCCATGAAGTCATTTCTCAAAAAAGAACGAAACAGTACCTACCTGTAGGTAGCTAAGTCATAAGATTTTTTTTTTTTAAATCGGTACTTATTTAATTGGCATTAATTTTATCACTGCTCGTTCTTTAATCACTTTCGGTAACAAAGTTCCTATTAAGTAACCACCCCTAAAATCTTTGCTGCATTGCATTCCTAGTTAAATGCATGCTTAGGTATTATACCTACCTATCTACGAGTACGAGTACGAGGCAATTGTTCCCACGGCCGATTTCGAGAATTTCAAAACGTTGAACAATGAGCGATCGTGCGCCTGTAGTGGTGAAGGTGATTACGTTACGAGCGAGGGTTGCTGCAGTGTACCGTCTGGCTTGTGCATGTGTGCGCGAAGACATGTACGTAGATCTATAGATGTGTTAACTGCACTCGCCGAGACAGACTGCAGGGACGGGCAGGCTATGCACCTTGTCGGCGCTCTCAAGTTGTTTCTTAACATTTATTTATAGTTTTATGATTATTGACGATCACCTGTAATTTTAGTAATAACCACCCGGTTTGGCTGTGCCTTAAAACTCCGAAACGTTCAACTTCGTAAACATCGATTTATTCTGTTATCGGCTTTAGTAGTTTTTATAGTAAATAGCTCGAAAAATCCATACAAATTCCTACTAAAATAGGTAGGTATATTTATACATATGCATAAAGTCATTAAAGGTTATTTTCCGAGACAACTTTATAGCCAGTACAAAAAACTACAAACATGGTCTTGTTACCTGCGCCAGGTGATAAAATTTGTACGTTAAGTGACCTTGGCGCAAATATTAGTAGGAACCACGAGGACAGGTGCGATAATTACATTTACTTCTTGCCCATAAAACAATACAACTGTTTCATTAGCCCATTTAATACCAACTATGCCTTTTTAGTCAATTTGAACGATGTCCTTACTCATCATCATCAATCCACTTCTGGCTTGACCCCAGTTGACTTCCTGGACATTATTTTGATACGAGGCCTTCTCTCAAGTGGGTGGGTGTGAGCTTTTTGGAATCATAATTCAATATCAGACATGCTAAAGCAGTGATAATTGTTGACGTCAAAGGAAAAGCGAAAATGAGTGCAGGGACATGTGAATCTAGAAAGGAATTCTTCAGTAGTCTTGGAAAAGGTTTCTGTGGAAAGAAAGCTTACTAATTGAGATATTTTCATAGAACATAAATACGTGGATATTAAATTCTATACCATATAATATATTTCTTTAATCTGAGGTAGACTTAAGAAAATGAAATGGGATGTGGTGAAATGAGAAGATTTATAGACTAAAGTAAAGATGAGACTCAGGGCTAAAGTTATTCTGAGCATAGTGGCCTCTGGCCTCGATATTCCATGTGGAAATCTTTACGATTAACATCTGCGTCAAGATCTGAACTTTGAAGAGGCCACAGAAACAGAAACCAAAGCAAAAATAACTTTTTCGTGTCAAGAAACACTAGGAAATCTTACATAAACCGGTGATTTGTGTTTTATCCCAAATCTATCGATACTTAAGCTAAAAAAAAAATAGATATAGCAAAGACCGACAATCTTGGAGCTGTCAGAAAACATAAAGCAGTTTTGCAAAACTGGCAAAATTCCGCTCCAAGTCCCTATAAGGAGGTGAAAGCTATATTGGTGTGTTATCAAAATAAAGACAAATGTTCCCGGACTGTGACTGTGACATACGTTACATAGCATACATCAAAGACTACAGATCCTGAAAGAACAGCAGAAACAACATCGGATATGCTATGCTCCTACGAGATAACTCTTCGGTTGATTTGTGCATTTTTGCTAAAGTGCTAGAGAACATATGCTAGGGAAATGACTGCAAACTGTTAAGCTGATAATAATAGCCATTGCACCACTGTTGATGTGTTTGAGGCTTTCTACCTAGCTGGTATGAGTTGCATCTTGCATCAAGATCCTTATGCCTGTAACTGAAGAGGATTACTGTAAATACTACAACAATAGACAGCTTCATCAGTGGATACTAGTTTACTCCTCTATTCTAAGTTGCCACACTCTTAACAGATTGGTCGTGGTCATCATTCTGGGTGATAGAGTCCGGAATTCGTAGATGGTAATTGAGAACGCTGCTGCCCAATTACATCAGACACCTCGGTCTCCTTTTACGACCCCCACGGGAAGATATGGATTTATTCTAAACCGGGTAAGGCACGGGAAACCTTGGTTGAAATACGGCGATGTGTAATTTTTGCCAGCCTTGCAATAACTCTTTTCGCATTTGGAAAAACTTGGGTAAGGCCAGGCAGGTCCATTACCTACCTGCATTGCACGGTTTCACTCATCGTCTCAGGGTAGACGGGCCCTCCCCTTCTTGGCTCGGTCCTGGTGAAAGCAGGGGCCACGGGGGTCTTTGGTGGTGAAACCCTAGTGGCATCCCACTGGGTCCCCGTCACACCGGACCGAGGCAACGCTGGAGAGTTTTTAGTTTGGGTATACCCCTCTGAGGAGGAGACTCACATAACCCTAGGCATCCATAAGGTCCACTTCTCTATTGATGGGCCCAGTTGAACCTCATTTTGTAGATTGAGTTCACCCATGCGTTGACGAAGCATGATTATCTAGGTAACTAACTCAGTGTTGTTGTACCTAAATTGTAATAATCAACATTTTATGTGAACGAATGTCTTGAGGAGGACTACAGGACAGATACCTAATTAATCCTTGAAAAAAGGTTCATGTGCTCTTAGATAATTTTGCCTAAACGGTATGATTTTCTTAAATAATATCCTTTCTTGGTAGAGTAGTATAATATTTTGACGACCGGATAGCCTAGTGGTTAGTGACCCTGACAATGAAGCTAGAGGTCCTGGGTTCGAATCCCGGTAGGGGCAGACATTTGTATGATGAATACGAATGTTTGTGCCCGAGTCATGGATGTTGTATGTATTTGAGTATGTATTTATCTACATTATATATAAGTATGTTTATCCGTTGCCTGGTACCCATAGTACAAGCTTTGCTTAGTTTGGGGCTGGGTCGTCCAAAGATATTTATTATTTATTTATTTATTATGTTACCTATACCTACCTACTAGCCTACCTTTGTTTAGTTTGGTTGGAGACTGAAAAACAGCGACCCCGCTGAGTCTCCCTTCCATTTTACCTTCGCATCTAATTCTACTTTGTAATTTTTGAATTTTTGTGATTTTTTTTTTGTGTTGGTGAATAAAAATTTCTTCTATTCTATTCTATTCTATTCTACTATGCGACAAGGCAGAAATTTTCATTATTTAAAACATCTACAAAAATGTTTTGGATTAGGCTTACTAATAGGTGCTAGGCTGTTAGGTATAACGCGAGTCAGAGGCAAGGCGATCTGACTTAATTCCAGTGGTCCTAGATTAACTATGGCGTCTAACAATTACAGTGAAGGAAACTAAATTAATAGTTTTCTTTTATTAAATTTTGCCAATATGCTGATATGAATCATTATTAAAAACATATTTGCTTCTCGTATCACATTTTGATTATGTTTTGTTAGTAGACTATGTACCTGCTAGCAATTCTATAAATATTCAGGCCAAAAAAAATGTTTAACCATTGTGGAACGTCGAGTTACTAATTTACAGAAAGGCTGTTGACCCGATTGTCGTAATCGTCAGAGCGCTGCGAATCCGTGAGCGTTCGATATTTCTGTAATAAAGAGTAAATTGGACAGGTCCTATTCAATCAAATTTTACTAGAAATATTTTAGAGCTAGTTTTAGTTATGTACGTACAGAAATAATAGTTTTGATGTTAAACATTTTCCTCCCTTCGTTTCGAAAAGGGAACTTCTTAACCGAGGGGATGGCGCCGCGCATCAAATCAATACAGAACCCCCTGATGTTGCGCGCGCATAGGGCGGGTGATATGGAAATAGTCTCTTAGAAGTGCAAGGTCCAAAATTTTATTGGGCGATATTTACCCACGCAGGGCCTTAATATTTTATGGCCGGGATTAAATTTTTCATTTATCTCGTTGAATTATTTTATAAATTATGTAAAAATAGTCTTCTTTTTGAGCTTCGCCACAGTCGCGTATTTGATGAGACAGGCTATAGGATAGGATTCCAATTTCAAAACCACACGTGGTCACTAAGGTGAAGGCAAGGCGTAGATGGAGATATATTTTTCTCGTCCGGCGATTTTTCCGAGCATCGAGCAGCGCCAACGCAGAGGCGACCACTCCGCGCGAGTTCAAGGCGAGCGCGCGCGGTCAGGTTCGAGGACACGACGCCGGCGGCGCGGGCCCCTCGCGGCGCCTCCACGAGCCCCTACAAAACCCCATGCTTTTTTAACTAGGTATAACAACATTACTACGCCAAAATAACACCGTAAAAGCTCATTTTTAGCTAGATGAGCCTTGCAAACACAGCGGTACTCATATATTTTTACTGTAGTTACTGATGGAAAATGGACATGTACTTTTTTAGCTGATAGATAGGTAGTTATAATTGTCATAAGATTAGGTCTGTGCACTTTCGAACACCATTTAAAAAATAACTTCCTCGTTCGACTATGAAGCTTGAAATAGGTAATCTCACGTGAGCAAGATGAACTCTTAGAGGCAATAAAGACTGAGTTCATGGCCCTCTGAGGCACGACTCTGCTACGAAAAAACGCATGGACTTTTGTTCAACTTGTGAAATATTACAACTGAATAATCACTAGACAAGCGGAACAAAAAGGTGTACGTATGGTGGGATTGGACAGACATGTGTCACTATGAATATTAATTTGGATAGGTTTACTTTCGAAGTTTTAACTGAGCTAATTTAACTTATACGGCGTATTAAAATACTGGATAGTGCTTTAATTTCGTTGTCGGACCATCGAGCAGCGTATAATCTGTCTGTGGGAAACGTTACGTTGACTCACTGGGCGCGACGAGGCGGCTGCCTTGTCATTAGGGGTCGATTCACCCTCATCCGATCCGTCTACTCTTCCCTTTCTTCCACCCTAATATTAAGTGTTCTCGCTCTCACACTTGTTTTTTCGAACGATTTGTTAGTCGGCGGGAAAATTGGAGAATGGTTAATATATTTAATTTATATTTGACAAACTTGTCCGAAAAGTTAAAATGTGATATGTACCTATGCTTTTTATATTTCTTGATGTTTATTTTAAATTAGTAATTTTACCATAGTATAAATAGAAAGCTGTTATCAATGTTTAAGTGATATGTTAAAGTTATCGTAGTAACATGTTTCTTATCTGCCATTGCACTCGCCTTCTGTACTCAGATTTTTCGTCTACCTAAAGCCTTCTGCAGTATATCAGTTAATTTAACTATTATCAGATGCCAAACATTTTCAAGTACCCTAAAATATTTAAGAGATACCTACCTACTGAGAACATTCTTACGCCAGAAACAATTCTGTTAATGTTACCGGAAGATGGAAGTGAATTAATAACGTAATGGGCCACGGTGCGCCAGAACGAGTTTATTTATAGTTACGGCCAGGGTATGGCGAGTAAAAGTTAATACAAAAAACATCGTCCCAAATCTTGAAGCCTTCGGAGTCGTTTTTTATGCATGCCCGCTCAGGCAGGCGTTCCAGTCCGGTCCCCCGGCCGGCAGTCAACGGATCGTGGGTTGGCATAGGTCTCATTTAAAAAAAACCATAAGTGTCTTCTTCAAAAAAAATGTTAGGAATATTTCTCTAGACTAATTTTACTTAATAGGTGCATAGTTATTTTAATGCGTCAATTAAGTGAGTAAGAACTAATGTTACTTAATTACTTTTTAGGTACCTAGTGTAACTTAATTACATAAGTTCCAATCTATTTATTAATATTATTTCTACAAAATATTTTAATTTTCGCCATAATGATATGGTATGGCAGCGCATACCTCAAGGCGAAACAGGTTTCCACTACTACTTGCGTAGTGGTTTCATTGTGCTGTCCTTCCCTTCCCGCCGTTTCACTGCATTGTGCCCGTCGCCCGCCATCTGCGCTACGTTAAATTGGCGCGAAAAGTTGTTTTCTTGTACCGAATGAAGAGTCTGTTCAATTTATTCATTGAAACTTTCTTATTGTTGATTATTTACCTGTTAAGAATTGGTAATAAAATAAACTATGCATTTATGTTTTCTAGCTGTGATATTTCTTAAATGTCGTTTGATATTTTAATCATAATAAAATTAAGAAAAGGATGTTTTATCTTGCTTGTTAAAATCTTATATTTTACCTTAGTTTTAGAAAAATAAAACTGCGCTTATACTCAGAGATTACGATTTTTTGTATTTAATCATAGTTTAAAAAACTTTTTATTTTATTCCAGACGTGCTCAGACATGGACTTGTACATCACCGACTCACTCCAGGACATGCTGGACATGGACATCAAAAACGAAATGGCAACAGATCTAAGCAGCATAACAGATTTCCCTGTAAGAAATGGATTACAATTACATTATTATCTACAATACGTGTTACTGTCAAATGTCACCGCTAATTTTCATGCTTTCCATCTTTTCAGGACTCGTTAGGACTAAATTTTTCTGAAATGCCACCCCTATTAGATATGGATACGGATAATTCCGCAATATGGCTCAACAACTCCTCCAGTTTTGTACATAACTTAGATCTATATGGTTCTGAAGCTAACGCCGTTATGGTCAACCCGAACTCCGTCATGCCGTCCACATTCGCAGAGACTCCAGTTAAGAGCGCTGTGAAAGAAGAAGCCTCAAATTTATTACTAACATCAGCTGCCAACAATGACTTAAATAGCAATACGTCAGTGCCTAGTCCTAAAGAAGAAAAAAGCCATCTCACTTTCTCTCCCAACGCAATCAAAGTATCTAAAGTGGAGCCCGAAGAGCAGCCTGTTGTCAAGAAACCCTTAGAAGAGGCGACACAGATGGTCATTTATGTCCGGAAACAAGACAAACATGTAGTGAAGGATTTATTGAAGGACTTAGATACTAGCAAACTGAAGACTACCACACAAACAACAACGCAAACAGTAAGAGTAAAGGCTGCCCACGAATTAATTAAAGTTAATAATAAAAACTGTTCTATTTTGAACACAAGCCAAAAAGTAGCACAACAATTAGGAACTAATACTATTATATCTGGTAATATTCATATATTAGATGCACAGCAATCTAGGACAATTTTAGCTAATAGTAACAAGAATCAAGCGACGATACTAATTGATAACTCGTCGCTGAACAATAATAGGCAAATAATTAAGACATCGGTTAATGGAGCGTTTACAGTGGACACCAGCCAAGCGAAGTATGTAAACTCCACGACCAAACACACCTCCGGCACCAGCGAGTTTCCTAAACCCGCCTACTCCTATTCCTGCCTGATAGCTATGGCGCTAAAGAACTCAAGAACAGGCAGTTTACCAGTCTCGGAAATTTATAATTTTATGTGGTAAGCTATAATAACATTCTATAGTAAAACTTGGCACATTCACGTTGTAAATGGATCTCTTATTTGGTGGTTTTGTTTCAGTCAACATTTTCCATATTTTAAAACGGCGCCAAATGGTTGGAAAAACTCAGTACGTCACAATCTTAGTTTAAATAAATGTTTTGAAAAGATTGAAAAACCATCTACGAATGGCAGTCAAAGGAAAGGTTGCTTATGGGCCATGAATCCGTCTAAAGTTGGGAAGATGGATGAAGAAGTCCAAAAGTGGTCGCGGAAAGATCCTCAAGCAATCAAGAAGGCAATGGTTTACCCAGGTTAGTGTACAAACAATAATTCAATTTATCCTTAACACACGAAACACAACACAAAGTTAAGTTACGAATATCGACGGTATGTCCCTTCAGCTAATGCCTGATATGACTTGCAGCTCAACTTACAGAACCCGTAAAGTTAGAATTATAACAACTATAGCTGCATTTTTAGCTCCAAACTGAACTAACACTAATCAAGCCTCATGCACGTTATTTACAGATAGTTTAGAAGCTCTAGAGCGTGGCGAAATGAAGTACAGCGGCGCGGCTGGCGACGCGGACGAAGATGACCCGGACGCGGATGCTGATGCCGAATTAGATGCTGATGTTGAGATCGACCCCGAAGTTAAAGCTGAAGTGGAAGAGGAGGAGACTATTGTAGAACAGGTATGCGCGTTTCTTCGTGACTATTTGCATGTACTTAATGGAAATTGCTTCACCGACAAAAGCCTAGCTCTTAAGTTTAATAAGAATGGTGTACTTACAATGTGGCGAACGTTTATTGCTATTAGTTCCCGCCACTAGAACTCCTGTATGATAGTTCTAGAGATAGGTACTCCACGAAATAATACATCACAAGACTCAGTAAATACCTACACGACTTCATACTGCTAGATTTTGTCGCGAATATAAACATTTACAAGGAATGCGTTATATTATATCCACGGTAAAAGCTGATGCTCGAATGCTTTTTAATACTATCTAAATTACCCTGAATACAGCAATCGATAATGATATGATAAGTTTATGGTAGGATAGCGAAGTCTTGCCCGTCTACTGATGCTGTATCTTCTAGCAACTGTTTTTTGCTCTGAGATGCCCTTTGAATTTTAGACATCGAAATAAAACTCCTAAGCTTCACACGGCCTTTTTGTTATCCTATCAAATACTTGCGAAGAAATATTTGTATATTCACTCCAACGGAATACTGATCCAGAGATACTTCGACCGTCGTTTTTTAACACGGTTGAATTATAGTCCAAGTTTACAGTTTGCTAACTTAGCATTCACTTACATTTCAACATCATTTTGAAAAAGGCAATCAGATAATGTGTTTAATAGCGAATACATGTTAATTCTGTAATATTAAAGAAACGTGATAATACCTTCAGGAGGTGTCAGACCAAGAGTTGGAGGTGGAAGAAGTGGTAGAAGGAACGGGCATGGTAGGAGGAACCTACCGACTACTGGCGGCCGGACCTTCTGCGCTCGCTTCTTACATCACCGACGTCGACTCCGGAGAAGAAATCAGCGATATTGAGGTAAGCGCCACTGGGAATTATTACATTACTTAACAGTGTGAGAACACTGAGAAAGAGATGATAAATCTGACAACAGAATCACTGTACTTACAGAACTTACAACATGTACAATTTAAAATCGAAGATACAAATTCGACCAATGACCAAATGTGGTATTACTGCAAAAGGAGTGGAAACTAGCCAGTAAAAATCATGTTTTAATCGAGTTTTTATTTGTTTCAGGTCTTAGATCAATCATACGAAGAAATTGATATTGACGTAACGAAACCTATGAAACTAGATTTGTCAGTCACTGAAAACTACACAAGTGAGTAGCTTTCTTATTTATTTAAAAAACAACCTATATATATAAACGCTTAAAAACGTCCGTAAAGAGTCGTACGTTAGGTCACGAGATTGTCCGATGTTACTTTTAAATGAAGATATGTACTGTTTTCCAGTTCATTCCGCAAAGAGGGCGAAGACTAGTTTCATCTACCAGCCGGTGGCGGCGCAGGCGCACACAAGCCGGCGGAAAACGCCGCTCGTCAACAGAGTCGCGCTCATCTAACCAGTTAGTGGCAGTAGTATTGTAATCAATTGTGATCATTCGACGTGGGGTCAATGGTAGTCTAGCGTAGTCTCTTCAGTGATTGTTCTGTTCCATTAATGTTTAAATTACGGGAAATTCGAATTGTAATAATTAAGTTGTGAGTGGTGTGAGAGTGCTGATTTATTTTTATCAGCTAGTGTTCTGAAGTCCGTAGGTATGAGTTGACCCGTTTCTCCGCAAACGGACACTTGTTACATATCTTACACTTACACTGTAAATTAGTTTATTTTAAGGGGATTTTGAAAGCTCACACGTGTAACTGTGTATCGAGAGCTCGGTACTTTAAATATTGGATAGGTACATGAAACTTTTACACTAATGATACTATAGTGTTCAAACATAGGCAATACATGTAATGAAATGTTCCCATTTTAGTTTGTAAGAGGCTGTATTTCGGCCACATCGTGAGTACAAAGACGTTTCTGCTGCTGTATTGACACTTTTATCTGCGGCGTGTTGTGGGTGTTGTTATTCCACTGCGTTGCTTAACTTTATTTTTATTTTGTAAGACATTAATACTGCTATTGTTAATATGTAATACTACTGACATTGTGCGCCGGACTCTAAAGATCTTCACCAAAGAGATTTATTTAGACTAATCTTTGACAAGAACTTTAGAAATCGGCTTGTTATTGTTGACTAAAGTCTCGATACAGTAGCGTGCACTACAGCGGGTATTAAGTAAGTTCCCACCGCTATTACATTATTTTCTGCTATTTTTTTCTATACATAAGACAGTTGACACTGGCAGCTCTAGTCAGAGCTTCAAACAATTTGTAGTTGTATCAAATTGATCTATCCTATTCCATTGACCAAAGTAATCACTCCGCGTGAATCGTGCCTATGTGAATTATTTGTGGTGCTATTAATTACATGAGCTCGAGCTCTCGTGCAATTTAATACGGCCTTGGTCACTTACATTGATCTGCCTAACATTGATCAATGGTCTCATACTGTACAGCACCATCAAATAAGTTGTTCTAGGTGTTCTAATGTATCTGATTTAGCTATTTACTTAAATAAAGCTTTTGTGTTGGGGTGATACAGGTGGGCTATTGTCGTACACACTTCTAATAGTAATAGTACATCGTGCACCGAGAGCGGTAAGAAAGGGATTGCTAGGTAACGAGAGTATAGATTTCATTTTTATGACTCGAGTTTGTAATCCCCTTACTGCCAGTGGTACACAATATTTTTCATCACATATGCGAGGATATAAAAAAATTAGTCAAAACGACAAAATTATCCGAAAACGACACCCATTACCATTTTTGTGCTAATACATAGTGTCAAAATGTGTATGTCCGCTATCTTGTATTTTAGACAGTAGGTAAATGTGTAATTGAAAATTGTATAAAATTGGTTCGTAGCCATTTTTTGAAGAAGATATTAAATAAACCTGGCTTATTTGAAACCTTAGTCTGAAATGAAATTACTTACCTACTGAGTTCTTAATTTAAAAACTAAACTTTTCCTCCCGAGAGAATTCTTAAAATCCATACAGAAATAATTCCCCCGGGAGTAAAATATCTAAAATTCCCGAAGGAGGTAAATCAGCTACTGCGGCTCTACACCGGCGTGTAATAACACCTTTTACGAGCAAGTGTGATGAAAAATAAATAAATAAAACGAGGCACTACACCTTTTGAGCAAGTTGAGGGTTAATTTAAAACAAACTACTCATTTCCAAGCTTATGTTAAGTGCAAAAGAAAGCTTCGAAAAGACTCGTTTGTCAAGCAAAACTGATATTCATAAAGTGCACAGTAGATAGACATGCTAATAGTGGAATTTTATTGTGACATTATCGTGTTTGTTGTTTGTAAGATTTCTCTATACGTCATAAAATTGATACGCAAGGTAATTATGTGACCTAGCGTAAATTTAATATTTAAGTCATTCCATACAGAAGTACATATAAAATTATGAAGTTCGTTCAGACTGACCATTATACATTATAAACAGTTACTCAATTCAACTTAAACGACAGTGTCAAGTATAAACGCCAAGTCTTCCAGGAAATAGTTACAAGAAATTCTTCTAAAGTTTACCCTGAAAACGACTAGAAAGGGTTGAAAAAAAATAGCGTAGGTATAATTTTTAGGGGTGTTCGAATTAGGTGCAAAATGTATATGGTTGTGTTAATTTACAATAGATCTCATTGACTTCAAGCCCGTGGATTGTTATATAGAAGAAAAAAAATACAGCACACCCCTAGTCCAATGCATTTATCCATGTTTACATGGTACTTGGTAGAGAAATGATCAGGATCACTGGTGATTCGTTCCAAATTAAGTGGTATTGTTTTTAGAAAAGTGCAATGTGCACCATGATTATATTAATAATCAGTGGCGGATTTACAAATTTTCAAGGTATAGGCTGAATTTTTGCCGCCCTTGCAAAATCTGTTGCAGACTTCTTAAAATTTTTATTATGAGGTAAAAAAAAAAAAAGGTCGTGCCCCAAATTTACCGCCCCCAAAATCCCAAATTTGCCGCCCCCAAAATCTGCCGCCCTAGGCTCGAGCCTTCTCAGCCTTATGGTAAATCCGCCACTGTTAATAATGTTGACCAAATGGTCCTTGAATTATTATCTAATGTGATTGTTCACGGAGTAATGATCTAATGGACACCTACAACAAATTATGCGTCAGGTCTTTCTTCATACATTAGTTTGTACTGATTCAAACTGGACTCGATTTTACGCTCAGTCAACATCACATTGACGCTGACAAATAGCTTCAATGTATAGTAGAATCCATGTTATTCAAACAGGGCTTAGATGATTCTAACCCAGTCGTGTAGGCTTATTGTCTAACTCGCTCGCAATCGCCATCGTGTTCATTTTGAGAGTTCTTGTATGAATGTGACAGCTAGCTGATTCCGATGCCAATTGTCAGCCCATACATGAACTGTCGAACAACGGCTGATTAAAAACAACTAGTGTCTTCTTCAACTTCGATAATGGCAGAATCATCGACAGTTTCGATGGAGCTAGATTTTTAAAAATACATACATACATACATAAATCACGTCCAATCCCTTACAGGGTAGACAGAGCCTAAGGTGACAAGACCTACAGGCCACGTTTAGCATGATTGTGGGCGTATGGATGGAAAGAGGAATCTAAACAGTGATGGGTTGCTAGCCGCATCGCCAATAACATGATTCCTATGATTTTCGCCCATTCCCTTGATGGGCTTTTACCATCTGCCCGGGAAGAGAAGCAACTGGTACATTCTATGTTTTTTCTTTGCTCCCAGACCAGCATGGAAGTAAGTTTTTAAAAATTGAATTGAAATTACATGAACTGTCAAAAAGAACACGATGGCGATTGTGAGAGAGTTAAGTAATAGATAAGCCTACTGGATTTACGAATATAATATACCTTTTACCCGAATTTCAGGGGAATGAAAGACAATATTTTCTAAGAAAGACCCTTGAATAAATTGTTGTTAGTGGTGTGTTATAATAATATGATCAATTGATCACACTTACTGATGTCGTTAGTATCATTGCGCTGGTATGGGATACGAGTATTTGTAAGTTAAGTAGTCAATTAGTTGGTGGCAACAAATTGGTCTTGAAGGGTAAGCCGACAGTATGTAAGCCCGATCTACAAAACAATTTAGTCATACTAATTCTAAGATCCTTAGACAAGCTTACCTTGGTAGATGGAAGGATACTGTCTCGTTAGTATGACAATGGCCATTAACGTACGGTCTTACGCACGCGGCTTGTGGTTATGGATGTTAGAAAAACGCAATTTTGGTCAGGAATTTTGAAACTCTATTATTCGCTTCATTTTAGTTTAGATGTACCTTAATTAGCGTTTACGGAACGCTATTATGCTGTAGAGCATACTTATACTAATATGAAGTATCCACATAATTGGCAAAACTTCAATAGCGTGCAATGTGTACAAATAGATTATAGTGACAAGTAATTTTGCTTATAATAATGGATAACACTGCGTATGTTTGTGAATTTGTATTGATAATAAATTAATGCATAGTTACTATTTTAGTGTAGGAAAAAATGCATTTTGTCAATAAATAAACAGAAACTTTTTATCGTAAAGTTTAACTTTGTTTGACATAATACAATATGTGAAATCAATAATTAAGATTCATTAAAAAAGTGGGGGTTTTGATATATCCATAGTAAAAGTAATACCAACAATATTGAAATTTTATTCTTGGACTTCCATAAAGTAATATTGAAGCAATGTAATGTGTCTCTAACCAATTTAGTAACATATAATAGAATTTGTATTTTTCCACTGCCAGTATTTCAACATCCATGTAAAATATAATAAAATACATAGCCTATAAGGATACCTAGTAGTAGCATAGCAATTAAAATGTAGTTTAATTACTATTAATGTAAGAATGCTGAGTCGAATATGATTTTTTAATAACATTTTTGTAATAAAAATGAAATTGAGTATTTTCTGTTTTATTTCTTAACCTGCTTCGTAATATTATTGTAGTTACTACGTCCCAAATTTCCTTATGACTTCCACCCTAATTTTATAATGTTTTCCTGAAGGAGTGATAGTGTAGAAAAACGAACCGAAAACACAATACCCAGGAATGATATTGGATTACGAACTTAATATTTTATTAGTATTCAGTGTAAAATAATTAATATTAAACAAATTTGTTTGCATTGAATAGGCTCCGAAACTACTGGACCGATTTCAAAGATTCTTTTGCCGTTAGAAAGCTACATTATCACTGAGTGACATAGGCTACTTTTTACCGCGGGGGAAAATACCTTTTCCTACGGGAAAATTAATTTATCGCGGGCGAAGCTGCGGACGGAAGGCTAGTATAGAATGAATCATTTTTGCTTACGGCCCTCGACACCATGTTATGACTATAACGTATTTTTGTAATCCCTATTTATAAAGTTTGAGTACTACTTCTTTTAGCATGGAAAAAATGTATTTGAGTAAATTTTAAAAACATCCACAACAATTATTGAAATTATTCAGCTAACACACGTCCCTCCGTGGCAGGTGTCAATTTTATTGACACAGTATCTAAAATAAAACAAAATGTATTCATCAAAGAGAATAAAACCACTAAGTTTTCAGAGACAAGATTCCCATACTAGCGAAAAGAATCAGTTGACACAAGGATTACACGGCAAAATAATACCAAAATGGATACCAAAAAACAGTACCTAGTGTCAAATATTGTGCGGTACGGGCAGTAATATTACCTAGCTAGCTATTAATAAAGAAAAACGATTGATTCTATTGACAGCCCCGCCCTTAACAAAATCCTAGCTACGCCCTTGCATTAAGCTATACGCTTGCGTTTTTTACCGATATCGATAAAAATTTTATATTTAATGGTGAGAGTTGAAATACATATATGCTCACGTCAACAATTTTTATTATCGAAATACGTTTAGGATCGATTCCACATTTACATCTTATGTTATTATAGTGGATAATTCATTTAACGGACTAATAACATTATCGTACTTTTTTTTCTTCTAGCTCGCGCGGTTTGCGTATTTGCCACAGAGGCGTAGTTTATATAGTTAGTTATTATAATATAGTTGTTCCAAGCTGGTCTGGGAGCAAAGAAAAAACATAGAATGTACCAGTTGCCTCTCTTCCCGCGCAGATGCTAAAAGGCCATCGAGGGAATGGGCGAAAATAAGAATCATATTATAGGCGATGCGGCTCCCATCACTATTTTGATTTCATTTTCCACCTATACGCTCACAATCTTGCTAAACGTGGCCTGTAGGTCTTGTTACCTTAGGCTCTGTCTACCTCGTAAGGGATAAAGACGTGATTTGTGTGTGTGTGTGTGTGTGTTGCACTTAAATGTGGAACCTAACCTGTCAAAATAAATTTCTTCGACTGATTTAATTTTTTTAACATGATTTTGCGACACTGTAGCTTCACATTTATTTCAATGTATATAATTTTTCTGTTGGAACATAATATTAAATCTTCTTTATCAACCTATTTCCACATAATATTGTATACTTTATACCTATAAACACAACTGACGTTTTGTTTCAGTTATGGCAATGGTTTTCCGTGTAAATTCTAAATAAAATTTATTTTGTTCCTAGTTGCGTCAGACTGATATCTGTGTATACCCTGTCATGCATGTGTCATGTCTGTCTGTCAATCCTGTTATCCTGTCATTCGCATTCGCACGTACGTTTCTTTCTTTCTTTCGAAAAGTTTAGCGTATGTTTGCTGTATTTTATTACTTTACGCCTAAACGTCTATATTATCCAATGAAAATTTGAGGCTCTTATAGTCTTAACCTCTTAAGCTCTTAAGTCTGAAGCTTTGAACATGTCGGCACGCGAGATACTTACGTTACAATTTGGGCACTACTCAAATTATGTAGGAACACATTTTTGGAACATGCAAGAACTTGGTTTTGACTACAACGGTACTGTAAAGACTGAATGCAATCACGATATCCTATACCGAGAGGGTCAAACAGCGAAAGGAGAAGTAACCTATACACCTAGATTACTGTTGTGCGACTTAAAAGGATCTTTAAAAACCTTATCCTCTAGCGGCGGTTTGCCTGATGACTTTGGTAACGAAGAGGATATCTTTTGGGAAGGCATTGAAAAGATAGAGGAGCCTGCAGCGCTTAAGAATGAATATTTAGAAGATATAGATATGGCAGGCCCATCTGCTACAGCATCAAAGCATTATGATTTGGACAACAGCATAAATACTTGGACAGATTTCTTGTACCCCAGGCTACACCCTCGTTCTATTAATATTGTTAAGCAATATAGTCATGGAGATGGTAATGTAAGTATAAATTAGTTGTTTTTATAACACCCTTGTGTCAATTTTCATCTCAAGAAATACATCGTTTTTGAATGGTTATTAGGCTTTTGCATCATCATTCAATCATCAATTTTTTGCTAAAATAGGAATAAGTGAATAAACATACCTGTACTAAATTATTAAGTGTTTTTTTTCTTTTATTTCAGACACTCTTTGATACCTACAATGCTGGCCATGCAGTATGGAAATCAGATTTTGGAGATGACTTTGGTGACAATATTAGAAAATATGTTGAAGAGTGTGATAGCATACAGGGTTTCCATATAAACTTTGACTGTACTGATGGCTTCTCAGGTCTTGCCATTGGGTGCATAGAACATATAGTTGATGAATACACCAAGCCAATATTAGCTCATCCAATAATAGCTTCTCACTACCCAGACAATTTGCCTACAACTCAAGAAGAAAGAGACGTTTCCAGTCTGAAAGATTCTATGAGACTTGTCAATACACTTCTTTCTATTGAAGCATTATCTCAACATGCTACCTTGTTTGTTCCGTTGTGTACTGGGGAAAAAGGATGGAGAAAGCCTGGCAATCCCAGGTTGTTTGAACACATCAATTACAATCCACAAAAATACTACCACTCATCAGCTCTCCTGGCTTCTGCTATGGACACATTAAGTCAAAAGTACAGGCACAAAGGCAATATGTACACATTATCAGATGTTTGTGCAGATATGACAGGCTATGGAAGAAGAATGGCAGCAGCATCTCTAGGCATTCCACTTACGATGAACGAATCAGAGTACCTGATTGATTATTTAAACAAAACAACTAAACCTATTTACACATGCATCACACCCAGTTGTAAAATAGCAACTGATAAAATTTTCCAACTAATCACAGTGAAAGGTATACAAGAAGATCGCTTAAAAGCTCCTTTGAAGGATGCCAAAGAACAGTTAAATATACCAGCTTACAGATGCAGAGATGTAAAAGAAATGTTTGAATTGTACTTCCAAGCAAATAACTTCCTATCAGCAACAAATGTTACGGTTTGTGAAAAGCCAATGGAAGTAAAAACTCCATATCCAAAGTTGTTCTCTGACAACTTGAACAAATATGGCTTTGTTAAAAAGGAATTAAGTGATGGTAAAATTGAAAGCTGTCCGGTTATTGCGGGGTACCACAATGGCAACTTTTTGACGGACATGATTGAGAAATTGCATCGAGAAGTAAGCAGAATAAAGTTTGCTAAACTACACAAGTTCAGAGAGGAAGGATTGGAAGCTGCAGAGTACCAAGAGACTTTAGATAGACTTGAAGAATTCAAAGATAATTATGAAGACAATTTTGAACTATAATACATAATTACTATTTAGCCATTACTTTTGTAAATAATAAACACACTACTAACAATTACCTCCAGTTGGTTTTTTTTCGCTAGAAAAAGACAGGATTGGGTGATTTTCCCTAAAAAATATTTCAGATGGTTTACCAGATATGTCAATTTTCTGAGACTATTATGAAAGAAACATTCAGGATGCGACATACTTTTCATGGATCAGTTATTTTATTTTTATTATTTCCAACAAACTTCGAAAAAATTAGGCTAGAGTTCCTGTGTAAGGAAAAAAAAAGGTTTCTGATTGACTTAAAAGACAAAATAAAATTCATAAAATTTATTTTTAAAGATGATTTAGTTAAAATAAATCATGTCCCAACCACACAATCTCATTGTACACATATACATCTACTCGACTCCTCTACGGAGATCATGACGAGCGCTCCAGTGCTCTTTCCTTCATCCTCGTGATAAATGCTGCACCTTTGTTCTTTCTGAAGTTTTCATATGGATCGTTCAAGTTTACACCGACGCCTGGAAGTAAAATAAACAGTGTATAAGTCAAAAATTGAATATAATTTAAGTCTCTAGTCTAAAGTACCATCACCTAAATAATGTGGTCTGCCACATATTTGGCTCTTTTGAAAGTTCCGACTTCAGCGACATATTCAGTTAAGAAGTTGGATGAAAAGTGATAGACTATTTATTTGGCCGACCATACACTGAATGCGGATACAGTGGCGTGAATGACGTAGCGTCGAATTTTTCGAAAAGTTGTATATGAACCCAAACATTGGATGTTATCTTCGATCATTTATACTTTCGATACATTGCCTAAATTTTCTTATTTTTTAAAATTACACCCAACAAATGTGAGCAGTGTCCAAACGTGTCAAGTTGTTGGTACCTTTGTACTGGTCCTGCTTGTCGCGCACGTGGCCGCCGCTGATGGGCTCGGCGATGCCCTGGCCGGCGGCGCCGAGGCCGCCGGCGCTCCAGCCCATCTTCTGCAGCAGCTGGTGGCCCTTGTTGCTCGCGTCCAGTCCACTCGACGACGCGGGATATGAACTTGAACTACTTCTGTAATAATAGTTAACGTTTTAAATAGTTATGGCCATCCTATAAGACTATACATGCAAAGTATTCGCTATATTAATAATAGTAATAATATTTTTTACATTTTTTGTTATCTTATCTTCAGTTTTGACTTAACTGCGTTTGGCAAGCGGGTTTAATATAGCATTACGACATGAAGTTAGCGTGTCGTGGACAAAAACCTGAACACTGGCGATTGGATTTTACGCTCAAATAGCCTGTTTCTGGCTGAGCGAGCCGCCCCGCGACGCAGTCATTTTCGGTTCGATTTTGAGCCTTGTGTTAAACGAAATCATGCTTCATGCAAGCTGCCTCGCTGGGGCGGCCCACTTAGTCATTACCTAGCTACTTAAATTCACCCCATTGTTGTATTACAAATATTTCTAGGAGTCACCATTACCCAACCTCACAGATCCCGTTATACTTCTATTATATCACGTTGACAACAACATACTAATGAAATTGCACTACTCACAGGAAGCTAGGAGGCGTGGGCGACCGTGAGCGTTCGATGCGGCGCTCCCGCGGTGACTCGCGATGCCGCTCGCGCTCTCGCGACCGGCTACGGGACCGCGACCTAGACCGAGACCGTGATCTTCTGCGACCTGACAAATTAAGCCGAAAATCATTAAAATCAGTCATATTCCGATATACTTAAGCGATTACTCGATTACTTCCGAAATACCTACTAGCTTTTTCATCCGTCCTACGAATGTGTCCCAAATTTCAAATCAGTCCAACCAATTGGACCATTAGAAGTGGATTTTTGACTTACAAGATTTGACCCAAACCAACAATTTAACAATCACTATCTTCTACTCTGCCAGACTTCGTCGGAAGGAGCAGCCTACGCCTATTCCTCACAAACTTAAGTCTCTACGCAAAAAGACGCTGTTTTCAGCGCCCACATAAAATTAATTTAATTCACCCATACATAAATAACAGCAACCATACAATAAAAAAAAATCGAAATATGAATTCACATAAGTACGAGCCTTGTAGCCATTTACAGATGTAATAAAAAAAGCTTACTGTCTCGTTCCCTCCTCCAAGCCGTGGATCGCCTCCGCGGCGAGGGTGACCGCGATTTTGACTTCACTGGGGACGGTTTTTCTGGCGTTCTACTCTTTGACCTGTTAAATGTAACCATAACTTTGGAGTTGACTTATAGATTTTCAGTATTTTATAACAAATTAAAGAACATCATCATCGCACAACATTTAGTTTTATTACAAAGATTGACAATGTCAAAAAATAGATGTTTCAAACTATTCATTAGTGAGGATAAATCTTTGTCACTACAACAAATGAATAGTAAAGAAATGTTATAAATATACATAATTATAAATAAAAGAAAAGTTGCAAACCTAAATTTAATAACCTTAACTAAAAACCAAACTAAAAAACTGCTTTTGGCGATATTTTTAAAACTGCTGCGGTCGGTCGGAGGTAAAATGCAGAAAAACAAAAAAAAGCCATAAATTAGTTTATCTATTTCCTAAGAGTTTCCTCTAAACAAATGTAGATGTTAATTCAATAATTCGACAAACCTGTATCTTCTTCCTGGTGGCGAGGGTTGTTTCTGCAAGTCCTTTGGTATGGGCGTTGGTGATCTTGACCTTTCTCGTCTGCCATGTGCTATGTCTTCTTCTTTCTGTTTTCTGGCAGCATTCTTAGCTTTGTAGTATTCATAAAGGCCTAGTTTCTCCCATCCCTCGCTAAAATTAGAAAAGATAATAAACTCTAGTGCATGTATAAATTTATACTTATACAAAAATAATCAAATACGTACGAGTCTATTGCAAAGTCATTAAGACGTTACATCAATACTATGGCCGTAGCATAGCTCAATAATTTCAAATAGAGGGGATACTTCTTTGTCTCTGCCTGCAGTGGGCAGTGTAGTAGGCGCTATTGACGATGACGCCTACCGTGATTTTTATTACTATGTGATTAAAGGTTCCTTTTAATAGTTGCCCTGCCCAGACGGGAGAGGTACCTCACTAATTGTTATTGTTATGCTATTCTACGGCCGTTTGGATGCATCGTTATACATTTAAAAACGAGTAGTGTGTATGAAGATCCATTAAAAACTGAATAAGTACTTGTAATGGTGTCTTACTTGTCTCTGGGCCGCTCGTGGTTGGGTGATGCGTAGAAGGCGTCGACGGCAGCTAACAGTCTGTCGTTCGGTGGGGCAGGAGGAGGTAGACGAATTTTCGCTGGGTCCAAAGGTCTATATCGGTCTTCTTCCAACTGAAATATACAATACAATACAAATACTCTTTATTGAACACCACAAATCAGTACAAAACAATACAGAAATATAGTTGAGTAGTCAGGGCGATTCGGATTACTGTTTGATCATCCTGAGAATTAATGTTAAGAGTTGATTAGTACGAGGCAAGACAACAAATAGCTGTAAACCTTACCATAATCAGAGGTACCATTAATCCAGCCGGTAATTCAAAATATGGTACGGAAGGCATCAACTCATCATTATTGATTTCAGGTAGTGGAGGGAAGCCTGGTGGGGGTTTAGTAAGATCTGGAAGACCGTTGCCGAACCCCACCAGCACTGGAGGCTCGGGCTGGAACCCCGGTGGGGGCTGTGAGAAATTCACGTTTGGCAAATGTGACAAGTCAACTTCCTCTTTCTCCGTATTGTTCTGATTCTTCATTTGATCAAATATCTGACTGTCATAACTATTCTCGTTCCCGCTTAAACTATTATTGGAAGCATAATTATCACCACTCTCACTACCGTAAAGCTGCTGAGTGGTTGCATTAAAATTTTGATCAAAGTTCATTGAATTGAAACTTTGATCATTAAAACTATTCTGGAAGTTATTCTGCAAATTATTCTGCTTCATGCTATCGTTATTTTGTTCGTGGTTGTTTTGCATTTCCACAGCATGCTTTTGCATCTCGAGTTGTTGTACTTGTTGCATTGTGTGAGCCACGAAGGCTTGATGTTGGGTTCGGTAACTGAAAAAATTTTGCAATTATGAACAGGTTCTAAACGTGAGTTTTTCAATTATAATACTGATACGTACTTCTCAAATGTGGATTTAGTTTGTTGCGTGAGATGCGAGATGGCGCCGGCGTGTTGCGCTACCAGGTTGTTCTGGTACTCCTGGTAGCTGCTTGTGGGGCTCTTCATCTTGTCGATGACTGCCGTCTCGAAATAGTTAGACTTGGACTCCCACAACCGGAGCAGCTTATTTAACTTAGCCTCCTGTTCCTCCGTGACGGCTGAAACAGCGAAATGATTAAACCGATGTCGTATGGGCCAAGGAGACTAAGCAAGTTACCTGACTGACGCAAACCACAGGTGATGCTCTAAAGATGCTTTTATACAGGATGAGAATGCACAATCGAACAAAAGAGACCTATATCTCGAGGGCATTATTATAAATATGTTACCTATACTGGCATTGCAAAACATTGGTACCACCACATTTTCCAAATTTTTCTTGAGATCTTCTGCGTTTTTGCGTGCACTGTAATTAGGAATAACAGTATCATAGACACCGGATTGATAATGACAACAGGGCTAGCAACATAAATGGTCATGACTGAGAAAATAAATAACAATCAAGTAAATTAATAAATACTCATTTTCAAAAATAGTACATTTATAGAAAATAGCTGGAGTAGGTATATTGTTTCTTAAAAAGGGAAACATTAATATAACTTAAGTTAACTTTAACTAAGGTAAATATAAACTCTATTTTACCAATATTATCATAACTAAAAGTACCATGACCATTCAGTTTTAAGAGCCTAGATAAAAAATTATGACAATAAAAGATATCTCCAAAATATTTGAAACATTTCTATTTCGGGTTGGCGATAACAAAGAAAATTTATTAAAACATGCTTTGAAAATATTTGGTGTCAATAAAACAAATTAACCAATTTCATAGTATAAAAAATTAATTTATCTTCATTATTAATTTTGATTTATGACAGTAGAGTTAATTCTAGTTAGTATCAAAGTTTACTAGTGTAAAAAATTTACATGATTTTAAATTTTTATGTTAGTCACAAAATGATATCAAACAAACACCCGATGATTGGTTTGAGCTGTAGCTGATACTAACCAATGGTGGAGAACATCATTCACAAGGTAAATGATGTGAAGCTTCTGTGTGAAAGCAGCCCCGGGCTGGGTCACTTTGCGCAACAGATGCTGCGATATCACTTTCCCCGCATCGTGGGATGTGGCATGTTGCAAGATCCAACCCTTGCCTAAAACATCATAAATTTAAATTAAAAAAAAAATAAAAAACTTGACAATCCAGTTAAATTAATGACTAGCTTCTGACAATTAAAGACAGAATTACATATTACTGTTAAATTAATAGAAGCCCTAATATTATGCTATATGCTATACATTTAATACTCAGTTAAGTGTGTCATAATTCGAAAGTACCGAAAATCGTGGTTAGGGCGTGCATATTACAAAAATGGTAGCCTAAATGTGGCAGAAGAATTCAAAGTTCCCTATAGTAATAAAAAAACTCTTGACAGTGTTTCATACTCACAAGTAAATGAACAGCTGAAAATTCTCTATACATACATACATAAATCACGTCTTTATCCCTTACGGAGTAGACAGAGCCTAAGGTACAAGACCTAAAGCCACGTTTAGCCATGATTGGGGGCGTATAGGTGGAAAGGGGAATCGAAATAGAGATGGTTTGCTAGCTGCATCGCCTATAATTATGATTCCTAAGATTTTCGCCCAATCCAGGGCAATGGCCTTTGACCATCTGCGCGGGAAGAGAATCAACTGGTACATTCTGTTTTTTCTTTGCTCCCAGACCAGCTTGAAATGAAATTCTCTATTATCCTAATTATTTTTAATTGCTTCATGTAGCCTTATCTAATCTGTGTAGAAACAAATGTGTGTATTGTTTGGTAACCTATTTAATTTTCGAATATAATATATCATGTTGAAACTAGGAACTATTTAAATAGAAGATTCTAGTAAATAAAATATAAAGTACTATGGGCATTTAAAAAAAAATCGTAGTTACGAAAACTTTGAGAAAAATATGTCTCACATTTTAATTATATGCTTTGTGCAATTTTTACTGTAAAGTGAATCATCAAAGCTTGCTACAAGAGTCAAACAATATACATTTTCTCTCTTGTTAACATTATAATGTTCAAAAAGGATATTCAGAATATTGTAAGCATACCTATCATACTTCAATCTTAAAAAACAAATAGGAACTTATTTGGTGCATAGGGCAGTTCAGTTAGTTCTTCATCAATATCTACTTTTCCATTCATTTTTGGATCCACTCAACAATTAAATACAATTTGTTAGTATTTAACAATATTGTTTGTGATACTATCATCAACAAATTTATGAAACATGGCGGCAAAGAGAAGTTAGGTCACCTGAAGAAATCAAAATAGAGATATTTTTAGATGTAGCTCAATGTGTTATGTAATTGAGTACAGTAGTATATATTTATCTTATCTTATCTTAGTGGAGCATAATGTCATATAAGAACAGGAAACAAACCTGATGATATGCTATCCTTGGTGCAAGTATCAATGATTGGCTGCAGTATGTTGTCAAGTTCTGTTAGATTAATGTGGTTGTCACTTGCTAGTGCCTGAATTGTTTCTACTTGAGCCTTGCTGACTAATTCATTGATTTTAGTCTGCTGCTGCTGTATCAACACCTGAAAAAATACATTTCTTTTACCAGAAATAAAATACATAAAATAAATATGCTACTTTAAATTTATTACTGCAAAAGACTTATTATATCCCTCTATGAGAACACAACTTCAAATGATGCCTGTAAAAATAATATTTCATTTATTTTAGTACAGTGTAAAATGTCTAGGCATGCAACACAGATAACAGCAAGTATTTAGAGTAAAAAATTGGTTTTAAAACTTGGAAAACATTTTTATTGGTATTTTAGCATTTTTAGCAAAAACTGTTTCTCCATTTCAATTAATTAATTAAGTGGCTCCATGTATGGCCTTTGTTTTACAAATTTTGAATAGAATATGAACTTAAAATTTCATTTAAAACATTTAATGAATTAAGACATATTACAGTCGGAATTTAAGCTGCATAGGTATATGGTTACTAATCTTGCTCACCAAGCTTTTGTTTTAGTACAGGATAATGTCTGAATGTTGTAACTAGAGTTTCTAATAGCAACTCACCTTATGTTGAGCATTGAGATTGTTCTCAGACTGAGTGATTTGCTCTTTGAGCATGTTGATCTGCGCAGTGAGAGAGTCGCGGTCGGAGCGCGGCGCGGGAGGCGCGGGCGCGGCGGGCGCAGGCGGCGCGGCGTTGGCCGCCAGCCACTGCTGTAGCGCCGGCGCTGCCGCCATGGACGCGGCGAGCCCGATCTGCGCGGCCGTCGCGCTGCCCTGTTGGGGCAGTACATATTGCCTGTTCTGAGCCATAAAGGCCCCGGCGGGAGCGGCCGCCTGGCCACCGGCCGATTGCTTTAGAACTATAAACAGCAGGATTCACTTGAGTTGGTTATAACAGGCAGCAAACGCGCGCCATCGCGCTCATTCTAACCCTTCTGTCCACACTCTGTTATGCTTACTTGCTTGCTCGGTCGTCACTTTATATTGGTAGTAGTTGAAGTACTCCCCGCCGTACAGGAAACTGAACTTCGGGTTGTTCTTTTGCTTGTTTTTAGTCATCTTCTCAAATTCGGGGCCATTTCTTGCGACAAACTGCGCCAGTTTGTCTATTATGTTGCGCAGGTCTTGATCTAAAAGCAAGATGACATTTACGTATACTATCCTGACTTTAATTAGATTGCCCAAAGAATCAGTTGTACAAACCTTGTGGTGGTTGCGGCAGTTCCATTTTGTATGCTTTTTGTTGAGGTTAGGGGCACAAGAGAATTTTTCTTTTTATTAGCTATGGAGATGGCGGCGTCGTAAAGTTCCCATAGTCATATTACCACATTTATGTCCACCAATCAGTTCACAATTAATCCTATTCTTAAAAGCTAAACTTCTTAATTAACACTAGATAATCTGCGCACAAATTTCTACACTTCTTATTTGATAATCAAGGGAAAGTCTACCTACACGTTCAACACACCGCAGTGTCAGCCATGTTAACTCAATTCAATTCCATTCCATTTCATCCATTTCATTTCACATTCATGTGCATGGGGCCGATTTTTGAAATAAAATTACTTGAACTTGCTTTTTGAAAGAGATACAATTCTGTGTATTTCTGCAAAACTATATCTAAAATTAAATTTTCGAATCAATGATAAGATTAATTTAGAACTGCAGTTTTCTTATATATACTCTGATTTCAAATTCACCACAATTTTTCACCAATTTCGAACGGTACTTTCGAGTGACGTGCGTTCAAAAATCGGACCCTAGATAACATTCCATTCCATTTTAATTTATTCGTTATAACCATTGACATAGAAGAGTTTATTAAAACCGCAGAAGTTTTGCTATATTTAAAACTGAAGTGTCTTCTTTTAAATAACATAACTTACGTTTAGAACAGTAAAAATTAATACTTGCATGTATTTAAATATTTTATGACCTTTAGTTGCCAAGTCCTTCAGTCGGAGTCTATTCTATTCTATACAAGATCAAGAATGACAGATGAAAATTCATCATATTTTTTTATGCTAGTAATACTCATTTTCTCGTATTGATCGCATTGACCAATGGTTCATAACCAAAATAAAATCCATTGCAGTCATTCGTTGACGGGCGGTGTAGGCTCCGTCAAATCATCCAAATCTCTTTTGACGTGAATCATTGTCAAATATTTTAGTTTATTGGGGAAATAACAAGCTACCAAAATGTATTCCTCATTGGTAAGTAACACGACTTTTAATTTTAAGTATGCTAATAATGAGGAATGTTGTACAAAGAATTCATAACAATATTCGATATTTTCTGTACAATAAATTGGAACCATATTCCACCTGTTTATATGGTCATTTTACATGAATAATCCATTAATATTTGTCATTAAATATCAATTATTTTTTTAAAACCTATCTAGTAAATTTGACCAGTTTTACGAAACATTCGTTATAGCACTAAAATATACTAGGCAATAATCAATGATTCACATAAATTTTGTATCTGGCTTATTTTTGTATTATATTTTATGCTCTCACAGCGTATGAAGGCCGCCAAATGTCCTTCGGACGAGTTGGCGATCACTAACTGCGCTCTTATCAACAAAGAAGACTTTCCCAGTGATGTGAAGTAAGTGTTCTTTAAGTATTTTGTTTGCATTAGATATGTATTAAAATAATAAGATTAAAGAAAGACACATAAACTGCCACACTACAAAGCCTCAGTTAATATACATATATATTTATTTTTGATAATTTTCCATTAATCAATATTGAAATTTGTGGGAGAAAACTACTCTAGTACCTGCTACTTTAAATTGCAACAGTGAAGTCATAATTTCATTATCATTAGACTTGGTTTCATACTAAACAAATTACATTGAAGCACAAATATTGAATCATGAAAGGCTTCGTAATTTTGATGTTCATAAGTAATTAATAGTAAAATCACTGGTAAGTGCATTAGTCTGGTTAATTTTTCAGGCACATTGAAGTAACAACAGGACCTTCGCAGAGCTTTGTGTTTAGCACTCGCTTCTTCAATGGAGTGGACAGTGGAACAGTGGGGTTCTCAGCCCCGCAGAGGAAATGGGCTACACTCTCCATCAACCAAGTAAGTAATAGTTGAGCATCAAAACATGTTGATTTCACTAGTTGTTATTTTTGTCACCATCCAATTTTAATTTTAGGGTTAGGGCTTGTTTCACCACTCTCTGTTAAGTGAGTTACTATGATTCCATCTGTTTATTACTACGAAAAAGACAGAGACATCATCATCATAGATAACTGACACTTAAGATAACTGGAATCTCTGCTTTTAGAGTTCGTTCCGGACACATCCCTACTAACAAGTTTTTATCTATGATGGGAATCAAACCTTCACCATTGGGTGAGGATTGCTTGAAAATCGATGACTTGTCCCATTTGCTGATAGAGTGTGCCCAAAATTCGGACTTAAGAAGCAGAGTTTTAGGGGGTTTTGGCCCCATGCATAACGGCCAGGTGAATTGCTGGCTAGCGGAGCCATTATCAGATAAGGCAATTAGTATGTACCATTTCATTGATTTGTCCCTCAAATAGGGAATTGTGTGGGTACCCATTAGGCTGACATGATCACCTGGAGTGACCAAAGCCTTGTCAAAAATCAGAATTAAAAAAAAAAAAAAAAGATAACTGGAACTTAACAGAGAGTGGTGAAACAGGCCCTAAGTCTAATAGAGTCACCCCACCTGTATATGTTTTGTAACCCTAAATATCTGTGAACGCTGGTTAATGAACTGTTTTGCATAGATAACAAAACAAATATCTGACTCATTTCACTTAGTACTTTGTTAAGACAATGCTAATTACAATGTTCGTCCTCAATATAACTACTATAACTAGCTATACTTTTTGCTGGCAAAAAAGAAATGCAAATTCAGTGTGGAAGTAGAACGGCCAAACATTTGTTTTGGGAAGGTATGGTGGGTTTTTTAAAATAGTCAACTTCACAATTCAAAGCACCAAATCAATTTATTACTTCAGTTACCTAACAAAGTTGTTTGATACTTATTTGTTCACCTCATAATCCACATGGAAAATAATGCTATGCACTTTTCAAATTAATTATCATTTAATTAAAATTTATACTGATTGAAATATAGTCCTATTGAAAATGTAATAGAATAGTGGCACAGTATATATATAAGCTAAAGCAGTAAGGAACCTATGAACAAGTCGGTTGAAACGAAACACGCACACAGGCGCGCGCTTTACACGGCCCCTAAGCGGACCTCGTCCACTCCGCTCAGGCTCAGGTCCCCTTAGGGGCCGTGTAAAGCGCGCGCCTGTGTGCGTGTTTCGTTTCAACCGATTTGTTCGTAGGTTCCTTACTGCTTTAGCTTATATATATACTGTGATAGTGGTTTGTTTAATTAAGCAATTATTTCATTGTGGGTGCAAGACAACAAGCATACATTTTATGAAGAGTAAGACATACTGATATACAATGTAACTTTCATGACTCAGATACAAACATTGGGTATTCATAATACATGTATCTGCACCCCAAATCCGAAGATAGGGACCCACCTTTCTGCAAACAGACTTCCAGACGAAGGGAGCGCCTTCGCTCTTATGTTGTATCCATTCCATTTGCTCAAACGAAGTGGTTCGCATCATGCTTCTTAATGCGGACAGCCAAGGGAATTTGCTCCCATCCTCCGTGTTTACGGAAAAATATAACCCAGTGCTCTTTAAGGCCAGAGTGAATAGGCTCTTATTGAACCAGTGAGTTACACCTTCGGCCTTGTCTGCACTCTCCATCAGGTGAGACAGAGGTCAATCACTGGTCAGTCATGTGTAAAAAAAAACATCTTGCTTCACAGACATGGTACAGTCAAGACTTAAATAAATGTATGTTACCAAGACTTCAAATACATCTGTACACCTTTATGTCATAAACAATAAGGTCGGTGACGCATATATTTGACATGACGGCTGTATGGATATTTATGCCATTGACTGTACAAACCATTTAGCTATTGATTAAAAGGGAACCCTTTTTTCAGCCGATTGATGTCAAGCCCTATAAGCCTCAAAGTGCAGAATGCCTGTGCAGTGTGACTTTGGAGGCGGATTTCATGTCTAAGAAAACGTAAGTATGAATAAAATCTTGAACTTGTGTAGGGGTATAGCACGCGTCACGGAAAACGAGGATCTGGGTTCGATTCCCGGCCATAGCTTTACTTTTCGGATTATGCTGTGTTCTAATTTTCAGTGTCGTTTGGAAATTTAATTTCTAACGGTAAAACCGTAAAAGTAAACATAAAAATTCAAATTCTTGATTCATTTGATAGTATCTTTTTTCTTTTTGTTTCGGATTTCGTACTTCAAAAGGAAAGAAACGGAACCCTAATGGGATCACTTTGTTGTTGACAGGAATATACATATAGATAGAGGTATACACTTGAAATTAATACCAAATACTCAGCTCTGGGGCCCCTTAGAGCTGTGAAAAAATAACCCTCTAAGTCAACTCAATCAAAAGAGACGGTCATTAGAAAAGCTGTTTCCATACACGTTGCGAGGGTAGTACGACTTGCAATTGGCCGGTTTTGTTACTTAAAAAGAACAGCTGTAATCTGTAACAACGCAGTATAACCCCCTTATTCATAAACGCTCTATAGGCTTCTGCTAACTTAGCAATCGTTCGTCCTTATCTGTAAAAGGCTGCTAAGTTAGCAAAGGCCTACAGAGCGTTTATGAATAAGGGGGTTAGACTTTAAGGGCCTGTTTCACCACTCTCTGTTAAATTCCAGTTATCTATGTTTTGGTACCGTAGGACCGTACTTTACCGTACCTTAGGCCTGTAGTTACTATGATTTTTCGACAGCGTGTCGACGGAACCGTACGACTCTGAACAGATGGCGCGTGACTTCCTTATCCAGTTTGGTAATCAGATGTTCACCGTGGGACAGCAGCTTGCCTTCTCTTTCCAAGAAAAGAAGGTGTTGTCGCTCATCGTCAAGAACTTGGAAGGTAAGAATATGCTTTTTGAATCCTGCATCATTATTTTCTTCTACTTTGGTGTTTTGGTTTGTTAATTTAAGGAAGTTAGAAAGCATACTGTAATAATTTTTGTCAAGCTCGACTCAAAAAAATAGAGTAGTTTTTTTTATATCTTATACTTACTATTACTGAAGCAGTGGATCTTGGAAGTAACCCTAAAGATTTTTATGTCATTTTTTATGTCGTGGCAATAACCGTTCTTTGGGCAAGAAATATGTAGGCCTTTATGCATAGACAGATTTTTTTTCTGGGTGTGGGTACAGGGCCCTTAAGCTGGCCAGTTGCAAATGTTTTATTTGTGTTGGCAGCGGTGGACGTACAAGCGCTGGCGCAGGGCGCGAACGCGGTCCCGCGGCGCGTGCGCATGGGGCGGCTGCTGCCGGACGCCTGCATACAGTTTGATAAGGCTGAGAACTCATCGCTCAACCTCGTGGGGAAGGCTAAGGGGTGAGCCATTAATTTTAATTATTTTTTTTGTAATTCAATTTTTTTTCCATTTCAGGTGCTAGAATTTATTTGAAATTTGGCATATATACAGGACGGATGACGGTGCAAGTACAGTTAGCAATAAAACTTGTATTCAAAATATATTTTTTATCGAAAACCTATCGCACCCTTCGTGGAAGAAAGACGTAAGTCCTATTAAGGATCTACAGGACTTACGTCTTTCTTCCACGAAGGGTGCGCTTGGGACAAGTCGTGTATCTTGATCACTGTGCAGTTTACTATTCATATATGTGACTTCAGACCTTTAGGCTTTGGACTTGAGGCTTTTACTTGTTAGTTCAAGGAATCCAGCTTACATTAAGGAATTTTAACAGCAAGCAGCCGCGTCAATCTATCATCAATCCTGACTGGGACTTCGGCAAGATGGGTATTGGTGGTCTGGATAACGAATTCAACGCCATCTTCCGCCGAGCCTTCGCCTCCCGGGTGTTCCCTCCAGAAGTGGTTGAACAGTTGGGTAAGATACTGCTGTCTATGTTTATGAAATTTAGGACAAATCATTCATACTTTCATATAAATTAAAGTAGACAGTGAGACACTGATAAAATGCATTAAAAATCCAAAATTGATTTATGAACGACTTAATATTCATTAAAACCAAGTAACAGAAAACCTTTAAAAAGTCGAATGGTTTTAAAACGTATTAATGATTGAATGTCTGTGGCAATACAGGTTGCAAACACGTGAAAGGTATCCTACTGTACGGACCCCCTGGTACGGGTAAAACCCTCATGGCTCGACAGATCGGTAACATGTTGAACGCACGTGAACCGAAAATCGTCAACGGCCCTCAAATCTTGGACAAATATGTTGGCGAGAGCGAGGCCAACATCCGTAGACTGTTCGCTGACGCTGAGGAGGAAGAAAAAAGGGTATGTTTGTCACCAACATTCACCAACATTTGATCTGAAATTGATTGAAATTTTTCTAATAATATGTTGGCTTCCAGGCTGGCCCCAATAGCGGTCTTCATATCATAATATTTGACGAGATTGACGCCATTTGCAAGGCCAGAGGGTCGGTCGGAGGGAATTCGGGAGTGCACGACACTGTTGTAAATCAGTTGCTCTCAAAGATTGACGGTAAGAATTATTAAAACATAGTTGCTATTTCAACTACAGGCCGAATTCAGTCATTTTCACTTTAGCTAAGGCTGATTCCTTGATACATTCACTGAAAATACTTTAGATAACTTATAAATTACTCTATCTTTCAATTAATTTCACCAGAACATCATGAATCATCATTTAATGTTTTCCTTTTATAAATATTGTGATTTACAACTACATATAACTTACATTGTCATTTATACTGCTTAAAAACAAAGATTTATTTCACTTAAACCTATCGTATAATACTAAAAATATGTTTCAATTGCCAGGTGTGGACCAGTTGAACAATATCCTCGTGATTGGTATGACGAATCGTCGGGACATGATTGACGAGGCGCTGATGCGACCGGGCCGCTTGGAGGTGCAGATGGAGATAGGCCTCCCCGACGAGAAGGGACGGGTTCAGATCTTGAACATACACACCAAGCGCATGCGGGAGTACAAGAAGATTGCTGAAGACGTAGATAATAAGGTGAGTGATATTTATTAGTGTGTGAGTGTGAAGTGGTATTACTGAATACCCCGTTTCTCGAAGTTTCAAGTTTCAATTGTAACCCCCTTTTATTCATAAACGCTCTGTAGGCTTCTGTTAACTTAGCAATCGTTTGTCCTTATCTGTCACTTTGACACTGACCCTTCACAGATAAGGACAAAAGATTGCTAAGTTAAGGGGGTAAGTCTATGGGATTTGGCCAGTGTCGCTTCGAGATAGAATAAGAAAATGAAAATGAGCCCCTTGCGGTCTACTTATTCCTGGACAGGTCATCGCAACATCGCAACACGGTAAATAGAACAATAACTATGACAAAAACTCAACTAACGACTAAAAAAGGTCAAATTTTAATAGAGAAAATATACTGTTTAGGTAATCAACCGCATCCAATGCAGAGCTGCTCGATTTGTCGATAACCAGTCACTTTCTGGTAGGCTCGATTTTCTGGCTGTGCGGAGGGATGTAGCATCCCTCTGCATACTGTACCGTATTTATCATGGGGAGTGCTCCGATGAACTCTTCGGATTGCTGCCTGCGGCTAAATTCCACTACCGTACTTCGCGGAACCGTCTGTCCTTCCATCCTCAACATCTTGATGGTTGGCAGTCAAGCACCGTGCGTTTTAAACGCAATTTCTTTCCTCGCACGGTAAAGATCTGGAACCAACTTCCTGCTGCAGCATTCCCTGAGCGGTACAATTTAGGGATCTTTAAAAAGCGAGCCTTCCTGTTCCTCAAAGGGCCGGCAACGCACTTGTGATTCCCCAGGTCTTGCAGGTGTCCCTGGGCGACGGTGATTGCTTTCCATCAGGTGACCCGTCTGCTCGTTTGCCCCCTCTTATATAAAAAAAAAACAAAATAAAATCTTAGTTACACTATTACAGGTAAATGACGTGTTGTATGTAGTAGTGTACAGAACTGATATTGGACTTAAGTTATTTTTATACGTGAGTTATCCGTTTATGTGTAATTATGAGTGAGTCTCACAGTAGTTTCATGTTAAAAGTTAAGTTATTTTTCTAATTTGGAACGTCAATTCATCTATTTGCACACATTACTCACACATACAACAGGTCATTTACTAAGTTTTTCACCTATACGACTATTGAATCTTCTATGTCCGTATCTGTTTTAGCGGTGACTTGTCCAAGCTATGCTTATACATATATGTATGTTAAGTTTTATGTTATGTGTATATGTATGTATTATTTTATTTTATTTATTTAGCTATGTATTATATTTATGTTGGTACTGTTGTTTTTATTATCCCTGCGTTTATCCTGTCTATTTGTTTCCGCCACCTACTTAAACTGTCTCCAACTTATTTAGCTATTTGGTTGTCTGGAAGAGATCGCTATTAAGCGATAAGACCGCCTATTGTCTACTTTGTTCTTTGTTTCTGTATTGTTTTGTACTGATTTGTGGTGTTCAATAAAGAGTATTTGTATTGTATTGTATTGTATTGTATAAACAATATAATTTTAATAGCACATTAGCAGTAACTTCTTTAACTTTCTAACAGGAATTAGCAGCGCGCACGAAGAACTTCTCCGGCGCGGAACTGGAGGGCTTAGTGAGGGCAGCGCAGTCCACGGCCATGAACCGGCTCATCAAGGCCTCCAGCAAGGTCGAGGTGGACCCTGAGGCCATGGAGAAATTGATTGTGGAGCGAGGCGATTTTCTGCACGCCTTGGAAAATGATATCAAGCCGGTAAGTCGCTAGTTGGTGACGTCAAATGGCCATGAGGTCCACATAGAGGTGGTTAAGAGCATGCATGCCTAATACACAACCCACAGGCAAGTTTAAAATTCATGCCAAGTTAAAAAGTTGACTTATGAAGCCCAAGACAAAAAGACTACCTACATTTTATTCAGAGAGGGTGCAAAGGCATGGCAAATCTTACTAATATTATAAACGCGAAAGTTTGTAACTATGGATGGATGTATGTTTGTTACTCTTTCACGCCAGAACGGCTGGACAGATCTGGATGAAATTTGGAACATAGATATATTACAGTCTGGAATAAAACTGAGACTACTTTTTATCCCGGAAAATTGCGTTATTCCTGCGGTATAACGATAAACGAATTCTATGCAGACGAAGTTGTGGGCAACAGCTAGTTGATAATAATTGTTTGCTTCTTCAGTAATGAAGTAATGATAGGATTAAAACTGGATACACTGATATAGTTTTAGCGGGATAAACAAATTCTGCGTAGAGAAATTCGCAGGTAACAGCTAGCCGATATTTTCCGTAGGCCTTCGGTACAGCGGCGGAGGCGTTAGAGCACTTCCTGGCGCGAGGCGTCATCAACTGGGGGGCTCCCGTGGTGTCCATCATAGAGGACGGACAGCTGTACATAAATCAGGCGCGCGCTACTGAGGCTAGCGGTAAGTTTCACTCTATTCCTGGGGGTCTACACAAATCCGAAATTCTTATCATACCGTCTCTCTCATTCTCATATTAAACCTCACCCTTTCTCCCAAAATTTCGAATTGATGCCTGAACAGAAGTTAGAGTACTGAAATAAAAAGGACTGGACTAATAAAGGAATAATAAAGATGATCAATTTTATGAAGCAAACTTCATTTCTTTGTTTACTATTTGTAACTGTTATTTACATTTCCTCTTATAGTATTTTTCATTCTGCCACCCAAAGTAAAAGTTATACTTTCTGTCTATTATCGATGGCATTTTTTTTGTGCAATTCTTATTCAAGAAGGGAATTCATCGAATACATTGTCCAATTTTATGTTTAGTTTTTTACTAAATTCTGTAATTCGTTTTTATCGCCTTCGAATTGTCTCCACTACCTACACAATTGGGATTGTTCATTTTTTTTAGTATGCTCCAATTCGAAAACCATTTCGAGGAAAACCATCAATTATCCGATTTATCTTGTCCGATTTCAAAAATACTTTATGATTGCAGATATTTTTGTAAAAGTACTTTGAACCTTTGTTTGACCGAACGACCGGGTTTTTAGACAGAATCCAGCATCGAATGTTTGCCACAAAAATGAAAAAAACGTTTGGCTATAGCAACTGTCACGTGTCACTGTCAAATCTAACAAAACCGAACGAACGAACGAAGGCGATTGGGATTCTGTCTAAATTCACGAATTATCAAACAGCGAAAAAATATTTATTATTAATTAACAAAGCTACGTAAAAGCATAATATTCAAATTAGTTGCTTGAAATAGTCCATTTTATCAAATAAAGGTGTTAAAAGCACAGCTTAAAAAAAATGAACAATGCCAATTGGGAATTCTATTTTCTCGTCCATCAAATCCTTTCTCCTATTTGTGCTAAAGCCTCGTACAATTCCAGGGCTCGTGTCGGTGTTGTTGGAAGGGCCGCCCAACAGTGGGAAGACGGCCCTGGCCGCGCAGCTGGCCAAGATGTCAGACTTTCCGTTCGTCAAAGTGTGCTCGCCTGAAGACATGGTCGGGTTCACTGAAACCTCCAAGTGTTTGCAGATCAGGAAGGTATGTTGACATAAGATAGGAAAATAAGTAGTAAGAATTAAGTTAAATGAAACAAAAAACAGTTACTTTGCTACTCCGCTATCACAACGCCGTTAGGGAATCATTTTTAGCATATTTCTTCTTCTTCTTTTTTAATATGGCCCCATCGATCGATGCGATGACTTCGCCAATGTCAAAGTAATAAATACAGTTTTCAAAAATCTTTGACAAAAATGTCGGCAACGGTGTACGGCAGAACACTGTCAAAAGACCACTCCCCCGCTTTTCGGGCTCTTAGCCAACGGATAATGATATCCCTCAAAATCTGCCAGGAAATCATTAACCGGTACCCAGGGTGCACCGGACCAAGCACTGCTCTTACCCTCGGACGGATCCAAAAACGAACCGCAGCTCTTGACCACACGCGGAGGTAACCCGACTCGCACCCCTTATATTTATTCTCGTTTTCTTCAGTAACATTCAATGACTCTCAACGTCTGATCAAAAAGTAGTCGTTGCCAGTAAATAAATTAGTACCACAGAAAATGTGCAACGTGCCGTGGGCCGAGTAGAAAATTGCCAGGCTTTAATAACCGGTCTGTTGCAGTATTTCGACGACGCGTACCGTTCGAGCCTGTCGTGTATCCTCGTGGACAACATCGAGCGGCTGCTGGACTACGGGCCCATCGGGCCGCGGTACTCCAACCTCACGCTGCAGGCGCTGCTCGTGCTGCTGAAGAAGCAACCGCCCAAGGGCAGGAAGCTGCTCATATTGTGCACTAGCAGTCGGAGGTGAGTGCTAGAAAAAGGCTGAATAGTTTTTTTTCTAATGGACTACTGCTGTTAGACTGATGACTTTTATAGCTTAACGGAAAAAGGAAGAGAGAGATAACCCCTATAAGATCACTTTGTTGTCCGTCTGACTATCTGTCTGAATTGGAATTTATACCAAATACTGAGGTCTGCCGTTTCCTGGAGCTGTGAAAAAATCAACCCTCTAAGTCTACGCAATCAAAAGATTCGATACAATTTGCCGTGGTACCAAAACTCTATGGGGTATTTCAGTTGTTCTAGAAATTTGAAAATTGGTATGAATTTCAAAAAGCTGATAAATCTCATGTTTTTTTTAATGTTAAACATTGACATTATTTTTACATGTTTGCTTCTATGAAGTTTTTGAGTTATTAAAAATTGTGATTATTGAATTTTCCATGAGATAGCCTCTCAAGTATAGAATATAGCATACCAAATTTCCTGATCGAACTAAAAACATTCTTGATAGCAAAATGTTTGTTCTATGATTTGTACCTTTTCATTTCAAAAGTGAGTCATTTTTATATTCAAAATCATAACTTTAATCTCCCCTATTCCTATTGTTACCTTGTAATATTCTGTATACTTTTTTTCTGTTTTGGTTGTTATATGTGGTGTTCAATAAAGAGTTATTGTATTGTATTGTAGTCTCCTATAAAAAAAAAACAAACCACTATCAACCATGGATTCCGTCCTACAGACAAGTCCTGGAAGACATGGAGATAGTGTCGGCCTTCACGGGCGTGTTGCACGTGCCCAACCTGTCCCAGCCTGAGCACGTGCTCGCCGTACTCGAGAAGAGCGACGCCTTCTCTAAGCGAGACCTGCAGAAGATACAGCACGACTTGCGCGGCGCGAGGTGAGTACAATATACATATAACCATACACTACATACAACAAACATATATATTTTTTTTATATAAGAGGGGGCAAACGAGCAGACGGGTCACCTGATGGAAAGCAATCACCGTCGCCCAGGGACACCTGCAAGACCTGAGGAATCACAAGTGCGTTGCCGGCCCTTTGAGGAATAGGAAGGCTCGCTTTTTAAAGATCCCTAAATTGTACCGCTCGTACGAGGAAAGAAATTGCGTTTAAAACGCACGGTGCTTGACTGCCAACCATCAAGATGCTGAGGATGGAAGGACAGACGGTTCCGCGAAGTACCATACCATTACTTCCATACCATGCTTGTCCGTCCGGTAACAGAGAAAAAACAGAATGTTCCAGTTGCTTCTTCGTGATCGTAAACACCCATTGACGGAATTATGTTATAGGCGATGCGGCTTGCCACCCATCACTATTTTGATACCCCTTTTCACCCATACTCCAACAAGCGTGCCAAATATGGCCTTTAGGGCTTGTTACCTTAAGCTCTGTCGAACCCGTATGGGATAAATACGTGATTTATGTATGTACCAGCTTCTGCCCGCGACTTCGTCTGCGTAGAATTATGCATATAAACCTTCCTCTTGAATCACTCTATCTATTTAAAAAAAATGCATCAAAATCCGTTCGTAGTTTTAAAGATCTAATCATTCACATGGAAATTGCTCCACCGACAAGAGCCTGGCTTTTAACCTTAAGTTTAAGAAGAATCATACTCAGCGACAAACGGACAGTGGAAAGCATTTGACAAGCAGTGAATTTGCCAAGTATTATTTTATTCCTTCTCACTTTTCATGTGTAATGAACGGATTTCAATCCGTTACCGCCAATTTTTTGGATACCTCTTTAATGTGCGACCGAATGAAGTACAAAGTACGAGTATAATACTTATTTATTTTCAACAGGATCTTCATCGGCATCAAGAAGTTGCTAGCGCTTGTCGACATGGTGAAACAGACGGAGCCGGAGAACAGAGTGTTCAAGTTCCTGACCAAGATGCAGGAGGAGGGCGGCCTCGATCTCGGCACCACTATACAATAAGGATCATTGCAACCTTAGGGGTTACACACGCATACCACGCGCACACCCTCACCCGACCAACGCACCAAACACACCGAACACACCGCACACACCGCACACACCACACACAAACACAACGGAAAAGCATCCGAATGCACCCCCTGTACCTCCGACCTCAGGAGCTACGAGATAGACTACGACGAGATCAGCGAATGTTCAGAGTCCATAGCGGAATCCGTGAAAAAAGGCAGAACTGTCAAAGGGAACGAACTATCCCCGGCCAAAATGCCACTCATGAGGATAAGGAGCGTCGAGATCGTCTTCGAGGACGAAATGTCCGCGTGCACCGACTGCATACTCGACAGAAGCATTGAACTGATCGTATCCGACAGCAGCGACGATTCCACTAAGTGCGTTGATGACTTGGAAGTTTTGGAACAGGTACAGGAGAGGGGCGACGATGATTCCGTCACGCTTAACGCGGAAGGTGACTTCTCTGATGACAATTCGGTTTCATTAAAAGAAAACGCCGTCAGCAATGACAATCCCAAGCCCGAGAGTCCACAGTCTAACGTCCAAGATATGGACACGCAGGCGCTAAGCGAAAGCGTTACGTTTCCAATCGAAGATGTCAGCTTGTCTCTCTTAGTGTCCGAAATGGGCGACTCCGGTCGTTTCACGGAAGATGCCAGCTCATCTCATTACCCAAATTCTATAGAAACTGTCCCCGTGTCTTCATGCGAGGACGCTTTGCTTTCCCAATCATTTGATGCTATCAACGTAGAAACCGCATCGACCATACCGAGTACACTAGAGATATCAGACATTTCCAGCATCATTGATGACGAGAGAAGCAAACTGTTTGAGTACATAGATAGCAATAGTGAGAGTTCAGACAGCACGGCGGTGTGCGAGGGAGAAGGCTCGCGCGTGCAGCTTCTGACTCCGCTACCTAGCGCCGCGACTTTGTCCGACGACGATCCAACCTACTGCGACAGCTCAGACCTACAATACGACTCCTTTGTAGACTTGGGCAAGTTCTAAATCGTATATTGAAACCATATTTACTCTTTCTCAAGCTAATTACACTATACAATGTTATGATGCTTCCGCACATGCATGTTAACGTGTAACAGACATGCCGCTGTTTTTATATTTATGGAATATGTTACGTTGTATTTTGAGAGTATAAAAGTTTATAAAAAAAGGATGCCGTGTTAGTGGATTTTTCGTTGTAGATAAGTTCAGAGGCTGGTGGGAGCCGGGGAGCCTCTATTGATCAGTGATCACACTCCATCCTGTTTTTGTATTCAGGTAAGTTAGTGTTTATTGTGAGCTACTCTGACACCTGAACCTTTACACGGCTTCTGCACAGAGAGGGTTTGGTGGTATGCAGCTCGCGTGACCATGTCGTGGCCCTTTGTAAGTTACAATGTTATTTATTTACCTCGTCTCTATGTCTGTGTAAATAACACTAGGCTTTCCGTAAAGTAGAAGTTACGATCCACCATATCTGTAGATAATTAAATATAAGAGAATCATGACATGGTCACAGATGTTCCCAGGGTTGTAAGTTGTGTTATAGCTTAATATTTATGCTAGGCAATAGCTCAATTTCTAATGTATTATATTGTTTCAAGAGCAATATTTATTTATTTTATTGTTAAATTGTGATTCAGCCAAGGCTGTCCCTTAATGCTTATATTATGTAATAGAATGTTTTGATCAGTATATAACTTGACGAGTTAGCTATTTAAGAATGATGTTGTCAATTTGATAAAGTATATTTAATAGTATTAAAGCAATTCAAGCATTGTTATGTAGAGGGTAGCACCTCGGAAGCTTTTATTGACTTGAATAATAATAATTAATTAGATACAAGTACAAGTTAGTAAACAAATAAACGTTTGAAGGTAGCCTTCAGCCAGTTGCACTGTAGTTTGTCAGACTGCCAGAACACTCATATTGCTAGGCAGTAAAATAAATTATTTATAAATAAAATCAATTATAAATATAGAAAATAAACTTTTAATGACAGTAATTTATTGATTTTTTAAGGTATGTTAAATATAAGTCGTATTAACAAAATTGTGTTGATTTTTATATTTTTTCTAATATGGACCTAATTTTGTCATTATCATTGATTATGTAGAGGGATTGTTAAAATTACTACATTCCATATTCACATTCAATTACTGGATAATCTCATTTAAATATATACTTATGTACTTATTAAAGGAATTCCATTATTAATAAACTGTGTTGAAATTTAAATAATGCTTTTAGGATGTAACTCCGTAGTGCTTGAATGTATTACAGTGTAATGAATTATGTTATGGAATTACCATATGACTGTTGAAAAATAAATCGAATGATAAACTTTATATTGTTTTATTATTAATTCAATATGTATACACATTGTATTACTAAGTTACAGCACACCACAAATCTGTAGTATGTCATGTCAGCCACACAAATACATCTAATGTATATTATGCTATAGGCACAGAATCAGAATACAGAATACATCTAATGTATATTATAAAACAATACAATTCAATGAAAAAAGAAGGGCTAGTAGTACTAGTGTGTTGCAATCTTACATGGCTTAGCTAAAACTAAAAAGTTAAACAAAAATGTAATATCTTGGGCAATAACTGACACCATTATTCATAAGTGTGGCTATTTGACTTCGGCCAATGTCAGTCATGCTTTTATTAGCCTGTCTTTATTTATTACTTTGACTCTTCTTTCCCAGGTACAAAAAAACAGGTTAGTTCTCATGGTCCCACTTTAAAAAACCCTCACTATAGATAATAAAATAAGGTGGATTGTAATCTATTTTTATAACAGTGGGATCAGGAGTCTGTAACCAAAAAAACAGCTTCTCTTAAACCTAACAGGTTTGTAACTTTTTATGAATAACAGGGTTAGTTACCACGTTCATGGATACAGCTAGACACAATAGATAGTTTTATTGTTGTTTTTGGCACAGCCATGTAGTGTCCGTATATATGTCAAACATTACTTCAAATCCTGCTAGTATCATGTTTCAACAGCATAACTAAAAAGTTTTAAGATATGAAATGGGTATAAAATTCACTTATATTTTATCTCTTAAGATCGAGGAGACTCCAAATAGAACGAAATCATATGGATTATAACCTAAAATTAATTGGCGCTTTCACAGGCATCCACCCAGTCATTGTAGACATCTATGGGCTCAGACAATACATTTGTAGTTGTCTGAAAATCTTCTAAGCACACCCGACATTGTATTCGAGCTGTATTTCTCGCTCGATCCCTGAAAAGACAAACAAAGTTGAACACTCCACTACAAAGCAATTATTGTTCATGATTAAAAGAAAAAAATATTTTTGGAGTACATACATTTTAACTTCGCAGGATTTTTCGTGATTGCAAAACGGGCAGTTGAATTGTTGATCCAGCGGTTCTATGGCTTTTCTCTTCGCCGGCGGCTTTCTTTTCGATTTGCGACGACCCATGCTAAAAAATGCCACGCATCAGTAAATTAGTATAAAAATATGACCACAACATAATTTTAGCACAACATTATTATGAAGCCAGCTATAATTTTATTACTATTTTAAAATAAATACTTAAAACTAATTTACTCACCTGAAGTCTTTCTAAGTACTCTTTCAAGCTCGATAATACGAATTTAGAGGTCAGGAGTGTTCTTTAAACGCAAGCCCAACTTCAACTGACTGGTAGGAATTAAATAGTAATTACTTTACGTTATTATTTCATAATTACAAAAAAAATCACCACAAAACAAAAAACTGGTTTGGAAAATTGTAATGAATGAATATTGAAAACGTCACATTGATTTTGAAGTTGTCAAATTTAGTTTTTTTTATCTTCTTCCTCGTAGGAAAGGTTATGGAGTCTGTACTCATACAGCCAAATTGACGTAAAAAAAAGACGTTTATGACAATGACATACTAAAAGACGCAAACCTCAATAATGCTTCCTACACACTTCACAAAGTCAGTTTGCGTAGACGTTCGCGCGTAAGTATATTTGTTTCATACTGTACGACACGTGTGGGAGGTCATATTTGACTTTCCACAAACATTTTGTCACACTACTGCACACAGTATCATAAAATTTTTTCAAAAATTCTTTGTTTTCTTTAAATATTTGGGACGAACATGGCTTGCGCCTATGATTCATCTACTTCTAGGCACAAATCCTGGATCAGACGTATTAAGTTGATAAAAAAGTACCTCGAACTATTTGAGCTGTCATCAGTTGAATTGAAACTCGCTTCTTGCGTGCTTATGCTGTGTTTGCTGTTGCGGTGAGTGAGCCACAAACAAACCCAACCAACTCAATTCGAAACGGAACGAACGAGACAAGGGAGGGAATACGAGGAGTCGTTGGAGAAAATATATCAATTTTCTATATGGATTACTGGAAATAGATGTGTGACAATGGGTCCCTACTTGTGTCTTAAAGTTTTTATACCAATATTACTCTTTGGATGTAAGTAACATAACATTCTATGAGATAAACGTTGCATCGGGAAAGGCGACGCCCTAAGTAAAATATTTAAACTTGTTTCAGTCGCATCCGTTTCCTCTGAGTGTACGATTCCGATTGTTTTACGAAATACATGGTTTTCTTTTGAAAATGGGAAACAAACTATCACGGACATAAATGCCAGCGACATGACGGGAAGGTAATCTGATTTCAAAATGATTTTGAGTAGGTTACTCGGTTCATACTTATTTAATTAACAAATTAAATCTCTTATTTTTTAGGGGAGTATGTCAAAATATAAAGGCTGATTTTCATGTGAACTACACTATGGTGTTTCGGTACACAAATTGTTATTATTGTGTCAAGTTGATTGTCCGAACAGTTAATGTATTGGAGAAAATTGAGACTCCTTGTGTGGACTTAGCGCTGGACGAGGAGCCTACAGTAGAAAGGGTCTGCAGAGGGTTGAGGCCAGACCAGCAACTAGTGACATTGTTTTCAGAAAACTCAATTCCAGTAAGTATCTTATCTGAATTTGGTATAATACTACAATTATTATTTTTTACTTCATTTATATCTTTTACACAGGTCAATTGTCGTTCCTCATTGGAAGGAGTGTGGACATTTGGCTACCAGAACCGTTTCCGCTTCACTGGAGAGTGTACTCATCCAGATGCGCAGATCAGGTCATGTCAGACAGCAGGCACCCAGTTCTTGATTACTAATCAGAAGTTCAACATCACTTATCGTAAATGTTCAGGAATGTCCGGGACATTTGATGGTGTTGTGGAGTACAGTTGCTTAGGTAGGTTGATTCAAACACTGGAAATGCTACAGAGTAAGCTCCTAACAGGTTTCATAAGCAAATGGTTGTAAGTCCTGCTATACTAGCTTTATTTCTTTGTTGGATTCACTTAATTATCTCACTAATTTTTGGTTAAGGTTTTTTGAAATTTATTGTATTTGTCACCTAATTCCAGTTAGTGGCATATAGGTTAACAAATTTTTAATAAATATGTTTGACCTATGCTAAAGCAATGCTTCATGTTATTTCCAGGACATTGGTTTGTTGGTAAAAACCATTTCTTTGCCGTTGCCAATACCAAAGAATCTCGTAAGGATGAGAGGTATCGTTGTTTTCTTAAAAACAGAGATGACGACCTTTACCTTGGAGCATCAATCACACCCGAATGTAGTGCTTTGAAAACAGTAGAAAAGTCTCCAGAAAGATACAAAGTTACTCCTGTCAAGGTAATAATAAATTACTGCAAGATTATTACAATCATTAAACCACTATTTTTTGTAAAAGTCACATTTATGGTTTTACTATCTGCAGTCTTACTTTGTAAAGAAATACAACAAAGACTGTAATAGTTTTCAAAATATGACTGTATTTTATACATTGTTTTATCTTGTGCAATGTTAATTTTCTGCTTTTTGTTTATAGGCTGAAGTTGTGGAGCCTGGATGCCGATTACCACAAAACTTTTCTGGCCAATGGATCAACACTGCCAATATTGATGCAGATGTTTTTATAAATGAAACTCACATCATTGAAACATATTATCCTGATGAGGAAAGATATAGAAGAACAATTTACGTTTGCAGGTTAATATTGACTTACTATCAAACATCTTTTTGGCCACATATTAAAAACATGTTGACATCAACTATTGTTTTTGAATGCATGAACAAAATTATATAACATTAGTTTATTTTAAACAGGGAGCAGCGTGACAGCAGAGTGATGATGGCACGCCTCACAGTTGATGGTTGTCAGAAAGATTTTGTATGCTTTGACTTTGTGCCACAACATCATAATGTAATAAGGTATAATTGAAATAAGCATTTATAAATTGATGGAAAATATAATTTGCCATGTAGGTGTGTTTTAAATTTAATATCTGTGACCTTTTTCAGATACCGCAAAGGTCTTGCTATGATTCAGAGTAATTTCCACACAGTATGTTCATGGGTTCAGTTTCCTAATAAGAAACAGTGGCGGTATGACTTGTTCCTCAAAAAAGATCCGTCACCCATCCGTTGTCCCGTTGCCGGGAAATTCAACTTCACGCAACGGGGAGATGTCAGATTTGAAACGAGGATTCTGGGTGGTGTCACACTGAGTCCCCGTCCCAACTTGTATTGTAAACTAAATATCAGTGACTTCTCTGTATGTGATATTGACCAGAAAACTATCCAAATAAAGGAAAATTACTGCCTCTCAGTGGATTACTTGGGAAGACCAGTGGATATTTACAGTGACCCCGATTATAGAATGAAATGCATTGGATATTGGAAGGAGAACTTGAAATCCTATCTCATAACTTATGATGAGTTAGATCCATTCTCCAAGTACAGATGTTGGGTGTATCAGCGAGCTGATCTTAATAGGTAACCATCTTATTTATTGTTTTAGTGGTGATTGTGAATTCCAATGTTTTAATGGGACACTGTTAAATTGATTACATAAATATGATCGCAATAATATGGCTTAACTATATTTAAATTGTGCAATTTTCAGGATACTTATGTCTCAAGCATTGGGGCCATATTGCGATCTCAAGCAAGATGTGACTTCATGGAATTACACAGAGGGCGCCGCTGTCGCTGTCGAAATGGAAGAGTATGAGAGGGAGCGCGATCAATGTCCCATGCACTTTGACGATGGAAGCGACCCATGGACGTATTTGGAAAATAACATCAAAGTTTTCAAATTCAGTTACTCATTTTGGAAATATGACAACAATCATGCCTCTATCCTAGTTTTAAGCTTTAAAACGTTTATTTTGGCCATTCTCATTCGTCTTTTATAATAATTGGTGCCTTAAACACTATTTCATGTAGCGTGACGCCGCAATGACTTAAAAGTAGATTGTAGATTGGCATAAGTCATTAATTAAATTAGTATGAAATTTGTCTGCAATAAAAATGAAGAGTGTGTGAAGTATGCATGCACTGAGGATGTAAGTGTGATAACTTATAGTTGAGATATTTCACCAAGGTATTTGAGTAGCAGCTATACTGAGCAATGGTAATTTTAATTAGTTTACAATTCATACAATTTTTACAAATTTTATATTTGATTTGCTTAGTTTTCAGTGACATACAGCTGAGAGTAATAGATTTAAGTTAAATGGAATCTCATTTATTGTATCTTATCATGTTATTTTATAGATTTATTTACCAATAATACACTATTTAGGGTAATAGAAATAAGTTATGTGCCTTAATACGCAAGGATATCAAAATGAAATGTAAATACTAATGTGTAATTAGTTTTTGATATTTTTAACTTAACATAGTTTTTGTTTTTGCACAGTTTTATACATTCCATTACAACCAAGTCCGTCCAAATGAAGTTATGAGGTTTCTATTGACTTTTATTTTTTTGACATGCTTTAAATAAATATTTACAATTGAAAGTTTTTTTTTCTACTTCCCATGAAAATTTTAATTGATTTAAAAGATTCACGGATAACAACATAAGACATATATGTATTATCAGTCAGTCTATCCACATTGGGAGCTTGTTAAAGGTAATCATAATCAATCATAGTATATGTAAGTCTTGTTGAGTATTTCTTCTGGTGAATCTCATCTAGGTCTAAGCATTATTTTAGTGCCTATGTATTATACAGTAACGTCTGTGTAAAGGATACATGAGAACTTCTTTGATTAAAAAGCAAACCTAAGTAGCAGAATGATTAGAAGAGCAGCCAGAGCCCCAAAAATATGTTTTGTTCAAGTAAGGTTAAAAATGAAAATGCATGTTATTCTGCCTTAATTTATATTATAATTATACAAAGAACGTTAAACACTAGAAAGGTAGCTTTCAAATACTATGAACCAATGTTCTGGATACAAATGCACATACAAACAAAATAGGCTCACTAGATGTTCTTGTCAAAATTAACATTCGCCATTATGACATTATGAGATGGTTAACACATTCACTGCCAGCTGCCAAGCCCGAGACTTCTTGAGATGCCTCAGATGCACATGTGCGTTCAAATGCCTGTAAAATTGTGACGACGGCACTAAGTGAAAGCCATGAAATCGCAAATATGTGTCCCCAGCAGTGAATGTGTTAGTGCAATTGGTATCAGCAACTCCTGTATTGTTCTCATTTATTTTTCCGTGTTGTAGTGCCAGTGGTAATCTTGAAGTCATTTAATTGCATTCAAATGCATTTTCTGCACTTGCATGATAGATGAATGTGGTATAGATCCTTCTTATTTGCATGTCACTTACTTACAACTTAAATTATTACACAAAATTGCTTTAAAACAGTTTTAATTAGAAGCCAATAATTAACCACACATTTTACTTAGTCCAAGATACTTTAGGTATATCAAAGTGCTCTGTGAGGCTATCAAGGTGTTGGTTAAACTTCTCTACTCGTTGTTTGTGAGTCATCTCTGCTTTTTGGAGTATCCTCTGCTTTTTCTGGAAATAAAATGTCCACAAGTAAGTAATACAAAATATTCAACTTTAAGAGCAAGTAAAAAAATAGTGCACAAAAATGGGGTTCTTAAATCAAGCAAATATTAGTAATTATCAAACGAATAATCTCACCATTTTGTCCTGCATCTTTTGAAAAGCAATTTCAGCCTTGGTGCGTTTATCCGTGTCTACATGTTGTTTAATTTGTTCTTTAACCTCTTGTTCGATAACTTTGTCAGTATCTTTATGAGACTTCTTCTTCTTTTTCTTCTTGATCCCAGAATCTGTTTTGATTTTCAGTTTGGACTTTGTTACACATGCATACTCATCTTCCTCTCCCATTGTGGGCGATGCAATTGAAATACCTTCTGGAACCTCTTGTTTGGATGTAACCTTACTTTATACTAAAGTTATTGTAGGATGATTGACTTAAACAAAAAGACAACGTGAGAATCACAATAACAAATTAACACCACAAACAAATAAATGACGCGCTGCGTAGTATTTTTCCAGTATAATAACAATTACTAATTAATTAGTGAGTCACACTAATAAAATCGACGTGTTTTGACAGACATGATGCATGACAGATGACAGTTGTTAGCTTTTTAAAGTCGAAATAGCTAGGTAAAGGAAATGATATTCTTACAGTCACATTTGTTACTTGTCAGTAGGAAGCAAGTACCTTATTGTTATTGCTTGTCAGGTGCTTGTCAGCGTTTACGTCAGACACACTAAGTTTTTAATAATTATTATCTTACCTACCAAAAAACAAACTTGACAGCGATTTAAATTTTTGAAGTGAAAACTTTTTTAGCGTCGTTGAACACTTTTTGGGATAGGTAAAAATCGCGTCAGATTCTAACAGTCAGCCCGGCTAGCACGAGAGCGCGCGAGACTCGCGTCGCGCGCCAGTTGGCCTATCCGTCTCTTTCCAGTACGAACAGTAAGAAAAGACGGGCAATCTATCTCGCGCGCGACACGAATTTTGTGCGCTCTCGTGCTAGACGTGCTGGTTGTTTAAGGTCGGGTATGGCAAATTATTTATATTAAATAAAACACACCTCAGTTGCACAAGACGCTGGACGGAAGAGAGTTTATTTTTTAAAGTGTCACAGATACAATATGTTACTTACAGCTAATGTCAAGTTTAATACTATTTGTAGATAAAGCAACAGGTAAACCAACATAAGTGAATACAGTATTAAACATACTCCCCCCTCTTTTAAAGCAAATTTAAGCCCCAGGAAATTACACTGTAATCAAATCAACATTATTTATTAAAACAGTAGTACTAAGTTAAATTTTACACAAGTAGGTAACAAACAATGGTTATAATTTGAGATCAAGGGAAATTACACATAGGTACATTAGGATGTAAACTAAAATTTCAAATAACATTATTAAATAGGAAGTGGCACAATTTTTGTAATAGGTCTTACATAGACACTGTCTTTAATTTTAATGGACACAGCTCTTACATTATTGTCCTTTCCATGGAACAATTGAGTTACTCTTCCCATTGGCCATGACAAGGGAGGAGATTTGTCATCATTTAAGAGTACAAGGCTATCTATCTTTATATTTGGCTTAGTAGAATGCCATTTGTATCTCATTTGCAAAGAATTGAGATAATCGGTTTTCCATCTCTTCCAGAAGCTTTGTTTTATTTTAGTTATGAGCTGATATATTTTTAATCTATTATCTGGAATATTTGTCACATCGACTTCTGGAAAGGACGTTAAACGATCACCAATAATAAAGTGAGCTGGTGTTAAGCACTGCTCATCAGACGCATCTTCGCTTAAAGGGGAAATCGGTCGACTATTTAGTATAGCTTCAATTTCTATGAGCAAGGTATTGAAATGCTCATACGAAAGTATATGATTGCCTAGGACGCGCTTTAGGTGATGCTTAAGCCGGCGGACCCCCGACTCCCACGCGCCGCCCCAGTGAGCCGAGGCAGGCGGTATGAAATGCCACTCAAAACCCTCTATACTGGCAAAGTCAGACAAGTCTTGTTTATTTTTACGGAACAGATCGTAAACAGCTTTCAACTCATTATTAGCACCTTGAAAGTTGGACCCATGGTCACTAAACATTTGCAAACATTTTCCACGACGGGAAATAAACCTCTTTAAGGCATTTATAAATTCTTTCAATGTCAAGTCACTGACAAGTTGAAGGTCGATCGCTTTCGTCGACATGCAAATAAATATGCAGACATACCCTTTGTGGATTTGTGGCTTCCTACTGCGCCATTCCTTTACCTCTAGGGGGCCCGCAAAGTCCACGCCACTCAGCAGGAACGGTCTGGCCGGCGTCACCCTGTATTTTGGCAGGTCAGCCATTATCTGCGTCAGCGGTCGACCTTGAAATCTAAAACATTTCATACAGTTAAATATTAACTTACGCAGCCTGTTTCGCGCGTTTAGAGGCCAGAACCGCGACCTCAAGTTGGACAATGTAGTTTCAATCCCGGCATGTAGGAGGCGCTCATGCTCCTGCAATATAATTAAGTCAGTAACATGATGTTTTGATGGCAGCAGCAAGGGATATTTCTGATCCCGATGAAGAGCCGCGTGCTTTAACCTACCACCGACACGCAAACATTCATTTTCATCTTTAAAAATGTTAAGGTATTTAATTTGATTAATAGTGAACTTATGGTCATTTCTATCCACAGTAGAAGTTAATATCTGGTACTCCTTGCTAAATTCTTCCTTCTGAACAAGTAAAATGATTTTATGGGTAGCCTCTTTCAATTCTATTGCAGATATGGGCCCATTCAATTTATTTGAAGGGTGCCTAGAATTATGTACAAATCTGTATACATACGCAAATGTGCGAAGTAGGCGCCACCATTTGGAGAACCTTTTGAATACTGTGGACATGTACGACTCGGGTACCTCCTGCGTGGCCAGCGCAACTTGCTTAGCCTCTTCACTGACTGCAGAACACAGCTGAGGAGGCAGCTGCCACTGCTCTCTGTCGGATGTCAGCCAACATGGACCCTGAAACCATAAATTATTTTTAATAAAGTCTTGGGGCATTTGACCCCTAGACACAGCATCTGCAGGGTTTTCAGAGGTCTTGACATAAAGCCAATTCTGTTGTATTGTCAGTTCTTGAATTTGAGCAACCCTGTTAGCAACAAATATCTGCCATCTGGCTGGATCTGCTTTGATCCAAGACAAAGTAATCATGGCATCTGACCAGCAATATACATCAGCTGAGTCTACTTTTAAAACCTGGGCTATATTATTGATAAGGCGGGCTAGCATGTGAGCCGCACACAACTCGAGCCTTGCAAGAGTTACAGTCTTAATGGGGGCCACGCGCGACTTCGCGCAAATGAAGTGGACTGTATATTGGTTGTTAGGTAAACAGCATCGCGCGTAGACCACACATCCCAGAGCCTTGGTGGACGCATCCGAAAACCCATGGAGCTCCAACTTACAGCGTTCCGGATCCACCATCAGTCTGGGGACTGAAACTGAGTTTAAAATTGGCAAATTTTCACAAAATGCTCGCCACACACACAATATATCATTTGGGATTTCATCATCCCAATCAATTTTAGCTTTCCATGTTGATTGCATTATTATCTTTGCAAAGACTGTTACAGGAGCTACAAAGCCTTGAGGATCAAATATTTTGGCTATATCGGTAAGTACTTGCCTTTTAGTTTTATTTGAATTGCTAAATTCGTTAGGACAAGACACAGACAACCTGTCACTTGAAGGATCCCATTTCAAACCTAAGGTTTTGACAGCTGCATCCTGATTGGTATCAAATTTAAAAGTACATCTAGTGCGCTTGTCTTCAGGAATATTATTTAATACAGCTGGATTATTGGAGTACCACTTGTGAAGTTCAAACTGGCCTTTGCCTAGCAGACATTGCAAATCAGACATAGTTTGAACAGTTTTGTCAATACTATCAGATCCTGCTAAAATGTCGTCGCAGTATGTGTTCTCCAATATAACCTTAGACGCCAAAGGGAACGCTTTACCTTCATCCTCCACCAGCTGGAGCAGCGTCCTGGTCGCGAGGTAGCTGGCGGGAGCCGTGCCGTACGTCGCGGTGCTCAGCTGTAGGCATTTCAACTCACCACCAGGGTCACGCCACAAAATGCGCTGCAGCGCCTGAAACTTTTTAATGTTTATTTGCCGATACATTTTTGTCATGTCACAAATAAATGCGTATTTGTTGAGTCTAAATTTCAGCAAAATTTCAAACAAATTAGCCTGAACAACAGGACCCACATACAAAACGTCATTGAGGCTCACTCCTGACGTTGACCGCGCTGAGGCATTGAAAACTACTCTCAAAGACGTAGTTACAGCATCTTCCCTTATTACAGGTAGATGTGGCATATAAAATTCAGGTTGCGACTCGTTGGGAAAATCGGTCACCCAATGGGCATGGCCCAACTGTACATACTCGTGAATAAAGTCTGAATATCTTTTATAAAGTTCAGGATTGGATTGGAGCTTTTTTTCCAGACTCAGAAGACAACGCAAGGCTATATTAAAGGAATTACCTAATTTTGGCAGCATTTCCTCTTTAACTGGTAAATCGACTTCATACCTGCCCATGCGGTCACGTGACACACTTTGCACATACAGCTGTTCGCAGGCGGCGTCTGCGCTCGACATGATGTGTTGCGCGGGCAGCTCCTCCATTGTCCAGAACTTTGTCAAGTCATCCTGTAAAAATTGGCACACTGAATTTTCTGGCATTTTAATTAACTGATTTCTGGTTAGAACCAGGTTGCCACAGAAAACCCAACCAAAGGCTGTATTCAATAATCCAGGAATATTTGGACCCAGATTTAATTGACCATCTTGTATACATAGCCGGAAGTCATTAATGCCCAAGATTGCATCTATTTTCCTAGATACATTAAAATCAGGATCGGCTAAATTGACAGAACCCGGCCACTTCATTAAATTTTTTGGAAAGTTAGTTGTTGGCAGAGACTCAGTGATTGTTTTGAGCACACAAAAATCACTATTAAATTTATGCTTAAAATCACGAGTTGAGATTTGCAAATTAATTTTTGTATTAACAGGAGTAGCATTCCCGCCTACCCCAGAGACAGAAAACTTCACAGGGTTCCTTTTGCAAACCAATTTGGCAACGAAATCCTCTGTAATGTAGTTCTTTTGACTACCACTGTCCAGTAAAATTCTACAAAAATGGATCTCACCAGAATCATCAATGACATAACACAAGGCGGTTGGAAGTAAAGAAATTTCACATTTTTCTTCCACTGCAGTGTTGTGTAAGTTTAAAGTCGGTTGCGGCACAACTGTTGAGTCTGCCAAACACGGACTATCCGCAGCTGGGGCTGGCACGACCGCCTGGTCTGCCAATTGCTCAGCTTCATTTATTGAATCAGACACAATTAAATTATTTGGAGAGACAGGCACAGACTTCAGGTGAAGCAAGGTGTGGTGTTTTTGCTGGCATGATTTACACACAAAGGTTTGTTTACAATTTGAAACAGAATGACCAGCGGACAAACAAAGTGAGCACAGATTGAATTTTTCTGTAAATTTTATCCTGTCATCAACTGTGAGTTTTAAAAACTTGTAACACCTATTAATGTAATGCTGGCCATTACAAAATCCACACAGCTTACCAGATTTATTTTGCTTACCGTTATTCTCCTTATTTGTGATCACATTTGACACTGACCGACTGATGGTGGCTGGCTTTGCAGACTCCGTTGAAATCATCTCCAACGCCTGGCATCTCTGCTGGGTGTGCTTAACAAAATCATCAATACTGGGGAATTCCTTAGACTTTCTGCTTAGTTCAAAGTCTTTAAGTGAAGCATAGTCCAACTTTGAGCTTAAAACATGAATGAGAAGCATGTCAGCTAGATTAGGTATCTGTAATGATAACAATGAGTTGAAATGCTGCTGAAAATCTGTTAGTAAATTTCTCAAGGCATAAGTGCGGTTAACTTTGCTCAGATTTAGTAGTGCTTGTATATGGTGGTTGGCAATCAAAACCCTGTTATCATAGCGTTCCATCAACACATCCCAAGCCTTACTGTAATTAGCGGCAGAATGGTCAATAGTAGAAACCAATGAGGCCGCTTCCCCCTTTAAGCAAGATTTTAAGTAGTAAAATTTATTTACATCATCCAGACAATTATTATTATGCACAAGGCTGCAATATAAGTCCTTAAAATTAAGCCACTCATCATAACTCCCTCCAAAAGAAGGAAGTGAAATTTTAGGAAGAAGACCAGCGCCTGAAGAATGCTTAGAAGTCCCAGGCATGCTCTCTAGTGTAGTAGCTTCAGTTGCACGCGCAGATCCATGCCGACGTTGTAGCTCCATCAGCAGCTCGGTGCATCTGGTCTCCAATTGAAGACCCGCTTCCTGCTCGTTGGGATCTGTTGGCTTCGTGGGATCTATTGACTCGATGCACATGTTGACATCTTCAATCTTAGCCAAAATTTCTCTCAATCGGTCATTGTGAAACGGGAGCTCGTCGACAGGCGCTTTGCTCACCAAATTGGAAATGTGCGTAACACGCCCTTTCAAGAATCGCCTTTTATTAATAAGCGGTTGAAGGTCATCGCTTACTGACTTTAAAGGTGCCTCATCTTTTTCTAACACCATTGTGAAGCCACGTGCAGACACGCGGGTCGGCGCCGCCACGTGGAAAAATCTTGCTCAAGCCGCCCTCGTAATACAACAAGGAGAATGCGTAGTGCATAAAATAACTCGCAGAATAAATTTTCCGGTATTTAAGGACCAATGTTTAAGGTCGGGTATGGCAAATTATTTATATTAAATAAAACACACCTCAGTTGCACAAGAGTCAAGACGCTGGACGGAAGAGAGTTTATTTTTTAAAGTGTCACAGATACAATATGTTACTTACAGCTAATGTCAAGTTTAATACTATTTGTAGATAAAGCAACAGGTAAACCAACATAAGTGAATACAGTATTAAACACTGGTAAGACAGAGGGAGTGTCGCTGGGGTCGTAATAATACGTAAGTTGATTTCGTCGCCCACTCGCAAGCAGAGATGTACAAAATGGTTTTAAAAAAGCATTTAAATACAAAATGCAAAATACTTTTCAGATTTACTATTTCAAATGCAAAATACCAAATAGTTTTGCGTTTTGTATTTCAAATGCTAAATGCAAAATAGGTATTTTCAAAATACTTTTTCAAAATAATATACCTTTTGATCAAATATCAGACATTTTTATTTATTTTAGGTATTTATCATGAGAAATAGAGACACAATGGCGAGCCGAACAAAAACGTCTAATAACATGGCACCTTTTATGCATGACATTTTGATCAAATTTATCAGTACGCGTGTCAATTAATTCTGTTACGTTAATAATTAATAATAATACTCCTTTCAACATGAAACTACCGTGAAACTTAATCATCATTACACATAAACGGATAACTCACGCATAAAAAGTCGAGTGATGCTCGACATGTTTCGGACTATTTCGTAGTCCTTCTTCTTGGACCGCTAGCCCCGGCGGCAGCGAAACGAACACTGCGCGCTCTGCTCTGCTCTGCTCTGCTCGCGCGGCTGTTCGACGCAACTGACAGCGGCGCACAACTACCCTCGTTTTCATCGTCATTTTTACCGTTTTTTTGTGTTCGTTTCGCTGCCGCCGGGGCGAGCGCTCCGAGAAGAAGAACTACGAAATAGTCCGAAACATGTCGAGCATCATTCGACTTTTTATACGTGAGTTATCCGTTTATGTGTAATGAATAATAATACTCACTTAAAATAATGTAAAGCAAGTAGACTAATGAAAAGAGAGCCATGGCTCCATTTTGTGAATTGTGTGGCCATTTATTTCGGTTGATTGTGCATCTAGTGCGGCAATACAGGCGTCATTCGTTTATTTCATTTTGTTTGAGTGGTAATGTTGGCTGAACTTAATCAAAAAGTATTTTGCATTTTGAAATGAATATGAAAATGCAAAATACATCTCGAAAGGTATTTCAAATAAAATACAAAATGGTTTTTACTAAAAGGCATTTAAATGCAAAATACCTATTTAAAATAGCATTGCATTTTAAATAGAAGTATTTCAAATAAATCGCATCTCTGCTCGCAAGCTAGTTTGTCCTAGTGGTATGAGGTGTGGAATAACAGTGCATTCAGTCCATTTTTTTTCTTTTTGAAGTGCGTTGTGCACTTTTAGTTTTCACTTCTGCCGACACTCCCGGAGTGCAACTCGTCGGATTATGTATCTAGATACTAAGTGAATATTAAGATAGGTAGTCGTTCCGGATTGATATTAAAACACATTAGAAGGCTACAGCGAATGAACATCGGTATTTTTAGAAATAGGTCATTGGCCGTTTACAACGATTTACGAATACTGCCGACCGTCCATCAAACGTAGTATTTATTAACCCGTCAAGCGTCCAAGCGACTACAGTAGTCCCTAACTTTTTCGGGACTTTTTTAGGGACTGCATAATGCAGTTCCTAGGACTTTTCCCGCCCCTAAAAGTTAGGGACTACTGTAGTCGCTAGGATGCTTGATGGGTTAAGTAATGTTTTATATCAAATAAATACTGCATTTCATGGACTTTTTTTGGATAATTTATGGCCCTATTGATCGATGCGATGATTTCGCCTATGTCAAAGTATTAAAACCATAGATTTTTGAAATCTTGTGATAAAATGTCGGCAAAGTTGTACGGTAGAACACGGTCAAAAGACCCCCTCCCCGCTTTCGGGCTCTTAGCCAACGGATAATGAATTTTTCCTCTTACGACCACCGAAAGGCGTCTTTAATCCTTTAAAACAAGCGGGTAAAAACGCGTTTTATCCACTTGTGGGGAAAGTAATTTGACCTTGGAGCGTGTTTAAGTAGCTTTTGGCAGATAACAAAATGTAAAACGCTCATAATAATGGTTCGTTCGATATTAATTATCATTCAATAAATGGTTTGAGAATGTAATAAAAATGACCAAATTTAGCTTTATTTAATGATTTTAAGTCATAAACCTTAAAATTCAGTAAGAAACACTTATTTTCTTATAATGATGTTGAATATAACTAATTCTGAATGCACAAATTGAGTCGCTGCAATTTCAAAATACGTCGTTAGAACTGTCAACATTGTCAACAAAAATTAGGTAGGTATTAATGACAATTAAAAAAATTATGATTATAATTAACTTGATGATGATTATAATGTGTACAAATAAAAACTTATTATTTATGAGCTGTTTTTTGCATGTGTGAATTTCCTCGCTACAGTGAGATAAAAAGTTTTGTGTTACACAGGTGCAAATATACCTACCTAGGTATTTTACTTCTCGTGTGTTGAAACACTCGCGGGTAAAATACAACTTCGCATCTTCGAATAACTAATAACTATTATGGACTCAATTAGTTTACGTTAAATTAATGACATGTAAAGTTCGGATATCTAGAGAGGATGTTGAGAATACTAGAAAAACGAGTCAAAAATGAGCCAGTAAATTAAAAGACTTATTTTGTCTTCCGCTTAAAAATATATACGTCTATAAATATGCCAAATATTTTGCGCGGACGGACAGACAGAAAACCTATAAATTAAAAAGAAATCATCCAAAAAGACTTTTTTTTTAAATTAGGTACAGTGAAACCTGGATAACTGCGAATTCAAGGGTCCTGCGAATTAGTCACTTAAAAAGGTATTCCACTTACCCAGTGTCACAGATAGTCAGGTATAAATAAATATCTGTCTGTCCCATTTACAGAGGCTCCCATTAATAGTGGTGAAAATAGAGGTTATTTCAGTTATAGAGGTGCGATTCTAGGTGGTCTATAATTGACGTGTATGGACATAATGATAGTACGTCGGTGCTTCGGCTGTAGGTACTTGGCGTAGTCTTACTCAGTCATCAGTCGTTACAGCGGCACAATAATTTCATAATACCTACAAGACGCCCTCTATTCCAGCAACAAACTCTCAGCCAAGTGCGCATTAACTCACGAGGGTGGCAGGTTGAATAGCAGCAAATATCATAAATAAATAAGTGATTGTTCGCGACAAAAGAGCGGGAATGAATGGCGTTTCTTGGCGTTATCGGTACGGCGCACGCGCGCTGCCCCGCGACGCGTACGGCACCGAGATTAGTTCGATTTGAAGCCACGTGGCGCCACGTGCGCGCCGACTACCGCCAAATAAGATTAACGGATTTGCACTACAGATTGCACACGAATGAGCAGGAAGTGTAAAGTGAAACGGCGGTAATGAGATCGCTTTGTGGGAGGACGCGTTGCTCGGGTGAGTCGAGAACTAGAGACGATTTAAGTAGGTGGGAAAGGTACATATTTGGTGCAGAATCTGCTGTTCAAGTCCGATTTAGATGCCCGGTTCAGTCGCAGATGTTTAATCGCGAATTTTCAATGATTAATCCAAGGTGCGGATCAGCTGTTACGCCCTTAAAATACAAGGCATATCATATACCAGGCAGTTTTGGTATAGTTTTGTTGAAGTCTAGCCACAGTCGCACGATAATTGCTTGTTTGTGTGTAATCATGCTGCATAGCGCTCTCACAAATCAAGTCTATATCCCTTACGGGGTAGACAGAGCCTATTAAGGTAACAAGACCTAAACTAACTAGACTAACAAGGCCACGTTTCGCATCATCGTGGGAATCAAAATAGTGGTGGGTTGCTAGCCGCATCGCCTATTCTTAAGAATTTCGCCCAATGGGCTTTTACCACCTGCGCATGACGAGAAGGAACTGGTACATTCTATGTTTATTCTTTGCTCCCAGACCGGCATGCGATCTCAATGTGGTAGGTATGATAGCCTTTTATTAGTTCTGCTAGTTAGGTATAGTTTGGCTTTGACTATAGTTAAGTTACGCTCGATATAACCAAGAACCAGTCTTGGTAAACTGCATGCACCAGCAATGTGGCCGTCTTGCGAGCCCTCCGCCAAACCATAAAGTATACAACCGGGGTGATGGCGCGTGTTCGACTGATGATAAGCTTACCCTATTTTATCGAGTTTCTTCCAGATAACATCTATGGCAGTGGCCTTGCGAAGCCCCTCACGCCGGCAAGGTTGATGATTCTTAAATCTGTCAATTTACACGGTTTATACTTCAGCACATTTAAACTTTTGGCAAATCGAGCATAAACATTCGGATACTACTATTATGAAGGTAATAATTTCGCATTAGAACTAGGTAGCTGTTAAATAATTCAAATCGTACGTACGCAGTACTAATACCCATACATGTACATACGACTGTGATGTTTATTGTGAAAAAATAAAAACTTGTATAAAATTTAATATTTACTTTGCATTCAATACTACAGCAGTTTGTGATCGCGGACGGGAAGAAGATCCCTATCTATACATTTTTCAATCAATCATTATATTTATTGCAACAAACCTACCGTCAGTTCCAAATGTAAACAAACGCCTGAAAAAAGTTGTACGCAATTTAGTAAAACATCACTACGAGTATTAGCTAATTTCGCTTTTGTTTAAACACGTTATCTTTTCACGCTTATACGAATCCGCCACCAGCACTCAATGGATTTGTTACGGAGCGAAACAAAAAGAGCTTTTACAATTTTGCCTTTCGAACGAGTGCGTATGTATACCTAAGTATAAATAAGTACCCACATGTTGACATCCATTGTTTTAAAAACATAAAGTGGGGAAATGGATCGCTTCGGCTAATCTAAATTTCCTTTTTGGTATTGTGTCTCGTGTACGGATGTTAAATATTTTTTCACGGCGGGCTTATCTGGTTGCTATTGTTTGTTATTGTTATGCAATACTGTGTAAATTATGACTGTATCTAATATTTTATTCTTGACCACGTATCCACCAGTTAATGCAAGTTTGTGTTTGTTTTCACTGTTAGTTTTTCATGCCTTCCGGATCTTGCCGCTTCTTACCGGTTTAGCCTCCGACTATCCCACTAATATTATAAACTATTCCAGTTTTTCTTTTCAAAATTTTATTGTAAACAAATTTTGTCCAAACAGTAACAAACACAACTAAAAAAGAATTATCCAATTGGAATTCCAATTGCCGTCATTTGGAAGTTACGCACATAATATACATTTCGACGATTCATTTTTATTTATGTAAGAAGAGAGATAGATAGATGCGAAATTTTGTGAGAATGGATGGATATTTGTTACTCTTTCACGTCAGAACTTTTGGCAATAGACAATGGCCTGGAATAACACATGCTAGGTACTTTCTATCTCGGAAAGTTGTGTAGATCCTGAGGGATAGCGATAAACAAATCCTTTGGAGACGAAGTCGCGGTCAATAGTTAATAATTAATAAAGTAGGTTCTAATAATTCCAATAGTGACTGACAAAGTTACTTCAGGATACGTTACTTAAGCCTCGATCAACAAACATACAAGAACTGGGCTGTCAAAAAGGCAATCAACGCACTCGACTTGCATAATCGTGCGAAAGTCGCGCCGCTCGTGTCGCATTAGAAGTAATCTGAATAAATCGCTAACAATGCCGGCTGCTAATAGACATTAATACAGCATTAGCCGTAAGGGCGCGGGCGACGCCTTGTTTGCCAAACTGCCCTAATCCGCTATTTGTAGTGTGGGGATACCATGATGCACGACAATGTCAGACATTTCGTGGACTTTTCAGTGGAAAAATAACATCTGTCATAGGTGGAAAGGCCTAGATGATAATGATAATGAGTGTGGGTATTACTATGTTGCACGGCAATGTGAGACTTCGTGGACTTATCAGTGGAAAATTAAATAAAATTAACAAAAGTCTCGGTTGCTTTTCCTATAAAGGTAAGTTGTGTGCAATAAACATGTCGTGGAAATGTTAGGTGATTACAAAATTAATATAGGCGTAGGCTAAGTGGTACGCGGCGTTGCAATTAACTTACATTTAAACTGCAGCTACTCGTTTCTTTATTCTAAAGTCACTTAGGTTAGCGAGTTTGTGTGGCAGACACGAAAACACTAACTATTTTTAGTTTATTAGAAAAACTTATACTACCAACACTTTTGTAGACCCTTTCGCGAGCTACATATAGGCTGCAATGTTTCCTAATTACACTTTGATAAATACTTTAATAGGGAAAAAAAGTCGTGACTTGTAGCAGTGGCGTAACTCTAGCGTCTGGGGCCCGTGGCAAATTCGTCAGATGGGGCGCCTTCCTCAATATAAAGAAGTGCATCAGCGCCCCATACAGCCCCTTCTGTGCTCTGAACCAAGCCAGTTCGGGGCCCCGTAGAGCTATAGGACCGTGGCATTTTGCCACTCCTGCCACCCTGTAGTTACGCCACTGATTTGTAGGTTACGTAATTATAGGTTTTCGCGTTGCGTTTTGGACTAGTCCTCAAAAGTGAACGTATAGTCCCGTAACAACTTAAAGGAGACTCATGGTCACCCCACTTTGTTGCAGAATGTAGCTTTGACTTCTGAGAGGAAATCCTTTTCCCACGAGCTTTATTCAAACATATGTAAAGCGTATGATGGATGGCGCGCCGCCCTCGCGGGGTTGTCGTTTAAATCACAATCACGTCGACCCTAATATATTTTTTCGCTGGTCACTGAGCCACGTTGAAATAGGTCAAAATTTATAATGTAATGGATACCCGAAAGAGTTGCACAATTGTAATGGCACACGTCGCTATGATTGCGCTTTTTATTAGAGGTGTACGATTACCCTTGCGGACTGGGATTTTTATTACGGGATTTGTTTATAACGCGAGTATTAAATTAGACGATAAGGGTTCAATTTAGATACGGAGTCGTAATGTGAGACGGTCGATTAAGGCGTCTAGTGAGTTCGGTGAATATGCTGGAATCGGGGTGGAAGGTAACGTAAGCAAAAATGGCGCGGATGGCAACACGGGCTCCGGAGGCGCCGAAGTTTTCCCATTACGCGGCTCGCAGACATTAGCAGCCCTCTCGGGTTCATTAAAATTTGTCAGCTTGTCGCACAGAGCCAACTTCCAAATGGATGTGGAAACTTCTCTAAGTGAAACTTGGCTGACGTAAAAACTTTGCCGGATTTTGAGGCGTTTTTTCGACGCCATCAATTTCGCAGCCCGTCAGGAAGATTATTCGCACTCGTAATGCGGAAAAAAAAAGAGTAATTTAAGTTTTCCAGAAGACTCGTTTCGTTGGAGTTATGATCTTTGTTGGAAACTTTGATTGATTTATGAATTTCTTCACTGTCTCCCGGTGTGATTAGGGGATCATCTAAGTTTGGGGATTTATGCTGTGAATTATGCCCAACAACAGAGGAAGTACTTAAAAGATCCATTTAATGATTGCAAAAGAATAATGCTTAAAATAAACTAACTATATGTTATGTCGCCCAATCATCTCCAGAGTTGCACCGCCCGAGAAATTGCTGAACTACTACAGCAAACAAAAATCAATCTGGACGCTTTTCTATTACGCCCTGTGTAGCTTACGGGTGACTTTTATCCCTCAGAGATACTATAGAACGATAACCTGCAAGAACAACACATTGCAAGCATATTATAATGAGCACATTGCCCGCTTCGAAACATCTGATTGTCGGTATCGGCACTGAACTTCATCATGACTAAAGAAGGCCAGAAAAATCTAAACGCCTGACAAAGAGTCGCTGGCAACGGCTCTCCGCGGCCACCCGCCGCCGGCCGACTAAGCTGTTATTGTTCGGCTTTATGATTGAGGGGTTAAATGAACCCGGGAGTGTCGCAGGGGTTGACGCCGTGCACAAAATCACAGTAGCACCGTTCATAGACAAATAATATTGTGTAAAGTTGGGTAGGACTACTAACTTGTTTGTTAGTTAGAGGCAAACCGTGATGGGAAACTCAGCGAATTTCCATTTTATGTATAGTAAAGTAAGTAGGTAGGATTAACTTACCATAAATTTCTGGTGGCAAGATTGATGCTGATGATATTTAATTGTAATTATCCTCTGATATAAACTGGGTGTGAATTTTCTTCAGGCCAGGCATGGTTCAAAGTCACTCGGATAGGTACTATTTTGTGAACTGAACTTTGCAGTGATCACAAGCTCCATAGAGGGGACCAAAATCTGAGGTTACCTTTGAGCGTGGATAACGTTGAATAGCTGCGAGGGTATGCGAAGTAAAGATCTTATAAAACGGACCAGCTGTATTTTTCTCCCTCGCGTTTATTGGGATGGGGAAGCTGGGATAGTTTTAGCTTCAAATAACAGATGTAATTGTGTTTGAACGGTTAACGCGAAACTCGACCGACTGGAAAAAATGTCGCTTTAATTAACTGTCTAGTTTATATATGTCTGGTTATTTTTATCACATTAACTTGAACTGTTAAGAATCATTAGGATATTTCGTAATGTTAATCATTTTAACTAGATTACTTAACTTTTTTGATAAAGTTATCGTCGCACTACCTGCCGTACCTAACCTGTCCGCAGTTTGTTTTTGTAATCGTTACCCCACGGGAATAACAAGTCTGTTTTCTGGCACAAAAAGACTGAATCAAAATCGTCCTATCTTTTTAGGACCTACGATGTCGCAGATAAATACACAAACGCATGCCCGGGACAGATAATCACATAACGTCAAAAAAAAGGTGAATTACGAAATATGTTTGAGTCCAGGATGGTATGATAAATAAATCATAACTTACTTATTGTAGCGTAACACCGGGACTTATAAATTATTATTTATTTAGCCATAAATAGGAGCAATCAATTAAACAACAAAAAATAATTAAGTCTTGCTCGGAGGCGGGGCGGTTTCGTATTCAATGAGGGACATTATTTAGTTCTATTAGAATAGATGCAGGTATGATTATAAATGTGTACAAAAACCAAAACACTAATTTTAACTAAGTAGGTAATTTACTGGAGATAAAAAAGATGAAATCAAATTAAAATACCTTTTTATATCGTTTAAAAACATATCGATATTGTTAACAAGTTAGGTTATCTATCGTAAATAAATACAATCGTACATAATTACAGTGAAATACATACAAAAATAGCGGTAACCATAAAAACAATTGTCGATTTAGTAAACGTCACTCGTGACACTTAGGGGAAGTGTCAGTTTTCCCGCGCAAAGCTCAGTTACCACAGACAATAGAGCACGCGCCGGGCGCCTGCGCGTCAAGCCACGCTAATTCCTACTTCCTACCACTACTTGTACCATTATCTATCCTGTGCTACACCACACGGGTATACTGTGACATTGAAGAGGTTCCGTGCGATAGCGCACGCATACGTATACGTTGGAGAGATTTTGAAATTGGAAGATTAAATCTTTTTAAAAAGGGCAGCCGAGTATTTAACACTGGCAGCTACGTGCTCGTCTTAAAAGTGCTACTGCACTTGGAAAGTGTATACAAATGTAAATGTAAATGTTGTACATACATGTTTAAATTTTTATTATTGTTAAACGTAGGCGACTGCATAATTATTTAAGTACCTAGTAGTAAGTAGTAGTGGGTTCCAACCCGCACTTCTGATTTTTCAGAATTTTTGAGTCAAATTTATAAAATAAATTTAAAATAGATGTTGATGATATATTATAAGCAGTCTTTAAAGTGCTTTTACTTTTGAATTGTTTTTTTAATGTTGGCCAGCATGGCTCAACATGTAGAAACATCCACTTTCAATGTTACGAACCATTAGCACTAAATTTATGCGGTCTGTCACTTAATTGGGCCATTATAGCATGTGTAATATGTGTACGGCGTGTTTAGAAAGTCATTTCTGTTTGGGATTAGCGTGGGGGGTTGAAATGGGGTTGTTTACTGCATAAGACAGTTGTTCCGTGTGTCGCAGTGGCATGTTCGCACCCGTGAATCCCAGTCGATGATGTCACGAAATAAACGCGACTAAAGTGTGATATATTAATTTTTTTTACGATTATTTTTCTGGTGGCTAAGTAAATAATTACACTTTATAAATTTTAAGTGTGACGTGCCTGTACAGTGTACAGACCTATGTATTAGCGTCTTAAAACTTTCATTCTTTTTTTTTACTTTCTAAGACTGATATTACACACACAGACACATATTTACACTACAGTTCTTGTACTGTAATTTATTCTGTGCCGGAAATTAATTACTGGCCATAATATGTACTAGAATTGTAAATCCTTTGGGACTGTTATGGTTAAGTATTTGAGGCTTAGATAATACAATTGAACCTATTTATTAGTTAAAAATGTAAGCTGTTATTCTGACAGGTGGGTGATGGTTTATGACTTATACCTCAAAAATATTAACTACTATGTGTGGGTGTGCTTATATTATAATAGCTACAGTACCCGTTATAACTAAGTACTAGTTAGCAAGTATAAATATCAGTTTTCCTTAACAGAGTGGACGTTCGATTAATTCTCCTCGCTATATGTCACTGTGGCAAGTAAACGCGATTTTTCTTCATAGTTTGATTGAAGTGACGTTACAGTCGTAGGGACGTAGTAGTTACATCTCATCTATTTATATTTTCAACATCTGAGTCTCGAATACTGAAATCCACCATGTTTGTGTACACATAGGAAAGTAATTAGGCGACGCACGGGCCGGGGAGGTGGGCGCCGGAACCGGAAGCGCGCCGGAGATGAAGGCGCGATACAATATCCGGTTAGACGCCATTTCCGCCGCGAGACGACTCGTGTGCTGATGCCTTTACCTACAGATAGTTTAGTTTATTGACAACGGACGGTGAGTGAATTTATGACGTCAGAAGTGTACCAACACAGCGACAAATGTATAACCTCAGTCACTTTAAAAAAAGTTTAATCTCAATTTAGTGCTTAACTAGATTTAGTAGTGTCAAAACAAACTGAAAGAAACTGACAATTTTTTAACCAAATTTAGCTTTTGTTGTACGTGGCGTTTTTTTCCTTTTATTTTCTTGCACACTGACGTGCACAAAAACGGGTCACAACCCGTAAAAAGTTGCACGAAAAGTGACTCGTTATTTTTTCTAGCATGTATATGTATTTTCTACTTCATCATCACTTCACTATCACTATCATCATCACATCATCACTTCACTACATAGTATAAAATAAAGTCGCTTTCTCTGTCCCTATGTCCCTATGTATGCTTATATCTTCAAAACTACGCATTGGATTTTGTTGCGGTTTTTTTCAATAGGTAGATTGATTCAAGGGGAAGGTTTTTATGTCTAATTCTACGCAGACGAAGTCGCGGGCAGAAGCAAGTAGTAAATAAATTAAAAGAGATTAGGGAATTTATCCTCGCAGCTGTTGGAACTAGGTATGTGTGCGTTTTATTATTATTATCATTTTTTATTTTATTTTTTAATTTTCTGTATGTGTCGTTTTTGTGTCAATAAATGTTTTATTTCTTTCTTTCTTTCTTTCTTTCTTTGTCTAGGTAGGTGGTAGGTATTGGCCTTTGGTGCGTTGCGGCAAAGCTTTATTTTAATTGTGGAAGTTTATGTGGGTTAGAAGACTTAGAAACCCAACCTTTCACCCGGTTGGTGCTAGTACTAAGCATCAAACATCAGGTGTGGTAAGCGCGGCAAGCATTTCAACGGACGAAAATAAAGGAGAGTACTAATGTTCTAAGCTCCCTACCCTATCTATTTTCCGTACCTTAGATACTTAGCTCAAACGTGTTCGTCACGGGATCCTATGATTTCACCAAATAATCATGTGACAACACTTTTTTCTGCTAATTCTTAACTTATCAAAAAGTAGAACGTAATATTTGACAGACGGTGAATTTCTGTTTTTTTTTGGTTAGACATTGGTGAAGCGTTCATCACACCCGCAGCTTAGCTCCGCTGTACTATGTCCAACATCTCTTGTAAATTCCGAAATATCTATTTGAATTTTTCCAAACCCCCGACGGTACCCCCCCCCCCCCCCCCCCTCCCCCGACTGTATTTTTGTGTATTGTGGACAGTACATACTTCAAGTTACATATATCTGTTAGAACTATGTAACAGTTATTATTATTGTTTTTTTCTCAAACATTTTCGTAAATGTCGTCATTGTATTCTAAGTAACAGAACACAAAGGGTCTTGTTGACGGTCGAATTACATTGCAGGTGCGATTTTCTGATCATAAATTGGATCACTGGACTGTTTTTCATTTGTTTTTAACTTTTTAAAAAGTCACAGAGACTATGGAATAATGAACAACAATGTCATACAGCCAAATCGATGGCCGAGGGTCGCGTGTTTTGCTCGAGTCTAACGTTTTTATCAATGCCTCAAATAGCTTACGGCGACAGATGACATAAAAAAACTTAAGAAAAAAGGCGGGAACGTGAAAACCACGTAAGTTGCGAGGAAGTTTAGTGTAAAAATTATTTTCATTTCCTCTCAATGTTCGAGAAAAGCATTATAACAATCATAGCCTCACCTGGAAGAGCAATTACTGGACTCACCTGCGGTTCGTGTTTTTAAACAAGTTACTCATCCAGCAATTGTCTACTTTCTAGGCCTCGGCATTAATCTACTATTTGTCCGTTCGCCCCTTGTGTTGTGCCCCCCCTCCCCAGAAAAAATCCTGGATCCGCCTCTGTTCCAATTGCATTTTCTACGGAACTCCGGCGTACCATGCGTTTAATAGCTCCCCCTGACTGCCGCTGCCGATTACTCAAAATTATAATACGGACGCAAAGCATCCTCACCAGCCTCCGATTACAGATAAGGCAGCATCCATTGAGCCAGCCGAAGTGCTTCAACGACCTCTTTGTTGCAGGATTAAGCTTTTATGTGATTTTTGCGTCCGAGTAGGGATTAAGTGATCCGCTGTTCAGAACTGTACCTAAGAAGTAGGTCCTCATTTTCCGAAACAGCTGAGGGCTGAGGGCCTCTTAGGTTATGGGGATTCGAGGATTCTCGTCATAGGTATGGGTAAGTTGGAGTCGGGTCAGTCGTTGAGTGCAGTGATAGATAATGGAGTTTAGGCTACCTACTGATGCCGTTAAATTGCAAATTACAATCTCAGTTCTACAATAAAGTCCATATCGATGGAGATTATACTTAAGTACCCTAGTGATCGTGGATTTATGAAACTTTAGCGGCGTTGAGCACTTTTTGGGGATGGGTAAAATATGTTAAATTTGCGTCAGGTGAGAAGGAGGGAGAGTATAACCATACCAGAATCGCAGATCCTCTAAAAGCTTATCTTGAAATACGAATGAAGCTGGAGTCGCGCGCGATTTTTGAAGTGTTTTTTTTTGTTGAGTCGCGGAGAAAAAGTACTGGCACATTGTTAGAGATCTGTCTATATACGAGTAGAATAGATAATACGTACCTACGTTGATTTCGTCTCTCCCTCGTAAGTACGTTTGGCCTAGTAGTAGGTATAAGGCGTGGAATGTGGAATAACCTATAACAGTGCGTTCGCTCCGGTGACCGCGGTTCAAATATCGTGTAGAAAAAGTTTGTTTTTTGTCTTTATTTTTGAAGCGAGTTGTGCACTTTTTTAAATACTTCTAAATGTAACCACAAAGTTTTTCATGGCCGTGGAAATCAATACATGTTATGTTGAAGAGGAGGGAAGTACCTAATAACTTTTTCCCAATAGGTGTAGTATAGTACCGAACTAATTCATAATTCATCTTAAAGCCTCTGGTGTAAGTTTTCTCATAAAAAAGTCTCTAACGCGTGCACGTAAACGTCTCAAGAACAATAGAAAAATTGGCAGCGCCACTTGTGGATCGAAACGGCAACAAACAGTCTTCATAGTATTTGTCATTTTAACGCAAACGTTGTCGAGAGGTATTTTGTGGACGAAAACTTGCATCTATTTTTCGAATCTTTCCTCTGTTAAGTAAACGTCATAGTAAAGTTAGGTTACTTGATACGGAAAATCATACTGATATTTACTCTGAGAACATTTTACGGTCGATGAGGAATGGATTTGATCAATTGTACATAAAGTACGGATATGTCTATTAAAACTTGCTGGTTGGCGAAAACATAACACCGTTACAATATACTCGTAGCTTGAATTTATAGCAAATTGAAGTTACCAACTTCACGGTGCTCATAATTAATCTAAATGGACTCTGAAGACGCGCAAAATCCCTTAAAGTCGGTTTATTCAATACATTCCCAATAGTTCACAGTTCGCAGTACGAATTAGGACTCTGTGGTATATAGAAGGTGTTAGCTAATAATAATTATTCGGCGTCGTGTAGCGATAATACAGATTTAGATAGAGAGACCGGGAGATAACCCCTTACATAGCTCAGAGCACATAGCGCCTATCCTCCCCGCCGATCGTAGCGACAGCAGCGAACGTGTTGTATGCTGCGTAAAATGTCCAGGGCCTTACCATGACGTCTTAATGCGATTCAATCCCGAACCAAAGTTGGATCGCTCACTGCCAGGTCTTAATTGAGTGCTGCTGATAACGCGTTCAAGATATTTTTTGTGCCAAACATTACAATTCGGGCTGGTCGAATTCGTGTATAATTCACGTTTGACTTTTAAAAAATACTCCCAAACTTTTGCGGCATCATGTTTGCTTCGACGACCAAATTGTCATTAGTAGTGGAATGATAACATTGATTAATTTAAAATTGCTAGATAATTACGCTAGCAGCGTTAAGTATCTGGTTCCCAATTGCTTGTTTAATTAGAGTTTAAGTACATTTTTTATTATTTAAAATTCCTAAGACGAAGAAAGCATGCTCGTTTTCCAACGTGTGCGAGAGGGACGCATACTTTTTAATTTTTAAATCGCAATAATCGCGACTGTGCTATTCTAGTAAGAGAAGTCTTTATATAATGTCGTGCAATTCTAAATCATTGTCATTTGTTTGCCAGTCGCTTTACGAGTAGCCAATGCATTGCCCAATCGTCGTCACTATGAAGTTTGTTAGTGTTTTTCTAATTACTTTAGTATCTATTAAGCATCCGATAGAGCTTGACGTGTTTGAAAACGACGCGATGTTTGAAGAGTTCTTTCAAATCTTCATTTTTACATCTAGAATTTCATATAGTTTTGCTAAGAGTCCTTATTGCCTGATTTTACAGTTGGTGATCCTCAGTTGCCTAGCGGTAGTGGCGTGGAGTGCCCCCTTGGATTCTGAGACTGCCCGAGAGCTGCCAGCTGTTCGTCATGAAGAAGTTCATGATGAATATGGCCAGTACGCACTGCGTTACATCACTGCAGAAGGTGAGTATTTATTTGTGACGCAGGGTATGCCATCCCACTGCTGATCACAGTCTCCTTAGAATGAATTGGATTGAGCTACAGATCCCACGCAGGTCGTAGGTGTGTGCAAGTTTCCTCAAGGTGTTTTCCTTCACCGAAAAACTTATGGTAAATTTCAATTGTGTTGTGCTTTTAGTGTAAAATTTTCATCACAACCGTCTTTCGCGTTGATGTTACAGCATCAAATGCTAACAATATGCTTAGTGTAAGTTTTCGATCACAAAATACGTCTCGAACGGCGTTTGCGTTAGAATGTCAAAATATTATACTCAGCGGCAGAATATTTGGCCCAGCCTCTATACAAATTTACATGCGTGGACCATATTTTTTACCACTGGGTATATTATGAGAACTCTTTGTCGTCGTTTCGTTACTCTAGCGACGCTATTTACCTATAGTAATTAAAACGCTATTGCGAACGCGTTTATGACGTTTTACGAGTTAAAATTGACACTAGAGGCTTAGAGCAAAACTGTTACTTTTTGCCGGAACAAACAACTCAGCGGCGTTAGCATTGAAATGTCGAATACTATATTATCAGTTTGATGAGTCGTTAAAGTGGTATAGTTCTTGTATATTTGGAAAAGGCCACGAAGACCTTTCATCGCGTCTCCTGCGCCACCAAAATCTCCGAAAACCCTTGAACGAATTACTTTGCTATTCCGCGAGAGATGTGTATGCATTTGAAATAAGGTACAGGTTACGGCAAGCTTCTTGAGCTAGGGCGATGGGGAAGGGGTAAGTTCGCGCATGTATTTTTGTACCAAAGAGACGTTCAAAGAGAGGATTCTGCGCATTCAAGGTCAGGCCCAAGACGTTTGCCGGGAACTATAACTTGGTTCCAGTTTATGGACACATTCGCCGATTTTGGTAACGCAGAAGGCACGGCGATTGTTCAGCTTCGTGGTACTCTAACATTTTTGAATCGTGACTCATTCCAACTTCTTATTCCTTCTTTCAGACACAGTTGTATCTGAGCGCGGGCGCTTAGTCCCAACTGACAATGGCGGTTGGGTGCTGGCAATTGAGGGACAGTACCAGTTCTTGGGGGATGACGGTCAGATTTACGTGACCAAGTACAATGGTGGCCCAGGAGGATTCCACGTCGACGCCAACCACCTTCCCCGACCAGTGAGACCTTAGATAATAAATACTTAGTGTAATAGCGAGTATTTTGTTTTACTTTTTTTTAAAGACGCCGTTTTTTGTCATAAAATTTGGCCAGTGAGAATATGAAGTTATACTACTTTTTTTTAAGCAATTGTAGTATCAAGAAAGGGTAGGTATTAACGATAACAACCCGCAACATATTTAAATAAAATAGATCTGATTACCAATCTCGCTATCAAAATATTAACTAGAGCGTTTTTACAATCTCAGTGGGTATATTATACAATTATTTAGATATAATGCCAAATAAGAGTTACTATCCAAACAATTATCCGCAGTATCCGCCCTCGATGGAAATAGGTATGAGTAGGTACTAACAGCCTAGGGCAGACTAGATAACAGCCTATGAGACACACTATCTAAATCGGGTTGTAGTACCGCCGATCAATCAATCAATGGACATACTTTTTATAAGCTGTTCAAAGTCGATTCCCCCATAGATTTTATATCGCTAAACCAAGTTTTTCTTTCTGGAGTTATTTCTTGGAATTGTTATTTTTTAACGATCTCTACCAACCGACAAGTATGTCTTGATAAAATAAATAACTTTAGGAAACTAAATTATTTTGCAAAACTTGGTACGTAAGATTTTAACCTGCTGTCGGTACCCAGCGGATTTCTGAAAGGATCTAAGGAGGGTGGCGAGAGGCTCGAGGATGCGCCGGGGGCGCGGGGGGAGGCTGTGACGTCACGTCCTATCTCGGCGGCCATCTTGGATTATCTCGTCGCACCTGCGGGGAGCGGGGGGCTACAGTATCGACCCAGCGTCCCTGCACATTTTTCAGGGTAAACTTGATAATTCCCGCTTAATTTTTGTTGACGACGGGGGACGCTTTGTTTGGTAGTCTACACTGAGAGGTTGGTGTTCTATTGTTGGACGTACCTACCTAAAGTTGTTTTAGGTTCTATACCTATTGTTATTAAAAACTGTGCCTTAATATGTCTCGTTCCTAAACTAATAAGCGATTATGATACTAGTATCGTACTTAGTGTGGTTATTAATTAGTATTTATTATTATAACCGTATTAATTGAAGCGATAATTACGCAATACAAGTTTGGTAAATAACCATTAACGTAGTTTATAAATTACGCTCGACAATAAAGAAAACATTTATTTTTAAAGACCCTGCTTCTACATTTAAATTTAAATTCCTGATATACCAAATATTTATGTAGGTAATCATTTTAAACCGATTCGTCACAAAATCTACAAGCAGCATTACAAATTCCAACCAATATCCGACCCGTACATAACTCCAAGTAATTAGCCCATATTAAACCATAACCGGGGGACGTGCGCAAAACTTTAACCTTTCAATTTACCGCGTCCACTCACCGTAAAGCTCAACTAATTTTATATTAAAATTCATCCCTCACACACGCTATCTGTCTGAGGCAGTTGGACACGAGATAGGATCTGGAACCCCCGGGAACCCCCTGGAACGCCCTGTAACCCACAGAGGGCTCCGGACTTCAAACGACCCCCTCCTCCTGTTTACGAGTACGTTTTTACTTATTTTGCTTTACAAAGAAGCTTGTAGGTTTCCTGGTCTTTGGGGATACTTTTGGGTATCTTCCGTCTACCGGGTTAATGTAAGTACCAATTATTTTATAGAACATCATCAGACTCGTACAAGATAAAACCTACGTAGAATAGAATGCTGTTTTTTGTTATTTTCTCTGCTTCCGTTCGTGTGTATTTATATACAATTTCCAATAAACTATAGTTGATTAATTCAGGCGTTACTTTGTGGTTCATGTCCATAAAATGTATCACACCGTGTAAGTTAGCGGAAGCTATAGCTTGCGCGTTGAAGTGACAAATACTGTGGGATTCGTTTGTTACTGTCACGAGCCTCTAGCGGAGCCCCAAATTTTTCCATACTAATTTAGATGCTTGCGTGAAATCGCGAAATTAAAAACTTACATTAAGCATACTGCTTTTAAATGCATAGGCAATACACTGTTGCAAAATGTGAAGGCGCACCCAACGAGTCACTCTTTCTCTTCACACCTCTCTGTAGCTATATTGTATCATCGCCTTCGCCTAACTACTACTATTGTCTTGGCAAAGCGCTCGCCCGGATATTTATTGTGCTTTTTGAAGTACTCACTAATTTACGGCCAAATGTTTGTTCAAAGTTCCAGATTGCAATGGCGCTGTTAATCAAGATAACCGCGGTAACGGCAACTATGTTCTAACAAACGTATATTGTCCTTTAGGAATGCCGCGCTGATATTTTTATTTACACGTGTAGGTAACTAGTTTGTTGCTTCAAGTTTAAGTTTTTATTTATTATATACAGTCGATGCAGCCACCCTACATGTTTATAGTCGCTTCATCTGGCCAGAGGATGGTCCTATTCCGTCCTATGCCAAATGGTTTACGAGTCGTTGTTTCTTCGGAAGCTCACCGATCTCAGCTCCCACTTTCAAATGTTTTATCAAAAATTAAAATACTACGCTTTTTATGCAAAAAGAGACCTATTCAAAAAACAAAACACTATCGGCAATCGCCCCAACATTAACCGCATAAAGTCTCACTCACATTGTGTACAGGAAAGTCATTAAGAGGCGATCAAGATGTCAATTCCAGACCACCACAATGTCAACGTGAAACAATGCACTTTGCCATAAGCGCGCGTGCTATACGCAGCTGCTCACTGTGTTATTACGGAAGTACCCTGAAGTGAAGTGGGCAAAGAGGCGCGTGCGCTGCATGGCGGCCAGACCACCAGGGGTTGTAGACTAATTTTACTAGAACGCTACGCTAATGTCCTTTAAAAAGACAGTCGAATCTTGTGGCGCTCGATTCCGACGGCCTGAGTTTTTTACTGTTTGTAAGAAAGAGCCAAGAATTTTATTTGTACTTTAAGAATGCAGTCATGTTGTGTATGTATCTATTATCTCGTAAACACGTCAAGCAATTTTGATTCGCTGTTCTTTTAGTGTTTTTTAGACAAAACTGACCAATACAGTGTGTTCGTAAACGTTATTGTATTTCCCACATAGATACAATATGTTATTTTCGTTCTACATTGGTCCATAATGACGCCCATGTAGATTCTACCACTATAGCCCTTTTACTAGAACAACGAGATGTTCTAAGTACATAATACATACATATCATCACGCCTCTTTCCCACAAGGGTAGGCATAGACTACCTTGTTTCACTTTCTACGATCCTGTCTTACCTTTTTCGTTTCATCTTCATTCATTAATCTCTTCATACATGCTCGTCGGTTTAAGGCACTCTTGACATGATCCTTTTGTTAAAACGTCTCCAATTTGGTCTACGTATAGAGATATAGTTACTTTGAAATTATGAGTGCAACGACATAATTATTCAGAAACTAATCTAGAAAAACGATTATCTTTGATAGAACTCGTTATTCTAGCAAACGAGCGATTAATAGTTGCCTTATTTGTTTTAGTTAGTACCTATGCTTAAATCGGAACCAATTTCGTAGGTGCTCCAGTGTAGTGGACGCTTAAGTCCCGGACACACCGTTGTCACCGTTGTGTGTAGTGAAGTGGGTAAACTGAGGCACGTGTTGACACGCGGTGGCCCGACCACCGCTGTGACGCTTCAGCTTTAGTAAATACTAGAGTTTAGGTGTGACAATCGGTGGCTCTTTAGATTTAGTGTTTCAGGAAGTTCTAACAAATATTAAATATTTCTTGGTGTGTAAATTTGTCATGATAATGCAGTTTTATTGGTCCGTGCAGCGTCCTATATACAGGAACAGCCTCTAAGCTATATTATTCTGGCATCATTCCAATTTATTTGAGGTTTGATTAACATTAGCAACATTAACATTACCTACTGGAATATAATTTATTTGTAGTTAGTCAGAAAGACCAGTTTATGCTGAATCTAACGATGTATGGTGTAAATACCATCCGCCATATATTTTTAATCAGAAATCATAATTTTTCAAACATATGACGACCGGATAGCCTAGTGGTTAGTGACCCTGACTATGAAGCTAGAGGTCCTGGATTTGAATCCCGGTAGGGCAGACAGTTGTATGATGAATACGAATGTTTGTGCCCTAAGTCATGGATGTTGTATGTATTTATCTACATTATGTAAGTATGTTTATCCGTTGCCGTACCCATAGTACAAGCTTTGCTTAGTTTGGGGCTGTTTCAATTGGTGTAATTTGGCCCAAGATATTTATTTATTTATTTATTTCGCGAATTCATTCCGCCATTTTTTTAAGGCGGTGATAACACCAGAATGGTTATCAAGATACATAAATGCAAACTGTTCCAGCATCTGTTATGAAACTACGATATTGCGTTTCAAGGGCTTTGAAGGCTCCGAAGATCAGGGGGTTACCACAATCGCTTAGTGGGTGCCAAGTTCTATTCAGCGTAAGGGACACAGCTATGCAGCCGTATAGCTCTGTCCCTTACGCTGAATAGAACACAGCACACATTATTGCTCGACGCTGGATCATCGCTAATGATTAGTAACTTGGTAGTTCCAAGTATTATGAATAAAAATTGATGTTGCTGAAACGTGTCATCTACCTTCGCTTTACTAAAACTCTCAAGAGTACCCATGTAAACGTTCTGTCAACGTAACATTACGTATTCCGTATGAGACGTCATAGACAGGGGTCGTTGGATCTTCGGTCGTCAGCGCCGGCGGCGGTGGCTTTACACTTTACAGTAACACTAAAGATAACCGCCCTAAATAGTCTCTAAAATCTTATTGCTGTGCAGGGGATTGTTTCGTCGAGCGTCTTTTTTAACGTTACGACGTTCTGAAGGGGTAACAGCGGAATTATAACGGATAAGTATTTGTACATTTTTATTTAAAAGATACTTAAGTAGTATAGAGAAAATCAATAAGAATATAATCTCATTCGCGCTGTTAGAGACCGATGAAAACCAAAACCGGAATTGTAGTTTGAGTCCTGCTAGTTCTTCTACTCGACACTAGATGTCGCTACAGTTGCCAAAACCAAAACGAAGAGAACTATTTGTCGCTTGTTATAAAACTTGGAATTTGGATCGTGACTGTTTATCAGAACTCAATTACCTATTGTAAATGAAAATGTTGACTCGTCTTGTCAAGAGATAGATGATTATGAATTACGTATACATTGTTGACATGACATGGCCACATGGCATTGATATAGGTAGGTACTTATTACGCCATTACACACAATATGTGACGAGCTATTTCTGTTGTTTACTTTTAGCTTGAACGTATTCAAAAAGTAAACCACAGAAAGTAAGTAGGTACGTAAGGAAAGGAATAACCTAAAATAATATAACCTAGGGAGATTCGTGTCTTCTAATAAGAACTATTGGTTTTAATATGACAAGATATAATTGAGTTCCGAAAACCAGTAGTTACCTAACTAATATTTTCTAGTCTAATAAATTAAACAAAAAATATTTACCTTGCTACTCCGCTAGTCACGTGCAAGATAACCAAGCCTATGCGAAATATATATGTTTTTCATGCAAGCCACTACTTAAAACATATACATATATTTCGCACAGGCTTAATTGGTTATCTTGCACATGAGTAGCGGAGTAGCAAGGTAAATATTTTGTGTTCATTGAAATGGACCCAAGCTAAGTAACGCCTAATTAAATAAAATATCTAATAAAATAGTTCATTAATCTTATTAATTTGGCAGCAGATAATATACATACGAGTAGACATTCTCATTCTAGCACAAAAGGCTATCAGACAATTGGCTAACAATCTAGAATAAATCTAAATATTTAAGAAACATACCTGTTTGAATAGGAGCCAATCTTATAGGTCATAATGATAGTAACGATAATGGTAATACTAGATAGCTGCTATTTATCAAGCAAGCGGAATATCAAGGTATGTATGAATGGGAGATATTGATGAGCGTATTGAGCGGCTCGGACGGGGCAGCCGGCGGATCGCGGGGGTCCGGTAAAGACCAACCTAATACTGATGTAGAAGGGACAAACAAGAGAATTATGCCTACCCACTGTTTGACAGGTCTAATTGTTGCTGTAGATTTTGTGTGTCATTCTGTTAGCAAGACGGAAACGCCGCACAGAAGTATTTAGTACACCCTGATATTATTCTGAAATTTATACAAAAACTGAAGAAATAAATGTAATCTTTTAGCCTAGTGGTTAGTGACCCTGACGGTGAAACTAGAGACACCGGGTTCGAATCACTGTAGGGGCAGATATTTTGTATGATGATTACGAATGTTTGCATCCGAGTAATGGATGTTGTATGTATTTAAGTATTTGTCTACATAATAATAAGTATGTTATCGATAGTACCCATAGTACAAGCTTTGCTTAGTTTGGGACTAGTTTAATTGGTGTAATATTTACCTCTATAATATAAAAGCATTTCTCCTTATCATCAGGGTAGAAATCCAACTAGAAAAAGGAGAGTCAAATCTTGTTAGATTATTTTATGCATGCAAGTACACTAATGGAATGAAAATTTAAATTGGATATTACCATAAAAAAAAACGAACGCAAAACAAACTTGCAAGCCTTTTTATAAAATTTAATACATTATCGCATCTCATAAAATTTTTATTCGTTGTCTCGAGTCCGGTATTCGGTGGCAAAGCACGGTGCAGCGATTTGTAAGCGCCACGAAGCATTATTTTGTCATTTATACCAGAGACCTTTACAGCTTCCGAGAACGATCCAAACACTCAATAAATAGAAGAATTGTGGCGATCGATCAAGTCGCACCTACCTACCACATAGGTATGGAAGCTCCGAGATACGTTGGAAAAGTTTACTTGCTTCATTATTTGTCGCAAGAATAACTAGAAAAACAGGAGATAACACACACACACACACACACACACACACATACACAAATCACGTCTTTATCCCTTATGGGGTAGACAGAGCCTAAGGTAACAAGACCTAAAGGCCACGTTTAGCATGATTGCGGGCGTGTGGAAAGGAGAATTAAAATATTTGTTACTTAGTGGGTTGCTAGCCGCGTCGCCTATTAAAGCCATGATTCCTATGCCCATTCCCTAGATGGGCTTTTACATCTGCGCGGGAAGAGAAGCAACTAGTATATTCTATGTTTTTCTTTACTCCCAGACCAGCATGGGAGATAACTAGATGATTAAACAATTTAAGTAATAATAGGACTACTGATGCACATTACTATTTTTTGGAATTAATGGCAAAGTTTGAACGGCTTGCGTGGTCTGCAGTTGAAGAATTAAATCCTTAAAACTGGCTTAGGATTGAGAGTCCCACGCATTTTGATACGTTAATCTTGGGTTAGCAGTTTATTAGGAGTCACGTAAATTCAACTAGCTATCGAATAAAAAAAACCGCATCGAATTCGGTCCATCCGTTTGAGAACTACGATCCCACAGACAGACAGGCAGACAACACACGCACACACACTTATAACGTCCCTCTTTTGGCGTTGGGGGTTAATAATGTTTGGAGCTATCAACCAGGCCGTTATTAATGTGATAATAATACAAAAAAACATCACGCAGTCTTTAACTCGTTCAGCTGAATACAATATTTTTAGGACAGTACCTAATTCAAGCCACTTTGCATTTGAAATCTGTTTCTATAAGTTCATTCTGTACGCCCCCACCGCAGGTGTTATGATAAAACGCGTACCTATTTGTCCGCATTTTACGCAAAAAAAGTAATCGATTGTGGCCACATCGCATACCTGTTTGAAGAAACAAGATCTCGTCTATAGAATAAGATAAATTGTGAATAAGATCATAATAAAAATGATTTTATAAGAGCTTGGGAAGGTGTGAAGGCATTCGAAGGAGGTAAACGTTTCAGATTTCAAAACAACGAATTTGATATCACGATGTTTTCGCACGTTTTATATCCTTTGAGGCGATGGGATTTTAAAAGGTTCGTTGTGATAAAAAATGCATACATTTTTCCAATGTTATAATGAAGAACGTCGGGTCGCAGATTAAGTATCATCGCAAGAGATGTAAATGTAGGATAACGTACTTAATATTATTCCGCGTAGAATAATCTAATTGATTATTCAAACGGCGTCTTCCGTACAAAGTACCATCCTCAGATTCATTCATTAATTTGATTGAAGGATATCACACGGACTCGGGGCACACGCGTCGAAAAAATAAATCAAACATTCTCCTTACGACGCCCACCATTAATAAAACTCTTTAAAATATATTTAATAATGTCCACAAAGGTATGGAGCACAATGCTCGACCCATAAAGGGGCAGCATTTATTATGGTGACAATATATCGAACACAAAAAGATAGTGTGACAAAGACGCGTACTTTTTAATAATATTGTCATTTCTCAGCAGCAGTGGACTCTTTCAAAAAGCCATAATGCAATAATTTATATCTTTATAAGAGTTTTTATCTGTGGGAGAGTTAAGTGCGGGAGAGGCCAGGTGAGCACGGGTTAAGCCTACTGTATGGCCTTTTTATAAAGATTAGTGTTCCGGTAGTTACTAGAAAAAAAATAGGTACGTAGAATTATGCTTATTCACCGGCAGCAAGTTCGGATGTTATTAGTCAGGTGGAGGGATAGAGGATGCAGGGTGCCTTAAAATGTGATTAAATCTTTAGAACTTGCCGCCGTGTCAGTGACTAAAATTTTCCTGTCGGAACTTCGTAATTTATCCTTTCAACTATTTCGCTCGTAAAACAAGAGTAATTTACGTCTACACAAAGCGTCCACGCCTTCAAATGCCTGTCTACAATGCAGCGTGAAACATTTTCGATTATGCAAAAAAAATTAACGACAGCCTTTATAGTCGAGACGGGGTTGACATTGGAGCCACAATAAAATCGATGAAATATTCAAGGGGCAGCGGTAACTCATAGCGCTGTTAAGAGCTATTGTGACAGTGTTTGCACAGGTAGTCGCGCAACGGGCGCCTCTGATGGCTTGTACTTATAATATAATGCTTCATTTGTTATCGAGTAGCCACGCGTGCTAAAATGCCGACGCATTTGCAGTGTTTTGTTTCGGCTTCAATTGTTTTTAATAGTCGTTGAGATGAAGTTTGAATTCGGAATTAGCTCGATAGTGACGGCTGCCTTTTTATTATTTTAGTCAATTTGACATTCGTTTAATACAGTGAAATAGTCACAGAACAACATTTACCACTTAATGAAGGTTTACTGACAAATAAAATACCTACTGCTAGATGGAGTTAGTTAGTATCGAGAAGTCGTCTGACATTTCTGTGACATCAGGGATTGGCTGTTGAAGTTACAAGACAATTACTGAACATGACAGAAATGTCAATCGGACCCCTCGAAACTACTGCCACCTAGCGACATTTTGTTTGTCAGAAAACCAACAACATCATCAACATCCAGAAAAACATCTTCATCGTTAACAACTGCTGCTAGGCAACGATCCAGGGCATATGTTTATCGATTTCCCACGGAACGGGAATAAAAAGTATCATTTCCGTCCCCGGGTCTATCTGTATGCATAATTTTATCTGAAGTAAGAAAGGAGGAAAAGAAAGAAAAAGTTTATTTATGATTATGACAATCACAAAAGTAGTTAAAAAAGAAAAAACATATAATAAGCTATACAGATAAATAAATTGTCACAAAGTGATGCCAACTCAACACTCCTGTTCCTCAACAGTCTTGTTGACCTAACAGCCAGCGGGTCTTCCGTTGGGAAAGCTATGCTGTTGATACACAAAAAAGCAGACTATATATATTATTTCTACATTTACATCTACACTTCTACACTAATATTATAAAAAGGTTAAGATTTATATTTTTGTCTGTATGTTTAAAGAATAAACTCAAAACTACTGGATTGATTTTAAAAATTCTTTCACCATTAGAATGCTTTATCCCTTATGAACATGGGCTATATTTAATTTTGCGCAAATATTAGTTTCTAATATTAGCAGAACACACACACACACACACACAAATCACGTCTTAATCCCTTACGGGGTAGACAGAGCCTAAGGTAACAGGTACCTACAGGCCACATTTAGCAAGATTGCGGGTGTAAAGGTGGAAAAGGGAATCAAAATAGTGATGGGTTGCTAGCCTCATCGCCTATAACATGATTCCTATTATAATCGCCCATTCCCTCGATGGGCTTTTACCATCTGCGTGGGTAGAGAAGCAACTGGTACATTCTATGTTTTTTCTTTGCTCCCAGACCAGCATGGAAGCAATAAATGTTAGCGGAAAAATGCTGATATTATGTAATAATTAGAAGCCAGTCAACACTTGTTTCCATTCTTAGTGCGTAGTAAAAGAGAACGTCCGAGTCGTAGTAGAAATGCCTTGCTTAAATTTAGTCATAATATATTCGTTCCAAGGCTGTACTACCTAACTTTAAAATTGGAAATTAATTTATTAAATTCGACACGAGGCAAATAATTTAGCTTCATTGAGTAGGAAGAGTTTGTGTTAATTCAAGGCAATTCCAGTATGAATATAAAAAGCGTATATGTTTTTTAACCTATTTCTTTTTTATTAAATAGTATCTGTCAGTACCACCACCTATAGACGCCAGCAACACCAGATGATCACAGATACGTTGCCAGCCTAGATGGATAAGATGGAGTACCTCATGTGCCAGTAATTTCACTGGTTGACTCACTCCCCACACCGGAACGCAGCAGTGCAGGCCACTGACATCTAATTAGCGGCTAAGATTGTAGTGTCTATCCAGTCCTTGCAGTCTTCGACCAGCCCTCCCGTCCTCCCTTGTTTAAAAAAAACAGTGTCCAGGGTGAAGCCTGCAGGTAAATGCATTAAAATTAATTAAGGGTGCGCGACCGCCCGCGCGCTACCGTCCCCGCGGGGCGTCGTGACAACTTCATGCTGTTCCGGGAACACGGGTGACGGGGTTACGTGCATTCCTGCGACTACATCCCGAGAATCACATTTTGATTTGTAGACTTTTGCTCATTACTGGTGGCGCCAAAATCACCTAGTACTCGGCAAACTTCTTTTTGCGTTAGCATTAGTTTCTGTAATGCCACCAGAGATGGCGTTGCGTACGTTTCGTTTTTTCATCAGTTTTTCATACGTGTTCTGCTATTCGAATCAAAGTTGACGAAATCGGTGCAGCCGTTCTTGAGTTATAAATGGTACAAATAACCCGACTTCGTAATAGATATGAATCTGGAATACGTACTTCAGCAAGTTGGATTAGTGTGACGAACAACTCTGTTATTGTATGATATTTGTTTGGCATTTCTCAAGACTATTTATGAAGGTTTTTGTTACGATTAGAAATTCAAAAACATTTGTTTTTCCTTAAGATTATGTCTCTTAATTACCCTTGTAAAGGATACAGGTAGCTAAAAATTTGTGTTTATTTAATCCCTAACTGTTGCAATATTAAAGCCACTATTCCCGACATCAACTGAACGCTCTCCGATAAAGTTGTTTTATTGGATTATAAATAAACAATTACATTTTATCACCCCGTAATCCTTGCGCGATAAGCATCAGCTTCCGAACGCATCCCACCGTGTTTACATCTAATTAGGCAAATTATTTTTTCTCAGAGGCCAAAGCTATAAATATTAAATATGATTGAGAAATTAAGATCGAAATATCATGTTTTCAACGTCGACGTGGTTATGACAAGGTTGGCTCTTAAAGACCGGATGGGATTGTAAAACTTTGTTGTTTATGTGTTTTATTTTAACTTCGTAATATTTGGATGTTAAAAGTACATACCCGTTACAGCAAATGTATGTTTTGCTGAGTCTATTAAAGGCGCATGTTAAAGTGACAGATAAAAACAAAAATAGGTAAAATAACAGAGTACATATTTATCTACATTTGACGACCAGATAACTTTAGTAGGTAAGTAACTCTAATTCGAATCCTGGTAGGAGCAAACACTTGTATGATGATCACGCTTACTTTGGTCCACATCGTATTTTTATACATAAGTAGGTATGTTTATCCGTTGCCTAATACCCGTAATACAAGCATACACTATGTCAATCAGTCTAAATTGTCCCACGACATTTATTTATTTAAATCCTTACTCGTTTTATAACACTTAACTTTTTAACCTTTTGCTTTAGTTTTTCTTTAACCACAACGGAACAGAGGTAACGCTTTTCCATTCTACGGGCTATATCTTTTAAATCACATCGCAATCGTTAGCTTATCACGCTATTCACCAATCTGTCACTCGAGTCGACCAGCGAGGCACAAAATATATCTATACCTAGCGAATTACTAATGTACTGTATATGTTTCAGATTAATTAACCAACTAGTAGGTAAACATATCGACTTAGGTGATGCGATTTCTGGTAACCAACTAAGTGTCCAGTTTAACTAGCCTAGATATCCTGGTCTTCCATCCTGGTCTGGGAGTGAAAAATAGAATGTGTCAGTTTCTCCTCTTCCCGAGCAGATGGTAATAGCCCATCCAGGGAATGGGCGAAAATTTTAGGAATCATAGATTATAGGCGATGCTTCTAGCAACCCATCACTACCCCCCACCTATACACCCACAATCACGCATAACGTGGCTTTTAGGTGTTGTTTCCTATGCTCAGACTACTCCGTGTAAGGAGATAAAGACGTGATATATGTATGTATGTATGTATGTAGTATAACTGACGCTCTCTTGTTTCTTTGTAATTTTTCAGCTTGACCGGCAAAGACAGTTTGCTATTGCTGTATTAAAAAATTAAATCTAAAGCGATAACTATCGAGTCTAATTTGTAAACTGCCCGGGTTCTAATAATTTGCGTACGGAACCACCCCAGCAGTTATATCACTAACCGAGGCGAATGAATAATGAGCTGCGACTAATCGGCCCTAATGCAATTACTATAATAACTTTCTAGTTGTAATAGTCAGCGGATTCTGCACGCTACTTTATGCCGGTTTCTGGTGCATGTTACAGAAGTATTATAATTATGTTTCCTACAAGATGTTACACGGCTGACAATGTTGCACGGTAAACGAGACTCATCTGTTTCTTTTTGATTTTAAATCAACAAGCTTGTTTGTTGCTCTTAACTAGTAACTCGGCATCATGCCATGCTAGCATCCTGAATACTTAATTTAATAGACAGCCAATGATCAGTGCAACGGAACATATTGGGTTAAAACCACAACACACCTGCTGTTCTATATCTGTAATCGGGTAAAACATGAATTAAATTAACATGATGCAGTTTATTTTACTTTATCCGATTACTCATTGTGTTTTTTAAGGTTCTCTTTATGTATCGTTACTACTGTGAGTTAATTGTTTGGCACCTTGATAGTATCGATTTAAAGGGTTGGTAGACATGAAAGCCAAAATAACATGGTTATTAAAGTATTCTAAACTACAATTCTCTTATACCGTAAAAATAACGAATCATCTGATCTAGTTTCAAATTGCGTTATTACCGAATAATTTCCCATGCTCAACAAGTAATTATTACATACCTATCCCATTTTCCATTAATCAAGTTTACTGCGAAATAATCATTTGAAACGCAGTCACCGTCCGTGTTTCTCACAATTAAACCGCACATAAAATTGAAATCGCAATAACAACATCACGCCTGAACGATTAGAAAGTGCCACAATCTTTGTCAACGTGTTAAACTTTGACCGAATTATCTTGGAGGGGCGACAGTTCACATCGTTAAATTTGTACGTATTGCAATAAATGTGGGTGTGTTTTTGTTGTTTGGCAACAAGGCGCGCCGTGGCGAATGGTAATAGAGCGTGCAATAGGCCGGCGGGCTGTGTGGCGCTGGCCCTCATATTCCTGTCACCTTGCGACGCCATTTTTTTTGGCTGTCTATTGGTTTGGTTAGGTAGGTACCTACCTACTGTTCAAACAGCTATAATAAGATTTGCGAACTATGAAGCAAATGTTGTTTAGTGTTGTTAGGTGAATCTTGTGGTCTTATGATTTGACAGAACATGGTAGAATTAGTAAGGATAGTAGGAACGTACCTCTAATTTTGACATGTGCAGCTGTAGACATGTGCTGTATGTGTATGCTAAAAGTGACAGAAAAACATTGTGCAACGGTCATAGGTAATTTAGTCATAAATGCTTTATGCGTGTCAGTATCTGAGTATAATTACTTATTAGTGAGTGTAAAACCATTAGTTTTAATATCAGCGTTTTACCTACCAATAAAACGCTTATTAAGCGATAACCTTATTTGAAGCCTAAATAACTAAAAATATGAGAGAAACGAATTTGATTTCCGGTAGCGAATCGGTCATAATACAAATACACCCACCACTTTTCATCCCTACTATCGTGACATCACATCCTGGGCACCAGAGTGGGAAGGCGAGCTCGTGAGTGCTCGGCCGCTCCATCGACATTGAATCCCAAATATTTTTATGCTTTTACCAGGCAGTATTTAAATCTTAGGCTTCAAATAAGGTTATCGCTTAATAAGCGTTTTATTGGTAGGTAAAACGCTGATATTAAGCTTTGAACCGTTATTTGAAGCCTAAATAACTAAAAATATGAGAGTTGTTTGTTATCGCCTGGTGGCCAGGATGACGCCAATGTGACTTACTTGGGATGACATAATTTATTATTAAAATTATACCAGTATATTTGACACAAAATCATTTATTTTCATTCAAACAATTTTCATTAGGTATATTCCTTTTGTTATACTTAGGTACTTAATCTTGTAATCACATTATACATTTTGGTGGCACGTACCTTGATTGATACAATACAATATGTCAGTATATATGCACCATAGGTAAATACATAATTATTTCAAAAATCTTGGTTTAAATTTTATTTTTATTTTTCACAATAAACAAAAATACACAAGCGTTCTGCTAAGTCAATTTCCAATGTTTTATTCGTTAACTGGTGTAAATAGCTTAGCAACAGAACTAGATCTAACAGAGGGTTGAACTACCCGACAGTAGTATTTTAAGAAAGTGTTCTGCGAGCGCCAGTTTCCACGAGCAAGAATGTCATCCAAGGGGCAATTCTGGATCCAATTTTTAGAAGCTACTGCAGGTCGGATGCTGCCGGCGCTGGCCGCGATGCCAGCCTGCAGTAACACCTTTTTGATCCAGCCTGCAATATTTGATCTGGATGCAGCCTTGGGTTTTCCACATGTCGTAATGAATAGATTATCCTCACCACAAGATAACCGTCTTGCTCGGGAAAGTGAAATAACTTTTCTTATCCAAAACAATGGGTCCAAAGCCTGACAGTCTTTATTTTGAAAAATTTTCCATCCAGATTGCCGATTTATTACTGTGTCGGTCTTGGATCCATATCTTGGCCAGAAAGTGACAGAATTCTCTCCGAATATACATTTATCATTATCTATTGCTAGTAATGTTAAATCGTGAACTCGCCGGCCTGAAACTAGTAACAACAAGATTGCAGCACGTGCAGAACATTCGTAAAAACTGTTTTCGTTACAATTGTTGTCCCTTAACCAATCTACAAGAATGTCCGTATCCCATATGGGGGCTTTCTTAGATTTATCGTGTGATCCACTTATACTAATTGATTTTAAGGCCTGTCTGACTAACAAATGTGAACTAAGACGACTGTTCCTGTTTGGATCACCCAGTGTGGACACAGCGGACTTATAAACCAAAATAGTGCTGTACGCTAAACCCTGCTTCAAATGAAGATCTATTAGAAATCTAGCTAAGTCTCCCCCCTCTGGTTCAGTTAAATTAACTGAGTTTTCACAAGCCCAAGCGTGCCATCTTTGCCACGCTACGTTGTATGTTTTCTGTGAAGAGTTCCGCCAACCCTTCCGCAGCATCTCCAACTGGTCTTGAGACCAGCCTGTTAGCTTATCTGTCCACCCCCACATCTCCACACTTCCAGAACCATGTCCTGAGTCATTAGAGGTGGATGGCCCGTTGTTACATCTACTAGCACTTGGTCTAGATTGCAAATTGTAAATGGAGGACTCAGGGCTCGGTTCTTGAGGTCGGGTCGCCAAAAGACTTTCATCCACCGCGGAGCTACGATAAGATATGTCCCTCTCGCCGTATTCAGGTGTTGCAACACGCGGGGGATCAGGAAGGGGGGTGGAAACACCCATGCTAGGGGATATTCCCATACTTGGCTGAAGGCATCGTAAAGATAAGCCTGTTGGTCCGTCAGGTCTAAGGTTCCATATATTGGAAGAACGTGCGCTGCTGCTGACGCAAAGAGGTCTATTACGGGACGGCCGAATTTGGCGAAAATTAAATCCATTACTGTCGGCAAAAGGTGCCATTCTGGGGGACACATAAGTCGTGACAAGCGATCTGCTTCGCCGTTGAACCGACCTGGCAAGTAATGTACTTCTACATGAATGTTGAACTGATCCAACAGCTCGAAAATTTTGTAAGTCAGATCCATCAAGGCTGCAGACCTCGTGCCACCCTCGTTCCTGACATAAGCCACTACGGTTCTGTTGTCTGACTGTATCAACAGAGACGAACCGGCCAGGTGCTGAGCGTGATCTTTTAACACGTACCATATTGCCAACATTTCGAGATTGTTCGAATGCAGCTTTACCTCCTCTGGGGACCAGCTCCCTGATAGTTTTACATTGTCCAATTGCGCACCCCAAGCTATTCCTGATGCGTCCGTCACCAAGTAGTGGGTCACTGGAGCGAAATGGATCGGAGACCACATTTTGATATTGCTGTGCCACCACTCCAATTCCCTCAATGCGGAGGTTGGGATCGGATAACGGTAACGGGGATTCATTGCAAGAAGCTCTGTACAATGTTTGAGTAGCGATCTGTGGTTTAAGCGGCCTCTGGGTATCGTAAAGCTCGCAAAATTTACTGTTCCTATTAGACTCTGAATCTCGCACAGTGTACCCTTCTTTATTTCGAGGAGATTTAATAACTTCCTTAGAACGTCCGTTACTTTTTGAGTCGGAAGAATCTTTTTGTTCTTGTGAGGGTTCCACACTATGCCGAGATATTGGAGACTCGTTTGGGGGGTTAGAATCGACTTGACATAATTGATTCGCCAACCAAGGTGTTCTAATAAGCACGTCGCTTCGCGAGCATGCCGGGAGAGTACATGAGGATCTTGATTTGCTAACAAAAAATCGTCCAAGTACACTACTACGCGAATGCCTCTGTCCCTGAGTACCTGAGCCACCCAATTTGTCAAGGATGCAAACACTTTTGGGGCACATGCCAAACCAAACGGCAGGCAAGTCATTTGCCAAAGTTGCTGTTTGTAAACTAGTCGAAGGAAGCATCTGTGTGCCTTGGCTACTGGCAAGTGGAAATACGCATTTGACAAGTCTATCTTGACTAGCCAGTCCTGTGGCTGCAGGAACGAAGGTATCTTGTGCATGTTTATTAGCCGAAAGGGTTGCCTTGCTATGTATTTGTTTAGGCTTTTTAAATTGAATATCGGGCGGGCCGAGCTGTCGCTTTTCGGTATGAGAAACATTGGCGACACAAAACTGGGGCTGTGATCTGCAGGCTCCAACACTTTCATTTCGAACATTTCGTTTATTACAAGCTGCATCTCGTGACTTTCTGGGGTTCGTAACGGATGGTTGGCTAAGGTTTTCAAAATTAAAGGGGGTTTTGCAATGAAAGGAATTCGAAAATTTTGAATAATTTGAATAAGGGCTGTTGGAGCCTGTAAATCTTCCCAGCGTTTTACAAACTTTAATAATCGGCCTGCCTGAAAACTGTTCGCGTCAGAATTTACGTTTGCTATGCCCACGTGATGTGGAGGGTCCCGAGAACCTACCACCTCTGTTAGTTGACTCTGGACCATGAAAATTACGGTTAGGCCTCGATCGCGAGGGCCTTGTTTGCTGAGCATTTTGTTTTTGAGCAACTTGAGGGTAGTTGCGTGGTTGATAGTTCATGAACGGACTAGGTACGGGCATTCGACTCGTGAAATAATCGGGGTATGCGAGATTCGAATTAAACGAGGCAGGGGCTTTATTGGCATAATTATTAGCATAACTAGGCTGGGCCTGAGCTTGCTGTTGGAGCTGAGCTTGCGCAGCAGCTTTAGTATTATTAGTAGGCGCCCGAGGCGGCCAAAATGCTTTAGATGCCCCACCTGCTTTTTCAATTGTTTTTGCAAACGTGTCTTTATTAAACAAATAATCGCAGGTAGGCGGAATTTTCTTTAAGGTAGCTTTCAGAAAATTATCCTTAACTGACCGCAAAATGCTGTCGCGCCTCTGTTGAATTAATTCGGCTCTGTGTCCACAAGCCATTTGCAAAACGTCATTGCTTATTTTTTGAAAGCTACCCTGCACGAAAATCTCATTTAATTTTTCCTCAACCAACTTTGGGGTAACCTGCTCAACCGTACCTAACCATTCGACTAGGCATTTAAAACCGCTCTGTGCCGCTTGGTTTTGTTTAATGACCGCCTGAGTTATTGCCGCAAAACCACGCTCAATTAGAGCAAGCGAATTTGATTTGTCGAAGGGCTTGATCTCATCGTTAGTTTCTAACTGCGTAAAACCTGGTGCTGAACAATACTGTTTCTGAGAATCTATGTAACGTACACTGTCCCAATCATCCGTATTAAAATGCTGTATATCGTTAATCATTTGAACTAATTCAGATGACGATTTGGGAACGGTCGGTTCTTTTAGAACAGTATTCAATGGTAATTGAAAAGAGCACGGGGGTGCTGGTGGCGCGCCCGGCGAAGGTTCATCGTTAATTTCATCATTATCACGAAATAATTCACCACTAACGTCTGCGCTGACACTATGGTGATCCCAATCATTTACACCGGGTGTAGATTGAAATGCAGGTCGAAATGTGTTACTTGCAAGGTAATTTGTTATACCACTTACTTGCTCGCTTAGGTTCTTTATAGCCTCAGCAGTTGACGACATACGGCGACGCTTGTGCTTCCGTTTACCCTTTGCCTTTTTGGCCTTTCTTTTTAAGTCGGCTCGAGGTGGGTCGCACTCCAATCCCATATCAGGCTGCGCCGGCGCAGTCTCCGCAACGGGTGTATCCGAAGATGAGTAGCTATTACTGGAAGAATCTGACGATTCTCCCGTATCGCTTCCCATCGTATTATATTATCGATATCTGAAATTTAAATCAGTTTAAAAACAAATAATGATAATAATAATAGTACGAACGGTAACACCGTTAAATACACTTTTCAAACACACTTATATCAACTCTGATATATTATAGTAGTGAAATATAAATTAGATACGGAAAATAGAAAATAAAATTTGAACAGTAAAACCGTTACAAACAGTTTTCAAATAAATGAAGGTAACTCGTACCTGTCAACACAACCGATTGCTATGGCAATCAAAACGCCAATGTCGATGGAGCGGCCGAGCACTCACGAGCTCGCCTTCCCACTCTGGTGCCCAGGATGTGATGTCACGATAGTAGGGATGAAAAGTGGTGGGTGTATTTGTATTATGACCGATTCGCTACCGGAAATCAAATTCGTTTCTCTCATATTTTTAGTTATTTAGGCTTCAAATAACGGTTCAAAGCTTAATAGTAGGTACGAAGATACCATTTACCAAAAGCTTGCTAATATTTATCTATTTCTATTTCCCAACAAATAGAACAAGTACGTGGACAAGGTAAATCAAGTGACCTACATTTAAGTATGATAAGATAAGTAATGTTTTTTTTTTCAATGAAAAATTATCGGATAGAGACAGTACTTCACAATAACAACACTATTTTGTAAACTTAAAAAAACATTTGGCAAATTGAAAATTAACTGCTATTCAACTGCTCTCCAGAGGCGGGCAACACCAAGTGCTATTGAGTTACCACAAAGACGCGACAACAATACATATCGCGCCACAAATAAATAAATAATCACTACCAACTTTACCAAAATAAATAACGGCGATTGTTCGCTGTGTTGGCACTATTGCTTACAGTTGCAACAAAAGAAACCAATAAATCGCCAGTGTCGTCACAATTGTTATGCAATTTATGGAAAATATTTATTAATAATGGGCGTGAAGTTTGGGAATTAGGCAATAACATTCACAATTGGAATGACAATCGCGTAAGTATACAAAATAATAATGTGGTCACGATTCATGCATAAACGTTAAATTGCCAACGTGATAAAAGAAGTACCTACTAGTTATTTACTGATCATGTTATAATGGTTTAAGTTAGGTACGTTTAGTTTCAGTGTCTTTGTTATAAAACCCGATTTGGGACCAATGAAACAATGCGCGAGTGCTATTTACCTATAATTTGTTCGTGCATTATACTAATGTCGTTCTCTTGTTTCTGAAAATTAGGAGCTATTCAGATATATGTATAGATATAGAATCTGGTATATAAATATCCTCAAATTAAATTTCTACGAAGTTTCTGTGTCAAGAATATAATAATAGAATATCCTCTAAGTAAGTAGTAGGTGTATTATTTTCGGCAACAGAATAATGCATGATCCAATCATGGTTGTAAATATCAGTATATTTAAGTATATCATGTTTTATTGTCACCGTAAAAATTTATAGATCTATTATTAGTCGTCGGTAGGAATACAAAGATAAAGTTAAGTGGGTTGCAATAAAAGTGAAAATTTACGGAGATAGGCCAACTTGCAAATTTTAATGTCATTAAAAAAAACTCGAAGCTCTTTCGCTTTCAAAAGATCATTAGCTGCCATTCCACGCCCCTGTGCTTATTCATTATCTTGTCAAAATATTTCGCCGAATTTAAGATTTTTTTCTAAAATTTTTAGAGAATTTGTTCAATTGTTACCTTACAATGCACACAGTGACATCTCAATATGGATACAATGGGAATCATTTGTCATTGTCCATTAGATGATATTGTTGGAAGTCGTTACAACATAGTGGCCAAACATTATAGAATTTAGAGTTTTGGATAAAAAGTTATATTTTCAAGTAATTAATTGGCTTCGTTTGAAATAATACCTACCTTGATTATAAAATCCTACTAAGTGGTTAAAATTACAACCAAAACCATGAAATAAAAAAAAATGAATTGTTAAAATAAAATTTAAAAAAGTGAGAGAAAGCTTTGAAGTTACAGGATTCCTTAAACGAATCTATGGAAAAAGAAAATTGTTTTTACAATTGTGAAAATTGATAATGGCTTCGTTTGAAATAATACCTACCTTGACTATAAAATATATTATTATTTTGTATTTCTTCCTATTATATATCAACGTGTATCGAATGTGTGTAAATAAATGTTTCTCTCTCTCTCTCTCTCTCTCTCTCTCAAAATCCTAAGTGGTTAAAATTACAATCAACACCATTGAATAAACATAATTGAATCACTATCATCACTACATAGTACCTATAAAACAAAGTCGCTTTCTCTGTCCCTATGTCCCTATGTATGCTTATATCTTCAAAACTACACAACGGATTTTGATGTGGTTTTTTTAATAGATGGAGTGATTCGAGAGGAAGGTTTTTATGTATAATTCTACGCAGACGAAGTCGCGGGCAGAAGTTGTTGTTAAAATAAAATTTAAAAAAGTGACAGAAAGCTTTGAAGTTACAGGATTCTTTAAACGAATCTATGGAAAAAGAAAATTGTTTTTAGAATTGTGAAAATCGGTATCAGCCTCGTGTAGGTAAACATCCGGAAGAAGACAGCAATAGTATCTACAGCATGAAATAAAAATCGCATTGTAATCCGGTATTGGCTGCAGATAAGGAGGGCTTGTGACAAGGCAAGAATTATGTGCTCCAGAGGGCAATTTTTCTTTCCCGGGATTTATTCCCGTAATTTATAGAGGATCCGCCTGTATCTGGGCTAACCCTGCCGGCTCTAGCGGCCACAATTAAGACTCACGCTTCAGGTACCAGATAATGAAACCCTTGGTCAATATTGATTTATCAAATTAGGTTTTGTGGTGGGGAAATAATAAAAATTGCGTCTGTTTGTGCGAAGACACAGGAGAAGAGGAGTTAAATAAAAACCGAAGGCTAGATGTTTCTTCCGTATTAGGTACGTCTTTTTTAAGCTCTTATTAGGCATTTTCTGGTTGTGAAGCCAGGCTTAGAGCACTTATTGATTTGAGCTTTAATCTCTCCATCAATCAACCGCTGGTTGCTGAAATTTGATGCGCATTTTTTCGCCGAACGTGCTCCGCCATGAATTGTCGACGACAAAAGTGTCTGTGGCAGCGAAGCGTCGGCAGTCGGCTTAATACACCCCCACCCTCGACCGCAGTCGTAAATTTAGGGTTTCATAAAACCAGATCTGAGATAAGACACAGTGTAGAGCGTCCCGGATCAAATGCGAGCCTCCGATCTCGCACCACCATAGACAATAAAAATAATGCTGGCGCATCTGCGGGCACCATTCTCCATCACTGCCACAAAATTTGTCGTGTTTACATAAAATACGCCCGCGATAGCGATCAAGGATTCACCAGAAATAGTAAAGAAAAAAATGTCACTTTCGCGCGAGAATACGCACTAGACGCGGCAACCCGAAACCGCGTAAGCCTCGCCGGAAAAAAATAAGTGAGCTGTCAAAAGGCCAACAATAGCGCATTATAATCTTAACAGTTTCTGAATTGCTCCAGTATTATGAGGCGTGTATTATGCCCTTTCAGCCAGTGTAAGGATATTTGGGTGCCTTTGTGGCTCGGTATTGACAAATAAGTAAGTTTTACTTTTAAACTAAAAATAATGGAGGATTAGGATGGCGGGCCGAGTATTTTTTCGAGCCTATGCTAAGGCGTACTGGCGCCAGCGGCCTGATATTGCATTAGGCGGGATGCAGTCGGCGCGATCTTTGCGCGGCGTGGGCACAACAGATCGCATTGCGAACACATCAAGTGGAAACAAAGCCATTCACAACCAACGAAAGTGAAGTTTGCGCAACAAACGATCCGGGGAATAAACAAGGGAAAGAACCAACTTTAATGTCAAAGGAATTCTCTGAGACCTCGCATAGCAAATAAGTAAGCAAGCTCTGTATTGCAATGGCTTTCTTGCAATTCTTTGAGGCTTGGTCCAAATCTCGTTCAAATGTAAATGGGGCTTTATGAAAAACAAATGAAACATAATTGATGAATAGCATCGGTAGGTATACGGGTTGTAGGCATCTCCGAGTCTAGGACATATATTTAAAGCTTCGGTAGATAGGGGTGCAATAATTTTGACAATGACTAGCAGCCTTACGGGGAGGCGTAGGCGCGGGCGGGCGCGGGGGGCAATCTGCGCACTAAATCACGCTACGAATAAAATTTATGGCGCCGAGATAAAAACTCGCAGCTTTTCTCTTTTACGTTCCTTCCCCCTTCCCGCGTCCCGCCTCCCCTCGCGGAAAATCCATAGGGATTTTTCCAAGTGTTTGGGCGTCGGCGTGTGTGGGGTCGAAACGATTTTGTTTTATGCTTATTGTCCGCTGCGATGTTTTTGTTTGCTAAGTTGCACAGATAAGGGATAGGTACGGAAATTGTCTGCCCCCGTTCGGTACAGGCCTATACATACTTCCATAGCGCGCCTAGTGACGTCCGAATTTGATTTCGTCGTTAGATACAAAGTCGTTCAATATTCAGATTGCATACCTTTATCTTTAGTGATTGGGTAGCAAAAGCGAATTGTATTGTAGGTACCTTTAAGCTAGTTATACCAAGGATTAACTGAAATAATCAAGTATTTTTAGAATATTCCGATTTTAAACTTGATAATGTTAAAGAACCGATTGTTGTCGATTAAAACAATAATAAAGTTGACTATTTACAACATATTATTACGTTTTAATTAATTCGGTGTTTTATATAAAAGTTATCCTGTAAATAAACCGTTGGAAGTCTTTAATAATAGGTACTAATATGTCACGTGAAAGTAGTTCTTTAAATTTAAACAGTTGGTCTCAATAAACTACATCATAGAAATAATTAAATATAACCTATATATGCTATGTATAACTAAATATTATGACCATAAGTGCACTACAGTGCAATTGCGTCTTAACTTATGGCACCACTTAACACTTCGAGGCACGCCACTTTTCTATACCATGTTGGGTTTTGTACAGAAAAGGTACGAAACGATCTTAACTTTTCCCACAGAACGATGACCTTTGCAGACGTTGAGTTTAAAATAACTTACTCAGCAGCAAGGAATGTGGGTTATCCTGAAGACCAAGTAACTAGTTTCATTCCTTGATTATGTAGCCCAGTAGGTATGAAGGCTTCACGAATCGGGTTGCAGAGTATCAGGAAGTCAAGTACAAGAGAAATAATTTCTTCTTAGTTGGCTTTGACGTCGCTGGTTGTTCTAAAGCACACTTCAAACGATTGCATTAGCCTCTAACGCTAGCCTCTAAAGGTCTATGACAGATCTGCCGTCCTGTCCCATTCGACATCAGTAAAGTTTGCTTGTAATGAGTAATTTTGATTTGTAATTGGGAGTGAAAATATAATTGTTTTTTTGTGTGTAAAAAATACAATACCTCTTCGTTAAGCTTTTGTTGGTCTACTCCATCAGGTCCCAAACCAGGAAATTTCCATACACTAGAGCGTACAAAAGATACAAAGAGACTGGGATAAGCTTGCTGTCCCTAATATTTTTCTGATAAACAGAAAATCTAGAACTATGTTACGGACAAACGATTTATTTTAACGACGATAGGCGCAGGTGTGACTCCGTACCCACGAACCGAGGTACAAAAGTATAAATTCTAGAGCTGATTTTAAAACATTTCTCGTTTCAAGCGAAGGAATTTTGGAATTCTCTCCGAGGCCGAGATTTATTCGAGGCTTTCAAGTTCATGGAGGGAACTGAAATAAATCGCGAAAGGGTTGCTTTACGGGTTAGTGCGGTAGAAGGACCCTTTGTCTCACTGGACAGCGGAATCTTGAGTTGATGCGATTTCGTGTAATTTAATTACGAATTTGAATTTACAAAGACAAAGAACTCGAATGCTGAAATGTTTTGGTACTTCAATGTGCTGAAAATGAAAAATAGGTCAAAGATATTCGAGCGATATGTGGATTTACAGCGATTTTGATCAAAGTATTATTTATTTAGATCTTCGGTTTAAATTATTGTTATTAATTTATAATTTCTAACTTAAAATGAAACGGCGCAACTCAAGAGTTACACTTATTATTATGTATAAGTTTTGTACATACAAAATGATTGTGTGTTTTTATTGGATTAAAATATTTATCAAAACTTTAGTATTAGTGGGCAAATCGTATCCTAATGAAAATTTAAATGTAAACCCAACGTCTGTTGTTAGAAAAGTAACAGGTAATTTTTAATTGTATATGATCGTGTTGCTTATTTTAATGGTGATTGACGGAGTACCTGAAGCTTTGCTCATTTTTTTTGGTTGAATTGAAACCTAGCTAGATCGATTTATCGCCCCCGAATCCCTGCATACTAAATTTCATGAAAATCGTTGCAGCTGTTTCCGAGATCCAGATTATACCTATGTATATATTGTCGGGAAGCAACCTCTTTCAAAGGTGCCTGGCTGGTCGATCTGACGTGGCGCTAGCTGCCATGTGTCAGACGACTCCTGCCAGCCTACGGCTCTGCGTATAATCCGTTCTTTGTTCCATTTCAATGCAATGCAAATGAATTACTTCACAGCCAGCAATTTGGTTTCACTAAAGGCCGATCCACCACAGATGCGGCGGCTGTACTCGTTAAGTATATTTATGATGCATGGGAACATTCACAAGATGCAATAGGGATCTTCTGCGACCTCTCCAAAGCATTTGATTGCGTGGAGCATGAAACGCTTATCCGCAAACTTGAGCACTACGGACTTTCTGAAAACGCACTGAAACTTGTCATGTCCTATCTCAGTCAGAGAATCCAGAAAGTGGACATAAATAGAGTGCAGTCATGTGGTGCGCCGGTGAAGCTTGGAGTACCACAGGGTTCAATATTGGGCCCTTTTCTCTTTCTGGTGTATATCAATGACCTCCCCCGCCTACTGGAAAACAAATGTGACATAGTTTTGTTTGCTGATGACACCTCTCTGATTTTCAAGGTAGACAGGCAACAGGAAGATCAAAGTCACATCAATGAGACTCTAACAGAAGTGCTTCAATGGTTTACTGCGAACAATCTACTACTAAACGCAGCTAAAACGAAATGTATTAAATTTTCGTTACCAAATGTACGACAGGTTGAAACAGCCATTTCCATAAACGGAGAGAAGCTAAACCTCGTTGATGACACCGTTTTTCTTGGTCTCACCCTGGATCGAAACTTACAGTGGAGCCCACATATTTCTGCTCTTGCTGGTAGATTGAGTTCTGCCGCCTATGCTGTACGAAGAATTAGACAATTCACCAACGTGGAAACTGCTAGACTGGTTTATTTCAGTTATTTTCATAGCATTTTGTCTTACGGCATTCTGATTTGGGGAAGAGCAGCTGACATTCAGAGTATCTTCATTTTACAGAAGAGGGCAGTTCGGTCCATCTACAATCTGAACTCCCGAGAGTCATTGAGAGAGCGCTTTAAAGAGATAGAAATTCTCACAGTGGCTTCGCAGTACATACACGATGTAATTATGTACACACACAAGAATTTCAATTCCTTTAAGAAATTGTCGGACATCCATGATATCAACACTCGTAATAAACACAAGCTACTCATTCCTAAATTTCGTCTACGGAAAGTAAGTAAATCTTTCCTGGGAAACTGTGTCAGGTTCTACAATAAAGTGCCTGTAGATGCGTGGAAATTGTCATATGTGTTATTCAAGAAATACATAAAGAACACGCTGTTAAAGAAAGCATATTACACAGTCGATGAGTACATGTGTGATGAGAACATGACATGGCCATCTTTGGAAAAATTACCGTAAGGATCCAGTGTTTTTGTGAGTGATCCTATAGTGTGTGTGTGTGTGTGTGTGGGTGTGTGTGTATGTGTGTATGCGTGTAGTGTCTCTAGATACAACGGTCTCTGGCCCTGTTGCTACCGTCTGCTGTTTAGGTTAGCTGATCTTGATTAATTAAGATTTTTATTAAGATTCAAAATTGTACCTATAGCTATTATTAATTATGAATATTAAGATAGGTATTATCAATATAAATATTGTACCTACTGTAATTGTTTATTTAAATATTTATTCTATTTTTCATAATTATTATTGTTTACAATGACGTAAATATTGCTATGTCGTATGTGCATTAAGCTAGGTATTGGGTAGGTATATTGTTAAGCTTATGGATTTCCGGTTTCATTTTTTTTTTTCTTTTTTCTTTTACTGTTTAGTTGCAGGCTAACGACGTCGAAGTTCCTAAAACGTTCCCATAGTGTGCTTGTGGGGACGGAAGCGAGACATGCCCTCGGTACCGCTCTGCTTTCAGAGCAGGACATGAGTGCGTGGAAGCCAACATTGGGGGCGGCAGACGCAAGCTTGCCTTCGGAATCCAAAAGCTTATTGGTTACTTACTTGACATGAAATGTATATTTCATAATTTTGTTTTATATATTTTTTTTTTTCTTGCGACATTGGAGACATCTCCAATTAATTTATTTGACGGTAGAGGCGTTTTACACCTCCACTGAACTTATTGTTATTATTTTCTTTTCTTTGTTTTTTATTTTTTGACCAGTAGAGACTTTATACATCTCTACTATTTATAGATTAATATAGTTTAAGACTCGGGGACCTTATACATCCCTTTTATAAATGTATTTAATTTAAGTAGAACTTAAGTATTCTGTATTTTATTTGTATTTTATTTCGAAAAAATGACTTTCTGCCAAGTTTCTTGCGGCGCATTCTTCTTGGCAATGATGGTCTTTCCGAATGTGCTGGTAGTTTCAAAAAGACATGTAAAAGAGCCCCTGGCGGCCAATTTGCAAAAATAAATTTTCATTTTCATTTTCATTTTCATTTTCATTTAAATTGTACTAATACTACTCATAAATTGTACTTGTATGCCTTGAATGATCTCAAGTCTTTAATTAGGAACCAGAGGTTCTTTATTATATACATACATATAAACAAGAATTTGTCCTTTAAAGGTATTAGATAGATAGATTAGATACATAGATAATGAACAACTCTTTAATAATTTACTAAGAATATTTTCACTATTATTTGGGTACTAAAAGAGGAAACCGGCAAGTGCGAGTCAAATTCGCGCATCGCCGGTTCCGCACCGAACTACATAACGTTATTAACTGTGAAAACAACATATTGATCTAACAAAAAAACAAGTAGAACTGAAAAATAAATTACATTTTACAATTAAGGACATAATTTTATTCTGTCAACATAAAGATAACAAGGGATAAAAAAAACTTCAGTATAAGTCTTAATTGCAAAGGCATCGCAGTACCTACTCAAAAATAATGAATTGGAAAATCTGACCCATTGAACATTCAACCGCACGAGCAGCTGCCAGTTTCTTTTAGAACATAAAGCTTTACCTTTCATACCGACCGAGCATTACCCACATTCGCAAAGCTACAAAAACTGTCCTGTCCCATCACCGAATCCCTTTTGTCTTACTTATCTATGTTCAATCAGTGTTTACATATTAAGTCGGCGTGCTCCACGTCATAATAATGTCCCTATTAGACTACAAAGCGAGATTTTCAAAGAACCAACAGCAAAAAATGACAAAAATAACCACGTCGAGCGCAGAGATTACACGAGAGCAAGGCCATCTGTGGATATTGAGACCGTCTCACACGAGATAGCTTATCAGCCGATCTCGACTCAGATTTTGTGAGGAAAAAGCGAGAGAAAAGGCTCCTATTTATAGATGAAGAGCCATAGAGCACGGAGCGCGCCGCAATCGCATTAGCTCGCCCGCTGTCGAACCTAACGATGATTTGAATTTCCATTGTTTATGGTGGCAGACATGTGTCAAAGTTCGATTGGAATTTAAATTCGGCTCCTTTGTTATTTTTACTTTTTGTTGAGTTGTAAACATGGCACGGTGATGTTCCAATTTGGTTACCAGCCTTTGCTGATGGAAGGCTATAGGGATCTATGACTTTTCTCATGTCCGGATGATGTTTTTGACGTCGGTATGCTGTGTGAATATTTCTGAATCATGTTCAAAGTTAGCTGTATGATTGTATAACTGTGAAGGTTTATACGATCGTATCGGTGCAGCAACCAGTTCTAACGTCGAGTAGATTTGTTCTCGTATATTTTCTAAAGGCGTGACATCAAAGGTCGCAGAACATCTGCTAAATTACCAAACTCGAGTCAGCAGCGAGCGGGGGCACGTCACAAAGCGACTACCATTTTGTTCCGACACTTTTCAAAATTGGAATGTGACGGTTGCAAGCGCTCTCTGCGCTGAGACAATGACATGAAAAGGAAAAATGTAAACGGCCCTATTTAAAATAGGACCATTGCAGCAGCTAATATTTTATCATGAATTTGTGGCAAGCGAATCTTATTTTACGAAAGGGCTTTAGCTAGGTAATATTGGTTAGAATAGCGTGTAGTACAATTGTGAGTTGGGCCGTTACGTGTCCAACAGCGGTTAATTTGAAAGTGCGTTCTTGAACCCTTTCAGAGGCATTGTATCTTTGTGCGCTTTGTACGGGAGATGGTTTATCTGCATCGGGAGGTACATAAGTGCTGTTTTTTCATTCTGTAATGCTTTTACATTTCAAAGGGGTTAAATATTATTCAGACTGTCTGGCTCTCCGCTTAGAAAACGAGTGGGTGTCGTGGGGACTGGGAATATTCTATTTTTGGAATAAGCTTTTGTTTTCGAACCACGTCGTAATCGTGTAAGAAAGTTTGTTCTTCCTGTAAACATGGTTATTGTTTCCGGTTTACTGTAGAGATACCTATGAGATAAATATACTTAAGAGATAGCTGTGTTACTTTTTGAATCTTTTCAACTGTCTATTTTTGGGTTTACTTGTTTATTCAGTAATATACTTCTAGCTTAACAAAAATAGTAGCGTTGTGACTATAATTAAGAAGGCACTTTTGTTTTATCGTTGTTGTAATGCAAACTCTGAAATCTTAAGCAAGCTCAAGCTACTAGTATCAACAACACACAATTTAAATATTTCTTAATTTAAAAACAAATATTGGTTTAGCTTGGTAACTTAATGTTGGCTAAGAGATAGGCTTTAAGCTTTTAGATATCTAAAATAATAGAGGTCAACATAGTTTCACCGAATAAGTGAAAGTATAAATAAGTGTGTATTTATTTACGACTAGCCTTCCGTCCGCAGCTTCGCCCGCGATAAATTATTTTCCCCGTAGGAATAGGTATTTTCCCGCGGTAAAAAGTAGCCTATGTCACTCAGTGATAATGTAGTTTTCTAACGGCAAAAGAATTTTTAAAATCGGTCCAGTAGTTTCGGAGCCTATTCAATGCAAACAAACAAACAAACAAACAATCAAATTTTTCCTCTTTATAATATTAGTATAGATTAGTATAGATTTGTTATTTAAAGCGGAATTTTAGGAATACTAAATAACCCAAGATAAGTATTCTTTAGGCGTAGGACGTCCACCAACGAGCTCGACGGATGACCTGGTCGAATCGCGGGTTCATGGTGGATGCAAGCCGCTTCCAGCCGAGCAACTAGAGGTCTATGGGGAGGCCTATGTCCAACAGTGGATGCCGTATGGCTGATATGACGTAGGATGGGGTATTTTCCAGGAAAAAACAAAAAATATTTTGCTATTTAATTTAACCGATAAAATTCAAGGTGGTTAGCTAAAAGTAGTCGTGAGGGAACATACTGCAAAATAAATGATAGGTATTATTTTGAATGGTTGTTCTCCAACTGTGGCCTCTCAAGCAGAGGGTCGTGGGTTCAAATCCTGGGCTCGCACCTTTGAGTTTTTCGGAATTTATGTGCGTAATAACATTTGAAATTTGCCATGAGCTTTTCGGTGAAGGGAAACATCGTGAGGAAACCTGCACACATCTGCGCAGCAGAATAACCTTTTTATTGATTCTTTCTAAATGTATTAGTGTACCTAATTTATAATTGTACACATACATACAAAAATCACGTCTCTATCTCTTACAGAGCAGACAGAGTCTAAGGTAAAATACCCAAACGCTACGTTTAGCATGATTGTGGGCGTGGGAGGTGGAAGGGGAAATAAAAATAGTGATGGGTTGCTAGCCACATAGCCTAAAACATGATTCTAAGATTTTCGCCCATTCCTTCATGGACTTTTACCACCGCGGAAAGCGAAGCATCTGGCACATTCTATGTTTTTTCTTTGCTCCTAGCCCAGCATGGCACCTAAATTGTGTTTTTTTTCTATGAGTTCAGACAGATATCCTTGTTTCGTTTTCACTTACACTCTGATCTTATATTCTGAAGTCACAAAATTCGAAGTTCATATACGTCGTCTCGCTCACTCTAATATAGCTGGAGAGGCACGGTATGATACAGAATTTCGAATTTTGTAGTAGCCCCCCAGGTAACCCAACAACATACCTATGTGAAGAGTGGTAAGTTCAAGGTCATTGGTAGTGGCACATGTCACCTTAAATGATGGTCCGGGGAAGCACCCATCTATAACTTCACTTCGCCTTCGACTTACTCTTCTAAAGTTCAACAAAACATTAGCTGTTCCGCCATTAACGCTTAGGTATAGCTACCATACTTAGAGCATTAAGCCAAACAGAGGCGTCATGCGCTTTCATATATACCAAACTACCTTATGGTTATAAATATAAGGAAATCAATGTCTCTTGATTAAAATCTCTTTTAATTTTAATGTCAAATCTTGCATAACAAAATATAAAAAAAATACAATTTTAAATTTAAAAACAAATTATAAAAAAGGTCGGTAGTGTTCGCGACCGTAAAGCTATAGTGGGTTTAAAGTAATAATGGTGGTTATAAAGAAAAAAAAAACGTAGTCCTTTATCTCACGGTTGAAAATCTCTATGATAGGGACTCAATATGCCTCCCAAATTCCATATTTGTATCTCCAGTTGTTTTTAGGTTATGCGTTGTCAATAACGGTAGGTATAGTACCTAAGTAGACAGTGACAACTATAATGTCTGGGTCCCGTGGCAAATACATCTGATGGGGATACTTCGCCAATAATACATACATACATACTCACGTCTTTATCTCTTACGGGGTAGAGTGAGTCTAGTGTAATAAGACCCAAAGACGACACTTAGCATGACTGTTGGCGTATTAGTGGATAGGGGAAGCAAAATAGTGATGGCTTGCTAGTCACATCGCCTATGACATGATTCCTAAGATTTTGCCCATTTCCGCGATGTGGTTTTACCATCTATAGATACGGGAAAAGGAGCAATTGGTACATTCTGTGTTATTTCTTTGCTCCCAGACCAGCATGGAAGTTAGTTAATAAAAAAAACTCATCAAAGATGCTCATCATCTCTACCTACTAACTCTATCTACCCCAGATAGTTCAAGGTTTTAAGAGCTATCCTATCTATTATTAGGTACAGTACTGCAAATGTTTTTATCAATCACGTCACTATAAATTAAAAAAAAAAACCGTTTATTCGGTCCATAATATGCTAGCTACAAATGTCCTAGCCACATTATTAGTGGATACAAATTAAATCTCATGTTGCGTTTGTACTATTTTCTGTGTACTTCTGTATTTTTTTAATTTTTATGTGCAATAAAGAGTTTACATACATACATATAATTTCATATTATAAATTAGGTACTTACAAATTAGTCATGGCAAGTTAATGTCCCACGTCCCACAGTACCATCGAACCAACTGAATCCTGACCCATCGTGGAACCTTGTCACATTACTGACGTGGTGACGTTACATTAAATTGACAAGTAAAATCGTTGTGACGTTTACTCTGAGAACGTTCTACCGTAGGGTTGACCCTCAAGTGCAGGTGGTTACAACTGGGTTCACCTTGATCCAGTGTCGGATGAGTAATACAAACAAATTTCACACACACAGCTTATCATATACTTATTGGTGGAATAGGGGTATTAACGTCGTTACCTCTCGAAGGCTTAATACTCTAAGGCATAGCTAGCATACGAGATAGTGTTGCCAGACAGATTTATAGGGGTGTGTATAAATCACGAGGGATGCTGCGTCCTACGTCTTGAGTTTAGTGGGGCGGGTTTTTATGTATCGCGGAAAATGTATTCTAGAATGTTCTTCAGGCGTTGGTGTTGCAAGTTCTAAAAATGTGAAATATTAATGACTAGCTATCGAAAACTAATTTGTAGCTCTGGAACTACGTACCTACTTTCGCGATACAAAAATTTGCTATGATCAGGGTTGGTGTAGCTTTCTACCTGTAAAAGGTTTTTTCAATCGATTCATTTTCATTAGTTCTAGACTCTCAAAACACAATAATGTAGATATGTAACTATGTATAACTCTTTATTGCTCAAAAATACAATAATTTTGCAGTCATAAGATGAACAGATGTACATACAGAGATAATAAACCTATTTGCAAAAAAACGAGCACCCAAAGCTTTTCGCACGAGTTATTTCAACCATAGAACACTTGATATTTTTTTTTATTGTTGGTAATGAGTAATTCCCTAAAAATCAAAATAAAACAAAAGTGGCTGTTTATTTGCAAAAGGGCTTATTTATTTAAGATTTCGTTAAACTACTCTTAAAATTATTCCTGAGTATTTCAGCGGGTGGTTCGGTTACTTTATTTGTATACTCCTGTAAAAAATTTCATCGTAATTTTGCATTCAAAATGAAGCGACCCCTTTGACACTACTACACACACACTTACACTTACACTTACACATGTGTAATGTATTGTGTAAGTACACTTTGAACGTCGATGAATGCTTGGAAACCTTGGTCGATCACAACCAAAAAATCCTGAAAAGCATTTACAGGAGTGTTTTCTTCAGTCATACATACTAAGGGACGTGATTTGGTTTATGTTTATTGAAGTAATATATTGTGGCTAACTACTTGGAGTATTAAACTCGGAAATCCCTTCGATTGGAGGAATATAAGTTCTCATATGTTTGTTTTTGTCTTAGTACAACTAAAGCGTTTTTATACAAACGTGCCTGCCTATCTGCAAACATATCTTTATTAAACAAATTTATTCCTCGAAAGACTTTTGAAACAATCTTGCAATTACCGTTGTTTTACTTGAAGTCTGGGAGTTATGACTTAAAGTCCCTGTTAGCATTAACATCTCTTAACTTAGCGAGCAGCCAGTTCTGTTTAATGTAGGTACTTAAATTGTATGGAAATGAAATGAAATTAACTAAGAATACCTATATTGAATCGTAGTGAGAAAGTTAGTTTATAACTTAAATTAATTTACAACGCTAGCTTTTGTGCTGACTGACTAGGTAGGTATATATAGGTCTGCCACCCTACTTATTGAAAATCTTTTGCACGTCATAAAATATAATGTCGAAAAGACGTGGCTGGCAACTTGAAAGTTAGACTTTAGCGACATATTCATTTGATAGGAAGTTGGATAAGTGGTAGAGACCACTTATTTGGCCAACCGTACCTACTATCTACATAATTATCAAAAATCTGTTAAAATCAGCTTTAGTGGTTGATAACTGTATCGCCTTAAAATTTATATGAAAGATGACTACAAAATCCTTTTAATTATCGTGCATTTGTGGCCTATTTCAATGGGCGTTAGTTTGGTTTGGTTTTCTACTGCAAGGCACAAATTACTTTTGAAAGAATAAACGAGTATCGTTTTAGACGAATCTGTTGGTGTGGTTCATAATAATAACAAGAGTCATCCGGCATCCAGCATAGCAGAATTATAAAACTACTACTATTCTACCCTCCGGTATCCATCACGCGCGGCGCGCGACTGAACGCACACCATCACACTCCCGCCCAAAAAGAGAAAAAGAAAATTTAAAAAGCGAACACTCCCATTCCAAACCGAGGCCCCGCCCTCATAGGCCGCCCGCGGATGGGGTGAGCCAATCGGAACGCGTGTACGGCCGAACGGCGGTTGGAAATGCCGAGTAGAGCCGAGAGAGGCCGATCGTGCGCGAACAACAAAAAGTGTTGGGACTGGTTTGGTTTAGTGTCGGGTCGCGTCCCATCGACGCTGCTCCCGTCGCCGCTCGCCGCGCCGCGCAAGCGCACACCACACTGTTTTGTTATTCCTACAAATCCAAATTACGAACGGCTCAAACAAAACCCAACATTCTTGGTACTTGTGTGTGATGAATTTTAAAATGAAACTGCCAAAGGCATGGAGCGCATGATTTCAGTGTGTTTTCAATACTCAGTGATAACTAGTGATTGTGATCGACCGAGTGATACGCTATTGATAAGGAAAATTAAGGTATTTATGTTATAAAACTTATAATTGTGTGTAGATTGAGTGATGTTTCTTGTAAGAGATTTTATCTTCTGATAAGAATCAATAACAGCTCTAGGAACATAACTAGATGACAGGTCTACATTTTATCAAATCTGCATGATTTATCATGTCGAACTTGAACATTATATTTCACTCAACAGCTGAAATGTACCTATTTTGGATTAGATTTTAGGATTGCGTCGCGTTTGAACCACTTTGAAAAACGGCTCTACATTTTAGCAGCAACGTTACTTAAATACAAATATACCTACATAAGTACCATAAATTATACTGAAACTATATAGATAATTCATTAAATAATGACAATAAAAAGCGATACAATGAATATTTAATAAAATCATAGAGCCGGTTGATATTCGCCATTTTAATTTTTAGGTTAGGTTGAGCGATCCGACGGTACAAGGTGGCGTGTTGTTCATTATAAAGTTATGTAGAGCTCAAGACGGCTTATTATAATGTTAAAAACGCGTCGTAAACATTATTATTTTGAATAAAGGTGCCAACCTAAATATGCCAAAATTTGGTAGAAACATAGAGCGATGTTTTAAAAATATATTTTTCAACAGAATTCATTATTATTTACTATTTACATGTTAAGATGATATATTTTTTAATTATAATTGACGTTTGAAAAATTATTTGCTTAATTTTCATAACATTTAACAATGTGAACTTAGACACAGATACAATCTTTGAACTTTTGCGAAAGGTAAATAAACATAATTCGAAAATATACAGTCCCATACATAATTGAAAAAAAAAATTGTTGTTGCCGTAATTGTGGGACATGGTTTGAAAGAAAGAAAGATAAAGTTTATTTATGACAATCACAAAAAGCAGTTAAAACAAAAAACATATAAAAAGCAACATAAAAATGAATTGCCACCACTCAGCATTTTGCATGAAAGAAAATAATGAATTAACTAAAAAAACATGCAACTCAGGCAAAATTGCGCGGCAGGCTCTAATTAGAAAGATAAAAAAATTAAAATAATAATTGGGTATAATATTTTTCGTTTTGCCCATCGGCAAGATAATCAATTGTTCCGATAGCCAATGAGAAGCTCGCTAACAAGTGCAAAATTGATAAAATAAATCCTTTTATCTACGGCTATATCGGACAAAATCACGGCGATATAAAGATAACTATTTACGCAAATATATTATCGGTTTAGTGACAAACAAGATAATGTGTGGAAAAAGCCTTCAAGAAGCGAAGAAGTTAATAAATATAGGTGTAATCCATATCTCCTTTTTTTTATTCAATTAATAAAAAACTAAAACAGTTATGTACCTACCTACCCAACTAGACATAAAAAGTAGTTAGGTATAGTAATTAATAACATTATCTCTATTAAATTATTTTACAAAAATAAGTGCGATTTGTCTGGTTGTTGAAGGTATTCAAAGTTATATGGATAGCTATATCTATACTTCTGACTATATCTATTACGAGTGCTTACCTACTTTGTAGGACTTACTTAGTAGTATATAGATAATAGTAATAGTAACAGTGACGAAAAACTTCGTTAAAGAAATACATTATTATCTTCGGTGACCCCTTCTTGTACCTAGACGGGTAGGTAGGTTACTAAAAAAATATTTAAATTTACCTCCTATTCTTTTTAAAGAAACATTATGGTAGGTACTATAATGCTTTGTCTGCAAACTCATATGTCAAAGTTAGAGATAGACAGTTTAATATAAAACAAACTGGCATTTAGTGTATCTAAGGGTGTTTGGGTAGGTACCTATTAAGTAGGTACGTAGGCACATTTAAAAATGACCTGTCTTAAATAAAAAGAAAAAATAAGTCGGACATTTGAAGCCGAAATATTAACTAAATGTTCAAAGCTTTAAGATTTCACTGCTACACACACATGAATTAATATTTTGACGATATAGCTGTTTTTCACTGATAATTATTAATTGTTTTTACTGTTTTCTTATTTTTGTCTTTCCGATATCGATCTAAGTATTTGGAAATTGCAATAAATATTGCTGGCTGGTTTTTAGTATGCGTCACAATCGTGAACTCCATTGTCATTTCAGTATCAATTTATCGACGCTCAATCACAAACTGAGTTAGTTTTCACTGGTATTTTCTAGATGTAGCTTATCTCATCTGTGAAATAAAGTCACTGGATGATCAAGGGATAAAGTCACATTACTAATGATTGCACAATAGCAAGATATGTTTCAATGCTATGTAAATTTAACTAGGTATATATAGATGACGGCAATAAAAGCGAACTATATTTTTTTGGCTTAGACTCAATCAAATATGAAATAGCTCTGACTCTTAGTTCTCATTTAATTTCATCTAAGTGCGGGCTCTTATGGTATGGTATATTTAAATAGCAGCAAAAAGTAGTAGTAGTACATACACACATACGTATATCACGTCTTTATCCCTTACGGGGTAGACAGAGCCTAATGTAACAAAACCTTAAGGCAGCTTAGCATGATTAAGGGCGTATAGCTGGAAAGGGAAATCAAAATAGTGATTGGTTGCTAGCCGCATCGCCTATAACATGATTCTTAAGACTTTCGCTCGTTCCGTCGATGGGCTTTTGCTTTTACCATCGACGCGGGAAGAGAAGCAATTGGTAAATTCAGTTTTTTCTTTACTCCCAGACCTGTATGGAAGTAGTAGTAGTAGCTTCAGATATATAGAAGGTGCTCTCAAGTACTTGAAATAAAAGACTTGTTCTGATATATTTGGATACTTTCGCCGCTATGGCTATGATATAAATATGGGACGATGATTGACCTAGAGGGACATTGGTAAAAAGTTCTTTACATTATTATATTTATCTCAAACATCTTATCCGTGTTAACCCAATTCATTTCAATTTTCACTTCTGGCACAGACCTCAGCCTATCATTTTATAATCAGGTATATTTCATGTGACTACATATTGCAGGTAGAAATTAATACTTGCACTTAGCGCAATAATTTGGGCTCTATATTTTACTATGGAAGTTTTTGATTGAGGATACAGTGCATTATGTTATAGGTATTTTCTGGAACATAGTTTACTAATCGATAACATATTTAATATGGTGATTTTCATTTTTCCATATCCATATTGTCCCAGAAACTTAATAAAATCATGCTAAATGAGGTTTTTTATTTTGAGCTTCACGGAGGGTTACAATAGGCTTCTTAGTCTAAGATCTGACTGATCAGTAGGCATAGGTCCGTACCTTGCGGATCTTAATTAATTTTTTATGGCTAATCCTGTTGTGGATCTAAACTAAAACTGAAGTTTTGGATCTGGTTCGTGGTGTTTTTTTATAACAAATGCAAATTAAATGATTTCAATTGAAAAACTGTACTAAACCAAAAGATGCCTATACTGTTTTTTATGAATAGCTAGCTTCTGCCCGAGATTTCGTCTGCGTAGAAAAATAAATATAAACCTCCTCTTGAATCCGCATCAAAACCCGTTGCGTAGTTTTAAAGATATAAGCATACATAGGGGCAGACAGACAGACAGCGGAAAGCGACTTTGTTTTATACTATGTAGTGTAGGAACTCCTAGGTAGGTAACGCCTAATACGAATCGATTATATAACTCCAGAAAACAGGAAAGCAAATTACTTCACAGTTTCAATGTTTGTGTTTTTTTAATTTAAAATCCTAACTGACTAATCGGACCACGGAGTACGAATGATACTATTAAAATTATATGTTCAACAATTATCTTTCCTTATCGTAGACACCTTCTTAAAATGTCCTTAAGCAATCGTAACATATTGCATTCAAAGATTGTTTGTTACCTTTATGCTGCTTATAATTTAAAAACCAGGGAGAAATATACCTACCTACATAACGTTGTTTAGTGGAACGATAGAGAGCCACAGTCATACCAACATCTAGAGGCTTTCGTCTTGTACAATTCGAAATATTTGTATGCCAACAGCGAGTCAGATATAAATAAACACTCGATATGTAAAAGCTATATCGAATGCCAATGTCAATGTCATCCCACACGGTTTTCCGAGAACCCGGTAAGGTTCGAGCTCTGGGATTGGTCAGTGCCGGAGTTCCAAATTTGAATGCGCCGCGAGATGCGCAAACGCTGATCGATTAGATTACGATAAGCTTGTGTGTTATATAACGTTTGAATAAACGTCCGCCGGATATAGGCACCTACATTAGTGTTATGAATACTGGCCGCTCATAAAAATAGACGCCATCACTGTTTATAAAAAAATTACAGACTTCACTTGTTTTTGGAATTTTATTCCTATTTAGGCACCTTCGATCCGTACAAGTGCGATGCAAGTTATGTGTAGAAGACTTAGAGATAATATAGTATGGATAAAAAAATATATAAAAATAATTTGATTCCTCTTTCCACCCAACGCCCATAATCTTGTTAAACGGTATTTAGGTTTTGTTACCTTAGGCTCTGTCTACCCCGTAAGGGATGAATACGTGATTTATGTATTTATTTATATTAAGTTAGATTACGTTAACCTCACTCACTAAGTGACAGCGCAGGATTGCCTCAACCTGTCAAGTAAATGGTAATATTTTGTCATTTTCCACTTGAAGACTCCAAAGTGATTGGCCTTGCCTTGTAAGTAAGATGTTAATACGGACTGACATCGCATTAAGACCTGTATTTGTAAATCCTTCTTAATTGCACACAAGCGGTACCTTCATCAAATTCTTAGCTCCTAAGAGGTTTTTTTTAATCAAAGGCATAACGCGCATAGAGAACGTCATTTTTTTTGTTTTTTAATTTCAAATCAATTTAATTACCTACTGCTTTTGTTTAATGAATTCAGACCATTTGTTAAGCACCAATGAACATCGGATTAAGGGAATTCCATTATCGAAACAAATCATAGGTTATACATTATTCAAGTTATAAAAAAAGCGTTCGTTGAAATTAAACCATATGCTAATTTCCTTACACAGATCAACTATACAATTTATTAGTAAGTAAGTAAACCTTTATGTTTTCGGCGAAAATTGTAGGAATCATGTTAAAGGCGATGCGGCTAGCAACAGCAACCCATCAATATTTTGATTCCCCTTTCCATTTACATGCCCGCAATCATGCTAAACGTGGCCTTTAGGTTTTGTTACCTTAGGCTCTGTTTATCTCGTAAGGAATAAAGACGTGATATGTATGTAAGTATGTATTAATATTTTTGGTGAAGTTTTTTTTACTGTTTGTGAACTAAAAAAGTTGGTACGAATACGTATTTGTGTTTCTTCTTTTTCTTAAATTCAATTGTAAATACGATAAAGTTCTACATTGGCTCAACAGTTATTTTATTGCGCTCTTTTCAGTTTTTAGAAGTTTTCTTTGTATAACCTTTGTACCTGAAACTAGTATTGTCGTCTCATTTTAAAGGACAGTGATGGTTAAGAATTAATTCACATTATTTGAATTTCGACTCTACAATGGCTACTCGAAGTTATATTTCATTTTCTAATCTATTTAATGAATAAAATATTGTAATCATTTATGTTCCTTGTATAAATAAGATTAATTTAGATTGTTTGAGCTATTTTAAAACTATAATTATCTTTATTACACATAAACGGATAACTCACGTATAAAAAGTCGAGTGATGCTCGACATGTTTCGGACTATTTCGTAGTCCTTCTTCCTCTCGTCGTCTCCTTCTTTTTCGTAGTATAATTATCTTTATAAAGAAAGAAGAGAAACAGGTTTATTTCATAATTATTTCGTATTTAAGCAACATAGGTAATAAATGATTCTAATTGTGAAGAAACATCTGCGTCTGCATTGATTTTAATATTGATACAAGCTTCTGCCCGCGACTTCATCTGCGTACAATAGTCTTAAAAACTGATGTTGATTGTATAATCTGCAATAATTATTTACGTCGCCACTCTAGGCAACTACCTGATGTCTATCGCTACCGCGGGAACTGCAATTTTCCGGGATAAGAAGTAATCTATGTTTTAATCTAAGGTATCAGCTATCTCTATTCCAAATTTGATCCAAATCCGTCCAGCAGTTTCGGCGTGAAGAAGGAACAAAACACACTCACATCCTTACATTTTCACAAACTTTCGCATTTCTACTCCTACTTGAGTAGGATACCTAAAAGGCGTATCATTACGAAATATCGACCATAAAACTTGAAGTATGTAAGTCTATTTTTTGATCCCGCCCCCGGGAGGTCTGTGGGGGATCAATTATCTTAATTGGAAGTTGCCCTAATCTTAATAAGATACACACGTGTCGGACGCGTCAGTTAAGTGATTTGTAACTTTATGATCACAATATTTTGGGACACACTTGTTTTAAATACCTGTGTAATTGATTGGAAATAGGAGACGGAAAGAAAGTGTTGTTAGTAAAAACAGGGTGTGCTTATATGTGTAATCACAATCTTTCTTAGCTGAACATTCGTGAATCTGTTAGGGACTCTGAGTTGGTGATGAATTCATCTAATTCTGATTTAACTTAAATTTTGACAAACCAGTTTCAAAATACATTATTCGAAAGTGGTAAAAATGTGTGTAGGTACAGCTAAAAAGTTAAAGTACCAATTACATTTTCGTCTAATTGATATTGAAACTGTAATTTTCTTGCAATAGTGCAAATTGAAACACAAGTGTAGGCTTGTGTTGAAGGTTGTGCTTTTACAAATTGAGCATCTGTTGTTTTTTTTCTGCTATTTATGTTTATGGTGTCCTTTTTTTCTAAATATTCCCGAGAAAGTCTGAAAGATCTTTAGAATGTATAGAATAGTAGAAATAATTATACATATAAAGAAAATAATAAACTTATGGCAGTGATCATGTATTTTTTAGCTATTTACGTTTGTTTTGTCCTTTTTTCAAAATTCCTCGAGAAAGTCTCAAACGTCTTTAGCAGTGAAAAGAAATGTACCTATGAACAAAATAATAAACTTACGGCAGTGGGTGTAAAATCACAATGTTTATCATTGTATCGGGTTATAGGCAATCAACGATGATTTATGGAGCGAGATGGGCTACTGCTTGATCACGATCACATCCCGATAGCGTATCGTGCGCACACGCATCGATCACTGAACGACCGATAGCTTTAGCAAATAAAGGTATGGAGGCTTTTACGTGGTCGCGGGCTTAAATGATTGGAAGTTATTTAAACTGAGTACTGATTTGCAATCATATAAAAGCAGACCAAGAGAACTTTCTCTTCCGAGCAGCACGCGAAGGGTTTTATACCACAGTAAATACAATAAAAACGTATTCTTTTAATTTATTGATTTATTTTTTTGGCTCGTTTGCTGGTCTGAGAGCAAAGAAAAAACACAGAATGTACCAGTTGCTTCTCTTACTGCGCAGATGGTAAAAGTCCATGGAGGGAATGGGTGAAAATCATAGGAATATACTACGGCTACACTACGGCCCACAATCAAGCTAAACGTGGCCTTTAGGTCTTGTTACCTTAGGCTCTGTTTACCCCGTAAGGGTTATAGACGAGATTTATGTATGTATTTTATTATTAGTCATTGTTATAGCGGCCACAATAATACACATTCTGTGAAAGTTTCAAGTGAAGTTGCTATAGTTCATAGGCTACAGCACTGTGGCAGACGGAAAAATTGACGAACATACAGACTGACAGGGAGGCTTAGTTAGCACTAATAGAGGACATCCTTTGGGTAGGTCTGGTAGGAAACTTGCCGGTCTATTTAGAAAAAATAAAGCATTTAAGGAGACACGAAGTTTTGATGTATGCAGGCAGCAGTGAAAAAATTCTGGCTAAAATTGTTTTTTTTTTTTGTTTTTAGAAAAGTCAAAGTATTCTTCGATATCATGCACGTATTATTTATCTGAAGCAGTGACATCAAACTTATTTAACAACATGAAATAATTAAAAATGAACAATGCGTAATATTGCATACCTAATTTCCTTTTGATGCAGCATTTATCAATATTATCAGAGATATCGCTTCCAAAAATGTAATTTGCGATAAATATGTGATTTCTTTTTTGTTTATCTTCAAATCCATTTTCAGTCGATGGCCAGATAACGTTTAAGTAGGTTGTGATGCGTTGATTTGATTTTGGTTTAAATTGTCACTGGAATTAGATTTATCTGACTAGTTGAATTAAGTCGTCTTATCGAATCTTAGTAATATTGGTGAGTTCGGTTGACTTTATCTACAGTGTGTCTAGTATATGTCCTTCGTGTTAATCATTAGCCTGGGTACTATTATATTAATTTAAGTTGTCTTGACTAAAGGAGATATTTGATTAAAATGCAAGTATAGGCACTTAATTATTAGTTTCGTTTCTTTTGTTTTTCTATACATATTTTAGTCATGAATAAAATGTCAAATTATACTTTTTAAAAATACGGATGCAACTTACTGTCTTGAGTAAATAAAACTATACTCGGGTCTTCAGTCGAAAAGACGACAAATCTTATTCATATAAATATAATTGAATCAAAATTTGTCGTCTGTAGTTTTATTAGGTACGTAAATATATTAAAAAGATCTAGTTAGTAGATTCTAGTACATTAATTAATTGCTCAAAAATAGCATAATTACTCATTATTATACGTCGTGATTCCGTCGTTGCATCTCGCTCAAACACTTTGAATGTTAACTAATTTCTGGAAAGTTCTGGGTTCAAACTCCGAATCATAGGTATTTCAGTTTTTTATTCTTTATTTTAATGTCAAATTCAGTGCAAGTGTTAGTTGTGTAACAAGTAGTAGGTAAATAAGTAAAGTTTGCAGTTAACAATTTTTTAAGTACCTGCTATTGATACCTTTATGTGTTTCGGTTAAGTTATACGGTAGGTTACGAAGTAATAGGTGGAATAGTTACTTATGACTGAAAACGTGGATACAGAAACGGTCAAGAGTGAGTCGGGCTCGTGCAGGAAGGTTTCTGTAGTATGTAGAAAAGAAACTGTGAAAAATGGGTAGGCTTATTTTTTAAGAGATGTGGGTACTTATAATATTCTTTTTAAGCGCAAATATTTTATTTGGCTCTGCTGAAACTCCTGAATTCTCAGTAGAACGAGGGTCGAAGAGCATACAATAATAGTTTAAAAGACACGTGACAATTACCATGTGCAAAAAGATTCGGTTACGTTTTTTTACTAGCTGTTACCAGATTTTCGTTTGTGTGGGCTTCATTTTGTGTTCTTTAGCAGTATTTAGACTTTTAATGACCATCACTTTCCTTCCCAACAAAGCCTATATGTTACTTACCTAAGCCTAATTCAAATGTGAAAACAGACATAGTTTTTTTTTCTAAATCCCCAGAATATTACGTTTTCTGATATTTTTCGGTCCAATGTTTTGTGTCTATTTATAGACGTATATAAACTTGTATTTAAAACGGTAATAGTAATACACATTCTGAAATTTTTGGGTGCACAAAAGATATAGCCATGTGACAGGCAGACTCACAGACAGACAGCGCAGGCTTATAAAATCCCGTAACATCTTTGTGGCACGGAACCCTAAAAAACATTCAATGGACGGCATACCTATCTCCGTGCGCACGATTTTCCTTCAAGGAAAAACAAATTTTAATCTATATCTTTAGTAGTATCTGCATCGCGTGCGCACAACCTCATGACATATGTACACATGTGCGTCAATAGTCATATCTATCGGGAGCTCCAGATGCGTTATCTCCTAGATTATAAGTATGTTTATGGATCTTCGTGTGAAGTTTACCTTCTACACCTACTCATAGGCCTATCGTAGATAAACAAAATAGTTACAATAACTGACTTAGCAGTTTCGCCCGCGCAGATTAAAAATTGGCGCCCAGGCGTCCTTTTCCCGACACTTCTGTCAATTATAACTGTCAATTATAGTCAATTATTCTATAAATTATGTAGGTACCTAAACCTTCTTCGTGATTACTGCATACTGGTAAAAACCACAAGAAAATCTGTTCAGTTCTTTTATAATAAACAGACAGATAGGCGATACAGAGGACATTGTTTTATAATATAGTTAGTTTGTAGTGATAGTTAGGTTATACTTGGGTTATGGTCTTTTACAAGTGTATAAATGAAGTATCTAACTCGATTTAAAGATAGTTACAACTATTTACTTAAAAGTGTATTTTCATAAGAAGCCATGGGTATTAAAAGTATTTTTTTTAAATAACACAAAATATATTATGAAATTTAGCAAAAAAAGTGTAATTAGCATTTCTAATGAGCAAAACAATTCATTTAATTTTTTATTTTGCCAAGTAAAAAATTAGCATTGTTTTTAGAGACTTCATAGCATTTAGTTTTGCTTAATAATAAAAAATGGTTTTAAATTGCCAAAAATTGTTGGCTACCGGTGCCTTTAGTGCTCCATATCTTATCAATGGCAATAGTTTTATCTTCAGTAAACAACGCTAGACTTTGCTGTTGTCAGGGTGTCTGCTGGATTATCAGGTGCATGAGAATTAGATTCACTGAATAGTTTTGTCGCATGCGTTATTCTACGCTATGGTAGGTATCATATTTTACAGAAGCTAATTGACGATTAAAGGACCCTAACCTATTTTTTCATACATTCGCTGCGGAGTTCTTTATTCATGCCCTTGAAATTTTATCTAAATCCGTCCACCTATTTTAGCGTGAAAGAGTAACAAACATGCACATACAGATAGATATACGAACTTTATCAACTTTAATATTAGTATTATTTATAGAAATTGTATAGCTCTTTAAAGCGCGTTTTATTTTCAAAGTATTTTGTTAAAAAACATTGTAAATTATAAATATTTACAGCATCGTATATCAGCCATTTGCTCAACTATTTTAATGGTTCATATAATGGTGTGTAGAATTCTCGTATATCAAGTTGAGATGCATTTTACCATAAGTAGCGAATTCCTAATGCATGTTCTCAGTTCTGATAAAAAAGTGAATAATACAGTAGTTGGTGTTCAGTAAAAACCGGCCAAGTTTTAAAACGACTCGTGCATGAAACGGTCCGTAACCGTAACACTTTAAAGCGGCTATTTTTTGATACGTACATACATACATAAATTACGTCTTCATCCCTTACGGAGTAGACAAAGCCTAAGGTAACAAGACCTAAAGGCCACGCCTAGCATGATCGTGGGCGTATAGGTGAAAAGGGGAATCAAAACAGTGATGGGTTGCTAGCCGCATCGCCTGCGGCCCGATTTTTGAAAGCACATGTGTGAAAATACCACTCGAAAGTAGTGAAAAATTCCGCTGAATTTTAAATACAATTAGCTTAGAAGATACCTACTTACGGCTCTCATTAATCTTGCGAACTAGTCAAAAATTTGATTAGAGCTATAGTTTTGAAAATATAAACAGATTTATACCACTTTTGAGTGGTACTTTCGAGTGATGTGCTTTCAAAAATTGGGCCCGTGGAACATGATTCCTATTAAGATTTTCGCCCATTCCCTCGACGGGCTTTTACCGTTTACACGGGAAGAGAAATAACTGTTACATTCTATGCTTTCTTTACTCCCAGACGAGCATGGAAGAGCCGCCATTACCATGATTATTAAAATTTTCAAATTTGGCATAAGTATAACCGTTTATTTATAACTATATAAGAATTTCCGAAATTCCCAATGGATGAAGAATAAAATGTATTACTTACACTAGCTGAAAACACGTAGCTTTTGACCTGAAATTACACTTGATACATTTTATCGTAAAAAATAGTGGGATAGCCATGTAAGTAAACACATTTTTCGTCAACAAAGTTGCGGGCGACGGTTAGTGTAGGTACTTATAGGTAGTATTGATAATATGTTTATTTTATAACACAAGTATATTATTGAAGACTGATTTTAATTCAACATTAGAATGACTTTGCCAGTTTTATCTTATCAAATTTTAAATTTTGCATGCTCAGCTAAGAAATTCAGACTAATAGCTATCATAGCATATTCTATTCTATTAAACGAGCTATTTTGGTACGTATCTATAGAAAAACAGTCTAATTTTTAGGAAAACGCGTTTTCCCGGGCTTTATAAACACCGTTTTATTTGATCAAGAACTGACATATAAATAAGAAATCTATATGACTAAAAATGAACCGTCGAGAACTTCCAAACGAGATAATTCTTTTTTAGTTGTGTTTGTTACTGTTTGTAAAAAGTAAAATTAAAAAAAAAATTGCAACTCGCGCGAAGCCCCGAGCAACAGCTAGTTATAAATAAAATGTACTATTTGCCTTGAGATTGTCTAATTATAAATATGATAACTAAATGTGAAAAAATGCCGTGTGTGTTATAGCTTTATTGAATTTCACAACAGCTCTGCTATTGTAATTCCTTCCATTTAAAAAATACAAATTTCCTTTGAGACCTGTGCGCATCAGTTTATACAACTCGATGGGTACCTACACATCCTATTGTTTGAATCTTTCCAAACGTTTCGTTTGGGTTACTGGCCAGTAAAACGTTAATTGCTTTTAAATTGGCGTTTAAAAAACTAAACTAGTTCAGTAACCGAATCAGCATTAGATACAAATTCCCTTCGCCCACAGATATCTCTAGGAATTTAGTGGTAATAAAAATCACAGCTCGGTTGGCAAACACCGTTTAATGCGCGGTTATCGCTTATCGCGGCGATATCGAGTGTTGTTCGCGCAATCAGTTAATCAAAGTGCGACCGAGTCGATAGCGCTGACGACTTTCGATAGCGCACCTGTATTATCTTAATTGATAGTCTCTTTTTGTCAAAAAGCCGACCCGTGGATTATATTCAGTTTCCTTTGAAGTTGCGCAAAGCAGCAGCGAGCAGTTACATAAACGAGTGATATCCTTTGTTTCAGATACGCTCGGACCGGGCGCGGACCACGTGAACGATGTTGACACTGAGCTCGGTCGCGATTCAGTAATCGACTACGCTATTGACTGTTGAAATGCGGATAGGGGAGCGGACTTATAGTGCGTGAGTGTAAAAGCGATGCATGGTTTGTGAGGTCGGAGCAGCGGTCATGGACATGAGCGGAGAGGGTGGCGGAGCGGGCGCGGGGGCGGGCACGCTGCAGCAGCGGTGGTACGAGAGCCGCGTCAACGGCAGCCCCGTGGCCGGCGACGTCAACTCGGGCGGCGACGGCGACGGCTTCTTCCACTCGCCGCTGGAGGGCGGCCACCACAGCCGCGCCCGCTACTACCATCAGCAGATGCACCCCTCCTATTCGGCCGCGGTCAGCTCGCATGGTAAGTTAAAACATAATGCCTACTACTGATTTGCCGTAGAACGCCTTACACCTATCTCAGCACTCTAGCTTAGATTCGAAGTCTTTGCCTCATATGTATGTATTTGTTGAGTTATTAATAATTTATTATGTTTGTAATTTTTGAAGCCGAAATGTAGTTTTATATTTAGTAATTAATCATTTTAGTTAGGTATTAATTGTGATAATGCGGTACGTGCAATATCTTATGCCCGGCATCATCAAAATTACAATAATAAATGTTGTTTTTTTTTTGTACAAAACTAAGACAGTAGTGAGTGATTCATTCAATTCCTAAGTTCTAACAAGAACTGTCAAGCTACTCGCATGGAAGTTGCAAGCTTATAAATATTTGTTCGACCTCTAATTTGCGAGGAGCTGTCGTCAGCAGGTAGCTCGCTCCCATGAACGGAAGGCACCGTCCATCGCATCTTATCGTCCATCTGACTATATCTCTTCAAAACTCCACAATTAATTCAACGGGCCGGACAAGTCAAAATCGCCATTCTGTAGGTGACAGGTTAGGTAAACACGATCTAAAATGGACCCGGGTCCCTTAAAAAAAGATGCGTTTTGTTTTTTCTTTTGAGGTTTAATTTTATGGCGGCTATAAAGTTTTTCGTGGAGACAGGTGGCTCTTCTTTATAGTTTAACGAGTGGCCGGGCGCGGCGGAAAGTTCATCTAGAGCGGGGTCCTTAGGGGTCAGATTGGCGTGCGGGAGGCGAGGGGGCGATTAGAATTTATTTAGCGGGCCGTCGGTAGTGATGTGACAGTTAAGAAACTGTGTCAGTTCTCAGAATCGGAACTGGGAATTGATTTCGTCGCGTTCACAGCAGTTATGTGTGTTGGTTTATGCGGGGCGGGGCTGTTTGTACGCGTTATCGTGTAGTGTCGAGTGTCGGGCTCCTTGTCGCTCTGATTACATCTGGATTTGGGGGATTCATTTGTGAAGCAACACCGCTGACTCCATTACACGTTACGTCGCTCGAAACATTGATTTCCACAAACCGATTACTTCGAATCCCGTTTAATTAAACCCTTACTTGTGGTCATGGTCAAAATGTCTTTAGATTTTGGATTATGCCATTGGTTATTTTTATTCGTCGGCTGTAAACCGTAGTTTTAAGTGTACTGAGGTGCACATAAACTTGTTACGATGACAACAGGGATCGTTTTCACCGCGGACATTTTACGACCACGAGACGCGCCGACGCCGGCCGCCGACTTCAACCAGCTTTATTCGTATCTATACCTACTACTTTATTTATGTTAAACGCAATATTATTACGGTAATTGCCACTTACAATCATAATACATAGTCACTAAACTGTACTAACCACCGGTTAAATTTAATTGAGGCCTGCTCCAGCTCATCCATAAAAAGCTAGACTCTTTCCTGTTCCTAATAGCACTTAAATTTTTTATCTATTGTTAATTGGTGCTCGGCTAAAGGAAAGTAATGCCAATGTGCAACTAGGTGAAAATTACAGTTATACCTTCAGTGAGATGTAAACTTTATCAATTAAGTCTCGATCGTTTAGTCAACTGCTCTAACCAGTTCCAGATATCTTTGTAAAGTGGTTAGCTACTTATCTAGCATTAAAGTCTTAATTGCTAAGTTCATAGTACTCGATCGGCATTTTTGCTGCCTTTGCCCTTGGTGTTAAGTACTAGTCTTAAATAGTCTCCGCTCTGTCTAGTATTAAATACCTACGACTTTATCTGATTCTCTTGAAGTACCCTATTCTTGTGACTAAGCTAGGAACTATATGTTTAAGTCTAATTGTTTTCTCTCAAATAAGTCCAAGTATAGGAGGACTTTGGGACCCTGATGTTAAAGGATATAAGTGTATCATAAGAATAAAGAAGTGCCTAAGAAACTAAAATTTAAAGCCAGTAAGAGTGTTAATCGTTTCCAAGTTGTCATGGGAACGGTCCCTCGGTAATTCGATACGAGTCCTCCATTTGACACGTTCGTTTGATTTATAATGCAGCCACCCGATTGATCATTTGGTGGATAGGTATTTGTTTTTTCAGTTTACGATTCACTTTATTGTTACTTTTTTTTATGTAACAGTCACGTGACACCTCTAGACTGTTAAAAGAGAAACTATAGTTTATGTTGTGCCAGTGTCTTTATGATAAAAAACAAAACACAAAATGATATGGTACTTTTTTATTTATATATTTGGCACACACACACAAATCATGTCTATATCCCTTACGGGGTAGACAGAGCCTGGGGTAACAAGACTTAAAGGCCACGTTTAGCGTGATTGGAGGCGTACCTATAGGTGGAAAGGGGAATCAAAATAGTGATAGGTTGCTAGCCGCATAGCCCATAACGTGATTCCTAACAATTTCGCCCATACCTACCCTCGAAGAGCTTTTACCATCTGCGCGGGCCGAGAAGTATCTGGTACATTCTATGTTTTTTCCTTGCTCCCAGATCAGCATGGGAATTGCCTGTAAAAAAAATGCTGCTTAAAAATGTTCAGTTCAATTTCTCTTCACCGTTAAAAAAGTAAATGGGTTAAAAAACTTCAGAACTGGCAGCATACAAAACAAAGAAGAAAACTCAAATTGAGAACGTCTTTTTTATTTGCGTGCGTCTACGTCGTTGAAACTAAAAGAGTGAAAACAAGTGACGATCGTCGTTTTTTTAAAACCTGAACAAGTTTGGGCGACTAGCTAGACGGCAAATGAGATTTTTCCAATTATCCCGTCTATGATACAAGACAGACTGTCTGGCTCATCACCACCGTTGGCTTACTATTTGCAGCAGCACACTGCGTTGGCACTTTGCGTTCTGTGAATTAATAGGTTTACATCAGTTAAATTGAGTAGGTACTGTTTCAATACTCGTTAAAATAATTGTCTCGAATCTTTGCAATGAAATGTGAAGTTACGTGAAGTAAAACCAATGTTTTGAGCTTTTAGAGTCAGATTGACAGTCACAAAAAACTTTGCTAACTAACTGCTGTTCAATTATCCAAACATAGTATAAATTTAATGTATGTAGTCTCAAATTGCATTCTAAGTTACTAAACAAGCGTATATTGTGTTGCATTCCCCACAACGATGCAAATCATCAATTAACTGAAATGAATCTCGACGTCGAATTAAAATGCCCTCTTGGGCCGCTTCTAATTCCATGCAAACTAGTCTAAATAGGGCACTAACAATGTACCATTACATAGGACCATCGTGGGATCATGAATCCTAGCTCCTTTGTGGCCGTTTGGCAAACGTGCGTGTCACACGTACATGGTGCGTGTGCTCGTGTGTGCGTGCGTACGGACCCGCAGATTGGTGCAATTAGTCCGGGGGGCGGGGCCTGCGTGCGCGCAGCGACATCTCCTCCCTGGCTGGCGCTGTGTGCGTGGAACGCTAAATTATTTAAATTAATCGAATTTCGTCCGTTCTACACAATAAAATTGTGTCTCATTTTAGATGTGTTTTACTACAAAAGTAAACTACCTACTAATGTGCGACAGACAGATAAATGTCTTATTTATTTAAATGCTTGTCGCATAGGTGAATTGCATTAGTATAGATTAAATCCATGAAGTACTAACTGTTTAATCACAACTACGAACAAAAAAATGTTCGTTCGTTTTCCAACAAAATGTTAATTCCAGTTCTCTGGTCCGTAAAACGAATAGTGACATTTAATCTAGTAAAATAATAGATTCATGTTACAACTCCCCAAGTTTCAAATTCATAAATCACTTTAAATTAATCCCTCGACTGAAAGTATTCGTGTTTGGCATGCACAAACAAAAGACGGAGTGGCTAAAAACAAAGCTGAAAGTGTAATGAAATAACACGAACCTGCTAAAACACATGTAGGTAGAAGTTATCTCGACAATACGCACCAATGCGCTAAACTTCGCCAATTTATGGTTGTACTGACGCGATGGCAGGTGCTAAAAACAAAACACTAAATAATTGAGCTTTCCTTCATAACACAGAAAAGGTTAAAGCTTCCGTTTCTAAATTAAAACTATTAGAATTTAAGTATCTAGTTTCATAATTAATTAGGTACAAGTATTATCTGTGTATGATAGGTAGGTACGGATGACTGGATATTGAGTGTTTAGTGAAGCCGTCTCGAAGGAAAAATTAAATCACGATTTAGTCGCTAAATCTGGTACCTACAGAGCTTGAAAGTTTTAATTACACATAAACGGATAACTCACGTATAAAAAGTCGAGTGACGCTCGACATGTTTCGGACTATTTCGTAGCTCCAGGAAGAAGGACTATGAAATAGTCCGAAACATGTCGAGCATCACTCGACTTTTTATACGTCAGTTATCCGTTTATGTGTAATTATGATTGAGTCTCACGGTAGTTTCATCTTGAAAGTTTTGTTCATTTTGACAGTACTAAATCAAGATTTAACTGTTTCCCGCAATGAGGCAGTAGTCTCTGATACCTAAGTAACAGTAGATATAAAATCTTTAAAATAAAGCCAAAAACCATTCCTACATTGAAATTCGGCATACAAATGCTGGCAGCATTGTTTGTAATCATAATCAATTATTCATTGTTTTGTCTTGGCCGGTATGCAATCTATACTATGTAGGTACCTATATCTATCTCTAAGTGTACCTACCTACTAATATTATAGAAATGTTTATGAGTTTGCAGTTTGAGTTTCATTTGACGAAGGCGGTTGTGGATATGTTATTTTAAAAGTCACATATATTAATTAAAATTGTCTTCGTTTTAAATAAGTGTTGTAAATCTTTTTAACTAAATTTGGATGTAGGAGTACCTAACTACTCAAAATTCGAAGCCACTCATCCGATTTTAAAATTTCGTCACCAGTAGGATGCTACTTTTATTACAGCCCCAATGCCTATTACCTAATGCCTATTATACCAGCGCTGGCTGCAAGGCCAGCATTATGCTGAGATGGGACCATTTCGTGATATATATGTCCTTATGTTTTTTACCTCTTTTTCTTGTCTTTGTAACTATTATCTATGTCACGAATAAATGTTTTCTTTCTTTCTTTCTTTCTATTACTTTATCCCAAAAAAGCGCAAACTTCCCAGGGGAGGCAGACACAGTTGCGAGCAACAGTTTGTGTAAAATTATGGTTTTAAATTATAATTTCTAAGCACTGGTGTTCTCGCCGGTACCCGCATAGCTCACGCGAACGGAAATGGGGTATTGCTTAACTTTCCAGACACAGCCGAATACTGCTAGCACCAGACGAAAGCAACCTTTACAACTTCTGCTGAATGTGGAAACATGCTGTGGATCGCAGTTTTTAGTACCTACTATCTATTCATCTCTCTCTCTCTCTCTCTCTAATTACAATATTTGGATGCTCTAATTGCTAGTAGAACTTGAGTTAAAAATCGTACTAATATTCAAACCCAGATCCTCATCATTCCGTGATGCATGATGCGGATCTGGATTCAATTCCCGGCCATAGCTTTACTTTTCAGATTTTTCTATGCGTTCTAGTTTTCAGCGTCTTAGAAATTAAATTTCTAACGACCAGGTACAACCGTAAAAAAATAAAATCTAGAAGTAACAATCCTTAATTGATTTGATAATATTATTAATGCAATATCTTGGGACAATAGGTATACGTATCTATGGGTGTTTGTCATTCTTTTACGCCGAAATGGCTGAGATTTGAATGAAATTTGGCACTGAGATAGATTATAGTCTGGAATAACACAACCACTTTTACCCCGGAAAATTGGGTATATCCCGCGGGATAGCCATAAACAAATTCTTCACAAACTTGTCTCACAAAGTTTACAAAGTCGGCAACAACTAGTATGGCAACACTAGTATGGCAATCTTACACAGTTTAAAAAAATCGCTAAGCCACTGCGGCGATGACTGTATTGTGATGCTGGTCCAATACCAAGCAGATCGCAAGCATTTTATGATCGACATCGATATTCGATGGAATGAGTCGATACTGTCTTGCAAAACTTGTCCAATTTTGTGTCTAAAATGCGACGGTAAAAAATCGAAAGTATTAAGCAGGAGCTTATCACGATTAATTAAGTCTAAGCCGGCCCGTTAGTCATTAGAACGGCTGCGGCCATACTGCCGTCACAATACATTAAACAACGTTTTTAGACGTTGTCGGTTAAACACGGACCAGGGCGAGGGCTTTTGAAGACGGTTACAAGCTAATTTGGTTTAACATTAGACACTCTTTTCTTTTCGAACTTTCATTCATGTCATTTTTCACAAAGAAACACATTTACTATTTAATAAGAATCTGTAGGCTTATTACCTAACTCGCTCGCAATCGCCATCATGTTCATTTTGACAGTTCTTGTATGAATGTGACAGCTAGCTGATTCCGATGCCAATTGTCAGCCCATACATGAACTGTCAAAATGAACACGATGGCGATTGCGAGCGAGTTAGGTAATAAGAACACTGTTACTTTTTTAAATTTGGAAGGTAGACGAGTAAGTTGTTACCGCTGCCCATAAACAATTCGATTTTCGAGGTTCCTATTCCTATCGTATCGTCCCTTTCACTCTCAAATTAATGACTATTAAAGTGAGCGGGACGGCAAAACACGAACATCGAAAATCGAATTTCGGAGCATAAGGCTTTGTCCCGGTTATTTTACTCTCCGTACCGAAACACAACAGTGCTCTGCTGTTGAGCGGCAGTACCTATTAGCTCGTGTGCCGCAATGCAAATACCAAGTTGGCTTCATATGCTTGAAATCACGAGCTATTTTTGTCCCTTTGTTGCATTCTGTTAACATGCTACTAAGTCTTGTTAGTGTAAGGCCGCGCGTGGCGCTCGTATCGATTAGCCCACAGGGTTGCTAGCTTTCAAGCTTTTATTTCACTGGCAATGTTTGTTTTGTAGTTTCTATGTGTCAAATCCTAGTGTTGCTAGGGGAGCGAGTCGAGTTACCTCCGCTTGTGGTCAAGAGCTGCGGTTCGGTGGGTCCGTCCGAGGGGAAGAACAGTGCTTGGTCCGGTGCACCCTGGGCATCGGTTAATGATTTCCTGGCAGATTCTGAGGGATATCATTATCCGTTAGCTATGAGCCCGACAGGGGGGAGGGGGAGGGGGAGGGGTCATTGAACCGTGTTCTACCGTACCACGTTCCCGATCAAATTTTAATACAATTTTTTTGCTGACTTTACTTTGTCAACCAATCTTTCAAGTAAATAAAGGCGGTGGAAATGGAAGTTATTGGACTTGTAAGGTCAGTCTTGAAACAGGTAGTTCTACGAGTACAAGGTCCGTCCGGATCGTTACCACCGTCTTACTCGCTAATCCTGCCGGCAGGCAGCAGTGCTTGCCCTGCTGTGTTCCGGCGTGGAGAGTATGACAGCCAGGTAAAATTACTGGCACAAGAGGTATTCTATCCTAGCCCTCTAGGCTGGCAACGCATCTGCAAAACTGTAGTGTTGCGGGTGTCCACGGGTGGTGGTACTTGCTTAATATCAGGCGACCCACTTGCTCGTTTGCCATCCTTGTCGTATAAATAAAGGACAGTTTCTGAAGAAATGGAATTGACTATATTTACTAGTTGCTCTTCCTAATGACTTCTTCTGCTTGTCGCGTGTTTTTTTCTCTTTCCCGGGAGTCAAGTAGGCTACTTATATAAAGATCACATAACATGGCATTCTACAAGAGAATGAATTTGTAGAATCATTTGACTAGTAGACCAAAGCTTGTTATGAAACAGTATTTTTCAGAAGGAAAACTTTGTATAAAATTTTACATAGAATGTGCCAGTTGCGTCTCTTCCCACGCAGATGGTAAAAGCCCATCGAGGGAATGGGCGAATATGATAGGAAGTATGTTATGGGCGATGCGGCTGGCAACCCATCACTATTTTGATTCAATTTTTCACCTATACCCTCACAATTTTGCTAAACGTGGCCTGAAGGTTGCCTTAGGCTCTGTCTACCCCGTAAGGGATAAAGACGTGATTTGTGTATGTGTGTACGTGTGTAAAATTTTGCAGGTACCAGGGGTTGTCAACCCTGGGTCGGTAGTTATAGCTTTATAGAAACAGCGGTTCGTTACAATTAGAAAAATCGATTGCTACAAAACAGAAGAGAAACAACTGTTAGTTTTATTGGCCGTTCCTTGAAAGTTTCTGCCTCGCCACCGTGCTAGCAGGTGACCTAATTAGTTAACTTTTACAACCACCGCTTGTTCCGTTTCATTTCGAATCATCAGAGTTATTTAACAGTACGCTCTGAATAGATACAGTACCGGTCGAAAATATATCACCTTTGTGTTTTTTGTGTGAAAATAAATATGGATAAATTCAATATTAAGGAACACTTGAAACTCGGGCGCTCTAAACCTGTTGCCTTTAAGTTGTGCAAAACGGTGTGAAATGATTAAAAGTTAAATAAACTTACAGGTGGACTAATTATAACAACAGTAATAAAACAAAATAAACACCAACAATGTAGCGTGTTTGTTTATCCTTAGTTAACTTTCTTCCGCCCTTATGACTTTTAATTCTATCCAATTAATAACCTCAAAGTTGCCTACGTCACCATGGCGCACTTAATACAATGTCTGCAGTTCCCATAGACTTTTTTTCTAATCGCTCATTATTAGGTTCAATATAAAAAAGGCCGGGCCCGCTCGACTGCGCCGACGCCCGTCCACTAAAGAACTTAATGTATTCATTTTGCTTTTATAGCTTTCGCGTGATTAACTTTGATTGATTGCATCCAAATATTGATATTTGATATTAAAATCTGTGACCGTCGCTGCGCGAGAGAGACGGAGCTATACAAGGCTACAAGTGGGAGGGGAGGACGGAAAAATAATAATCTGCGTTCATTTGACATCGATATGGTAATGAAACTACTTTGATGCCAGTTTCAATAAGCTGAAATTGAGACAGAAAGCGCTTCAGTTGGGTTAACTATTACCGTTGAATACGAAATAATCGTATTGCATAACAGATAATAGGGCGCTGTTTAGTGATGAACGATTTTGTGGGCAGGTATTTAATAATTGTCGCCGTCCAATTTAGAGGTCGGTAGGGTGTACATTGTTTCCGGTCGGTTGGCATGGTGACGGTGATGCGCGGCGAGCTTGATGGATGAAGGTAGCGCAGGCATGCGGCTCAGCCACATGAATTCGTGTACTCAATACAACAACCACTTTACCGACAATACGTACACAATCTTTACAAACTAACCTCTAATTACTCAACTATAAGACTGCACGTCGTTTGTACAGGGTCGCTTACAAATGAACAACGAGATTGCCCAAGATGTACGTAGTGTAGATGAGTCGGTGGTTTTGTCACGATTTGTCATACATCGAACTGCGGTTACGGACATCCCTCGAGGATGCTTGTTCTAACGCAAGCAGAAGTTATGAGAAACATGCCATGGGAAAGATCATTCCGGGTACCGATAGATTATCCGTTTTTAATTGATAATGCTGTACAGCACTCGCTTAATGGAGATCGTGCAGAGGAAAGTTCACTTTTACGTCGAAGCGAGGCTCGGGCCGGCGAGCGTTCTGCATCACTCCGCTGACTAACGACCAGCGGCCGACTTCTCGGTAAAGAGGTGCTTAAATTTGAAAAAGCTGTATAAATTAATACCATTATTTTAAGCAAACATTCAGACGCCGAGTAAATTGGGGCTCGAGGCCATAAGTTGCGTGGTGACGTCTACGGTACACCGATAAATCGCCGAGAAATTACGATTTAGGTATTTTTTTTTCATTAAGGCCATAAAAATTTTTGCTTTTTAAACATTAAGGCTGACCGTAAACGGCGTTAAGCGGCGTTCCGAATGGAAGCCTATTTTCGCAGCACATTACAGAGGATGAATGATTTCCTGGCCGGCGTGAGTTATACGCCGCCGCGCCGCTACCGCGACACAGACTCATTACTAGCCCTCAATAAAGAATGGACACTCCGCGCTAAGAAAGAAGATATCTCATTTGTCTTTCTTTGTTACGAATGCCGATAGGCATCTGTCTTGCGGTTTATCTGCTACTTCATTTCGATTTCTTTACTGCAATGCCCATCAAAGGGCACCTTGCCTGAGCTCCAGGTCAATGATAATATCATTATGCTGCATTATTGAATTAGTCATCTCTTTAAGCATTCAATTATTACAGTGGCATTTGCATGCTAAATACGTGCTGAGATTAAATAAACTATTTGCACTCGATGAAATTAAAATGACAAATTGCTATTTAGGAAAAGCTGTATAGTAGTTTAAGATGTATAGGAATTAGGTATGCATGGCGCCAAAAATGAAGGTTAGTTAAAAGTAGCGTAGCATGTCCCTTCTGTTCGTGTTACAGTTAGTCTGTGCCAGTCTCCACGGTCCGTTGCTTCCCTTAGCTTCGATCCGGACCTCTTGTATTCAAATTTACCGAATTAAAATAAGCCCTATATTCAGTACCGTGTTTATGCTATGTACCAATTTACAGCCTGCATGTTCCCTCAACCAACAGACCCACATTACTTGCTACTAAACTTCTAGAATAAACAGTTACGGTGGATTAGAAGGTAACATAAAACCATGGTAATTGTTAATTCTTTTGTATGCATATTAGCTTTTAGAAATATTTAAATACTACATTTTAGTTCCGATCCAAAGATCAGATAATAGCTTTTTAAATTAGGATACAAAAAAATAAAGGCATGTTTACAAAAATAGACATAAAATAGGTTGAAAGAATTATAATTTGACCCAATGCTTGTTTTTACATGTATACGCCAGAGCAAATGTTAAGTTAACATACCTTGGTTCAACTACCGCAAAAACATCAGAGCATAATTATTGTAGAGCTTGTTGAAAAGGCTTGCGCGGGCGCAGGTCAAATGACCGTCATCAACCGAGAGTCGGGGCTAGTGCAGCTAGCAGCAAACGTGTACGGCCAGTAAACTATGCTACATGTTATGTTGGGAGAAGTTAAACAACACTATCTTGTAACTAAAAGTTCAACTTTGTTATTGGAACTTAGGTACTGTACATTTTTTAAAATTTTCGACAAATCTTTTAGGTTTTTCGACTGCCGGACTGGATTTAAGAAGGCGCTTCAAGGGTACTTGCGTTAAAATGCTATAGGCTGAGTAAGCGTACCTACCATAAAAGCAATTTTTTTTTTTTTTTTTTTTTTTTTTTTTTATATGAATAGGAAGGCAAACGAGCAAGTGGGTCACCTGATGGTAAGTGATCACCACTGCCCATAGACACCCGCAACCCCGGAGGGATTGCAGATGCATTGCCAACCTAGAGGACTAAGATGCAATGCCTCTTGTGCCCGTAATTGCCCCGGCTGTCTTACTCTCCACACCGGAACACAGCAGTGCAAGCACTGCTACTTAGCGGCAGGATAATATTTAGGAACTCTACTTAAGTTGTATGTTATTCTTTTGCAAACTTTGGTCAATATTGTGATAAAACAAAGGTTCGGTCATAAGTGTAACGCTTTAAAAAAGAATTAAACTGACGTTAAATAAAAAAATAAACGCTTTGAAAATCTTTCCATATCCGCCTTGTCCCCGCGGCATCTGTCTCGGTAAAAATTCTTTATCAACAATCAGTGGAAGTTCAGGTGTTTCTAACCACGACACCAACTGACGCTCTTCGGTTGCTTTTTATTCTAGTTTTTTCTGCGACAATTTTGAAAAACGGGTCTAATCCGCTACTTATGTTGCCGAGCTCTTATCGTTGTACAAATGTTCATGCAGTTGACGCGTTGAATTAATAAAAGTTGGATAAGCATAAGTATGAGAATTCAATTAATTCCTCACGCAAAGCTACTGTTGTTACAAGTTGTTAGTATATATATTCGTAGCAGTATTACCTGTCTGTGTTTCTTCCATGTTGGTCTGGGAGTAAAGAAAAAATAGAATTTACCAGTCGCTTCTCTTCCCGCGCAGATGGTAAAAGCCCATCGAGGGAATGGGCGAGTCTTAGGAATCATGTTATAGGCGATGCGGCTAGCAACCCATCACTATTTCGATTTCCCTTTCCATCCATACGCCCACAATCATGCTAACCGTGGCCTTTAGGCTTTGTCTACCCCGTAAGGCAGGGTTTCTTAAAGTGTGGTCCACGGACCCCTTAGGGGTCCGTGGCATGTCTATCAGGGGTCCGCAGTAGGTCAGTTAAATGTAATCATATTTATTAGGAAATTGTGTCGTAAACTTGACGAGACGCATCGTCGTCGTCGGGCGAATCGAATCGAATGTTAAACTAAATAGGTACATAAATAACAACAGAAAACAAAAAGGTAACTATATATATAAGCGAAACTAGCAATAAAAGATTTTTTTTATTTAAATAAGGTTTTTTATTATTTCCCTAAAATATTTTTTGAGAGGGGTCCGTGAAGTTGTTTAATTGTGAAAGTGGTCCGTGACTGCAAAAAGTTTAAGAAACCCTGCCGTAAGGGATACAGACGTGATTTATGCATGTATTGTATTTTATCTTAACGTCTTTTACTACTGATTCATTGAATTGAAATTGTTGCAAGAATGTCATCATCTCAAGTCAAATTAGATCAACAAAAGTTTCCTATCTAATGTGTCATACTGGTATCGCTTATCTGTACGCACGCGGTAAGGCACGATCGTCATCTGTCATCGGGTACCGTAATGCTATTGATTAAGTCCACGGCGAGGCTTGCGCCCGCTGATTTATTAGTGCAGATTACAACCTTACACGTGAAGTGCGCCAGTTTATAATTATGCCAGAATAGATGGCAAGCTGGGGCGCTTAGCTTTTAATGCTACTAAGAATATCTAGGCACATCAATTTTCGGTTATGGAAGTTAAGTTCGGTGCTTTGTTACGCCCGCTATTATTTTTGACTTGACATTCGTGAACTAAGGACATAAGACTGACCTTAGATGTGATTTTGATTTTGATTTTGATAATAACATGCCTTTTTTAGACAAAGTCAAGGGACTTAGAAGGGTTTACTTTCAAACAAAATTACAATCCTTAGATTTGAATACTATAGAGATACCTCTTAAGAAATAATCCCTAATGTACTAAGTAACACTTAGAGTTTAAGTTACATTGTTATTATTTTTAAGCCGACGTAATCATAAGATGTATGGCTATAAAATAAATGAGATAAAAAAAAAATTACAAGCGAATTATGCAGGTGTAGCATTTTTTTCTGGCCGGCTAAAGTGGCAAAGTGACAGGTAAAGACAGGCGATTGTTAAATTAACATAAACTTAGCACGCGTTTTAACCTTTTATTGCTTTATCCTATTTTCAGTTAAACAGTTTTTTATTTACGGAGAAGTGAATACTTTAATGTTGTTAAATTCCAGTATTCCCTTTCCGCATACGTGTAAGAATATCTAACTAGACGGTAAATAATTACAAACCTAACCGAATGATACGCTCCGATGGATTATCGATAGCAGTAACACGATTATAGCTTCTAATGAAAATTGTAGTCGGTGTTCAGAGAAAAAAAATGACGCGTTAATCTGCAGAAATACATTAGCATAATATAATGCAGTAGTGAATAAAAGGATTTACACGGTGAATATAATAATAAAATATTAGATAATATTGAAGTATACGCTTCTAAGAAATGCCAAGAATGTGTTGTAATTAGGTACTTGTCGCAGAATCATGCGGTGGCTCTTTTGGCAGAATGTGACACATTTGTTGTTGGGTAGTATTTTATGTGTATTTGGTACCTAATTTGAATTTCTGTCAACAAATGCATATCTTCTTCTTCTAAAACGCTTTCAAATCGGTTTGATACTCAATGGTTACTTGTACCAACTAAATACTATGTTTCATTAAATTAAAATAGAGGAACACTAACTCCTCTCTCAATGAGGTCTGACAAAAATCCGTTTGACTTTGTCGAGCTTGCTTCAATGTAATGGGTACAATAATCGACTTCTTTGTTATGAAATAGTCTGAAGGTTACTAGACCCCGGTTACGAAGGTGAGATTAAGTTATAGGTTGTTGACGATCCGTGAACTGGTTGGCGCTGCGTGCCCATGCGCAGGCCCGGACTGGGCGGGTAATGCAAATAGACTTACGTCAAGACAAACTTCTACAATTACATTTTATTTCCTGCCAACTGGTCAAGGCATGGGTCCCTGATCGCGTGATGCCACCCCGTTTTTGCATTTGAGCTTTGCTCTATAAACTAAAAGCGTTTAACGTCACTTTTCTCTTTTAATTAATTTTGCTATCTGCTTCTACCCGTTTGATTTACGATGCTTTTAAAAACGATGAATATAATGCTTTACATGTTTGCCTGATTCGTTGATTGCGCTAACGCAATAAAGACCAGTGGAGCGGATTATAGTTTTATTCCCGGCTTAGACGAGCGTTAAAATAATAATATGTTCTGCAAAAAATCATATCGCATACGTGGCTGCTGTGTTGTACCTAATTGTAACGGGATTCCGGCGCAACTCCAATCAAAATATCAGCTCCTAGTAGTCGTTTTTATTGTATTCGAAGTTAATCGGGATGAATTGGAATTGCTGGATTGGAGCCAGTTAGCCTATAATCAGGCGTCCTTACTGGCCGTGGATTACATATTGCATCTCGGCAAATACACATTGTCATTGCGACCCTGCACGTTGTCTCGCCGTATTTTTCTCCCGATACCGTAATGCGCAAGTCACGAGCGGTTATGTAAGCAGGCTGCCGGCCGGCGCCGTCATTATAGGCATTATTGCAGGAACACTCGCTCTCTCGCCCGGCCATTGTCAAGATTGTGGGGTCAGAGAGACCCCGACGTTAACCAACTTGTAATTTCGCAACAACTATTCCTGTAACCCAATAAATCGTAGATTGTAAAACAATTTACGTTGAAAATTCAAGAGGAGCTCTCGCGTCTTATATCACGGTTAATGATAGGCATCGTGACCGCTCCACGGTTATTAATTATGGAAATGATTATGACGACTCATATTCTACTCAAGTCGTGTCTAACGCTATGCTAGGTAAGTACGGAGGTTGGAATTGTCATAATGCTATGACGTAAGTATTGTTTGCGTGGAATAGCTGCCTCACCTGCTCAGAACGTGCCGGTCTCTAGGGCACGCCTTGCCATTCACTAAGAAAAAAAAAATGTTTTCCTCAAACGACTTGCTATACGCATGCCGGCAAACTTGTTTGTTGTTTCATTTACCGAAATTTTAAGTCATTTGTGTGCATGTTACTGGTCGGCTCGCGTGTAAAGGTAGATAAGATTTAGGGAGCGTCACTTTAAGTAGTAGTTACGGTAACAAATGTTTCCAGGCGTTTATTTTGGTTACGAACCTTCACGCTGATAAGGCCATGCTGACCAAATTTATCAAGTGCATGAAAAAGTCGTGGTGTTTTAAAATTAAGTTGACAGTATTACCTACTAAAGCAACACCGGTTCTTTATTCAACACTAAGAGAAGAACTAAAGGTTACACACTAGGTAATAGATACAACAAAACAGCTAAACTATGAGTGGTTGTGGAATCATTGATTACCGTATCTAATACTATGACTCACATTCGATTCACGATGTCTTGCTGTACAATCTTTATAATAAAATAACTCAGATGTTACTGCGTTGGTATTGCCTTCTCGGTATGCTCTGCTTTACCATTCTACTGGGGCTCTAACCAGTTCATCAGCAAAACTCAAGAAGCGTCAAGTGGAGCGGAAATTTTGTGTTGGCAGGCAGCGAGTGCGCACGCCGGCGGCATGGCAAAGCTGCGCCGGCGGCTTTGATCTCTGAATCACAAGTGTAACGTGACATATCCGAGCTGCGGTCGGCCACTACCAGAACTGTTTTACGCGTCTATGAACATGGTTTTTTGAACGGTTAACTGGGCTGAGAAGTTGGAACGTCTCTGGTTTTCGCCAAGGAGGCTAATTCAGTGCCGGATTGAAGAATTTTTAAGTCTTTGTTTTCTTATTGGGGAAATATCGCTTGGTAGAGTTAAAGACCAATCCTTATTGATAAAAGTTTAGAGATCTGAAGCAACATTAATATTTTGTCTGACTTTGGAAAAAGGAGATGTCAAAGTGACAGATACAGATAATCGTACTTACCCTTTCACGAATCTCTTCCAGTTAGCGCGTTGGAGTTTTTCGTATCTACCTAAATCGGTATTTTTAGGGTTCCGTACCTCAAAAGGAAAAAACGGAACCCTTATAGGATCACTTTGTTGTCCGTCTGTCTGTCCGTCCGTCCGTCCGTCTGTCAAGACCCTTTTTCTCAGGAACGCGTGGAGGTATGAAACTGAAATTTATATCAATTACTCAGGTCTACTGTCCCTTGAAGCTGTGAAAAAATCAAACTTCTAAGCCAACGCAATCAAAAGATACAGCCGTTTATGCCGCAAATTTCCGCAAATTTTCAACTCTCAAGGGAATCAAAACCTACAAGGTACTTCCCGTGAACGCAGAATCTTGAAATTTGGTATGAAGGTAGGTCTTATAGCACAGATTAAAGAATAATTGCGAAAACCGTAAATGTGTATGTATGTCTGTATATAGCAGTGACCAATATAAAGTAACCCCACACTGCGTACATTTTGCTTTGGAGCAGGGCTCTGCTTACACTGGTTTAAAGATATTTATAGATAATGATACAGAACCCTCGGTGCGCGAGTCCGACTCGCACTTGACCGGTTTTTTGTGAAATATTATTAATCTAAAATCATGATCGAACCTAATCAATAAACATGATTGAATTCTTCATCGAAACCAAAAGCTGTACTTCCTTCCTCTTGTCTCAGAACCAAGCTCATCCATTGACAACTCGAACAATGAAATTTTATTAAAAAGCAATAACAATAAAATTCGTGTCCGGACATTAGTAATGTTAAGTTATTCTCCAAACACCACTTAATGAGAAGTGATGGGTTCGTATGAAAATAAAATAAAAATACAATGTAGGTTCCAAACTCGGTGCATTGGGTATGCAGGGCGCATGCACTTAAAATTACATGTCCTGTATGCAAAGAAATTCCTGCCACGACGACGTAGCGGCCGAGAAGAAATTGTCCTATCATCTTTAACAATGTGGCTACTATACGCGACTTAGGTTACCTCGTAAAACGTTCGCGGCATACTTATACTTATACCTAGACCTAATGCTATATGATCGCCGCAGCAATGCTTGCGGCCCGTGCGCATACGTGCATGCAAACGAAGCCACCGACGCTTTTTGCAGAGTTCACTAACGATTGATATTAAGTATTTTGAACACAGATATGCGCTTCGTGTTCGGTTGCTCATTAAAAATGGCGCATCGCTTACAATTACGAAGGGTCTTCACCTCTGAAGCGGGCGACTAAGAGCTATGATTAATTATTTGTTATCACCAAAACGCTGTGTGTTTTAGTGGTGTTATCGTAATGCCATAACCGTTCTATAGCGCGGCTATAAATCACTAGCAGACACCCACGACGATCGACTGACTAGTCGTCGACTAATCTGGGGCTTAACGGCTTCTGTCGAAACGAATATCGATTTTGACGTACTCGAAAAAAAATGGAATGGGAAGTAAACAAACTAGTTTTATGTAACGTGGCTTATTAATTTTACAGCGCATTCGTGAACGGTTACTTATTAAGTAATAAAACTGTTTTTTGTTGGAGTAATAAACGCCTTATGAGATATTATTTAAAGCCGTTTAACATAAATGTGTTTCATGATTTTTTAGATGGGTTACCTATAGTGAAGTGCTAGAAGATGCAATCATTTAAGCAATTAAGTTTTTAATGAGGCCAGCAATCCATGATACTTCCGGACGTCCCCAAAAAATTATTTTCGATGCAACGCGCGATGTCAAATTTTTCCATTCGTTATTGTTATGAAAATTATTTTCGTCTAATCGAAGGCAGCGCTGTCGCCCGCCACGGCACTGACAGCTTTTCCGTTCCCCGGCACTAGTTGTTATTCCCGGCGTCACCTGTCACGCGGCTCGGTAGCACAATAATAAGAATTGTAATATAAAAGCATTATAATCCAATCAGAGGAACGCGAGGTGTGACCGCCCGCGCGCCCGATTTACCATTCGGCCCGCGACCGCTCCGATCGTAAAATATTTTCGGCTGTTACTACAACACTAAAATGTATTAGGAATAAACGGAGACAATGACACACACATCGTTTCAATTGTATATTCATTATGTATCTGTGTTGTCACGCGTTGGTGCCGGGTTCCTCGGAGCTGGCTCTCAACGCTTTTCTGAGGGAAACCCGTCTAATTAGCGGATGGATATTTGCCGTTGATCCGTCACGGTTGTCTCACACGCTTAATGATCGGATAATTAATAACACACGAAAACTTGGAACCAGTTCAGGAGAACGGAGTAAGGCGTTATAAATGGCTGCCACATGATCAACATGAGATCATATTCTAGTAGCTTCAATATAGAGTCAGCGTTGCGTTAAACAGAGTCGATTGTAGCTAATGTTGTTATTACAAAAGTAAAAAAAGAGATTGTTTCAGCTTTAGTAGGCACCTAAAATACTCGGCGTCGATACGACGATCAATAAATTAAAATTAATTCGGCGTGCGAACGGCGAGATCCGATACGCGATACCGACGCCTACATTTATCATTCGCTAACACGTCGGACATTTCACAGGGGACGCTCGCCGAGGGAACGTAATCTTTATTACAACACCATAGAGGTCAGCTAGCCGATGATTGAGCACGTAATGATCTGTCCCTGTAACAAAGGATAACTCGTCTAAAGACAATATGTGGAAGGGATAAGATGGCATGCGTGAGGTAGTAAAGTCAGCAGCACACGCACGGGCTCGCCGCCTCGCATGCGGATGCGGCTGATGTCACGGCTTGCAAATAAACCGCGGCAGACTGGCCGACGCGGCCCGGCGACCTTGCTAGCCCACGAGAAGGTTCTCACGATGCTCGGCTCCCGTGCCTTGCCCAGGAACTCAACACTCCTATAGACTAAACGACCGTTCTGTACGCACCTAAAACAAGAGCACAAAGCTACACGTTAACATTCTGTACTGTAATCAAATTGGTATACTCAAGGGGAAGTAATTGCACTTATTACCGGAAGACGTCATGCTGCGTGGCGCATCAGAGCGCAGGGCAGCGCACATTAGGGGTATTCTATACATACGCTAGTTACGAGGCAGTTTAAACCGAAAGGGGCCATTTTCGCCGCAAGCTAAGGAATAAAGGAGGGCGCTCACTTTCGATTTAACCACGCCTCAAAATGTTTGTGAATGTGTATGTAAGGGGCGGTTAAATGAAATTAAAGCAACATTTTACTGTTCATTAATACCTATTAGCTTTATGAATAAGTTATTCGGAAGCGTAACACGTTTTCAGCGACTTAGAAATTATAAATACAGGAAGATGATTTACACTGTTCTGTTGACCAAGAAAAAAAAACGAGTTTTTTTGCACGTTTTATTATGTAACTTTTAACAAAGGATAATAAAATGGCGTATAATGAAACCCATGTGTCAAATAAAACAGCTGAACAAAATTTTAAATTTCGTCAACGCGAAAGGGTTGTAAAAAACCGTTACGGAGAGTAAACACCCGTAGCTCGTGAATTTAACAACACTAGCAGTGCCCTGTGGTGTGATAAGATCTGGAGTAGCATCTGCCATGGGGGCAGGGGTTCCTTTCCCGCTTCCGCGCTGTGAGAATCAGCACGGCTGCCTGATTGGTTTATGATTTTAGTGAGATTGTTGATTTCGATTAGATTCAGCAGAATTCAATAAATCAATCCGTCACTTTTTCTATTGCTTAATTTTTGCAAAGGGAATATTGGGGATTAGAGACTACCCGCTCCTACGTAGTCTTACTTACTCGCATTTACGGTACCTATTGTAACACCACTTTTTCAATATACTTTGGTCCCTGTTTCTTGATAGTTTAGATTATTACCTATTGGTTGATTACTACACCAACTCCACTCACATATTACAAAACAAACACACATTCGAGATCATGAGAAATCTACAAACTAGCATCCTATTTGCGTGGACCACTTTCTGGGCTATTCAAATTACATATACATGCGAAGATTTCCACAGATAACGCTACCAGAATCCTAATTTAATTTCCTTGCCTTATTCGTTTCGTTTTTGTTTTCTATTAACCCTGCTTAACTGTCCTGCCACCTCTCTTGTGTAAACTAGTATTGTGCATGCTGTGCTTTTCTAACTTGTTGTATGAGAAGGGGACAAAACGCTTCCATTTGCTTTTTATAAGAGTATAAGAGCTAGCTTTACAATAAGGCTTAGTGGCGCAAACAGCATATCTGGTACAATGGTTGAAAGCCCTTTTAAATAAAAAGCGTTGCCCTGTACTACGATTTTCTTTTGGTAAGCGATGTGATATAATTATAAAGAGAAGTAACGATGATGTCCGCATTAGCATACGAGTACATGTATTCGTATTCGTTACTTGTAAGATTTTTCTTTATTATGTACTGTTAAAGTTACATTTCATTAGACATCAGGAAAAAAATCGAGTACCAGCTGAAATTTACTTACGTTAAGAGTGTCTTCATTAGTTTGTTCAATGTCATTTAATTTCACAGACAGATGATAATGAGCGAAGAGCGTTGTTTCAATACTCGCGTTTCAATTGGCAAATAAAGTTTGATAGTGAACACAGTCGTAGTTTTCAAACTACCCTTCGCGTTTGTCGCTCGTTGCTGATTTGAGGTCCCGTGGTACCGGCCAGGTAGGGCATGTGGCGAGATGGGGCGATAACACGAATTATTCATACGCGTTATCGGCCCGCCATCGCCCGCTATTGTGAACACGGCCTAACGCGAGGGGTGGCTCGCGGACCCTGTCAAAACGTTTGTGTGCACTCTGCCTAATGTGCCACGGATTGATTATTGTTTTATAGTATTTGCTATAATTACTATTTGGTATTCGCTATGACTGGCAGATTGACGCGATTGTGGCTTTATCGGGGTATTGGTATTTTGTTCGGGCAAAGCGCTTTCAATTAATGACATCACTGGCACGTGTTTTTGACATCAGACATACTTCGACAAAAACTTTTTGGAATGTTATCATCATCAATATCTCCAGGCTATCGTCTCACTGCTGGGCAAAGGCTTCATCTCAGAATGAGCCTCTTAGAATATGCGTTTGTTTTTTAACCGCAGCCGGATCACTAAACCTATTCTTCTAATATGTTACTTTGAAGCTAAAAGGGTATTTCTGCGCAATTTTTTCTGATAATTCGCACTTCTGATCATGCAATTATTTCCTGCTGAGTTAGTAACATACTGACTAAGATTTGCAACAGTAACTGTTTTGATAGGACACTTGTGTAGTCTGCATGAACGGTGAGCAATGTACGGGTACCCTTCGATATAATCTCCAATAGCCAATCTCTACTGCGATCGACACCTGGCCATGTATGCGGGCATGTATATATGTTCAGGCCTATTGTGTACATGTGCTATAAAATCAATTTCCCCTAAATTTGGGAGGTCTGTTTCAAATAGAGAACTCATATTTATTGCAATTTTTTTCTTATCTAATAAAATTAATCTAACGTTTTTTTTTATAAGTCTATTCAATCAAACAGAATCATTGCATAAACCTAATTATTATGCGCATAGAATATGATACAGCGCTTCGAATAACATTTTTTACATTTAGGATGTTTATTTAATAATCAAAAGGTTGCAGTCACTATCAGTTTCCATAATTACTAACGCTACCATATAATCGCTTTGAGAAATCGCTAGTCGGGATATCAGTAAAACTATTAAGCATATTCTCGTATGAATCACATTCGTCGCCCAGCATACGTTATGCAGTAAGTTAACTGTAAGTAACCCAATATTTAGTGCCCCGCGGTGCGCGGCATGCGGCCACCAGCGGCCCCAGCAGCCCCAACGACCCCTGCAACCCCTGCGCAACCCCCGCCACCGTCCGCCAATCAAACCCGCCACCAGACGTCATTAAACCAACCACCCTACCAAACGTACATTGTACACACCGGTACATATGTTCGCTTTCACGTTTTAAATAATTGACAATTGAATTAAAAAGGGGGCCCGCGGATACGAGCTCACCATTCGTCACAACGCTGCAGGCTAAGCTAGTATTTTTTCCGCCTAAACTCCTTTGTTGTAGGTACGTAAGCTCACGTATTAACCATGTACGCAAACAAATCACCACGGTGTATAATCAGAGCCGAGTACCTACATAATTAATGAAATTTCCAGTTGGCCTACTATTTTAATTGCTCGCTGTTGTGACACGGCGCTTTTGAAACATTTCGGAAAAGAGCGGCCTTTGTTCACGGACGCGCCGGACCCGCGCCGAATTATACCCATTATTTGTTTATCAAATACGCATTAGACTCGAGAATATTCATGACCAACATTACTATATCTGAGGATGAAGATGTCGTGTGAAAGACCAGTTGTTAGACACAAATGATATTAATTTAGGTAAGCGCAGGCGGGGTAACAAAACGCCTTCAAATTATTCCTCCTAATGACGGCAAGTTTTGATGTTCCGGGCTCGTGTTACGATGCCTCTCCTATCGGTAGATCTCTGTTCGCGACGATAATGGTTACTTAAACGCTCGTAAACTCGAAGAGGTTAAGGGAATCAAAGTACGGATGCTAATGGCATCGAGCGCTTTAGTTACGACTTCAGCTCTTCGCAGTTCTTTACTTGTTTAACTTTAACAAGTATTTGTATTTCAGGTTGACATGATAAAATTGTGTGTGCAGGTCGAACGCTAAGCGGAGGCAGCGGGCAGGTGTGCCGACCGCACTTCCACACGCCGCTGCACCCCTGGCTGGAGTCCAAGGCGCTGGGCAGCGGCGCGTGGGGCGGCAGCTTCCAGCAGGAGGCGGCGCCCTCGGACAAGCCCCTCTCCCCCGCGCAGCATCACCACCCCCACCCCCTGTTCTCGTTCCCGCCGACGCCGCCGAAGGACTCCACGCCGGACTCCGTGGCCGCGGCGGCGCTCGGCCAGCAGGACTACCAGGCCGCCGTGGCGCATGCGACGGCCATGAGCGTCGCCTTCATGCAGCAGCAGCAAGAGCTGCCGCTCTGTGGCGACGTCAAACCTATGATGGGCGCGCCGCCTTCCAAACAACGCGAAGGTGCGCAGCCGGAGTCGTGTCCCCAGGAGTCGAGTCAGCCCTCCGGGGAGTACAACGCTCAGTACAACGCCGCCGGCGGCGACTACTACAACTACCAGGGCAAGGGGTATAGTGGGGCGCAACAGCAGAATAAGCCGCGCCCGAACAAGACGCGGACCAGCGCCGGTGAGTCCGCGGGCGCCGCTCGCATTGCACCGCTCGCTGGGCGCACTCGACACACACACCGCGCGCCACGCTCACCCGATCACACGCCACTAAACCAACCTAACAATACGCGTCTAGATTCAAAAGGTTACAGATTGAAGACGCGACTGCTCTCTTTATCTCCGTATCTAACAGCTTTCACTTGCTAAATTCATAGTCGTTATAATCGGCATCTAAATCAAATAGCTTGTGAGGCGTTTCAAGGCTCGTTAATCGGGAGCCTTACAAAATGGCCGCCGCGATAGTACCCACGTAATTAGAATCTCAGCTGTATCTGTTCGACAATTGCGATTTATTAATTCGATAAGCACTTGGAGATTAATATTTTGTTATTTCCAAATGTCATTGTCTTGTAATAAGTATTGAAAGTGGTCGATGTGGTCGGATAAGCGCGGAGCTCTGCACCGGGCGCCGGGGGTTGGGCGCCACACGTTTGTCTGATACAGTACACGGGTCGCTTACTGGGATTGTTCATCTAACCGATTCTAACGCTTACCTTAACAATAACTAACATTTTATTAGTATATCGGTGGAGGTTGTACTAATAAAACACGCCTAATTCATGAAATTACTGTTGCTTGGTACCGATGAGTGTCAAATTCAAACATATACTTGAAATTTTCTTAGGTCATTAGTTTGCTCAGAGTGAGAGAGAGGAGACCTGTACTCTGCAGTGGTAACATATATGGGCTGGAGATGAGATGATTAGTCAGCTAGGCGGTTGCATAGCTGAAGACATGAAGAGTGAAGTCAGTGGATGTTCCCATGCCGAGTCACTGCTCCCTTTACGCGAGCCTTTACCCGCGACCGCACAATATTCATTGTTACGTTTAGCATGTGAACCCACGCGGGCTCTTTTGATGTTGACCAAACAAACCAACTGTTTCTCATTACTTAATTGCAACTTACTATTGTTTTTACGCAATTAAACAAATGCTCTAAGTAGATTTCTATTAATTCTCAAGACCGTTTTCGAAATTAGAGTTTAATTGCCAAGTTAATTCACTTCACTTTCCTCAGTTTCATGAATGGACATTGTTACTTATTATATCGACAGTTTGGACGTTAAAGTTTTGGAAGTTTATTGTTTATGCTTTTATAACGGCGATGCAGGCGCGTGATTAGAGTTAAGGTGCGTGTGATATGCAGGTCTGTTACAATGAATAGGTAATTAGTAAAAATATCGTTTACACCTAAGCGTCGGTTATTGGGATATTGTTCGTCGTGACCTTTACACTAATGCGTGCATTGTTGCGAGCGGTTATTGTGATGCAAACTTTTCGCAATGCCAGCTCGCTATGGTACATATAATAACGAAAAATTACTCAACAGTAAATTGTGTTAACACCACATAATGCGACTGCTTTATTTCATACATATTTAAAAATGTAATTATAGCCTCTCACACTTGTTAAGCTTTGACAATGGACGGGAACCAAAAATGGCCGTCCTTTATTGTCTCACCGAGTAATGAATGTGCAACATTGTAGCCTCGTGCAGCATTGAATAGGAAGCCTTTTCAATTGTGGGTTCAATATTTTGTGAATTTTCTAATGGATTAGCATTAGCGCGGCCAGATCTCACGCGAGCGCGATTGAGAGATCTGCCTGCACTAGATAGAGATAATTTCCCAGAAGATTACAGCCAGGAAAGCGAATGAAAACGGGGCGTTAATTAAAATGCATTACACGGAAGAATTATCCGGAGACAGTTCTCTTGTCAAAGTTACCTTCGTAAATTATTTTCTCTGTCGTATTATGCAAATAATCACACGCAACAATTGCGGCCGGCGCAAACACTCTGCGATCCCAGTTACAGCACTAACTGGAGGCGAATGTGATGTATTACGTAGGTTTATTCTATCGATTTGTCTGCGAGCCAAATGGAAAGATTCAGCCATAGACTATCCAATTAATTAAACTCGGCTAGCATCCAATTTACACAGTGTTTACGCGTCGTTACCCTGTTTTTGTTCGGTACAGTGTGTTCAAATTAATTGATGTAAAAAAAATTAGCACCGTTCGCCATATACTACGCTAGTAACAACCCGAACAAGCTCCTGTACTTATAAAACTTAGAATTACCACATTAATTTAATTCGCACTTGCAGATGTTTAGACCGCCCGGGAAATTCTACAGATTTTTTATCTGCACAAATTCTAAGAATGTAAAACTATCAGACTATAAATTATCTAATTTGTATTTTAATACGCCTAAACGGTGGTTTTAATGCATTCAAAAATATGCGTTCTTTTGATCAGTAGTTAATACAATGAATTTATTTGCATAAGTTGCGGCAGTAAAACTTAATTGATCGTTTTTTCATTACTGGTGATTTAGATTCAAAACGTGGCGCGAATAAATCTGCTTGAGGTGGAGGCTTTGGCTCTCGTTTCTGTGGAAGCTATATGATAATGCGGCCCGCCGGATGCGGCCCATTCCATTGTTGCCGATCGCTTGACCTCGGCCCAGCGTTCCTATCGAACACCGTTTTCAGAAGTTAAAGCTCTTCATTCTATGACAAAACGGTTAACTATCATCTTACAAAGGAATCATCGGCAAAACTGACTAATAACCCTGCTAATATATTAACTTTTTGGAAAAGTTGCAAAACCATCCGAAACTACGAATTAGCAGGAAATATAGAACTGCATTTGTTAAACATTTTTTATGTAATGATTGGAAATTACTCGTACAAACAATGTCATCCTTGAGATTCTGTTAGGTTTACCTACCGGACTACAGGAACTCAAATCCCCTATTAATAGATAAGATACGCGTCAAGCTTGCCCAGGCTTAGATTTATCAGAATGAAAACTAGAAGGATGCCATAACAAAAAGTACTTAGGTAAATGATAAAAACGATACTTCGTTGCTTAACTACTTGATTGTTCCTTGTAACGGAGGCTCTTAATTACCAACATTATGTTACACGGCAAAAACTCCACGCAAAAATTCACGGTGCTGCATACTTATATACATAATAGATGCGATGCAAATACTATGGCTCCTAGCACGTTGTCCCACTCAAGGCGGTTAGCAAATCACGCCCAGATTTAGGATAAAATATAACAATTAATGGTGTTCCAAAAATCGTGACTAAAAACCGACTAAATAGCTGTGTTCGAATAAAGGAATGTCATGGAAAGGGCATTTAAAACAAATGGCCCGCAACCGGCAACTACATCTCAACCGTTCCACTCAATACTTTCTAAAACTACTCCGCTCATTCAAATGGCATTTAAATTAAACAATCTAACAATTCAATAATCAGCTCTTAAATAATACAAAGCGGTGGCTGGACAATGTTAACAAAAACAGCTAATCCCAGCCTTAATTCAATAACTTAAAGAACATTTCGAAGTGGGGCCTGTATCTGCTGTATTGTAGTCTCACCTACGACATTTGAGATAGCTCCTTAAGGTCCGGATGACATCGCTACATACATGCCAATACGTTTTCTCTTAGCTGTTTATTTGTAATTAATTAACATTAAGACCGGTTCTTGGGCTTTGTTACAAGCTGTGATTTCTATTGTACCTATTTATAAAAACTCATAATCATAGCAACAGAAGGTAGTCTCGGATACTTGTGTATATATTTTTTGGAATTACATAAAACGAACTACGTACTGTAAAGTAATAAAGAAAAGCTGTCCGTGTATTCTAGAAATCCAACTAGACAGTGATGACTACCAATTCTTTTAAATCCGGAGAGCCGTTTTTTCTGAAACAGTAACAAACACATAGACGGACACGCATAATTTTCGCCTTTACAATATTAGTTGCATATTCACTACTTCCATGCTGGTCTGGGACCAAAGAAAGAAACATAGAATGTACTAATTGCTTCTCGTCCCGCGTTTTGTAAAAGCATGGGCCAGGGAATGGGCGAAAATCTTAAGAATCATGTTATCCGATCACTATTTTGATTCCCCTTTCTTACACGCCCCTTCATGCTACACGTGGCCTTTAGGTCTTGTTATCTTACCTGTCTACCCCGTAAGGGACAGACATGATTTGTGTATGTATGTGTTGCATATTCGGGGGTACATTTGCAAGTTGCAGCGACAGTGTTGCAGTTGCGCAACCAATTAGCGGCGTACGTGCGCCCGCGCCACGGCCCGCCGCGCGCTAGGAATGAAGTCCCGACGAATAATATGTTATTATTTTGCACCGGCCGACTCTTTGCATGTTGCAATTTTACACTCTATATTATATTTGATATAAAACAATACACAAATCACGTCTATATCCCTTACGTGGTAGGCAGAGCCGGCGGTAACAAGACCTAAAAGACACGCTTGGCATGATTATGGCGTATAGGATGGGTGGTTTTATATTTGATTTACATTAAAATTTATAATATCAGTGTCGTTTTAAGTAACTTTTTTGATGTGGTAAAAATGCCTAAAGCTAATGCCTAAACTAGTCCAAGTTTTTTTGAGAGTGTCCAAGTTTTAATATTTTTTCATTTTGTATTAAATTTTCGAAAACGGTAGTATGAATAATACAAGAAACTAAATAGATGTGTGTCATGTCAAGCAAAATGTGCAAACGAGCGTTAATTCAACCCATTTTAACGGAAAATTTCAGTCAGAAAAAGTAAAACCTAGTTAATCACTCTACAGAGCAATTAAGGCATTAATAATGCTTCATACAAGCGAATTTGGGTACATGTTACTAATGAATATTTTTGTGTAACACGTACATGTAACCTCACGTAGTCATACGCCCGTCGCGGTCCGCCGCCCGTGTTGTGGGATACAATGCATTTTCGAAATTTGCATTTTATTTAAGCTGCGGAACTTCAGTGATTAATTCAATTATAACGAAGGACAATAGGGCTTTGAATACAATCCTGTCAGCCAGCGACGCTCGAAAAGTTGCCTTTGATGTAGGTGCCAAAGTTTAGCCATTTAGGCATGTAGTCAACATGAGTGAGCCATCGAAACTGGATCAATGTTACTTGTAGATTACTAGTTTACATCGTTGTAAAGTTTAGGGAACACTCCGGCGACGTTTTTTTACATCTATTGCACATACAAATATACAAATAAATAGAATTAACGGAATTTGTCGCACTTGGGTAGCACTTGGAACTGTTTATCGTTTTCTTTTAGTTTTCTAGAAATTGGTGCCCAACCAACTTCACCGTTGAGCACCCAGTTCCTACTATCTCCTTTAAATGCATATCGCATTGCAGGAGTGACAGTATTCATCTGCCATCTCGTTTTTTAAATCACAGTAAACTGCAACACAAGCCGTGTGTTTCTCATTCTTAAGACTATAGAGAATCAGTTTATATATCCCCAAGTTCGTCATCGCACGAACGGCTGTCCGGCAGCAATTACCACAGGTTCAGTGCAGCGCTGCATCGCTCGTCACACGTAATTATCTCCGTACCGTAATAACGAATGCAAATACGAGCGTCCGCCCGGAGCCGGCGCGTGGAACGTGAAAAATGGCTTCATTGCGACAGTAGCGACAGCCGCTGCCGAACCGAAAGAAGCAGAACTAACAGGAAGGGAACTCCAGCAGCAATTTTGGTTAGTCAACCTGACGTACAAAATTAGGTACCTACTTTAAAGCGGCTAGTTAAGGGCGGCAGGCTGGTTACAACGCGTTCTGTTAATGAATATTTCGAACATAATTGGAAGAGTTTTTGCAAACGGAAAACGGGTGACAATATAGGTACGAAGAATATTTAGGGAACCCGGTGGGAATCGAGTTGTTGGGGGAAACGCCACTGTACCTACTCTTTTGCTACAGAAAGTTTCATTCAAAGTACTCGTGCATGTGAGAAGACACATGCAGATTCTAATGACCGCACACAATAATGATAGACCAATGACTAAACAAAAAAGAACAGGATTTCCAGACACATTAATGCTTAATGAAAGGAGAGACCTCGCACGAGATCATTGGCTTCCATTAAAATTTTCTATTTGCATACAGGCATGTAATTAAGGCCTAATAACAGCCTCCGTGGCGCAACAAAGAATAAGTTTTGAGCAATAATGTAATGGTTTGTATGCAAAATAGCCTCACCGTTACGTGTTGATGGGCCGATGCGCCAAGAGAGCGCGTCACGGTACACGGGAGTGAATTAGTCCTTCATTTAAATTACATTACCCTACTACACATTATGGTTATACGTGACTATGTTCTAGTTTTTGTGCTGTGGTTTCATTGAGGAGTAACGGGCTGTATTCACGCGTTGGGAATGTATCGATAGTTGCGTTTCCATCCCCCGTCGCCGCGGGGTCAACATCACTCGAGCCGCGACGCACTCGGAAAGTGCTGCGTGGATTTTGGACTTGTTTTCCCCACACGAGAGGGCGTGTGAAAATATTGCGCTCTCCGTGCCGAGTGTGCTCGCCCGAAGACTCTCGAAAAATAAAAACCGCCCACTCGGCTACGTAAATATGGCAGATGAAAATCTTTTATCGCGGTCACGTAGCGCCGCTGCGTCACGACCGCGCGTCACTCCGGGCAATAAAGAGAATGAACCGCATTCTAATTTTGAACAAACACTGGAAATTGCGCTAAAACTATTTTTCTGCGAGACCCCGGGGTTGGTGCTTTATTCTTGCCGGTCAAATTATCTTTTTTAAATATCAAAAACGAGTTCGTGCAACCACGTTGTCGGAAGGCAGATCGTGGAAATAAAGACGTAACTCACAATGCCAACGAATTGAACAACAGTTATCGTGACGATTGGGCCGATTGAACCGGACTGGACAATTAAATGGAATGGTAATTAATCAGAAACACTGCTCTCTTTAATAATACGTGTAATGTCGATGTATGGGGCAGGCGGCTGTAAATCTCGCGCGCGCCCGCGGCCGCCGACTTTCACAAACGGCCATAGTTTTACCAAATAGAGACGTTACTATTCGACTAAATCAGTCTCAAAGCGAGAAACACTAACATAAAACTTCTCGCTCGGTGTAATATCCTGTTATTTTTTCCTAATAATCGTTATTGGTGTTTATTTATTACAAACTTCGGAACAAATTACAGGCTTTATCGACACAAATAACAAAAAAATAAAGGGTTAGTCCAAAAAGTGAGTCGTCGGTTCGATCGCAATAAGTTTTCGATAAGGTCCGGGCGATTTAATTGCCGGTTGTGATCTGGTTTTACATAAAAAAGATGAATGGCTGCTCTGCCTAAAGCTCGTAAAACATTCTCGGTTCGTTTAACTTATTTTTTCTATCGGGTATTCGGTCACTTTCACCTTCTCGATGCGATGCGTCCTTACGAATATTAATTATGCAGAGGATCGTTGTCTACCCGGGACGTGAATAATCAGATCTAGATACATAATATTATTATAGCGATACCGATACACGATCTGCGATACCATCTCTAGGGCAATAAACTTGTATCATTGAATCTATTACTGTCTGTTAGTAAACATACGACTGTGACTTTATTGATATCGATACACAATTCGCTAGGTCAGAATTTGCGTAGTGCGTAGTTTATAAAGGTCCTGAATTGTTGGATTTACCCGTAACGAGATGAGTTCTTAAATTAGATTTGAGTAAATCATCGCTCGAGTAATCGAGTTTAGAGAAAGATAGTGGGCGGGCGCGCATCCCATATTGTGAGCACATCCTCTCACAAACCATGTAAATATGGTACCCTCGTTTATTGCTCTTTTTGGTGGTAATCATTTTAGACTCATAAAAAGTAAACTGATTGCACAAAACTCCTCGGAGGGTGACTCATCCTGGGGGTTGAACGTATTTTTCTACCATCGCATGATTTTATTAGATAGTCATCGCATGAGTCATTTTTGATCTATTTTTATGAAACGTCTTTGCTTCAGTACAGCAACGATGTTGCAAATTTTATTAATAGGCGAGTAGGTATAGCTTGTTCTTTCGTCATAGATAAACAACAAATGAGATGTTATGCCTCAGTGTAATATTATTTTAGCCGTGTTCGTATACAGATTGCGAAAATCAGCATGTACATACGTTACTTTATAGCTCTGGTTCCGCTCTGTTTCCCCGCTAGACGCTCTCGAACATTTTTGTAACATCATTTATTTTTATAGCGATTAGCTTTTATTATACTTCAGTTTTCAAAATGCAAATTATTTTATGGCCGTGTAGTTATTGAATTGCATTAGATTTTTATTATTTGTTGTATAAATAGCAACTGATAAACTTTCCATAATTTTCTTGCAGTTTGCATAAAGCAGCTTAATTATATGACTAGTATTCATGAGTTCAAATTAGGATCAACTACAGCGTGAATGGCAAAAAAAAGAACTAGAATAGTGCTAGCATTTGAAGGGCATCCCCTTGTTCAGAGCGTTCGTTCTTGGACTAACTTTCTCTTGTTTTCCTTGCGTGTAAAAAATCTTGATATAATTTTTCCTCCGGTAGCGCGGCTCGCTTTCCCCAGTTAATTGAATATATTACTTATTTTTCGTAGTAATTGCAATTACTTTCATGTTTAAGATGTATATTAGCGGTGACGTAGTTTTCTAGCGTAATGTTTGTGTGTCTGCATGCTTGTTAGTGAAATTCGATTGGTAATGTTTCTGAATGTGATTTTTCTCTCATCTACCAGCCTGCCAGGAGACAGGTAAATCACTCATTAACCACAAACATGTGACTTTTTTCTATTATTATTTGTTTGCACTTTTTATAGCTTCTATAAGGCGTCTTTCAAAGTTGTGAAACGTTGTTTATTTGTGGTGTTGGTTTATTTTTGCTTGTGTGGTTTTCTTTATCACCTACCATCGACTAAGTTAAGATGCAAATAGTATACTAACCCGAAATCTTATTAGAATTATCATTAATTAATTTAGAATTTGCTTTGTACATTTAAGAACACTGTAAATTACATGCCTATCTAAAACATATTAAAGTATTTAGCATTTCAAACACATTGCAATAAAACGCCTCTTGTAGTTTAGATTCGTCACTCTATTTACTAGTATTCTATTTCCTCTACACACAGTTGGAACTCTACCAAAATTATAGAAGCAAATTGCAACTAATTGAGCTACTTAACTCTTATATTTTTGGCAGCATTTTTCCATGCAATTTTCCGATGTTCATAGTAAATCTGCTGCAGGAATTAACTGTTTATGTTGTACGACAGAGGGTCGGGAGTGCGTGAACTGCGGAGCGACGAGCACCCCACTGTGGCGGCGCGACGGCACCGGCCACTACCTCTGCAACGCCTGCGGGTTGTACTACAAGATGAACGGACAGAACCGACCCCTCATCAAGCCCAAACGAAGATTGGTGAGTGTAAGAATCCGACCAATTTGTGTACACGTCCCTAACCACCTGGGGAATCTGCCTTCTGCTTACGTGTCATCGATTTCTACATACAACTAAGAAACTAGTAATTATTTTGTGCATAAACTGTCTCAAGTATCATTCGATTAGGCTTTTTATGTTAAGGAAGTGTAGGATTTTCATTTCTTCTTACTAAGAAGTAATTTAGTACTTGGCAATATAAGACAGGTATTTCGAAACTGCGTTTATCTGCGTACGATCGCGCCTATGTACAAGGAGGCGGGCCGAGCCAGCAGAATGGGTGATGTTTACAGTTATGGGACACCAATAAAATGGCGGAGCATGCACGCCCGGGCACGACGCCGACACAAATTGGGCTCGTAAGAAAAGTTTAGCGTTTCGACGAAAACCTCGACGTCCACTCGACTAGCCCATGACCGTCATAAATCTCGCGGTTAACTTGTAATCTGAGGTCGCGGCCGAAACAATGCGACATTCGGGCCGAGATGTCACGTCAGGCAGGCGGCTAACGAGTGGCCCGTGCGCACAATTGTACAATTTACCTTAATACCGCATCGCGCACATAAACTAGCGGAATGGCCCTAACGGCCGCGTTACATCATCCCGCTCCATTCACCCGCGCTTCAGGGTGCTTCAGCGTCATTGACAATTTCATGCATTATTTTAGCAATCTACAAGACTCAGCGTCATGCCTCTTTAAATAACACCGTTTTGAACAATAAACCGCATTTCGCGTTTTAATTTACATTATAGTAGTTGTGCATAAAATGTGAATTAAAAAAGCTATTTTATTCGGTTGGTCGGTGGCGACTGAGTCACGCCGGGCACCCGGATGTTGGTAGCGCTGCTTTAATGCTTGAACTCGGTGTACTGTGGAGAGGTACCGTTGACGGGGCACGGGAAAGATTGAATACTCACTTTTATTTTCGTTGTGGGAAATGCGAGACAATGCGTGGTCCCGGCGAGCGCAGTATGTGCTAATCCTGAAGAATGCGCGCAACGCCGATATGTGGCTGCCTGCGAGAGATTAACAGTTTTAATGACTTCTTTAAGACACTTAGACAGACTCAATCTTTTCACATACAGCTGTTTCGCAACCAGGATTGCGATGCTTGTACGGACGATTTATTATAGTGCGCAACGTTGCGTTTCGGTGACTTGTATTAATCACATTTTGAGCTGAACGTACGAATTGAATTGAACATATTTTTCGGGCGGAATCGAGTTAAAATGATGTTGGAGGGAAATATTATATAGGTTTACACAAATAAGTTCACTGTTAATCCACTGAGCAAATCATAATAACAATATCAGCCTAACTTCGAATGTTACGTATAGGTATCATGTTCCGAACGCTGACCTCAACCAATTACGGTAAAACTGCATTTGAAAAAAAATACTTAAAAAATTGTCGTTGCGTCAATCAACACATGCCCCTGAATTAATTAAAAGTCCAAATCTAGTACACGGCAATTAGGTGCCGCCATTAACACACAGCGACCTTGTCCAAGCAAACTAATTAGACAATGCAGCCAACTTAAAGGCACCACAACAAACAATCGACTTAATCTCCATTATGATTACCCCAATTACCCTCCCGCCATAATTCAGATGAAGTGGGAATATTCGGACAATACGTATGGTCACACCGCCGGCCAACATGTGCTAGTTGGGTAATTATTGTCGCACCTAGTAAAATAATTATAATCTAATAAGCTACTTAATAAACCGTGTTCTTTTGAATTAAATTATTAAAGTTGAAAGTGATTTAGTGAGCATAAGTGACATGGTTAATTTAAATATGAACTTGTACTCACGTGAAGTAAATTTAGTTTGGACACAGAGGACACTTCCTTGACTAACATAATTTAAATGTTTTGCTGTTTATATTTACGATAAGCTTATATACGATATGATAGTGATGGGATACTATGTAGGATACTACAGAAGTTGTAATACATTGAGATAGTGCAAAATCCTGAGCACAGCCACTGGGCAATAAAACGGAGAACACTTGGCTACCTCTATAAACACTGCTATGCGTTACGAGCTATGTCCTATAATATATTTCTCCCGGGCGGAGAAAAAGGAATGCGTGAGAACACGTCTCATGTTATATTTGTAGTGGAAAGCGCTGCTTCACTGCAGATCACCGATAACGCTGCGCTCCCGGGTCGTTTTCGAGATCGCAACCAGCTATTTTTCTTCTAGTTATTGGTAACTTTACAATTTATTTATTTTGAGATCGATTTGGTGTTACTTCATCATCATTCACTTGTACACAGTAAAAGCTTTTTTTAAACTTACAAAAAATATAAATAAATTTACTCATTTTTTAATTGGCAATAACAGCGCAAGTTCTACGCCTGTATCATTTTCCGATGGAAGGAACTTCTGTTCATCATTAACATGTCGTCAATAAATAATATACCTAAGACAATTTAAGGTAAGAATCACAGCTAAACCGTGGGATGGAGGATTATTTTTAAGAATTGTGCCTTCGTACAGTTAATTCTGTGACTAATTTGACTAAGAAGTCGGCAATATATCTTATTTTAAAACAGTGACTATCGCACATGGCGGGCGGTCATAGAACTCTCCTATTTGGCATGCAGAAGCCGGACCAGTGCCAAATAAACTATTACAATAAGAATTCTGTAGCCATAAACGTTGACGCAACCCGGTCCCACACTAACTGCCTGATTTATAATTTTTATGATGTCATTATTTATTACTTAAATTTGACTGTCGAATTAATTTAATAGGTGGAAAGTTTAAGTGGTTGTTCCGTCGACTATCTCGTTGGAGCTACTAGTCTTTATTCTAAGGCTATGATGTATTTCGCTTAGTAAATACTTTTTTAATAGAAAATAAAACTTCGATTCGAATTGAACTAGTACCACTGAGATAGTCACTGGACTGAGTAGGTAAGTAGGTAATTTAGTTTCCAGACTTTAAGCTAGTAAAGAAAAACTGAAGACGCGCGGCCGAGGCCTCTGGAAAAGACAGCAATTAAAAAATTAAGTGGCATTAAAATTTTGGAACACGGTATTTATTTTAAATTCGGTACAGTATCCGTTGACCGTGTTGCCTCGGTGGCCGGGACAAGGCTCGCGGCCATCGATCACCGCGCGCCGTCGAATAAATTGTGTTTGTATGTATGGCCCAAGTCACTGGCTGCACTCAGCCAATGTATGAACCCAATTTATGATGAAAATAAAATAAAAATCTGTACTAATATTAAAAATTCGAAAGTAATTCTGTCTGTCTGTCTGTTACGCTTTCACGCCTAAACCACTTAACCGATTTATTTGAATTTGGAATAGAAATAGTTTCAGTCCCGGGCAAGGACATAGGATACTTTTATTTCTAACTCTGCACATACCTACTTATTGAATAAATATTAGAATTTTGTTTCCGCTGATATTTTCTGTTAAACTAAAAAATCTACATTGTCAGAATCCAACCCCGTTGTATTTTTGTTCTAGCTAAAATCCATCTCAATGTCAAATCAATAATCATTGGGAAGCTATGTAGGTATTGTATTTTATTATTAAATAATCGAAACATTGATAACTAAAATGAATAAACTCAAGTAAACTTTAAAGTCGAGTAAAACAGGAAGAAGGACTACAAACTAATCCGTGGTAAGAGCAATTTCTCGATATTCATACGTGGGTTATCTGATTTAGTGCACAATATTTGATGCAAAGGAAGCTTTATGTACAAAATACACGAAACATTCAGTAAAACCTTTTTTATTCCACTACACCAACGTGTTAAACGCTATAATGAGAAAACAAAACACACGCATGAAATCATTATTTTATCACCACGTACTCATATTAATGCTGATGGCTCTTACGGCACACACGAAAAGGTACAGGGACACTATTTGGTTCTTATTAGCGTAAAGTGCTAAGTGACTCATTTCGTGTCAATGATTTAGTGACAGGGCGGTTGGAACGCACGATTTGCGGTCACTGGTCACTCGCCGTTATGGATTAGCGCCGTTTGATGTGTTGATTTTCTTATTGTTTATTACTATGATTGATATAAGTTTGACTATTAATGTCAATATTGATTAAAATGTCACGACTGCCACAGATAAGTCGTGATTTTATTCACGAAAAATTCTGCCAGTCAATTTGATCTGCAGAAATAAAAATATGTTAGTGAAATCGGTGATGATAAAAAAACATGAAAAAAATGTTGTTTAGCTACAAATAAAAGTATAAATGATGATGGGTCTGTCATTTATTTTTGTTTTTAGAATTACGACGTTAGTTGTTTTTTCCCGTGTCCGTGGATCGTGTGGCCACCCCGTACAGTGAGTGACACACGGGACTCTACGCCGCGGGGAGCACTCACATTTTTACCATTCTCGCACTCGTGCTTACCTGGCCGAGTCTCGTGGTTCATCGTATTGTTTGGTGGACTTAATTCTTGGTTAAAACTTGCAAACTATAAGATTGATGAAATAAATAGTAGTAATTATATTTGAATACAAATCAATACTACCATTCGCTCGCAGGCGTGGCGTAAGCTTTGACTTCAATATCCTATTTTCTTAATCGTAATTAAAAATTATAATTAATATCTCCAAATAAAAACGTTGCGGTATTCAATTTTTTTATTAGTATTGAAGCTAAAGGCGGGTACGTACTGGCGCAACTCGAGCCTTTTATTGCATTTCCATAAACATCGACCTTTTTTTCATCCCACGGCCCGGTCTGGGAAAAAAACAGACTTTTGTCAACGCCTTGATTGATATGGTAACCTTCCCTTGTTTTAGCAATAACCCGAAGTCTTTAGTTCGTTTTTTCACCCTCGCCTCGTACGTTTTTATTTGCCACGTCGAACAGGTTTGACATATCACTAAATTTTGTAAGAAAAATTACAATTCTCAGCATTTTATACCGGTGGCCGGGCGGGAGGTGTTATAAATTTTGGACGTTTTTTTCTTAGTCATCGTATAGAGAATTGAATGTTTTTGTGTTGGTGTTTTTATAGTTCGGTGGCCTACCTGTGCTAGGCGCCACGGTGACATTTACTGCAGGATATTGGGACAGCATTAATGTCGATATTAATAACAAGGAAACTAGCAACCACGGACTCCATAAATTCTAATGATGGAGTGCAAAGAACTTGTTTTATTTACTTGTTAAAATATGGCTCGACGTTTCTTTATGTTCTCGGAACTACGTTCGACTGCAATGTTACGTGTTTTTTGTCTGTTAGATTGCATCTATTGATCGTTTATTTATTGATATTGGTAGATACTATTGCTGGCAGACTATTTGCATACTACGAACCATTTTTCCACTGCCAGTGATACTCGTATAACGTTTTAGCTAAAAACAAAAATGAAGTGTATGTTGGGCCCCGTATGTTACTACAAGATATTAAGTTTTTGAAGCATATTTACACATATTTGACGAACGAATAGCTTAGTAGTTAAAGTACCTATACAAAGCTTAAGGTCTCAGATTCGATCCCCCGGTTGGGTCATACATACAAAATGTTTGTTCTTGAGCCTTGGATGTTTCATAATGTATTCTTATACCTATGGAATTGTATATGCAAAATAGGTTTATCCATAGGTTAGTTCCCATAGTAGAAGCTTTGCTTAGTTTGACTACATTTAGCGTAAAAATTTCTTGTGGTATTTATTTTATTTATTTATTCTTGACATTTCGTCTTCATAATAAAAAAATACAACCGTAAATTCCTGGATCCCGTTTTTCTCCAGTCCTTTTTTTGTTAAAATAAACTACAACAAAACGTCTTTAAAGCACCGTTCAAAATCACCTTTATTAGCTTACCTAATAACCGTGTGATACCCGAATAGTTAATAGAATACGCGTGTATGGAGGCGGGCGCTAATCGAATCGCCTCGATCGATCGAAAGCAGAGCGAGTCGATTTCACGCGGCCGCGGAGAATCGATTGCGATGACTCGAGCGCGGTTATCCCCTGTACTACATCGTCGAATTGTTATATCAACTGTCAAATGTTAATTAAGGATTTGAGATTAGGTATGTGGGACTTTTTGAATGCTTGCATGAATTACGGAAAAAAAATACACCTACTTGATGTTGCGATTCCAATATGATTAGGTTGCAGAACCGACATTTTTGACATATTTTTCAATAGCCAAAACTTAAATAACATGTTTCGTTTGGTATGCACAATATAAGTTGAATAGAGAAGCCACTAATAGAGCGCTAAAATATGGCCAAAATGCTACGGAAATTCTGGTATCTGATAATAAGTTTTTGATACAATCCAAAGTTCTACATAATAGCTGGGAACTATATTATGTCTTAATAAGCTAATCCCAAACTTTAATAAAATTAACCGAGTAGGTACCTAATTAAGTGACCATCGCAACCATCGCTTTTTAACAAACAACGCATTGATCTCAGTCCCGTATTCCAGTGCTCGAGGCCGCTTGCTCTCGCATTGCAAATATCGCAATGAGACTCTCTTGTTAACTAATCGCCTCGCACGGACCGCGACTGCGGTTATTTATCGGTAGCTCCGAGACGTCCTCCCTGATTTAAAGCCTCAAATTGCACGCTACCCGATCTCGATTTAAGTTCGTGTACAATCAACACTTCTATATTTTATGTGTGCGTACTATTATTTTAATGTTATTAACGGACTAGAGGAATACAAAGAGAGTGCACGTATGTATATTTTGAGCGGTTGTGACCAATATTATGATGCGATACACTAGTGATTCAATTCACAATAATTAAAAGCATTTTTTAAACTGACAGAGCAATCAAGCGTAGATTTTTTGCCTTTTTTATTTTGGATCATCGGAACGACCTAAAGCATTAAGCAATCGGTGTTTTTGAGACAAGCACACTACCGTGTTACGTTATAATCTGGTCTGAGCTTCTCCGAGACTGACAGTGCGATAAGTGGCCGCTACCGAGTGGCGCAACGAACGCAACACGACCAAAAGTCGATCTAATAAATAATGCGATGCGCCTGCGTCTATCCACTTCCTCACAATTAACATAGCAGGAAGCTCGGGCTGTCATTAACCCGTCAGCGCTGCTACCGCCAACTGTTCCACCGAAAAGCATTACACGAATCACGGCCTACACTCACCGCCAATATAATTAGGACTCGAATGCTTTATAAATACAAATAAATAAAAGGAGCGGTGCGAGGTGGCAGCCAGCAATTACTGAGGCGTTCGGGCAGTACGCCGCGCGTTCAAATTGTCGGGTCCGCGCTGTCTCTCTGACTAATGACGCGCTGCACAATGCCAACGTATCATAAGCATATTTAATCAGCTAGCCTTTCAATATTTGATATCGGTAACATATGCCGCGAGCTTGCATAATTTGCTCTTCAATGACTTCTTTGGCGGTTGTGGCTTGCGCGCACAATTCTTACAATTGTAATGCTTAATAAAATATTTAGTCTGGTTCCTATATAGTGTCTGATGTAGGCCCACCTATACATTATATTAACAACCATGTTCACAATTTTATTCTGCATTATAAAATCAAATGAAAACTAAAAAATACGTGGTTAGTTAGTTTCTAATCTATATCTTGTGGCATTTAGTGAGTGGGTAAGCAAATGGGCTGCATTTTGTCAGCGCGCGCCGCCCACGCTCGCACGCCACCGGCCCCGGTTTGATCCCTGGCTACTTCCGTGTCCATGATTTCCCTCTAAAACCCGACTTAGTAAGTGTAGTAGGTTACATAGCTACATTTCGTATTGGCTTCTAAATGGAGAAGTAAATCTCGATGAACTTGTAGTTGCCATTGATTGCGGTTTTAGAAAATCGTAGCATTTACCTAAGTAGGCCTCGCCATTTTCCCCCTTGTGCATTACAGCTTTTCACTAAATGCGCACACGCGAATAAGGTTCTACTGCTACAACAAATCACCAAGTACTTGGCACAATAAATAGTTTATCCCCATTGTAATAAACATACACTGTATGTCGAGCCACATTTGACACGCGGGTCGCCGCATACATGCATACAAACGCGTCGTGATCGCGTCCGATCGGTCGTAATTGACACGCGATTATATAATCGCATCCAGATATCCGCGAGATCACGCATCGAGATGCGATAGCCTTATCCACCGGCCACCTGAACCCGTAATGAGCCTACGATTAACATAACACTACGCTAAATATGCAAACGATCCAACATCTTAACACTGCCTTTTGTGTTATATTGTTAAACAACTTCAACGATTTGTTAATGAAGTTTATTGTAATATTAACATTCATATATGTTCAATAAAATTAATGGTCAACATAAAAACGGGTCTCGTGCTAATGTCTCTAACACCGACCTATGTTCTTACCGCCGGGAAGATAAACGGCTATGTATAGAGTGATCACATTGTCCGATCGTGTTAAAGACCGGTTGGGTCTGGAGCCGTAACGAGCCTTTCGTATACAATAGACCTCTTAGCGTCATGTGGACGCACGTCAATCGCGCAGACGCGGACGTCGCCCGAACGCTGCAGCGTTGTGTGCGACAGCCCTTATTATGCCTCAGAGCTAGACTAACAACCATAATCATGCCGATCTCAACTCAAATTCAAAACAGATACGTATATTTATTTAGGTATCCTTTTATATAGGCTTACAATAGTATCCTACCGTTAAGCACTCCTCTTATATTTCTTTATTTCAAACAACCTCAGTAAGTGTATAGGTACTACGGGCTTATAAAAATCATATTTTGAAGAGAAATAGTGTAGGCGGGCCGCACCAAGTCATTCCAGTTATCACTACCTAAATAGCAAAGCATCGCAATAAATTATGTCCAGTTGTATTACGCTTCCACCGAACGATAAACGATTATAAAAGCAATCATATACGAGCCTCGGTTACATCGACTATGATAACAAAAAACGCGGCGAGTCAGTTCGATTCGTATGAAAATAAAACATATCCAGGGACTGACGTGCGTCCGGCGTCACTTAGCAGCGCTGGAATGATGTGACAGGCCTTGCCGAAACGAATTCCTTTTTATATTTTAAAATTGAAAATAAAACAAAAACTAACGAACTTTCTGTATATGTTCCATTGTGTTCGAGTTTTGGAAAAATTTAAATGACCGAATGCTGGCCGCTTTTTAGGGTATCGGAATCTCGAATTCGGCGTTTAAATACATACAGTTTCGCGGTTTAGCGCCATGTTTTTTCCATTTTCTGCACATTTCGGCGCGCCGAACGCGACGCGACGCGGTAGATTTTGTGCGATTAAGCCCGGGAGGTCGATAGGAATAAGTTGTTAATGTTAACAGTCTAAATCTTTCGTAAACACCTTCGACTCGCATTCTGACGTCTGTGGGAGGCGCTCGCGTTAACAGTGCGAGCATTGTTTCGCAATTGCTCGCAGTTCGGTCTTCATACAATTAAATATCATAAATTGACGTTTGTGTTGATAGATTGTAATAATTTTTAGTTTTTACCTTATTGCCTTAATATTGATCGTACAGTTTTTGCGGTGGTCGGCATTTGGAGGAGCGTAGAAGGAATCGATTGCTGATATTTAGAACGGCAATATGAATGTATTTATTCAGGGCTCAGGGCGGCCTCCGCCTAACAATGCTACGCTTGTCGCCGCCGCCACGTCTCTGCAGGGCTGCTGCGCCACATTGTTACATCAACACTTATAATTTGCAACAGTTGCTTTATATTAAAGATATTAACTTATATCACTCTTTTGGTAGTTTTGTATTGCAGCTTTTACTATCACGGTGCGATCTAAAGAGGTTTTTTTTATTTGGCGCAGACTTTGCATTTATCTATTTGCAAGTATTGATTGTAAAGATTAACATCTGCGTAAGTTTGTGCTCATTTAGTATAGTAATACTTTAAAAATCCTTCGTTTTACTATCCAATGGTTTTCAGTCTAATTTTCAGTTGATGTAACATTTTGGTACGGTACTGGCAACCCTAAGTCGCCGGTCGTGAATCAGGGTTGTCACCGCGGCCCGGTGGTCCGCGCGTCACAGTACGCGCGTGCGCCGCGCTCGTTCACATGTATTTCAGCCCTGCCGATTTACATACTATATGCTCGTAAACGTAACAAAAATACAAAGCCCCCTCAAATTTATGAAGTCCAGGAATGAAGAAGCATTATTTGAATCTTAACGTAATTATCTGCTTTTTAAATGTGGTTTTTTGTTGGTTTCGTATTTTATTTTATTGAATTTGTTAAGTATAATATGTCTGGTACGGGCATAGCTCCCGCCGCCGCCGTCTTGTTCGTTTTGCGCGCGTTTGGCATTGTGTTTACCGCGTTTACCATTGTTCAGGGCCCATATAAATTGGGCCGCGTCGTCCTACACGGTGACAGGTATATTTGAGTCGTCGATTTTGGCCGATAATTAATCCGCATTGTTAAATGAGAGAGCCCACCCTTGTTTACCAACCCGAGGATGTTCGTCTCTTAACTAATTGCTGTTTTATGCAACCGTTCATTGAATACCGCGTGTAACTAATGATGTTATAAGTCTTATTGTATCGTGAGTAAGGTCGTTACGATTATTCTTTAATTAATACTGATGTATTTATTCCCTGGTTCACACACTATTTTAAACAGACACAATGTAAGGCAGTGGTAATGTAAAGTGGATAGCACCCTCGCCTGTTAAGCTTAGTGTAAATGGTATGAAAGTATTTGTGAATTGAATGAAGGCTTAATGAGTTCGCGCATTAATTGAAATGAGGCTGTTATTTGCCGCGCCGTCACGTGTTCGGACAAAAACTAGTCAAATGCGAGTTTTTGCAAAAATGCATGGCTTTCCATATTGAATGTTGTTTCACGGTCACTTAGGGTGGCGCAGTCGGCTAGTAATTAATTGGATGGACTGTATCACTTCCAACATGCATTACTTTTTTGCTAACGCTGACTTCAGTAAAATAGCGAATTAATTTATGCACTTACTTAGTATAGCAAAGTAGGAATGCCTTTTAGAATGGTGTTAAAGTGTTCATTTTAATTTGTTTATGAATTAATCGCTGCGTATTTCATTTTTGCACTGTTTGTTTAATGTGCCTAACTACCTGTACTGAGGGTAATTACGTTTTATTCACAACTAACGGCCTTTATCGACTACCGTGTGTATGTTCTTGCTAAATTATTCTTTTATCTGCGGACGAATAAAATATATATATGCGGACAGAAAAGATAATTCGCTCTTATAAAGATAACTATCAACATAATTATCATTAAGTGTTAATTTTACTCATAATCCTTTAAGCAGATTTAGATACAGTTTCTACTTTTCGCATTAGGTTATACTTGCGAATAGAATGACTCAGTTTAGCAATTTAACATAAAGTTGCTAAATTTACTTTTAATCGCTCGCTCATCAAAATTTAAAGAACGCAGCTGATGTTTATTTAAATGTAGAGTGCAAAGTGCTTTATGTCAGTTTTGCCGAGTTTATTGGCTGTAAAATCGTAAACGTGATCTAAAATGCCATCCACTAACCAACCTGCGTCGCACCTGCTTCAGATATACGAGTTCTAAACCACGTCAAAACTTACTAACACTAAGTAATGTTGGCGGCCATTACTTAGTAGAACTTTATAAATGTCACTGGCTGGTAAACGAAATTTTTTGAAATTCGAATGAATATAACTGGCCACCTGCCTTTCGCCGATATAATTATTGTAAACAATTCAAACAGGAACGTGTTTAGAATCTTTAAGGTTCCTTTTTTGTAATAGTGTTCAATAAATTTAAAACAGAACGCAACTTCTGTTTAGGTCTACATTTTTTCTAAGAATTAATAGTGACATGCGAGAATAAAACATGTGTAATTTTTAAATGGTTACTATGGGTTTGTATGGGAAATGATCAGTTATTTTTGTAAGTCAATTTAAATAGAGATCATGGACCCGAAAAGATTTGTCTTAAATAAATACTTAGTAAACGTCGGCGCGATGAAGGGAATTAAAAGTGTATAGCATAGCATTACGTCAGTCTGATGAGCTGTCAGTAGAGCGAGCTGCCCGCCGACTACCGTCCGACATCCCGTCTTTTGGACAGTAGGCATATAGCGTATATTACAAATATAGCGGTGTGCGTGACCTTTCGTGGTGAATTGAAAAGAGTTCAATTGTTTTAAAATGTTGATAATTTAATTTTAATAAGGCGAGTAAACTTGTAAGAAAAATACTCCGAGTCGCATTACATTGCAGCACTGGATCAATGGCTTTTAACCCGTCGGAACCACGGCCTGACTATGTAATGAATCTTGCAAATTTTCTTGCAAATTTTCTTGCAAATTCTTGCAGATCTTAATTGGGCTATACATATTGAAACTACATTGTGCAGATAACCAGTACCTTGCATACTGGTCTGGGAGCAAAGAAAAAGCATAGAATGTACAGTTGCTTCTCTTCCCGCGCAGATGGTAAAAGCCCATCGAGGACGAAACTAGGAATCATGTTATAGGCGATGCGGCCAGAAACCGATCACTATTTTGATTCCGCTTTCCACCTATACGCCCACAACCATGCTAAACGTGGCCTTTGGGTCTTGTTACCTTAGGCCCTGTTTACCCCGTAAGGGATAAAGACCTGATTTATGTATGTATGTATATGTGCATGTATTGTCAGATTAGATAGGTACCCGTTGACAATATTTTTCAGGTTTTTTTTTTAATCACATTACCTAAGTAAATTTTCATCAAAACTCGCTTACCTATACCTACGCGCTTACTGCCGCCATGCAACAGTAGGTACCTGCGCTACCTACTGTGTTTTGGCGCGGAGAGTAAGACAGCGGGTGGCTCATTAGGTATTCTATCTTAGTCTAGGCTGGCAACACATCTGCAATTCTTGTCACTTGCCATCAGTCGAAATATTTGCTCGTTGCGTTTGTTTGTTTTACTAAAAGCATTTTAATTGTCAAAACACAGCCTTTTTAATCATCACTGTTTAAAACTAATGATGTCAATGCAATATTTCTGGCACATTAAGATCTATCCAATGCTTATCGTTCATCTGTAGCTATTAAGTCTAAAGTTAAATGCGGTCAGTAAATATTTGACCATATCAAATTAATTACGTATCATTTAAGAAGTTGCCGTCGGTAATGGCCGTCACGTCTCGGGCAGCCACCCTGGCAGCTTGACGTGCCAGTGGTTCAATGCTCGTCTACTCCGAGCGGTCACGAGCGGGACCCGAACACGCCCGAACCTTGCATTCCGTGCCACGAAGAGCTTCCCAGAAACATTACCATTAAAAGTGACGTGCCACCAACATCATATTACCTCGCGCGATTAATTTGCAAGAACGAGAGGTCAGTGTAATGATCTTGTCTCACCCTTCATCGACGCTTATCATTTCTCGTTAAAAAAATGATCCAATTAAACGGCCCGCGAAGCCTCAATAAGTTACCGAAAGCGAGTTAAAAATCTCGCGCACACCCATTGTAATAACGCATGCGCTCTCAATATTAAATTTTAACAAGGTATTAATTAAAAAAACTAAAGCGAAATATCTTTAAATTTTCTCAGGGCGCGCACGGCCCCCTCGCGTTATTTTATTTTTAATTCATTTTATTCGGCGTCGGGCGAGCGGCCGGTACGCCCACCGGTGATTTAAAATTTTGATTTATCGACGCGGGCGCAGCGCGGGAGAGCCTAGCATGAGCATGCGCGGTAATTATAAATATGACGCGGTGCTAAACCGCGGACTGACCCGCGACCCTCGCTCCCAACGCGGCGCATTTGCCAACTCGCACTCCTGCGCGCCCAATAACTTATTCAGCAAACATGCGTTTATAAGCTGTTTCGACATACAAGCCTGCATATATTAACCCCACGAGAGAAACTATGATTATTCTAAACATTGCTATCGACACATTAAATGCAGCCAACTTTTACAAGTAAGACCATTAACACCACCAGCAGAAACTTTAAAGCGCTTCCAATAAATAGTGAAAACAACTTTAATGTCATTACAATGAATGTAGAAGATTACTGAACGAACGTCTACATAGCATTAAGTGTATCAGTAGGCAGCTGCTGCTCGTATTTACGACTTCCCTCAGCGCAGCTTTACTATAGAACCGTTCACTTGCACTGTTCTGTGCACCTGTTACGTTTGATTAATTGTTCTAGCCAATCGCGGTGTCATAATAATCGAAACGCTCCCCACGCCTGCAATAAGACCAATCGATATAATAGTACAACTATACTGCATTGATACGAAACCTATAAAAAAATCTACTACAAAACTCTATAACTGCACTGGGTTATGTTATCTTGCAAATAATATGTGATCACGTCAGGCTACTTGTTTTAAATATTACGGATATTCCTGTATTCCAATTAACGTCCGAGTCGGCACAGTGCTGTGCATAAGTGATATAATAAGCTACATATCACCTGACGACCGGCACGGAGGCCGCAGAGAGTCGTCCGTTGGGTATCGCCCCCAGTGTCCTGAGCTGTGTTGCCATTCAATGCAAATTCACACGTTATAAGAAGCGATTCGAGTCAGAATTACCAACGTTTAGTCGCCTCCGGGTCATAATTTCAAGTTACTTTATAATTTTACCGAACTCACGCCTCGTTTGTGTAATTTAAGGACCGTTTATTTCTTTCTGAAGTTAAATTGTAGGGACAGCTAGCTAAGTAATCCTTGCACCTGTCTTGGGGATCGAAAAAACTTTAGTCAACGCTCTACGAATTAAGTAAACGTCGCCCAGGGCTGTGGCCGCGGTGGGTCAGCCGCAACCCTTGTGGTGAATCTACTTGTTTATTTTTATTCAAGAAAATGTAGGTAGGTACTAATTTTTATAACCACAATTCCTCCTTTATTGAAGCCACTGGTTCTAACACATACTGTAGCGAACCACCACAGACTATAATGCTTGTTTATTCAAATAAAATCATACTTTTAAAATAGGGTTTGCAAGTTTATGAAGAAAATGTCAAATTCTAATAATATTTGTATCTAATTTATGACGGAAAAATCGCTCTAATCACCGTACTCCCAACGAAAGTTAAAAGTGAATTGAGTTTTCCATTCGAAGTAATTTGTCTTCAACAAAGATCTCTACCAACGCTGTATTATAATATCTCATCTCATTTTGCTTTTAAAACCACTTTGTATCAAAAGTGACCCGTTATTTTTGGATGTCAGTGTATTGGCTATTTAAATTCTCTATCCTCCTGTATTGCTAGAACGAAATGTGGTCTTACACGATGACCATTTCGTATTGATGGAACCTCACTATCGTAACGGTGAAAACACATAAATTTCGTCTCTGAATTTCATTGTACGCTTATAAATTCTGAATGAAGTTATCCTTACTTTGTGCTCCTAAGGGCCTTCGGTCTGTCAGGCGAGGACAGTCGATGATGCATGCACCGCCTGCGCATCTCGCCCCCATCGATCAAGCGCAAGCATCCCACTTATCTCCTTGTTATAAGCATGACCACCTTATTTTCTAAATGCAAAATATTACCATATCAGAAAGAGACACCAACAGAAATGTAAAATAGTCAATTAACCATTATAATCGTCTTTAATTTTGAGTATGATCCTTTGTCTCGGTTTGTCTTACTAATATTATAAATGCGAAAGTTTGTGAGGATGGATGTGACGATATGAGTGTGTAAGTTTGTTATTTCTTCACGCTGAAACGACTGGACCGATTTGGATAAAATTTTGAACGGAGATAGCTGGTAATCTAGATAAACATATAAGCTAGTTTTTATCCCGGAAAATTCCATAGTTCCTGCGGCATAGCGATAAACATGTCAAAGGTCGTAGCTACAGTAAGTCCAATTCTACGCGGACGAAATCGCGGGCAGAAGCTAGTACCTAACCAAATAATCAAGTAGCTGTTCCCCAGGACTTCGTCCGCGAGGAATTAAATATAGCCTATGTTCATCATCATCAGGGATAATGTATGATTCTAATGGCGAAAGAATTTTTCAAATCGGTCCGATAGTTTCGGAGCCTATAAATGCAAACAAACACACAAACAAATATTTTCTTCTCTTTATAATATTAGTGTAGATTAATGTAGATATTGATGTTTGGAGGACCTACCCTCAAAAATAAAATTAGCCTTTCTAAATTCCCACAGACTACGAAATAAAATGAACCTATTAAAACATTGCGCTCCCTTGACGGGCATTCGCGTAATACGGAACAATCGTTAAATCTTCATTCTTTTTAATTAGCGAAGCTTCGTTTTTTTATGACTCTGCAAAACATAATTATTAATTGCCAATTTCAAATTTTCATTAGGAAATGGTCTTATAAAGTATCCAACCATTTTATAGAAAACTGTTAATGTACATGATTCCATTCTAAAATAATTCGTTATTAATGATCGTACTGAAATTATAATATACATACTTACATACAATAAATGGTTAAGTAATTCCGTGCGGCAGAGAGCGCGGGTATCGCGACACGATACCAGTGGCGCCATCCATCAAAGTCCCGGTGAACTAATTAATACCGTAGTCGCGTTATTGATTTTTTATTCAACGTTTTATTGCAAGTATTTATAGAACTGCCTTAGTGGGAATAGAATAGAATTATTGTCGCATGTGGCAAAGCTTTTACTTTGATGCAATTGGCAATAATAACGGTAATCGTGGCACCACATCATAATAGTAACATATTTATTTTTCACGTATTTTTTATCACAACCTAAAATTTATACCGGAGTGAAAATTATTTTTAACCTTAAACCACTTTTGGCAGGAGATGACAATGCACGCTTTTGCCAAAATGTGACGTGCCTTTAATTACTTTACACCTGTCCGAGTCATAGGAGTCAGTACATTATGTCAGACATGGCCATGGCAGTGGGAAACGCGAATAGTTGTGTGCGTGATTACTGATTAGCATTTGCTGTGGCAGTTTTGTTTTATACGAGTTTGAAGGAACGTCACAAATTCTGACTTGAAGTAAGAGCAACTCCCTTCAGTGCTGTGTTTCTAACAAAATTGAACATTTGAGGACCTTTCCTTTTCGACGTAGCGTGATGGCGACTGATGCAGTAATAGTGACAGTATTTCATCGTCCTTGGGCTGCGGCAGTTTGTTTAGTGTCAGTGATCTCTTAGCGCTTTTGCAAACAAATGACGAGCTCGTAAAACATTGTCAAATTCCTTAAAGGAGCAGGAGTTTAGCGTCATGAATGATTCGACGGCTCGGCGGCGTGTTGATTACGAGCCGAATGTACGTCGATGGTAATCTCCGTGCGAGCGGCTGGCAGTTTGATGTGTCAATCGGGCCGCGCGTCGATCGGTATCGCTCGATAGCTCCTATTGGGCAACCGCCACGCTTTGTTATCCTAACGGATTTATAAAATTCGACGGCCCATGAACCGAAAACGAATGGACAATACCGGCGGACTTTCTTATTGCTGTCAAAGTCTGACATTTTCATGATTCGATGTCCAAGTTTGAATTAGCGTCAGAACTAGCCGTTGGCCTACCTATGCGGCGCTGTGTAAAAAACGTAAATGAAACTGAGCTGTCATTTGGCAGTCATTGACTTTTGAACCTTCGGATCGTAAATGCCTAGACCGTAAAGACATGCGGATCTCGGTTAAGGAGTACGCAGCCAACCGCACACAAATAAATCGTTAAGCGAATTTCCCAACATGGCTTCCGCGGGCGGGGTGGCGGAGGGGCGGTGCGGTGCATCTTGGCATGGAAACTGAAAAATTACGAGCCTCTCCTTTGTTTTTATGATCGCTTCGACGCTACACCGGTCGCGGGCGAGGCGATAAACTCCGGGCGACGCGATCGACAACCGTCGATACAGGAATTTTGAGATGTTCTTTGTTTTTAGTAAGAGGGTAGACAGTATTTAAGACTGTCGTGGGTTAAATTTATGTGTGAACTATTAACATTTTTCGATGCACAAAATGTCCTTGGGATCCTGTAGCGTGTTTTTCTTGAGAATATCTTGATACAGCTACACGAAAAGATACACGTAAACATAAAAGTACTTAGAGTCTAGTCACTACATCACTTTTGCCGACCCTCGCTCTATTCCAAGAGCCTTCCTCCCACAATAACTAACCCCTTTATACCTAAATGACACTCACACCGCGAAACCACTACATCGCTGTATTCCTGAAACAAGTGTGGTGTGAGTGAACACGATGAAAATCTTTATTTTCACGCTCTATCTCTCTTTATCTAATCGCTCCGGCCAGATAAGGACGGAGTGCCGGAAAAACTGGTGCGGGGCGAGGGGTAAAGGCTACATCGATTCCGCGCTTTCACTGCTAGGGGCCGTGTAAACCTTTAAAAACAGCGCGTTTGCTGTGCGATTGTCATCTCTAAACTTAAACGAGTAAGAGGCAAATTTGGATGCTGAAACCGCGCTGGTAAATGGATTGCCTCCCCCTTGGGGGTTCTCGTAGTGGGATCTAGATGGCGTAGATATGCTGATACGCGGCGCGGTGTGCGTCGCGGCGCCGCGGTGGTGTGCGTGCGTGCCACGGCGCGTCCGCGTGTGGGTAGGCAGGAACATAGAGAGGTGCTTCCGGGTAGGTTAAATTTTGCTTGTGTTTGCGAATATATGAGGGGATGTCGGTAACCATCCCTTTTTGCAATATAATTTTATGTTTAGGCGTAGATAGGTAGATAGATTAGGGAAGACGGAGGCTGTGATTTGATTAGATTAGGAGGTGTTTGCTGAGGGCCGGGGAGATAAGGCTGATTGGATCGCGGGGAGGGCCGGGCTTTATGGAAATATGTTTTTAATGTGGGTGCTTTATTGAATTAGCCGAAATTTGTATTAAGTGATGCGTGATAATCTGCTCGTGTGCTTGGTGGCGATAAAGTTTGTGAATAAAATTACCCGTTGAATGTTGCAGTTGAACTGTTAGAAAATTATCAATTAACATGCCTTTATGTTCTAGGCTTACTGTTCTATTGAAAGCCGATGTTAATAATGATTCTACTAATTAAAGTAAAAAGGTTTCAAGACACATCTGACCTAATTATCGTGCTAGCCTTGAGGTATAAATAAACGGCACAAGGAAACTTTCTTTTGTACCTGACAATGACGTACATTTATCTGATTTACGTCTATTGCAAAGACACGTAAACTGTCCACTTGATAGGGTCGTGTGTCTATTATAATCCGTACCCGGTCCACAGCGACAAAGCCCCGTTTTTGTCCACGTCACCCGACAATGGGGCCTCTTGATATTGTCACAGCGCATGCTCTTTTGAGTTTACACTACACTGAAAATTAGAGTACCAACACAACAATATGCACTGAATTTATCTGTTTGTATGCTCAAATCGGCTTTTTATCTTTGCCGGTATGTTTTATAGTGTTTTTATGTCTGCGTGATATCGATCCCGGAATGCTGTTGACAGTGAAATGGGTTTAACAATTAATAACCCTCTTCGGGAGCAGCACAAGTGCATGCATACTCGGCATTCCTTATCTAGATTCCTGTAGTAAGGATTTTCGGTCGTATACGACCTTTCGCCGGCGCGCCGCGTCGTGACTCCAATAACGAATGACCCAAATAAAAAATAATCTCTGTCGTAAAATTTACGAGTTTTCCAGCCATTTCAGCGTTTGAGGAGAGAAAGTAATTCGCCCATAAAATTACGAGTAAACAGCCGTTTTTCCACGGAAATAAAACCGCCCCCTCCGCCGCCGGTTGACTCCTGTAATCGGCTTAGTCGGAGCCCTCTGATTTACTGGTCTCCCCTGGGCCGGGATGATGCACGCCGCCCGTTATAACTTGATGAGAAACCTTATCTGCAGATTATAAAATCGGTTTCGGGTAATTGAGTCGTAAAATCTAGAGACCTAATTTCTACATTATCTGATTCACTGTAAAAAAAACGCGTGATTTAATTGCCATCCCCATGTATCCGAGCAGCTTAACTCATGGTTAATCGTAACAAGGTATACAATGACGCACTGAATCCACTCGGTTTGCTCGTGGCAGTGGGAAGAAAAAGTGTCAGTGGATGGGTCGGCTAATATGGCGAGCTCTAATCTTATTCCGGCACAAAAGAGCTGCCATGACGAGGCGAATACTAACGCGAACCATTTAATATTTCGATATTCCAATATGAAGCTGTTCCTCCGTATACGCTACTAACGCACACACCTACTTTTAGTTTTTATCTACTTCTTTCACTGAAGGGTCCTTAGGTGCATTTATATATTCTGAAGTGTCACTGATACTCTAATTGTACCAAGCGCAATAAGCTCTATCAATAACTATCAGAGTAGTATTGGAGTGAACGATGATATATTATATGGATCGTGGTACTCGATTTTGGTTTCAGAGCAGCAAGAAGCGTTTCGAGTAGTGTGCCTTGTGATGCTTTACGACCTCAATACTTTTTGTTCGATAAAATGACATGACAAATTAATGGATTTATTATGAGTTGGATTGCGTTCAGTCGTTTTATTTTCGTGTCGGTTTGGGACGAATGCATTTTTAATTGAGTGAGGCACTTTTGTGGACTGTATAAAACGGCCACCGCATGCCGTGGAGCCCGTGGATATTTTTTATTTGATTGACGGGTAGTAATGGGCAGGTGCGTAAGAGGCCGGCGATAGCTACCTCGCTTTTTAGATTCGACGTTCGACTTTAGTTTTTGTCGGCTGCCTTTTTGCGACTCGATTTTGTCATGTTTTATGCTGATTGTTTTATCAACCATTAATGGGGTACTAAATTTGCGTGTGTCAGTTTACATATTTTCTGTAATGGAACATTTTGTCCCTATAAATTCTACCGTGTATACACGCGGGTGTCCCTTAATAGCTGTAAAGTCAGCGACTGTGTGCGTAGCGAATCTGCGTTAAGGCAGAGTAATACGTTACACGTTTTGTGTGCAGTTCACAAGTTAAAAGTGCCATTCAAATCGACTCGCATCAGTGTTTACAAACTAAAGTAATATTTTTGCCCCAATAACCCATGTACTTTTGTAACCCCAAACAGTTGCACCTGATCTCGATAAGCCTTGCATTTCGCTGATATACTTACATATACATTCATACACAAATTTCGTCTATATCCCTTACGAGACAAACCTAAAAGCCACGTTTAGCAAGATTGTCGGCCTGTAGGTGGAAAAGGGAATCAAAATAGTGTTCGGTTGCAAGCCGCCTCTAACATAATTCCTAAGATTTTCGTCCATTCCCTCGATGGGCTTTTGTAAATTCTATATTTTTGCTTCCAAGCCGATCTGGGACTAAAGAAAAAACATAGAATGTACCAGTTGCTTCTCTTCCCGCGCAGATGGGAAAAACCCATCGAGGGAATTGGCGTAGGCATCATGACTTATAGGCGATGCGGCTAGCAACCCATCACTATTTTGATTCCCCTTTCCACCTATTATGCCCACAATCATGCTAAACGTGGCCCTTGGGTCTTGTTACCTTACGCTCTGTTTACCCCGTAAGGGATAAGGGATAAAGACGTGATTTGTGTGTGTGCATGTTTTTTCTTTGCTCCCAGACCAGCACGGAAGACTATTACAATCATTTGACTGTAGCTCGTATTTTGTCAACAGTCGCTTCAGAGCGCAGCGCGACGGGCCGGCACGTCCTGTGCCAACTGCAAGACCACGACAACGACGTTATGGCGACGAAATCAGAACGGGGAGCCCGTGTGCAACGCGTGCGGACTCTACTACAAACTACACAATGTGAGTACCTACAACATACTAAGACTACCTTTTAGCCCGGACTATGAAATTATTTACGGCCAATGTTCGTTTGACTATAGCTCCTATAATTTTATCAACAGTCGCTTAAGATATTCATAAAATTTAATCCGGGTTACATATTTTTTTCTCCAATCTTTATTATCGTCACATTATAATGAAAATGTACTTTTTTATTACGAAGTTTTAAATTTCATTTAAAAAAATAATTTGACTATTATCAAGCCTGTTTATATTTTTTGCTGTGTTATAAAGATGCAAATGATTATTATAATAAAATTATAGTTCCAGTTTTTTTTAATTTAAGTAAAGTTTAGTTTGTTTTTACTTTCCATCTGTAATTTGTTTATTCCAATAAAAGTTTACTTATAAACAAAAAATTAAAAAAAAAACCGCTCGCTCTGTATAAAGGTTGCGGTCCCTACATATTTCTGAGCTTTACGTAAAAATACAAATTCGTGTATTGTTTGCATAAATGACGCCGATTGACTAAAATTGAAATATACCTATATATTGAAAACCTCCCTTCCATTCATTTATTTCTATAGTTGTTTAAATCAATAAATACAAATAAACAGAAATGAAAGAAAAGGAAAAACTTGTAGTGTTCATTTAAAACAATACGTATGTTACTTTTAATCGACTTCAAGTAATATGTCACTATGCATGGCGACCACCTTTGCGTAGACAAATTGATAATTTAAGCTAAAGGTCAACCTTTAATTGCGATTAATTATAGGTACTAATTAAAAGACCCTTTTGAAGCCGATGCTCAATTAATTATAAGAAATTAAACGTTTGCTGTACTAGAAATAATGAGATACTTTCTATCAATGCGTTGTGTTTCACATGGCTTTATCAAATTACGGCAGAAATTTATTTATTGACAAAGGTCATGTAGATATTTGTTTATTTATTGCATACATGTAGTACAATTTAGGTAGAAGGGTATTAAAATAGGATCGTACATGCTACCCATGCAGGGTGTGGCAATGTCTTAAATCTAAAATGCGGTAAATCTGAAATCTAAAATATCGTTGCATGCAGACCATTAAAATTAATAAAAATATAAATCAAGAATAAATTTCATTGCTTAAAACAATTAAATTCAAAATCAAGCATGCTGCAGCAGCGGATAATACCAGCAAGCAGATATAACCAAGCACAACCAAAAAAAGAAGCGGAAGATAATCAGTTTCATTTGTTGTGACAGACTGATCTGAGTGATCAGACTTGCACTGTGTACGAAAAGGATGGATAATGTAACAAAATAAACTCAATTTAATTCTTCAATTTTCTTGCGAAATACTTGTGACTGCCAATAATGATCAATTTGAAACATTTATTAAATTAATCAAAATATTATTGTATTTACTTTTAAACTACATCTAACTCCCACAGTAATAGTAAGTTATCTAACACCTAGTTTTTATTCTAATATCTTGCTTTTGCTGCATAATGTCGTTGGTTTCCACCTGCTTAACGCAAATTTCCTTGTCAATGGTTTTAAAAAAGCGTCGGTCCCCAAGTTTAGTTAATGCCCGGTCCCCTAGGGTTGCTCCCTCGGGATGAGTTGACAGTATCTTGGTGACAGATAACTCGGGGTTCGCAGTCAAACGGGGCACCCCTGAGCCGGGCTAATGTGTCATAAAACCCTATACGATTGTCTCAAATGAATTACTGCCGCGCGGATAACATCAGACGTTAAATAAAGTATCGGGGACACGTTTAATTAAAGTAAAGTAAAGTAGACCTATGAGGGGTCACGGACTATTTGAGGTTTTAATCGTTTATTGAAAACAAAGAAAGAGCAAAAAGTACGCGTTCATTGTAAAGAATAAAAATTATAATCAAACTTACAATATTTGTCTTTATTTAAAATATTATATTTGCAATAATTCAGGCTACAATCCATAGGTATAATATAAGCTCTCAGACTCAGTGATATTAATAGGATTTACTGTATTGTTAGATTAAGAACATTAAATGAAACATGGCCAATTTATTCTCACGGCTCTTAGAACCCCAAAAAACAATCGCAAATCGCCCGATCCCGGCCGATTCGGGAGAATTTCAAACACGGGGCGGGAAAGCAACAATGACAAAAATTAACTGTCAAAGGAACCTTTTGGAGGGCGCTCGAGATTTTTTCTGTTGTAATGTATACTTGGATATTGTGTGTATTGTTGTTTGGTATAATTATTCGGAAGGAGCTACAAAGGCAATGGGAGTGCTACTTCAGAAGCTAAAGGAATAATGACGGGCGTGTAGAGTAGCGCTGTGCCTCCTTCTCATACATATTTATACAGTTGCGTCGCTCGCTGCACAATTGCGACGACTATTTTTAATTTGCCACAGAAATGATACTTTAAGTTTGTTAAGTGCGCAATAAATATTTGCTAAGTTACACACTTTATTCAATTGCTCCTGTAGTAAATTACAAAGGCGCGTTTTGTTGAGTCCACGTATTGTTTTATATTTTTACTAAGTTGACAGTATCAGTTTTACATTGTTAATTATATTATCATTTCGTGTTCTAAAACATGCGTGACTGCTCGTTAAAATATTTGGTATACATACCAACTTTAATTGTTACTATATACGCAGTCAATTAAAAATAAGAAAACAAAGAAAACAGAGTACATATGTATTAGGAGAGTAGAGATAAAAGTTAAAGTCCCTGAGTCCCGACCTAAATAAGTAAAGTAAAAGGTAAATTGCCTATATCCAAAATTGAATAAAAACGTTTAGCCTCATAAATCGATTCGAGCATACAAATTGTCAAACAAACACCGAAACCTCACAAAGCAAAACGAAACAAGAATCAATCCCGTCGATTTACTTTGTAAATTTCTTTAACAATGTGTAAATAAATACAGTATAATAAGTCGGGACCGAGGCGGATACATCGTGATCGATTTCACTCAAAAAACGTAATTCATACAACAAAGCACGAGCGCATTGTGTTGCCGGCGTCACTGCTGCGCCTCGTTCCACGGTCTTGATACTTCACTTTTAAATGAATTTGGGAATATTACAGTCTAGACTACTTATTCTTTGTACTTTTTCTGCAAGGGAAAAAAATACTTCAAATGCGAAAAAAAGAAAAAAAATCTTTTATATTTTTTGAAAACTGTTTAATAATCACTAAGTGTTCTGTTGCTTGACTTATAACCCTAATACAACATAAATTACTATCTAATTGTTAATTTGTGTTACAAAATTTTTAGAAGGGTTTTTAATTAATTCTTACAAATCTTGTCCAAACAGTTACAAACACAACTAAAGAAAAATTATCCAATTCGGTGCAGTCGTTTGGAAGTTATGCGCGTACATACATTTCGACGATTCATTTTTATTTATATAGATTGACAGTTCCGGTTATTTCTAATTCTGATAAAAAGTTATTATATGATTCAAACTAGATCAAATCTTTAACTATTTTATTAAAGAAATTAGTGGGCAATGTTTTAAAGCTTAAAGTTTTTTGAACATTTAATTCCTTCTTTTTACCCAATTATTTAATTAATTTAATCAATTTCACTATAGGGCTAAAAACAAACGAAACGCGATGGTTTTCTTGTTAAGCAAACTGTAGTCCAATTCGAAAATATTGTTATAAAATACACAATTCTTTTTTTCACCAAGTATCAAAATAATTCGCCACCCAGCCACTGCACCAACAATGCACTGAAGTAGGTATGTTTACTTCAAATATATCCTTCAAATGTTCTACGATTTGAGACTACAAATGTAGCGTAGTCTCAAACAAGCCACTTGCCTCAAGGACCAAGCTCTTTTGTATTATTGTTTTTAATAACAACATTGGATTAGTTCTTTTTATTGGGAGCTATGGGAATGCGCCGCGTTCAGCCGTGAGTTGACTCTTAGTTAGGAATGATTATGCAGATGTTTAATGTCCTTTAAAACCGCGATTTTTTTAAAAGTCAGATCCATAGGTTTCGCATGACGATGCAGTTTTTGATATCGCCCTGGGAATAAAGACCGTGTAGGTATCAATTGAAAGCGATTGAAAATAAATTATTTATTTGGCCATCCACAATGGGTAATAGGATTACTGTAGGTGCGTGGGTTCGATTCCCGCCAGCCGACCGCAATAAGCCATTACAAAGCTCCGACCGTCTGTTGAAGTTTTTATAAATTTGTTTATTTAATTTATCACGCTCGTTTATTCGTTACTTCCTCCGACTATACTCGATTAGGTTTTTGTGGTTTGTAACTATTTATTTTTTTGAACGACCTTCTTAATCTTCCAATGAAATGGCGTTTATATTTTTTTGGGGCTTCGATTGTTTTCAATTTTATCTTATCGACGGATTTGACTTTACTATTCACATTACGCCAATATTTAGCTGTACATTTAAACTCGTAGAAGCACGTCCTAACCATTATCTGAAATACCTAATGACGGTATTTATCTCTAAACGTTTAATTGGAACATATTGCTACTACCTTAAAAAGCATAAAACAAATTAGAGCGCATGAGACATTTTAAAACTAGCTGGATGCATTAAGTGCCTCCGATACAAAAGTATTGGATTACCGACTTGTATTGAGCGCTAGAGAGAGCGCCCATAATAACAGCTCAAATGATACATTTGGAATACAATGGGGCGATCAATTCAATTTTTGAATCGAGAACGCTCTTCTAGCTCGCTTTTTTATTTTTTATTTCGTCTAAAGTGCTGTTTTGTTCAGCCAGCATCCGAGGGAATTTGACAGTCACTGTTTTTTCTCATGTTTTTCTTTTTTGCCAGTCGCACTAAAGGAGCATTAGGTTTTTAATGTTAGGTTATGGGTACAAAATAAATCACTCGTTTCGAACGGATAGAGGTATTGATTAATAATGCTTTAGTGTGGCGTATTTTTAAAAGGGTAGGTAACGGAATTAAACATTTTTTTTTATTGTATTTTTGGTGTAAACAATACAAAAGAGTAAAGTAAATAGGTAAGAGTCAACTGACAATTTTTAAATTAAATAGCGTTAAATTTTCTCATTACATTACAGTGAGACTGGCTAGTGGCCAAACGGCCGGTTCGTTGGGCGTATGTTATAATGACATCAATTTGAATATTCAACATTGAACAGCTATCTCATTTACATAAGTTCGGCCGTTGAATTTGTAGCGATGCAAATGTCGTTCGCTACACTAATTGTGGTGTTCATTGTTACCGACTTTTGCGAGTTCGAATGTGGAAAATTTAACCTCGCGTGACTATGTGTTCAGGTTTACACTAATCAAGCACAGGTAGCTAAAGTAGCTCAGTAGGTACCTTGGTTATGTAAACATTTCTTTACAATACCCATAACATAAGAAACTGATAAATCAGAAACAAAGAAACATGTATAAATGTGTCCCGTGACAAAATTCACAGTAAAAGCGTATCACAATTTTAATATTACTCTTTGGTGTAACACCGGGAAAATCATAATTTCGATGGAGCGATAAAAGTTTTTCTATTAAGAAAACACCTAATTTTGCCAAAAAGTGATCGCGTAAAAACCTTTATAAAAGAAATAAGAGCGGGTGTTCGCGCAGTAGGCCGGAAAGATTTTATCTGTTGGCAATACAGAAAAAATGGCGCCGACCGGAAGTGTCCGAGCGCGGCGCGCGGCGCGCTACTATTTTTTTCTTTTTGTTTTAAATGGCTTTTTCCCGGCAGCGTTCGGCCGGAAATGCGTTTGCGTAGAGCTGCCCCACATAGCCGAATATGTCCGATTACCTTTATACGCAATTGTGATTCTTCGTCCGATACTTTAGGGAGACTTGTCGCTCGGCGCGCGCGGCGGCCGGCGAGCGGAGCGCTAAATAGAATGTTTTTATTCATGAGTCTTAAGCTCCCATTCTGTTTAGTGAGCGATTCCCAGCTGATTTACTGTCTTAGTAATAAATTTTCGGAAAATGGGCGTCGCAATTCGAGAAACTATCCCATTTTAATTAGAACTGTAATTGAAACGAAGCCTTATTTTCCCGAAAAACATCTACTTGTACTTAGTAACTGGCATTTTCCTAAAGCATCTGTTGGGTATATGCAACAAATCTATTTCATTTATGACTTAAATGCCGTGGGTTCTAAATAAAAAAGGTATGAAAATAACAGCTGCACGTCAGGCCGTGATCGGCCGGACGATAATGCTGTGTCCTTGTACAAAACAATTATTGCGCTTAGGTCGCGCAAGATTTGTGCAATAGGCACTTTGTCACAAGCTTTTGTCACGAGAAATGGAGATTTCGGGTTCCGATATCGATACTTGGGAAAAGACCGTTGTGTCATGACAAATGTATGCGGTATAACGAACGCATAGGAGCTCTTGCTGAAACAATGGTTTTACTTTAGCTTTACCATAGAAATTGATTTTGTCTCAACGCAGACAAGGAAATTACCAGCTTTGAATTATGTGCGTGAAAGTAGCGAGATAGAACGAACGATCAGACAGTATAAAATTTCCTAGAATTTCCACACAAAGCCAAACGGCTAAATGAACTGAGAAAATTTTAAACAAATTGACAGTTCTGACGATTAACTTTAAACTTTACTTTGTGTAGGTATATAAAAATGAAGGAAAAAATAAATATCGCGTTGACGTTTATATTTAACACGAGTGTAGTTTTAACATCTGTATTGGCTTATCTTAAATAGTGGTCTACCTAGCAACAGCGGGCTTCTGCTGGCGGTGGGTAATTAGGCGATTAGACTCCGAGAGATGATCGCAGATCTGGCCCGCCGCCACACTATCAGCGCCATCTAGCGTGATCTACGGACGCTCCGACTAAACTGCGCTCACTTTTTGTACCAACTAAAAATACACCCCGAATTAAAAAGCTTAACCTCTTAAGTAGTCAGTTCGAACAGTAATGTCGAGACAAAGCAAAGTAATTAACTCACAGTCTATCAAGCCAGCCAACCTATTAGTGTTATGCGCCTGATTGCGTCCACGAGAGAGTTTGGGCCGTTACCCCTCCGGTACATCTGTAAACATCTTCGAGATAAGCATCTGACGTTTGACACAAAGCGCGGTTGCGAGAGATACTATCTCCAACTATCCGAGTGCCCCCTCTCCCCTACTTCCTCGACGCTCCGTCTAATTATTTATTTATGTCCGCCTATCATACCATCGATGCGCTTGAGTGCAAAACTTTGCGGAGTTCTGATTTACACGGATTTAAATTTAGAATCAGCTGCGTTATCATCTAGGTGATCTCGGTGACAGTTGAAATTAGTGCAAATGTTAGTTGGGTATTATTAAGATTTTGAAAGTACTTTTTGTGCAAAGTATTTTAAGAAGTACAGTTTTTTGATGCCACTGTTTACTTGTATTTCAAAGCTTCAAATTGAAAGTGCTTCGTGCCCATTGTCCACGTTGCGAACACAAAGATAAGAATGCGTTTTCAACAATGTCTAATCCTTCGTAAGTTACAAACGCTTGTATTAATCCTCCCTTTAAGCCGTTGTTTTCTATTTCTAAGATTTTGCAATTAGTTTTCGGATAAACCAATGAAGCGAGGTTGAAGCGGGGGCTTTGTGAGTGGCCAATAAAAAGTTCGTTTTACACGTAACCGTCAAACGAAAATTAATGTACAAAAAAACTTTTATGACATCTCACTCGTACAAAGTGGCCAAGTCAAGGTGTAATTTGATTGAAAGCACCAAAAAAGTCTTATAATCATATAATAAGTGGTGGAATAATTACCGGGGGGGCTTAGAGCAGGTGCTTGGGTTATGAGCGACGCACGCGCCGCCGCCCGCGCGTCGTCGCGGCTTCGGACAAACGGATCTAACTAAAACAAAAGTTAAGTGAAATTATTACAAATTAAAATGCATTATCGGGTTCTTATTTCATTTTTGACTGTCGTAATGGTTAATTTAACGCAAAGTTTCGGCTCATGTCAGATTTCCGTCATTTGTCAGAACAAATATTTACAAGAGATTACTCGAAGGTATCATTCAAAAGTGCTAACATTTTTTGTATTGCAGCTCATACAACTCAAATAAAATATTTGACTAGTCAATAAGATTAATTACAGCTATAGTATCTCCTACTCAAGTTGTATTTCAGATTCAGTACAATTTTTCGTCGCTTTCGTATGGTAGGTACCTACTTTTCAGTGTGCTTTTAAAATTCGAACTAGCTAGTACTACGGACAACGAATATAAGCATACTAAGTACCAACATTTTGTATTAATTACAGATTACGTCTGCCCTAACCGAGGATTGAACCCGAGACCTTGAGTTTTGTAGTCTAATTCTAACCACTAGGCAGGGGCGTGCAGTGGATTCTGACAGAGGGTAGGCATATTGACCACAAAACCCGTATTGGTACGAAACGTGTCGGGCACATTTACGTATGCTTACAAGCACTGCTTATATGCCTGTAAGGAATGAACGCGTCTGCCACTAGGCCATTTAGTCGTTTACGTGTAATGGTTTAAAATTGTTTTAATTTAAAGCCTATAGTATTTCAAGTTGCAAATTTAATCAAAGGTAACAAAACCACAAACACTAGTGTAGTGCATCTCATCGATGATCGAGAAGCTGTTTCAGTTTGTGTCGATGTCGACAGTTATGAGTGGTCGTTGGCGGGCTCGTATGAATTAGTGTAGCATGGTAGCACTGCGAGATTTAGTGCGGACGCGGCCCAGCTCTAATTGGACCGGGTTCGATGCCACGGGCAAAACATTTAAATTTATTGTTTTCCATAATTGTTTTTGAGATGTGAACTTAGTGATGCCCTGCCACATATACTATCTTCATTACAAATACGTTAGAAAACTATCGTGGAGATATTTGAAGCAAATATTTCACTTCTTGTTAACGTTCAGAATTTCAAAACGTCGGTTACTGCCTTTTATTATTTACAACCTATTAAATTGCAAATATCTGCATCGACACTCTGTGCAATAAACTAACAGTAGCGCCAGCTAACTTGAGTTAGGTACGTTCAAATTGTTTTCATATTAATTTTAACTGTTGTTGCAACTGCAGGCGAATTATTGTTTTAAATAAAGTTGTTCGGGATAAACGATAAAAAAAATTCATCGATGCATTTAATCGACTTTTCACAGCAATAATATAGAAGTAATTTATCAATCAGAGTTGATTTACGTTAGCTCCCGTCGGCGTCAACACTTGCTTTGTATCGATACGTGAGAACTAATTAACGATGATGAAGAAAACAATTTTAATCGCGGAGATAAACGATTACGTTTTATCTGAGAATAAATGATCTAGAGATGATTAAGATATGTAATTAAAAATAATACTCACTATCTAGTAAGCGACATCAGTTAAACTAGTCCCAAACTAATCTAGGATTGTACCTACTACAGATACTAGACAACAGATAAACAGGCTGACAAGATTGTCCAAATTTCAAGAACAAACATTCGTATTCATCATACATCATACCGACCGGGGAACATATCCAGGACCTCTAGCTTAATAGTAGGGGAGACCGAGGTAAGTTGAGACAGAGGTGAGTTGATACAAAGCCGATTTCTCTGCACCTATGACAGTTAGCGTGGTCACAACTTCACACAAACTGTGGAGTGTAGAAAGAGCAATGAATTAGCGAAGTTACCAGCCCGATAAACTGTCACAGTTCAAATAAATCGGCTTTGTATCAACTCACCTCTGTCTCAACTCTCCTAGGTCTCCCCTAAAATTCGCTATAATCACTTGGCTAAGGTCTTTAATTAAATATTATGTTAGTGATTATCTTGGAACTGGGAGCGGATTATAATACATAAAGTTTAAAATGTATAATGGGTTAAAATACATAATGGTTCAAAATATATAACGCAATTTTCTGTAAAACTATTAGCTAAATGAACTTTTTTGATATCGTAATCTATAGATTGGTTTAGGTTAGGTTAGGTTTGTTTTATAACAATCTTGTTAATTTGTAACTTTCTGAGAAAATTGCATTATATATTATAAACCATTATGTATTTTAACCCATTATACATTTTAAACTTTATGTATTTTAATACGTACCCCTTGGAACTTAGAGGCTAGATGGGTATTCAAATTTATTTAAATATTTAAATATAGCTACGAATCATGACATGTAATTTCTTGTCAACATAAAATACATGACACATTCAACAGTTGAAATTCTAACACAAGCGTGGATATCAATAATTCTATTTAGTTGTTTTGTTAAAACTGTCTAATGACAGTTTTAACGGTGATACGTTCCAAATGTGGTACTAAGTTTTTAAAAACCAGCCACGCAATAACGGCAAAGGGTTGTACTATAAATTGGCGGTGTCGATAAATTCGGCGGCATATAAATCGTCATTTCAATTACCCCGGGAGCAGCTGTCCGCGGCTCCCGCACGAGTATTTATTTTAATCATGCACACACATCAAAACCGCAGTGTTTTATCGACATCTTCGAGCACATCCTTAATTACTAAAATGTTTTAAGGAAACTTTGACAGCTTTTGGGAATTCACGGAAGTTCAATAAATTGTTTTTTTATTATTATTAAAGTTTGTGCTGGTATAAGTTAATGAAAAATGGTCGCCATATTACTTGGCCAGTAGAGTGATTACCTATGAATTTACTCGTGTTTGTAAGTTTATTTCTAAAATAACTGCTACATAAACCCAAAACTTTGGAGACGGTTGCTTTACACAACATGGTATAGATGCATAATGAACAATTCCATAATTTTCAATAACGATCAGTTCTATAATTCTAGGACTATTATGATAACTTTGTTTGTATAGAAAATGTTCATTCCCATAAAAAACGGAAGTACACGAATAAAAAAAGTGAAGAACAGTTAAAGGCTGTTTTGGCCGTATTTATTATTTTGTTGTATGTTTATAAGAAACATGTTTAAAAATAAACTTATTTGTCTATGTTTTATCTTAAGAATCCGGCGCCATTACGCCCGATTTAGACGCGTGCTAACTGCCTGGAACTAATTTACTTAAATCATTTTTTGTCACCACCCGTCAACGAAAACATTTTAACTAATGATTCGTTAAGAGTAATAAACTCATCAGCTAGAACCCTTTTCTGTGATAGTTGGTTGAATTTCACTGAAGTGACGCGAGCAGCTGATATAAGCCAAATGTATGTTGATAGTATAAATTAAATATGTTACGTGTTTTTCGCGTCACTGCAGTTGTCAGCAACGGTTTACTTAATATGTCATTGTTTTTTTTTTTTTATGTGAATAGGAAGGCAAACGAGCAAGTGGGTCACCTGATGGTAAGTGATCACCACTGCCCATAGACACCCGCAACCCCGGAGGGATTGCAGATGCGTTGCCAACCTAGAGGATTAAGATGAAATGCCTCTTGTGCCCGTAATTTCCCCGGCTGTCTTACTCTCCGCACCGGAACACAGCAGTACAAGCACTGCTACTTAGCGGCAGGATTAGCGAGTAAGATGGTGGTAGCGATCCGGACGGACCTTGCACAAGGCCCTACCACCCGCGTTTTAATGGCTATCGGAATAAAAATCATATAAGACCATATATAAGGTAGGTACAGCACGAGTCTACGAGTAAATACTAAAACTACGTTCCTGTCACATATCTGGATCAACGGCCTTTTGTTTTACAACGACCAAAGAAAGTACATGGCATAGATTAGACTATCAATATTATCATGTGATCCATGCACATCGCGATCCATATCACGAAATATTAATGCGTATCGCAGCGAATCCGGTGGTTTTTAAATCCACTATCCTATATTGACCTGTCAATATCACCATAATATTAACCGTACAGGCGCACAACCTATGAGTGAGCACCGTATTCCTCGATTACCCTCAAATAATGCAGTGACAGATTCATCAATTCCCTGTATTTGCGTGTGGCCGCTGCGCACGCGTCGTTGCCGGCTCCACGGAACATCTACCCCGTCTCGACCGAGCATTTTAATTGCTTTGCTTACCCTGTTTTTGTAAGATTATCTTGTCTCGCTTTCGAAGAACAAAATTTCGATTCTGCGCTAACATTTGCTCGGCTATATATTTAACCAGTAATCTATTTCTCTGATACTATAAAAGTAAAATTACACAGCATTTGACGGCGCTGCACCTTCCCGTATTTACAAGTGTGCCAATAAGCACTGGAAACTGCATTGTTTAAGTATAAAAGTTTCCCATTATTCTCTCTCTCTATTCGGTATTTGATATCCAATCCTGAACCGCTCTGCTCGTGACCGTCGCCAAAAGTAATGCTTTAATTTATTACAATTTACTACGCGATAAGTCACGTTCGACTATTATGATATTTGGAATGAGTAAACATTACATTTAAGGTTAAAAGTTTACGTTACACTTTCAAAAATGAAGGCACGAATTTAACGTAATAAAACCATGCTTCACTTGGAGACAAGGTCAATCCTATTAAGCTTAAATACCTCGGGTGTACTGACATACTATGTTTTATGTTCACAAAAACGTGCGCAGAAATACGATGAAACATTTGAGTATATTATCTAATTGGAAAATAACTGCAGCTAACTGTCACTCGGTTCTCGTCACATATTAACACGAGCGATAAAAATTCTATCCTCTGCCACAGACTTCTCATTTATAATGAGCTTACATATAAAACGTGCTGTAGCGGAAAAAAGAAGTAGAAGTAACTGCACGCAACACCCGAGGTGTCGCTGACAAAATGAAAATAGACGCTCCGAACAATGGTCGCAAATTAAGTGGGTTTTAAGTAACTGTGAGACAGTTGCTAATTGCGTTCGTTAATTAAGTTTACAAAACTGATAAAAAAGATAATATAATAACGCAATAAGTATCTAATATTTTGTCCGAACAATAAATTGGCTTTCGATTCACCATTCTTAAGTCAAATTTTTAAACGATTTTCACTAACACCAACACAGTCAAAGATATAAAATCATTCGTGTCGTGTGCCTTTTTATGTTTAGGAAATCAGCTTATACAAAATTCCCGCGTAATTTCTAGCGACACCGCGCAATAACTTCTCATTTATGCGAATTATGACGATACGCAGCTATTAGTTATCATACAAAAACGAATTCACACGTTATGCCGCGATCGGTTTCAATAGAGCAATTGAATGGGGTTTTTGCGCGCTAATGGAGGTACACTTTTTACCCGATAATTGGTTGCTAATTTATATAGCTCCTTGTGGACTTAAAGTTCGCTGTCTAAACCGCGTGATCTTTATCTAAAGCTGCAGCAACTCGTATTGGAAAATACCATTTCATTGTTTATGCATTTTATAAGCCGTATTTTATGATTTGTGATTGATTTACAAGTCATTGTGAAGAATGCATGATCAATGATAGGTTACAAACATTTCCCTACAATTAACGTAGGCTTTCTAGCTCAGAAAATGGTACCGTGTGCAACGTTTTCCATGGCATTGTGGAGTGAGCCTGTTATTTTCCCATTTGAGCAGTTTTATGTGCGCGCTCGGCAGATGGCGATGATAGTGTAATAACTCGCGCGCTCCCGATACCGCATCTAGAAATGTAACGCAATTATTCGCACGCACAATGAAATGCATCGCGCATTTGCGAAACTTTAATTTTGGAACGCGTTCATTACGTTTCTTTTGAGTGGGTCTCACGTTGCGAGTTGGGCGCAGCCAGCGATGTTCGCGCTCGAGCTCGAACTGTTTCGCGCGTGCGGTGCCGTCGAGCGAGCGATACTTTCGCGCGCGCGAGCGTTCAATTGCACCAGCGCTAGAACCTACATGGGTTTTTATAACTTGATTTCACAAGTGCATAAACTACGCACTGTAAATGCTCTACAGCGCGTATCTAAGTATCTGCACTTTTATTTCAACCAGCGCTCGTATAGAAAACGCTGTTTCGTATTTTATGAAAGTATTGTTGCCATTTCCCATGGCAGTTGGTATTATGTTCATAATTGGCGGTTGTAAGGCATTTAAGTATGTCTGCATTATTTAACCAAGTTGAAGACTCTCAACGTAGGACTTTATAGCTTTATTAACAAGCAAGAAACCATTAGGTCGGATTGTCAAGTTTTTTATTAATTGTTAGGTATTTTGATTTCTTTATCTTGAAACTGTATGGAGACGTGTATAATTTGAAAAAAAAAGTATGACTGAGCTAGCAGTATTTACATATAAAGTTTTCTGGTCAAAGATAAGAACGATTTAAATATTTGGCTACTTACCTACCCTCGCCAAACAGATGCTAGTACAGATCACACTACTGAAAATATATCAAACCGTGTAAAAACTACAATAGGTATGTAATATGGGTCACAATGCAAGCACAGGCTGTATATCCCTCAGATTTGTAGGTAAACGTTGCGATACGAGTAAAGGCGGGCGGGGAAATGTGGGCACCACACGCCACCCACCTCATGCCACGGTGCAACGGGTTTTCCTGAATCAATTAAAATTACATTAATATACGTAGGTTCCCGTGTTTTGTTCCACGTGTTACTTTTAGATAGTCGTCTAAGGAATTTCATTAGTGCCACCTGGAGTTTTTTTTGTATACGTTAAATAATCAAGATGACACTCAATAGGTACTGTTTTTTTCTGATTTGGGTACTGTCATAAAAAATATTTCTTTATTTATTTCTATAACTATTCCACCATTACAGATTTTTCTTAACCTAATGCGATAACATCTTAAAAACTACATTTACTTAACTAATTAATTTTACAAAAACCAATCCAACAGTTTATAAAATGTAACATAATACAAAAAGCGTTATCCTTGTGACTTCACTCAGAGAACAAGAGAGAATGATAAATCATTTACTCTGTCGTCCAATGATTTATTTATTTCAGGGGCCTTACCATGACGATTTAATGTGATTCAATTTCGATTGAGTTTAGGTTCGCTCGCTGTCAGATCCATACTAAAAATGTCAGCTAAAACCTGAACTGAGTCGGAATTGAATCGCATTAAAACGCCATGGTAAGGCGGGAATTAGAGTGACACGTTTTAGACTGGCATTATTGAAGTTGGAAACTTATTTAGCACAATTCTACTGAATAATAAAATTCAAAAATAAACCTCTTATGAAAGATATTGAAATAATTTACAAGCTTTACTGATTATTAAACTGATAATAAATGTCATAGAGAAATTACTCATATACCCAAGTAGTTCAACATAATTTGCTAAAGTTTTTTTCTGTTATGTACAGTAGATTTTCGCACAGGTTTTTCACTTCAAATTTAGAGGTTACCTGAACCATTATTATATAAAATTTGTACGGTAAAAACCTGGGCGAAGTCGGTGGTTTATTAGGTCGCTGTTTAAAGCAACCGGCACATATCTCTGCGAACTTACGGTTTTACAAGCCAGCAATAGCGCTGCTTTATGTGCGCTGTTCGCGGGGAGAGGGCTGAGTGGAAGCGGAAGCGGAAATCATATTTAAACAAATGGATGGAGTGAGATCACTTATAAAATCGTTTGTTCCAACTGACTGATTACCGACGCAGAGCGCTAAGAACAGATTTTCGAAAATTCCCACGGAATTAAAGGAATAATGCAATGGAGCGAAGCTGCAGGAGTAAGTAATTGATAAATGGCCTAAATGTAACGTCTGCCTTCACATCGGTAAACTTAAAAAATATCGTTAATGAACAACGTTTCGAGACAACTGGTCAGAATTTCTGAGCCTGAGTTTAGCTAATAATCAACGAAGTCATTTCATAAAGGTGAATAAATATCAGCAAAAAGTATAATAATAATAGCTCAGTGCGTATACAAATAAGATTTCGATTCAAGTGTCGGTAAACCCCAACAAATCCTATCACAGTCGCCTTAAGAACTTTATCTAAGTTTCTCCAAACGATCTCACTCCTCAAAATTAACCGTTTTTGCAAATAAATCCGCGTCCGCTACCGCTTCAGCATCCGCTCTAGTTCCAGCGCCCGCTCTCGCTGCTGCTCTCTACGTGCAAGCCCCTTCACGTGCAAGCTGCCCGCGTCACGTAGAACACGGGGGCGGAATGCTGCATGCAAACTTGCAAAGTGCGTGTTCGTTACCTGCGAGTTTGCCTGAATTGTATGACCGCAGTATTTCTGCCGCAATTATGACTGTTGCTGCACGACCCTCAAATTTTAATGAGCACGTTTGATGGTTGTCAATGCATTAAATTGCCTTTTATGGATTTTTGGTCATTAAATATGAAGGGTATGCTTGTGACTGTAATTCTGAAGGGGACTTTTATGTGACTGAAAAATGGTGTTTTCTTGGTGTAGTGTTTTGTTTTTTGAAGTAGTTTTTTGACTGTATACTCGAATCTACTCCTGAACAAAACGCAATAACACACAAGTCAATCTGATAACTGAATCAATTGATTAACAAATACGAACAACCTGGCAATAGTTGGGCAACTGTAGAGGACTACCCGATAGCACATCCCCTAGGAGTATTAGGGGATAGACCTCTCGTAGTTGCTCCCATGTCATTTCTATTATATAGATCCCAAAGCATTTCCATGTTAGCTTCGGCCTCATGAATGCTTTTAAAATGATCGGGTCCCCTAGGCCCGTGATAAGAAATCCACATCAACAATAATAAATGATTTGTTTCGAATACATACATACACAAATCACGTCTTTATCCCTTACGGGGTAGATAGAGCCTAAGGTAACAGGACCTACAGGCCACGTCTAGCAAGATTGTGGAAAGTGGTTGAGGAGGAAAATGGAATTAAAATAGTGATGGGTCGCTAGCCGCATCGCGTATAACATGATTCCTATGATTTTTGCCCATTCCCTTGATAGTCTTTTACCATCTGCGCGGGAAGAGAAGCGACTGGTATATGCTATGTTTTTTTTTGCTCCCAGACCAACATGGAATTTGTTGTTTCGAATAAATGTCCTAATATGGTAAATGAGGGCAATAAACTTCACAAAATCAAAAATAAGGTTGACTTTTGTTACTTGAAACCCTTGCAATGAAAGACGCGAACATACTACCGATACTGCCGACTTTTACATGCAACTCCAGCAGTGTATAAATTGCTGAAAGTGTATGTACCCATTATGATTCCCACCGCCGGTATCAAGAATTACACAACCACACCTCTACAATACTCTTTCGTCTATACATACAACGTACATGCACATATACATTGCAGAATGGAACGGGAACAGGCAGCGATGTAATTAACCTGACATAATAGCCAGTTATTAAGCAATTTCTGTTCTAACATGGCGGATGCCTTATGTCATGTAGCATGCACTATATACGTGGCTTCCGTGTACGCTTATGGTGCTTACAAAGTTATGGTTTCCAATTCTATGCTAATGCTTTGGTAGTTATCTAATAGGGGTGGTATTAACCCCTATTCTAAGAGCCATGTTGCTACGTTGTTGGTACTTGGAGTCTTTTTTTGCAAACTACCTTATTCATTAAAGTTGCAAACTTCAGTTTCCCAAATTATTTTTATCCGTATTTTTAACACATTTTTTTAAGTGACAGATTAGGGCGAGTAATGTTTGACTAACTGTTGCTTAACAAGCGTTTACGATAAAACATGGTCAAGTCAAACAATTTCGTAGGTAATTAAAATATGCGTTGTAGTAGTAGACATTTTGTTGGTACAGAACTGTAGATTGTGAATGTTTTTTTTAAGTCATCGATTACAAGTACAATTTTTAGTTCTTAATATAATCAAGTCTCAAGCAACCTTGTCTAAAAACAGTTTGTTTAAAAATTGAAAAATGGCTGCGCCATATCATCGCAGTCTGAGCACATTCCACCGGCAATAGCCTTAAGTGCCGTAGAACAAACTCGCAGACACCGTTTGGTACCAACTCTATGGTCTATTCTTAGCCAGGAACATTAACGAATCAGGTCTAGCCATTAGCACCGCAGGCCGACCATTCTTCGTCGGCGCAATCGCGAAAAACCTCATAGATGTTCTTCGACCCAATTTGCTTGGACTAAATCTGCAATGAACAGATTAGTAAAGCTGGAGCTCCATTGAATACAAAATGCAGCGAAGAGACAGCCTGCCTAAAACTCTTATGACCGTTTTCTAGACAGACAACGTCCTCCAGGATAAACCATTCTCGCTGGTAAAGGAAGCATAACAGTACAGTCGGCCCATGAAAATTTTGAGCATACTTAAAACCTTGAAATACGTCAAAGCTAAGACAAAGTATTAAAAGTGTCAATCATTTTCGTAGACTGACTACATCTATTCAATATTAAAAAATATAACGGCTTTTTTGTTCACTTAATTATTTTCAACTACCCTCATAACAAAAATTCGAACTAGGTATGTATGAATGAGCAATCGAATATTTTTTTATTCTTACTTTATTTTGTAAGCCCTTAATTGGTCTTCTCAGTTTGATGTGATGAGATGAACAATATTTCCACATGTTTACATTAAGCTTTTTTAATTATCACGTAGACTAAGGTAAACTAATGTTAAATAGTTAGTCGGAGACCGTTTAGTAGCTGACGTTTCGAGCAGCAAACACTCATTAATCTCTCAGCCCCAATGGGCAGTCTGCCTTGTTTTAATGCATTTTATATTGGTTCAATTGGAGCAGTCGACGGCGCGGTATGCGCTCGCGCCGCGATGTGTGGGCGATTCGCGGGAACGCATTACGGGAATTGGTCCTGCGCATTTGCTAAGGATGCGTGGCGTCAATGGGATAAGGGGGTTTGGCGGGTAATTAATTATTTCTCGGCATAATGCTGTTGTTTTTAACTTTATGGGGCATAGGGTGTTGCAATACAAACAATTAAGCTAAGCTAAGAATCAATGTGTATGAGTTGTACGCGTTTGAATTCCTATGACATATTTGAGCCAAACTAATCATTTAAATATGTATACAGTAAAATATTTGCTAACATTATTTGAGATGGACATGTTAGACAAGTAGGTACCTATGTATGAATGTAGAACACTCTATTGTACAATAAATATGAAATGCATACACACAGAGGAGAATGTATCCTATTAATAGATCTTTACTTAACAGTCAACATTTTAATGGATAAATGGAACATTTAATTTGGTGCCGACATGGAATAAAATGACAAGTTGTGTAATAGTAAAAGCCACAACACGTTACTTCAGTGTATATGCTCAGAGTCGTAGTTAAAGAACCCAAAATAAATTAAAAAATACTTCTAGTTTAGTAGCAGTAATCTATTTGTTAGTTTGAGGGCCACTGGACTATGCGTCATCATCATCATCATACTCCAACCTATATACGTCCCACTGCTGGGCACAGGCCTCTTCTCAGAATGAGAGGGCTTTGGTTATACTTCCGGATTGGGAACTTTGCACACACCTTTGAATTGCTTCGCAGATGTGTGCAGGTTTCTTCACGATGTTTTCCTTCACCTAAAAACTCATGGCAAATTTCAAATATAATATCCTACTTACATTCCTAAAAACTCAAGAGTTGCGAGTCCGGGTTCGAACCAACGACCCTCTGCTTGAGAGGCCACAGGTCAAACCACTAGGCTGCCACGCCTTTCCACAGCGGACTATCAGTAATATTGTACGAGTTAAGAGAAGTTTATGGACTTCGGATATTACGTTATCATTTCATGTCCATTCAAGGCCGCTTAGGGCCTGATTAGAATTAATTATTTCATCACGCAACGTTCCCATGAACACATCAAACTGTATCAACACAACAGTCATTACACATGTCCAAAAAGAAAACAAACAAGATCAGGTCATGCGCATGGCCTGGCGGTGCGGGCGCAATCAAATCGTGCGTTTAGGGCACATGCCGCCTTCCTTGAACGCGATGAATAACTCATTGTCCGTCCGTCCGTAGTGACGCATGCTTCGCCGAACGCGGTGCGGAAAGTGACCGGAACACTTGACCCGCGAATTTGGCGGAGAAATGAAAGAAATTCGAGCATGTTACGTGATCACGTGAAGAGAGCACGCACACGAAGTTGAAATCATCAAATTTCTAAATGTTAGTGAAAATTAGAACGCACAGAAAAATCCGAAAAGTAAAGCTATGGTCGGGAATCGAACCCGGATCCTCGTCATTCTGTGACGCGTGCTATACCCCTACACCACCCATAGCAGGTGTCTCTCCGAAGTTTTCTACCCGTTACTAGATGTCACGTGACCTTTCTTAATATGCGAATTTTTGTCGCTAAGCGTCATCTGTTTGAATGATGTGTCTGTACGACACAATTACAAACTCCCGTGGAACATCTACTGCTCACCAGGGACGAGAGAAGGCGCTATTTTTCAAATGAAAGGTACTATCAAGCGAATCAAGAATTTTTATTTCTTGATTTTTTATGTTTGCTTTTACGGTTTCACCGTTAGAAATGAAATTTCGAACCATCAGGGATTTGAAATCATTAGGTTATTGCATCTGTTTAGACCTAAACAGCTCGCTACGTCAAGCTTTGCTTCTAAACAGAACCGTAGTCAACTTATGCTAAGTTCGGAACTAAACGTAAGACAAATAACGATTTTTCGATGTAGGAGCAAGTAGGGGTGACACCCACGATAGACGAGGACTATAACCTCAAACAAAGACCACAAGGTTACCGTCAGTTCCCAGCAAGTGCACAGTGCATGGCTGCAGTAATTGGGATGCACCGGCGCACCGCTACACGCCGGCATCGCTCGCCAAACGGCTAAATATTCGCGTGCACTATTGTGGCAGCGTTTTATGGTCCCGGCGAGCCTTTATACTTGTAGTTAGCATTCTAACATGGTGCCGCTGACGTTTTTTCATACCGCTAAATGTCAACGATAAAGGCTGCGCATGAGTCGAGCCGGTTGCGATTTATTGTCGAGTGATGTTTTACTTCATTGAGGAAACATGTGTTGGTATTCACTGTACGAGCGTATTAAAATACAAAATTATGCCCTGACTCTGAAAGCGACGGTGTGTTTGACTTGTAATGTTTTGCATACTGACCATGGCTGTTAACAAGTTTTGTCATAAAACAGCAAAAATAAAAACTTATATTTTGAAAATTGTCGTCGTTAACTTTAATTAATATACAAACATGTCTCGAGTACGGTACATAACATTTTACCAAAGATAACAAAGCGTCACAACGCAATAAATTAATGATCTACGCTGGTATGCGCTGGAAAGAGTTTGGAGTGTCTCAAAAAACAATCCATACTTATTTCCCTTTTCCATTGTTGCAGGTAAATCGGCCTCTGACCATGAAGAAGGAGGGCATCCAGACACGGAACCGCAAGCTCAGTAGCAAGAGCAAGAAAAAGAAGGGAGGCATGGGGATGGGGGGAGGAGCGTGCGCGCTCTCGCTCGGCGGCGTCATGGGCGACATGATCAAGCCGCTAGGAGACGCCACCAAGGGCTTCGGGGGATCTGCCTTCCCGTCTGCTATGGACTTCGGTAAGTTGGGTTTTCTTATTGCAGTTTGGTAGTTTCAAGAAGGCCCATGCTGCTGGTGCTAGTTTTGTGTTTTTGTTTCCGAGATTACCGATTTCATTTGAGCTCGGTTCAAATCGCTTTGTTGTATTAAATGCAACTAATTTAAAGACTATAGTCATAATGGTATCTCAGGATATGCCTTCAGATTTAGGTTGTTTACAACTGCACTAATAAAAACAAACATTACCTAATTTATTTTACTTAACCCGTTGGTTCATTTGTATCATATCTTACGGGTGTAAGTATGTAAGGTGAAAATCGTAGGAATCTTGTTATAGACGATGCGGCTATCAACCCATGATGCCCACAAATCCCACAATCCTGATAAGCGTGGCCTTTGGGTCTTGTTACGTTTCCTCTGTCTACCCCGTAAGGGATAAAGACGTGATTTATATAATGTATAGGTAGCCATTGTTTGTAACCATGGTATTGTTCACCAGGTCAGCACCAAGTGGGTCTGGTGCACCCGGCGGCGGCGCACATGTCCCACTGGTACGGCGCCCCGCACCAGGGCTTCGCGCCGCCCCCCTCCTCACACAACCCCTACCACCACCACCACCTCGCCCAGCTCAACTCTATGGTAAGTTCAGGTTAAAAAAATAAATTAATTTTCATTTAGACTTTGATATCTGATTTGGTAGGTACCTAACTAGTAGGTGATTGATTGACTCAGGCGTTACTTTGCGGAGGTCCTGTATATGAATCAACTAAGAACTATTACTTCTCTACTCTTGCAAGTCGGCAACCATACGCACAGGGGCCCGATTTTTGAAAGCACATCACTCGAAAGTGGTATAAATCAGCTTACATCTCCAAAACTACAGCTCTAATCAAAGTTTTTGACTAGTTTACAAGATTAATGAGAGCAGCGATTGTCTTCATGCTACTCGTATTTCAAATTCAGCGCAATTTTTTACCACTTTCGTGTGGTATTTTCACACATGTGCTTTCAAAACTTGGGCCCCTGGACAGCAATATTTGTGGATTTTTTTATGTTTTCTTGGAAATTCACCCTCTTGGCTATTACAAAAATAAAATGCAACTTTATAATTAGGAACGGTTAAATTCTTGATAATTTCTAACTGTGTTATTTTTTTTCTTTACAGACTGGTTGGAGGAGTGAATACACGTGATAAGTCAACCAAATCCAGGAGCCTGCTAATGTATGAGATATGTTGATCAAGGAAATACACGACCGTCCCCGGGCGGACCCTGACCTTCGCAGAGAAGACACAAAATCATGCTGTGATTTCACCGTCTACTGTAAAGTAGATTACAATCCAATGACACTTCTGCACATCACACAATTTATAAGACTGTTAACAGAATTGATTTGTCAGTTTACACAAGCGATACTGCAGTTTGAATTGAAGATGGTAGAGAACAGGATATATCCAGGGCGGCACTGAAGCGTCGACATACCATTTATTTGATTACAAATAAAAAACTATAAATAAAGATTACCTACCTGGAAATTGACGCAACGGTTTTCCGACGCGGGTTGCCCTATAAAAGACTTTGATATTCCGTGATCAGTTTCCTACGAGTATTAAATAAGTTGTTTTACAATGATGAAGTGACTAGCGAAATTGTACAGTATTATAACATAGGTAAGGTCGGTACGAAGTCGGCTTAGATGATTTATATAATTATTAAGTATTGTTCTAGTAACAACATGTGTATTTGTACATATCTTTCTTATTAAGTTATATTTCGTTCCTGTATAAATTGTTTTCCTTCTTGTATTTAATTTGAACGGTTCAGTTCGCTATAGGAATTGTGATGTGTTCAGAGAGTTATTCCAGAGATTTCTTTTGTACATTTTATTAGCATAGTCGATATTGAATGAAATGCAATAGTAATTTATGTCATAGTTTTAAATCATGCAATTTGTAAATAATAGCCGTTTTAATTAGTGACGTATTTCAGAACTGATTTTTATGGATATCACTGATTGACGTTGTTGCGCGTGAGGCGACGGGCCACTGCATTGGACTAGCTCATTGGTATTTAAGTAACGATATTGTATATCTCGCATGAGTCTTCAACTTTCATATTACCTACGTACCATTGTTAAAATTAAGAAATTGAGTGGCCATAAATTATGTTCAGAGCGAGTATGTGAATGAAACAATATCTGTCTAACTACATCCGAAGTAATCTGCTTATCATCACAATGAGTTAGAAGCCGAGTTCCTTTCACAGACTCGATCCTGAATCCCCAAAATGTGTACATACTATGAATTGTAAATGAAACCTGTAGAAAAAAATAAAGGAATCATTATAAGACTATCAGAAATAAATTTGTAAATTAGTGGTCACTGCAAACAGCCTGTAACGATATCCAGTACCTAAAGTTTTTAGTTTTTAAAACAAAACATTGTGAAGTTGTGTATTTTAAATAAAATTGTGAATAAATTATCAATATTGATATTATACAGTACGTTTTATTGGCAGCAACAGCAGAACTCATTTCATTCAATGTTTGTCCGAGCGCAGAACGTTAAATTAGATGAGTTGGGTGTGAACGATCCCCCTATCGCTCGAAGTCATTCTAAATGCATTGAATAGCTTAAAATCAGAAAGCAAATCAATTGACCATCCAATTACAGCGTCCTTCTCCGTCGCCGTAAGTCACCGGATCAATTCCGCCATTTTGCAGAAAAAGTCGTCCGAAAGTCGCGCTTATCTCGCGGCAAATTGAAAATGCAGTCGGCCGTGTGATTGTGACGCAACGGGCTGCCTGCGACATATGGACCTATTCAATTTTAATCGCATTTCAGAAGAATGGCCATTGGATAAACGTAAAACGCTCTCCGCTCCGCAGCGATACTAGACGTTTTATTTGCGGTTTAATTCTTACCGGATCCCAAGGGTGCTCTATTGTGCGACACAATTAATGTTTGCAATTGGTCTTTTTAAGTCCTCGAGGTTTCGGTAACTTTGTAAGCGATCACGCTTCAGAGGGCTATGATCACGAGGATTAAAATCTATTGTTGAACTTCCAATACCTATATTCCTTTTTGCTATAAATGTTATATCAAACATCCGTTCTGCACGTGACTGTTTAATAGTAAAGGAATGAAGGTTCAATGCGAAAAATTACAGGCAAAAAAGATAAGCAAGTTTGCAAAAATAGTGGGATATTTTTAAGCAGGCGAGCTGAGACACTGGCGCATAAGTCACCTCGTCCCGGCGTGATATATGCGGTGCTAGCGCGGGAAAAAATGTCCCGCAACAAAAAGCGCGCCATCAGTCTACGCGATTTATAGCGCGGCCACTCGGAATATTCGAGACTTACGCGATGTTCTTCACACCCGAGGGAATGCACGTGCCCCCCTCTGCGACGGAACTTCGCACTTCGCTAAATTACGAGTAAGTAAACGCTGCAGGTATTTCTGCGCTCCGAAATACCCTGCCAGCGCAAATATTCAAGATTGATTGTTACTGCTATGAATAAACAAAGAAAACATTGGCCGAAAGTTGTTATTGATTTAAAGTGTCCAAGTCAATAACGTCTCAAATCCTTTAAGGAGCTAGTCATAGAGAGCAGCGGGTCGTGAGTAAGGGATCGTACACACTCGAGCGACTGCGACTATCCGCCTGATCCGGGAATCAATCTCGGACTTACCTCGGGCTTATCTCGCTGACCCCGCACCGGACTAATGTCACGACGTATTTGATTTGCTTTCGAATTTGGGCTGTTGCTTTTTGAATGAATTGCTTAGTCTACCGTGATGTCGGTAAGCATCGCTACTGGCGCTATGGGAATTTAAGTTATATACACACTTTAAACGTGCTTTGTGACTATTACTAGTACTGTCATAATCTTAATAATAAACTTATATTTACAGTTAGTAAGTACTGATTAAAACGGTAAAGTAAAAAGTAGATCAAGAGGATCACATCAAATCAAAACTTAAGCTTTCCAACAGAGTACAGTGTAAATTTACAAAGATGGCAAGCAAAAAAAGCAGATTTAATAGTAACAACAATGGAAACATACGTATTGGCAGTAAATCTAAAGGAAGTGTATTCTGCATGTGATCCGGTCATCATTCGGCAAGTTAGTGCCGTTCCGCTGGCCGGTGCGGGCCCGGATCACGCTCCAATCAAGTGTGAACGTCCCTCTATCACGATCTTACGACTTTACTACTCGTACGATTGGTTTTTCATGTGAGTTAGAATACTAGTAGGTAGGTACTGTAGAGCTGCCTTGAGGAGGCACTTTTAACTGCACGGGGTTCGTTGTAAGTTTCATAACCAAACTGTAGTGGCAGAGGGCCTATTATTAAAAAGGCATTTAAAACATCTTACTTTCTTTTATTCAGATTTTAGAAATGCAAGGATCACAAAATACGGGATGTCTACTTTAGTTCCCGGATCAAATTAGTATGAGGCCTTGAGTTCTTGAAAAACAAACAAACGTCATATCGAACGAATGTTCGATTTATGAACTTCGAAATTTAGTCTTTTATCAGCCAGCCCGAAGAGCTATACTACCTAGTCCTACAGTACCTATGCTGATTTTTCTTAATATTGACTAGCTTTTAAAAATTGTGAAATTGACTTAAGTAGGATCTCGATTAGCAGTTTTTAATGCAAATACAGGGTGATTTCGGAGTCGAGATTCTAACTAACTTAACTAATGATTGTGATTTCAGGTATACGTATTCATAAAAAAAACACATATTTTGTCGACCAAATAGCTCAGATTAGTGGTTAGAGAACCCAACTATGAAGTTTGAGGTCCCATGTTCGATCCCCGGTCGAGGCAGATATTTGTATGAAAAATACGAATGTTTGTTCTCGAGTTTCGGATGTTTAATATTTATTTACTGTTTATCTATGTAAGTATATTTATCCGATGTCTAGTAACACATATTAAAAGCTTTGCTTAATTTGGGACTAGGTCAATTGGTGGCAATTCTCCGAAGGTATTTATTTACTTATTTTATTTATATTCGTATAACACTGCATTAACCATAGCCGATATAACCGTAATCAAACGCTGAAGAAAGTCAACATTATTTTATGATAGCGCTTTCGGCTGTAAGTTATTTAATAAACTAATAAAAACGACCAAACACGTAGTAGGTATCACGTCATGGCAACATAGAATTCTGTTCTCGGAACTACTCCTATTAGATAACAGATCAAAGATTCAAATTAAACAGGAACGTTTACCGGTCCAACGGAATCTTACACTGGAGTAATTTACGGATAAAATGTATAAAAAACTTAAGACAGAAAGCCGTCGACATCCGAATTATACAGATTATAAGAGCGTAAGTTATACGTGTTATAATACCTTATTTACGCACACGGGCGGCAATAAACAGTGCGTTAGGTATTGGATGTCCGTAACTTAATAACGTTATTCACCTGCCCGCTCCCTCTTTGGACATTAATATTGTAATATATACAGAGAAACCGACCCTTAGCGCATTTGGCAGACGAACTGCTGTAATTATTTGGTGTAACCGTATTGAATATTAAGGTATTAGGGTAGGAGTTTTTGTTCTGTTTAAAGTATGCTAATTGTCTTTTAGGAACTGAGGAGGGCTAAGACAGGTGGTGCGTAAAGAAACGGAATTCTTTATTAAATGAAATTAGTATACAACATACGCGTGTTGGAGCACGCACGATGTTTCTTTAATAAGCTCGTATTAAACTTTGCCAAAAAATTATACTCCACCTAACTTAACGTGTAATAATTATTTGTTTGTATTTATTTTAAAATTATTATGCATCTCATTTAATTTTAACACTCCCCTTGTCTAGGTGCTCCCAGTGATGGGTCACGCACCTGCTTTTTAAGTATCCGTGCTTCCACAATGTATTCACAACCTCACATGACCGCACAATTGAGTCACTTTAGGCATCACAAGTCCATGTCTCCACGTAAATTTACCTTGATAAGTCTGTACCTATTCTTAAACTGTGAGCAGACATGGAAGTGTGAGATTGTCATTATCATTTTGCCCTTGCAGAGCTGCCCGTCTCGCGGCTCGCCCTGTAAAAGCAGTCTGAGGCTAACAGCAATAGTCCGTTCGAAAAAAAAACATTTTGTATGGGGACAGCGAACGCGTTAATGTCTCTATCTTTCTCTCTCTCTCTCTCTCCAACTTAATACTTACTCGCTCTAGAATATAATGGTAAGTTTCTCTTGTGACCAGCCATGACGTGACCGTAGCTGCCAAAATATTAGGTAAGTAAATCCTTTAACATTACGACTGGAATACATTACCATATTTAGGTGTTAATATTCATAGCTGTTACATTAATGGTTTCTTATTCCTAAATCCTTAACACCCCTAATGAGTTCATAATATGTATTTGTAATGAACTCGTAAGTTTTTTATTGCATGCCATTTGTGTTGAATTATGAAAAATTGTGAAGTTACTTGGTAAGTATTTCTGATAACTCTGAAACAAATTATAAATGTATAAATGCAAAAGTTGCAGTAACTGTTTGGTATACAATTTTCAGATGCAAGAGTTTGGATTACCTACCGTAGATTATGAATTTTGTTTTGTGAATATAATCGAAACATTAGACAAAGTAACACAGGTAACTTCTTATTTTTGGTTAATACATTAAACTACGTAAAACAGCATTTTTAAGTGTAGGAAAAATACAAAGAGCAGAATATCAAACAATTTCAAATATAAATCTTGATTTTTTTCTTAATAAGTATTTATTTGCTGTCATAGTTACCAATGTACTGTGTGGAAATTAAAAGAGTTTCCATTGCGTCTCGAAAGATAAAACCCTTTGACAGAAACATACATACATACATACATACATACATACCGTCACGCCTCTTTCCCACAGGGGTAGGCAGAGACTACTTTATTCCACTTGCTACGATCCTGACATATTTCTTTCGCTTCATCCACAGTCATCAATCACTTCATACATGCTCGTCGGTTTCGGGTACTCCTGACCTGACCTTTTTCCAAAACGTCTCCTATTTGGTCTCGGAACGTCCGTCTAGGCCTTCCCCTCCCAACGCAACCATTCGTACTCCCATATAGATCTGTTTAGTTAGTCTACTTTCATCCATCCGCTATACATGCCCAAACCAACTAAGCATACTTTTTTCTATCCTAGTCACTATATCCTCTTTCACACCAGCACGTTCCCTTATCAGACTGTTCCTTATTCTATCTTTCAGTGATACACCTTCCATACTTCTTAACGCTCTCATTTCTACTGCATTTATTCTACTTTCATGTTTCTTTTGCCATACCCAAGTCTCGCTACCGTACATTAATGTTGGAACAAGCACCTCTCTGTGAACAGCCAGACGCGCCTTCTTCGACACCTTCTCACTGCTCACAAAGGCGCGCAGCGCCCCATTTACCATGTTTCCTGCATTCACTCTTCTTTTAATATCAGAAACAGTTGACAGAAGTTGACAGAAACATATAGCAGAAAATATGAGAAATGAATGTTCCTAGAGACCTAATAAAGCGCAGAACCCTAAAAAATCTACGATACTTTTATCACTAAAATCAAGGAGCTCAATTTATACGTCTTCTTTCTCCTTCTATTTTATGGACGTGTATAACAAGAACTCGTCGCTACGATTATAATAATTTCAAAATAATTAATAGGTCTTCATCGATGACAGAGTTTTAATGGCCGTCGGCACCATCTTAGTTTCTTTGACCATTACAGAATGCCCTAATGTGTAATAAAAATTTAATTGGCTATGTTCTGTCTGTCATTATTTGTTTAACCAGAGACAATTAATGTACACTAAGGTATGACCTCCAGAGCGATATCGCTTTAACATCTGATTTCTTTCGGATTTTATGCGCGATATGGCGGCGAGATAGCGTAAGTAATTCGGTAAAGAAAAACAGCGCGAGAAATCTGCGAAATAGTTTGTAATTTTCTGTATTGCTGATTAAGTATGTATGTGGTGTTCAATGTAGTCATTGTATTGTGTTGTAGTTCAATGACCTGCGAAGTTCGTAATCCGCACAGTCACGTAGAACTGCAAGCCGTCTTCGGCAAGTGAATATAAGATCCAGTGTTAGTAGAGCCCTGGTCCTAAGCAAAATGTAGGCAGTGTTAGGTCGTTTTACTGTGGTTATTTACACAAACAGACAAACATAAAAAAATTGTATTTTTTGTTATAGCGACAACAGTACATCATCTGTGAAAATTTTAACTGTCTAGCTATCATTCATGAGATACAACCTGGCGACTGACAGACAGATGGACAGTGGAGTCTTAGTTATAGATTGTTTACTCTTAGGGTATGGAACCCTAAAAACTGACACGGTTCTGTAAAACAGGTACCGGTTATAGATCGTTTACTCTTAGGGCATGGGACTCTAAAAACTGACACGGTTCTGTAAAACACCGGTACAGCGAAACATTTGTTTTTAATAAAACTAACACAACCCCATAGTAAAAAGAAATAATATATTCTGGAATAATACTAACACACCTTGTTTCTATACGCCTATGGCCGGCTTTAGACTTGGGAAGCAACTGAAGAAAATGCTCATATCTGGAGCATGATATGACATTAATGATTTTTTTTCTTTTAAATAAATGTTGACATCTTAATGTTAATTGTGACTAATTGTCGTGGATAAGTAATGTAATTCTTTGTATATTTTGTGGACTTTTGTATTTGGTATTGTTTTAGTTTTAAGTTGACATCTGTACACCTTCATGGTAGATCGCAGAGCACTTTATTTTATTTTTTTGTATGATCCAATGTATATCACCTGTGTATCAAAAATAAATGACTATTCTATACATTCTATTCTAAAATTTTGCCTTGTAACAAAAAATCGGACAAGTGCAAGTCGGATTCGCGGACCGAGGGTTCCGTGCAAATTCGGCAAGTTATTATAAAATCCAGTGTTAGTACAGCCCTGCTCTCAAGCAAAATGTATGCAGTGTGAGGTAATTTTATGTTGGTTACGGACACAGACATGAAATATTGTTTTTAGTAAGTATTTGTCGTTATAGCGGCAACAGAAATACATTATCTGTGTAAATTTCAACTATCTATCTATCACAGTTCATAAGATACAGCCTGGTGACAGACCGACGGACAGCGAAGACTTAGTAACAGGGTCCCGTTTTCACCCTGTGGGTACGGAACCCGAACTAGGAATAAGGGCGGATTTTAAGCCTCCTACTAACTAAACTAAACGAAGTACGAGTAAGATGAAAAAACAAAAGAATAAACCAAATTCAGACCAGCCCTTTCAAAACACCGGGTGCCCAATTCAAAGCACATAGCCCAATAATGATGCAAAACTCCTAATTAGCCAGTGGACTAACCAGTAATCTTTAAAAACAAAGGTTCAAGTCCAAACCGTTTTTAAGCACGGGCATCGCGGCACCTGTTCTTAAAGCTGCGCACGAGTTTATTGCTTTTGATTGCAAGTTCTTCCTGCACTACGCACCTTTCACTGTTTAAGTAGGCATTATATAAAGTTTTAAGTGCGTACTAGGTTAATAATGATTCTGTAAAGTTTTTGTATACTTTTTATTGTAATCTAGTAATCAAGATATAATACATACATACATAAATCACGCCTTTATCCCTTACGGGGTTGTCAAAGCCTAGGATAACAAGTCTTAGATCACGTTTAGTATGAGTGTGGGCGTATAGTTGGAAAGGGGAATCAAAATAGTGATGGGTTGCTAGCCACATCACCTATATCAGATTCCTAAGACTTTCGCCCATTCCCTCAAGATTTTACATAAGTAAAAGCAAAAAACGAGTGTACTCTTTTCTAAAAAGGCTTCAACGTAACCCCCCTATGTCGTGGGTGTCTATGGGCGGCGGTGATTGCTTTCCATTAGGCGACCCGCAGGTACGTTTTCCGAGCACAAAAAAGGAAGTTTAACTAAATTTCTTATATTTAACGAGCCATCATCATCATAATTACATAATAAACGGATAATTCACGTATAAAAGTCGAGTGATGCTCGACATGTTTCGAACTAATTCGTAGTCCTTCCTCTAGGAGCGCTCGCCCGGGCGGCAGCGAAACGAACACTTCGAGCATCACTCGATTTTTATACGTGAGTTATCCGTTTATATGTAATTATAATCAAGTCTCACGGTAGTTTCATGTTGAAATCCATCATCATCTCCAGCCTACAAGGTACTTCCCACTGCTGGGCACAGGCGACTTCTCTGGGCCCCATATTTCTTCAAATTACATACATACATACACACATAATAAATCACCTCTTTATCCGCGGTTGACAGAGCCTAAGTTTACAAGACCTAAAGGCCACGTTTAGCATGATTGATTTCTTCAAATTACTTACTAATATATATATTTTTTAATTCATACCAAATTACAGAAACATAAATATAACAGGCTATTGTTAAACCGGATATTAAATAATACGCAAAAAATACTCTATTAAGTCCGCTATCAGCTTATGTGAACGTTAAAAGAGTTAAAATAATAGAAATAGTAATAAAAAAATATATTTATAACATTTCCGGTTCCCGAAACTCTGGTTGGCTAGACAGACATAAATGCATACAATTACAACACCCCTTTATCATTACAAGTCGTTAAAAGTGCAATTTTTAATCTTAATATAGCAATTAATACAATAATGGTGTAAGCTATATTATTGTCAATGCACAGGAAGTTTACAGGGCTAGCACACTAGTATTCAACGTTGACATAAAGCTTCCGTCCCTTACGCACACCATTGGTTAGAAAAGGATATAATGCTTAAGTCTACAGTAAAATGCAGCGTGTGAGGCCTTGCATGCATTAGCTCGAGTAGCCATCTCCTCTACTTAGCACGCTCGCGAATCGCTGCGCCTCCAAGCGTGCATTTGCGGCACTTTAATCACCCCATGGAAAAATCTAACTTTTTATAAGCATCCGCTATACAGGATGATTTTCGAGACGGAATGCAAAACATTTAAAAGCTAATTCAAAAAATCCGGTGACTTTGTTAGATTTGCAGGGAGGACTTGTATGCAAAAGTCACAAGATTAGAAGAAATGGCGTGCATTAGAAGAGACCTGCACTTAGCATTGGGTGGATTATGGTTGAAGAAGAGAGAGAGAGAGAAAGAGAGAGCGTTATGGTTTTGTGGGAATCGTTTTGTGAACTATTAAAAATCACATAGTACACTATACATATACACAATTTATTTACATAAAGTGTTTAGAAATAATTACATAAAGACGGAGCGACATTGAAAAACAACTACACGCATGCAAGCTTAAACCGAAGAACACGCGCATGCGCGAGTTTTGTCAAACTCCCTGACGCACTGAAAACGGAAACGGAAATCAACGAAGCACTTACTTAAGACTATTTATAATATTATAAAAAATAGATACATAGTGAATTTATCTTATTCGAAGTCAGCCTGTATGAGGAAAAAGTATTTTATTAATTCATCATGCAATATTCTTTATAATCGATTCAAATTGATATAACATAGTAATTAACTCTACGACTGTTTTTTGTATTGTATTTGAATTTATGTACAGACTTATAAAGTTGTATGATGGAGTCGTTAATTTTTAAATTAGTATTTATAGCATGAAAAGCATAAATTATAGAAACGTGCTAAAAATGGCCGAGTGGCGACTCACAGCATAGACAATCTAGTATTGCTAGAACGTGTGTCCAGAGAAATTAGTGGTCGCACCAAACACCTCAAACGCGTTCGAAATATCAATTAAGATTACGTAGTAGTTACGTACCTACATAGTTTTTGAGATAGGTATTATACGTATTTGAGACGTTTTGTAGCCTCTGATGGCTTTTACAACCTACCGTAGAGAGCGAGCTTCCAGAAGAGCTGCTCAGCACGGGGAGAAGTTTATTGCTATGAAAATGTCCACTAGAAGCTCAGCCAGATGGAATGATGATTTGCGGAAGGTCACTGGCAAAGGCACCGGCAACCAGCAACCCAAAAAATATTAGAAAGAATACAATTATTCTTCTTAGCAGCACTTATAAAAGAAAATAACGAGACAAACAGAGGGGCAAACGACTGGCGGGAGAATGGGTGAAGTAACAATTACTTCACCGACTAGAGTACATACTTACATATCAATCACGTCTTTATCCCTTACGGGGTAGACAGAGCCTAAGGTAACAGGACCTACAGGTCACGTTTAGCAAGATTGTGGACGTATAGGTGGAAAATGCCTATAACATGATTCTTATGACTTTCGCCCATCGCCGACTAGTCTTACCCCCTTATTCATAAACGCTTTGTAGGCTTCTGCTAACTTAGCAATCGTTTGTCCTTATATTTAATATACCTTTCACAGATAAGGACGAACGGCTTCTGCCTACAGAGCGTTTATGAATACTCTTAAACAGTGATGATGACCAACACTTATTAACGTGCCTGCCTATAAATAGATACTAATATGATATGGGTAATAACTTATTAACCGCAGGACATTAGACGATAAACGCAACGTGATCCGTCGCGTCGAGATTACACGCGTCAGCGGCGCACGCGCACCTGATCTGTCACCGTATACAGGCTGCTTCTGGGGCCCTAGCCGTGTACTCCGGAATTCGTAAATATAAGAAAATATTTTTTTTTCCATGCTGGTCTGCGACTACAGAAAAAACATAGAATGTGCCAGTTGCTTCTCTTCCCGCGCTGATGTTAAAAGCCCATCGAGGGAATGGGCAAAAATCATAGACAGGTAGCAACCCATCACTATTTTGATTCCCCCTTTCCACCTATACACCTACAATCATGCTAAACGTGGCCTTTAGGTCTTGTTAGCTTACGCTCTGCCTACCCCGTAAGGGATAAAGACGTGATTTAAGCATGTATGTAATAATCAATGATTTGACAGTGAGATGAACGGTATAATACGAACTTCGGAAATCATAGACCTCGGACTTAGAAGTGTCAATACGAAAACTGAAGAGTTTGTGGACTTCCTCAAAGTATTTTGAGAAGTTCACGCAAATGCGTTCAAGATGTTTTTTTTCTATCAAAAATTGACACTAGAGGCTGTGACGTCATTCGTTTGATTAGCCTAGGACTTATTTATCTTGAATTACCTACTCAGATTTTTAATGCAATTTTGGCCTGGATTTAAATCGGGACCATAAAAAACCAAGCCAAAAAAAAAATTTTTTTTCTAAAAAACTCGTTTTGCGCACAGCTCTAGACAACTTTTAGTGAAAACATACCTATTACTATGGTCAAAACTAAAAAATTATTTAGTGTGTTCCAGATATTCCATTGATCTTAGTTTCGGTATCTACAATTTTTTCAAGAGTAATTTGTAGAGAAAAATCATACGTACTTACACATACACAAATCACGACTTTATCCCTTACGGGGTAGACAGAGCCTAAGATGGCAAGACCTACAGGCCACGTGATGGGTTGCTAGCCGCATCGCCTATAACATGATTCCTATGATTGAAACGTATGAATAAGAGAACACGACCTTAGAAAAATAGCACTTTAATTGCCTCGTCATTTGTATGGCGTTTTAAGACAATAGACAGCATTCTCATTTTTATTAATTTAAAAAATAGAAATATAAAGAAGTAAATACATATAAAAGGTTAGTTGATCGGTCGGCAACAATGATTTTCGCCCATTCTCTCGACACATACACAACGCATCAGCAGATCATACACAGCGTAAAAATAAACCGACCACCTAAAATTAAACATTTGAGACTATTTCAGAGGGTTATTATGCTCGTGACATTCATGTAAACAACCGTAATTATCAAAATATCTCAAGTTTACATCGTAATGTTTTCTTATACTCGTAATCAGCATAAAGATTGGAGTGAAATGCCCATTTAGCTCCCTCATAAGCCTTATACAGCACTTACCGCTTACGCCACCGATTGGTAGGTAGGTATGAGCTAGCTAATTAATTAGAATTTACATTAAGCTTGATTAAAATAACTGTTAAACGGTACAATTAAAATTATATGCGATTATAATATTCTTCGCGTAATCTTTATAATTAAACGAAATTCGAATGACAGTGTAATCGGCGAAGGCTGCGGTTAATACGGCATAAAATCATTTTAATTCGTGTCTGTTAACGGTTCGAGCATGGTCCGACACAGAAAGCAAATTATTAATTTTATGACAGTTCCCTGGACGTTTATGGAGCACCTTGTTTAAACAAATACACCTGATCGATTTTGTTGCACCTTGCTCCGAATGTGAGCGGTTGGCGCACCTGTCCTTGTCTCTCGCTTTGTCTGAGACGTTTGTCTCTGTCTTTCGGTCAGCTAATGGCGATTATAAAGGATGGATGTAAAGCTGAGCCGCTGGCTATACGGTTAACGGACGTCTGAGGATTATCCCTTTAACCTTAGCTGTGGTAGGAATTACATGGATGTGAATATATTTCAAACATTGTGAGCATGCGGCGTTCGTTGCGGAATTTGCTAATGATAAGTAGATAGTTAGGCCTGTTAAGCTAGTTAACATTTTTGTTGATCTGCCACATCGACTTTTACATCTGCATAGACATTTCACTTTCCACCATACGAGTATATTCGGGAGCAAAATAAGAGGGTCACTATTCATACAACTTTTTACGGGAAGTTGCCCGGTTTTCTTGCTCCCGAGAATAGATATTGTTGGCACTATTAATAGTCCGGGAAAAACTTAAATTATGTATTCTATAGGTAATTAATAGTAAGTACATGTGCAATGCAGGTTTGGAAAATTCCGCCCTCCCTCGCTGGTGCCGCTTGGATTTTTTATAGAGGTTGTCTCCTCGTGGCCCCAGTCCTGAAAAAGACAGCGGCCCACGTTCCCGGCGCAACGGGGTAGACAGAACCTAAGGTAACAATACCTAAAGGCCACGTTTAGCGTGATTGAGTACAATGCTATGATACAGTTTTATGATTGTTTAATGTGCGACATATTATATGAACATATCCTTCATGTAAGTGCAGAGGCACTGTGTTTTGTCAGTTTCATTTCAGTTCAGCAGTTTTACTTACGTTAGTTTTGGCTTATAAATTAGTGCAATTCCCTCGATTCGAGTCGGGCACGCTGCCTCGCGAACATTTTGAATTATTTCACCTCATTACGCGCACGAATAGGTATCGCCAATAGTAAATTTTGACTTGATAGATTTAATTGTTAAAATTCAAAAGACACCTTAAACTCTGCTTATAAGATTTACTTTACTAAAACTTGAGATGCGTTTAACTAGTTGCAACTGCGTGAAGTAAATCAGACTTAAAGTGTTGAAGTGAAGCTCTGAAGTTGCTGTATTTCTCATTGGTAACTTTGGAGCAATTTGAATTGAATTCTAAGGTGTAGTTTAAAGGGTTTGTTGGTAGTTTTCGTTATTGTTGTATACTTTGTAATCCCAAGGTGCGAAGACACGCGCGTCTTGGACTCCGGCCGGGAATGCGGCAATTCTACTCATCGGCATACCGGGTCGGGCCCAGTGCTAGCTTTTGTTTCTCCAATTAAAATATCTCCTTATACCTCTACACATACCTACATAGGTATACAGATCGCACTAACAGTCGATGTAATGCGAGAGCTTAAAGAAATTATATCATACATTATCAGAGATAAAACATGTTCACATAAACAATGTTCCTACTTACATCATATTAAAATTTTTCGTTATTATTTTCCAAAACTAATAGTAATTTCAAGGGTGATTTCAACACAAGAAATTTACTATCTGCATGAGATATTTTTTTTACTAAAAATGAAATGGATTTAGTAACTAACTAGTAAGTAGGGGTCGATTAAAATAAGTTTCGATATTTTCCATCTCTGTCGTGAATACTCATCTTTGAGGAAGATTTTTTGGAAACTAAACCGTTAGTATAACTTTTTTGTTATTCATAAGTATCTCATCATTGAAAGCTCACAGATGTAAATACTCATAATATCAAATAGTTTACTATTTATAATCAAGCTTTCGCAACAATTCTTTAATTAATTGAGTAGTTTCAGCACATGCGTGTAAAATTTACATAAACACAAACACAAAACAAAAACAAGATTCCGAACTTGGCTCAGATGAAATAAATCGAATAAAAAATCGATTTTAAACGTTCGACCTGGCGCTGCAGTGCAATTAAAGCGTTCCGAGAAGCGACGCGGGCGCAGCCGGGCCCGCAATACGCGGGGTAGCTAACTAAAATAATATAAGTGCGCTAAATCCTACAAAAGTATCAATCGATGAACTCCCAATTAGGTGTCCTTAAACTTTATAAAAAAAACTTTTTTTCTGCTGGTTTTTGTTTTTGATTCAAACTTGCTTTGACTCGATCGCTATATCATCAGTCGAAGGCGTCATAGCTTAACATAATCGACCACGATTTTCGGCACTGTTCTTCATTTTCACTAGCTCTGGCGCCATTACCATGACGTCTTAATGCGATCCAATTCCAACTAGTTCAAGTTTTAGCCGTCATTTTTAGTATGGATCTGACAGCGAGCGAACCTAAACTGAATCGGAATTGAATCGCACTAAGACGTCATGGTAACCGCCCTGATTTACAAATCACCGCGCGGACCCCTTCAAATTCCTGTTTGTTAATATCCGAATCGTTATAAAATCTTTATCAGTTATCATCGCAACAAAGCTCGGGGACGACTAAACAAGGTGTTTACGATCCCGATTTCAATCGAGACAAAAACGTGGTACAAAACAAAATCCACAGCGAATAAATTATAAGAGAGTCCGTTCCTCGGTCGCCGGTGTCCCTTAATTGGGCCATGTAGCCTGGACAACGAAAAAACTTAACATTTGTTAGGTATTCTGAGAATTATACACTTGCTGCAGTCGTATGGGGACAGTTTTTTTGTGTCGTTAATACGCCTAATGTATCTTTGGCACATCTGCCTTTTTAATAGGAAAGTGGACGTTTTGTTCTTTTTATTTTCTGGCTCAGCTTAATGTGTGGGACAATTTTATGATTGATTAAGTACTTTCGTACTTTAATTTGGTATTGTTACACCTGACATTGGTAAAATGTAAATAACGTAATAGAAAAAGCTCCTGAATAAGCATGAGCGTTAATGAAGACATTGAACAAGGCAATAAATTTAATGATGTTGCATTGCAAAAAAATAATAATTTGAACTATCATGCGTGGCGCCTAAATAGTTCGCACAAAGTAGGTACGTAATTAGTTGCCGTATCTATTTGTTCTTACGTGGCGAATGGAACTATTTTTAATGAAGGCAATGTTCAGTTTTTGTGAAAGCATTAGGGCCGGTTCAGACGGACAACATTTGAACTGCTTCCCAACTGCAAAATGGCAGTTCGAGTGCAGTTCTGATGCAGTTGGTGTAATTGCAGTACAGTTGTAATACGGTTATATTGCAGTCGTTTAAACTACAATACGACTGCATTACGACCGTGCCCAGTAGGCTTATTACCTAACTCGCTCGCAATCGCCATCGTGTTCATTTTGACAGTTCTTGTATGAATGTGACAGCTAGCTGATTCCGATACCAATTGTCAGCCCACACATGAACTGTCAAAATGAGCACGATGGCGATTGAGAGCGAGTTAGGTAATAAGCCTACAGCTTGCAGTCGGTGTGCGGTTTACACGACTACAAGGCAACTGCAAGCGGACGGCACCGTCGATTTGCAGTTTAGATGCAGTTATACCAACTGCATCAGAACTGCACTCGAACTGCTATTTTGCAGTCGGGATGCAGTTGCAATGCTGTCCGTCTGAACCGGCCCTTAAGTTTTGTATAATGCTTCATGATACGAGTGCAAAAATTTGGCTCTGGCTATTGTTACCTGCTGCTGTTGTGCTGTGTTGTTGTGTTTGTTGTTGTACTCACAGGTTGACTGGTAGAGATCCCTTGTAGGGACAAGTACGCCTTTGTGCATATATCTAATCTTTTTTGTCAATTGTGTTTGTTTCTTTAGGTACATTTATTTTTACAATAAACTATTTACTTACTTAATTATTGTCACAGTTGAACAAAACAAACGCTGGTTTGTACCTGATAGTTCAGTGGTAAATGCTGACAATAAAGCTTGAGTTCCCGGATTCCAATCCCGGTAACGCAAAAGCTGTAGTCCTAAAAGTTGTGCTAACGTCACAATTACCGAGAGCAAATTGGCAGCTTTATACCTACTTCATCGTTTTTTGACATTTTAATAAATATATGTATGTATGTATGTATGTAAATTTAAATTTCAGGGGTTTAAAATTGTAACTTACATACATACATACATACATACATACCGTCACGCCTCTTTCCCACAGGGGTAGGCAGAGACTACTTTATTCCACTTGCTACGATCCTGACATATTTCTTTCGCTTCATCCACAGTCATCAATCTCTTCATACATGCTCGTCGGTTTCGGGTACTCCTTGTTTTGTAACTTGCTGTTATTTATACATAGATAGAAGATATCAGGTGCCTTGTGAATACCTACCCATAATGCACGTTTTATAGTATAGAACTAGGTACTTTAATTATTTATCCAGGCTCCATTTCTCCTTTCAGATTCTTTCCATTGCAAGCATAATACCATTAATAATAAATACGGGTATTACCTTCGCGTTGGCCGTAACAAAACCAAGTGTTTTCCATGGCGCTCGGGAAAAATCCCTGATGGCTAATGCAGGGTAATAGCTGTGCGTGTCGAGGAAAGTAAATTGTTTATTATTTTTTATGAGACTTTCATGGAACGTTCGAGCTCGTTAGGGATGCTGCCTTCCGCTATGTACGTACCACGGCGTATTAGTGGATGAAACAAAACAAAACAAATAACTTTCTGTAAAAAAAAGGGACGGGTTGCACTCTGAGAGTGCTGGCAGAAGTCAACACTACACACACGCACACTCGCGAAAAAAAAACCATTCAACATTATTATGTGTACCAAATTACAAGTCAATCCGACCGAAGTGGGTCAAATTTGACTTACAAGTTTTGTCCACACCTAATATGGCAAGTTAAAATAAAAGCTTGTACAAATATATATGTATAGTAACAATAAAAATAATTTAACCTTTTCTCCGCCTTTGATATAAAGTCAGTACGTGCAGTGTAAAATGCACCTGCATGCATGCAGGTTTGTAATTTTATGAATCAAGAAGTAGGTATTCAAGATATCTGTTTACGTTGCTTTGACTTCATTCTTCATTTATCCCAAACCATTCCTTTTATCCCAAATATAACGTAATGTTAGTAAAAACCAAGTTTATGATTTTTTTTACAGGCAAAATGACAACCAAGAATACATATCATCAAATGTGAGCTTCAACGCATACAACTTTCTTAGTAAATCAAGCTAAATACTACAACTATATGAGCATTAGCAACAATGCATTACCGGCGTTTAAGACCGCTATTTTCGTATTCGCCTGTCATATTTTATGCACGATCTACCTACGCCTCTCTTAAATTTCCAGAGGTGAAAGCGCTAAGCGTTGCCCCGATGTTTACGGATGAGAATAGAGCGGAAAAGGGGGTGAGCGGGAGGGGGTAGTATTGTAAACACAGTAAAATTACTTACGGTGGCCCCCTCACCAAGAAGTCCTTAACACTTGGTAGCAGGGACTACTATTGATGTCATTTGTGCGTCTCGTTCTGTTGTTCACTGTACACAGCTCGCGTCTCCCGAGGCCAACAAATGGCGGCTAAACGACCCATTCGCTGTGATTTGTTAGCAATATGCTGAAGATTTGGAACAGAAATGCCTCTTAAAAATTCCGTTTCGTGTTTTTTGAGTTTTTACGCGAATCTGTTTTGGTTTGTGGGCGGAAGCGATAGCGCTGCCTAATTAGATCAGCAATGCAGTTCGGAAGTCAGTGTTTTGATTAACTCTTTCGTAGTAGAAAGATTGCTTTTGCTTGAGCTTTTCGGCGAAGGGATGAATCAAGAGAGAACCTGCTTTCACCTGCGAATCAATACAATGGTTTGTATGTAGTTCCCAATTCCGCGCCACGCATGAGAACTATAGACCAAGCCCTCACAAAGTTAACGCCTGCCTGTCTCACAAAACGGATCGTGTTCATAGCAGAATCCAACCTATATATACGTTCCACTGCTGGATGTAGGCCTCCTCTCTGAGGAGAGGGCTTGAGCTAGTTCCCACGCGGGCCCAATGCGGATTGGGAAATTCACACACATAATTAAATTGCTTCGCAGATGTATGCTGCCGCAGGTTTTCCTTTTCTTTATCAAAAAGCTCGTGGTCAATTTCAAATGTAATTTCGCACAAAAATTCCGTAAAACTCAGTTTCGAGCCTGGAATTTGAACCCACGATCCTCTGCTAGAGAGGCCATAGGTCAAACAACAAAGGCTTCTTTGCTTGCGTTCCCATGGTACAAATACATACACTTACACACATACATACACAAATCACGTCTATATCCCTTACGGGGTTGACAGAGCCTAAGGTAACAAGACCTAAAGGTCACGTTTTGCATGATGGGCGTGGGATGAAAGGTGGAAAAGGGAGTCAAAATAGTGGTGGGTTGCTATCTGCATCGCCTACAACATGATTCCTAAGATTTTTGTCTGTTCCTTCGATGGACTTTTACCATTTGCGCGGGAGGAGAAGCAACTGGTATATTCTATGTTTTTCTTTGCTTCCAGACCAGCATGGAAGACTGGAACATGGAATAGGGTACAAATTGTATATGTATTGCGAATAGCCAATGTGCGTCAATAATCTCAACACCAACATACATGGTTCTGTGGCTGTCGAACTCGTTAATCCCTTGCAACAAGACGGGGGCGGGCCTCCTCGTTCGTGGCATAAACAACTCCGGTACAACATTTAATTATCGCCCTTTATTAAACCAGACGCACCTCAGTACGGGCCGAAGATAACACCATCGATATGAATCGTTGTTAACGACCGAACGGTGTTCGATGAAGAAAGAAATTATATTTCACACCCTACTGTGTGCTCGTGTTAATCGGGTACGTGCGTTTTCGACTTGAGTTTTAAGTACTTGTTCAAGATGAAGATACTGACATTGCTGTCACAAAGAGTTGCAGGGGTACTCTTATGGATTGTGACATAAAATGGACGTGAGACCGCTGCATGTTTTGTGGGAGGAAGAGAGCTGCGGTTTTTGGCAGAGATACGAAAATCTATGAAGGAATCGTAAACATTGAAGCTCATGAGTGCAAGTGAAGTTTACTTATTAAACTACAGTGGAAGCTAAGTGGTTCATCTATTTGGCTTCCCAAGCAGAAAGTAGTGGTTTGAGTTTTTCGGAATTCATGTGCAAAATTACGTATGGAAAAAGCTTTTCGGTTAAGAAAAGCAACGTGACCATATCTACAACGCATCTAAAAAGCAATTTAATGGTTCGTGTAAAGTTTCAAATCCGCATTGGGCACGTGTTGGAATACAATTTAACCCTCTCATTCTAACAAGCCTGTGGCTAGTTCGTATTTGGGCTCGAGATGAGATGAAAATTTTAAGTAACCTTAGCATTGAAGATGATCATAGTTACTTAAACGTCCCACTATCGTATGTACCGCCCCAAAAAAGGCCAATTGGTGTGTCACTACAGCGATTCTATGCATAAATCCGCATTAATTCTACACAGTTAACTATCTTCTATATCTCACAAAACATTGATGCATACCGTATTTTCCAAATTAACTTTACACTTGTTTCGTACTAAGATAAAATCCTTTTCTCAACTCGATTGTTCAGTAGATAGTGCAAATATTATTAGTAAGCTAAGTGGGTTTTTCATATCGCGAAAATTATTACGCAGTAAAGTACCTACGTTAAAATACAGCACGCAACAGGTTACTACCCAGCCTATGTATCCTGAAGCAATAATCTAATACAAGTAATAAAAGTAAATCACGTTCTCACTTTAGATATCTAACGTTCGGTTCGCACCGAGTGGTTGAGCGAGCGTAGCAGAAAATATACGCTTAACGAAATTAATCTTTTGTAATGTTTTTGGGAACACATAAATGCAAATTTTGTCAGAAGGGAGACTTTAGTTCGGTCACTGCGGTCATTGGTAACGCATCACAATTTTTCTACTTATGCATGCGACGCACTTTTCGAAACATACATGCAATGTATTAAACCTGGAGAATTATTGCGGTCATGCTCCAGATTTGTGCGCTCCGTTTAATTAATGTACCGCATAGGTGGAAAATATTGTGGCGCGTTGATTAGATGGGCTGAAAAAACTTGGTGAATGATAGAGTATAAGTTGATGGTGCCGGTTGAAGCGCCAAGAGTTTAAGTGAATACTTAGGCGCAAAGACTCAACGCGGCCCTTAAAAACTCCTTCGCGGATTTAAAAAAGAAGAGGACATTCATTTTTAAGACTAGTTAGCACTGAGTGTTATGTTTCCTGTGCTAGAGCTCTAAGATGTAAGAAATACAACAAACAAATTCGAATGCCACAGATGGCATCGCGTAAGTAAAGTAGCCTCTACTTACCACAGAACACGCAATAGAGTAATTGAAATCTGCGTTCTTAGTAGCAATTCTGTTTCAGGTCTTGGCGCGCTAGGTACTGCCGTACGTTATTTATCTCTTTCTGGCCAGTACGCGTGTGCAAAAGGGACAAGGTTTATCCACGAAATACTCCATAGCGTGTATTTTCTTCATTGTAACAGTCGAGACACTCATCAAACCGCGGCTAGCTACACGCAATGTATTAGAAAAACGCTTGGTAGTCTATCAAAGTGGAAAAATAGCCTGTCCAGGCCTATAGTGATTCTGTTTCGAGGGCTAGATTTTGTCGGGGACACCATATCCCTTTTTTACCAACTGTGTGCGTAAAGGACGGGTGCTTTATGTCGGCGATAAACATTAGTGTGCTAAGCTTTAAGGAGCGAGGTGCGCGAAGCAGAGCATGCGCCGGCGGCGGGGGCCGTTTGCCGGCGCGCGCGCCGCCCGCGCTCGCGGCTCGCACGACCGCCACGCCCCGCCAGGAACGGATCGGGACGAACTGGTACGATGCTTGGCATGAGATTGAGGTCGAAAGAGTTGTGCTTGAGGAGCATACCTAGCATGGAAAAGAGTACAGTCTACCTTTGTGGATATTACTCTTTTTTAACCTCAGTAGTTACATGTTGTTGGTAAATATTGACCTTAAAATGAAAGTACTTAGTTATACATTATTATTATTCTGTATATTTATTTTTACTCACAAGTTAGGTTTAAACAATATTCATATAAAAATAAATAAAACAATAATAAAACAAATATTGTTATTATGATCTTGTTTTTAACTTAATCTCTCCCTAGGAGGTAATACTTCACACGGGCCTAAGCCAAGTGCTTTAATTGTATGCTAATTTATGAGATGGATAAGAATTCTCCTACTATACGGCATGTGTTGAGGATGACAGCTTTTTGTAGGAGTGTGTATACGGATGGAGTTAGGTATATCGAGAGCCCGGAGGCTTGCGTGGAGTGTTTTGGGGATAACTCCAGTTGTAGAGATAATTGCTGGTACAGTCTTTACGTTACTCACCTGCCATTGTGTTTTTAATTCAATTGAGAGATCTGTGTATTTGGTAATTTTGTCAGTGTGCGTAGCGACTAAATTGTGTGTTACAGATGGCCATGTCTATTAGGGTTACTGACCTGTTATTTTTATCTAGTATTGTAATATCTGGTCTATTGAAGTGGATTGTTTTGTCTGTTATTATAGTTCTGTCCCAATATATTCTGTAGCTATCGTTTTCTAAGACCGATTGTGGTTTGTATTTGTAATAATATATGGTAGTTTCTCAGTTACAAATTTATGTTTAAAGGCTATATTGGTGAATTATGGCATATTATTAAACACATCTCTTGTTCAAATTACCTATACAGCTTTGATACGCCTTTAAGAAGCAACGACAGTGACAAGTAAATAATCGCCGATACTTCTTAGGTATTTCTTTCGCTTTTTTATATTCAATCCGACAAACACACGATTCACCCGATTTTAAGTGATCACTGCCACGTATGGTCAACATCGTAGGTATTTACACAAAAGATCCACGAATGGGTCGAAGTGTATGCGTAGGGACCCCTAGACTACATTGTAGGTACTGCTGGAGTGTAGCTGGTTATGAAAAAACTGGTAAACTCTTGACGCCTTCTCTACCAGTTACCTTAAATAAATTGTTTCGGCATCGTTAGAAAAGCCAACCGACTAACTACGTCCCTGCGAGCCCTATGTGGAGGGCGCGTGAAATACCGGCCGCAGCCGCGAGCTGCCATTGTAATGAGACGTTATTTATTGAACAATCCCCAGAACTAATCACCTCGCGAGAGATAAAACAAGCTGCGTACGAAAAATTTAATGTAGGCGGGGCTGGGAGAGTTAAACCCCCGGCCTGTGGGTGCGCAACGAGGACGTGGAAAGGTATAGGTGGGTGAGATATTGTAAGTAGTATATAAGTACTGTAAAAATTGGAAGAGTTTCGAATATTACCATTTTTTGCATAAAACCCGTTTCTTTTTTACTGTTGGTCATGAATTTTTATTTTATAATTTACTCACTAAAAGTAAGAAATGAAAACAGAAAAGAGGTTAGGCAAGTACTTAGTAGGTCTTAATGCACGTGTGTTTAAGGTGCCTATTTTTAAGTTGACGATGAAGGTAATGATAAAATGGCAGACAATTTTGAAAGAAGAAAGTTTGTACCAATTATTCTGTTTTCGTTTCAATAATCACATCATTGAATCAGCCCGCTTTTCACCCACACTTAAGTTGTCTATCTACACTGACGAGCAAAAATAACTGGTCACTTCCCAATTTCCCATACAAATTTGTATGAAAAGTGAAAGTAATTTTTGCTCGGCAGTATATTAACTAAATACGTAATTTTTACAGTTCTTTGGCAGTCTTCAGTAGGAATGTCGCAAAGCCCGTTTTTATTCCTTGTCTATGTACATAATAAAGAGTGCCATCGAAAAGGGACAAACCAAAAATACAAATCACACAAAAAATATATCCGCGCCTGCTGTATTTAAGTCATAGGAAATTCTGTTGTCGGAGTTTTAGAGCTCGAGCTTTTTCTTTTCAGTTTAATCATTTTGCAGTTTGGGTTTCTGTTTTTAACAATTTAAAGATTGGATTGAAACATATTCGAAACGTGAAGTTCCAAAATAGTTGAACACTTCTCGACTCCCCATCATACGCAGCGCGCAAAGCGTCGCGGATAATTACATTACACCGCGAAGCAGCGCACGCGCACGCCCCAAAGATAAAGCTAACGAGAGCGCTATCGATCCCCGCACAATCGGTAATTTATCACCACTAGTGACACGTTATTGGGCAGTTCCGATCTTGATTTATGGCAGAAGAAAGCATAATTGACTGCTGAATAGTTGGCCAGCTTAGCGCAATGGGAATGAATGTTAATTGTTTTGCAAATATGTTTGGAGAAAGCGTGGTCGAATCTCTACAGCACCCATGTTCTAAGGGCAAGGCCATGTTCATACAAGGTTTCTCAAAATTTCAGCATTTGAGCAGGTTGGCTTCTCTGAACAGTGAACACCGTTATTAATGGTTTTCAGGATTTTTTAATTGTACCTTAACCAATGTTTCCAGACATTTGTCGATGTTCCAAGTGTACCTACGGCGTCCAAAACGTGTAGGCACACGGTGACGCGTAGTCATAAGGAGCGTCCACATCGCTGCGTATACGCAGTGACGTGTCGCATACGTCACGTTCTCTCACCGTTTCTTGATACATTTTGTTGCGTAAAGGCACCGTCGACGTCTTTTACGCACTGGTGTGGCCGGACCTTAAATCGGTATCGCTTTGTCGTTCGCAGAACTCCAACCTTTTATTTGGTTTGAGATACCAACAGCGTATTTGGCCTTCAGAACCCTAATAGATAATAACATAACGGCGATTGGATTTATCTAGTTATCATACCGTGTACAAATTATAACGATACTCCTACGCTTCAATAGATCGCTTTAGAATACTGTTTATCTCAATTTAAATGAGTAATAAAAACTATTCGCAAATGGCGATTAAGCCACAGTATAAACGAGTAACCAATCAAATATATACAAAGAACGAGCTGAATTTGAAGTCACCAGAGCGCACCTGCTGTCATGTAAAATGATGCCATTTATTTAGACTATTTAAAATGGTTTCCTTGTTAGCCGCGTTAGTTTTGTCAGCAGTTTAACTCAGTCTTTTACTTAGCCTTACTAGAAAACAGTAATTTAGAATGGGCACATCCTACTAATATTATAAACGCGAAAGTTTGTAAGTATGGATGGATGGATTGATGGGTGGATGGATGGATGTTTGTTACTCTTTCACACCAGAACGGCTAAACAGATCTAGATGAAATTTTGAACATAGATAGATTATAGTCTGGAATAACACATAGGCTACTTTTTATCCCGGAAAATTGCGTAATTCCTGCGGGATAGCGATAAATGCATTCTATGCAGACGAAGTTGCGGGCAACACCTAGTAATATTATAATTATTGCCGCCGACAAAGTGGCAGAACAAAAAAAAATGGCGCCTCTCCCTGGTAAGGATGATTATTTTATTCGCATCTCTCAGATCGCATTCCTAGTGCAAAATTGGCGCGGTGTTTGTCGATTGGTTACTGTTTCGTACTGTGGTTTGCGAACTAGCGGACCCGTGGGACCGGCGGAGTGGGTATTGTTTGGTTTGAGTCCTCAATGAGTCAGCTTTGTCTAGTTTGTGCCGCGTCTTGTTATACTAATCCAAAACAATATTAGGGGCTTCACACTCTGCTGTGTGAATGTTACGTACAGTCAGCGAGTTCTTAGAATGCCGTTCAGGTTTGTCTTGCTGTCTCGCACACACTCGCAATATAATTCGTTACAACATACATACATAACATAAGTATACAATACCTTATCCCCATTAATCATAAACGCTTCTGATATCAATACAATCGTTTGTCTTTTTCTGACACATTGACATTAGCATTTTTATGAAAACCGGGGTTAGAGTTTCGAAAAATGAATTATTTCCAAAATTTTGTCTTGATTAATAACCTAGTTATCTTAAGATATCACCAAACATTACACATTCGATTTCCAGACCCGTAATTTACAAATTTTAGTCGAAATTTTAAAACCGTTTCTAGGATCTTCGTGGCATATTCGAAAAGTTGTATGAATATTACCTAATAGAAAGGGGTAGGTATAGATCGTTTGGTAACTATTCTTAAGTTATCAATAACATAGGCAAGCATGAACAAATCGTAAACACCAAGATCTTGAAACCATAAACATTTCAACACGTAGTAGTGCATCTTCAATCAGAGAATTCCAAGCTAGGACTTTGTAAGAGAACGTGGGAGAAATTCCCCTTCATTCATGCCAGCTTCCGTTAGAACATTTTATGAATTTTATTAGAGTAATTTAACATGAAGAATATAGATTTAACAAAGAAAGTGCTTATTTATTGGCCATAATAAAATAATAAACATAATAATATAATTTGAGATTTTTTTTTACGTTTCGACGAGTATCTATAGGTGTGTTACTTTTTATATTTGTAGTAAGTACCCTTTCAGCCAGCATTTTCTTAAAATCGCTCGTCAAACTTTGTGTTTTTCAGTTCGGATGTCAGTCGTTAAAACACGAAGTTCGCCTAGAGACAATAAGAAAATAGAAGCACTCCAAAAATTTTCACTAAATTGCTAACTGGCTTAGAGTACCGCGAATCCACTTCCCATACCAAGAGCTTTCAAAACAACAAACACAGAAAAGCAATACCCATTCACAAAACCTATTATGTTAATTTAAAACACATCAGAAGAGCGATAAGATCGCGGCTCGTTCACACCACACCTCCCGAAACAATAGTTAATAAGATGATTTATATCGATCCAGAGATAGGTCCATTCGACACGTCTCGACATCGCTTTAGCATAATCTTACGCTGAGATCGAGTGCTATATCGATTGGTACAGATGTTCCGAACGAAATACGGCGCCCGGTTACGGATCTGTATCCTTTGCTAGCTCACCCAAACAGTCATCAACAAGAGCAAAAAGTACTCGTAATGTAAAGCTATGATTATCCTCCGCGATACGATTGCAATCCTTGAGACAAAGACGCGTCGATTTATATCGATTACAAAATGTTCGTAGCTGTTTCTATTAGGATGATGATTGTAAAAGTAATAATTGAAGCTACTTCCGAGAAACAACGTATTTTTAATCGGTGCAAAACAACAAAAGTATCCAGTGATAAAAACAATCTGCCGTGTTATCTTGGGATCGCAGTTCCGCGTGGTTCGGCGGCGGCGACAATGGCTGCGTTGAGCTAGGGTCAGCTAGACTGACGAGCTACCTCCCAGAACGGAGCAATTAATTCGGTAAGAGTTGGTTATTCGCCTCGTGGCCTGGGCCCGTAATGCCGCAGCATGACACGCCGTTTCTCCACGCGCCCACTATGCGAGTTATTATAAAATAATGAGAGGTGAGCCGCCCGCTGCGATCCACAATTGCCCTGCTTAGCCGCCTCACCACCGCCCGTTTAGCTATTTTAATTTTTGGTTTGTCTACTAACGGTCCACAGTTTCGTAAGCTGTGTATCAGAGAGCAATCATCGGGTTCTGCGCTTCAGCACGCCTTCCCGTGATTGGGCCGTTGTCTTATGTTTAATTTAATATTGTAATCTAATCTCTTGGGGTACTAACATCCTTTAGGAGTTTCTTTGACTGACGTCTGACTGTAAACTATCTAGCTGGGTAACCTCTTAAGTCCAGGTCACAAGTAATGTAGAAGTAGCTGTACTTAGCCCTAAGAGTAAAAGATTTTACTTAAATACCTCTGAGCTAATACTAAACACAACGTTATTGTTGAAGAGCATTAGGAAATGTTGAGACATTTTTCAGACTTGGGCATAGTTTCAGTACATACGTACATTCCTCATGGAGTCTGTTTTATGGATGAAGTGCTATCAAGAAAGTAGTCACTTGATTTTTCAAATGAAATCCTAATAAAATTAATTATTTAAGAGTAAGGCTCAGTGTAGTTTTCTCCAATCTATTTTCCGTGTCACTATCACGTCGATGGCACTACGCAAACCTTCTTTATTCGTATACTTTCTCGGCCTTCCTTTAACTGTTTGAATAGCGTAAACGCAAAAAACTATCCAAATACTGTCATATACGTTGTACAGGGTGGTTGAGCAAGTGCGTGGTCGCAGCGGCATGTGGCGGTCGGTTGGTATCGCGGCATCTTCACGCGTGGCCGCGCCGGCGCGCATGCAGCTGTACCGCACAAATTATAATATAATTGCTAATTGTCTGGCAGCGAAAATTAAAATCGCGTCTGGCTTTTATATTACTCGTTGCCATTTCCTTGCTTTTCACAACATAGAACGATCTGCTACGAAAATGTATAAGTGGACTAGTTCCTTGTAGTAAACTTTTGTTTTAAATCCTTATGGTTGCAAGTCATATCAGGACACAGCGCTTAGAGTAGTTTTAGTTTAACCAGACCAGTCAAATGAATCTCATCACATTAGATAGACCTGTTCTCAAGCTCTTTCATATAGGTCTGTAGCTCATATGTCTGAGTGAGGTGGATACTCCTTATATTGCAGCAACTTTCGTTTCTTGTTGATAGTCTCTTCTTAGAATAAAATATACAGGCAATATTATCTGAGGTAATATTGTATACGCGCGGACGCTCGTAATCGCATTTTTTATCTTTTTCTATTCTACAGTGCTTGTCAGACACAACTAGGAAATGCGATTGTGATTCTGAGCGCTTAATATGGGCTATGGATTACTTTACGTTAGTATAGAGTAGAAAATTCGACCGGCATTTCGACTGGACATTCTACACAGCAAATGAAATACTTTAATAACTTTGGCCAATTCGTTTACGTACAAAGCCTTCGTCATAATTCCAAGTACATGTTCCGAATTCCGTGAGTAATTCTACAAATCACAGTGGGTCCGGCGTTCGATTAACATGAACTTTAATCAATGAAGTTATGTCGGCGTCTTTGCGGTTTAACTAACCGAAGTCAACCGTGACCCAACTTTAGATGGATGCGGCTTTTAGGTCAGAAAACTGATCGTGAATTTTTCGAGTAAACTAACATTGTTTCGTTTCTATTTTAGTAATTACAAAGAAGTTAGCAGAATCAATTCCTTTTGGAATAATTTATTCATAAACATCAGTCAAATTAATAAGAGAACGACGGACATGTTAATGGGTGTCATAGACCTAAATTCTTATAACATAACATTTCTACAGGGCTACCTAACTAAATTAAAGATACAAGGAACTGTAGTAACCTACGCAATATTAATGCTAATTTAAGTATTACCTAACGAGTTTTTTCTTCCTAAGTAACTTGTTGTAGTATAATTTTATATAGGTTTTATTTTCCCTCGGAAATTCTTCAAGTAGATAGGTACCAACTTTATAAATACGACAAATGTCCAGAGTGTGTCACAATCTGTTACGGCTCCGAACCTGCCGTCAGTCTTCTAGCCTGAGGAGTCATCATCATCACATCCCTTGGTTAAGACGTCTTCGGCCAAAGGCCTCCTCCATCGCCTTCCATGTCATTTGGTCCCTGTCACTTGCATCCAGTTAGCGCCGGCGTGCCTTCCTTTATCATTCACCCATCATTTTGGTGGGCGACTCCGACCTTTCATGGTTTCTCTTGACCACGTTTTTGACCCATCTCTCTCCTCGCATCTTTATTGGTCAAGCCTGAGGTGTAAAAAACTTCTATTGTCAGTATTAATCTCTCCCGAGGACGTCACAAACACCTGCTGCAACCTACCGCATCCAAGACTACTACGTTCACGTCAGACATTCAGCTAGTTAGGTACTTACAAGACATGTCTGGAGACTGCTGACTCAGCGTCGCCTCTTAAACTCGGACTGATTGTTCCGTTCGGCATTGTCTGACAACACCCCTCCCTCCAGGTACAACCGGATCAGTTAATTACTTTTCATTAGACAATAACCGACCAATGTTTGGAATTGATCGCCATTGTTTTTGTAGGGTTGCCATGTGGAGTAAATACGTTTTTTTTAATTTTGTTTCGAAGCTAATTGAGCAGCTGCTGTGTGATTTTAAATTCATAGAAGTGTTTTAAAAATCTGTTTTATAGGAATATAGTTGGACGTGAAAGTATCCATTTGGAACTGGGACTTGATTATTAGTTGTTATGGTAATCAAACTCTCTGGTCAAGGTCTCTGATAATGCTTATGTTAGCAATCAATTATTACATAGGTACAATTTTGTTTAAAGACGACCGTGCTAACTCGATGGAGACATGTCAGCAAAGTAATTTATAATGTAAGTTACTTAAAAGCTTAAATTAATATCCGATTGTTTTTCATTTGAGGCACAGGTGTAAACCCTCAAATTAATAATTGTCCTAAATGGCAAGTAGATTCATTCCCCGCATGTGGTCATCGCACGCTGATTTCTTATTCATCAGCCAGGTGGCAAAGGTCGGAGGTAAAACATCCAGTCATTCGGTGAAAGGAAAACAGCTATTAACATTCATTATTATGCGTGTTACAAACTGACCAACAGTTTTAACAATAGCCAACATGCAACTAGGCTAGCTAAGGTCGGCTACTCATTGACACGAGGCAAGGATGTGAAATTGGAAGATATGAAAGTAACTATAACTTAAACATAACCTACATTACCTACGTTTAACTTTAATGTCATGAAGTATACAATCTAGGATTTTACAAATGATTTTCAAAATTATTGTGGTGGAGTTATTTAAGCGACCTACTTTAACGACTGGGCGTAGGTAATTGACTTTCATATCAATTAAGAAATTTTCGGCTATCCTGGATCTTGATTCTATTTTCTCCATGTTGAATTTGTAACTAATAACTACTAAATTTATTAAAAATACACAGAATAAGGAATAGTGATAAGGGAACGTGCTTGTGTGAAAGAAGATATAGTGGCTAGGATAGAAAAAATATGTATGCTTAGTTGGTTCGGTCACGTAGAGAGGATGGATGAAAGTAGACTAACTAAACAGATCTATATGTGGAGTTTGAATGGTTGCGTTGGGAGGGGAAGGCCTAGACGAACGTTCCGGGACCAAATAGGAGACGTTTTGAAAAAAGGTCAAGCCAAGAGTACTCGAAACCGGCGAATATGTATGAAGAGATTGATGAATGTGGATGAAGCGAAAGACGATGCTTGTCCCCAATCAAGAGTAATAGTAAGTTAAAGAGAGATAGAACTCCAAAGTTCCTTGGGTAACGGTGACTGCTAGTCAAAGGCTCGATCGTGCCGCCGTCGCATTAGCTCCAGCTATTTGCATAGTAATCGGCTGTCCGCCGTCAGGTTTTAATCACGGGTAAGCCTGTGTGGATTGCGTTGCCAATATATGGCGTACCGTACACAGAGAATGAATGCAGCCAATTTGTTTAATAAGTGTTTCAGGGGCGAGCAGTTGTGACCTAGATACCGTGTCTGGAAATGGTGGTTTAGTTTAAGGCAAGTCAAAGCTTAACATTTTGTTCTTTGGTCTCTTCAGTGTGCCCTATAATTAATCCGGTATACGACAGCAAATGGTTGGATTTTTGGACTGAACTGGTAGCGATATGTTTTCAGGATTGGTTTCAACGTTGGTACAGTGTCAAAGGAGTGACATAATTTTGAATAAAAAATAAGACTAAAAATCATTTACAAGAGTCTTCAATCGCACTAACTTAGAACTTGTAGATCTTCAGTCTTGCTGTGTAGTTTCCGGTATGAAGTATATGGATTCTTCGTGGCTTTTGTAGACACCGGCAAAAGAATAAAAAAAGTAACCCCTGGAACTGGAATCAAAACCTCCTATATCAGAAAGGCCTATCCCGGCGTTATAGAAGCATCTGTCAAGTACAAATAAATAGCTAAGTGCAACAAGTTTCTGCAGTAAAGTCCGTTATGTCTACGAAGAAGGATATTGGCAAAATGATGATACCAAAATTGATCAGAAATTAGAAAGGCAACGGCTTTCTTTAGTTTCATGTTATTGCAAAGATGTATAAAACATCCCTCCACATTAAGAAGTTCAATACAGTATACTGATTGTACAAAAACTTGTCTTAACGACACTTATCTGTTTGCTTCGTAGCAGCAAAGAAGCACCGGCTATCAGCGAAACTTTGAATGTTTTTACGGCTACTTTGAGGCCGTAAAGGCTATTTATCTACGGTTTATACGCGACAGAGCCTATTGGCCTGTATTTAATGCGGGTGCCATGCCGTGGCGCCATTCGCGCCGTCTTGACCCCGCCGTAACAATTAATTAAAATACAATGTACGGTCCGTATGTACCGCGGCAAACATCCGCCGTCAATGTCGCTGGAGAAATATAGGCTCCTAAAAGGGCGAACAACGTAATTCCGGGGGTGACCGAGTTATTTGGGGTTTTAGTGGGCTTTCATGACTGGTTGCCGTTTTTCTTATTCGGTCTAGTATGTTGACTGTCTTGGGGTTGTGCCCGTGTTGATACAGGATTCGAAGTTGGTACGTAGTTGTGCGACTAGATAAGTATCAACAAGATAAATATATCGAGATCACAACATCGGAACCTTATCATTTAAAACAAAATTAAATTTTGAGAATTTTCCTATTGGCAATTGAATAGGTATGATTGGGGTAAACGATACAATTAAATAACTTGCTACACATAAAAAACGGCGGTAATACAATGCAACTAAACGAGATGAAACTTCCGAAATCCCTACTTCCCAACTAATATTATAAATGCGAAATAAACTCTGCCTGTCTGTCTGTCAGTCTGCCCGTCCGTCCGTCCATCAGAACCACTGAACCGATTTAGCTGAAATTTGGTATACAGATTGTTTACTCCCGGGAAAGGACATAGGATAGTTTTTATCCGGAAAATAGCATAGTTCCCGTGGGATGGCGATAAGCAAATTCTGCAAAGACGGAGTCGCGGGCAAGAGCTAGTAACATATATGAATAATTATGACCTATTGGTCGGTAGGCTATATCATTACAGTGCCGTGAACTTTTCTGATTTGGCGGTCACAACAGGAACTACGTATATTCAACAACAAAGACACCGTCACTAAATCATATAAGTTTGTGTCCTTGTGCATTAGATGGACATATGTATATGTCTCATTTTCTCTTTCGCGAATAATTTTCTTAGGAAGTTCTATACATAATTAAATCAACCACGTCTTTATACCATCGAAGTAAACAGAGGCTAAGGTAACAAGACCTAAAGGCCACGTTGAGCACGATTGTGGGTGCATAAAGGGGAATCATAATAGTGATAGGTACTACACATATTACTACTACGCAGGTACTACATACGAGCATGGAAGAATTCTATTTCATTATCGAATATGTAAATCAACATACATGTACATACATAAATTACGTCTTTATCCCTTCCGGGGTAGACAGAGCCCAAATCAAATCAAATGTTCTTAAAAACCCAAAATTAATACATGTTAGTTATAATATCTTCAAAGAAGTACAGATAGGATTCAATACTATGTATTTGTCCCGAACACAAAAACACCATTCAAACCTATTGGCCAGTAGGGAGCGGAAATTGTCAGCGTGCATTGCGGTGTAAAAAGGCGATAACAAAATGAAAATAAATGTAAAGGATGCCGTATTTAATAATTTTTGGACAGAAACTTTTAGTATGAATTGTGGAAAATCCCATGAGAAGTAGTGGAAAAATAGTACTCTCAGTACCTATTTCCCTACAAACGTCGCGAATGCGTTCGCCTTAGTTTCAAATACAATGGAGACAGTGCGTCTATTGTAAGTTTTCGCATATAGAAACGTCTCGAACGCCTTCACGTAGGTAAACATCTCAATTACTATGGAAAAATTGGCAGCGCCACTTGCGGATTGAAGCGGCAACAAACTGTTCTCATATTATTATTTGACGTTTTGACATTGTATTTGGTGACCGAAAACTTACACTAAGCATACTGTTTATTCCCGTAAAGTGCCGCTGGTGGTGCTGCCAATTCACCCATACCTAATTGCGAAACTCACACCAGTCTCTGGAAAAAAGACACGAACACTTTTTGAACATTTTGGTGCTGAGGGATGAAGTATTCGGTTAATTGTAATTATGTGTTACATATGAAAAGTATGGCGATTTTTGACATGTAGATTAATAAAAATGACAGTGCATAAAATTATACATACATACATACACAATTCATGTCTTTATCCCTGACGAGGTTGACAGAGCCTGAGGTAACAGGTACTAACAGGCCACATTTAGCCGGATTAAAAAAAATATATCACAAATATTTCAGAAAAAAATAAAATAAAAATAGTCAGACAATAAATACGTGTGTACACACAAATCACGTTTATATCCCTTCCGGGGTAGACAGAGCTCAAGGCAAGAAAACCTAAAGGCCACGTTTACCATGACTGTGGGCGTATAGGTGGAAAGGGGTATCAAAATTAGTGATGGGTTGCCACCCGCATCACATAAAACATGATTCTTAAAATTTTCGCTCATTCCCTCGATGGGCTTTTACCTGCACGGGCCGAGAAGAAACTAGTACATTCTATGTTATTTCTTGACCAGTATGGAAGACAATAAATATTAATAATTATATTTAATATTTACATTTCAACGTCTGCAGGTTCGAAAGGCTTCCAAAACATTGGTGTGCACTTTCTATTGTCAGCTTTTGTTTTCCGTTTAGAATTTATTCCGTAGGGGCGTATCTAGCGGTGCGGGCCGGACGGAGCGGGCCGTGAAAAATGCGAATTACGTTTGAAAGAAGATCGCCAGCCAGCCAGAAAGTCATTGTTGTAGCGATAGCGATATTCAGCGATGCGGCGCCTCTCCACGCGAGCCCAGTCGCCGGCTAAAAACAGTGCCCTCGGGAACAAAAACCCTTAAGGCAAAAGTTCTTAATTGAACATTGCCGTTTACCTCTGAAAACTGCAGAAAGTGGTGTGCATAAATAAGTTGTTATCAGGGCAGGTAGTCCCATTGACAGTAAGTTTTCTCAGCGGTCAATGAAACCACGCACCTACTGCCGTTATCCAGGTTTTGAATATTTAGCGAGCAACAATGCTGTAACTTTGTTTTTTTCAAAGTTACTTTTGTAACTTCTAATATAATGTACGTTGCTCTTGATCTACAAACCATTTTATTCAAAGTTTCTTTTAATCTACAGCTTCTGAGTCTTGAGTCTTAACCAATATTATTCTTTAAATCTGGCTTAATTTTCTGTTTTAGTGACTTTCTTTAACTCCTAGAGCGCCAAGTTTAAGACTGTCTTTTTCTATTTTATTTATGTTGCCAGTAAAACTAGTGGTGGTGGTTTTTTGTTTAATGAAAAAAAAAACTATAACACCGTTTCTTAATTTCCCGCAAGGGGTTTATGCATTTTCTGGAGTGGGTAACAATCTGTGTACTGTGCCGGTCCCCGCTGTCGGCGCGCCATAGCTCGTGAAATTATTATTGAAACGGAAAAGTGGCAACTGAACCCTGCCTCAGTTTCAGAATTTCAGACGACTGCGAACGATACGTATGGCTTCAACTTCAGCGGCATGAGAGGTAACTAACAGAATATTTAGGCAGTGCTTAAAATGAAAATAAAACTCATGATGAAAAGAAATTTCAAGACAACCTTCTTTGTTGATTTTTCATTTAGTCCTCAGACTCAGACTTCGTACAATTTGGTGTTGGATGGTAGATCTACTTATTTTATATAGTATTTTGTTCCTACGACATTGCTCGTTGATACTTGAAAATTGATAGTGCACATCTCACTGTGTAGGTAGTAGTAGTGTCTTCTTCTTAATAATGGAATAGTTGGCTAGCTTTCAGTTGAGCTAGGATTAAGTTTACATTGTTAAGAGCATAAAAGCGAGCTTAGAAACTCAGGGATGCGCGAGTTTTAGTACTAATATGATTTAGGAAAGTGCACTTGTCAAGAGTTGATAATATTGTAAGCCTACCAAGATTGGTACCTAGCTGAGTAGTGTAATTTATCGGGCATTAAAATAATAATAGAATGTTTGAGGCTCCTCAAGAAAACTAAGACTGTACCGGGTCGAATCAATATAAAACCCTGACTTCGATATTCAACTGTAGATTTCTCTCTGTGAGTTGATTAAGTTAAAAATTACTGCATAATTATGTGTTTATCAGAGTTTCGGATTAAAGAAACTTTATTAATCTAAAAAGAAATATTACATTTCCCTCCTTTGAAAGCATGCCTTATGACATAATTATGTTAGTGATTTTTATTGATGTAATATTATACAACAAACATAGAATAGAAAAAAAGCAAGAAAAAATATGTCGTGTGAGTACATACATAAATTCCGTAGATGAATCATCATAATCATTAGGTGTATCGTGAATTATATATTATGTAGCCCAGTATAACTTTAAAATATACTCGGGAGCAAGAAAACCGGATAACTTTTCATACAAATTTATACGGGAAGTGACCCATTTTTGGCCACGAATATAGTTTAGTTACTGATGTCCTAAGTGGAATAGTGAATTTAGTGCGTAAGCAGATGATATTGGCATGCTATATCAACCGAGCCGCGAGAATTCTATGGTATAACGACGAGTTTGAAATAAAACTAATCTTATGGTATTTTTCATAATTATTATCTACATAAATGTTAACTGGAAGAGATCCCTTTTATAGATAAGTTCGCCTTTTTGCATTTGTGTTGTCGTGTATTCATCTTTTTCTTGTGTTTTATGTACAATAAAGAGTTATACATACATACGTACATACAATGTTAGTCGAAAAGTAAAATTTTTAAGGTAGTTTTGTTGCAGCTCTTGTATTAGGTACCTACCTATCGAGTCAACGTTATCTGTACCTATAGTTTTATGTTAAGGTTAACTCACTTATAGGGATAAGTTCGCCTATGTGCATATATTAATGTTATTTTTATTTTTTTGTGAATTGTATCTGTTTCTTTATATTTGTACCTACCTACAATAAAGCATTTACTTACTTACTTACTTATGTGGATGTAGTTTTTGATAATATTGGTAGGCAACTGGTGACCCGAAAATGAAAGACGGGAAGTTGTTATTGTAATTCAAGCGTCACTGGCTAATTACTTAGCAGTCAAATGTTTTGATAAACGATGACATAGGTAATCTACATATATTATTAAGTTATGTAATAATTGTTAACGACATGATTCCGCCGAATGTGTTGGTCTGGGTTGTTCTTTGTTATGTATTGTTTTGATTCCTCGCGCCCCGCCCGTCTCTTAATTGAGTTTCGGCCGCGATTGGACAGTCATCGCACTGCGCCTGCGCCACCGGACGACTATGCTCCGTCCGCACTGCATTTGGCGCCTATAACCCACCTAACAGCCCTCTATATTTTTTACACAGCAGATCAATTATGATTTCGAATTGGTTTGATGAATCTGAATAAAATCCCATTGCTGTTGCTTAATAACCTGTTGGTTGTTTGAAAAATGGATCACTCACAACAAACGCTCTCAAACTAACAATAGTTTTTGTTTTTGCTTCCATTTTAAATTGAAAGGTGCGGACTGTGACGCTTTGTTTAAATATTTCTTTGTTTAAATGATAAAAGGAAATTGGCTGATACAATCGAACTCATGCGAAAGTAACAAACTCCATTACTCGGCAAGTAAAATTTTAATTAGTGAATAATTATAGTTTCAAGATTTTAATTGGTCATTCGTTGCGAGCGTGCGTAAACGCATCCTTTGCGGACGCGTAAAAAGTCAATTTCGATGCAAATAACTGCGTAAAATGGTGAACGTTTTCGATTTCGTTTTCGTGATGGCATCGTTTAATTGTGTTGTATCTGTTTATCGTGTGCAAAAAACTAGCGTTACATCCAGGGCAAAGATGCGGCGATAGAGTTTGTTACGAGACCCGTGAAGTGAACTAATAGCTGGCCGGTTGGGTACAAGGTTCGGGGAGCCGGCAAATGTTCCAACACACGCGAGAGACGTGTTTTTGTTAACCGCTATCGTTAGTCGGTTAAACAGTCAAAAAGTTTGATAGCGCCAGTTGGTTTTATTAAATTGGTTACTCTGTTCTTTTAACCGATTGGTTGGGGATTACGGGTAGTTTCAGGCGGTGCAAAGAGTAATTCAGTTTGAAGTAGAGTCAGTTACTTTTTAGATTTATTCATTTACTTACTGTTTTTCACACATCTTAGTCAGTATTTTTTAAAATGTAAGTTGATACTTAGGTATAAAATGATAATTTATTTCAATCGGTTTGAAAACATGTATTAACCAAATGGTTTTAATATTTTTTCATATAATACTGTATGAAACCTAAACATCCGCCCGAGAGATTCCTAGATTCCTAGAAAGATTGCATCAGATTGTTGGGTCATTGTGTAACTAAATAGGAAAACACCGCACGATTTCGTCAACACAGGAAAAATAAAATAGTTCAAACAATGATGAATGACGTAGGAATGACGCGTCCTCTTCCTACTTCCACTAAACAAAAGAGACAGCTAGACTACCTGGAGAGTTATATTATTGCGGCCTTATTGCTGAGATATGTTGCGAAAATAGTCGTTCAGTGATATTCCCATGGTTATGCCGACGCGGGTTTACACGCGAATTCATTAGCGGTGGAGCACTGCACGGGCAGACGATGCAATCGCTCGCTGTACCGACAGCAAACAACTATAGAAACTGTTAAAATCTAAAACGTGCTAGGCCTGACATGCTCCGAACCAATCCGTATAGTTCTTGTTCGAGGTGAGCTCACCTTGTTTAAAAATCCGTTTAATATGTTTTTACACACACACACACACACACAAATCACGTCTTCATCCCTTACGGGGTAGACAGAGCCTAAGGTAACAGGTACCTATACAGGCCACATTTAGCAAGATTGTGGGCGTATCGGTGGAAAATGGAATCATAATAGTGATGGGTTGCTAGCCTCATCGCCTATAACATGATTCCTATTATAATCGCCCATTCCCTTGATGGGCTTTAATATGTTTTTAATGTTTGTTATTTTATTTTGGACCAGTGTCGCCGTTTATATCAGTAACTATTTTTATAAATTGGAAATTATAATTAAATATGTACTCATTATGTTCGCCACCGTTGTCAAAAGAAGTCTAAAAAAGAAAAAAATGTCGGCAACTTCTGGGGTTTTTGGGTTTTATGGGTGGCCGTAATCGCTTACCACCAGTGCTTGTGGTCATGGATGAGGAGGCATCCTTCAATAAAAAAGGCAATGTTTGGAGCATAAATGACCGGAGACTACTAAAATAATGTAATGTGGAGTAAGTCTGTACTGAAGTAATGTATATAATAGACCGACCGCTTAAATGAGTCCGCGCAGCGCGACTCAGGGGCGCGGGGTATGACGACAAAGGAGACCGAGGGTAGTGCACTTCTCGCGGCCCCCTTTGTAGTCCCACCCCGCGCCCCTGCCCCGCGTGGGCGAGGACTCATTTAAGCGTTCGGTCTATAGAAGTAAACATTATTTCACTCCTTGTTTGTTATTAAACCAAATCTCAACACTGTCTCGTTAATCGTCGTGGAGAAGCTAGGGGAAGGTCTATGACCAGCAGTGAACGTCTCACGGCTGTATGATGATAATGACGATAATAAAATACTGTCTTACTAACAGAAAGCTATACTATCCTTGTCTAACGTAGGCATACTTTTAAACCCGGAAAAGCGGAATTTTCACGGGATGCAGAATAATTCACACAAATTTTCCTGACAACCGTAACCCGGTCATGTGTTTCCGTAGCAAAAAGTCTCGCGAATTCCGATGATATCAAACTCAAATAATGTCTTTTATTACTATCCTAGTTTTAACTTATAATTTATTAGTGCTATCGAATATCATCTAGTTTTCCAATTGATAGCTTACTTTTAAAGTGCAGGTGTTCAACAAAAAAATAAGAAATATGGAATAAAATATTGGTTGTCGGTAAACCGTTTCAAATATGATAACAATAAATTAGTTATAGGTGAAAAACTTAAGTAAATGACCTGTTGTATGTAGTAGTGTAAAGAACTGATATGGGGCTTAAGTAATTTTTCTAATTTGGAACGTCAATTTGTCTATTTGCACACATTACTCACACATACAACAGATCATTTACTTAAGTTTTTCACCTACACATTGTTATCAAATCAATAGATCGACAGTCGATCGCTTTTGTTTATCACTGACACTATTCAATCCGATTTTACCAAAGAAACCTGCCACCATGAAATCCGTTTGTAATGTAGGGAGAAGTACAATATTAATCAAAGAGTTTACACATTTATTGGTTACTAGCTTCTGCCCGCGACTTCGTCTGCGTAGAATTATACATAAAAACCTTCCTCTTGAATCACTCTATCTATTAAAAAAAGCCGCATCGAAATCCGTTGTGTAGTTTTGAAGATATAAGCATACATAGGGACATAGGGACATAGAGACAGAGAAAGCGACTTTGTTTTATACTATGTAGTGAAAAAGCAGAGTATCTTTAACTACTGTTCTAATTCCATCAGAACACCTTGTTAATTCCCAATAACTTGCTGACAAGTAGATTGCTGGCCAATCGTCCAGACCGCAGCCTAACGCAGCGGTCGCGTGACCCAACGGCTGCGGTTTGGGCCTCCAAGGGAAAAATGATTATTATTACCGTAAACTGCCTTTTAAATTAAAATGTTTTTGATGTTTTTGGGAAGAAAGTTTGTATTTTAACAGTTGGCTTCGTACTCGATGTTAGTGCGGCAGACAAAATGTCAAAGTATGTTTTGAGTTTAGATAAAAGTACACAAACAAAATATAATGATAAAAATATGCTGAGACCTGCAGAACTAAAATACCACAAAAATATAAATAATTAGTTTCCAATTAAATGCCATGAGCTGTAGACGGCTACCCAAACTTTACCCTCAATTATCTACCTAAGAGTCCCACTTTCATTTGTTTTCCAAGAAACGAAATTTATACGAAACATAATCTAGTATAGGTATACCTATTGTAAAAACAGATCTTAATAAACTATTCAATTTAGACGCAGATTGCTTCAACTTTGAAGTTAAGACTATTAGTTTCTTCAACTCGCCCAACATAAATCTCCCCGCAATAATTTCAAACTCGGCATTTCTCTCACTCCTTGGCAATTAGACATGTAAAACACGCGTAGGTTCCTTTAAACATTTCCACCGTCACATAACTCATTCGCCAACATTTCCTAGCCGCTCGTAAATTCTGCAACTATTTCGATAACAGAAAATTTAAATTTATGCTCATGGAATGCATTTTAAGCGTGTAAAGGCAAGCTTGAAGCAAAAAACATGGTTGCGGTAATCTCACGTGATCTTTGCCCGCTCGGTCCTTGAAGCATCTGATGCCGCTTCAACGAGCATGTTTCCTTCTCTACACTTTATTTCCTAGTCCAGAGGAAATTAGCAATGCAAGCTGCTTGATAAAACCGTTTCGTGGACTTAGATAGTTGTGCTAAACAAATAGGTTGCAGTAAACTCTAAGCTAAGTCGCTGCCGTGATCTCAATGCCCTGCCATTTATATTTCCTAGGCTATGGTTAATTAGTATCGCTCTTTCTATTATCCATCAGCTGAAAGGGACAGGTGAGTGCAACTGATATTGTTAATGCATTCGCTTCGTTATCGATGTGATTCCGATCTGCGATCCGTCCCCGTCCTCTGACGAAACACTCGACAAATATGATGCATTGGCACGATCAATGATAAACAAGCAACGTTTTAAAATAAAAGCAAATACTAGCAACAAACAGAACCTCACACTGTTTCAAACTCTAAAGCTGTTGAAATAAGAATGTCACGGTTGTTTCCCGACGGTACAAGTAGGTGTGAGCTGTTCGACTCTCGCAATTAATGTAGGAAAATCAATGGGAGCTCATTTAGTATATTACCTACTCATAATAAAATGGATGATCGGAGTGTTCGAGTAGATTATTATCTGTCTGTGCATGCGCGAAATTCCTTTAAGCTGTAACTAATTAATTACATAGTTTACATCAAGTTTACCTGCATAGTAACCAAAGTTAGGTTCAACGGAGGGTTTTAATTAATAGCTTAACATGTAGTCTTGTTTAATATTTATAATATGTTTTTTTATTAAGTTTAAATCTACCAATTATGTGGTTAAAAACATTTGTATGTACATACAAATTCCCACAAAGATTTGAGCAACTTCCTGCTAAAGATATGAGCTTAGCGCGACCGCCCATCGAGCTCAAGCTCTGAATAGTGGCATAATTAAAAACAGAATGAGCTAGCCGGCTAGACCGGGGGCTAATGAAATATTCTAATCAGAGTCATATGGTCGCATTGTAAAAAGTGAAGCGGCGGGCGATGGCCGATAAAGGCGCGTCACACGAGCGGGGCACAAACGAGTGATTGCGCGCCCGCACACGGCGCCCGCGCGCTTTGCATAACAAAGGGCGCAATTTGGAGGAAAAATGGGCGCAATCTCTTAACATCTCGGGCGTTCTCGGGCGACATCGGCCGCTGCGCCCGCGCCTACTAATGTGGATTTGTCGTGACACGAGTGACTCAGGCGCTGATTGATGTTAAACCTGGACGCGTTAGCGAAGTTTAGCGCTTAGTTTGGGTAGATTATTATGCAGTGATTCTTTTTTAGATGTTTTCGGGTAAACTGGTGTTGCAAAAGTGAACTGCGGAAAGAAGGTTAAAAGGTAGATACCTACTCGCGAAGTCAATATCACATAGACAACCGGACAGCCTAGTGGTTAATGCCACTGATTATGAAGCTAGAGATTCCATAATCAAATAGAAATGAAAACACAACATGTTTTCCCATTACTCATTCAATGGACGTTACCACATCCCTTTTGAGGTACAGAATCCTAAAAATATAGAGCTGTAGTGTTGCGTTTAGACACAGCTTTAATCGTGTGATGTCTAACCTGTGGAGTTATAACATTCGAAACACGTCTGCCCTAATACAGATTAAAGTCAGGCCCCTTTAATCGTTCATTTGATATTCCACACCAGCAGTGCACGACATAATGCCACCCTGGCGTTTTACGAGATTTGAACTATATCTAGCCGAGTATCTACCAATTTTATTAAGACTGTTTCCCGCGACTTTCTTTGCGAAGGATTCGTTACCTAATAGCTATCTCACGGAATCTACTAAATAATCGGGACAAAAGTAATCTGTGTTCTATTCCAGACTATAATTTATCTCTGTGTTAAATTTCATGGTTCTGGTACGATTGAGTTACAAACATCCTTCCATCCAAACATTCGCATTTATAATAGTAGTATCATTAGATACGTTTCATAAAACAACATTATTTTAGTTACCTAACTTACAAATTCATAAGCCGCTGCCAAAGGATAGTTTTTACAACTTTTTTGTCAGATCTACCTAGGTACTTATTGCATGAAGTTTTGGTAAAAAATGCTCTTTCTAATATTATACCTCTAGTCTCCAGTAGTTTCTAGTTTGAATCCTCAGGAGGTTGGTGATTTGTTGTTTGTGTCCGCATAAAATTTTTCATTGATGAGTGTGCCACAGTCTGCAATTTAGTCAATAAGAGACCTACTTACTTAGTTGAAAAAGAAGCCTTTTCAGCAAATATTGGAAAGCTGTTAATTGTCGCGATCAAAATAAATGTTGGAGCGGACATGATTGCATCATAGGTTCACTCATATTCCTTCAACTACTGCCTATTCTTCATGAAAAAATAGACCTGAATAATAGCTAAACGAGAGTGCCTTCCAGTACGTTTCAAGGAGTGGACCTAGCTGACTCGGAGGTACCTACCTACTCACTTAAAGTAATTAGTGTTTGTTTAACAGTAAGTACCATGTAGCAACAGCTATTCATTGGTTTTCAATGCTTTATCCCGCCTGAAATCAAAGAATAATCTCATGAAAAAATATAATGAGTGGCGCGTAGCTATTGTTCGAGTGTTACTGCCTATTGTGAGCCGCGTATTGATACAAAGTTAATTAGGTAGCTATCATCGCAGCGACGCCTCCCACAATGGCTCGATGCAACTCGCGCTGCGTTTGTTTTTCATAACAATTGTTGTTTTTACAAATTTCCCCGCGGCCCCGGTGCGACCGACAATGCGAGTGGAGGAGGCGTGTTAATACCACTGAGAATTACCCGGGAGTGGATTGTCGCGCACTCGAGCACAATAAACAATACAAAACGAAACGGCAAAAACAAACTATGCAAACAGAGCCAACAAGAAGAATAGGAAAATTGCTTTTGTTTAAAAAAATCTATTTGTTCGCGTTTCGAGATGAACGCGCCTACAGTGCGTCCGCGGCGAGCCAATCGCGCGCCGGCGGCCCCCGCCCCCGCGCGGCCGGCCAATCGCGGCCCGGCCCAGCGCCGCAAGAGCAGTTTCCTTTTTTAAAAGTTTCGTCTTCGACTTCCATCGGATTTCCCGCTTCAAGTTCTTTAAGTTATGGAAGGTGAAAAAATCCGTTGATTTATTTATTAAGACACAACTTTTTGCGGAGTTAAATTATGATGTTGGCTGAAGACGGGCGCCCTCGCCCCTCGGGGAGCTCTTCAAAGTTTTTACGGGCTGACGAATGGCACAAGACTGAGCGGCCGCTATATTATAATTGCATTGGATTTTTATTGAAGCAGACGTGCCTGCAATGAGCAAGGACGTCAGATGAATCTATGTGATTTGCCACTTTCTTCGGCTGGTTCCCACGTTGACGAGTTGATCAGCAGTCGGCGCACACGCATCGGCTCACGATTGTGCCCGATGACGCGCCAGCGTCCTCCTCTTTACACACTATCTGTGTCCTTTTCATTTTTACTTACAATATGTACCTATTTATTCTGACATAACAAGATTTCATGTCATCAAGACATAAACGAAGATTTTGACATACATTTCATAGGTTTTCTGTCAAATAAGTAAGTCGTCGCTTTGTTGGCGCAACTCACATTTACAAGAAAATCATCGGTAGGAAATGTTAGTCACGTCAATCTTAATAAAACAGACTGTTATAGTTGTTCAATTTAAGTGTTTTGACCATGTCAAGCATATTTAAAGGCAATTAAGTACCTACGTCTAACTGTAGATTAAAACCTTATTGAGTTACAAAACGCTGATGATCTATTTTTCATGTCTGTTTTTTTTCTTGTTTATTGTCTATAAAATGTTGTATATTATCTTATATTTGTGTGTCTTGCAAAAAGGAATAAATGTCTTCTTTCTTCTTTCTTTCTTTATAGGTATATTGAATTCGGTTTTACTTTAGGGAGGTTGAAAATAATGAACTAAAACCTACTTTTGCTGCTAAGTAGTATTTAAAACAAGCCTACCCTGCTTATGCGGCTACATGCTCGTGGAGTACCAAAAGGTAGGTAATTAAGTTTGAATTCTTCGGCACTTCACTCTCTAATCTACGCCATACGGGATAGAACATATAATTAACCCAATGGAAATTTTTACCCGTGCAAAGATATTTCTCGACAGATGTACATGTCGTGACGATTATAAGACTTTGTTTCATCACTCGCTAATAAGTTCCTAATACATATCTGGTAAATATCTATGAAGCAGAGATGGTATCATAGATATCTGAGTGTCGAAACAGGTCTTAAACATACGAGTCAATTTCGGCCTCATTTTTGCCTAAGTTATGGAAAACAATCGAATTGCACTGATAGGTAGGTAGGTAGACCTGTTAATTTTTTTTACGTCCTCTCTAGGTAAGTACTACCTATTGATAATGATCCACAACATACGTGGAGTTCAATTAACAAAAACCAATGGCAGCACCCAATTCGAATAGACATTCACACTGCAAAATTTAGATTTAATATTAAACTACTTACTAGTACTTAATTGCGTAGGTACAATATAATACAAATAGGTATACTTACTCTATTGAGCACTACAAAACAATACAGTGAGTTTACAAAATAACATTAGTAGGCGTTATACGTACTCATAATTGTATTGTTGTTTTGTAATATGACTTTAAATATAGCGAATGAAATACTTCATTCATACCTACAAACCATAATATCTGCTTTTTTTTTGGTCACCGTCAAACACAATAAATCTTGAAAGACGATTTCATATAAATCACAAGATGATTTTCGTTTTTCTCGTGAAGTAGGTATAAATGCGATTGAAAACAAGTAACAAAATTTAAAATTATATTTACTTATATCATATCTATTATAGTTTCAAATAAAATTAATATTTTTTTTTCGGACAATTTATGAATAACGTAAGTGCCTGCGAGTAATTAGGCCTATCAGAAGTCACCGGGCTTCAATTTTAAATAGTTAAGACATTTTTTATACGCAAATTCGAAATATTTAAGTAAGTACGTAGTAGGGATAAATGATGATTTTGTCATATATACAACGATAATAATAATATTGAAAAAGTAAAAATACGAAATTATAAAGAATTCATACAGCATCTTCTTACTGCGTTGCCACTCGGATTCAGATCGAAACGAACCAACATTTTCTACAAACAACCGAAAGTAGCCGTAGGTACTGTAGAGCTGCCTTGAAGAGGCACTTAGATCTGTACGGGAAATCGGATTAAAAGTGTCCTAAACAAACTGATGTAGCATATGGCCCAAGCTACTAAGAGTTAAAACACATAACTTTGATTATACTTTTGGTTTATTGGACACCGAACATATTTTACAAGGCATATCAAAAGTAAGCCCTACAAGGCTTCCGGGTCCAAGCTGATCTGAGAGCCGTCCCAAGTTCCAAAACAAAATATTTTAAAATATCGAACAAGTGTTCGATATTCGAAACTTGAACTATCTCAGCAGCCAGCAACCGAAACCTGCCAGTATAAAACTAGTAGAACCTATTCCTACAGTACCTACTGTATTTAGGTAGGTTTAGATCTAAAGATTTTCTTTAAATTTTAGTTCGTCATAAAACATTTTATTCAATAGGATTGAATTTCTTTTGATATTTTTTATTACGACAACTTGGTATTTTGTTGTGTGAAAGATTTACTGTTGATCTCAAATTTTATGACACTCCAGATAAAATTCGTACCCAATGAACACTTCTTACTCTTACTTCTTTACTTTTAAGTGCCTACCTACCGTGGACATGGGTTACCCAGTCAAATTAATGACTAGCATTTTCTAACTGAAAATGTTACACTAACTCAGTAATTTTCATTTGCATTAGCTGCTTTCAACCGATGTCTTCGTTCATCTTTTTTCGTCAACATTTCAAAATTTCATCTCGTATGGTCTATATAGATTTTATGGAAACTATAGGTACACTTATCAATCACAGCAGCCTCAATTTTTTCAAAGTCCCCGATACTGGTACGGAACTTATAATTCAATGCGAACCGTTAAAATATTCTGCACAAATTATTCACCCTACTATCGACCACAACGCGTATTTTATATAACAAAAACTGCTTCATAGGTAATGAAGATGGATGAAGCGAAAGAAATAAGTCAGGATCGTAGCAAGTGGAATAAAGTAGTCTCTGCCTACCCCTGTGGTAAAGAGGCGTGACGGTATGTATGTATGTATGTATGTATGTATGTAAAACTGCTTGAGGATCGTACTCGACTGCAACCCAAAGAACTCGACCAATCACAATTTCATCAAAATAAATTATTTTTGACAAGTTCTTAAAAATAAGGCAAAAAAACTTTGGTAAATGAGTTACTCGCGTGGGTAAATAACTTAAAGTTTATAAGTATATTCCGAAATATTCAGTCCATTGACATTGTGTGTTGTTAATGTGCTTCAAACCTTTATACCATTGCTACGTTGGGTCGTAAAAGTCAAAGAATTCTCACTAAATATCGTGTGCAAAAAGAAATGAAATTCATATTAAAATAACCTGAATTTCATACAAGCAGTCCGGTGAGAAAGACCGCGTTTTATTGAAATCGTGCCCCGCCACATGGTTGCCACGCTAAGCTATAAAAGTTATAAGCCACTAAATCACGGCATTAATGAAATAGAACCATGCCAAAGTGTAAGTACCCACCGAAATAAACCGGCGACAAGTCGCTATAAAAACGTTTACACACGACCGCAATCACAACACCTAATTAAAAATCAATCAATAAATAGCAAACCCACTATCTCGAAAGATCTTCTCTCGAAAACACATATCATTTACCTAATTAGATTGGGCGTTAAATCGCCCAACATCCATTTATAATCAGTTCATTTAAAAATAATGCAGCATAAAAAACTCGTCAAAGATATTGTCAGGAGATATCGGCCGTACACTCTGTTCGCAGGCTTCGCTTGAAAAAAACTTAAAAAAACTCACTCGGGGCGATCCGTGACTCTTTTTTTGTTTTATTATTTTTAATTCATATTATCGTACGGCTATCCCCTTTAATTTTGTTTTTAAGTATGGGCCTCAGTATGCTGGCAGCTACGTTTATGGATATTCCGAATTCCGTGGCGTATCGTCCACGGGGCGATTTCGTTTTATGTAAATTCGAGGCTAGGCAGGTGTAGCCTACGCACGGTAATCGGAACAACCGACAATTTGGGTAGGTGTAGTAACTAGAAACAATTTAGTCTTCCAAATGACCCGCAATGTAACGACGCCCACAATGTATTTTAAGTATAGCAACTTTTGGTCCCACTAAGTACTCTATCTGTTCAAGCTTATAATTTATTCATTTTTGAGCCATATAGAAACTTTAACTACAGCAAGAACTTACTTCAATAGAAGGCCGAAATGTATTGTAATACTTAATAGTTCTATTCTGTGGTTCTAAATAAATATAGTAGTGGGAAAGTCCCCATTTATTTGTTTAATAATTAATAAAGTATTGTCGAGAAATTGTAAAGTAAGTTGTAGAATTTAAAATAGAGAATACTTAGCCCGAACAATGTTTAAAAAATTGTGTTATTATTTTATTCTTTAAAAATATATGAGTATACAGAGAGTAGCACAAACGCAATCACATACCTAAGGGGTTATCTCTTTTGGCTAACCTAGCGTAAGAAAGGAAATCATTAAAAATAACTTTGAACACAGCAAAATCATACATTATACAGTAAATAATGAGTTGCTAATCTTCTATGTTTTTGTGAAAGAAAATGTCACAGTGACAGAAAGATCAATAGCATAAACTTTGTTCGACATTGGCAGAATCATCACAAATTTGATGGAGCCATATTCCCAAACATTGAATTGAATTAGTTAACGTAATTACAGTATCTCTACCCACGCTTTATATATGATATATATAAATATTTCCTATAAAAACCAGTAACACTAACTTTAACATTGCAATACCCACCTACAATGATAACCAGTTCGATAAAATTCCAAGCAGACTAGTCCAAAATGGTCAGATCCTTCTAGGTCTGTATTAAGAGGCTATTTTTAAAAACTCTAAAAGCTTTAACGTTTGTCGGAATGAGACCGTTCAAAGCTCGTAAACGTACTAAGTTGTAAGCTTCCAACTCTGTAGACGAACGTTAACTACATATTATATAGCGGTCTGTAATAAGTGCTTAAGTTTTAAGTACTTTAAGGGCCTATTTGGTTTATTATATTAGGCACATTACGGAATCTTCTTCTTCTTCTTCAGCGTGTAGACGCCCACCGTTGGGCATACGCCTCTCCAATCCGTCTCCATCCCGAACGGTTGCCCGTTTTCCTCTTCCAGACTGGTCCTGCTGTCTCCCTTATGTCATCGGACCATCGGGCAGGTGGTCTGCCTACACTTCTTCTGCCTAGCCGGGGTCTCCAGTCCAGAACTCGCTTGTTGTTACGGAATCTAGTATCGACCAAATGTGAAGGTATGTAATTTTCTGCAATATTGTTTTCAATTTTACAACAACACTAGCTTCTGCCCGCGACTTCGTCTGCGTAGAATTATACATATAAACCTTCCTCTTGAATCTATTCTCTATTAAAAATCTATTACAAAAAAAAACAACAGACAGACAGCGAACAGACAGACAGACAGCGAACAGACAGACAGACAGCGAAAAGCGGCTTTGTTTTATACTAGGTAGGGATATAGTGACGATGAAAAATGCCGTTCACTGCCAACTATAAAAATAGTGACATAATAATATTTAATATGTAATTTTAAAAATCCCAAATGAAAAGTTACTTAAGTAATTATTACGCATACTCATACTCATTCATTTATAATAATTATAATTATTACATGTAATTTTTATCATTATTGTATTAATTTCATGTCAAAACAAGTCATGAAATTTAAAATATTACAATTTATTACCGCTTAAAATAACAAAGGTTATTTTCACGTATATTTCAATAAGTCAATTAGCCTTATTGTTTTTGTTGAGATGTAGAAACTATCATAAAAATTGGCAAATCACATTCTTAGTCCATTGTACGGTAGCGGAGGATTTAGATCTTACGTAGGTAGGTAGGACAATAAAATTCTAATCAATTAGTTGCTATGGTCAGGTACTAATGACTGGAAATAATTGTGATGAATCCATAAAAACCTCAGTAATATTTGAAACAAGTGTTATCTCAGAAGAAAGTGCAGGGAAGTATCAAAAAGCACGCACGAAGCGCACATATAATCGCATTTAAATTATTAGCAGGTAATGCAATGCTAACGAGATCCCGCTTATGTAAAGAAAGAAAGAGAAACATTTATTTACACACATTCGATACACGTAGATATAAAATAGGAAAGAAAAAAAGATGTAATACTCGTATTTTGCATTTAATAAGGGCCGTACGTAGAGAGCAGCGCGTGGCCAAAGGCGAGAGATGGATCCACAGATACGCACTATGACTCTTCGATCGAGCCTCGCCGAGTATGAAATTATTGGAGAACAGCATTCGTGCTCGATGCATCTGCCCAGACGAAGACGCGAGCTAATGTTCCCGAGACCACTACGTTAAAGATAAATCTTCGAGATACGAGAAAGACTTAACTTAGTTCTGTGTTCCTTGCATATAGAAGATCCTATCGGATGCAACTGAAATGCACAGTTCGCGAGAAACTTTTACCATCGCAAGGGACAGTTTTTTCTTCGTTTTTAGATCAGCGCGATTGTCTTTTTTTAATTTAATTAGATACGTGGTATCTAATAGTGACTAAACATAAGTAATTTTTATTATATATCTGGCTTAAGTTTCGAAATAAGGCTTTAGCGTTTATTGCAGTCGAAGTGGTCGATTGGAGCGTATAAGTGTTGAAGCCTGCGGGCGGGGCGGGCCATAGCACCTGTGTCTTGCATTTGAATATTCCTCCCAAACCGATATTTCATGTGATCGCAGCTCATCTGTAATTAAGTCTGGATTGTAATTCGTTGCGCCGGTTTCAAAGTTCACGCCTAGGCGTTAAATATGTTGCCTGCGATCTCCGACACTTCGGGAAGATTCATTGGTCGTGTTGGTTTTGATGGCTATTCAAAATTATTCGAACTAAGTATCTTAAATAATAACACTGCTATTTTTTTAGGCGGAACAAAGTCACAGACAGCTAAGATAAAAGCTAGGTAATATTTGTTGTGTTTGGCTAAAAATGCCGTCGGTCTTCGTGGTGTGTATAGTCAATACAACATAAATACTGGGACTGTGTTTATTTTACAAATGCAGTCAGCTAGCGAGGACTGTTTCTTTAAATTTATCAAAGTTGTAGTGAGACTTTGTAAGCAGAAATAGAAATAGACTAAAATTGCATGATAATATCGTGCAGATGTAAATATAAACAAAGCTACGTTGTATCCGCGGACGATAGAGGCCGTTGCCGTCGCACACAATAAGCATACTCATAAATAAATAAATAAGCCCGAATTTAATAACAAGCCCGGGCCTAAGTAATGACCGCCAGAAGGCAGTGTTACATTTATTATGACTGCGGCCGATTTTTATAACTTTTACGCACATTTCTTAGCGTTGCATTAAAAACGTTTAAACACTATAATTTGGGACGGGCTGTGCCGACGGACTTTTATAAGAAAATCAATGATCGATCTGGCTTAGTCATGTTCACTTAAAATCGATTATTATTAATTAACAGTTGATATAGCTATTGATAAAGTATACGAAACGTGTTTGGCTAAAATGTAATAGATACCAGTTTAGTGCTGGTAGACAAACCTATAAAAAGTTGCCAAAATGCACATACCTACTTACATGATGCTTGTTTTGACCTCATCTTATTGATGCAAATAATTATTTGCTCCTTACTTTGAAATTAAAGTTCGCATATTTTTGGTATGCTAATAAAAATAATATGTACTACGAGTATTTGTGATTCAACTGAAAATTCAGGAGTTTGTTAGTAGGTTTCGTTAAGAAACGCGATATGTGAGCCGCTTAAATACTTTCAGTTGTAATAGTCGACTGACCAACCAAAGAAATCCAAACCCTTTCATAAGGACGCTAACATAATTGTCAATAACACATTATGACACCCGATTCTCTCGGGCGTATCCATCAGAGAGATCACAATGGCGTTTGGCGAGCAAACGCCTCGTAATTAATGGTTATCATCGATTAACGTGAAGTCATTCGAATTAAATCGGCCAAAGAAACAACGAAGATCAGTTTCAGCGGTTAGAGATGCCAGGACGCATTAACGTGGCGGACTCGACACCACCAGTGCGAGGTCCGATCAACAAAAACTCCGTATAGCCATTCCGATGAAAACAATTAAGCTCTGTTTCGTCACTTGTCCGGCATGTCACTGCTTTTGTTTTTGACAACGACTCTCAACTGTTTTAAACAACCCGAATACGAAGCTCGTGACACGCCTTAAATAATTAAACATTTCTGCTAAAGACGGAACTGCAAAAAGCGTCGTGCGACAACAATGGATACCTACCAGCGGAAAATTCTTTGTAATTTGCTGGGGAGTCCAAGGTTGCGTACGTTGGGGTGTAAATCACGTTGCCGACAAACAAGAACAAAGTTCATTAGAATAATAAAATGCATTACACATGGTTGCACCTCGGCGCTTGCGTACAGAGCTAGGATGCCTTCACGAGCGCTGGCCGGCGGCCCGCGCGCCTGCGGTCGGTTCCACTTGCGATTGTTGGCTACGTACTTGCAGAAAGTGGCCAGCAGCGCATGAATTACCATTACTTTAAATTTAAATTAAGAAACCGATTGCATACTGAGCAGATGTTAACTTTGATGCAGAAAATTCACGAAGACAATCCGATGTCTGAAGTTGAAGGGTTTTAAGAAAACGCGTGTCTGATTAAGGAAAAAACAATGTTATGAAATTGAACTCGGAATAACGTAGACGTAGGGTAGTTTTAGCCATTCTGCTGATTAAATGAAATGTAGGGTCATTGCATAGATATGCGTCTACAATATGCAATGACCTAAAAAAATGGATATATTTGCAGCAATATCGGTATGGTTCATTTTCTTTGCAAAGCCATTATTTTTTGCGTCCGTATTTTTTTAATCCGTATTTTTGTTAATCTAAAACCACTCCATCCATCCATCCATTAATCTAAATCCGCTCCAGGTTAGATGTGTTTTTGCAATAGAAGGACAATTACGTATGATGTTGTTTTATTTGAATAATTGAAACGTTGCGCCGATCATCAGCCAACAGTGGAACCTCACCTCCGCGTTTTTCAAAGGCATACCACATGCGGCCATGTCGCCGGTGAAGACTTTATCCGTCGCGCATGTCTTTGCCGCGCGCACCGCGATCTAGATCCCGCGGGGCGGCACGATGCTATCGCAAAACGTTGTCCTCGCGACAATTGCTAACGCCGACGCCGCGCCGGCGCAGCGACGCGAATATTCCCGCAATCACAATCGATGACATACCAAATTCTAGGACGAATTTACGATATGGTGAATTAAGAGAGTATGGAGCGAATCGTTAGTTAGTAGCTTTGTGTATGGGCTATCGATGACATACCGATTCCTAGGATGAATTCACAAAATTGTAAAAATGCGTGTAAACTGTGAGCGAAATTTTCGATTGAATGCGTTGCTTGCAAAAGGCCTTTTGCTTTAGTTAAGAACTAAATCGCGATAAATTAATAGCGCCAAAATAATGTAGGGATGAAATTTTGAGATAGTGAATCGACTAATTTCTTTAGTACAATATTTTGCTTAAAATAAATGTTAGGAAGGTCAATTACATTAAAACTAGACTAAAGTAGACGAACGAGGGATTTGGCAAAAACTTAAAATGCAAAACAAACAAGAAGGGACCATGAAACAATTAAGATACAACCAACAACTGATACGGTAGTAGGTCCTGCTCGTGTACTCGCTGTTCCATGAAAACTAAGTCGCACCGACAAAAATTCGAAATGCCCAATTCTCAAAATTCGGGGAAGATGGTGGGCAAGCGTCACGTATGTGAAAAACAGACGTGGACGTGAATACGTGGAGACACTCGCATGATTTTAAGAGCGTTCGTAGTTAACAATATTCTAACCCAAAATGCGACGTTTGTCACTATTGCACATTTATGTGGAAAAACAAAAGTAGCTCCAAATCGAATTTTTTTATGCGACAGTGAAAAAAACCTTCACTTAATGACAGAACTAGTAAGTTTAATGGTAGTGACAGCCGGGCCGGATCATGCACACATTCCTACCATTTATTAAATAAATATCTTCGGAGGGAATGGGCGAAAATTATAGGAATTATAATTAATTAATTATATCTTATACGCGATGGCATCTTGGAGGCTTATTTTGATTCCATTTTTTTGCCATTTATACGCCCACAATCTTGCCACCTTAGGCTCTGTCTACCCCGTAAGAGATAAATACGTGATTTGTGCATATATGTATGTATCTTCGGACAAATGACACCAGTTGATCTAGGCCCTAACTATAATTAAACATAGAAGACTCCAGAACAAACATTCGTATTTTTCATACAAATATCTGCCCAGACCCGGGAAAAACTCCTCTACTTCCTTTTTTTTTTCCATTTATTTCTTTTCATTATAATTATCTAAGCCACCGATGAATACCAGCAATACAAATGTGACTGCTGTACTGCAGGCCTTGCACAAAGTGGTACAAGTACCTTTTGAAAACTCTCATGCTGTAGCAAGCCAGAAAACCTCAGCCATACATTTATTTATTTCACTAGCCCCGCTTAAACCGCACGATGGAGGAGCACCGTCGGTCAAGATAGTGTTGATGCAAACATTTTTTTCTCTGAGGCCAGTTATATGATGGAACATAAAGTTTCTTCTTCTTCCACGTTCCCTCACTGCTATACGATCAGCTTCCAGTTGTTGCTGTCATATGCGGAGTGAACTGCACGGTGCAGACTATCATCCACCGCCTTTCTTATTGCGTCAGACCACTTGTAGGTGCCCTTCCTCGAGCACGTCTGCCATCTATTTTGCCCAAGATGATCTGCTTCTTCAGACAGTGCTTTAAAAACAGCAGAAGACTTGGCAGCTGGGACAAGGTTAAAGAGTATATCAGCGCACTGCCCATTATTGATCCTGTAAAATACGCAAAGAGAAATAACGTATCCGAGAAGAGCTCGAGGATCCCGTCGAGTGAGGTTCTTAGTTAGCACAAAGTGAAGTGAAGTTTTGGTTTAGAAACCTAAGCCAAGTCAAGATGAACAGGATTTAGGAAGGGGTGGCCGTGCCGTCACGTGCACGGATCAGATACTGCGCCCGCGTCGCTTGCACGCTCGCATTGCTTTACTTAGACACGCAAACGGGCCACGGAACATTTGCGATTCCTCTATATTTGTACGAAACGCATCCGTCTAATCTGTCCATCGCTCTACTTACCCTTGTAAGCTAAATTTTGAAACAGGGTCCAAAAGGTACATTGAGAATTATTATACTTAGGTAGGGGAGACCGAGGAGAGTTGAGACAGAGGTGAGTTGATACAAAGCCGATTTATCTGAACTGTGACAGTTTATCGGGCTGGTAACTTCGCTAATTCGTTGCTCTTTCTACACTCCACAGTTTGTGTGAAGTTGTGACCTCGCTAACTGTCATAGGTGCAGAGAAAAAGGCTTTGTATCAACTCACCTCTGTCTCAACTTGCCTCGGTGTACCCTACTCAATTAATAATTTTGTCAATTTCAAGTAAAATTAAATAGACTTTTAAAAATAATTTAATTAGCCAACCGAACTGTGTATATATAACAAAAATCAAAAATAATATTTATTTTTATTGTAAAATTACATAATGATAATAACACAGTGTTCTAAAGAGAAAGGAAAAACCGTCACGCGCCGCCGTCGAGACCGCCGGGCGCGCCGAAATCCCTGCATTCCCGCCTTTTTGCCCGCGTATTTTATGGCAACACTGATCCACAGATCGCCTACACACAGATACCAGATTCGGCAATCCTCCATTTGATACCGACTCCTATTGTATCTGCTTCTGTTCTTATTTTCCTTTTTGATTTTCGTTCGCGCCAGAATTCATAAATGGTAGCTTCACTCGTTAGAAAGCTGCATTTTGTCCACGATTTGACTTAGGTATAGGAATTTAGTACCTATCTTAACTTTTCCAATTATTTTTATGGACCTATTTAATTGCTCCATGATAAAGGTAGAATGAGTCAAATATAGTCCCATCATTCTATGATAAGCACCATACACTTAAGAATCAAAACGATCATAATTTAAATTGAAAATGCTCTTTCAAAAATATTGCAGGCTTACTTAATCATTTCACAACTTAGGGATTCATTTGCGAAATATTCAGCTTGGAAGGACAATTTTCGCAGGTGTCAAGTGCCCTTCTAATTTATGGTGATTTTTGGTTGATTTTTTTTTTATAGGCACGTGAAAACTATCACAGCTGTGTATTTAAAATGAATGTCGCCAGTTTACAAATTCAACCCGTAATCGAACCCATTCCTACGCGATCCCAACCACCGCTCGGCCGCAGCACCAACTCAAATATGAATAAATTGCATAAATATTTATCGGCACGCATTATACCAGCACCACCGGCGTCTAGAGGGCAAAACGACAACGACACGGATACGACAAATACAAATACAACATTCCGCATCGACATAATTGTTTTTGCAGATTGGGCCGGCATCCGCGGCGGCGCACACCGCTAGTGCCAGTTTTGAGACGCTGTTATTCAATGCGTGCTTTGAATTGTCTATTTTTGGCATATCTTTTCGTAATCTTTTTATTTTTTAGGTCCCTCTATGTAGATACCTGTCCATTTTTACAAGTTTATATTTTACTTAAGGCTATGAGATCGGGGTCTTCAAGAGGAGAGTTTATTGTTCTCTTAAAGGCCGGCAAGTTTGGCGACTCCCTTGGGGTTGCTAGTTCCCATCCGTATAGTGGTGACTGCCTTAATTACCATTAGGTGACCCGCTTGCTCTTCTCCCTCCTTCTATTTATAAAAGAACTTGGCGTGTTAGTATGTATGTGACAGATCTTGCAAGGCAATTTAACTACATAGAAATCATTTATTTCGTTTAAATAACTAACTAATTTATATTTTTATCCACGGATATACGTCATACATAGTCATAGCATATTTCTCAGCCTCATCTTCTCATAAATGTACCTATTGTTATTTATATTTTTTTTACTGAAGAATACCTACTTACTTGTACTGTAGCCGATAATAGCCCCGTATTTGTACAAACCTCGATGTCCTGTCGTACAATTCTGCAAAATAGAATCACAGATCTTGTTCGAAAGCCACGCCGTTATAAATCATAAGTCTGGTCTATCCGTCGTCTTCAGTTCCGATCGGCATCCTGCTGTTAGCCTGCACAAATTTACGATCGCCTCCGAACCCTCCCGAAGCTTTCTTCGCATTATTTCAACAAAATATCGTGATTTATGTAAATTCGTTGCACTCGTAAGTGCAGTTTGGTGCGGAGCCAGGGTATACATTTAATCGAACTTGCACGGATTTCGCTTGGGAGATCCAATTTTATTTATTTGAACACATATAAAAGTAAACTAATATGATTGTAACAGTGAGGTTTGATACAGCGACTTGATTTTTCTGGGCACCTTTGCTATGACATTAAATAAATTGCATTTTATTTCGGTACTTTGTGAGTTCAAAAGTTTTCGTATTTCGATTGAAAATTGTGATGGTTTGATGGAATATAAGAAGGGTAAAAGATTGCTTTCGACAAAACGTTTTCACACCAACGAACTGCTCATCCCGTTCGTAAACTGTTCTTAATATACGTCAGGTCAAACCCTATCAATTCCCAATAACACACGAACGCCTTCCAGCCAGGAATCCAGCGAGCACATCCATAATTCGCGAGATCCCGAGTCCGAAGTTGCACGATCCGAACAGGAATAAATATTCCTTTTATTCCAATTTGTCAGCTAAGCCACTCTCAGCAGCGAGTTATCTTCGTATCCAACGGTAAGCTCCCGCCAAAACAATACGGCTGTATCGTTAAAAAACGTGGTTGAATACAGCATTTATCATCGGTGATTAAATACCATTGTTTCGTATCGGCAGTCAGGGGACTCCTCTGCGTCGTGCTCGTTTTGCCTCGCTCCATGTCTGCATTGTAGCCGCGCGGAGACAATAAGTCTGTTAAATTGGCCCCCTATACTCGTTATATTATGTGCCACAGTTTGTATTTATGCTCGTGTCCATGTCTTGCCCGTGCCCCGGCTCGTGCTTGCTTGCCTTTGTCTTGTAAATTCTTGCGAGGCGAAGTTTTCATTGAAATTGGAATCATGATTGGTACTAATCAAACAATAGAGGAAATGTTTCTGATTTATCTTGTAGTTTCACAACAATTTCTGACCATTTTGCTCTGTGTTTAAATATACATATGTAACTTAGTGGATAACTATGGATTTAAAGCTTAGCACATTGAATATTTCCTGAGCCCATGTACTAAATTTGTGAAGCTTGGAAAGCATGATACATGATGACAAAGTAACTATTTTTGGACTGACTCACAATTTGAAAGTGCGATGAAGGATTAAATTGTAAGCAAGAGCTTTACACATAGCTCATAGCAACCTCTACAACATTATGCAAAGTTGTTTTCTCTTACAAGAGTTAGCTGTGAAAAACCAGCTTAGATCCTTTTACATTTAATGGATTGTAACACCCTATTCAGCATATAAACAAAGCCGACACGTGCCTTCAAGAATTACTAGTAAGAAGTTGAAACGTATCCATTTCTTTTCACGCCTATATTAGAATGTTAAGTGTCTTTTCCTTAACCGGAGCATAGTAAAGAAACTACTTAACGTTTAGCATATAGGGTGGGTGAATTTGCAGATAGCGGCAAGTCAGGCTGTCACAGGTGCCGCAGCAAACTCGTACTCAGATTTTCCAGTTTTTCCTAAGATAAGCCGCAACAACGTCAAAGGAATACATCTCTTTTATGCCAATGATACATATTTATGTCAACGCCTCTCTTAAAAACTTGAAAGGCTTAAAACGGCAGCGGTCCAGCAACGCCACTAAAATCATAATGAACAAGCGCTTCTTTTGTACATGAATCACTGCGCACGAATCCTTCTCTTATCTTAACGACGTAAATTTCTAAGCAAAGAAAACCTCATTCAGGCCGGCGCACATTAATTATTGCGAAAACAAATGAGAAAATATGACATAAATTATGATTAACTACGGCTTTAAATCAATCAGTAATAAAAATATGAACGTCTGTCATAACTGAGTCCCAATTAGGAGCTCCGGGCCGATCTCGATGCTCGTAATTAATTTTAATAAATTAATTACAAATTATGAACAAACAGAGCGGAGGAGATCATGCCGTATCGAGCTGTCGCAAAAAGGGGTATGCCGGAGTTGGTAATAAAAATGTAGTTCAGACAAATATGTAAGTGCCAGTGGGGGAGAAAAACTGGGCTCGCTCGAGCGTCGTATTAACATGGTTAATTAATTTATTAATTAGCATCACTTATCGTAATGCGGCGGCGGTGATGCGCCCTCGATGCGCGCCGATAGTTTTTCCGGCGAAGGTTGGTTTTTAGAAGGTGATTAGCATGCGGTTAGTAGGAACAACCGCGACTAGGTTCGATATGAAATAGGTTAGACAGAAAAAGTCAAGGAGAATGATAGATTTCCTCGTCATTAATAGTTTTAATGGTTCACGGTTAATTAGGTAGGTACATTATGTAGAAATATTTTCTTCGATCTACCCCTGAACATGATGCATGCAATAGTGTCGAAATATCGAGAGCTCATTATAATAGGCAATCGCGGTATACCTACATCCCGTAGGGAATATGTCTAATGTTCTTCGCCATTGTGCATTCTATTAATTAATTAAGTACACTGTTTGAGGCATTTTATTTCATTAACGAAACACCTTGCTGCCTTTTTAACGTATTAATACGTAGCAGATAGATGAATGCTATCTTTCTTTTAATATAATTGATCGCTTAATCAACTTTCGTACATTAATGCAAATCATGGCAGCTGTTTTGCAGATTACTGCTTCAGCAATTCTGTCTGTAAGATTTGATTCTATTCTCTCTCACCATGGATATTCCTGGAAATGACAGGCATATTTTTACACCGTAACTATTCCCACCTCTATGTGCTTTTTAAATTAAGCTAACATAACATTCGTTTGTTTTTAAAACTTAGTTTTCGCAAACACTGACAAAGCATACATTTTTCGATATCAGGTTCAGGAGGACTTTTTTGAATGAAGTGGGTGTGTTCTTTTAAAAAACGTAGATATTTTTTGACGCGCACAGTACCTACCACACCACGTGGAGTTGAAAATATTCGCAACCAATGATGCGTGCAGTGAAGTGGACAGTGACAAATACAGAGCTGTCAGCACGTCAGACGGACGGAACCTAGCGCGCCGCCATTAATAACCCGAATAGATAGCGAGATATATATGTACGCTACCTGTGTTCGATACACGATTGATCGCTTTAATGAGGCCTATGAATTAATTAAGAGGATTTTGAGAGAAAAAATGTCGTAGATGTCAGGGTCAACGTTTCCAAGCATACTTGCGCATGTCCAAATATCTCAAGTAGAGAATAGTCATGATAATATATAGGTACATTGATAACGAATGAAATTATATATATTATTGTCTAACTACGTAAGTAAATACCTTATTGATTCATTTGTTATAGTAAAAGCTAGGACAAAATAATTAGGAAGAAAGCTAGAACATATCACATACTATGGGATTTTTGTGCGCAATTTATACCCACACAAGATCTTTTGTACCTGCTTGGTAGTAACTTCAATGATCTCCAATCATTGCAAAACCATACGCACAGGATATGGTGTAATAAAAAGTATGCAACCAACAAACCAGTAGGTATTATGATGAATGTAAAGTTTTAAAATAAAAAGATACACGGCAGCATTTTCCCGCCGGATTTATTTGCCTACTGACACAATCCCGTGTCAACGCCAAACTCAACAAGGCCGCATTTTTTATTATACTTTTACAGTCGATTAGCATAAAATTTTGCGCGTCTTGTCATTTCGTTTTTATTGTGTTAAGCATTTTACGCGACGCGTTATAAATATTGGCAGTTTCATCCTCGGGGTATCTCGCGATTAGGGCTCGGCGCGGGCGTTTTGTGGACTCATTTATGGATCGTATACTTGCTTTACCGACACTTCGCTCTAGATAACGGTATATTGATGGGTTTTAGATTAGGCTTTCGGCAGGAGAGCGTAATAAGGTGGTGGATGATCAATAAAATTAGCGCGCACAATGTCGACGCCACGGAACCCGTGCCGCCTGCGCTAAGTGCCTATTAGCTGCTCGGTTTATTCTCCGCGCCGGAATGCTCGAATGTCAATCGCACGTTTAATAGAACGGTGTTCATAAAGTATGGAGGTTACGGTGGTGTGAGTGACCGCTCATCTGGCTACCGTCGCGTATCAGATTCGGTAGCCGCGGCTCCTATCTCGACCATTACCTTATCATCACTTATCGATGGCCGCGTACGTTCCGAGCCGAACGTCCCCGACGTATCTGTCGATGCTTAAATATGATAGATAATCATGGTGCTTTTATAGCTCGGCCCCAAAAAACAAACATCGCCCGTCTATCTGAATGATCTGTGTTGGGCTCCGTAACTAGAGGTTAGAATTCGAAGACTTCAAATAAAAAACATGGCATCGTTAAAGAAATTCTTTGCATGTTCCCATTTGAGATATGGACACTCTGAATCCATTGAAACAAGTTTGTGGCTTCCGAAGGACCCAGATTATAAAAAAGTAAGTTTGTATTACAAATATGTTACTGTCTACTTGTCTATAAGTAAAAACATATCTTCATAAACCAGTCCAAGAATGTTGTAGAAATTTACGTTTACAAGTAAATTAGTTTCGGTTACTTCAGCTATAACCTCAATCTGGATTAGGACTAGTATGGTAAGGTTAAGCCTAAGTTACGTCATTTTTTCGAACAGGCAGACGAAATTTTTTAAGCTTATTTAAAATGAATGCATAGAACAAAACTTACAATATAATAGCAGTCCCGGAGAAATAACTGTCTGTTCACAGTTTGCTCTAACGCGTAGTTTTGTAAATAGAAAGCATCATGTAAATTGGATGTGAGTAGTAAGTAAGTAATCGAGCGAGGCACGTATGTCGCCGGCATTTTAAATACGTTTTTAATTATAATTGTCAGCTAATTATCGTGCATTGGATCAGTAATGGGCGGCGAGTGTCGCGCCGGCGGGGGGCTGCGCGGGCGCTACCGCGGCCCGGTAGGGCTCCCACGGTAAAACACACGAAGAATGTATTTTTTTCCAATTTTTGGGGTTCCGTATAGGTATCTACGGTTGGCCAAATAAGTGGTATCACTTTTCATCCAACTTCCTATGAAATGAAAACGTCGCTAAAGTCGAACTTTCAAGTTGTCATTCACGTCTTTATTTTATGTTACCTATGTCTTTTATTTTATGACGTACAAAGGGTTTTCAACCTTATGGTGGCAGACCACATATTTGGCTGATGGCACGGTAGAAGAAACTGAATCACGTAATTCTGTGGAGACTTTTCCCATACAATTTCGCGATAATTTATATGGCAAATGTATGGTAAGTCGTTATGACATTTACAGTAAAAAGGTTCCGGAGTGGTACAGGATTCAGTTTATTTTACTGGGGACTTACCCTGACGTCTTTTTGCGATTCACTTCCGACTCAGTGCAGGTTTTACCTGTCATTTTTAGTATGGATCTGACGAGCGAACCTAAACTGAATTAGAATTGAATCGGACTAAGACGTCATGGTCAGGCCCCTGTACCTGAATAGTGTCAACGGGGCCTGATGAACAAGGCTCTGCTGTCCACCTGTTTATCTGTCACAATCACAAGGCTATCTTTTGAACCGTAAAAGATAGATACCTACTATAAATTTCCACATATTAAATATACCTATTTATAACGGCTGCTATTGTGTTAAATAATAATAAAAAAATAAGTTGGTCCCCATATAAGAAACTTGTTCTTATCGGTGTTTTTACTAGGCACTATTTAAAAAAAACACATACCTAGTGTTAAATATTCTACGTTGCCATGGAACCGTTCGTGTGTAAATCCGGGTCGTACTTGGCTGTTTTTTTATTTGCGGAAGTCCAGGAAATCATAATGGCATTATTTGGGAAAATACTGCAGAATCGGTGACGTTTTTGAAAGTTACAGCCGATCAAAATTTTTATGAAAAACTTAACGTTTTAAATTAATGGTCTTTTTAATTTCATCGGGGTTTTTTAGGTCTGATCTTACTATACATATTTGGAAATTATGTGATTAAAAAAGTTGTTAAAATAAAAATTTAATAAATGTGGTTGAGACTATCGTTCCAAAATAATAGATTTCAAAATGTAAGTCATCCTATTTCTACGAAGTGCGCACAAATTGTGTGCGGTTATACATAGTTTGAATAAATACATAGACAAGCTTCTCAGAAACGGTTGCAGCGTCTGAAGTAACGAGCTGGGCCAGACCATCACTCACCGCTTTTCACTTATAATGATGTTAAAAATGTTACCTAACAGCCGTTCGTGTCCACCCATTGTACCACTGCTCAATACACAAACAAAAAAAAACTTTAAAAAATGACTCCCAATTTATTTAAAGTATAAAAAGTCACAATTCCCATGACACCAGCCTGGGCGAGCTCTCGTCCGAACGCCATCCTTCTTTATTATATTTCTTTGTCGTTTTTTATTTGAATCGCTTTGACATTTTCGAGTCGGGTCACTTATTAAATTAGCCTTTGTATTTAAATGAACAATTAATTATTATGTGGTGTGCTCCTGGTCTTCTGTTTGGTGATAAGATTTTGTTGCTTCAAGGTTTTGGTACGCAATGTGCATGATTATTGATTATCAAACTGAACATGTAATTTGTAGTAAAAATTTCGAAGAAATGCCTAGAAATAAGGTAGATCAGACTTAAAGACCGATCAGTCTCGAAACTCATGAATTCTCTTAATTTTATTCGACGATGTACCAGGTACCTAGCACGTATGTTGGAATTCTGGGCTGAGAAAATATGTGAGTATTTAGTAAATTCTTTAGGATTTGTATTTTGGATGTGAGACGATAAGAAAAGACCAACATAGCGTATTGACAGAGACGCCCCTTTGCCATGAATATCTGAATATTTAAATGATAATTCTTATTTATGTTGGGTAGGTAGCCAATAACAAGACGCCAGAGCCCGTGTCCAACAGCAACTTAATTAATAGCGCATATTCAACGCACCTCACAAAAAAGACATATCAAAATGAAATCGCTCAGTCACTCAGATCAGTTCCCATGACCGATCCCTCAATAGCACAACAATATAAAGCATCGGGACAAACAGGTAAGTAACTGATGTCGGACATTAATCCTAATGTAGCAACCTACTGGTTAAACGACGTTTAATCTAAACAAAAATATTTCAATGCGCCCAATAAAACTATGGAGCGGAGAAAAAACCTCCGTCGAATGGGGTACGGTGCTCGTAAGGTATTCGATGAGTATGACTTCTGAGAAGCTATGCCCGACCACTGTCATATCACGACTGTAGAGATGGCCGTCACCGCGATGTCGATGGAGACCTAATCGATAAACTGCAGTATCGTCGACTATCCCTTGGTCAATGGAGATAGTACCTGCCGTTGGTTAGAACCAGACAATCGTGGAACGTTTGCACTTAATTTGTTATATTAATCTATCTTGTTATATTAATGCGAAAAGCTCACGAAACTAAAACGAAATACGTACGCGTATAAAGGAACAGTCAACGCTTACCTCGACGTAGGTGGTACGTGTTTGAGCGTAATCCTTAAATTCCAGCTGTTATGTTATGTACCGCGCTACGATCCTGTAAATTGTAACACTTCTGTTGTAATGCTATTGCATTGCAACCATGTTGTACTAAAATAAAGGAACGAGTAGGTACTGGTAGAGTAGGTACCTAGTACAGTAGGTACTCTACTAATACAGTGCGTTTTCATGTCACTTCACATCCTCATTTTTCTTGTCCCATCAATTAATTCACGCTACTTACTAATGGTATCTCTACAGTACATAAATAGGACATGAACAACACACCAGTACCAGCAAACTTCCATGTCTTCTCGCATCCATCGGGCGCGCAGCATGCACCCTCCGTTTGGTCCTGCGATGGCTCTAAGCAAGCATCGACACCTTGTGGTCCAGTGCCCAGCCATCCCTAGTCGCGTGGCCGCGCCGGCGCACGACAGATGATCAGTCATGCGCCCGATGCTGCGCGATAAGCGCGCGGTAGCCGTTCATTAATCTACCTACTCCCCACCACTCACCAATTAACCTGACACAGTACACACGGATTCGAAGAATCTCTAAACGCGGTTATCCGAAACTATTTTGTTGGGATTAAATGATCGGTAATTAATATGCGTTAGATAATGTTGCTATGTGCTGTAACGATGGGTACTATAATTGTTATGTTTATAGATAAGTAGCTATACGAGTACATGCAATAAAGATAGTAGGTTCGTTCTAAATTTCGAACGCTTACTGCAGGCGAACGGTGATGTGTCTTGCGGTCATTTTCACAATTTTCACTCACTGAAGCGTGTGTAAAGTACGCTTTTTCTTACTTTCCTACTTATAAAGAAAATCGTAAGTGAGCAATGTTACATACTTGTCGAAATATTTGAACGGTACGAACAATAAAACTAAGTATGCCAAGAAATAACTAGGTTTCAAGGACAAAAGGTTAATAAAGCTCTATATTTTATTATAATTTCAACCAGAGCATTTATTTTATAATGTCCGGCGGCAAGCATGTCTCGGTGTGATGTTAACGATAATTTGACTTATTTATGGGTATTCTCGCTAAACGAAACCGACTATTATATTATGCAGATGTGCGTGCGTCTTGGGGTTTGTCAGCGCAGCGCCTTCGAAGTGGTCCAGTAGCAATCGTAACGCGAGCGTCGCCCGGCCGTTAGCGGCGAGGATTTATCAATCAAATGCCGAGTTTATGAGTCCCGTCGAGTTAATGCCGCAGCAGTAAAGCGCTGTTTGTTTAAAACAGAATTAATTCGAGCCATAATTGGGGGAGTGTGCACGCCGCGGGCGGCCGCGGATGCCCTAAACTATTTAATGCCGCCTGACTACCGAAACTACGAATCGTAGATAGTGGTTTACGAGTTCTAAGCTGAGATTTATAGGGCGTTAACGCGACTGGATATTGTGTGAATCAGAATAAGATTTTAATGACCGCTCTTCCCTTAGTTCGCGGTGCGTGAAAGCCTGAAGATTAATTATATCATAGTATTTACATGAACATTTAAACAAGAGATTTAAATAAACAGTTAAGTAGTAAAAATCTGCTCCTTCAAAACTACAGCTTGAATCTAATTTTTAACTAGTTCACGAGATTAATGAGAGCTGTAATTTTATCCTAAGGTACGAATTTCAAATTCAGCACGATTTTTCACCACTTTCGAGTGGTATTTTCACACATAACTATGCTTTCAATAATCAGATCCCAGTTATGGAATTGTATGCAAGCTATCATTTTCTGAAATAGGCATAAGATAAATGCACATTTGTTGCTATCGATTTGGAAAGCCGTCTTTGTCTATATAATGGATCTGCTTTCAGAAGTTAACTAAATTTCTAATTATAAAGTGAGGAAAATTTGATAATTTGTGCCGAACAACTCACAACATAAGAACATCTTTCTTCGAAAGATATGCGACTCTACCTACAAAATATGTAAGCACGTACGTACCTAAAAAGAATTTGAAAAATGTCCTGACAAAAACCTCTGGATGACATTAAATCCAATCTCACGTCACGAGCGGACATCTACCTACTTTAATTTAGACAATTTACCGTTCCCGCATCGTGCCGTACCGCGGCCGTTCTCGGAACTCGTAAATGCTGCGCCAGCGCTTCGTTATCATCCCACTTTCTACATACATCCGTACATTCGGCAACGGACAGAGAAAACATGTTTTATTCATAAAGACTGTAATGTTCGTTGCGAATCCGCGATGTCGTACAACTATGATAAACTGGTGACGGAAATTTATACACGCCGAGGGTTTTATGGCGATTTTTTAAGACGGTGTCGACGACCGCCGATTATCGCATTTGTTTACTTGATGTGCATATACCTTGTTGGCTATATGACTACATATGATAATTTTTTCGCGACATGCAGTCCAGATAAGCACTCGTGGAATGTATAACTACTTCTTCATTGCTCTTTTAATTTGTACTCCATTCAGCCACGGACACATTCAAACAACACGTCGGAAGTCAATAGCCAGCTCCGCGCCTTAAACGTTCCATTTCCATGTGATTACTATTACACTATTACAGCTCGGTACAGACAGCTTATTAATACGCAGCCGGTCAAAAGTTAACCGGGCTTAAGTCGCTCGCATCGCCCACGAAGATTCATCACAATCGTCATTATTCACACACAAATTATGTAATTTCAATAAATGGAGCTTATTGAATAGTGATGAGCGTCGGTAGGCCTGCGTAGACGCCCCGTCGCGATCCTCGCGCAACATCGCCTGCGCCGGCCATTTAGAGGACCCTAAACAACATTTACATAATCCATTGCTTCGTTTGAACTGCTTTTTTAATAATAGTGTCTACCTACTCAGAAATGTAAAGCGTGCAAGTTTAAAACAGCCCTCGTCTCAAGTTTCATATTTCAATGGTAGTTAACTCTCCCAATAAGCACTTAGATCCTCATTGTGGGTGTTGTGTCTAAAATAAATGTATTTTGTTTGAATAAATCGAGCGGGTGCCGGCAGAGGTCGCGGCGGGTGTTAATGAATGCCCACTTTAGGTACTGACTAATATAAACGATGAGATGAAATGCGGAGGATCACACCGCACTAAGGGTCACAGGTCACAGGTATACTTAGTTAAATTGAACTTTTTTTTAATTAGTTCTACTGCCTTTGTGTAATTTTCAATATTGATTTTGTTCACACCGAACCTTCAGAAAATTATTAAATCATACACTTACTCTAACCCTGTACTCGTCGGTAACTTAGTAAAGTTTCTTAGGTCGCGATTGTTTCCTGGCTTTTGGCAATTAATTTATGACATTACCTATGCATGGCTTTGTGGCGCAGCAAAATATCCCAAAACATGACATAGGTAGGTATTATTAAAGATCTGTTTTCTGTAGCTCGGACGATGAAGCCCCATCGCTCCTTTTTGTTCGTACCTACTTATTCCAACATGTATGTGCTTTAAATTCTTCCACTACTCTACAGCAATTCGATTATCCAAAGCCGGCGAACGACCAATTAACAAGTTTATTAAACTCCCTACAGCTTCAGGTTGATCTTGTAAATGATTAAAGATTCCATCACCATTAATAAGGCAAATATTAAATCTGTTCTCAGTCTCACCACGCGTTTGACTGATGACCGTGCCCAACGTGGTTTGGGTTCTTTTTTTACTTTTAGTACAGTCCGTAGTATATAGATGTACAGACGAAAATCCTTTACACGTTTATAAGCACTTTGTTTGTGTAGATGAATTCTCACTGATATAAAATTTAAAACTAAAGAGCAGTGCTTCTATTTTCACAATGTCTCTCGCCCATCTTCGTTTTTCATATGAGCGAAGTCTGAACTCAAAAAACACGAAAGTTGTCAACAGACAAATTGGAAGTCAAGTTCAGACCAAACAATAACTAGCTTCACCACATTATGACTTCGCGGGTATTAGTTTAGCGTGTACTAGTTTCAGGGATACATTTGAAACTCGTGAATGTTCTTCCTAGACCAGCGCGATTGGACTCTTTATTTAGATCTGTCGCTATATGTCATACACACATAACAGGGACTTAAAAACATACAAACTGTACTCGGGAGCAAATAAATCGTGTCACATCCCGTAGAAAGTTGTATGAAAAGTTTCTTTCATTTTCAGCTTGTTTCATTTCAACATAATCCAATTTCAAAATATACCAAACTTTGCACGCCTTATCCGTTCTTATTATGAGATGGAACTCAAGAAATAGTGCAACTGAACACTAGTGTTGTACGCTTTTTATTTAAAGCGTCTAGGAAAGCAAACCATAATAATATCAACGTTGAAAAGACTAAGGGTTTAAGGACAGAGGCAGCAAAAATCCACCAACCTACCTGAAGGGATCCCTCGGACATTCCTGGCTCGCTGCCTCAATATCGATCACGTGTGTATGCGGAGTGTACATGTCAACAAAACGTCGCGGTTCAGCCGCATCACACTTATCAAAACAGTACAAAACGCGGGATGTTATCGATAGTGATCGCGGCCACGACAAGCCTCTAAATCCGTTTTTTGTGGGTTGACATCGCGCTAATAATACTCATGAGAAAAATGCGCGCCGGACCCCCGTCATCCTCCTTTTGTTTTTAATTTCTACCTCAGTGGCACCGATTTAATTGGGCTCAACTCGAGCGAGCGCACCTTCGTATTTCACCTCGGCTCGCTTCATTTGAATATTTAAAGCATTTCGGGTCCCCGGTGTATTATTTTCTTTATTTACACATATTTATATATTTATTTCAGCCCCGGCGTCATTTATTTGGTGACGTGACTTACCGATGTCGCGTCCTTCCCAGTATCGACATAGTTAACGCGGTGAATTCTCTCGCGTTCCGTATAAAAGTTTGAAGTTCCCCGTAGTTTTTCTTTTTGCCGCCGCGGCTGCCGGCAGCAGGCGCGCGGCGCGCGGCCGCGTGTGGCTCGCTGCTCTTCGTTGTTTTCTCGTTCTCGCCAGCCTTTATCTTCAACAAGATTGCTCGTTTTTAAATGAAGTTATATCGACCCGATTGAACAGCGGGCCAAGAAGGCGAGGCGAATTTTTAATTAGTTTCCAAAGATACAGAATTCTAAGGAGGAATGCGGGAGCCGTGTTGCGAGAGTGCGCAGATTCTTAATTGAGACGTGAACATAGCGTTTCGAACACCGAGAGGCGATTTGTTGAATACGAGAAGATTAATTATAAACGAAGGACTTAAATCGACGACCGTGGCCGGTGCGAGTGGCCACGTCGCGGGTATTCGCTAATGAAGAGAATTAATGAACGCCATTTTTCGTAGTGCCATATCGAAGAATCGCGTGACGCCGCTGCAAGCTCGCGTCACTGCCGGCCGATTATTTCATTAGCGATGATGCTTTCATCGCAAAACAGTATAAAAAGGCTAGGTAATGCGGCTCTCGCTGAATAAAATTACTTTAAAGACATAATGTAGGTAGGTAATAAGTGTATTTAAATTACATTAACTAAGTACCACTGGGAGAAAATTATATGGCCAACTAGACACAATTACTGAGACGGGACTAGAGCTACGACATTGAACCCGATATTGTCGGGGTCCCTTTTGATGAATTCGTGACAAACTTTCGCCGTGTCCTCCAGCAGAGTATCCGAAGTGGTGGGCCCGTGGTCTATGGGGAAGGACTTGCGTCCGTCTAGCTCGTACAGATGGCCGTCCTTGTGAACAAATGTAACGAAATGGTTATTGACCGGTTCTTCGGCGTCTACCACTTCGTGGCTGGCGGAGCGAATGATGTCCTTGTACGCATCGATGATAGCTGCGGTGCTCTCAAGAAGCAGTCCCTTGGCTGCGGCGTCTAAACCCTCAGCGTCCTTCAGATACCGCTTCAGGAGACCATCACTGAGTTCGATTTGATTAGTGTTATTGGCAACGCTATGAACCAAGGCGATGGTGCCACAGACGTTGCTTAGAACCTGTTTCAGATGGAACACGTCCTTCGGGACCTCTGGTTTCTTAGACTCCAACTCGACCTCCTGCTCGGTGCGGTGTTTTTCATACGCGTCCGAGAGAGGGAACAGCAATACCACGGCTAGCACGGGGCGCGGCACCCAGGTCAAGGCTTCACCTTCCAAGCCGATGACGTCCACCATACGCCACTTGTCCGGCACCCCTAACTTTTGCAAGTATTTGTTCATGGTGTCGGGGTTGGACTCCATTGGTAAAGCTACCGCAGCCATTTAGTCTTACCAATAATAGGTTTATTTCAATTAGCTAACACTTGAGCGACTTCTACGCACAATATGCAAGTGTCAGCAACGTCTTGTCATCAACTTTTAGTTTACATTTACAGTTCCAAGGAGGTTAAATTTTTATGCCAGTTGTTTTTATTTATTTTATTTTAAGGTTTTATTCATGGTGTTGATATTTAACGCCGTGGTTTACAAACTCAAAAACAATAAAAAAGTACTAACATAGTGAGAAACAAGCGTGACCGTGAGCCGTGGCCGCTGTCGTAGATGCATGCACCTATAAAATAGTAATAAAAGTAATGAATTCAGTTTCTTTCCAATTTATTTTATGACCGAGCAAAGGTTCTTCTTACAAGAACTGAAAACATATTTCAAGGAAAACAAATAAAACTTAACAATCATTTGTTTGTTTTTACAAAAAGGTTTGAGAATAGGCACTAAACTTTCTTTCCACACGTCACCGAGGGCTGTGGATTTGTGATAGGTCAATTAATTGGAGTGATTTATTGATTCTCTTAATTCTTACCTCTTCAACATAACCCGTGTATCTGATTCCGAACGGTATCACTAAAGTATTTGGTACTTATCAAAGATCCCACGCACAATATCTCACAGCCCACTATATTTCACATATTAATTTCCCGATGATAGGTAATCGACGTGACGGGCTCCGATCGCTGCAACACGGATCATAGTAGATAGCGAACTGTGAAGCGATCTTATCAACTTATTGGCACGGGGTATAATTGTTATTAATTGCAAGATGCAGGTGGTTCTCGTTTCGACGTCACGTGCCATGGACGATTATGTGTAAAATATTTCGTTTTTATTAGTTCACGGGTTGTAATTACGAGGTAGATTTCATTGTTCACATTGTTACGTTGCGGAGCTGTTTGAAATAGTTCACCCGTGTAGCAATTTTGTTTATAAAAACTGAATACAAGTGACTAAACGAATCTTTTAGTAACTAGTAAGACGGGGTGCGAGTCGGGTCACCTCCGCGTGTGGTCAAGAGCTGCGGTTCGTTTCTGGATCCGTCCGAGGGGAAGAGCAGTGCTTGGTCCGGTGCACCCTGGGCATTGGTTAATGATTTCCTGGCAGATTCTGAGGGATATCGTTATCCTTTGGCTAAGCGCCCCACAGGGGGGAGAGGGGTATTTTGACCGTGTTCTACTGTACAACGTTGCCGACATTTTTGTCAAAAGATTTTTGCATAGGTACCTACTGTATTTATTACTTTGACATTAGCGAAATTATCGCATCGATTGATGGGGCCATATTAAAAAAAGAAGAACTGGTAAGAGAGCTCTTCATGTAGGTTCATGTCACTACATTGTATAAAGCAAAGTCGCTTTCCGCTGTCCGTCTGTCGGTCCCTATGTATGCTTAAATCTTTAAAACTACACAACGGATTTTGACGCGGTTTTTTTAAAAGATAGTGATTCAAGAGGAAGGTTTATATGTATAATTCTACGCAGACGAAGCCGCGGGCAGAAGCTCATAAAATGAGGAACAGTAATGAGTCAGAGTAATAGAAATATATTATAGTGGTCACTCTTACTTGTAGCAGTCATACCATCCCCCAGTAGGCGAATGTATTGGTCGACGGTAAGTACCTACCTACTACCTCTAAAATCCATGTAAATGCTTTTGCAAGCTCCAGCGGGATCGCTACAACCATCTTGCTCGCTAATCCTGCTGCCAAGCAACAGTGCTTGTGTTCCAGCGTGGAGATTAAGACAACCGGTGAAATTGCTGACACTAGAGGCCACCTTAGTCTTTTAGGCCAACAACGCATCATCATTTCATAAAAAAAGATAAAGGAAGAAAACCTACCTGTACGTAACAAAACGCTATTTTACTCACTGGTTAGTACCAGGCCTTAACGACCTGATTAGCCTATTGTAATCATAATGTTAACCTTTAAGCCAACAAGGTATTACTTGCACGTTAACTTTCGATTACATTACATGTTGTAACACCGGGTCACAGCTTCTCTCTCATTAAGGCGTCACATTTTGTCAAACAACATCCATTAGGGGCCACAGGGGCGTGCCCGCGAGCCGATAATAGTACACATCATGTACGAACAAAGGTCTGGAGATGACTTACTTAAATATAGATTCAGGGATGCTCTACTTAAAGAACTTGTGAGAGGAAATTATTATGTTTAAGTAGCATGAGAGTAAGCATTTATCTTCTGCTATTATGCCGATCCGGGGTAGTCGTTGAGAGTGCATATATAAAGTTTCAAAGTAGAATATACCTAATCGTGATAATAATATAGACCTTTGGGAGGAATTTCACTACGCAACATATATATCAATTTAATTACTTTTTTGTACCTTAGATACGGGTAGATAGTTTAGCCCGACAAGACCTAAAGGCCATGTTTAGCGTGATCGTGGGTCAGGTGGTAAGGGAAAACAAAATAGTGAAGGGTTGCTAGCCGTCTCGCCTATATCATGATGTCTAAGATTTTCGTCCATTCCCTCGATGGGCTTCTACGATTTGTGCCGGAAGTGAAGCAGCTGGTATAGTCGACCAAGACTCATAGGCCTTGATGTCTTAAAGCTGTACAAAATACATTGAACCTTAAGTGGTAAAGGTTTTTCTAGGTCGATTATACATTCTATTTTTTTGCCCCAGCCCGTCGTGGAAGATCACCTTCACTTTGTTTTTTTATTTATGCAATTAAACCGTTCTCTTTGCTTTAGAAGAGGAAATAATCAAAGTAACTAACAAAGCTACAAACAAAACCACCATCACGAGAAAAGTACTCCGAACACTAGTTTCACCTCTCTGAGACATCCTCAGCGGTTGACACTCCGTCGGCCGGTCGAAGAATCGTTCGTGGAGTAGCAAAGTAAATATATTCATTTATTTTATTTAACTTAGACCTTCACAAAGTAACGGCCGAAAATACAGTACGATATTTGTTCTATAGGCCTATCTACCAGCAATCTACATGTTATAAAGTTGTTGTTATGAACGTACGTATATTTAGTAGTAAGAGCCCACACAGGGAATACAGGCATCGAAATTTATGAATACATCTGTCCACCGGCTCTTCAATTACGCCATCCCATTACGCAGAACTCCGCTTTAACCACAATAATCAATGCGCACGCGTGGCACCGTGCCACTTGTCTCTGAACACCTTTGCTGCCCAATGGAGCATCTACGTTTAAAAATTAATTATAGTCGCCTTTTCGCTTTTTTGGCCGCCATTTTAAATGCATGAGAATGTAAGTTATGTTGCTGTGTAGACCTTTTTTTGTGGGTATAATTCAAGTTTTATAAAAAATCGCTATCCCGCGGGAACTATTCCGTTTTCCGGGATAAAAACTATCCTGTCCTTCCCCAGCACTGAAACTATATCTGTACCAAATTTCATTAAAATCAGTGCAGTGGTTTAGGTGTGAAAGCGACACAGACAGACAGACCGAGAGGAGTTACATTCGCGTTTATATATATTAGTAGGGATTGACGTGCATTTAACTACCTACACTACACTTTAATCACCACTAGATACATTGAAGCAGCAGATGTGCATAAAAATAATAGACACTAAAACTCTTGAAAATAGTCATATTTTAGGTATACCTAGGTACCAGTGGCGTGGCGTCCATAGAACACAATTCCCACCGGCTTGCCTATTAAGGCAGTTAGGCGCTTTTATTGTGCAAAATTAGAGGAAAATGCAAGTTAAATTCCCTCCGGCTTACCTTCTGATAAACTTGACGCCGAACTGCTAGGTACATATTATTGCGCACGTGGACAGGTCCGACAATTTTAAATGTACCGTAGAAAGGTAGATACTGTTTCTTAAGTTCCTGATTTTGCATTCAGGTTTTCTTGTATGTAGCAGTAGTTCTACTTTTAACTGAGAGAGATAAATAGGGACTTTTGAGCGTTTTGCTAGGTTAAGTTTCATGTAAATCAAACAACTGTCACGTTCCATTCTATATGTATATTTCGAGCGGTTCATTACAAAGGGCTACATGTCTTCACTATTTAATAATCTTCATTTAAATTTACAACTAAGCTTTGTACTTAACGCTTGCATTGGCCTTCACTAGACACTAGACAATAAGGGAACATTCACACCAATCAAACAGTGAAGTGCAAGTTAAGCCGACATTTTGGTACACAACTTGGTTCTTTTATGAAAAAATGCTAAATGTATCTTTATCATTATTAAATTAATATGGCAACACCGGTTTTATGTAAAAAAAATATGGAAAATTTAAGTTTTATGCGATACGCCGCAGAATTAGCTGGACTAATTGAATCAGTAAAAATGCTCCACGGAAGGTCGATTCAACGACTGTCCCAACAGGACGTCCAGAAATAATATAAATAAACCAGGACGCGATGCGGTGTCGACGCAGAAACATGGTATATTACCATCAATGGTCCACAATAACATTATTTTTATTAATTTTATTATATTGTATTAAAAATCTGTCAAAAATAAAAGAACCAATTTGAGCTCAAAATTTCAGTTCAGTATCAAAATAGCTTTTAATGATTTAATTAAACTGTTATAATGATTAAAAGTATACACGGCAGACAATAGCGTCTACACAGAATCAATGAAATAACTAAATATTCATAATATGAAACAAACTTATAACTACTACAAAAATAGCCGACACATTTTTTGGTTTAATTACGATTTAGGTATATATGAAACATCAATAATAGTCTATCCTAGTGAGATATAACAAAAAAGGAATACAATAATCACACCCCGCCTCCAACTATCGATAATATCAGTCAAATTCATTCAATAATAGGTAACTTAGTCATTATTAAAAGTTCAGCGAGACACTATTTATAACAATATGATCACATAAAATAATTGTATTCGTATATTGAGCGAATGTAGCTAAGAATCCTGTCAGACATCACGTGTTTACTTGACAATGACGCTTTAAAAAAATGTTAACACGAATGTTATCTATGGAAATATGGACTTATATTTAGGTTTAGAGAACCAATTCAGACCCAGTGAATATACAGTTGTTGGTATTACACGTTCCATTAGTCATTTTAAAGCTACTACTCATAGTTTCAAGATCTAGTGTATGCGATTGCTAAAAGTTTAAATAATCGTTCCATTGTTTGTGGATACGCAAGTACGCACTTATATGCTGCGTTATTTTAAATTTATACTGTACCTATGTACAGAGAAATTAAACTTGGTAGTATTTTAACTAACTTGCAGACTTTTTGTTTCAAAAAAAATTCTTTAAAAGTGTATAAATATAAATGCATCTTTATTTATGAACATTTATGTGTTCAAGGTAGAAAATAGTGTCTTTGCCAACTATACTGACTCCCGCGATCCACGCACGAGTAATCCGAACGTATTCATTAATTTATAATAACATACGAATAAATTGTATAATTGTTCGTTGGAAATGCGAACTTAATGGCTAGGTTCTTAAAAATACACAATTACAGTATCGAATAGAAAGGTATGAAAATATCACGTTGTTATGGAAAGACGTGTGAATGGCTCTTTTACGCCAAAATATGGCTTTAATGCGTGACTTTTAACGCCATTGCCATCATTACAGACAGCCGTTTAAGGTTCTAGTTTACTGCATAAGTGTTCAAAAGCAAGCTACTAATTTCGCGAATGAAATTTATATATAATTTAGTCAGTTCATTTCAAAATAGCAGTGTCTACGACATAACTCAAATCAAACAAGTCCGTAAGGATCAAGAACTTGCTCAAAACATGAGAGATCGAAAATTAAAGCCAAATTTCTAGGTAAATATTTGTAAATTAGAAATAAATAAAAGTCTGAACAGTAAATGTCACATTAAATATTTATAAATCACCTTATTAAATACGTATTGGAAAAACCGTCGAAAATACTATCATTATGTAAACAATTTTATAAAATGCACCAGTTATAGAAGTTGATTGCTATTACACATATTGCTGTCTCGTGTCTTATAAAATTATAATGTACTTGTGTAAAATAGTATACATACTAAGTTAAAAATTAACTACACGCGTCTTCATAAAGCCATTGTAAAGTGTATGCGGAAGGCAAAAAACCTTCACTCTTACAAATTGCTTTGTCACATCAGACTTTGAAGTGAAAAAGGTACCAACATTTGAGCAATGGTAGAAGAAAATAATAAAAATATATATAGCATATTTACTAAAGTGATTAGTGTTTTATTCCAGTAAAATATTATTACTTAAAAAATAATTGCATTTTCATTCAAAAATTCATCAATGATTTAATTAATAGCATAAAGTCAACTTACCACCTAAAAATAATACTTTTATCTAGGAATATAAATTTTTAATTATCATTTCAGCGTATGTGCGTAATGTTTACTACTAAATTAAACACAATGAAATAAAATATAATTATACATAATATATAATGCGATAAATCAATTCCAATTACAAATCTCCTAGTAATTGTATATTTACAATAAATATCTTTATCAGAGCTGTCCGTAATCTCGGAGAATGACTCCATTTTATTCTAACAGTAAAAGTATGATAGGAATTGATCATCAAATAGTAGCGTAAAGCAGTAATAGAACCATGTAATAAATCTCATTCGAATTAATGTTCGTTAATACATGTCAGAGGTATAATATTCTGTGTCAATCATTTCAAACAATAATCAAAATAATTATTTTTAACATCACCAAACACATCTCACAATTACACCTCTAATATGAATGATATGCACGCCTAATTAAACAATACATTTAATAATTATTCATATTGCAAATAGATCATACCTAGTTTCAAAGGAATACCTCGTTAAAAGCTTAAACTAACGACTCGCATGACGGAATAAACTTTTTAAAAAGACGAGCAATGAGACTCGCGCCGTAAAACCATTGCTAAATATTTTTCACAGGCGCTAAAAATATTTGTGCACGACACTGAAAATGACTTTGAACTCTGTTGTCGTTGTCACAAAATCTAATTTATTTTAGTTTGGCAGGATTATAAAAATTAAGCAGCTTCATGCTAGCGCTGTAGCGTTACTTAAATGGCACTAGCTGGTAAACTTGAACAACGTTTATTTTATTTGATGTTAACTCTCTCTGTTTATTTTAGACTTACCTATGGTTGTGTACAGTTGTTTAGCAGTTGGTTTCGCCGTTTTCGTGGTGGCCTGAGTCAAAGCTGCTGAGGTGCCCGAGCCCCTTGGGCGGGATGGGCGGCGGAGTCTCGCCCTCGTCAACGCGCAGAGGCTCCGACATCATTGAAATTATTTCCTCGTAGCGAAGCGATTCAACCGTCAAATCGAAATCTGAAACTAAACGTGCATTTTAACGACAACGCATTTCGCTGGATGGTCTAGAACCCTCGCTAGTGTATTTATAGATGGACTAGCTGTTGCCCGCATAGAATTCGTTTATCGCTATCAGCTGTCTCAGCCCGATCGGTTTAAAATTGACAAAGTTTCATACAAACTTTCATCCCCTATTTTATCCCCTTGGGGGTAGAATTGATCAAAATCCTTTCTTAGCGGATGCCTACGTCATAACATCTACCTGCATGCCAAATTGCAGCCCGATCCGTCCAGTGGTTTGGGCTGTGCGTTGATAACCATCATGGCAGCAGTTTATAACCAGCTGCCTGATACGATCATTTCGGCCTCGTCGGTAAGATGTTTTAAAATTAAACTCAGGAATTGGCTTCTCGAGCACACATTCTATACATTCGACGAACTCTTTTCCTGGCAGTCAAAGCCTACAGCTTTATGATTGAAAAAAATTGTTTTATTATTTTATTGGTGCTGCCGTTTTATTTAAATTTTAAATTGTAATTGACATGTAATAACTATAATTATTACGAATAAATGAGTATGAGTATGATAGATCACTATGTCAGTCAGTCAGTCACCTTTGAGTTATATATATATTTAGATAGCATTGAATCCACACATGTAGTTGCGAACCAACTGTACTGATACATACATGTATACATACATAAATCACGTCTTTATCCCTTACGGGTTAGACAGAGCTTAAGGTAACAAGACCTAAAAGGCCACGTTTAACATAATTGTGGGCGTAAAGGCGGAAAGGGGAATCGAAATAGTGATTGGTTGTTAGCCGCATCGCCTATAACACGATTCCTAAGATTTTCGCTTTTACCATATGCGCAGGAAGAGAAGCAACTGGTACATCTGTTTTTTCTTTACAGCCAGACCAGCATGGAACTGTACTGACTAGAACTAGTACTTAGATGAATCAAAGCTATAGCCTCAAACAGCCACACTGTCTGCCCTCGAGAGCTAACTGTTTACATGTTAAGAGGCACGATGATCTACGTGTATCGAATGTGTGTAAATACATGTTTCTCTCTCTCTCTCTCTCTCTCTGATAGCGCTAGTGTTCCCGACTACGTAGAGTATCAACTGTCACATTTTGTGATACCTCACGGATGCGAAAGTTGACGGAACATGCTTACGCTACTTTACACACAATTCGCTCGCAAAACAGCATTAGTAGCGATTACGTTGAGAGCGCGGCTAGTGACTACGTGAACGCTGGCTAAAGAGAACTGTTGCAGTAGATGTGTAGACAGGCGGCTCGGACAGCCTAGTAGTGACCCCAACTGTGAAGCTGGAGGTCCCGGGTTCGAATCTCAATAGGGGCAAGCACCCGAGCCATGGATGTTGTATGTATTTAAGAATGTTCTCTACATAAGACGCCCGCGAATCCGTCCGCGCAGAATTAGCTTATCACTATCAAGTGGGAACTTTCTAATTTTCCGGGATAAAAAGTATCCTACGTCCCCGGGACTGAAGTTCTATATCAAATTGCAAACTAAATCGGTTCAGTGGTTTAGGCGTGAAAACGCAAGCGTAACATACAGACAGACAGAGTTAGTTTAGCATTTATAATATTAGCAGGGTTTTAGTGTGTGTAGTCACCGTGGTGCTTTGGCTGGTCCTGCGCGTTGGTGTAGGCGTGGTCGACGCTGACGCCGGAGTCGCGCGCGTCGTCGCCGCGGCCGTCGGGCGCGCGCGCGCGGCGCGGCACGGCTGGCGGCGCCTCCGCCCACACGCGCTTGTCGCCTGGGAACACAAACACTAATAATCAATCTGACATTCTGCTTATCTGACATTCTGCTAATCCGACATTCTGTTTGTCTGACATTCTGCTAATCTGTCAATTTGTTAATCTGACATTATGTTAATCTGACATTCTGCTAATCTGAAATTCTGCTAATCAGATATTCAAGTGATTAGATACTATGCTTATCTGACATATTGCTAATTTTCTAAACAACACTGAAAATTGAACACAGAAAAATCTGAAAAGTAAAGCTATGACCGGGAATCGAACCCGGATCTTCGTAGTAACTAACAGATAGAAAAATTCGAAGGCTTACCCACCTGCTATGGGTGGTGTAGGGGTATAGCACGCGCCACAGAATGACGAGGATCCGGGTTCAATTCCCGGTCATGGCTTTACTTTTCGGATTTTTCTATGTGTTCTAATTTTCACTGACACTTAGAACTTTAATTTCTAACTAAACATAGAAAACCAAGAAGTAAAAAAATCTTGATCCATTTGATTAACGTCAACAGGATATAGATAGCGCCATCTATCAAAGTTAATCTTTTACAACATAGTAATAAGCTAATAAGAACCACGGTGGGCATCACCGTGAAGGGCACCCACTATACATACTACATTAGCTATGTAGTATTATTATTATAGTCCACTTAAAGACTTGAAAATGAGAGCAATAATGGTGTATAGTTCGCGTCATGTAAAAATAACGCTGGAAGAAAGTGGAGCGGGGGAGCTTGCGCATGGGTACATTATGAGCAGAGGGGGGTTTACTTTTTTCCAGCGTTCTTTTTACATGACGCGACCTATATTAGGAGACGGACCTGACACGCGCGGCGGCAGCGGCGGCGCGTCGCCGGGCTCGCTCCAGGACGCCCGGCTGTGACGCCGCGTTTCTATCGGCTCGCCATCTATCGAGTCGCTGTAACACAACACGTTTCAACCTCTCAGTTAGTGGCGTAACTATACCATCTGGGGCCCGTGGCAAATTCTTTTGATGGGGCCCTATCAGTAAAAATCGTCGTAGTACTCAGTTTAATTTTAATATTTTTGAGCTCGCGGCCTCTTGGGTCGGGGGCCCCTGGCATTTTGGCAGTCCTGCCTCCCTATTGTTACGCCACTGCTCTCAGTTATTGTTAGTAAACTCGGTCTCAGAAACCTTCAGCTTTCTTATACAGATTTTTAAAGTTAGTATTCTAACTCGATATAATCTATGTTATTAATGTCCCTCGCATGCAGTTATAAAAGTTTGACATTTAAAATAATCTTGGACCAATTAGTTAATTATTATTGTGTGCCCTTACAGAGTGCATTTGTAAAGACGAAGTCGAAGGTAAAAATGGAGACCAAACTGTGTTCTGTATGTTAACCTAACACGTGGTGTTAATGTTAACCTAATCGATGGTAATCCACAATCACACTAATAACATTTTTTTGTCAATGAAATTGCAACTTCATAATTTGCGCTCTATCGTCTTAATAACATCAGCTTTTTCGCTCGCAATTACTACGATTGTGAACTAAACCATCGACATTTTTCATTTGGACTTTGACAATTTGTCGTTGTGTTAGAAAGAGAGGCTCTCCTGACATCTAGGTAACAGTAGATCAGATTTCTGATAATCTGGAGTATCCGTACAGCGATCCATCGCGCTGAAGGAGCAAGCGGGAGACATTGTAAACGACATTTGTTGGGGTCACGATACTCAACATAGGGGGCCGACTGAAGAGAGACACAGGCGTAGCCAGGGGGGGGGGGGGGGGGGTTAACTAGATTTAGATATTAACATTCATAGAATTAAAATAAATTTCTCATTATAAGGGTTATTTTATGTACTCTTTGTCACACCTGTCTACGCCCGTGGAGAGAGATATGGTTGTTTGGGTTTTAAGGTACCGATATTTGTCGTTGGGCGGGCGGGTAGGGCTCCTGGGGTCGCCGGACTTGGGGCGCGAGGGCAGCGGCGGCGCGGACTTGGCCATGGCGCCGTCCTCGGCCTCGCGTGGCTCGCCCGCCGGCAGGCTCGTCGACATTATGCTGTTCTGCTGCTCCGGGTCTTCGAGGGAGTACTGCGGATTAATGTTACATACATACAATGTTATTTTAAAATTGTTCCGGATAATACAGCATCCCTGTTAAGTTCCAGTTATCTTAAGTCTCAGTAATCTATGAATCCGTCTCTATTTATTACTACGTAACAGACAGACGTCATCATAGATAACCGACACTTAAGCTAACGGGAACTTAACAGTGAGTGGTGAAGCAAGTCCATAATGTCTAGCACGAGAGCGCACAAGAGTCGCGTGGCGCGCCATAAAGATTGCTTATCTTTTTCTTGCCGTTCGCTCTAGAAAGAGACGGGAGTGTGGAAAAATAAGTCGGGCCCTGGAGGGAAACTACCTTAAATCCTTAAGTTGGCTCATTTTACTTAAAGGAGACATTCCTTCTTGGAATCACAAGTGCAGCGGAGCTTGTCAACCTGGCCAGGGACCGTGTAAAGTATGCGGAGCTGACTGGCAACCTTCACTAGTTGGAGAGGCACCATAAGAAGAAGAAGACATTCCTTTATTTTTAAAAAGAAACAAAACTGCATTTAAAGATTTTCTAAAAATTGATCTTGATACGCCATTATTAACACAATTTTATTACGTAACGGAAGCAATACTAAATAAAATTTATCGACAAAAATGTTCCAAATATTCGTTCGAATTTTAAAATTGCAAACAAAGTCAAAGGTTCCATTTTTAACTTATTCTTGTGTCTATCTCGCACGCTTTCGTGCTAGCCGGGCTGTAAATGATTTTCAAGATTTTTTAACTTTGGTTGACCGATCATCGTCACAATCTCTAGCTTATATACGCCCCACTGCCAGGCGTCCTTTCGGTAAGATGGAGTTGAGCTATTTTGATAGTTCCCACGCGAGCCCAGCGCGCTGCCCTTTTCTCAAAACGTCCCCATTTTGCTCTAGAATTGGGACAATAGGGACTAGGACTTGGTTTTTGGCTTTATTGGATATTTCTTAACGTGAGAGAGTAAGCCTAAGATACTTGAAAATAATCTTATTGACCACTTACAATAGGTTTATTGTAAAGATGTCCGTCTTCATAAAAGTTGTCGGCCTGCTGTATGCTCTGTGACCGTTTATCCAACTGTGGAACCGGAGGCAATGGGGTACTGAAATAGAATAATTATAATATAACAATAGACATTATTAGATGTAGTTTCAAATCGGTTATTGGAACACTCACTTGACGATACTCTCAGACATCTGCCGGCGAGCTCGGGCCAAACCGGGACCCAAGCTTTGCCTGAGTTGGTTGAATCTCTCTACGAGTCGCCTGCAAAGTGAAACGTACATCAAAATTAAAACTGAACTCAATCAGATTCGACCACAGTATTCTCACAAATAATTGGTTTTAGATACAATTTTATTAGTCTTCGCATAGGTGGATTTATCGCGACCGCGTTGTAAACCACTATCAAAAAGACTTTAAATTTCTACATGTCAGTGAAAATTAGAACACAGAAAAATCCGAAAAGTAAAGCTATGGCCGGGAATCGAACCCGGATCCTCGTCATTCCGTGACGCGTGCTATACCCCATAGCAGGTGGGTAGTCTCCGAATTTTTCTACCTGTTACTAACTGTCACGTGACCTTTTGTTACTATGCGAATTTTTGTCGCTAAGCGTCATCTGTTTGAATGATGTGTCTGTACGACACAATTACAAACTCCCATGGAACATCTACTGCTCACCAGGGACGAGAGAAGGCGCTGTTTTTCAAAAAGACTTTAGTAAATGTTTTGCTGGCTCTTTTGAGTATAAATGATCAATGCGTCTCACACGCGCACACAGAAACAGACGCATTAATACATCACTTTTTCATAGTTCCACTCGTTATCAATTTATAGGTAGATCAAGGTTTTGATCTTGACAGGTACAAAATGTAATTTACCCTTCGCGGAAAAAGGTATCTCTTAGCACAAGTATTTTTATACTTAAAGAGATATACCAACCATTTGTTAACACACTGTACTTTTTGTTACCCGAATAAACTGTTTCTGTTTCTATTTCTAATGCGTAAAATATACTCTTTGTGAAAGTCTTGCCTTAAAAACTAACTCATGTATGACGTGCTTTGAACTCAGCTATTAACGATTGACTCCTTTTTTCTTATACTTCGTAGTAACATAGAAATAAGACAGGACTGTCAATCGCCATACAAATGCGCGACCACGCGAACTTAGTACAAAAGTACAGATGTCAATCAACACTTTATGAGGCGATACAATACACATTACACAAATCACGTCTTTATCCCTTACGGGGTAGACAGGGCATAAGGATTGGATTGCTAGCCGCATCGCCTATGACATGATTCCTATGATTTTTGCCCGTTCCCTCGATGGGCTTTTACCATCTGCCCGGGAAGAGAAGCAAAAGGTATATTCTATGTTTTTTCTTTGCTCCCAGACCAGCGTGGAAGTATGAGGCGATGGTTTATATATACATATAATAGACCTTAGCCCATATAAAAATGTGAACATAACGGAAAAGCAAAGCATATGGTAATACTAATATTATAGGAATGTAAACATTATGGATAGATGACTTCCATACATTGTACACATTTTAAGTAGCAGACATTTTGAGAAAAGTGACAATATAGAACTCATTGTGAAAGCATAGACTTTTTGAGAATTGTATTTTTTAGGAAAACGGATATTTCAGGCATGAACCTATTTATTCGACTTTTTACTTAGCTGTCGAAATGTTACGTCCTACCAGGACAGTCGAGAAAATGTAGACTTATCGCCTCGTGCAATTAAAGAGCGCCATCTATTTTGTTCCGAGTTTTTACCATTTTTACCAAAGTTTATACCAAATAAGTGTATTTTGTTCGAGTTTAGATCACTTTCTGTGATGCATGCTTTGCGCGGCGATTGACAGTCCTGTCTCATTTAGTCCAAGGCTTTGGAATAAGGCATTGAATGACTCACCTATGCAGTGGTTTGACATCTTCTGGTGCTAATCTCCCGTGCAGCGTAAGGCCGGCGTCCACCACAGCCAGCTGGCTCGCGACCAGCCTCCTCAGCTTCGCCGCGGCCGCCGCCTCCCTGGGACTAGCGTTCCTCGCGAACTCAGCAGTTAGGAACGCTTGCTCGTATTTGGTTATACCGCCTTGGACGTTGGCGTCGATGGTGCCTTGCAGACGCATCGAGAAAGGGTTGAGGTTGCGAGTGGGATCGGCCGTGTACTGGGATATGAGGCCGCGCAGCTCCCGTTCTGTGGACTCCATTGTTTCACAGGCAAACTGGGGTAGAAGACGTTCAAGTTGTTATTGTAGCTGAAACTTTGTGGTACTGTACGAAATCCGGCTAAGGGTCGTGGTCCACCTCCAACTGGTTTTCGACGGAGCTCCGCCCGACGGCAGAGCCCCTTTTTCTGAGTATTTTGCCTTACGGGCAAATGAAGATACCTAACTAACCTAACCTACATATTCTTGTATTAAAATAATAATCAGTAGATAATTCAAAATAATGGCAGTATTTTTTCCGGGCGTACCAAGACCTTCGAAGTCAGATTACGGCCTCTTGGCAGAGCGGATTTGTTTTTACCGGTTTAAACTGGTTTGTTTTCAGGGGGAGTGTGAGAGGACCAAACTGCCAAATAACTCCACGCATTCCCAAGCCGAAAGTGTACGCGTAACGTCTTATCATTTTCACATATCAAATGTTGGCTGCTAAGTTTACTTACTTCAACCGGTGGTATTTCTTCAACAGAACGTGTCACCACTTCAGACCACCTCAAAATCCCGGGAAGAGTATTCTCTGTCACGAGCGTCGTCCGTTCAATCCAGAGGCTCTGTAAAATTAAATGAAAAACAAATTGTTAATAATATAAAAAGCTTAATATTACAGTTTGCAAGTTGCAACGGTCGCTACAAAGTAAGATTTAGTAGAGCATTCTTGTGTGCTTGCTGTATCGCTTCAGCACGAGATGAGACAATGCGTATAGTCAGCTGTACGCATGTGCCGGTGTTTGTGTGCGTGCATAAGTATATGCAACTCACAACGCCTCACTTACGGACTAAGGTAATATTTTCAATAATTCTTTACAATTGACAGTAATTCTTTCCCATGACGAAAGGTCATAATAAGAGTAAGATTGTATTAGGAGATTCGTATCTATTTTACTGACGTTATGGTTGTGCTTAGGTTACAATTGGCGACAAAACGCCGTGTAAGTTCACGCGGACAACATTTACTCCTAATTTCGTATATGATGCGTTAATTTTCATATTATTGACAGAGGACGTAAACTGTCAGTCAGCTGTTCATGTCCTGACCTTGAACTCGTTGTCCTTGTCTATGGGCGGCTTGTGCAGCGGGCGGTCGCACAGGAACGTATTGACGTTGTTGCACGCGTAGAAGCGGCGCGCCTGCTCCGGAGCGTTCGCACCCCAACTGCGCCGCGCAGCCACTGGCTTCACGTTGCAGATCTGGATGTCTGCGACCATACGTGAAGGATGTAGTAATAGATCGGCAAGGGAAAAAGCGATATAATACGCGTATGTAACTGCGAGATAGATAGATGAGACCATTTGCATTGTTTCTTTTTCTTTGACACTCGCCGACAGTTGATCTAATCTAACGTTGTCATTTTATACTTTTACGACGAATATATTGAATTAGATGACGTATTGACGTTAAGTCCGTACGTACAGTGAAACGTACGAGAACCTAGCGTGCCAATTTCTGAATTCAAGCGCGCAGTCTAATTTTTGGACACATTTTAGACGAAAATACCTACATTCTGCTGGTCATCTTACACTTCTTTTCATAGTTAACTTTTACAAAAAAATCAACACACATATAATGCAACCAAGCGTGAAAAGCGCGCGCTGTCATCGCACAATCTTCGTGATATCTTGGACACTTACTTTGACCTACCGGTTATGGCTACGTGTGCATCGTTTCCGGATCTCTGGGTCCTAAGTTAAGACACTCACATTGCGAGTCGTTGGCGATGATGGACTCGTCGGGCGGCGTGTTCCGCATCATGATGTGCGCAGCGACGTACTCCGCCTGCAGCCTCTGCGTGAACGCGCCGATGCGCTCGTAGTCGTGACCGCGGTACACGAACTGCTTGTTCTGGAAAAAATAAAAAAACTATTTGACACAACCTTGTGAGACACACCTAACAATCGACTTTTCCGCTCCGCTCTGCAACCAAACTCAAAACTGTTGGGGAATGAGTGGAAAACTGGCAAATGATTTGACATTACCTGATCGCGCTCTTACACTTCTCTAACAAGAAAACATATAAAAACCTTACTGAACAAATAATTTTATTAAAATACGCTTTGAAAATTCTCTATTTCAACATAAATTCACTGACTATTTAATATTCACCAATAACTGACAACACTGAAAGTGTCATTTTACTGCAGTGATCAAACTGCCAGACTATAACATCTTTATGTGCCGTTGGCGTTTAAGACACTATTTCTTAATCCAGTAACGCACTCACCCGCACAAACAAGGGGCACCCTTTGCCATAGAAGCCGACTCTGAAATACTCGGGCTCGGGTCGCAGCTGCGTCAGTATAGAGTCCAGGAAAGTGGCGTGCGTGCGCAGGCAGTGCGCCAAGCGCGCGTAGTCGCATAACTTCACTTCGTACAGCGTTGCCAGCTCGCGGAGTAGAGGCAGCCCTTTTTCCCAACACTGAAACCGAGGCAATGTTAGTATGTAGGTATGTAATCATCAAAATTTGCAAAGAATTTTTCGATCACTTTCAGGTGATCAGGACCGTTTGCCTCTTGAATGTCTGTAATAACAATAACATGCTAGGGTTGGGGGACGATTGTAGGGTCGTTATCAATTATTTATTGTTTAGAGAACCTTTTATTCTCGTCGCAGAAGACATAATTACAGAATGTAGGTACACTAATATTATACAGGAGAAAGATTTTGAATGTCTGTTCGCTTAGAAAATTTTAAAATTCTTTCACCACTAGGTTCCCACATTATCCCTGATGAACATAGGTTATATTTAATTCTGCGCGGACGAAGCCGCGGGTAACAGCTAGTATATTATAAAATTAGACTGTAAGGAACTGACTCACCTTCCCGCGGTCAAAATACTGCAGCACTTGATTGTACAGAGCCTCCTTTCGCTTCCACTCAGGAGTTTCCGGGTATTCGGGATCCACGCCAACTTGATCGCTCTCCCAACTCAGCGTTTCCGCATACAACTATAAATATAAACAATGGCTGTTCGTTCACAGATTTGTCTGGACATACTAGTCTATGTGTTGAGATAAATCCCCACAGACCGCTATAGCGTCAGCTTACTCTTAATTTTGTATTTTTGATTGTTAACTCATTTATTGCACAATAAATAAAAAGTACTATACGAGTAGTAGACAAAAAGTAGTCTAAACGCGAACTTCATACAAACCGAACTAGGTACTTTTGTCGGCGTGTTTATTGTTGACGTGAGGTTTAAGAGTAGATGTTTTGATATTTTTGCGCATGCCTGGTCTGTTCCACTACTGTCTGTTAAGTTCCTATATAATAAGTGTGAGATATCAATGGTGCTCTCTATTCATCACTACAAAACCGGCAGACTTGTGGAACAGGCCTTGAGTGATACACAACTTTAAGTTTTTCTGTTATGACCCTAAGGCGTTACGTATAAGCGGCAATGCACTAAATACATATAAGAGGTGTATCAATTATTTTCTCAGAAAAAAATCATTATCTTTTAATTTTCATTGTTTTTGTTACTTACCAAAAGCGTGCATCCTGCTTCGACAAAGTTATCCGAAGCGATATGAAGATCGTGCAGTTTATAAACGTAACGCAGGTACATTTCCTTGCGATCGATTTCGTTCTTGTAAAAGCTCTGAAATAAAAAACAAACGACGAATGATTAAGATCCAAAACAGATACATGAACGGATGTCGCTGCGACAACGTATAATGTAAGACGAGAAATCGTATTTTCATTACTCAATCGATACGCAACATTATCAATAAATCAAAACCACTAGAACTTCAGTTAAGCCCCACCCACTTGCCCTCTATTCACTGACCCGTCACCTTACCTATATTAGGTACCTATAGTGCATTGAAATCAATTTTAACACGTTTGTAAACTAACGATTCCCCCCCAAGTTCATTAATTTTTTTAATATACCGACGAAAAGCAAAGCTATGGCCGGGAAAACGCCCCATACCCGCACAGCTTTACTTTTCGAATTTTTCTGTGTTCTAATATTCAGTGTCGTTTAGAAATGTAGATATTAAGTACCTATTCAAGTTTTGTCTCTTCGGCGAAAACGCCCCATACCCGTATAGCTAACTTCTCGGATTTTTCCATGTATTGTAATCATCAGTGTCTTTTAGGGGTTAGGTTCGTAAGGACTAGATTGCATAACGACTCTATAAGCAAAACGTCTTAGTTGCATAAGGTCTTGGTAAGCACAATGTCTTTTTTGCAGAATGCCCTAGTGAGTAGAATGTCTTAGTTGTTCGATCGACAACTATAGCATAACGCCCGAAGTTGCAAAATGACTAATAGAGTTTACGTCCAAGTTATTAATAAGTCTTGATTGTAAAACGACGCATAAGGAAAAGTGTCTGGATAGCATACGGTCTTGATAGCAAAACGTCATGATTGCATACCGGCATAAAGTTTCTTTATCAAAGAGTTCCTTCACAAACTACGTTTGAGTTTTTCTTGTCATTCGACCATCTAGTCGTTATGCCATTTAGACGTTATTAATGTTTGACGATATGCCTACCTAGTCCTTTTGCTATTACAACATTTTGATATTAGGGCGTTATACAAACAAGACGTAATAGAACTAAGTCCAATCTTAAACCCGGGCATTCTACTATTAAGACGTTTGTACAATTAGACATTTAGCTACCAAGACCTTATGTAACTAAGACGTTTTGCTTATAGAGTCGTTATGTAATCTAGTCCTTACGAACCTAACCCTCTTTTAGACATTTAATTTTTAACTGGTAACTAAATATAAAAATTCAAGAAGTAACATTCGTTTTAATAATTTGAAAATTGTTTGTTACATAAATGCTCGTATTAAAGCAATAAAAAAACATGAATATTCCCCATTCATCAGTTTCGCCAGTAACTCACGAGCAAGTTGACAGTGGCGGCCATCCGCTTGTCGCGATGCTCGGCGCCCTGCATGACGGCGCGGTAGTCCAGCAGCCTCTCCAGCAGCCGCGTCACGCAGCCGACGAACGCCGCGCCCGCCTCGCGCCAACCCTCAGTCGACACACGCTCCATCAATCTACAAGTGGTGACAGAATGTGACGTTTGTTGGTGAGTACCCAATGAGGACTATCGTTTCTTTGCTCACCAGTTGGCGCCACTGTTGACTAAGGCCCAGAGATATAGCTGTGAAAGGCGACTTTATAAGATCGGTTTTAAATCTTGAATCTCATTAAGTTTATTAATTATAAATAACTATCGATATGATTATCGAGTAGCTATACCGCAATGTTGTGCAGTTCAGTTTTGTTCGAAAAAAAACAACCACTTTCAAAGCGTTCACATTCATCGCCAAATTATTTATTAGCTATTGCCATTTCGCCTACTTGTCACCTCTTTTTTTAAACAAATGCCAGTTAATGATTTCACTGATATAAATACTTACACAGAACTCAGATGCTCCCTGCCATAGTAGCATGTACAATAAACAGTTCATAAATATTTGAAATAGTAAAGTTTACAGTAGCTAGAATAAGACGATGTGACGCAGTGTGGCTAAGTCACTTCATGCAAGCCTAACAATATATCTGTCTATCTCTGTCGTCTCACTCGGCGAGAGACACGGAAGAGTTGAAAGACGCAGTGCAGTGAGGCGCAGGGTATAGACAGAGACAACAGGTACCCTCTCAAACACAGAGCCGAGTAATACTCACACACAGTCAAACAGCCGTCGATAATGGTCATCAGCTTTATTGTCAGCCACCAACGAATCAAGTTTGTCTACGAGCGCCGCCTCCGTTCTCCTCGCAGAGCCCGTAGCTGCTCTTTCCGCGGCCATTAGGGATACGAGAGCGCCTAGAGCGGCTCTCCGCAACTCTCCCACTAGTGTTATTTCTAGTAGCGCACCCACTGCGCCCGGAACAAGATGAAGTTGAGCAGGGCCTAGGAATTAAAGAAATCGGTCAAGTTTTTTTGCAAACATTGTAGTAGGAGTAGAAACTCTATCTTGTGATATTGGCTTGTAACGGGGAAACCCGCCAAATGAGTTAATCCATATTTAAACGCTAGCCAAACCTTGCTAAAGGCCTTGTGTGGCAGTTCGCATTCGTTTTAGTAAGATGTAAAAGCTATCAGAAGTTAATAGCGGTAGTCAGTTAAATGTTTCCAATCCGTGGCGGTTCTGAAGATTAGGCCTATGGTGCAAGAAGCTAGCTAGTCGTTGCTTCGGTTGACTGTCGGTTTTTAGACACAGATCAAAGAGTTGGTGTAACAAGCAACGCATTTATTAGATGACCGCGTGCAACTTTATAGTTTTTTAACAATATCTTGCGAACTAGTAGACCTTATGCAACGTCGCGTTCGTGGTCAAATGATCCTTCGAACGCTTAGTTCGCGGGCTGAGTTGCTCTCTTCGTTTTTTTCGTAGACGACTCGACTTCCACCAATCGGATAACTCAGTCAGCGTTCGGCACAAAGAATTTATAGTACAAAAATAGTTAGGTCAGGTCAGTTAGGTATCTTCAGTCGCCCGAAGGGCAAAATACTATAATAATCAGCTGACAGATTAAGTCGTTCAAGTCACCTACAGAAAAATGAATACGGTCAACTCAGCCCGCGGGCTCACTCGACCACAATGGGGCAACGTCGAATATGGCATTTCAGTTCAGAACATCAGTTATGTAGCAAGGTAAGCACAGCAGCGGCGCTAGTTACCGAGGCGGGTCCACACGGCCAGCACCTGCAGGCCGGCGGCGGCGCGCATGCGCGGGCGGTCGGGCCCGCGCCCCGCCCAGCGCTCCGGCGTCAGCGCGCACGACGTCACCAGCGCCACGCCCAGCTCCATGTAGCCCGAGCACAGCTAAGGTAAGCACAGGCAGCGCTAGTTACCGAGGCGGGTCCACACGGCCAGCACCTGCAGGCCGGCGGCGGCGCGCATGCGCGGGCGGTCGGGCCCGCGCCCCGCCCAGCGCTCCGGCGTCAGCGCGCACGACGTCACCAGCGCCACGCCCAGCTCCATGTAGCCCGAGCACAGCTAAGGTAAGCACAGGCAGCGCTAGTTACCGAGGCGGGTCCACACGGCCAGCACCTGCAGGCCGGCGGCGGCGCGCATGCGCGGGCGGTCGGGCCCGCGCCCCGCCCAGCGCTCCGGCGTCAGCGCGCACGACGTCACCAGCGCCACGCCCAGCTCCATGTAGCCCGAGCACAGCTAAGGTAAGCACAGGCAGCGCTAGTTACCGAGGCGGGTCCACACGGCCAGCACCTGCAGGCCGGCGGCGGCGCGCATGCGCGGGCGGTCGGGCCCGCGCCCCGCCCAGCGCTCCGGCGTCAGCGCGCACGACGTCACCAGCGCCACGCCCAGCTCCATGTAGCCCGAGCACAGCTAAGGTAAGCACAGGCAGCGCTAGTTACCGAGGCGGGTCCACACGGCCAGCACCTGCAGGCCGGCGGCGGCGCGCATGCGCGGGCGGTCGGGCCCGCGCCCCGCCCAGCGCTCCGGCGTCAGCGCGCACGACGTCACCAGCGCCACGCCCAGCTCCATGTAGCCCGAGCACAGCTAAGGTAAGCACAGGCAGCGCTAGTTACCGAGGCGGGTCCACACGGCCAGCACCTGCAGGCCGGCGGCGGCGCGCATGCGCGGGCGGTCGGGCCCGCGCCCCGCCCAGCGCTCCGGCGTCAGCGCGCACGACGTCACCAGCGCCACGCCCAGCTCCATGTAGCCCGAGCACAGCTAAGGTAAGCACAGGCAGCGCTAGTTACCGAGGCGGGTCCACACGGCCAGCACCTGCAGGCCGGCGGCGGCGCGCATGCGCGGGCGGTCGGGCCCGCGCCCCGCCCAGCGCTCCGGCGTCAGCGCGCACGACGTCACCAGCGCCACGCCCAGCTCCATGTAGCCCGAGCACAGCTAAGGTAAGCACAGGCAGCGCTAGTTACCGAGGCGGGTCCACACGGCCAGCACCTGCAGGCCGGCGGCGGCGCGCATGCGCGGGCGGTCGGGCCCGCGCCCCGCCCAGCGCTCCGGCGTCAGCGCGCACGACGTCACCAGCGCCACGCCCAGCTCCATGTAGCCCGAGCACAGCTAAGGTAAGCACAGGCAGCGCTAGTTACCGAGGCGGGTCCACACGGCCAGCACCTGCAGGCCGGCGGCGGCGCGCATGCGCGGGCGGTCGGGCCCGCGCCCCGCCCAGCGCTCCGGCGTCAGCGCGCACGACGTCACCAGCGCCACGCCCAGCTCCATGTAGCCCGAGCACAGCTAAGGTAAGCACAGGCAGCGCTAGTTACCGAGGCGGGTCCACACGGCCAGCACCTGCAGGCCGGCGGCGGCGCGCATGCGCGGGCGGTCGGGCCCGCGCCCCGCCCAGCGCTCCGGCGTCAGCGCGCACGACGTCACCAGCGCCACGCCCAGCTCCATGTAGCCCGAGCACAGCTAAGGTAAGCACAGGCAGCGCTAGTTACCGAGGCGGGTCCACACGGCCAGCACCTGCAGGCCGGCGGCGGCGCGCATGCGCGGGCGGTCGGGCCCGCGCCCCGCCCAGCGCTCCGGCGTCAGCGCGCACGACGTCACCAGCGCCACGCCCAGCTCCATGTAGCCCGAGCACAGCTAAGGTAAGCACAGGCAGCGCTAGTTACCGAGGCGGGTCCACACGGCCAGCACCTGCAGGCCGGCGGCGGCGCGCATGCGCGGGCGGTCGGGCCCGCGCCCCGCCCAGCGCTCCGGCGTCAGCGCGCACGACGTCACCAGCGCCACGCCCAGCTCCATGTAGCCCGAGCACAGCTAAGGTAAGCACAGGCAGCGCTAGTTACCGAGGCGGGTCCACACGGCCAGCACCTGCAGGCCGGCGGCGGCGCGCATGCGCGGGCGGTCGGGCCCGCGCCCCGCCCAGCGCTCCGGCGTCAGCGCGCACGACGTCACCAGCGCCACGCCCAGCTCCATGTAGCCCGAGCACAGCTAAGGTAAGCACAGGCAGCGCTAGTTACCGAGGCGGGTCCACACGGCCAGCACCTGCAGGCCGGCGGCGGCGCGCATGCGCGGGCGGTCGGGCCCGCGCCCCGCCCAGCGCTCCGGCGTCAGCGCGCACGACGTCACCAGCGCCACGCCCAGCTCCATGTAGCCCGAGCACAGCTAAGGTAAGCACAGGCAGCGCTAGTTACCGAGGCGGGTCCACACGGCCAGCACCTGCAGGCCGGCGGCGGCGCGCATGCGCGGGCGGTCGGGCCCGCGCCCCGCCCAGCGCTCCGGCGTCAGCGCGCACGACGTCACCAGCGCCACGCCCAGCTCCATGTAGCCCGAGCACAGCTAAGGTAAGCACAGGCAGCGCTAGTTACCGAGGCGGGTCCACACGGCCAGCACCTGCAGGCCGGCGGCGGCGCGCATGCGCGGGCGGTCGGGCCCGCGCCCCGCCCAGCGCTCCGGCGTCAGCGCGCACGACGTCACCAGCGCCACGCCCAGCTCCATGTAGCCCGAGCACAGCTAAGGTAAGCACAGGCAGCGCTAGTTACCGAGGCGGGTCCACACGGCCAGCACCTGCAGGCCGGCGGCGGCGCGCATGCGCGGGCGGTCGGGCCCGCGCCCCGCCCAGCGCTCCGGCGTCAGCGCGCACGACGTCACCAGCGCCACGCCCAGCTCCATGTAGCCCGAGCACAGCTAAGGTAAGCACAGGCAGCGCTAGTTACCGAGGCGGGTCCACACGGCCAGCACCTGCAGGCCGGCGGCGGCGCGCATGCGCGGGCGGTCGGGCCCGCGCCCCGCCCAGCGCTCCGGCGTCAGCGCGCACGACGTCACCAGCGCCACGCCCAGCTCCATGTAGCCCGAGCACAGCTAAGGTAAGCACAGGCAGCGCTAGTTACCGAGGCGGGTCCACACGGCCAGCACCTGCAGGCCGGCGGCGGCGCGCATGCGCGGGCGGTCGGGCCCGCGCCCCGCCCAGCGCTCCGGCGTCAGCGCGCACGACGTCACCAGCGCCACGCCCAGCTCCATGTAGCCCGAGCACAGCTAAGGTAAGCACAGGCAGCGCTAGTTACCGAGGCGGGTCCACACGGCCAGCACCTGCAGGCCGGCGGCGGCGCGCATGCGCGGGCGGTCGGGCCCGCGCCCCGCCCAGCGCTCCGGCGTCAGCGCGCACGACGTCACCAGCGCCACGCCCAGCTCCATGTAGCCCGAGCACAGCTAAGGTAAGCACAGGCAGCGCTAGTTACCGAGGCGGGTCCACACGGCCAGCACCTGCAGGCCGGCGGCGGCGCGCATGCGCGGGCGGTCGGGCCCGCGCCCCGCCCAGCGCTCCGGCGTCAGCGCGCACGACGTCACCAGCGCCACGCCCAGCTCCATGTAGCCCGAGCACAGCTAAGGTAAGCACAGGCAGCGCTAGTTACCGAGGCGGGTCCACACGGCCAGCACCTGCAGGCCGGCGGCGGCGCGCATGCGCGGGCGGTCGGGCCCGCGCCCCGCCCAGCGCTCCGGCGTCAGCGCGCACGACGTCACCAGCGCCACGCCCAGCTCCATGTAGCCCGAGCACAGCTAAGGTAAGCACAGGCAGCGCTAGTTACCGAGGCGGGTCCACACGGCCAGCACCTGCAGGCCGGCGGCGGCGCGCATGCGCGGGCGGTCGGGCCCGCGCCCCGCCCAGCGCTCCGGCGTCAGCGCGCACGACGTCACCAGCGCCACGCCCAGCTCCATGTAGCCCGAGCACAGCTAAGGTAAGCACAGGCAGCGCTAGTTACCGAGGCGGGTCCACACGGCCAGCACCTGCAGGCCGGCGGCGGCGCGCATGCGCGGGCGGTCGGGCCCGCGCCCCGCCCAGCGCTCCGGCGTCAGCGCGCACGACGTCACCAGCGCCACGCCCAGCTCCATGTAGCCCGAGCACAGCTAAGGTAAGCACAGGCAGCGCTAGTTACCGAGGCGGGTCCACACGGCCAGCACCTGCAGGCCGGCGGCGGCGCGCATGCGCGGGCGGTCGGGCCCGCGCCCCGCCCAGCGCTCCGGCGTCAGCGCGCACGACGTCACCAGCGCCACGCCCAGCTCCATGTAGCCCGAGCACAGCTAAGGTAAGCACAGGCAGCGCTAGTTACCGAGGCGGGTCCACACGGCCAGCACCTGCAGGCCGGCGGCGGCGCGCATGCGCGGGCGGTCGGGCCCGCGCCCCGCCCAGCGCTCCGGCGTCAGCGCGCACGACGTCACCAGCGCCACGCCCAGCTCCATGTAGCCCGAGCACAGCTAAGGTAAGCACAGGCAGCGCTAGTTACCGAGGCGGGTCCACACGGCCAGCACCTGCAGGCCGGCGGCGGCGCGCATGCGCGGGCGGTCGGGCCCGCGCCCCGCCCAGCGCTCCGGCGTCAGCGCGCACGACGTCACCAGCGCCACGCCCAGCTCCATGTAGCCCGAGCACAGCTAAGGTAAGCACAGGCAGCGCTAGTTACCGAGGCGGGTCCACACGGCCAGCACCTGCAGGCCGGCGGCGGCGCGCATGCGCGGGCGGTCGGGCCCGCGCCCCGCCCAGCGCTCCGGCGTCAGCGCGCACGACGTCACCAGCGCCACGCCCAGCTCCATGTAGCCCGAGCACAGCTAAGGTAAGCACAGGCAGCGCTAGTTACCGAGGCGGGTCCACACGGCCAGCACCTGCAGGCCGGCGGCGGCGCGCATGCGCGGGCGGTCGGGCCCGCGCCCCGCCCAGCGCTCCGGCGTCAGCGCGCACGACGTCACCAGCGCCACGCCCAGCTCCATGTAGCCCGAGCACAGCTAAGGTAAGCACAGGCAGCGCTAGTTACCGAGGCGGGTCCACACGGCCAGCACCTGCAGGCCGGCGGCGGCGCGCATGCGCGGGCGGTCGGGCCCGCGCCCCGCCCAGCGCTCCGGCGTCAGCGCGCACGACGTCACCAGCGCCACGCCCAGCTCCATGTAGCCCGAGCACAGCTAAGGTAAGCACAGGCAGCGCTAGTTACCGAGGCGGGTCCACACGGCCAGCACCTGCAGGCCGGCGGCGGCGCGCATGCGCGGGCGGTCGGGCCCGCGCCCCGCCCAGCGCTCCGGCGTCAGCGCGCACGACGTCACCAGCGCCACGCCCAGCTCCATGTAGCCCGAGCACAGCTAAGGTAAGCACAGGCAGCGCTAGTTACCGAGGCGGGTCCACACGGCCAGCACCTGCAGGCCGGCGGCGGCGCGCATGCGCGGGCGGTCGGGCCCGCGCCCCGCCCAGCGCTCCGGCGTCAGCGCGCACGACGTCACCAGCGCCACGCCCAGCTCCATGTAGCCCGAGCACAGCTAAGGTAAGCACAGGCAGCGCTAGTTACCGAGGCGGGTCCACACGGCCAGCACCTGCAGGCCGGCGGCGGCGCGCATGCGCGGGCGGTCGGGCCCGCGCCCCGCCCAGCGCTCCGGCGTCAGCGCGCACGACGTCACCAGCGCCACGCCCAGCTCCATGTAGCCCGAGCACAGCTAAGGTAAGCACAGGCAGCGCTAGTTACCGAGGCGGGTCCACACGGCCAGCACCTGCAGGCCGGCGGCGGCGCGCATGCGCGGGCGGTCGGGCCCGCGCCCCGCCCAGCGCTCCGGCGTCAGCGCGCACGACGTCACCAGCGCCACGCCCAGCTCCATGTAGCCCGAGCACAGCTAAGGTAAGCACAGGCAGCGCTAGTTACCGAGGCGGGTCCACACGGCCAGCACCTGCAGGCCGGCGGCGGCGCGCATGCGCGGGCGGTCGGGCCCGCGCCCCGCCCAGCGCTCCGGCGTCAGCGCGCACGACGTCACCAGCGCCACGCCCAGCTCCATGTAGCCCGAGCACAGCTAAGGTAAGCACAGGCAGCGCTAGTTACCGAGGCGGGTCCACACGGCCAGCACCTGCAGGCCGGCGGCGGCGCGCATGCGCGGGCGGTCGGGCCCGCGCCCCGCCCAGCGCTCCGGCGTCAGCGCGCACGACGTCACCAGCGCCACGCCCAGCTCCATGTAGCCCGAGCACAGCTAAGGTAAGCACAGGCAGCGCTAGTTACCGAGGCGGGTCCACACGGCCAGCACCTGCAGGCCGGCGGCGGCGCGCATGCGCGGGCGGTCGGGCCCGCGCCCCGCCCAGCGCTCCGGCGTCAGCGCGCACGACGTCACCAGCGCCACGCCCAGCTCCATGTAGCCCGAGCACAGCTAAGGTAAGCACAGGCAGCGCTAGTTACCGAGGCGGGTCCACACGGCCAGCACCTGCAGGCCGGCGGCGGCGCGCATGCGCGGGCGGTCGGGCCCGCGCCCCGCCCAGCGCTCCGGCGTCAGCGCGCACGACGTCACCAGCGCCACGCCCAGCTCCATGTAGCCCGAGCACAGCTAAGGTAAGCACAGGCAGCGCTAGTTACCGAGGCGGGTCCACACGGCCAGCACCTGCAGGCCGGCGGCGGCGCGCATGCGCGGGCGGTCGGGCCCGCGCCCCGCCCAGCGCTCCGGCGTCAGCGCGCACGACGTCACCAGCGCCACGCCCAGCTCCATGTAGCCCGAGCACAGCTAAGGTAAGCACAGGCAGCGCTAGTTACCGAGGCGGGTCCACACGGCCAGCACCTGCAGGCCGGCGGCGGCGCGCATGCGCGGGCGGTCGGGCCCGCGCCCCGCCCAGCGCTCCGGCGTCAGCGCGCACGACGTCACCAGCGCCACGCCCAGCTCCATGTAGCCCGAGCACAGCTAAGGTAAGCACAGGCAGCGCTAGTTACCGAGGCGGGTCCACACGGCCAGCACCTGCAGGCCGGCGGCGGCGCGCATGCGCGGGCGGTCGGGCCCGCGCCCCGCCCAGCGCTCCGGCGTCAGCGCGCACGACGTCACCAGCGCCACGCCCAGCTCCATGTAGCCCGAGCACAGCTAAGGTAAGCACAGGCAGCGCTAGTTACCGAGGCGGGTCCACACGGCCAGCACCTGCAGGCCGGCGGCGGCGCGCATGCGCGGGCGGTCGGGCCCGCGCCCCGCCCAGCGCTCCGGCGTCAGCGCGCACGACGTCACCAGCGCCACGCCCAGCTCCATGTAGCCCGAGCACAGCTAAGGTAAGCACAGGCAGCGCTAGTTACCGAGGCGGGTCCACACGGCCAGCACCTGCAGGCCGGCGGCGGCGCGCATGCGCGGGCGGTCGGGCCCGCGCCCCGCCCAGCGCTCCGGCGTCAGCGCGCACGACGTCACCAGCGCCACGCCCAGCTCCATGTAGCCCGAGCACAGCTAAGGTAAGCACAGGCAGCGCTAGTTACCGAGGCGGGTCCACACGGCCAGCACCTGCAGGCCGGCGGCGGCGCGCATGCGCGGGCGGTCGGGCCCGCGCCCCGCCCAGCGCTCCGGCGTCAGCGCGCACGACGTCACCAGCGCCACGCCCAGCTCCATGTAGCCCGAGCACAGCTAAGGTAAGCACAGGCAGCGCTAGTTACCGAGGCGGGTCCACACGGCCAGCACCTGCAGGCCGGCGGCGGCGCGCATGCGCGGGCGGTCGGGCCCGCGCCCCGCCCAGCGCTCCGGCGTCAGCGCGCACGACGTCACCAGCGCCACGCCCAGCTCCATGTAGCCCGACCATAGCTAAGGAGGCGCCATTGCTCATTTTACAGCCGTTAACCCATTCATTGACGCTGACGCCCCTCGGCGTCAGGCTTAGGGAAGCGTATCAGATGCTCGGCGATGAATGGGCGATCAGCATTTTATAAAAGTTGTAGAATATCGCCGTACAAAGACAAAGTCGTCGCCGTCGCAGTGATACATTCCGCTGGGGCCACAGAACAAAGAACAAGTAGAAGTGCGATAAGTCACATTCGCTAGGGAAACCGTTGTCGCCAAACTCTCACAACGACAGTTTACTCCTACTTTGAAATATTAGCAATCATTGTTAATGTAATTTGAACTTTCCATCCACAACATATTGCTAAAGATCCATTGTACTTGTGAACACATGTCCAGACTGACATCAGTTGTCTAAATAATAGTTTTGCCATGCAAAATGAACTCTACCGAGTGGGATTTAGGTTTAAGTGATTGAAATTTTAACTGATGACAGCGGAACATTAGATACAATCGGATTCTAGCAGAATCATGCTGCTACTCGAACTGACTGACGTTTATACACGCGATTTGCGCATAAAGGTGGCACGCTTGTCTCGTTCATATGCCACTTCTACGTTTTCTTTTTTCTATGGCTGTGTCACAGTTGCAAAGTTAAAATTTTCTGTACAACTCCGCTACCACTAGTTAATTTTACACAACTGCATGAAGACCATCGAAACAAGGATGCGATTTATGAGATGAATAGCGATTTAGTTTCTTTTTGCTAGATTTTTCATTACTGTAAAAGTCCAGTGACAGGAACGAGGAGATACCAGCATGTATTAGAACCCATTGTGGAACCATATCACAGTAAATGGCGCAGTGACATTACATTAATTTGACAAGAAATGATTATGACGTTTACTGTGAGAACGTTCTACCGCGGGTCAGGGATCAATTTGTTCGATAGTACAGATTAGATAAATTTGTAAGATACCAGATTTAAAGTCAAAATCCGCTCGACCATATACCATATCCATTGGGAGACGAGTTAAGTTGGACTTGCAAGGTTTATCCCAAAAATAACAAATATAGTTACATAAAATCTTACAGAAGATATCATTAATTATTACCTGAGAATCAAACTGTGGCGGCTCGTCGCCCAAAAACCTGTCCAGTAAAGGCTTGGCCAGATCCTGCAACGCAGACAGCAGCACCTTGCAGCTTTGCACTCTTAGTACCATCCAATCCGCAGGGAACACCTGTGAAATAATTGTCTCAATACATAAAAATAAACAAAGTTCAATATACACGGATCAATGACGTATTTGATGTCGAGTTTCTTCACGTTTGGTTATCTGTTAGAACACATCTCGACAAAAGACCACGCTCACGGTAATTTTGTATGAATAATTTACGTATTAAGAATATTTGTAAAACAAATTTCAGTTTTTAAACTTCCATAGTATCAACGTCATCAGCCTGACCAGTCCACTGTTGGACAGTGACCTGAGGGGCCTGAGGGACACGCCATTGTGCACGATCCTCGGGTACTCTCATCCAGCTCTCGCCAGCCAACTTGCGATGAACAATGTCCATATACGCATGCCCAATATTAGCAGACTAGAAACTTATTAAGCGTGCTCATTTCGGAAATGGGTGGATCAACAATTTCTTGCTGTTATTTTGTCCCATTAGTAGTACAGTTTGTTAGAAGAAATGTTGTGTCTTATTATACTAACTCAATTAGTAGATGACCAATTATGGAAGAGGCTTAAATGCACCGCAAAAATAAATGCTTGGCAAATTTTAAACCTGTAAACTTATGTTTAAAGTGTGAGTGAGGATAACATAACCATAGCAACGAGTGGCAAGAAAAAGTTGATCCACCCAAATACACCGTGTTTTTTTTATTTTCGATAACTTCGGCATATGACAAGGTGCATTCATAGAAACTAAGTGGTAGATTAGATTTTTAAATATTGCAAAACACGGTGTAAAAAGAACGAGTGCGTGTCTCCCTAGCTTCACAACAACCACAATCGGTCATTTTAACACACCCTTTTAAACCCTTTTACCCTTTCAAAACCAACGCTGCACACATGCAGACTGGTGTTTCCTAGTTTTAAATTTTAACTCACATCCTGTTCAATAAGATGCCTGAACACGAGGAACGCTCTCATGAGGAAGTCTTTCAGCGGCTTCCTGTCGTGCGGATGCGGCGCCAAGTGACTCCACAGGCGCTGGTAGTGCGCCGGCTTCAGCAGTTCCATGGCCCCCAGTAGCCCGGCTACCATCGATCCCTGCAACACAAGTAAATGACTAAGGTGTGTGCGTATGACTCATGCGTTTGTTTTTACAAGTTTCTATTTAACTTGGAACCTGGAAAGTTCTGACTCATTGTTAGTGGTTGGCTTGTCTTGAAATTTGATATTTCCGCAAAAACTAAGTTCCTTAATATCTTTGCTTTGAATCTTACAAATCAATGTTTCACTTTCAGTGGTCGGATTCACGAAGGTAAAGATAGAGCTTCGTTTAGTTGACGGTGCAAAAAATCAAGTAGATACCGTCAGCAAAAAAGCACGGGTTCAAATTCAACTGTTAACAAACAACTTTCTGAAATTGACAGTTTTGTGACTGAAACCCAAGCAAAAAGCACTAAGCAGAAACTTTACCACTATTTAAACTGTGTGAGCATTTTTAAAGTATCTTTTTCTTTATTCGTATACAAAAAGACACTCAATCTACTATCATGACATTAAAAAGTAAATATGTTATACTAGTAGTATCATATTAATCTATTTACCAGCACAGGTGAATTGCCCCCGATAAGATGCAGGACGGTCTCCACCAAAACATCGAGCGTATTCAAACACAAGACATCAACATCGGGGTCCAGTTCGTCTTCGTCGACAGGTTCGTCCGGGTCTTCCTTCCTCCACAGCAGCGAGACGAGCTCGCCGAGCATCTCCGCGCATTGCGACAGCTCGTCGCGACGCGCGAGGTGGACGCGTAAATGGTGGCACGCGGTCGTTAGGACTATGTTGCGGGCCTCTGGAATTTGGGAAATATAAAAAAAAAAGTTAGTTCGATAATTTGCATGTTTTTTTTAAGTAGCTACACTCTTGGCCGAGTGGTTGTGGTACTCGTGAACAGAAGCTCGTTTGAAAACAAGTAGCTCGAAAGCGTTTTTAAATATATACAAAACTACATGTCAAATTAATTTTTTGATCAGTTAACAAGGTTAGGTAGGTAATTAGAGTTGTAATTTTATATTTGTCTCCAAGCATTTTACACTTTTCACCTGAAATGATGAGATCGAATCCCTTGAACCGTACAGCCACCTTTTTTATATAAAAACATTGCCAAAAAAGGTGTGCCACCCCTGCACTACACTGTAACCGCTGCTTACCGGGATCCTGCCCCAGAGGCCCCTTGAGTATCTCCTGCGCGGCGGCGAGGCGAGCCTTGGCCAGCGCGGGCGCGGCGTTGGCGGCCGGCGCGTCCAGCATGGCGGCCGTCACGCGCGCCGCCTCCACGGGGCCCAGCGCCGACGCCACCTCCTTGGCCACGCTGGCCCATGACGTCATCAGAGCCACCTGTTGAGGAATGCTTGCTTGAGAACGATGACCTTTTCTCGAACCGTTTATCCGTATTTTCAAACCCTCTAAACATTGTCATAGTTGACACCAGAGAGCCCAAATTCACAGCATAAGATGTGGTTAGAAAACTTAATTAAAACACACCAAGTTTCGTTGATCTAGTTTTTACACTTTAGATTTTATTGATAACTAGCGACCCGCCCCGGCTTCGCACGGTATATTATGCATGTATTATACATATAAACCTTCCTCTTGAATCACTCTATCTATTAAAAAAACCGCATCAAAACCCGTTGTGTGGTTTTGAAGATATAAGCATACATCGGGACACGGGGACAGAAAAAGCGACTTTATTTTATACTATGTAGTGATATTGTACCTGAGCGGGCGCTAAATGATCTCTATGCGGATGCTGCGCCAAAGCCTTCAACGCATGCAGCGCAGCTCTGACGTCCCGCCTAAAGCTGTCCTCGTATTGGCCGCCGGTGGCGCGCGCGAACAGCCGCCGCGACCTGACAGCCAATCGGAACACGGCGCCGAGCGACCGCAGGCACTTGCGGATCGGCTCCTGGCCCTCAGCGCCGGCCGCCCATTCGGCGCAGTGCTGCACTGACGATAGCAGGCCCCTGGGGATGACAAAAAATTGACACTGTCAACTATAAAACTATATTATGCGACAGTATGTATGTCTAGCGTGGCGTCAAGTATATCAGAAGGCAAGCCGAAGGCAATTTAACTAGACTTTATTCTGCTCAATAAATGCCCAACTGCCTTAGAATAGGCAAGCCGGTGGGAATCGAGTTCTATGGACGCCACGCCACAGATGTTTAGTTACAATAGATATAAGAGACAGGTAAAGCAAAAAAAGAGCGAAATAGACAGACGAAATTATTTTCCATACACGCTATGGCCCTCTATGGAGCTAGTGATATTCTTATACACTAACAAACAACACTTATTTTTCTTGCAAAAGCACCAACAGCTGAATTTTTTTGGTCCGTCTCAGTTATGCAATACTCGAAAATTGCAAACAAACACACGCTATAACACAGACATCTGCTCCATTATTTTTTGAAACTTTAGAAGCGAAGTTGCCAATTTGGCCATATTCAGTATGCGTACGTACGGATTGCTGGGTACTTACTTGTAGACTAGGGCAGCCGAAAAATGCTCTTCTATGTAAACGTCCAACACAGGTTTGAAGTGCTGGAACCGACTCTCGTCCAGCAGACTGCAGATAGACACTAGCACCAAAAATACTGTACCGGAATGTGGAGTGCTGAAAAAAATAACAAGATATGTCTAAGCACTTTGAAGGCGAGATACTATACATTTTGTAGAAGAAAACTGTGGATTTTTTTACTAAAAAAAACGAAGTGCCGGACAGGATATGAACCGTTTTTTTAGAATCATTTCGTTTATAATAAATAAAATAAACAAATATCTTGGGACTAATTACACCAATTTACCCAGCCCCAAACTAAGCAAAGCTTGTACTATGGGTACCAGGCAACGGATAAACATACTTATATAATGGAGATAAATACATACATGACTCGGGCACCAACATTCGTATTCATCATACAACTGTCAGCCCCTACCGGGATTCGAACCCGGGACCTCTAGCTTCATAGTCAGGGTCACTAACCACTAGGCTATCCGGTCGTCAATGAAACTTGGCTTTCGCTAAGCAGGTGTACTGCTGTATAAATAAATAATAAACTGTAGATTATCTAATTTCGAACGTGTCTCATCAAATCAGAAGCCTCAGTCTAACGCGATTTTCTTTCTTTATCCTATACCGTTTAACAGAAAGAAACAGTGGGATTGTGATTGCGTTCGACAATATCGACAATATAGGCTCAAATTTCTATGGATCACCGCCACGACTTTATAAAAATTCATCGCTCGCGGAAAATCTATGCAGTAGCTACTTACGCTGCCACTGGTCCTGAAGAAATAAGCAAAAACTTTTTTGTTCGTCAGGTTATCAAGGCAATTTCTTTAGCAAGACCTCAGGAGAAAAAATCAAAGATATGGGATACAAAGTGCTGTTGGTGAACAGGTGAGTTGTTTTTTCATCGGGTTGGCGCCCAAGTGTAGTGGAGGGTCCCAAACGTTCCGATGAAGCCTGGTTCGGAACACTTGCTAACAAGACAATAGCGACAGCAAGGCGGCTCGGTAACAACTACAGCAAACTTCTCTTATCACTCTTGTGGTAGAGTATGTGGCTTTTGCTTTGGATGTTATAGAAAGAAGAGGATAACTCGTATGACATAGACGAAAAGGTCTATATATGTATATATATTTATTGTTTACCTATTGCCGTCTTCAGTTGAGAACAGAGCGAACAAAGCGTCAAGGACATCCCTCAGGAATTTGATCAGCTCCTCGCAGCTGAGGCCGTCACCCAAACGCAATACCCTCAGTAAAGTCTCCTGCACTTTCTCTGGTCTGGCGCGCCATTGCAATAAGGCTAGTAAATCCTCTGTGAAAAAAAATTAACAGTTATAAAATAAAATGATAATTAATTACATTACACATGTTTTATATGGGATATGGATTCGATGCAGTTTCATACATCATGATCGTAGATAGACTGGAGGTCAGGTCAGAAGGACTGAAAGACTAACCGACGGTCGAGTTTTTTTTATACTACAAGGAAAACGAGCAAGTGGGTCACCTGATGGTAAGTGAGCCCCACCACCCATGGACACCTGCAACACTCACGGGTTGCAGACGTGTTGCCAGCCTAAAGGGCTAAGGTAGAATAACGGTACCGAATTCCAGCTGTCTAACTCTCAACGCCGGAGCACAGCAGCGCAATCACTGCTGCTTGGCGGCAGGATTAGCAAGTAAGACGTTGTTATATTTATTATTATATATTACGCTATACTCTGGTTCTCAATCTGGGGGCACGGTAGTGTCACCACCAAAACAAAAAATAAACAAAAGGTACTTACTACCTACCTTTTCTCCAATCGTTTCGTCGTATTAAAACTTAGCTTACCGTTTTGTGTAAGTTTGGTTGAGCAGAGCAGTGTACTTATAGTGCAATTCTCCTTAGCACTTCTCTGGAAAGAGACTACGACTCCGTTTGTGGGCGCGCGCGCCGTGTCTGTACTGCATGAAGGCAGTTGGAGGTAGCTCGCTGATGCCAATCTGAAATTATGATATAATAGTGTTGATAATTAACAAATAATATTTACCTTGCTACTCCGCTACTTACGTGCAAGATAACCAAGCCTGTGTGAAATATGTTTTTCATGCAATCCTCCCTCCACATAAAACACATATAAATCCCACAAACTTAACTATCCCTTACACCGACGCGTTTCGATCCCTCTACGGGATCATTATCAAAGTTTGCATGGTTTGTATGTGTAACAGTAGTGTGGCCTGTAGGTATTGTTACCTTAGGCTCTGTCTACCCCGTAAGGTATAAAGACGTGATTTGTGTGTGTGCGTGTGTGTGTGTGCTAGCTGGGAAGCATCTCACTTGGTGGGATCGTCGCATTTGTAGACATATAGTTCATGAGCGCCGTCGCGAAGCGTCGCACCACTCGCTTCCATGAGTCTGGCGAACGCGAAACCAAAGAGCTTGCGCTCGTTCTTGTCGCGGGCTGAAACAAAGTTTTTAGATTACTGTAGTGAAACACAGATGCTTGGTCAAATACTGATTTATATAAAATCTACCTTCAATATTATTAGAAGTGTACAGTTTGACAACAAAAATAATGCTCCACGATGTACCTGCGCAGTAGACCAATTTTAGTAGCGCGGGAAATTACGATACACCAATGATAAAATAGAATTCTACGCGCGCTAAACTCTGGCGCTGTTATTGGTCGATCGATTTCGTACCAACATGGCGGCCGGGCCGTGCGCCAATGCCAATATAGATTATTTACACGTTCGGCTACCATCGGAAACTGGTCTGCGCTTCTCTGCGCAAACGAATACTGCCGATGCGCATTATATTTGTTGTCAAACTGTACCCACATCTAACTATTACACAACAATTACTACACATTGCATGGATTTTGCATTTATATTGATACAATTTTTCAGTCAATCCGACAGTTATGTTGGCCATACACCATCCTTCCTAATGTTCCATCGGCATGACGCTGCCGCTGTGTGGGAGCGGATTGACAGCTGCCACACTCCGTCCCACACACGGTCTGTTCTTACTGATCGGACAATAGGAAGAATGGTGTATGGCCAGCATTAGATGTGAATCAAATTTCACATGCCTTTATTATACACACAACCGGAATCGATGAAAGTAAATGAATGCTTTTAAAAAGATTTGAAAGGATCGCTATATCACCAGATCTTGTCTCCACACATTCATCTCCAGATAACCTTCTCTTGGTTCCTAAGAGCAGAGCTGGTGGTAAAGGAGGTAGCCACTGGCTTCACACCATAATAGGGTATTTCATATCACGATCACGAATCATGAATCATGGGACATACTTTTTATGAGCTGTCGAGACATACATAGGCATAGATAAATCACATCTTTATCCTTTAAGGGGTAGACATAGCCCAAGGTAACAAGACCTAAAGGCCACGTTTAGCATGATTGTAAGCGTATAGGTGGAAAGGGGAATTCTCCCATAGATTTGCAACAGCAAATTGTGACGTCACTTATTCGGAAACTGAATTAAATTGACTAACAATGTAAGTAAGTAAGTAAATGCTTTATTGTACAAATATAAAGAAACAGATACAATTCACAAAAAAAATAAAAATAACATTAATGTATGCACAAAGGCGAACTTATCACTATAAGGGATCTCTACCAGTTAACCTTTGAGTAGATGAGAGGAGCATTAAACGGGGGACCGACAAAGTGAGTTCCTATAAAAGTATATAATGTACACTACGTGTGTAAGTATGTATTCCTTTTGAGACTTAAATTTTAAGTGAATTGAAAGTCATTCAAGTTTTCTAGATTAAAATAAATTATTTTTTGGTCGTTGCCTTTTCCACAGACAGTTTTTCTTTCTGAGTAACTTTTTCAAGTATGATAAACGACTTACTGGAGCAGTGTCGGAACTCCATCCGAACGTGTGCGTGCGTGAAGGTCTCCAGAGGCACCGTGAGGCGCAGCTGCTCGCCCCACGCGGGGCTGTTGTTGTGGTACAGCACCAACGACTCGTAGAGAGTCGCGCCGCTGCCGCTGGCGCCCCACACGCAGTCCTGAACAAGGAAAACTCAGAATGTAACAAGTCGATTATGAGCCATAGTTCTTTTGTTTCATGTTATAAAACAGATCAGCAATCTTGACCTGTCTGGGATGTTAGTAAGAATTTTTTTATGAAATTAAGTTTTGTAACGGATCAAGCGAATTCGAGGCGCGAGGGAAGAGTCTCCATTTTAGCTTCAATAATAGTTTCCTATTCCTACCTAAATTACTTTACTAAAATTCGCATACTAAAAAGGTCACGTGCCAGTTAAAAAATTCCAAGGCCTACCCACCTGCTATGGGTAGTGTAAGGGTCACGGAATGACGAGGATCCGGGATCGATTCCCGGTCATAGCTTTACTTTTCAGATTTTTCTATATTCTAATTTTCAGTGTCGTTTAGAAATTTACTTTCCTATATCTGACTCTTATATTATTTTCCTCTAGAGGTCGCATTTCTCAACCGATTCTCGCAAAAAAAAATGTGTTCCCGAATGAGACTCACGATATCTACAGCTTAGAGAGCCACTAGTTAGTAAGTACAAAAATCTATAAAACAGAATAATGTTAAAAAACACTGAGGTGCAAGTCGGGATCGTAGAACAATAACATTTCGTATACATACATCTATAACTTGTCCAGTATTGTCATGCACAGTGACGGTGGCCAGCACGTTCTTGGCGGTGCTCTTGCCGCCGCGCTCGAACTCCGCCTTCTCCAGCGTGAGGTACAGGTCGTTGCGGACGTCCCCGGGCATGATGACGTCGGGGAAGCCCCGCTTGGCGGTGACGGTGGCTCCGGAGGTCACTGCCTCAGTGATGCTGCCCGCATTCGTCAAAAGCCTGAGGGCGACGACGATGCCTGTAAATAGAAACGACAGCTGTTGAGATGTGTACAATCGATCAAAGCAGGATCTTCTGTTCTAGCCGCAGTTGTCAGATGTATGATTATTGTTTACGCAAATATTACGATTGTATTGGAACCAAGTGTGCCAACTTTTTACTAATTACTGTGACGCCACCACCAAAATTTAGTGACGGGAAATTCGCACTGGGCCCGCGTAGGAACTATAGTTCAGCCCATTTAAAATTTTAACTATTATTTATTAGCGGAGCGTGTGTATAGGCTGGATGATGAAATGAATGGTCTGGGTCTGTTTGTATTTAGAACTTTAATAAGATTCTGGTGCACAACTGTATGTTAGTGAAATGAAATAATGGTAGGTATAAATCAATCAATCAATCATTTATTTGAACATGACTGCTTGTAACTATAAAGTATTCTTCATACTTTTTATACTCGCGACTTTGGAAATACTTACTCATTACCCACAATTCCTAAGCTTCCTGGAGTAAAGAAAAAACATAGAATGTATCAGTTGCTTCTCTTCCCGTGAATATGGTAAAAGCCCATCGAGGGAATGGGCGAAAATCTTATCCTCTTTCCACCTGTACGCCCACTATCATGCTAAACTAAGCATTTAGATCCATTACCGTCTACCCCACAAGGGATAAATACGTGATTTATGAATGTATGAGTAATTTCTAATTTAGAATAATAGAACTTCAGTAAACATTGATTACCGTAGTTGGGTTGTCCCGGTAGGATGTTACATTTATTCGTTTGTTTACGTATCAGCATGTCGTGTAGCTGATGAAAGTCTTTCTCTTCGCTTTGGTAAACCTGGAAACACAATTTATTGAAACATTTAATGGGTGCCTTTCGCGCTGATCCGGGAGAAAAGACGAACCATATTTTATTTCAGATTAAAAATCCATAATTATGTTATGTTAGTATCAGTGCTTACAAAACTAGTGTTAGTCAACATTAATAAATAACTAAGCGGGCTAGTCACTGACCCAGAGTGCAGTCAAGTATAGGTGGCCATAATTGCACAGAACGTACTAGCTATCTATCGGCGGAATGGAGGAAAATCTCAGGAATCATGTTACAGGCGATGCGGCTAGCAACCCAACGCTATTACGATTCCCCTTTTCGCTTATACGCCAACAATCATGCTCAACGCGGCCTTTAGGTATTTCTACCCTAGGTCCCGTCTACCTCGTAAGGGAAAAAGATGTACTTTAATATAAATGTATAAACGTCACTACTTAGCTTTTTATTGCCATGGACCCCTCAACAGAGCACCAGTCGACTTCGTTGATCCCCTGATAGCCACTATCCACCAACCTTAAACGTGTACTCCTTCTCGACGGCGGGCTGGTGCGGCTGGCGCAGGAAGTCGGCCAGCGGCAGCACGGCGGCGCCGAGCGGGCGGCGCGCCAGCGGGCCGCGGCGCTCCGCCGTGCCGCCGCCGCCCGCGCCCGCCCAGCGCCCCACGCGCACCACCCACGCCACCAGCCACAGCTCGCGGGACAGGTCCGTCGCCGACAGGTCCTGCGGGGGGGCAGGAGCCGTGTGAGAAGCCCGAGTGCTACCAACTTCCGCCCGAACTTTGTACAGCGCTCTTCTCAAACATCGTGAGGAAATTAAGACAACGGATCCTACTATAATATTATAAACGCGAAAGTTTGTAAGTATGGATGAATGGATGTTTGTTACTCTTTCAAGCCAGAACGGCTGTACAGATCTGGATTATAGTCTGGAATAACACATAGGCTACTTTTAATCCCAGAAAATTGCGTAATTCCTGCGGGATAGCGATAAACGAATTCTATGCAGACGAAGTTGCAGGCAACAGCTAGTAACAAATATTTTTTCTCAAAAATGTCCGGTAAAGTCGTCATTGTTAACTACATATCAGAACAGGAAGTTAATTGTTGCCGGTCAGTCCAAAATTAAAAAAAAAAAACATTACTGTCGCGCTAAACTCGACAGTAATGTTGCATACAAATTCCATTACTGTCTAGAGCAGCGGTTCTTAACCTTTTTGGCTGGCGACCCAAATTATAAATATTTTTGAAGTCCGCGACCCAAATTTTTTTGTAGTCATTGTAGTCATTTTTGAGTAGTCATGAGCCGGGAGATTCCAGGAGAGTGTGGAACCGTACCCGCGACCCATCCCAAAACCGCCCGCGACCCAAATTTGGGTCGCGACCCGAGGTTAAGAACCGCTGGTCTAGAGTGTCTAGTTATTAACTTTTTTAAAATGCAAATCACCATTATAAAAGAAAGGCACAAGACTTAAAACATCAAATTTTAATAAAAAAGCTAGTACGATAACGTGTTTATCTGTGTCTGAAATAGCTTTAGGTGTTCTGGATAGAAAAATACACTCTTCAAATGCCATTGATAGAAAAAGGCGGCAAAGCAAAACAATTTTCACTATTTTATTTTCATTTATTTTTGTTGTTGTTACCTATATTTTCGATTTTTGAGAAAAGCACTATACTTGCCTCGGCCAGAATAGCATTGCTGGCTTCGTATTATTAAACGGACTCGCAAGCTCGTCCGTTCAAACCAATACTCTGCCAGCAATTGCCTACTTCCTGGCCTAGACAGTAATGTACCATTACGTGTTTGAAACAAAAAGTTTTTTCGTAACAATTCGAGTTGAAAAGACAAGGAACACCAAGAAATAATTAATAGGGAAAAACGTTACGATTTGAGCATTATAATACCCACAAATAAACGAAACGGCATTACAAAATTTAATTTTTTTTTCAGCCTAGATTTAATGTGTGACAAGTCCTTACCCATATTTGGTAAAGAAAACCTGGTAACTAGGTAGGTAACGCTCTAAAGCAAGTTTTCCCGACAGACTACAGTATAGGTAATTTTTTATTTTTTATCGTGCTCCTTGATAATAGCAACACAAAATATTCAAAATTAGACGTATACATACTTAATATGTATTACCTTTATAACGAGCTTATAGGTACTCGACAGATTTATGTTATTCCCCATTCACAACTTTATTCTTACGTAAAATCGAACGTGGTTTTACCCTAGTGAGTCTGCGGTAAAGAAATCAACCTTTTAGAATACAAATGATTCATTCTAATAAAAATTATGCTCTTCTTTTCATAACCCTATTTACCTGTAGCCCGCGACATCGTGTGCGATGAATTTATTTATCGCTATCCCACGGAAACTATGATATTTCCGGCCACTATCGTATGTCTTTCCTCAGAACTCAAACTATCTCTAAATATTGTTAGTCTATATGTTTACGCGTGCTCAGCGAAACTGAGTTTTATTATAAACACGTTTTTTTACATCTATCTATATATACTATATATTATATATCTATATAAATAAAAATGAATTGCTGTTCGTTAGTCTCGCTAAAACTCGAGAACGGCTGAACCGATTTGTCTAATTTTAGCCTTGAAATATTTGTGGAAGCTCAGGGAAGGTTTAAATTTAAACAGTAAGAAAATATTGAAATTTAGAAGAAAAAAAAGGGAGCGAAGCCGCGGGCAACAGCTAGTAATAAATAATATTTTCTCCAATTACATCTAAACCAAATATCTCTATACCAACTATGTCCGTATCATTTATATCAATATCATTTCGCAGTTAGTCTTCAGATGGTTTCTTATCTGTGTAAGATGTCTGTTAAGACAGACAGATAAAATAGATAAAGTTACTTTCGCATTCATAATATTGGCATTACTAATACTATTTTTAAGAATAAGTAGGTAAGTATTAAGAATATCTATTTTTGAGTGTTATTAAAATCTAGGTATCCTGCTGCTGTCTGTGGTAGGATAGGTTTGAAAGGTATACTTAGGTATGTTGATACGATGACAATGCAATATAATACATAATATCCAAGTAGATGGCTATAGGAGCTTCCTCACTGAGAGCATTCTTACCCGAACATTTGTAAACGAGCAACCAATGTACCATTTCGGTCTTTGGAAAGAGACAATTACCGTTAGAGTTAATTAGAGCGAGACAACGTTCTACGAAGCTGAAATTGGCCCAGAAGACCAATGTGCATTCTCTATGGGCGGATACTGTAAGCTTTGTAACGCTCGGCTCAACGAATAATCGACGCCAAATGCTCATTACACGCGAATGCTCTCAGTGAGGACGCTTCTTACTAAATACAAAAAAGTTTAACACTTACCGCAAACAAAGTGCTGTTGGCGTGCAGCCTATCCACATAATTAGAGAAGCCGTCTCTCGCTATCCGGACTCTGAACCTCTCCGATAGTGGTTGGGCTCTTCTCGCGTCGTGTAGCCATAGCAACAGCTCGGCCTCGTCGCCGCCCGCCGTGTGGCCAAAGTCTCTCATGCTGCACATGAGGTGGTGGCTTTGTACGGTGGTGGTCCCGCTGGGGACGGATGTGTTTGTGAGGGTTCCGGAGTTGAAACTGCTGCCTGAGCCACCGGCGCGGCGGAGTGTGCCTCGCCACTGTAAAAAAAAAAAACAATTAGATGAATGAGAAGATTACATAGGTACATGTTCTTATAACGAAAGTTGAGGTTCCCTGTTCTATATTCGTTAGGGCAAGATATTGGCTCTCGAGTGTTGGATCTGCATAATTTGTTTAACCGTTCGCTTTGCTTACTGAAAGAAAAAGAGAAAAATGACGACGATGAAGACTAACGGAGATAAAGTTGTCTGATTTTTGGAAAAGGAACTTTTGCAGTCGAAACTTAATATTTAAAAGAATACTTTATATTTTAATATCATAATATCTTATTTTACATAACAAGCGCATCACATTATTAAAGGTCAACGCGTCTAGTTGGCAACCAGTCTAAAGATATCAAACACGCGGTCAGAATAATATGCACACTGCGCAATATCTTTGCAGAAATAGTTTTTGCTCGTAAGTCTTGAAAATTATCTTCTTATTTTAGTGTACCTTTACGATTTATGATACTCAAGATGTTTCTACCTAATTTCACATTGTGTAGCTCCAATGGCTTAGGCCGTGGGTTATGTCAGTAAAAGATGTAAGTATGCAAATCATAACGTTCCGTGTTCAAATTGCAGTACTTTACAACCTTTAAATTCAGATGAGTGGCTATGAACTCCAATGTTTCATGGAAATAATGCTTATTAACGCTAATAGTAACCGCATTCCTGCACATATTTACATCACGAACGTCCCAATAGAATCTTATTCGAAGCATACAGAGGAGACATACAAAATCTAGAATGCTACATTACGTTGTCAAATTGATTAAATTATTGAATTGGTCACGGGACGATCTCAACGCTAGTCGACAGACCGGACACGCAAAATATGAGGTCAGTTGATGATGATGACAGACAGAATCTTGGTTTTGTTTTGGACAATGATTTTGATAATTGGTGCTATACACACCTAATTTGTGAATACAAATTGCGTTAATCAAAAAGCAAATTAAGTAATCACTAAATACATGCAGGGTAACGTCCAAGGTTGACAGATGTTGTTTGACAATCATTAGTCAGTTCCAATGCTAGCCATGGAAATTATCATGTGTTCTAAAATTACACTAAGGCTGCTTTAATCTCATTGAGTGCACTTAGTTGTAGAAGAGAACGTATTCGAAATCATGACATATTATAAAACAAAGTCGCTTTTCGCAGTCTGTCCCCCTATGTATGCTTAGATCTTTAAAACTACGCAACGGATTTTGATGCGGTTTCACTACATAGTATAAAACAAAGTCACTTTCTCTGTCCCTATGTCCCTATGTCCCTATGTATGCTTATATCTTCAAAACTACACAACGGATTTTGATGCGGTTTTTTTAATAGATAGTGATTCAAGAGGAAGGTTTTTATGTATAATTCTACGCAGACGAAGTCGCGGGCAGAAGCTAGCTTTTGCCCGCGGCTTCGCACGCGTGAACCATGAGCGTTTCAAAGAAGCAAGCAATCAAGCAAGCGAGCAAGCGAACCTGCAAGCTTTCAAGCAAGCATGCAAGCATGTAAGTATGCAAGCAGGCATGCAAGCAGGCATGCAAGCAGCAGGCATGAAAGCAGGCAAGTAAGCATGCAAGCAAGCATGCAAGCAAGCATGCAAGCAAGCATGGAAGCAAGCGTGCAAGCAAGCACTCAGCGAGAATGCATGAACCTGAACATGAAGCAATCAAGCAAGCGAGCAACCAAACCTGCAAGCTTTCAAGCATGCATGCAAGCATGTAAGTATGCAAGCAGGCATGCAAGCAGGCATGCAAGCAGGCATGCAAGCAGGCATGCAAGCGAGCAAGCGAACCTGCAAGCTTTCAAGCAAGCATGCAAGCATGTAAGTATGCAAGCAGGCATGAAAGTAGGCAAGCAAGCATGCATGCAAGCAAGCATGCAAGCAAGCGTGCAAGCAAGCACTCAGCGAGAATGCATGAACCTGAACATGAAGTAATCAAGCAAGCGAGCAACCAAACCTGCAAGCTTTCAAGCATGCATGCAAGCATGTAAGTATGCAAGCAGGCATGCAAGCAGGCATGCAAACAGGCATGCAAGCGAGCAAGCGAACCTGCAAGCTTTCAAGCAAGCATGCAAGCATGTAAGTATGCAAGCAGGCATGCAAGCAGGCATGCAAGCAGGCATGAAAGCAGGCAAGCAAGCATGCAAGTAAGCATGCAAGCAAGCATGCAAGCAAGCATGCAAGCAAGCGTGCAAGCAAGCACTCAGCGAGAATGCATGAACCTGAACATGAAGCAATCAAGCAAGCGAGCAACCAAACCTGCAAGCTTTCAAGCATGCATGCAAGCATGTAAGTATGCAAGCAGGCATGCAAGCCTTCAAGCAAGCAGGCATGCAAACAGGCATGCAAGCAGGCATGCAAGCAGGCATGCAAGCAGGCATGCAAGCAGGCAAGCAAGCATGCAAGCAAGCGTGCAAGCAAGCATGCATGCAAGTAAGCACGCAAGCATGCAAGCAAGCCCCCGCATTGCCCCGCTGCCTTAATTTTTCTGAAACTGTAAATATTGCAGGATTTTTATAAAACAAACCTAACCTAACCTATAGGGCTGTCCTAAAATATACCCTAAATAGCTTTTGCCCGCGACTTCGTACGCGCTAAGGTGTAAAACGAAAAAATAAGTTTTTTCCCGTTCCCGTGGAAATTATGGTGAGTGCTTTTGAAGTACACTTAAAGCCTTTAAGGCTAGGTAGGCCAACAGATGCCGCGTTTTAGAGATTTTAAAAACCATCTCAGACGTAGAAAATAGGGTTTAAAAATCGGAAAAAAATATATGTATTACTTAAGGATCTAGTAAAGGGAAAGTCGTATTCCGTTACACGATCTAATGAACTTCGCTCGATAGAAAAAAATCCCAAAGTTACCTCTGTTCGTAAAGCATTTTCAATACTATGACTAAACTATTGACATTTTAAATTAAAAATTTGTACTAAACTAAAGCCATTAAATATTTGTAGGGAAATTCGCTGAGTTTGAATAGATAAAATTATTATCTTAATTACTATGTTTAAATACCTACAAAATGCGCGAGTGCGGAGGCTCGGCAAGCCGAATCAGTCGCGCGCTGGCGCTTGCGGACGACGGACCTGTGTCAATTTTATCCGCGACAGTTTCGTGCACCAAAGACGCAGTTTTTGACGAATTTGTGTAATACTTGAACGTTATTTATAATGGCCAATAAAAAACGCATACGAAAAGAGTCGCGCAAAGCCATAAGAATGACAAATAAAAAGAATGCACTCCAAAGACATGTGACGGAGTAAGTAAATATTTATATAATTTTGTCGACAACATATCGAAATTGAATAAGTTAATTTATATTTCATTTTATTTCCATTTCTGATTGGTAGATAATTTATAAAAACATTAGGCTTAAAATTACGGTCATAGTGCCATAGTATAAAAATACTACGATTTTTGACAATGCATATTTTGTCTATACCTATCGGTACCTCTGCCTGCCGTTTGAAAACGTAAAGTAACTATGTAAGTAAATATAATTACTCCATTTTATTTTATTTTTATTTATTTTACGTATTTAGGGTGAGGTTGGGTACAAATGTCTTACGAAATTAGTTATTGAGATAAAATTATACAACTTCCACTATAAAATAATTAACATGTGCTTGCTTGATTTTCAGGCAAATGAATATTGTAACAAGTAGTAACATGGCTGACTTGTCCGAAAACTCTTTTATAACATTGGACCCTGTCGAGACACAAGAAACTGTATCTTTTACCTAAGTATCACATTTTGTACGAACGAAACGATTTAAGCCAGGAACTCCAGAAAAAAAGTTCTGGATTAAATGAGATTTTATGCTACGCATAGAATAAAATTGAAAATAACCATATTTATTCCGGTGTTTCCGGTGTAGTAAAATGACTTAAATACTCACCAAAATGAAATAACACCGGAATGACATCAAATGTAGCTTCACTTTATTATTATGAAATGGTTCCGTAGCATAATTTCTAAAATCAAACACTGAACTTATTTTATTGTACCACAGCTCATGTTCTTAGATAAAATTTACGCTTGTAGGCCATCAGGGGGCGCTACAAAAAGGGTTTAAAAAAATTGATTTCCGTACCCAAAGGGCAAAAACAGGACCCTATTACTAAGACCACTGTTCGTCTGTCTGTCTGTCACCAGGATGAATCTCATGAACTGTGAATACCGTGATAGTTGATTTTCACATACGATGTAGGATAAATGCAGCTACACAATAAATACTAAAGACAGAATTATTTTTATGTTTGTCTGTCTATGTAAGGTATTGTCATTCTTACCTGTCCTATTTGGTAAACAAAATTCTTACCTCAAAGCGTCTCCTTTTTGTAATTTTTTTACTATTTCATCGTAAATAAAGGAACTGAAGATAAAAAATCAGCAAAATTACATACTACATATATTTGTACAAAATATTACCTCAGGTTTATTAATTACATAATAAATCCTGTACAATACTTGAAAGCGTAGTGTATTGCTATCAAGTATTGAAAACATGACACATATTGTTATGGGAGGGGGCGGCGAGTTCAAGTATTACGTAAGCGCCTGAGGGGGGGCGGGGAGGGTCTTTGCTTTGCTTATTTTTGATGACATGGTGGGTGGGGGTTCGATATCGTGATTACGTCAGCAGTTATTATATACTTTTTTACACAAATGGCAACCCCCTAATTTATGAAAAACGGATTACATTAAAAGAATAACCGGTACCAAATTTTCGCTCTTAGGACTATTAAAATGCTACTTACTTAAGGTCTGTCTGTATTTTTTCTAAATAAAAGACGTGCTTATGGAACCCTGTTTATTACTTTAATTCCGGTGGTCTAAATTTCCTTCCAGTGGGCTGATATTGTCATCCCAGTGTATATTTATCATTCCGCTGTAAGGTATCATTCATTCCGGTGTACATTTATATAGCCTTATCACCTTCTGAGCCACAATCATATTTGCGGCTAGGTACAAGCACACGACTAATAAATCTTGATGATTTTTGAGATTATAATAATATTTTTTATTTATAGTTTTATTTGTTACCCTTTATCCTTTTTTGCCAATAAGACTGAAATAAACAACCCAAATATACCGGGTATATTTAACACCATGACGAGGACTGAAACGATATATGGGTCAATTGCCCAAGCAGCACATTTTGATGGCAAGACTGAAAACGCAGGTGCAGAAGGCTTTGATAATGTAGAACTATTTTTTTTAGGAAACAGCCCCCTATTGTCTATCTCGGGCAACAGCTAAAATTAAAATATTATGTTATTTAATCATTTAAAAAATATATTTAGACCAAATTTCTCCTCGAGGCGCGTTGTCCCGGAGCCGGTTTTAGTTACAAAATGCCAGATAAGTCGAACACGATACGTGGCAACAAAAAAAAATTACCTTTGTTTTATTACCTCATTGATTTTTACCTCATTTGTAAACCTCTGAATATGTACATATACATTTGTCCGGAGACACGCTCTCATTCCGCGGGCAAATTTTGGGAACGATTTATTTGCCGATTTATTTGTAAAAATCAGGCGATGTGCTTTTTTGTTACCTGTTCATATGGTAATAACACAAAGGTAATTTCTTTTTTGTCACGCATAATATTCGATTTATCCGGCATTTTATAACAAACCGGCTCCGGGACAACCCACCTCGATGAGAAATATGGTCTAAATATATTTTTTTAAATGATTAAATAACATAATATTTTAATTTTAGCTGTTGGCCGAGGTAGATAATAAGGGGCTGTTTCATAAAAAAAATGTTCTACATTATAAAAGCCTTTTGCACCTGCGTTTTCAGTCTTGCCATCAAAATTTACTGCTTTAGAACGTCAAATTTACATTTACGTCAAATTTCCAACTGGCTATGACATGGGTACCTTCAAGAGGCGAGTGTACCATTTCTTGCAAGGCCGGCAACGCGCTAGCAGTCCCATTGGTGCTGTAGTTGTCCATGGGCGGCGGTGATCACTTACCATCAGGTGCACCGCATGCCCGTTTGTCGGTTATAATATTTAAAAAAAAAAAAAAAAAAATGAAAGCCCGACATATCCATATTTTACAAGTGTCGAAAATAAGGAAAACATCGCTTCTTGCTCCAGAAAATTAACCTTTGAAGAGCTATAACTACGGTGTGTGCTGTTAATGATGTGATTGATAAAAAGACGGTCTATTGTTACCACTATGTGTTACTATTTACATTAAATGAATATCAAATGAAGCATTTCTTTTAATTAATCAAAAGTTATAGTACCTATTTTATAATTTTCGGAAAGCTCCGGCATTTACTTCAACCAGAATACGGCTACGAACAGAATAAGGCCATGCGCGGGGCGCCCCGCATGCGCCTCCACCGCATGTCTGCTTCACCCCCGCAAATACCTAAAATTCGTCTACAAGCGCGCCTTAAAGAAACACACGTTATAAATGTTAAGTCTCTTTCTTCCGCTGTTTCGTCTGGAAACGTAAAATCCCGTTTTTTCTCGTCCCTGTGGGCGTTTCGGAAAATCCTTTCTTAGTGTTCCCCTACACTCCCGAATAAACCTACGTGACAAATTTCAACTTTCCCCCGCTCCCCGAACTGAATATATAAATCCCGTTTTTTTCCTTATCCCGTGGGAATGCAAGCATGTAAGTATGCAAGCAGGCATGCAAGCAGGCATGCAAGCAGGCAAGCAAGCATGCAAGCAAGCGTGCAAGCAAGCACGCAAGCATCCATGCATGCAAGTAAGCACGCAAGCATGCATGCAAGCAAGCATGCAAGCATGCATGAAAGCAAGTATGCAATCAAGCATGCAAAGCAGGGACTCAAGCAAACATGCAAGCAAGCCCCCGCATTGCCCCGCTGCCTTAATTTTTCTGAAAGTAAATATTGCAGGATTTTTATAAAACAAACCCAACCTAACCTATAGAGCTATCTTAAAATATATCCTAAATAGCTTTATCTAGCTTTATCTTTATCGCTATCCCGCAGAAATTACGCAATTTTCCGGAATAAGAAAGAAATAAATTAGCCATGTGTTATTCCAGATTATAATCTATCTATGTTCCAAATTTCATCCAGATCTGTCCGGCCGTTCTGGCGTGAAAGAGTAACAAATATCCAAACATCCATACAAACTTTCACATTTATAATATTAGTAGGACATATTTTACTAATTTTACTAATAATTTGATTTCTTACCTGCAATCACAAATCTCAACGTAATAGTAGTAATAGTACCCACTTAGTAGTAATATATTCATCACCATCATCATCATCATATATCCCTCGGGAACCGTTCATTTTTCCGGAATAAAAAGTAGCCTATGTGTTATTCCAGACTATAATCTATCTATGTTCCAAATTTCATCCAGATCTGTCCAGCCGTTCTGGCGTGAAAGAGTAACAAACATCCAAACTCACAAACTTTCACATTTATAATATTAGTAGGATTCTACGCAGACGAAGTCGCGGGCAGAAGCTAGTTTTTAATAAACGAATGATGAATTCGCGCCCAGAAGCTAGTAGTGTCAAAACCAGTGCCCATAAACCAAACCAGCCAGCCTAGCGGCATGACCCACTTACTGCTTGATAAATTTACAAACCAGGAGGTTACCATGACGTCTTATTGCGACTCAATTCTAACTCAGTTAAGGTGCGCTCGCTGTCAGATTCATACTAAAAATGACAGCTAAAACCTGAACTGAGTCGGAATTGAATCGCATTAAGACTTCATGGCAAGGCCCCAGGGAACCAAGGGCGTGCAGTGGGTTCTGACAGAGGGTAGGCATATAGACAACAAAACCCGTATTGGTACGAAGCGTGGCGGGCACATTTACGTATGCTTACAAGCACTGCTTATATGCCTGTAAGGGATGAACGCGTCTGCAGGGAACTACTTGTACAGTCGAACCATTCGATTCCTGGCCCACCGTAGAACGTTCTCACAGTAACGTCACATAATTTTCCTTGTCAATTCAATGTAAAGTCACTACGGCATTTATTGTAAAAGTGTTCCACGTTGGGTCTGGAATCAATTTGTTTGATGGCGCATGGGTTAGTACCATACGTACCATCACTGGTATGTCTTAACCGAGGCCCACATCACCGGCTCGGCTGTGCCTTTGAGATTCTGATACATTGATAGAATTTTGGCTAAAATCCTACTAATATTACTGACTGGAAGAGATCCCTTAAAGGGATAAGTCCGCCTTTGCGCATGTATCTCAGTGTTTGTCAATTGTATTTCTCTTGTTTATTTTGCACAATAAAGAGTTTACATACATACATACATACATATTACATATAAATGTGAAAGTTTGTGAGAATGTTCGGATGTTTGTTACTCTTTCACGCCAGAACGGCTGGACAGATCTGGATGAAATTTGGAACATAGATAGATTATAGTCTGGAATAACACACAGGCTACTTTTTATTTCGGAAAATTGCGTAATTCCCGCGGGATAGCGATAAACGAATTCTATGCAGACGAAGTTGCGGGCAACAGCTAGTGGTACATAATTTTATATGACTATGTTACGCTGGTCTGGGAGCAAAGGAAAAACATAGAACGTACCAGCTGCTTCTCATCCCGTGCAAAATGGGCAAAAATCTTAGGAATCATATTATAGGCGATGCGGCTAGCAAACCCATAACTATTTTGACTCCCCTTTCCACCTATATGCCCACAATCATGCTAAACGTGTGTGTGTGTGTGTACTAACTGCAGCAGCCCGTTCAGCGCTTTCCACATGCACTCTGTAGAGCTCGACCAAGCTCATGTCCTCTGGTTCCACGGCCGCCGCACCACGCCGTGGCACCAGCTCCAGACCCAGCTTTCTGAAACATAACTATAGGTCAGTATTTTGGAGATATCAGCTATTTACCTGGGTAATGCCACAAGGGATTAAAAAAATTCGCAAAATCTTCTGCTTAAGTCACCAAGATAGAGAAAAGCAATTTATGCAAAGAAGAGCTATCAATGTTTAAAAACCACCAAATAATAAATAAAAACTAATTTCTAGCGCAGAGCGCAACATTTAAAATTTAAAAATACACCAACGTCTACATAAATTATTAGTGTCAAATATGCTAAGTATTCTAACTCGATGAACTGACGCGTTTGTTTTCAAAAATTACCATGATTTATTTTCCGCAACAGGTTGTTATTATTTTATCCCAGGAAGGAAGTACTTACAAGTTGTTATTTGATTTATATTTCAATTTATGTACACGCACTGGGTAAAGCCAAATGCGCTTTAATATACCTAATTGAGGAAAAATAATTAAAGTCGGACACATAATTGTACACTCGGGTTTTGTAAGCGACTTTATTTATCCATAAACCGCTTCCTTCAAAGCTAAATGGTCTACAAGTTGCGTAACGCAATCATTGCCTACATGTCAATCACTACATAGTATAAAACAAAGTCGCTTTCCGCTGTCTGTGCCTATGTATGCTTAGATCTCTAAAACTACGCAGTGGATAGTGATTCAAGAGGAAGGTTTATATGTATAATTCTACGCAGACGAAGTCGCGGGCAGAAGCGACTAGGTAATAAAACTCCTTCGATTCATTTCGCATGTCTGTAATAATGTTCTGCGCTGGATTTAATACACGTATAGACATTCTTAACTACGAACAGTATTCAAATACCAAATTGATATGCAAAAGAGGCCGTCGCGTCGTTGTTCTTTGTAAAAAAAACCGCAATGTAACCTGTCTACGAAAAGGTACTGGTGAGCGTGTAATGAATCACTCGATAAAGTCTCGAAGAATTATTAAACCGGATACCGCTCAAGAGGTTGCGCCGATAAAAAAAGAGAGGGTAAATATTTAAACACCACGCTGTTAGCTTCATCTCGTCAGCCTGCGCATGAATCTATGCCATCGTGAACACCAAGCCGTTAATTCGCGTAATAAAATGCATCGTCATCATATACCTAAGTACTAAAAGAGTACCTAATATAACGATTGGTAGACCGAGGCAAGTGCTAGAACTAATAACATCTTTGGGTTTTTGAGAGAGAGACTCAGTTTTTTCTAAGCAACAGGTTGGCCAATCCACAATTTTTAGACTAAAATGATAATAAACAAACAAGATTTTGGGGAGACAGTAAACCAACAATGGGAACAACAGCTTGCATTTCTTACTATATATATGCATAATGGAAAATAATTCTTGAATGAGTAAGATACGTACGTGACTATTCGCACCACTACAATTTTTATTTTGCGAATCACAGCAAAATGACTGCGACTCTGGCATGTGGGAGGCAGCCAAACAAGGTAAAAGGACCACTATTAAGTGCACAATATTCTTAGGGAAGCTCAACTAAAATATTAGGTATGGTCATTATAAAATTATCTATTATTTTGCCTTTGTGCATGTACCTCAGTGTTTGTCAACTATATTTGCCTTATGTTTATTTTGCACAATAAAGAGTTTACATATATAATTCAACTTAATAATATTTTTGCGTACTATTTCTTGTCGGAACGAGAAATATTCTAATCTGTGGTAATCTTCCTGTCCATCCTAGCACAAAAAGACAACGCTCCTAAAATTGCCAAGTAATTTGTATAAGAAAAACTATTCTAAAGGTTAAATGAGAGAATAATCGGTCACGTAACCGTTGCAGCCGAGCTTTCAATCAAGCCACGTATTGGTTAACTCACCAATCATCTTGTGGACTCAACTTTCAAAAGCTGACTGTTCACCAATGAGATAGAGTTCACTCTCGCATAAATTCGTGAAGCTTTCGAGAGAACGAATGAACAAGCTAATATCAATCCTGGGTCGTGGTTATAAGCTGAAATTTGCTTGAGCTTATTTGTGAGTTAGTGTTTCGTGTGAAACGTGGAATTATTAAAAGTGATGTGATTTCGAGAAATGCTGATAAAATAGTCAATTAGCCAATTGGCTTGTCAACTTCGTGATTTGGGGTACAAATAATTTTAAATAACATCTCACATTAACTTTATGCAGAATCTATAAAATGACAACATTCGTATGCACCGGAAGACGTTACATTTCCTAGTCATCTGATACATTTACTTACTAAGCTAAGTTGTGAATACGTACATTTAGAGTTACGACGCCTACTTTCTAATACTTTCGATGGGATAAAAAATTGCTTGCGATATTCCAAGTAAATTCTACGCAAATTTGCACATAATTTACTGTAGGTATTTAAGGAGCAGTTGCAGCCTCGCGAATCATCGCAACAGCGAGTGTGTGAGGACTAAATTGACGCTGTTAAGATTAATAAATCATTTCTGTAATCAAGGCGGTCAACCCAATGAATGAAGTCACGCGCTTCAAAAACAACGACACTAAATAATTAAACAACTGAATTCTCACTGACAAATATAAGAAAATGTTTAAACATGTCAAGAGTCATTGACCCTATCCAGAATCATCGTGCTAATAAGCAGGTACTGCATATATTTAAGCAAGCTAATGAGCAAGAAAAAATTCTGTGAACACTAGACGCTAGCGATTATAGCAAATATTTACTAATTTACTTGCTCAAGTAACCAAGCCAGAGGATCCATGCAAATAATGTCAGCAGTCTTTGCCTTTCCCTTGCTAGCTAAATTAAATTAGAATTGAATTTAAGATAATACTCAATTCTAGGAGGCTTGTCCCCAGCAAGTAAGAGGTCATGATGTTGACTTAATGTGATGCAATAATCTTATAATTGATTATTATGTAGACATAATATAAAGGGTCACTGAATAGTGAAATGGTTAAATTATTATTATAAATTCCCAAGCCGAATCGTCGCCGACATCGGCAGGTAAAATCAATAACTTAAGATTCTCTGAAGAAACTTTTTAATAGTAGCGTCCTTATAGCGCTATTAATACAAGCAGTTTAGCAATGACTAACTACCGCACACAGGGTCATCAAAATCCGTATGGTTTTGGAGTCACGACCGCGTACCGGAAGGCAAAATATTGGGCGTCCCGCAAGATGGACGGACGAACTAGTAAAGATCGCGGGTAACAGCCTAATACCTACAAAGCGTCGCGAAAATCTCTGGGATAGGTCTAAGTCCAGCAGATAGCCTCTACTGGGTGGTATAATGATGGCGAAGACAAAAGTACTTACTTACTTAGTACACATAAATACGTGAGCATGACTGTAAGTACGTTAATCAACTACCTAGGTAGATAAATACATGTTTTAACTTAGTCACGAATTACTTAAAATTAAAAATAACGCGAGATGTTTCATGGCAGGTAATTCAGGTGGAGGCAATTCTGATTTTTTTACGATCTTCTGTGATCATAATCTCGGGTAGATAAATCATCTAAATCACCATTAACAGAACCAAGTTAGTGACTCTGAATATATGACTAATATTAAGGTGCTTTTAAGGCTAATTGTCGAGTGGTATGGGTCCGATCGGCGTGCAACGGAAAGGTCGCCAAACCAGTTAGTCGAGCGACACTGGGAGATGTCTGGCAAACTTGCGGTATGCTTGCCACCCAATATCTGAGCCGGTATAGATTTTAGGTTATACAGATACCTACACAAGTTCAGACAGGTTCCATGCTGGTCTGTGAGCAAAGAAAAAACATAGAATGTAGGTACTTTTCCCGCGCAGATGGTACAAGTCCATCAAGGGAATGGGCGAAAAATTTTAGGTCATCACTGTTTTGATTCTCCTATCCGCTTATACCCCACAATCATGTTAAACGTGGGCTTTAGGTCTTGTTAACACAGACTCTGTCTACCTCGCAAGGGATAAAGACGTGATTTATATCTGTATGTACTTATGTACACAAGTTCAACTAAGATAGTTAAATTGCATGCCAAGTAAAATGCGATCCGTGTCATCATTTTGTACATACCCAAATTTATCATAATGGCTGTTCAAAATTTGATCAAACTTGCTTTGCTGTTGCTGCTTTGCTGTTTTGAAAATGCTTTGAAAATAATGGCATATTGAACAATCTGGAATGAGGATAACGCAACTGAAATGATTAAAAAATTATTCGGCAGACAGCTTTTTTACTTAGCAGTGACTATCTGGGCTGTTATGATTACTACCTACCTCAGAGCCACAGAAAGCACGCACAGACTTTGAATTGGAAATTATAACTTGAATATCTTCATCGATATTCTTTGTCGGGGCAACAAATGGACTGCATTAAATTGAAAATACATTTAATTACAATTAAATTAGTGCTCATGTTTAACGTTAACGATGTTCGTCGCTTGTTAGCCTTGCATCTAAGTACTCAAGAATACATAAGGCATTCTTTCAAATTAATCATGTAATTACGAATCAAAAGAAACACTACTCTTTGCAAAGTCGCTTTATATTCACCTACTTTTTACACTAAATACGCTGAAAATCTGATGATTCAGAAGTAGTGTTAAAAATGTAAGAAAAAAGGACAGTACCTACCAATGTAGGCGTAGGTACGTGTCCCGTGAAAATGATTCATCGGAGATGCATTGCAGAAAAAAGGACAAAGTAGAGGAGAACAACGAAAACAAAACACGCTAATCGTTGGCTCTGCTAGGTTTGAATTTCAACTTTGTGCTCAGGTACTTTTCAAAATAATAAATCAAAACTAGAAAACTTTTTTAAGCTAATGAGACTGGATGCCTTAGACGGAATAAATTAGGCATTTAAAGCCCGATAGCCAATTCTGGTCTGTCCAGTTTTTGCTAAACGCGTATTGACACAGGTATCAAGTTCTACCAAAATATTGATTTTTATTCGAGCTTACGCCTCTAGAGCTCTTTGGCTTGTGTAAAAAGAACAAGCAGAGTATAATGGAATTTGTAACACTTGTTTATTACACAAAGGGACAAGGTGAGCCAGTTGCAAGCATTGCACCGAGCTCTCAAAGTGATAAAATGAGATTATTGCGGATCGCAGTCTCATTTCATAAATCTCAGTGCAGGACCATATAGTGGAAACTGTTTAAATAAGTTATCTACACTACTTTATATTACAAAGAGGAAAGATTTGTATTTTTGTATTTAGTAACGAATTAACTCAAAAACTACCATGGACCGATTTAATTTTTTTGTAGCATTAGAACGCTGAGTAGGTTACATATTTTATATATCTATAGAACGGGAATCTTTTTAAATTATGGATTATTTCATCAGCTTTTTTTTACTTAGTGTAATTTTAGTGGCAGATGGATAAATGTACTGTTGGAAAAGTCCGACGTCCAAGTATTAAAATGACCGCAGTTTGTTTGCGACGATTCAGAAAATCTCGACCTGTTCTTGAACTCTGGGCTGACTGACTGATGCTCTTACAAACTCACACATCACACATAAGACATGACAGGTAAAATAAATGAAATAAAAATTTATTTCATATCATAAAGTAATGTGCATTTAACCGTATAATACAATCAAAAGAAGTTTTTTTTTGTAATCCCTATTTTTTATCGTCATTTTTACGATTTTCTAAATTCTAATCAACATGATGATCTTATATATCACGACACGTAAGATAAGAAGCCAAACAGTTCGTAAAGACAATCAATAGCCCCGGGCAATTACAAGTCGTTAAAACCGGTAATCATAGTCTCATCTAAAAAATGGCATAATGAAACTTCCGACATATTGCTCGTGGAGAAAACGCATGAGTACGGTGCGCAGCAACGCGGCCCGACGCTCGACAGAACTGGTTCACTAAGAGCTACCGACTACTGTTCACTCGGTTGAGGTTTAGACAGAGACAGCAGCAATAGACTCGGCCGTGTACCGCGCGCGCGATAGAGACGGGTATAGCTGCGCATACGCAGCTCCGCAAGTTCGGTAGTGAAAAGGCAGGAGGCCGACCGATTGCACTGAACCCACCAGTCAGTGTCCCGACCCGTAAGCAGCTGGTGTGCGCTGCCAGCCGCGCGCAGCCACCCGTTTTACTCAATACAATTTTAAACATTTCACTATGAAAAGCTACGAATCTAATCAATCAGTGTTAAATTAATGTGTTAACGTGCTATTTAAATCACATGTGAGACAGTATTATAGTGTTGTGGTTAGAGACTAAGCGTGAAATCGTAAAGTTTTGAGAAACCGGAGGTGGCGCTAGAAAAATAACTGTTAGGTTTAAAACAGGTAAGTTGTGTCACAAAAGCTTGGTTTTAGGAACGGATCGAGACGCGGAGCTCCTGTCTTCGATGCGAGGAATGCAGTTTGACAGCATAATGGACATATGCGGGAACAAAAGCCTTGTGCATAGTCATCCCTGGTCTTTTTTTTCGCTCGCTTTCTTGTTTGAAGAATGTTATACAAGTAATAAGAAACAGATACGTGGTGTTTATAAGCTGATAGTGATGGTGATATGAAATGGACAGTCTGACGTGTCAGGATGAATTTCACGCAGGTAGCGGCGCTGTCCCCATTTACCTGAGGGCCGTGCGAAGGGGAAGGGACGCAGTTCCCTTTACTGGGAATATTTGTTTGTATAGAATGGACAAAGCATTTCGAGGTAAAGTAATAAATGTATTTAAACAACACCCGGCGGAGGAAAGCTTGCTTTTAAGTACTAAAGTACTTTTGTGTATACGAATTGGTACGATCATGGAAAATTCGTCCACATGTTTTGTAATAGGTACTCGATTGCTTGATTTTGTGGTAGCACGTGAATTGTCACGCTCTACGGCTCTTCATTGAAGATGTTCCGGCCAAGGACAGGCTAAATAACGCATAAACTGGTCAATGCTCACTACCTGTTACATGGGCAACCCGGATATAGGCAATTTAGAATTGATGGGCTCTGGGGGCAAAATCGTCGACGGCTAGAAAACAATAATATGACATAGATAAAATAAACAGGCCACATGCCAGTAAGTCTTATCTTTAGAAGTAGGTTCTATTTGATGTACATACTCTAATTAGCACAATAAAATGAGTATTTATCATGATTTCGAGATTAATCATTTACAAGCCAGTTTATATGTCAAGGCGAAAACCACGAGCACCCATAGCCGCTCATTCTCGGAATAATATACCAGGATAAAGCTTAAGGTAACTATCTGATGTTTAATATTATTCTGAAAACCTGCATTCTAAACGGAGAAGTATTTAAATTTCAAATCACGACATGCGAGAGTGGAGTAGGAATTCGTTTCCCAGCGCGGTGTGCGAGATTCTCAGCGTTCTGGACAAAAGCTTCTTTAACAGGTCACAGTCATTGGACTCATGTCACGGAGCGTGCACCACGCCACCTGCATAACCAATTATGCCGGGGCGCCTATAATACCTCGTTAAAAAATTTACAACCTTTTTACCCACAAATTCGCAGTACGTTTAGTATTCAACCAGAATACGTCTCACGGTATTTGTACTTCATTTCGTGCGGGTCTCATCGATAAAGTTTTAAGTGTAAGCCGATAAGAACCGCTCATACCAAAAGCAACACACGCGATATCAATTAGCCCGCATGTTCCACAATGCGCGTGTTTGTTTTCGACCTCAAGCTACATCTTTGACCTTTATGATAACTAACATGTATCTCAATGCGTGATTTTTAAATTTCAATTCATGTTGTATTATCGATCTATCGGAGCAGCCTTAAAAATGTATTTCATCATTGACTGACTGCCCAACCGCTGCATACGACACCCAAGCTCCACCGAGCCAACGGAACCGCAGAGTACTTTATCCATCGTTTCCGTATAGCTCCATATACGTAAGCCCGTGACGAGAAACAGGCGTATTCCAAACGTAACGCGCGACGCAACGGATGTTACGCTCATTTATAATCGATATCAGGATAGCTTATCTCGTGGACGAGTATGAAACGCGCCCATTGAACAGTTCCAACGGTTCCCATGCGAAGCAGCGTGAGATATTGGAAGCACGTGATTGTTCTACGAGGTAAACAATGCGGGTGTAACCGGAAAGCCGTTCGCTGTCTACGCGACCACCAGAGTTAATTACAATCGACGTCACCGCCTGCGACCCCAACAGCCGTAGCGTCACAATGCCGCAGGCGTGATCGGAGTTACACATAAATTTCATAAGAAACGTCAGGTCTCCATTCATTTGGAACGCGCAAATCTACAGGTTGCTCAATAATCTCGACCGACCTCGTCGTTCCCGTCATTAGTCACGCTTTTACCGCTCTCTTATTAAGCCTGCAGCTTAAATAGCCCGTTATTGTCCGAGGGGTATCGATATTGTGTTTTGTCGGCGAGTGACTTCAAGATTCTTTTCCCACGTACGGCTTGTCCGTATTATGTGAGTTGTGTAGACGTGTGATGCTCAGTCGGACGCGGCTCTCATCTGCCGCAATTAGTGTCCATTCAACGGCCGGTCGACGCGTGCCGGCGCTCTTAAATAAGTACAGCAGCTGATTGCTTAAACTGGTTATCATTTTGTTAAGTCAGCAAGAAGACGTAGACTTTAACCTATATGACTGTCTGCGGCATAGGAAAATACAAGCTAGCAGTTATGACAATTCGATAACTCCAAAGATGTATCCTACTCAAGCAAAACATTCTTAGCCGTATCTTCAAAATGCAAGCTAGGAACAAGACGTGCCAAAGAGAAATGGCTCCAGTAACGAGCAAGTGGAATAAGGATGTTACGAGCGACACAAAAGCAGGTTCAGGGACGGATCCCACCGGCAGCGGCTGTGCGCCTGCGCCTGTCATAAACGGTGGAATGCTCCCGCACCCCGCGCCCGCACCCCGCCCGCCTTGGCCCTATTATCGGTCACCACGTTAGCAAACAATGTTCATCTGGGACGTGTCGCTGTCGATAAATCCAGAAAGTCAACGTCTTAAGGAAAGTTTTAATTGATTTTAAGGAATAATTCCGTTACTCGGAGGAACTAATTGGTTCGGCTTTTTAAGCGTAAAACTGACTTAGGTTGCCTACTGTGGAGAATGTTCCCAAACTAATCGATTGATAAGATCACGCCGTGCGAATCGGGCTACGTTTGTCGCCGCGCAAACTGGTTTCCGCGTAAAATTCGCGTTGCCACGCGATGCATCAGCACAGGGTCAGGGGAGGTAGAGAGGGGTAGGGGGGCGGGGGCGGTTGGAAACGCAGGAGGCGCATGAGCAGCGGCCGGTCGACGACCCGCCGCATGCCCTGCGCCGGCGCAACATTCGCCTCTGCCGCGGACGATTCTAACACGATTACGACTACGATGTTGGCAAAATCCATGACAAAAATTATGAGCAAAATCTCTTAGAAATATATGTTTTACATGCAGGATTTCTTAAACTTTACAGGAAGGTGCCCAGTTCCCGTACAGCTAAACCAACTTATTATACTGTCGTACACCTACTAGTTAAGTACTTAGCAAGGCCACACAGATTGATAACCTAATAAAATATAATTATTTCCTACCACTTACACAGCTACCGGTACATTGTAGAGAACTTTTAATTTAAGCGAATCTTACGTAAGCCATTAGGTATGTAATTCTGGAACAAATAATGATATTCAATTTCAATTGTCTATTAGCCTATGCCCTCTTGTAAGCGACCTAAATAGTATAAAGTGCTGGACACGCGATAGTGTAGGAACAGACCGGGTTGTCAAGGTTGGATCCATTTGTTACAAATTGTCTCATAGACGGCATTCATATGTATGCTCATCTCGGTAGTAACACGAGAAGGTAACGGCCCATTCGGATTCTAAATAAGTAATGATCGAAATGATGATGCTTAAAGTGTTCGGGCCGGACCGAAAATATTAGTTTATAAAAAGCTATAGACCCCGAGCGCCTAATGCGAAGCGTGGGCGAGAGGTAGCCGCATCGTTAAATAATGCTGAGAGGTCATTGATTGGGAACACACGGCCGTCTAAGTTGCATCTATGTGTGTTACATACATAAACACATTAATACTTTTAACTTATGTTTCATAATAAACTATGAAACTTAAATTTAGATTTCAGCCCAGCTAAACTTTATGGTGAAACTTGTAGCGTCCTGACATATTTTACTACAAACACGACATGTTATTCCATGTTCCATGCTACACACATACAGATGTTCAACACATTGGTCAGAATAAAATCGAACATGGTTAAGTTTACCGTTCAAACTTCTAATTTAGTATGGGAAGCGCATGGCACTTGTCACGACGGCGCTGCTATAGACAGCGTGGATTTATTAATAGTCCCCTTTTACTATTGTTTGTTTATGTTTATAGCACAGTTGAAACTGCAGGATTCTTTACTTTTTTTTTAAATCAATATATTGATTAGGTATTCTTTCTACGGTAGGTAGGTACAGCACTATCTTACTAGTAATTCGTAGTCTACGGTCTGTTTAAAGATTTCACTTCGTGAAGCAATAGGTTATAAGCCGAATCTCAGTGTCTCATCGCTTATTCTTCATTGTTTCATTGTTACACAATATCCTTATTCATTTGTTTCAGATAGCAATACAAAATGGCGTTACTGGGGATGGTATCCGCGGTGGCGGGCTTCGTCAAAGTCCGCTTCCTCATCGACAAGGCCGTCATCGATAACATGGTGTTCAGGATGCACTACCGCATCACATCGGCCCTGCTATTCCTGTTCTGCATCCTGGTCACAGCCAACAATCTAATTGGTGAGTCGAGTTTCCCAAATTTCGAAGTAACAAATATTTGCAGAATGATTTTTGCGATAAAGACCGTGGACGATTTATTCTTCCGAGAAATGTTTGAGTTTGCGCGTCATCGATTATGACACAGTTTTTTTTGTGTAAAGAGGTACCTACCTAATAGAAAAGCGAACTATTATTTGTTTTCTTTTTTATTAAATAATTAAAACATTAAACAGTATGCAATGTGAAAGTTAAAACGTCACACACTTCAGTGAGATTACTTTCGCAACGTGATCCAGATAGGGAGAAAGTAATCAATATTCCCAAACACTGGTGGCATTCATAAGCGCAAAACTACTGACCTGATGAACTAGACACAACAAAGAATCCCGTACATTACAAGATAACAGTTAGTCCTCGACGCTGTAACATGTGAGTCATTTTCAGGTCATCGTTCAGTAGTGGCGCGGAAACATACGTAACAGTAACGCTTACCCAAATTGATACGTCATCAACAAATCGTTTGTACAAACAAAACACAGCCGTTCGAATACATACGTACGATACTTGCATTTCGAGCCACTGAGGCGAATCGGGTCAGTGAACTTCTTGCATCTAGTTAAAGATTTGTCATACACCGTCTCGGGTAGCAAGCAAGTGTCATTGTTTAGAAATGACTGCTTTATCACCCAACTAAGTCAGCGGTGTTAAGCAATTTACTGAAGAAAATAATAATAAACGATCATTCCGCGTGAGTAAAAATCATCGTCATCCGTCAATTATGAATTCATTCATATTAATGATACTATCAATTTTATTGTTTGTAAATGTTAGACGTAACTATGTATTACGCATAATTGTAGTAAATTGTTTCAACTACAAGTTTTGATTTGCTTACTGGTAACTCGAGGGAAACCGAACAGGTAACCGAACAGCCTACGTAAAGGGAAGAATGTATCTATAGGTCTATCTGAAGAGTATACTTTGAAGATTATTGCATCTGCCTATGGGAACACTTAAGTCCAAGCAAGTTAATCAAGTACTTGAAATATCAGTTAGCTACTAATAATTAGTGGTTCATCTCACGAGTTAGCAGCGAATCAGCGTCAAGTGGGAACCGAAGCAAACCGATACGAAGCCATGTTTATGTTCGCGTTATCGCGTGCCCCTCATTTAACTTGCTGCTGATGTAAACAGAACTTGTAATCGCCACTTATGAAATATACTTGCATATTATCATTGTATAAGTTATGCTCATGCTCGGTTTGGATTACTTCGATGTAGACCATATTGGCTAGGAGTAACTCTATTACCTGTTACCTTAGGCTCTGTCTACCCCGTAAGGGATAAAGACGTGATTTGTGTATGTACGTGTATGTGTCTAATCTCTAATACAATTAGTCATGAAGTCGCTTAAAAATAATTGGTTGAGGACCCAAAAAGTGTGTGTAACGTTAAAGTTGTGTTAGTAAGGTAGTTAAAATTCGCTAACTAGTTTGCGAATTTTAATTACCTTACTAACGCAACTTTAATGGCGTGTAAATTTTTGATCCTCACCCAATTATTGTTAGGTACCTACCTTCAAATTGATAGGTTAATTAAAAAAAATAAAGAATTAGGCCCGCCATTTACAATGGTCACAGTTCTTACGCAATTATCATCAAGTGTCAGCTAATTGAACTAACCACTCTTATTATCTACGCTAATTATATAAATAGCCGCATTTAGAGACATTTAGTTTCGACCATTCCGATTAACTCGTAACTTTACCTCAGCACAAACACAAGAAAAAAAGGCAACATGTGCACTTTGCATTTTTTGCATGAAGACATTCACACGTTTCGCACAGACGTTGCGGAGTAGGAAGGTGACACGCCTAACCAATGAAATCAAAGAACTATCCAACTTGTTCATCTATCAGCATGACCATATATATCAAGTCACTCGGACACCGCCTAAGAACTGTTTCATTGTTTATAATCTGCAAATTGCACAGACAGCACTGTCTAGTTGCTAACTGCATGTTTAGCGACACTGAAGCCATATAACGTTATAGTTCGTGATCACTCGTCATAACACACGGGGTATGTTATGTGATAAATAAGCACATTTGCTCCCCAGGTGTCAATCACAAAGATATCACATGCGTCAGCCGTTGCTATGAAGGCTTCATGGGAACTAGGAACACATAGAGGCGTACCTAAATTAATGAATACGCTTAATTTAATTTCACCCAGTCCAAGGTCTGTGGTTGTCATGATGTGACAACATTGCTTGGTAATGTTTACAAGTTTAACTTAATTATATTTGTAATTAAGTAATTTATATTAATAGCAATTCACATAAATGTCAAGCACAAACAGTATCATGCAACACAAACAGACATAATGAAGTCTATAATAATTAGAATGAAATGAAATTTCTAATAATAAAAGGGAATAAAAAATATTTATAAAATTATATTTTTCATTATGTTATCCGTTTTAATATTATTGCATGTTACTTTTGACCCACTCTCAATTAGTCGTATTAACTTGATTAGTAACTCCGATGATAACATAATAGTCGGGTACCAACAGCAAAAACGCTTATTTAAAAGCAAATTTTTTGACAAAAACTTATAACACGAAGTATTGCTATTACTATCCATTGTAAACTAGTTTTTTACTTACAAAGTTTGGTACGACGGAGGAGGCTTGTACTCAAGTATATAAACAAACAAAAAAACTCTGCACCTATCGTATTAATCCAAGTATGATGACAACATAATACACAGAAATACGTCATACTAGAACCCTGAGAATTTGGTAAAAATAAAAACAATGTTTCGATTTTCATCAAAATCTGACAAAGCAGATGTTGCAACGTTCAACAATAACAACTGGCTGATCCATTGTTCACCTCATGACCTGAATAATTCGAGCGCAAGGTAGATATTTCATATTTAATTTATACGTAAACCTACCTACCTAGAAGGCGAATATTTAATTCTCATTTAAATATTTCCTTGCTACTTGTCTAAGTACTTCCTTGTATAGGGTAAACTTCACATTATATAGTCATGGGTTTTTCTTCCTCTCAAAATGATGCAATCCATTTCAAAGATCCAAACATTTTCAATGCGAGAGTATCTTTTCTAACCGACTTCAAAAAAGGAGGAAGTTCTCAATTCGTCTGTATTTATTTTTTAATAATATAAAATGTAAATAAAACTTCAACGTGGGGGTGTCTATGCATTCACCTACCTACCAATTATAAACACTTAAGAATAAGCTCTGAGGATCTTGCAAAATCTAAAAACTTGCACGTTTCTTCCTGAATGAGAAAATAGTTGATAGTTGGTCGTTTCCTAATCGGTGGTAAGTCAACTGCCTAACAGTTAGACCGACACACTGAATACCTCAAGAATGCGATAGTAATGTACGATCGAAGAAACTGAATCATGCACCTCCGTGGAACTTTTGGTAAGTCATTATGACATTTGCAGTGATAAGGTTCCACAGTGTTACGCGATTCAGTTTCATTCAGTGTAAACCCTTCACGTCTACTTAATTCTTTCCCTTGTGAGGGCCGTGGCTTAAAAGATCAGGGTCCTTTAACATTCAATACAATGTGAAAAAACAAAGAAATAACAGAGTTTCATTACAAGTTAAAACCTTTAACTCTCGAAATCTCCGCTAACTTTACGTTCGCTTGTGATCAAACTTTATACTCCACGTATGTCGTAATATTTCCACTCGCCTTACCTCAGCCACTCGCACAAGTACCTATTCACAAGTCATCTATAAAGCCGTCAATAAATATCATACGCAGCAAAGTTGCCATGACCTAGTAACAGCACGCCTGCAGCTACACCTGCAAATGGTCACCTACGGCGCCCTTATCTCGCTTCTCACATTATTACCTACACAAACGGCAGACTATGATTACCATAACAAGAATAACCTGAATTGATTTCACTAGGTGTACATTTTACGGGCCGTTAAATTGTGCAGGTTCTGATAATAAACGGAAACAATACAGGACGAAAATGATATTGTCCCTGTCTTTATACTCTTTAATCTCTTCCTAACGAACGCATACATCTTCTTCATGAAGCTGTATCCGGCGTCCTTAGGTTAGGATTCGTGTGTGTGCGATTTGTGTGTGTGCGTTTAAAGGGTCGTCGTAAGCTGCTCTGCTTGTCTCGCCTGACCATATTTCTTTTACAAGCTTTGCAATATGCATAATGCAGATGTGTAAAAACACAACTCGTACCCGGTTGTTGTCAAGCTTTTGTTAACTTAACATTTTTTTCTGTTACTTGTCACTTTGACATTTGTCTTTGTCAGGTACAGACTATATAAATTTTACCATACTAGCTGTAGCCCGCGGCTTTGCCCCAGTTCCTATTTTTTTTAAGTTATCTCACAGCTTAAACCTTCCCTGGGCTTGCACAAATGTTTCAAAACCAAAATTATTCAAATCGGTAGGTACAGCCATTCTCGAGCTTTAGCGACACAAACGAACAGCAAATTCATTTTTATATAGGTATGTAGATAGATATTTGAGAGGGGTCAGAGTTCTCAATAATTTTTAATGATTAAATTAATCTAAAATAGTTCTAAACATTAACGACCAATTGAGGTTAACTCAACAAAATAATCTAGTTGCTATTATCGCTTTAAAATTAAAACCTACTTAATTATTGTCTTCGATTTGATTTAAGCCAACAAATAAATACATAAGGCACACATGGTGTGTAAAGTTCATTGAATTTTAATCATTTTACTCGTGTAGGTACTGTGCTGTACACTCATAAGCAATTTTTTCGTAATACTAACATCATTTTAGCGACCTTTGAGCCATGATATAATTTAAAGAAATTCATTTAAAATTCTTACATTAAACCAACCAAAATTTGGGTAAACGTGTCTCACAAAACTATATCAGTAGGTAACTTATTGTTAAACAAGATTCTAAATATAAACTATCGGCAGTGTCTGACAAAAGCCCTTTTAATTAAATAAAGATTTAAAGAAATTATAAACTAAGCCAAAGTAAACTTCAAACAACACAGCCATTACCTCTCAATGATTTAAAGTCATCGCATTATTCGGCGTAACACCGCAGTCGGCAAAGGCTGGATAATAAATAGCGAGCGCTGATGATAAATGCTCTAACTAATGCCCTAAATGATAGTCATTGCTCAATCAACGCGAGTCAAGTCAGTCAAATTCACACCTAGGCTGTTATTAGTGAGTCATGCTATAACGTTACTTAGGAGTAAGACAGTGGGAATGATCTTTGGGTTATTATTTTCCTTATTTTAGTTGCGTGGCATTTGGGTCGAACGGTAAACGCGGCAGACCCATATGCTGTGATTCACGCTGATGGCGTATTAACAACGAACAACGTCGAAGCTCATTTAACTTGAGCATTATAAACTTATAAGCCGCTTTCTCCACGCTCATTGTGTCGAAACACGTGTTCGTACTTCGTACCTTCAATACCCCCGCAGAGTTTTATACCGGGAAGTAAAATGACTGTAACAAAGCATCACGTAGAAAGTAACCAAAGGAGCATCAGATACACCGATTAGTAAACATTTTTAAAGTGATTAACCAACGGCCCAGACTTATCGCTAATCGCCAGAAGGCAAAGCGAAGGAACGCACACGATGCGCCCATTTATAATTTACTTGAAGTCACATTTAACATTAACGCAACTCGGCACCATTCCAGGAAAACTGAAACCTCTATCTATATATACCTATACATATATTCTGAAGCGAGCACTAATTACTGACTTATGTTGTGATTTTAACAGGAAACGTCAGCAGAAAAACAATACAATACTTGATAATACGTATAGTAAATTAATTAATTAATTAAGTAATGTACTTAATTAATTTCATGGCATGTTTTGACGGTATATTAGTTACAATCCTAGATTTAGATATTAATTACTATTGTGTGCCCTTGCAGGGCGTCATGGACTGACTTAGAACAATGTTAACATCTTCATTCATATGTATGCACATGACTTGACAATAAATAAATAAATAATAAATTGGATTCTCATAATTTTTGTTGGAAAACCCATTATACTCGGTTGATGAATATTCGCACATTTTTACTTGACATTCTACAGTATTTTTATGTAAAACTAGTTTTTATTAAATTTAGGTATATTTCTTGCTGTTGATGATCAGTAATTTTTCAAATTTATTTCAGTATCTTTATAACATTGACAACCTTAATTGTATTATTTTTTGCTTCTGACGACTCCCTCCTGGGGATGAAAATATTTGTCATTTTATTTCAATTTTTATTTCCTCTGTCTTTATTAATTAAATAGATTAAGTATTGTTTTGTATTCGACATTGACGATCTCAACATAAATCATTGTAGCAAACTCGTTTATGCAGTAATTTTGTGCTGAGAAAAAAAAAATGCTTATAAATATTTGTACTAGTAAAACGCAGACATTCAAAATTGCCCGCTGTACAAGATTCTCAATAGAACGAGTATAAATCGTCAAATAAATTGCTGGGCTCAAGAAGCACAACTTCATATTCTTGAGTATCTACCCTTCCGCTTGTTTGATTAATATCACTACAATGCACGTGTGAACCTACTATTTATACATAGACGTTCACGCTATTAATACAATGGTAACCCCAACGGCGGGCAAGGTGATCGAGTCACGGCCGCCAATTGATGCAGGGGCAGCTGCAGTGCCACTACTGCCGATATTAGTGCCATCCGCTAAACACGGTGCAATGTTAAGGACATAACAGCAATTGCAAATAGTTCTAACGACTACAGAAGGCCATGAATGATTTTAAATGTTCGAGGAACTAAATAATTTTAAAATACTCAGCGATTTTCTCGAACTTCCTTAAATTAAGGGCAGCCTGTTCGTAACAAGATGGTCTTTCAGACTATGGTCAAAATTTAGACCACCGCTGCATTATTCATTCGCGCCTATCCTTAAAAGGTAGGCATAACTTCCATCTGTAAATTTACCGCTTCACAACCACTCTCGTGGAATGTAAATCAGCAGGTACTTAGGCACTTCCATTTGGAGACTTCTACTGTCCCATTTATCCAGCGAATGCCTGCGGCCATGAGTATTCGTTGAGTCTAGGCTGACCTTTGTGAACTGGTATTACGAATACTCCTCCGGAGACACATATTATGTAATTAAACTCCTAAACGGCTTAATCTTCACAAGACAACAGGTCTGGAAGCTTGTACAGAGCAATTATTTTGTCGCCCATGTTTTATCATTAATTGGGAACTGTATAGAAACGTATCCTTTAGAAGATGTTTATAAAAAAAATACAAGCCTGTAAAAGTGCCCATGCCTCAACACATACTTTCTTTCAGAAAGCACCGGTAGAATTGCCAAAAAAGGAAGTGTACAAGCTCTTCGCCTATTTGTAAACTATACACTAAATGTTGTTGTATTTGTTCCAGGTGACCCGATCTCCTGCATCACCGATGGTTCGGTACCACAGCACGTGATAAACAACTTCTGCTGGATAACGTACACGTTTACCCTGCCCTTCAACCCGGCTATGCACGCCGCTCATCCCAGCATCTCGCACCTCGGCAACGAAGGCCATGAAGAGAAACGCATACACTCCTACTATCAGTGGGTTCCGTTCATGCTGTTTTTCCAGGTAAGATCGAACACTAACTTTTTGCCACCTTAGACAATGGTTTACACGAACACTGTCGGTATAATGGTGCATTTAGTTATACGGGGACATGGCATGTCATACTAAGAGTAATATTGTTGGTAAAAATGACACTACAAATATTGAAGTTGTTAAAAACTTAAATGACGAAGTTATCGTGAGGCCGTTCCCTTATTTGAGTATGACGCCGTAAGATAAAACAGAGGGCAAACGTAGACCATTATTAGCAACTTAAACTATGACTATCCAACAGAAACCTAATGACTGTTAATATTTGTAAACATGATGTGTGTGATGACTTAGTTTACGATGCATTGAGTGATTCATTTGATTATAAATTTGCAGGGCGTGCTCTTCTACATTCCTCACTGGATCTGGAAGAACTGGGAAGAGGGTAAGGTCCGCATGATCTCGGACGGGATCCGCGGGGCTGTGGCCACCATTTCCGACGGCAGAAACAAACGACAGGTGAATAAACCAACTTGATACATATCAAATGTCTACTAATAAATACCTAAAATCTTTATCAGAAATAACTACAAAGCCTATCGCGGGAATCGTGGCCCAAGGTTATTTAAACAATTTGTTATTCTGTCAAATCTCAATGCCGCCGCCAAATGCTTGAGAAAACTAAACTAATTCATTTACTACAATAAAGATTGTGCACTGACATTGTCCCCATTCCGAAACTAGTTTACTTTTTACTAACAAAGCATAACCATCATTGTATTTCTATTCCTTAAACAACATTCGATTTATCTTCATGTTTGCTAACGTTATCTATCTATGTTTGATTTCAGAACCGACTCGTCGAATACCTCATTGACACGATGAATATGCACAACACCTATTCCTTCGGATATTTCTTTTGCGAAGCCTTGAACTTTGTCAATGTTGTAAGTATAAATCTTCATACACACTACACTTTAACTTTTACTGTATATTACTGGTAGTATTTAAGAACAACCTGAAACATCAGATAAAACTAACAAAGATTCATTTCTAACTTGTGTAAACTTTTAATTTTAAAATTTATAATTTCCAGGTCGGCAACATCTTCTTCCTAGATAGATTCCTGAATGGCGCTTTCTTGACTTACGGATCCGAGGTGATTAAGTTCTCCAACATGAACCAGGAACAGCGAACAGACCCCATGGTACGTCAACTAATATTTCACCAGTCAAGTATAAATTACCTCGTGTTACATTTCTAATCATTTAAGACTACTGACACAGTTTCAACAGTTTGGTCAAGGATTTTGTTATTGTCATTACCTTCATTATGGACGTGCCTTTTCACAGATTGAAGTCTTCCCGAGATTGACGAAGTGCACATTCCACAAATACGGTGCTTCTGGATCGATCCAGACCCACGACTCGCTTTGCGTTCTCGCTTTGAACATCCTCAATGAAAAGATATTCATATTCCTGTGGTTCTGGTGAGTACCTATCTACCTGACATTAATTAGAAAACCTTATTTATTACATTTAGAGTTCTAATTTTGTTTTTGTGATTTGTGAGATTCGTATCGTCAAGACGATAACGTAACTAATTTTAACCACTCAATGATTATTGGATATTTCGACAAAGAGCATCTATCCTGGTTCCGTATTAAGTAACTAATTGTTGATAGAAAATAATTATTAAGGAAACACATTGTCGCAAGAAAAGAGCCAAATCAAAACATACATATACACACAATTTCTTAGGAAATCTGCCGTAACAACACATGACAATGTGTAACCCTACCTAGCATCAGGTGTTCAGACGGGAACTTATTATTTTGTTCTGTATTCCAGGTTCATAATCTTATCAGTGGTGTCAGGCCTGGCGCTTCTGTACTCAGCGGCTGTGATCCTCTTGCCGAGCACTCGCGAACAGATCCTGAAGCGAAGATTCCGTTTCGGAACGCCAAAGGGAGTCGAGGCCCTCGTTAGGAAAACACAGGTACGGCTCCAAAGATTCAGTTATTATTTACAGACTAGTTCACATTCTAGAAATCACTGTCCTTCTTTTGAAAAATGGACAGAAACATAGACATCTCAAGTCTATGTTATCAACGAAAGCATGGTTGGGCTGACATTTCATACATTATTTTCCCAACAGGTGGGTGACTTCCTACTGCTCCACCTGCTTGGCCAGAACATGTCAATGCGCGTATTCGGCGAAGTCCTGGATGAGCTATCTCGGAGACTCCACCTCGGCTCCAACCCACCTTCGGCCCCGTCGACCATCGAAATGGCACCCATATACCCTAATATAGACAAGTTCTCAAAGGAAACAGAGACGTAAGCTATAAAACACTAAAGTAGTACACAATTTTTGACTAGTTGACTAGCAGTAGGCATGTTTTGCGTCTGTTAAGACAAAAGAATAAGACAAACAGTGACGGATAGAGTTATCTTGATTGAGGAGGCATTCAAATTAAATGTGTATTACTTTTATCTTTTTCTATTGTTTGACGAAAGGGAGTTTTTATATAGTAAGGTATTCCAGTTTGCGAAAATAGACGGTTCATGACATTCCTTTTTTATTAGAATATAAAATACTAATGAAAATATCGACTATGCATGGTAAGAACTAAGCCTCAGTTTGCCTTTTTCTAAGCTCGAGCTTTAAATTTCGGTCTCAATGAAATGAATAAGTGTAAAAAAAATATTTTTCAAAAATGTTCGTTGAAAGTTTGTGAATAAAATAGTTAATAAATTGAAATTTATAGTGTGAATGGATAGATTTTTAAGGAGTGATTTTAATTGTTACGATATTGTAATTGGTGAGACTGTCGAGTAAGAGTCGTTATTTTGATCTTCTGTCTGTTTTGTGAACTAACACTAGATAATCTACATATAGAAGAGAGTAAATGAAAATTACTTCTTGAAGTAATTAACGTAGATAGGAAACAAAATACAAACCAGTTAATTGAACTAAACGAAGCACTCACGAATAGCAAGTTGGGTATTGTACTACATGATACGAATCACTTCATGGTTTTTCCATGATAGAGACTCCCAACTAAGAAAGCCACACCAAGTAGCGAGTGATCCGTTTATTTAGATATTTTTGAGTCTCAATGTAGTTTTACAGTTAAATTTACAAAAACCGTTGTAAACAAATAACACTTTGTAGCTTGATTTTTAATTAGCAATAAGCTTTTTACAATAGAACGCAGGGACGGTGTCTTACAGGGTGGCCTAGATAAAATCTGTGAAAGCGATATCAAAATAACTGCTTATGTTTTGTACACATTAATTCCTAAGTTCGCTGGTATTTTAAGTGGACTTACATTCATTTCTTGAACGATCGCTTGTGCGCCTTTGAGCTCGAACAGCACACGCATTAGACGTAAACCTGTATTTATATGCTTTTTTTTCTAATTGCTTATTACTTTAGTAATTCTGCATTTTGCTGCTAACATTATGCGACTAGATACTCAAATTCAAGACTACAAATTAATCAAAAAGACGAATACACATATCACCAGCATGAAATTTAAGCATTTTACTAGTAGTAGGTACAAATTAAATACTAAGTGGTAGGATTTCGGTGCAAATTATAAGGTACTAAATCTGTAGAGAATATTTTTGTACTCGAATAAGTTACTCGAAATATTGTGCCATCGCAACAAATACTTGTTGCCTTTCGGTTGAAATCGGAACAGCAGATTTGCATTTTCAGATTTCCTACATAACTTTATGGACCAATTTTTCCTTTCAATATCTCGATTGTTTATGCAAATGATATACTTAGTTTTAGGTAATTTTATTTTCAGTCATTTTAGCCATATTCTTAAGGATAAGATATGAAAACGATTAATTAAATATACTTCCTGCATCTCCACTGTATTTTACGTAATTGTAGCATAAGTAGCAAGACGTTGCTATGTCAGTTCTAGCAGTATGCCTGTGACATTAACTATATCATGTTATATTTACTATACAAAGACATTTCGTTTTTATTAAAGCTACAACTTTCCTATGATAAATATCTATGTAGCCGACGATTACGTACAATAATGTAAGAAAGACTGCTACTGTGAATTTGTGTATGCAATTCGCGTAGTTTTTATGTAATTTTGGTTATATTTTCTTGGAAATAAACGAATGAAAAGTTTTAAAAAGTTTTATTTTTTAAAGTAATCAACTAACCACCACCGAGTAAATAACACCAACATACACCCAAGCAATTAGATTTTGATCACAAGGGAATGTGACAAAAGTCGATACAACTAGGAATCCATCAGACCTCGCTTTGTCCGTTATCAACAACCTGAATCAGAGACGTAGTAGAAATAGTAGAATATACTTCCCTTCTTTCTAACTTCCCTCCTTCCTTTCCCTATTAAATATTTTCACACCGACAAAAAGCTCGAAAACGACAGCATAACATAGTCACCGGCGTATACAACCGTAATCATATCAGGGCTAAATTTATTTGTTTTCTTATTAAGTTAACATTTAAAGTCCAATAGGGCAATTAGATGAACCGGATACAATTGACTAATTGCACCTATACATACAACCAATAACGTGGATGATTTTTCTAATAAGTACCTAATGGCGACAGTTGTCGACCGGATACAATCAAGTAGTGACTACTGGTAGTCACAGCGTTCATAATTTGATGTAGGAAGAATCTCTGACATTACAATTCAGCCCGTCACTGTATAGTTGTATACTGCTGATGCGCTTCTGTTTTTTGGCGCTTTGCACGGTGGTTTCTGTGCATAAATGTAAGCGTCTAATATAAGTAGCGACGGGCGACTGTGTTGTCAAACAAATTCCATACACCATTTGTCTCAGCTCCGCTATCTTACGATGATCGTTTAAGCAGTTCTATGTGCGACTAAATCTTCCTACAAGTTGCATACTTCAACAGTGCTGTAAAGTCACTTACCGGTTCCCCCAGTCGAGTTTAGCGACGAGTTTGAGCCGGAGCGCCCTTGTTTGGTCTTGGGTCAAGGTACCGGCTAGGAGGGCGCGCCGGCCGCTCAGAAGCTCTCGCATCACCTTCGCAACCGCACTGAACCGGTACGTTTCGCGTTCCTGGTGAAAACATCAACAGATTATTGGAAAATCAAAAATGAAAAAAAAAAGCCCATCGCATGACTTTTCGTAGGAACACGCACGAACGATCCAGACGATACGACGAGCCTGTATACGTCCCACTGCTTAGGCAATAGTTCTCACCCACGCAGGATCAGTTCTTAAAAGGCATAAAATGTCATAACATGGCGAGGTACTATTAAGCATGCATGTTACATACATATAAACCTTCCTGTTGAATCACTCTTATCTATTAGAAAAACGCATCAAAATCCGTTGCGTAGTCTTAAAGATCTAAGCTTGCATAGGGACAGAGAGCGGGGACCCACTTTGTTTTATACTATGCAGTGATAATACAAGTTTTAGTCCGCTTTTCGCTAGCTAATATGAAAGAAACGTAGGTATCTCATCGAAAGCTTAGTCTGTGAGATCGTAGAAGGCCATTTAGGCCTGTCTTGCTGTCTCATTCAAGTATCAAACCCATAAGAGTGTGTGATACAGCAAAACAGACCCAAAAGGCATTCTAAGAGCTCAAGAACTGTACCTATATTATACATTATTATAATAAGTAAAGGAAAAGTTCGGCCTCAATTCGACACGAAGTCGTAATGAAGTTTCAAATTCGTGAAAGTTATGTTAATCTTGCAAAATAAGACCAACAAGTAAAGCTTATTTCATGAATGTTCAAACTGTTACTTAGTTACTTGCAACGCCATCTACAATGGTACAACTGAACTTTTATAGCATGGAGTTAACTAGTGGTCTAACTAAGACGAGCAATTACGTTCAGTTACATACCTAAGTAAATATTATTTCTGTGACTCATTATTTTATCTAAAGCAACAAAGAGACCAAATAATTACAGTACAAACTGTTATCCAGACAACACAAAGCAAAAATCCTAAACATAAAATATAGTAATTAAACAGATTTCCGGAAATATCAAAATTGTGACTAGAAATGGAATTCAAATGGCACATGTGTGTGAAATATTAAGGATGAAGAATACAATACCAAAATATTTACAATTTCAATTTCTTTCGGACATTTTGTAAAACATGAAACGTCTAGCTAAACCATGAATAAGCGTCATGGTAATTTTGAAGGCATGTTTCAAAAGATCAAACATGTCATTAGAATATGCTAATATAGCAAGTCATTGCCTTTTGTTCATCTCTGGCTTCCATAATTACCTCACTTGGGTCATGAATGAATTACACATTTCAACTCTAGCTACTTATATCGCCTAGAAGACAAACATCTTCAAATTTGAGTTTTAAAGTTTTCATTTTTGTTTGAACCGTCATAAAAATTCACATGGCACCAAAAATGTTTTGGTTTGAGTTTGATTGCTAGTTAAAGTCAACTGAAAAAAACCTGTTCTAGTTGCATTCAACTTCAGAGATTAAAAAAATTTATTAAGCTTTAAATCTTGTCCCGACTCCGTCACTAAGCATACAAAAGGATAATGATGTGACATGTAATGCCTGTTATGTTTTTTTATACCAAGAATAAATTTAATTTAATTTTCATTTCATTGTCTTTTAGTCTAATCTAGGCTTAGTATGCTTTATGCATAAGGCATTTAATTTTACCCAACTGTATTTACTTCCCTCCCCTCCTGTATCAATTGTATAGTCTTGACAAAAACACAAACTAAACTTTAAACAATTGATATTTTTTGAATAAATGTCCGCTATTACTAAGAAGCCCAGTATTTTTATATTCACCACATAAAGTTTCTTCCATAGTCGGGCCCATTCTCTTAGCACACAGGCAATTTCCCGGACTAAGGGATCGTCTTTCAGCTCAGCAATGGCAGTTGGTCCTGACCCTTTGACAGTGCAAGGCCGAACAGAAACCACACACAGGGGGAAAATACCCCAAGCAGACCGGTCTTTGGTACTGAAGCCTCGACACCATCCTGAAAAGCAGAGATATGGTAATCATAAACTAACGGTTTAAACCAATGAGTCTCAGACAAAATATGTCTAGATAAGATTAGTATTGAGAGGTCTAGTTGACATAAGTACAGTCGGTCAAATATGTGGTCTTACTTTTCTACCACCATCCCATCACATGAAAATATGACTTGATTTGAACTTTCAAGTTGACAGCCACATCTGACATTATATTTCATATAAAATTACACACAAAGTTCAAATTTTTTTTTAAATACTTAATAAGTTCCTTTAATTCTCTAATTCTTCTAATTCTAATCTAATTCCTTTTTCCAGCTATACGCCTACAATCTTGCTAAATGTGGCCTTTAGGTTTTGTTACCTCAGGCTCTGTCTACCCCGTAAGGGATAAAGACGTGATTTGTGTATGTATGTATAATAATTTTTACCTGAATGTTCCTCTAATATTTGTACAGTCTCCCCAATTTCCAAGGGTAGCCCGGACCTTACATCTCCTTTCCAGTTGTAGACAGCTGTAAAAGAAGGAATTTTTCATATTGAAAAAAATTGTAAAAATAAATTTCACCAAACATTGCAAGTTAAACAAATGGTTAAAAAAATACACATTGTAAGCCAGGGGTGAGGAGGAGGAATTTTCTTTTATTTAATTCAAGAATCATGCATAAAATTTCAAGTTGTTTGATAGGGCAACAGAAAGCATGATTAGAAACTTATGAAAGCGTATTATATAACTACAAGAAGTATTTCAAGAAAGTTGAAAAGAGAAAATATTTCCACTCAAAAAGACATTTATTCTCACTGTTGATCTTGAAAGTTCAGTGACCTAATGTAAAAATAAAACAGGAAGCGGAGGAAACTAAAGCTACGTAGTATATCATATACAATAAACAAATTCTTTAGGTTCATACTTAACACTTTAGAACATTTTAAAATATTTAAAACTATTATCACGCTGTTCTTCTGTAGCTATATGAAAATTAAGTAAATCAGGGAGAGGCGATGCCAGATCCATTGTTATAAACATTAACATTACGCACATATTTTTTACGTTTCCGCTGCAATTCCGGACAGGATGTATTATATTGCCGACTGAATACATAAAAGGTCTCACTTACCAACTGCTAATTTTGGAGACTTTGTGGGCACCCACATCTTGATGTGTCCCAAGCTTACACTAAACGTGTACGTGACATTCACAACAACATCGTAACTAGATTATTGTTTCATCAAGAATAATAAAACACAAAAACGATTTATATGCCTAAGAGAAAGACAATCCAATCGACTAATAACTTTGACAACTGCTGAACTAGTGCTGCCATTCAAGTACAATAGGAATGGTTTTGTCTTTGATTAATTCGGTAATCGGTAAAACAATGACCGCAGCAACATGAGAGTTTTATCAGATACCTCGAATATCACAGAATCACAGATTAAGCATAATTTTTCTACCATGGAAGGAAAGAAAGATTCCAATGCAAAAATAGTGCAACACTCACTACCAACTTCTTAATTTTATAGAGCTAAGTATCTTAAAGAAGGTTTTCCATGTTTGATTGGTTGTATTAGAACAATCAAATTATACCTTACTTACTTTCAATTTTTTCAGTGAAACGCTAAATGATGCTTCGATTTTCAAGGGAAAAAAACTTCGACCTCACTTCAAAATTTTTATTTATGGCCTACCCTGCATTTTTAACCAATTTCAAACAAATCGGTAGGCAGCTTACACCTAAACGTATATATTTTTTGATATGAAATTTCCATAATAGTGAAATTAAATTAAGTATATTTTTTATAAAAATCAGCTGGTTATTTTGACTTTTCAGTTATTGCTTGTACCAACACACAGACATAAAAGTTACTTTGTGTTTGTATGTTGCCCCGTTTGAGAGACATGTATTGTCATGATTAGTCTGTGGCACGGCACCCGCTGGTCCCGTCTCGCAGTCATTTTAGTTTGTGTGTTCTTTTTAGCAACAACAATAAATTAACGTGTTAATTTTCGGTCTGTTTGCTAATGTCAGTCATTAACAATATTTGCTAAATTACTATTCATTACTATTAATAGTTAATTATTCGTATAAACATAAAGTTAAATGTACGGAGTATCTGGTAGTGTCGTGGTCTGTGTTGTGCTAAGTTGATAACTCAAACCAAAGAAAATACCGTATCATTTTCTAGTTCGTCCACTTGATACAAATAACTTATTTGCTTTTTACTATCATGTCTGACGACTTCATTCCTTTCAATCAAAGCACGCCCATGCAGGGCAAATGGCAAGAAAGAAGACAAAACCGACAGCAGATGAGATTTCAAAATAATAGATACCAAAACAGCAACGGGAGAGGGAACGGATACAATAACCGTTGGGGAAATAATTCTCAGAGGAACAGCAGCTATGGTGTAAGTATACTTAGCTGGAAATATAATAGTTGTCTTTACGCAGAATTACAAGCTAAGAGCTCTGCCTCACCTGGACTCTAAGGAGACATCGTAAGCTACTAATCGTATACAAATCAGACGTCGCAAAGTCACCGATCCATTTCTATATGAATTTGTAAGGCTATAGTTGCCATGGCGTCCTGGTGAGGCTGAGCTCTAATATTATTATTATGCAAGGAACTTCAGGGATGGAAATGGTGTTTTGTTTCTACACCAGACTGTTAATAGAAAACCTAATACATGACTAACATTCTAGTCAAAACACATCCTTGCAAAAATTGCCTATGAACAGAAAACACAACTGTCAAGTTCTTGGGGCTGAATGTGTTATAACAGCTTTAAAAAAAATACAAATTACTCTTATCCAATCACTTTCTTTTTAAATATAGCCTTACTTGAGTCACTTGCTGAAACAAGGTTCATTTCACACCACTAAACAACCTAAAAAAGTATGAGATCAATTTTACACAAAGCCTGTTTGTAGTTGTTCCATAGTGACACAAAATAGGACACTAACATTTGATTGTTGTGATAAACATTTTCATGATATTCTATTTCAGAGCGACAGCAACAGTAGTTTCACCAGAGACAACAAAAACAACATTGATGCATATCTTCATCCCTCAATGCTTGAGGATCCATGGGCTCAATTGCGGAAAAATAGTCAATAAGGGTACAAATGTACCATAATATTAGTATGTAAATGTAATATTAGTATGTAAATAAATATTTTTAAGGTTTAATTTTATTGTTTTAATTCTTAACTTCCAAACCCATTAAGGGCCTGTTACACCACTCTCTGTTAAGTTCCAGTTATCTTAAGTGTCAGTTATCTATGATGACGTCTCTGTCTGTTTCGTAGTAACAGAGAGTGGTGAAACAAGCCTTTGGAATTTTAAGAAAAATCCTGCCAGTTACAATAGATTATGGCACTGGTTTGATGACTTCTAACCAGTTCGCAATATGGCCAGGCAATGTAATGACGCTACAAAATTATTCTAACAATACTAAACCGGACCTATAGGAATCACACATATGCCCAGCAATCATAGAGTAAGAGTAGGAAGACCTTAGTTTTAGTAGCGGTGTTATTTTAGAAGAAGTGTAGGCAGACCACCTGCCCGATGGTCTCATGACATAAGAGAGACAGCAGGACCAGTCTGGAAGAGGGAAACTGGCAACCGTTCGAGATGGAGACGGATTGTAGAGGCATATGAAGTCGAAGAAGAAGTTTTAGTTGCTGGGTGTAGGTACTGATACTAACTGAAGGAATTGGATTAGTTTGCAAGGCTACTATTTTGCTCACACCGGTATTCGATTGGGGTTTCTTAATGTGGATAAACTACAGTCTAAAAAGGCTGTCCCATTATGAACTAAACTTGCTGCTTTGCTGTTGGCTAAATGTATACGTAGGCATTTCTATTTCCATAAAAATTAGCTCTATACATTTCAATATTTAAAAAATTAATGGTTAACTATTACTGCTTGATTGGTAATTTTTCCTTACTGTAGAATAGGTAGCTGATATGTTTTGAAACTGTTTCTCGCTTGACATTGACAAAAATGGCCCTTCCAAAATTAAATATTGTTTGAAAATTCTGTAAAAGGTGCAAAAGCATTAATTATAAATAAATATTTAATCCAAGCGTTGTCATGTCAGCGGAACGCTAAATAAATACCTAGAAAATGAAAAAAAAACATGTCAGTAAGCATCATGGGTGTTGTGTAATGTGGTGCCGATGGGTGGTGCTCACTTACCAGTGGTGCTACTCCCCTTAACTCATTTTCCCACCCTATCACCCTATCTCATTAAAAAAACCGCAATTTTAATTTGTGCTATCTAATTTCGATACAACTTAGAAAATGGTAGCTAGTTAAAGGATGTTGACTGGTAACCGCTGATGAGTAGGTATGTAGGTACCTGAAGGCTCTCGCGTGGCGACCACGATGCAATGCGAACCGGAGTGTTGGAAGATCACCTACTCTGTGGACTGACGACATTGTACCGGTCGCAGGAAGTCGATGGATGGAGGCGGCTCAGGACCGCTATTTTGTAAGTAAGTAAGTAAATGCTTTATTGTACATATATAAAGAAGCTGAGACAAATCACAAAATAAAGACCTTAAATATATGCACAAAGCGAACTTATCCCTATAAGGGATATCTACCAGTTAACCATTTGTGGTGTCGAATGCGGGAGGCCTATGTTCAAAAGTGGACGTATATCTACCTACGATCTGAGATGAACTTGTAGAGATCCCTTAAGGGAAAAGTTCGCTTTTATATTTATTGTAGTTAGGTACCTAGGTACAGTTAAAATGATTTACCTACCTTGGCGAGAGTGTAAAACATTTTGAGTTCTTCAACTGTTAATCCACTTCTAATGCTGATTGTACCAATATCTTAATTTTTGACACTTAAATTTAGTTCCTATAATAAATTATTTCGAAAGAAACAAAAACTAAATAGGTACGATCAACGAAAAACAGAAGTGTAAGTAGGTAGCTAACTAGAATTCTGAAAATAATAACTTACCTGCCGTCCGACTATTTACCTATTCGAATGCGTAGTTTGTGGTCTAGTCTAATGATAATCTACCAATTCTAATGATCCAATCCATATTACTGATAACCTTATCGAGAGCAGCGTCATCCCTAGTTAATCATTTCTCTCCGAGTAGTTTAAAAAAGAATTCTAATGCCCAGGCAATAGGATCTTTGAGATTATAGTTACGTAAGATTTAGACGCTCTACGTTAATAGATTTAGCACATATTTAATAGGACGGAGGAGAAATATCGTCATTCAGTTGTTTGTTACGATGAGGTTCTGTATTGTTTTGTTTGTGTTTGCGGTTTACATGGCCGTGGCGCGGTCAGCAAATGAAGGTGAGTTTTTACGAATTATGAATTGGTTTAGATTATTTTGGTTGCAACTGTGTATTGCGACGCGTTCATGTCATAGGATTGTTAAATGTAGTTTTGTTTGGCTATTTTATACAATTCAATTGTACGCAAACAACTGGGTAACTACCTACAGTGGGCTAGTGAAAATATTGAGCAGACAGATTTGTGTCATTGATAGCGTCAATATTTTATGAAGTTTATTACGATATTAGGTAGGTACCTAATGTAAGTAAATGTACAACCTCTTTCCTTGTTGTTCTAATTAAATAAGAACAAAAAAAAAACAAGGAGAAGGGTTCAGATCTTAGAATGCGTCCACTTGGGGCGGTCGATGTTTAATTTATATTTGAATATAATATAAAAATATTTGCCAAGTGTACGCATTTTAAATGCGTTTCCTCCCTTTTAGAATCAACTTTATTAGTTACTCTAATGCCGTCTGAAGTAGGTACCTACCCAGTAGGTAGGTATAAATTTAATATTGGGTGGGTACTTGTTACTAAGCCATAGTAGCCTAATGCTAGGGTCGTAGGTTCAAACCCGCGGGCTTGCACCTCTGAATTTTTCGGAGTAATAATTCGAAAACAAGATTTAAAATATACTATGCGCAAGGGAGGGAAAACATCGCCAGGAAACTTGCTCTAGCTGTTGTTGGAACTATAAGCCCAAACCCTCAAGAGCGGAAGGCGTAGGTAGACGTAGTTAGGTAAGTATTGAATGAAATGAAATATTTTTATTGCTATTGCAGTTTACAAGTTATACCTTATAATAATAATAATAATAATAATAGCGAAGAGCCATGACCATCACCTTAAAAGGCTCTCGCTAGGTGGTTGGGTCAAGGGCCAGATACAGAAGGCGGTACTCCTGGACACGGCTCGGATAGTCAGGAGATTCCTTTCTCTGTCGCCCTGACCAACGGTAGCTTTATGCCTCGCCTCGCTGCCGGCGGCACCCTAGGTTAGGTTTTTATTAATGTTTTTATATTTTGTATTAATATTGTTTTATTACTTTTTATATGAATATTGTAAAAACCTAACTTGAGATAAAAATAAATATACTGAATAATAATAATTTCTTGGGACAATTGACACCAATTGACCTAGCCCGAAACTAAGCAAAGCTTGTAATATGGGCACTAGACAACGGATAATCATACTAATATAGATAAATACATACTTAAATACATATTAAACATCCAAGACTCGAGAATAAACATTCGCATTTTTCATATAAATATCTGCCCCGACCGGGGATCGAACCCGGGACCTCAAGCTTCATAGTCAGGTTCTTTAACCACTGGGCCATCCGGTCGTCAATGATACCTAGTACAAGTTATGTAGGCTGGAGATGGTGAGATGATAATTACTAGTAATTAACTGTTAATAGGAATGTGTAGAGTAATAGGCAGTGGGGAGTCGCTAAGGTAGGCACCAGGAAGGTGATTCACCACAATTTGTACGCAATGCCTACCTACCCATAGCGACGCCCCACTGGACGCCCTAGTTAGAAAGTATATACTAGTATACGTAGAAGAGTACCTAGTGCAGTGTTCCTTAAGCCTTTTGCGGTTACGGACCACAAGCAAAATTTCTAAAAGTCCATGGATCTGTCTAAGCTTATTATACGAATAGGAAACAAAGCCTAACATGAAAAAAAAACTTAAGTAGCTAATTATAAAATTTTTAAACGACACTGAAAATTTGAACATATAGAAAAATCCGAAAAGTAAAGCTATGGCCGGGAATCGAACCCGGACCCTCGTCATCCGGAGTCGGATCCGGATTCGATTCTCTTTACTTTTCGGATTTTTTTGTGTTCTAATTTGCAGTGTCGCTTAGAAATTGAATTTCTAACGGTAAAATCGTAAAAGTAACCAACAAAAAATCAAGAAGTAATAATTCTTGATTCATTTGATAGTATCTTAAGTTAATATGTTAAGCCTTAAATGTGATGCTACAGACCCCTAAGGGGTCCATGGCCCCACTTTAACAAACCCTGGCCTATGGCTAATTTCCAGGCAAAGCGAATCGCGCAGGTAGCCACATCCCCATGTTATTCTTCAAAGAATTATTAATTCATGTTTTATTGTATCAGGCGTTACTTTGCGGAAGCCCATTTCAATAAACAATAAACATTTACCTTGCTACTCCGCCACTCACATGCAAGATAGCCAAGCCTGTGCGAAGCTTTGGCACATCTTGGCTATCTTGTACGAGGAGAATAGCGGAGTAGCAAGGCGAATGTTTTTTGTTCATATCTGTTGTTAATGCATGTTTCTTATATCTCACAGATCCCCCACAGCCTCTCCAGTCGGCGGATTGTCCTCCTAATGAGTACAACCCGGGCCCCGACTGCCGCGAGCGGCAGGGGGGGCCAGAGCCATCTTGCGGGGGCCACCATGCGTCCGCGCACCCCAACTACATCTGCAACTGCTGGTGCGTTCCCGGCCTGCTGCGGGACCTTGATAGTGGGATATGTGTTGAAAAATGTTAATTAAACTGTGTCAATTTTCGTTTCTTGTTATTATCTCCGCGCAGAATCAAAATTTGCGCTAAAACTTCTCTACTGCACCTTTTTGATACTCTAGCAATAATAATTTACGTTGCGACTCTAGGCAGTTACGACCTTTGACATGTTTATCGCTATCCCGCGGGAACTATGCAATTTTCCGAGATAAATATAGCCTATGTTTTGATCTAGGGTACCAGCTATCTCCGTCACAAATTTGGTCCAAATCCGTCAAGTCGTTACTGTGTGAAGAAGGAACAAACATACCTACACACTCACACAAACTTTCGCATATTAGTAGCTACGATTTTAATTTTAATGGAGTTTTGATGTGGAAGATTTCCGTGCACTACCTTTATTTACTAGGACGGTCACCGTTCTGACTCATCGTAATCTATGCAAAAAATGTTCTATGTATGAAGTGTTTATGAGTCACAGACGCGTCACAACAAATAACGGAACCCGATATAATCAACCTTACCATAACGTCTTGATGCGATTTAATTCCGTTTCAGTTTAGGTTCGCTTGCTGTAAGATCCATACTAAAAAAGACAGCTAAAACCTGAACTGAGTCGAAACTGAATCCATTAAGACAAAATGGTAAGGTCACGACGTCATATCTTTGCCCGTAGCGGCTCACACAGTCGATCATTTTGAATCCTAGGCCAACACAGACTTGGTCACAGTGACAGTTACGTCATTCGTAAAGCTTTGTATTAGGCTAATAAAATTATTTACTATGAAAGAGTTCTATGGCAGCACAGGAAACATTTTGATTATACTTACCTGCGCTCAACACAAATTTAATCCGTTGTCTGCCGACGTTAGATTGCGTAAAGTCGGCCAAGATGTTCCTTTGTCACCCCAGGCTCAATGTCGTTGGTACAGCTTAGAACATTGTCACTCGTAACTCCGACTATGCATACGGTAAGGAGGTACAGTCAGCCAAACAAGTGGTCTATCACTTCTTATCAAACGATATCTAATGTCGCTAAAACCCAACTTTCAAGTTACAAGTTTCAAGACATTATATAAAAGAAAGAAAAAGAAAGAAAGAAAACATTTATTGACACAAAACGACACATAAAGAAAATTAAAAAAATAACAAATAATAATAAAACTAGGTACTTATGTGCCGAAAGTGCCAAAAGGGCCACACTCAGCATGTTGCTGCGGCAGGCCGCAGCGCTGATTTTCAGTGTGACCCTTTTGCCTAAAACTAAGCCTAAAAACGAAAATTAAAATTACATGAACACGAACGTCAGAGACAGTGGTTATATGGAATAAAAAAAAACAAAACAAATCTTAAATGTGACAAATTTCAACAAAGCTCAAGTATATGTATTTTATAACGTGCAAACGATTTTCAATCTTAGGGTGATAGACCATATATTCGGCTAATGGTACCTATCCCAATTAATACGGGTGGTAACGGTGTCACAAACACAAAACTACTCAAAACTACTCAACTCCGTGGTAGCAATAAATATGCTACGGGCACTTCACGGGGCCCCAACTGGCTCGGCCTAGAGTATAGAAGGGTCGATGATGCACTTCTTTACACTGAGAATGGATCCCCATCTCATGAATTTGCCTCTGGCCAAAGTGAAAGTTACGCCATTGACTCAACTGAAAGTGGTACGTACTTAGCTAGTAACCTTTTTACTTTTCACTCCACTTCAGCAGATTTGTCGTATAAACCGGCATAGCCCAAAGAATTGCTACACTCAAGTGGCAGTAGGCAGGTCACGCGGTTCGCAGGACTGATGGCCGATGGAGCCGGAAGATTCTCTACTGGCGACCACGTACCTGGTCTACATGGTACATGGCCTGCTGAAGTCTGCTGGAGTCCACTGTATGAGTGCCGCGCAAGACCAGTCTTTATGGAGCTCTTTGGGGGAGGCCTATGTTCAGCAGTGAACGTCTTTTCGCTGATGATGATGATCTTATAAACCACTATATTTGACACTAGCCTTCCGTCCGCAGCTTCGCCCGCGATAAATTAATTTTTCCGTAGGAATAGGTATTTTCCCGCGGTAAAAGTAGCCTATGTCACTCAGTGATAATGTAGTTTTCTAACGGCAAAAGAATTTTTAAAATCGGTCCAGTAGTTTTGGAGCCTATTTAATGCAAACAAACAAACAAAAAAACAATCAAATTTTTCCTCTTTATAATATTAGTATAGATAAGTCGATGTACTCGTTATAATTATTTTGTAGCGTCTGCTAAGCTATCTGCCTATTCATTTAGGTATATTTTGTATACACTGAGTTTACTCCGAAACTCGATCCAGACTGACAGCTAAGTTTGATGATACGGGTCCTATGCAAACCAAAGTTCTGTTCGAATTTGTCAACCCAGTATTCTGTTAATAGTGACTTATGTATAAATATGTTGGAGATACTTAAGTACCTAATATTAGGCACGGTTAGGTAAAATCGAGGTTGGTATTTTTTACTTTATTCGAAAGTTTGATGCGTCCTCGTTTACTCGTCCTTTTTATTATCCGGACAGCTAAAATTAATTTGCTTATAGGTACAGTCAAGTGTAATAATATGTATTTAGACAAAGATTCAAAAATAAGTACCATACGCTCTTACACCGGCGTAATAAGGTCGTGGGACATATTTTTGAGTAGTTGCTGTCAATACTTATTTTTGCACTTGACCGTACAATACAATACAATAGAATAACTCTTTATTGAACACCACATAGAACAGCCAAAACAGAAAAAAGGTATACAGAATATTAGAAGGTAACAATAGGCGGCCTTATCGCTACAGAGCGATCTCTACCAGGTAACCATAACGGACTGGAGAACAGAACAGATCTGTAGTGCTTATGTTTTTATTCCCAGTGTGCTACGATTTGGCTATCTTTAAACGAGCTACTTAGGTATGAATTGAAAAAAAAAAAGGATTCTGCGATTGGAATAGGCAAATACCCGGTTTTTAAATGGCTTTGCATTCGAAAACCGACAGCCGACTTAATAATCTCTATTTTTTTGAGTCAGTCAGTACAAAGTAAAATTATATTACCATAGCTTAATGAAAATTTAAGTTTATACACAGGGGCTAGCCGTCTGCCAGAAATGAGCCGAATAAACTATTGTGTCGCCATCCTAGTTGGCGACGAACATTGACCCTCTGCCAACTGTTGAAAGCTACACAGTATGTAGCAACTTGATCTACACAGACGAGTTCAGAATCACTACAACATAGTATAAAACAAAGTCGCTTTCTCTGTCCCTGTGTCCCTATGTCCCTATGTCCCTATGTACGCTTATATCTTCAAAACTACACAACGAATTTTGATGTGGTTTTTTTAATAGATAGAGTGATTCAAGAGGAAGGTTTTTATGTATAATTCTACGCAGACGAAGTCGCGGGCAGAAGCTAGTGATCTATAAGCCACTGTATTTCCAAAAGAGTATAAGCATTGTGTGCTCTTTAAATCTTCTGATGACCAAGCTGTACATGAAAAAATAACTATACAGTAAGGAAAATTAGTACTTCCTTCGTTCTTTTATGTCGTTACAAATAATTGTTCTTCTTTTTCCAACCCTTAATCCCAATATCGAACGAAACGAAAGAAAAGTATCACTTGAAAAAAACAGTTAGGTACAAATAACATAGGCTACGCAACACCAATTAAGTAAGGAAGTAAATGCTTTATTGCACAAATATAAAGAAACAGATACAATTCTCAAAAAAATAAAAATATCATTAATATATGCACAAATGCGAATTAACATTTATTTCTATAAAATCACATTGAAAGCGATCTATTTTGAAGAAACAGTAGCTAATTCGGCTACGAATAACCGTCAATCGCATGACAACCAGTCAACTAATTTTAGAATTATCCACCCCGTTCTTGTTGCGAGTGTAACAGTGTATCGATTTGATTTATTATCCATTCCATGGTCTTGTAAGAATTGCAGTTAGTTATCAAAATCTTACAGGCACCTATCTTTTTTGATCAGTTAGTCAGTGGAAAAAATACTGCCATTTGCGCAGCACAGTCGAATTGCGAAATAATTTGAAATCTGAGATATTACAGTGTAAGTTTTTAAAACAAAAAACGTCTTATACTTCTCGATTACTATTGTCACTTGACACTTCAACGCGAATGCATTCGAACGTTCTTTTTCAAACGAAAAACCTACACTAAGTGCCATGATCACAGCAATCAAGAATATAATATAGTTCCTCGGTAGGTAGGTACGCTGTCTGGAAAAGTAAACATTTACCTGTTTAATGCTGGCTTTAAGCTCTTAAGCGGGTCTCTGGTCGGAGTAGCAGTTGACACAGTTTCTAGATTCGCAGTTGTCCTCCACTCTCAGGCGTAAACGGCGCATACGCCACGAGTAAAGGCCCAGTTTACATTATGCAAGTAATTTCGTGAAACTAGCATTACATTGCGCGGCCGATGAGCTAACGCTTTATACGCAAGTGACCCACAAAACGGTGGTAATTGTTCAGTGTAAACTGATGGACTTATAAAAATATACGCGTCGAATTGAGAACCTCCTTTCTGGCCTGATACTGGCCTCATACTGTGAAATTCGATTTTCGAAGTTCGTTTGACCCCGTTCCGCTCATACTATAGTCATTAATTTAAGAGTGATAGGGACGGTACGACACGAACTTCATAAATCGAATTTCGAAGTAGCCCCCCAGTGCATACTTACCTGATAAAACGAGAAAAGGAAGAATTAGACAGTTAAATAGTACACATTCAGTTCTAAAAAATCACAAATTCTCTCAAATTCTGAACTGAACGTCGAGCTAATTGGCATGGGAGAGGCAGTTGATTGTCATTTTTTTTATGAGCCCTTAATAGTGTCTCTCTGCTGCTGCTGGGCAAAACCCTGGATTGTCATGATGAGTAGAAATGAAAGAAGGGCCCACCTTCGTTTCAGCTCCGTTTCAGGGCCGACAACGCACTGGCATCGAGTAAAGCGCTGCGGGTGTCTATGGACAGTGGTGATCATTTAACATCAGGTGACCCACTAGTTCGTTTGTCTGGCCTCTCTAACATAAAAAAAGCTGTCACCTTTTGAAGCGCTTAAGCAGGGTAGCTAACAACTTTGCACGGGAAGTAGGTAACTCGTTATTTTTGTTTTCAGTTTACGGTTAAGTGCAAAAATAGGTATCGACACGCACTTTTCAAAAATATGTCCCACGAAAAAAGCGTAATAAACTTTGACTACATACGAGTACATATTAAATTTCTAAACGATACTGAAAATTAGAACACAGAAAAATCCGAAAAACAAAGCTATGGCCGGGAATCGAACCCGGATCCTCGTCATTCCGTGACGCGTGCTTATATCCCTACACCACCCATAGCAGGTGGATAAGCCTCCAATTTTTCTATCTGTTACTAGCTGCCACGCGACCTTACTACTATGCGAATTTTTGTCTGATCTATTTGAATGAGGTGTCTGTACGGCACAATTACATACATATAACAGTCACATATACATATTATTAGATACATATTACACTTGCCTGCAAAAATTACGTACTTTGCTAATACGCCGTGTCAATCACAACTGACCACAAGCTAAATTGAAAATCCTCGCCGTGCCTGCCAGTATTGCAGAGCCGTAATACCCCGGAACTAGGCAAATTGCCTGCTTGCCTGACAACTTCGATTACGCAGTACAACCTATTTAGACTAACAGCACGAGAAAAGTTTAAGAATGGAGAATGTTATTTATAAACAGGTTGGAACAGCGGAATGGATTTTATTATGTTTTAGTTATTAATATTCTTCCATTGGATTGTAATAAGAAGCTATTATTGGCATTATTTTAATGTCTATTGTTTTCTGCTGAATCCGTCGCCGTAGAATGCTATACCTTTACCTTTCGAAAATTTCTATGTGTTCTAATTTTCACTGACATTTAGAAATTTAATTTCTAACGGTAAAACCGTATTAGTAAACATAAAAATTCTTGATTCATTTGATAGTACCTATCATTTGAAAAACAGCGCCTTCTCTCGTCCCTGGTGAGCAGTAGATGTTCCACGGGAGTTTGTAATTGTGTCGTACAGACACATCATTCAAACAGATGACGCTTAGCGACAAAAAATCGCATAGTAACAATGGTCACGTGACATTTAGTAACAGGTAGAAAAATTCGGAGACTACCCACCTGCTATGGGTGCAGGTGTAGGGGTATAGCACGCGTCACGGAATGACGAGGATCCGGGTTCGATTCCCGGCCATAGCTTTACTTTTCGGATTTTTATGTGTTCTAATTTTCACTGACATTTAGAAATTTTATAGAATACTATGACAGTTACAAGGAAAATTAAATGAGCAGGAGGGAACTTTCGCTCGAAGCCAACAAACTATAATACATAAAATATAGCTCACGTTTTATCCTTTACGGGGTATACAGAACAGGTAACACGACCTCAAAGCCACGTTTAGCGTGATTATGATGTTTGTGATATCTCCCAAACCAGCATGGAAGAACAAACTAACACATTTGAATTTTTAATCATCGACTATTTATTCATTTATAAATACATATACAAGTCACGTCTTTATCCGTTACGGGGTAGACAAAGCCTTAGGTAACAAGACCTAAAGGTCACGTTTAGCTTGATTGTGGGCGTATATGTAGAAAATGGAATCAAAATAGTGATGGGTTGCTAGCCTCATCGCCTATAACACGATTCCTATCATAATCGCCCATTCCCTCGATGGGCTTTTACCATCTGCGTGGGTTGAGAAGCAACTGGTACATTCTATTATTTTACTTTGCCCCCAGACCAGCACGGAAGATTAATTTATACTCAAGATTATGACATTATAGCGTCAGCCGCTCATAAATAGAGCGGGCGAAATAGTTCTCAAAGTTACTTAAAAACTGTTTCCTAAGTAGTCCCACCCATGCGACCACCGATGCGAAAATATATTACATAATACATAGTACAGTAAGGTAACTTGTGTGCTTCCATGCTGGCCTGGGAGTAAAGAGCCAGTTGCTTCTCCTCCCGCGCAGATGGTAAAAGCCCATCGAGGGAATGGGCATAAGAATCATGTTACAGGCGATGCGGATAGCAACCCATCACAATTTTGATTCTCCTTTCCACCTATACGCCCACAATCATCCTAAACGTGGCCTTTAGGTCTTCTTACCTTAGGCTCTGTCTACCCCGTAAGGGATAAAGACGTGATTTATGTATGTAGTAGTTAAGTCTTTATTGCACTTAACCAAATAAAAACAGAAATGTATACAATAATAACAGAGAGCAATACAAAGTCAAACTTACTGGAACCGGAAGCAGTTAAATTGATTTCAGAAAGAAAAACTCAACAAAGATAGGCAAATCCGTCGAAGTATGAGCGGAGAATAAATACAAGAATGTGTGTTGTTATCGGACTTAATTACGCATTCCGAATTTCACGTCAATCATAGTAATCACGGCAAAATTACACACACACACACACACACACACACACACACACACACACACACACACACACACACACACACACACACACACACACACACAAATCATGTCTTTATCCCTTACGTGGTAGACAGAGCCTAAGGTAACAGATACCTACAGGCCACATTTAGCAAGATTGCGGGCGTATAGGTGGAAAATGGAATCAAAATAGTGATGGGTTGCTAGCCTCATCGCCTATAACATGATTCCTATTATAATCGCTCATTCCCTCGATGGGCTTGTACCATCTGCGCGGGTAGAGAAGCAAGTGGTACATTGTATGTTTTGTCAGCAAAATTAACTTGTTCGTAAAGTTTGATCACAGACGGTCACCGGGCATAATATGTACCTACCGATATATGCATATGTCTCACCGACCTCATTGTAAGTAGCATAGAGGTGTCTAGATGTTTTTAATGCCTTGGTAACGTACATATATTTGTGCCCTTGATTGTATATAAAATTGAGTAAAATGGTAAAGCATTTGGTCGATTGTACAGACCGTATTTTTCGATTAGCAGCCATTGTTTATCGACATTTCAGTAAGACCACAATTAACTAGTCAATCACTCACCCGACATCAAGATAACGATACGGACTATTCGGATTGTTCAATTACGTATTGTTTTTGGAGTTTCGTTGGTGTTGTTTTATTTTTCATTTCACAGTTATACTGTGCTCGGACAAAGGGTTTTCTTCAGCTAACTATGCCTCACTAATGTGAATGATATCTTACCACCAAGTTAGGTAAGTTTTAAAAGGTGACAATGTTTTCCGTGTACAACCACGACACAGAGGCATCAAAATTGTGATTAATTTAACTTAATTTTTAAGTAATATGGCAAGTTCAAGTAAGTATCTGTCCACTGGTCAAATATATATTTTTTTAATGTTTGTTTTTAAAATTTGATCAAGTTTTTCATGTCAACACAGGATTAAATACTGTTTTTTTTTATTTTTGAAAAATGGGGTAGCGTTGAATAGCTCTACATAATACGTATCATCTACGAAATGGGTAAGTATACCATGCTATGTCCATGTGCTACGCGGGGTACCGCTACGCGCTACGCCGCCGCTACGGGCTACGAAAACTTGCTGATTCACTGTATTGTTTTGACCTGGTCAATGGAATTCACCCACAATGATACAATTTAACCATAAAATCCATTTACTACGTCCACGGTGGAGGAGACGCTCTGAAATAAAATATAATTTTCGAAATTGCTCCGATCAATCCTGCCGGGCGCGCCACGCCATTCCCAAATTAAGGGCTGTGTTATATTGTTTGCGTAATATACGAGTAAGAATACATTGCCTCGCGAAATCATGTATAACTTTTATAAGCTGTATGTTAACCGGCAATGTATGTTTGCTTCTAAGACACTGCTAAATCGAGTGTAATATTTTAACAAAAAAAAAAAGTTTTTTTTTAACTGAGCATAAGTACTCTTAAAATAAATCAATTAGAGGTACTATCGAAAGAATCAAGAATTTTACAGCTGACACAGACTGACAGCTGGTAGAGACAGAAAGATTCGAAGGCTTATTCACCTGTTATAATTAGGATGCGGGTTAGATTCCCGGCCATAACTATACTTTTCGGATTTTTCTATTTGTTCTAATTGTCAGTGTCGTTTAGAAATATAAATCAATTAAACAAGAAGTGGCTCCCGCTGTATAATACTGCAGACGCTGGCAGCATTTCCCCTTTGAAAAGCGAGACTATTGCGTTGTTTAAGGAAGATGCCAGCGCTGCGGTCACTCGTAGCATCTATTAGCCTCTTAGAAATTTCTTTGAAGAGGATAGCGCTGAACCCCACGGACCAAGGGTTTAAACACCGAAAGGGACAAAGTTTTGTTCGGCGCTGAGACCTATAGTTATATTATTAGCTGATTTGATTTGGCTGCTGCCGCCAGTTCCCAGAAAATAGGGAATCTGACGTTCACAAAGTCAGCTTAGCTTTTGTGTCTTGTTCTGTGGATGACCTAAAACAGTTCAGAAAAATGTTCTATCTACTCAAGGCTACGAGGGTACTTCGTAGTAACAAAAGCTGTTAGCTAGTACTCCATCAATTAGTAGAGTACCGTTACTTAGGTATCAGTTTTCGATCATTAAGTTCATGAACAAAGGAACACGATGTATCGAAAATAAGTCTATACAGAAACAATGGAATGAGTTCATTAATTAAAATGATGACGAATGATAAGATTCTTAAATGATTGATCGTGCTCATAATTTATTTATTATTAAAAGGGTTAGAGACGTGATTTATGTGCGTATTAAAATAAATGTATTGCAATTATTTAGTTAAACTGTAACCTTTTGCAAACTTATAAACAAAAACATGGAATTCATTAAAAAAAAGGAAATATTAACCACTGTTTTTTATCTACATCTGTTATAGGGCAGAATAAAACGTCATAATATGTACCTAACTTTAAAAATACGTATGGATTGGCCGTACAAAGTGGTTACTAAAAGATTTTCCGTAGATTAAGGACCGGAGACGGACGCAGTTTCTGCAAGTTTGTAGTCCCTTAAGGAGGTGACAGATAAGAGCCTTTAAGTGAGCATAACATATGGAACGAAAATCGGGTATTCGCTATATTAAATTGTTTACTAATAGAAGCATTATCAGGGCTCAAAATTCCAAATAGATGAAATCATCCAGAATCCGTTCAGAAATATTGACTGTCATAATAAAAATATACATACGTACATATATCACGTCTTTATCAGTGGACAGAACCTAAGGTAACAAAACCTTAAGGCCACGTTTAGCATGATTAAGGGCGTATAGATGGAAAGGGAAATGGTGGTGGTGATGGGTTGCTAGCCGTATCGCCTATAACATGATTCCTAAGACTTTCGTCCATTCCCTCGATGGGCTTTTACCATCTGCGCGGGAAGAGAAGCAACTGGTAAATTCTATGTTTTTTCTTTACTCCCAGACCAGCATAGAAGAAAAAAAAAGTCACACTGAATTTATGCCCAACGACTTTGATCAGATCACGAGTGGAACTGTGTTCAAAGCAGTCACTACAGGACTCTTCTTTTCCATCGGTTATCAGTCGAGTCTTCTAAGCATGTCGTGTATCCGTCTAACCGTATACGTCGCTTGCTTAAGCTTAGCTCCGTCGCATACCTAACTTTCCTATCTATTTATTGTGCACACAGAGGTCGTTGAAATATCATTAATCTGAGTATAAGAGTGGCGGGACGATCTCGATCTGGTCCCGCGCGGCCGCCCTTTGTGCCGGTAACAGAACTGTAGCTCATTATTACTGAAAACATTGACTCCTGCCTGCCCCTTTAATTATTATGTCCCTCGCGGTAATTAGGGTTTTTATAAGCGCAAGGCGACGGTAGCACGCTGAAGGGGAGTGGGTTGTAGTGTGGTGCCTACAAGTTAATTTGCAGGTGCGATTTTATTGCTTTCGCGTAGTACTAGTACTCGTATAGAGGAATTTGTTATGTTTTCGTTGTATTCGAGAAGTGTAGCACAAATGTATTCACGCCCTCGCACTTGAGTGTAGTCTACACGTTTAGCCGTATTCTGATATATAAATCCGGCGCTTATCGGTGGTCGGGTGAGGCGATTAATAGGTCGTCTGCCTTCGTCTAGAGTGCAGCGACGGTCTAGCGACCGGAAGCGGCTCGCACCAAATAGCGGCATCGATCGCCAAAAAACTAACCCACATACGCACTGGCAGCGTAGCCGGAATTATTAATCGCGGTGGGTGAGGGGCGTGGGGGTGGGGGTGGGGGCGCGAGGGCGCACGCGCGCGCGGCCGGCGGGCACTCCGCGAGGAAGGCTCGCGCGCTCCGCCCGCGTGCCGGGCGTCCGCGATGCGCGCGTCCCCGGGCCCGCGGCCGCGCCGGCACTCGCCGCGCTAACCTGCACCCATGCAGTGGCGAAAGCTGGCCAGGTTGAAGTCTTCGCCGGGCGGACAGTCGCGCGCTCGGAGGATGCTCTGCTGCGGCCGCAGGAAGGTATGCGATCCGATCGATAGCGCGCGCCGAAACCGTCGCCCCTCCCGGCCCGGCCGCCGCCGCTTCTCTACGGCCGACGACCCCGGCGATACCGCTTCTAACTCATGGAGCCCGCTCCCGCGACCGTTGCCTCACCCTGCCCACAAGTGCTTAAATGACGAGTTCAAGACCTGAACAGCCTGAGCATTCGGCCCCTCCTACTTTGTACTAAACGTACTAAGCTTCAAATTACAGCATAATGATTAATAGTGGTGCCGGCAGATCGGTCACGTGAACGTGGTGCATGATAATAAATCGATCATAACGTTAAACTCGCCCCGGTATTGTTCTCGTGAATTTGTAATGAGTGTTACATATTGTATGTTATTATTGTAAATAACACTGTCTAGCTTTTTTGGCGATGCCAAACATATGAAAACGCCCTTTCAGTACGAGTTTAAGTCATAATTTGGACGTAAGAAGTTGAATTTTACACCCGTTAGTGTCGATTCAGTAATGGGCTGAAAGTAGGTTAAATACAGTACTTGCAGCATCATTCGCCATCTTGTCTTAGGACAGTAACTGGTGCTAACAGGTTCACATTTAATAACGCTTTTCTGTTTTTTTTTTAAAACAAGTGAACGTTGCAGTGAATAGTGATATGACAAATGAGTTGACCTAGTATTATGACATTCATTATTCATGATGTTGGGTGACTAAAACGAGCGGGTTATTCATCAAGTGAAATATTTTCAAACAATTTTAATTCCAACCCAACAATAGTTGACTATCACCTTACTTTCCTTAAAACCTATTTACTCAATAGGTATTCTCAACAATGCAAATCAAAGTGATGATGATATTATATTATCAGAATGGAATTTAAGGTTGATCATTTTCATCTCCATTCTTTGCTTTTATAATACGGTGCTTACGTGAGATGCTTACTCGATCTCGACGTGGTTGTACGTTTTGACATACGTTGCGTTTGCGCAGAACTGATTTTTAAATTAAACAATTGACTTGTCGACATAAACCACACGAATTCATATATTGCGTAAATTGAATATAGCAGGATAATGAAAAATATATTTAGATAATATTTAGCACATTATTATGTGCTCTCGTTTCATACTTTCAAGTGTCAATCCAATTTGGTTTAACTTGCAAAACCGCTTTGCATGTCAGGTGCCGAGAAAATGCAATGTAACTAAACAAAACGAAAAGTCTACATCAGATCTGTGCCTACGTAATTTACATAAGAATGGGAACGAAAGTAGGACAGCAATATAAATATCACTTAACCAGGGTGTTCAATGGCATGGATTATATTGTACTGATTGAAGGCCTTATATTGTGTTTAAAATTGAAGCATGGTGGGCGTGGCTTAGGCCAGGTCTTGAGAGGCGCGTTTATCTTTTTAAGTTGATATTGAACTTAAGCCCATTAATAAGTATTCTTGTATTCTGTGTGCGCCCATTTGTGGTTAAAGGGCAACCGATACAGTCACCCATGTAAATCAGTGACATTAAAAGATTGTCTAGTCTGTTGCTGGCCTTTCTGTGAATAATAAACTATTTTATGAAGGCTTCGATGTCACAGTTGTTAACACCGCTGATGGCATTTAGATTAGAAAATTTCATTATACGTGGCACGAAATTCGTATGTTTAATTTTTCTTCGTTCTTCATCCATTTCTTAATCTTTACCATCGTAATCTGACTCATTATGCTTCAGTTAAAGTGCATTTCTACATGATATGAACGCAAGAAACTGCATTTCTCTCAACTTAACACGTGACCCATTGGGTTCGAAGTTATTTCATATAACTACATAGTAGAAAAATATTTAATCAATTATCAATTACTTTACTATAAAGCCGAAGCGATTTGCAAAAATAAAATGGACGAAATAAAAACGAAATAATTTCTGAATAATCGCTTTATGTTGCACCTTGTGTTGGTATATCAACCAATTGCTGACTTTATTTTTCTCTAACATCAAATTCATGTGAAAAGTCTACCACTTCACAGAGCGCTTGCACCGCTCCCCGTTTCCTCCGCCACAGCCTTATCGAACATTACAATATTCGACGCTTCGTTGTATAAACTTCGTACAGCGGTTTTGTTGGTACATAGTTGACTATAATTTGGGCCTAGAATTGTTGACATAACTGGCGTGGAGTTTAAAGCAAATTGAGTGAAGTTTGTTGCCGCAGACCCGTATAATGGCAGGTTTAACGTGGACTAATAAAATCACGGACTGTTGATTTACTCCCGACAATGCAGCATTGGCTAGTTAAGAAAATTAGTTATGCGTGACTTGATTTTGTTGAAAATTATTTTAGCTACTGTTTAAAAGCTGAATTTATTGATGTTGATACTGGTGAAATTGTACCACTCTACTTATAGTTCAGCTACACATCGGCAATCTCGCTTGTCAACGCCTGTCTATGAACATCTGTAAATTATTTATCCATTTGCCTGTTTGCTTTTCTGACTTACTATGCGCAAAAGGACTTTTTCCAAAAAAAGTCCACATGTTCATTTTTTTCAGAATTTAAATGTTTTGGGTTTTTCTAACTCTGAATCGTTTACCCTATCGATTCTCATACAAGAAAAAATGTGTCCCAGATTTTACTATGGAATTATTAGGGTAAACGGTTCTGAGTAAGAAAACTCAAAAATAGTTAAATTCTGGAATAAATCTTTATGTGGACTTTTTTTGGGAAACGCTCAAAAACGTGAAAAGGTTTTATTTAAGGAGTAATAAAATGTAAGGAATTTAAAAAAACAGATTTCAACAACCCAGTACTGTTTTGCACAATACGATGTCTATGAAAAACAAAACAAACCTACTTAGACTTGAAATCGCAAAGCTTTAGGTCCATTCTCCAGATCTAGCGTAAACCGTCACGTCTCTATGTCAGTATAAAAAGCCCACAAATCTCCACCAAATATGGATGACGCAAAACATTTGAATGACAACGCAATATAATGTTTGTACATTTATAGTGCATTTTTATTGTACTTTAGTCTCGGGTCGAGGTTGCGTCACAATCTCGTTAGTGTGCTTTATCTGTACATATTCTTCGATGGCATCCAAGCCATTGTTATCTTAGCTTAGCGGAAGAATATCTCGGCTAGCTTTTGTAGCAAGTGACCGGTTCCCATAGCTGATATGAAAACACCCAGATACTTCAGCTAAGAGATGTTAGACCACGGATATATGTATGTTTTTGTCAATCATATTAATATTATAAATGCGAAAGTTTGTGAGGATGGATGGATGTGACGACGTGAGTAAATAATTATGTTTGTTTCTTCTTCACGCTGAAACGACTACACGAATTTGGATAAAATTTGGAACGGAGATAGCTGGTACCCCAGATTAAAACAAAGGTTACTTTTTATCCCGGAAAATTGCTTAGTTCCCGCGGGATAGCGATAAACAAACTCTTTGCAAACGAAGTCGCGGGTAACTTCTAGTTAAATGATAATTTCGCAGCCTGTGAACTAAAAAAGTAATGATAAAGTACATACGTTGAAGGGGTTAATTTTAGGGACTTTTATGTATAATTCAACTGAGTAATGAGTACATACATACATAACACATATCACGTCTTTATCCCTTACGGGGAAGACAGAGCCTAAGGTAACAAAACCTTAAGGCTACGTTTAGCATGATTAAGGGCGTACAGGTGGAAAAGGAATTAGTGCTACTACATATTTAAGATTTATTTCATTCATCTATTCGTGGTGGAGAAAAATTCAAGCTGCGGTGCATTTCCCGTGACGAGTGAAAACAAGATTTTTCATATCAAAGTATTGTTTGTCAAAGTATCCAGTTAATTTTAATAGAACATTTTATTTACACACATTCGATACACGTAGGTGTACAAGGAGAAATACAATACACTAAGCCCACTTAACTAAATATACAAAACTTAAAACTAAATTAATTAAATTGTTCAAGTAAATTTTCTTGAAATTTCCATACACATTAATTAAGTTAGTTTACGTACGTAGGTGGATGTTCGTAGAAACTTTTTAAGGGCGAAAGATTTCGGGTGCTTAACTCGAATGCGCCGCGCCCACTGAGAAAATTTATCGTAGGAGGAGATAACAATTTAATAATGGTTGGTATTCAAGAATCTGCGGGAAAGGGCAAAGGTCGAGAAATATATTGATTTGACATTTAGAAATATTTTTGGATACCACATAATTTAGCAGGCAATTGGGTTACTGTAACTGAGCACTCGTTACCCACCAACCAATTAATTTGATACATACATACGTTATATCTATATATCACGTTTTTATCCCTTACGGGGTAACAAAACCTTAAGGCCACGTTTGGCATGATTAAGGGCGTATAGGAGGAAAGGCAAATCAAAATAGTGATGAGTTGCTAACCGCATCGCCTATAACATGATTCCTAAGACTTTCGCATATTCCCTCGATGGGCTTTTACCATCTGCGCGGGAAGAGAAGCAACTGGCAAATTCTATGTTTTTTCTTTACTCCCAGACCAGCATGGAAGAATTTTTGTCATTTATTTTTTATTTGATATTTATTTATATTTAATATATTAGTAGGTCCGTCCGGATTGCTACCACCATCTCACTCGCTAATTCTGCCGCCAAGCAACAGTGCTTGTACTGCTGTGTTCTGGCGTGGAGATTAAGACAGCCGGTGAAATGACTGGCACAAGAGGTAAAATATCCTAGCCCTCTAGGCTGGCAACATATCTGCAATCCTCTAGTACTGCGGGTGTATGGGTGGTACGTATTCTTTCCCAACACTCCAATTATGACTTATGCTTTATTATATGTACAGGTCAGCGTCAAATAGTTCGTGACACCCAAAGTAGCCAAATAGTTAGCAACACTATTACAGTTGAAATAAGGTTGTCTTGCTAACTTTTTGGCCACTTTGGGTGTCACGAACTATTTGACGCTGACTGTACCTATAGATGACGTGTGTATAATGCTAGGCATTCTCAACACTAGCGTTTTGGTCGATGCTTTATCACTTTTATCACCAATTTATCACTTCAGCGGACGGCTGTGACATTATTTAATGATAGCGTTAACCGGACAAAATGCGCCGCTCCACGGTGACGTCAGCGTAATGAAAGGCATAATGAAAGGCATAATGAACCGTCCAAAGGTATCAATAAGCAAGTTAATGGTCTTTTCGTAAAATATTATTTTAACGAGGAAATGGGGGGAATTTTTAGGAAACATGTTATAGGCGATGCGGCTAGCAAACCATTACTATTTTGATTCCTTTTTCCACCTACGCCTACAGTCATGCTAAACGTGGCCTTTAGGTTTTGTTGCCTCGGGCTCTGTCTACCCCGTAAAGGATATTGACGTGACGTAAAGTTAATGAATACAAGTAAACCTAAATTTATTTAGGCTGATACTAAAAATTGGTTCGTTTCACTCGATATAGCAACATTCTGTATGCAAATAACATTTCAGGGATATAATTATTAAGTAATAACCCTGGGTAACTTTCTAAGGTAGCTTTACTTTATATTTGTATCAACACTTCCTACTAATTATAAACGCGAAAGTTTGTAAGTACCTATGGATGGATGGATGGATGTTTGTTTGTTACTCTTTCACGCCAGAACAGCTGTACAGATCTGGATTATAGTCTGGAATATCACATAGGCTACTTTTTATTCCAGAAAATTGCGTTATTCCTGCGGGATAGTGATAAACGAATTCTATTCAGACGAAGCTGCGGGCAACAGCTATTGTGTAATAATTTACAAAATAAAGAATTAAACTAGGTAACTGTATTACCTTATCGCAATGAATGATTGGCTTGTTATTTCTGTCTGTCAGTGTCAAAGTATTCCGACGTTGATTATGAAAAAGTGCTATAGTGACCTAGGGTTCCATTAGGCTGTCTGTACTTTGCACACTCGTGCTCCTCTTGTTGAGCAACTGTGGAAGTTGACATTTCCGCATCTTTACAAAATGTTTATTGACACTGAAAAGCAACTGTTTCATATGAGAACATTCCATGTACTGATCGTGGACTATTCAAGAATTTAAATGCTATGATAAATGTATCTAAAAAGTTAAGAGCGTTAATATTGGTTTAGATACATTTATGACTGTAAAAGAAAAAAAAACCAGTCGGTTGCAAAATTACTGTTCTTCAGAACTACAAAAACTTGCTAAACCTATACTGACGATCAAAAATAACAAGTCACTTTTGTATGTATGTATAACTCTTTATTGTACATAAAACACAGGAAAAGGATGAATACGGGACAACACACATGCACAAAGGCGAACTTATCCCTAAAAGGGATCTGTTCCAGTTAACCTTTGAACGATTGACAGGACATAAGTAACCACACTTTTCATACAAGTTGGTATAGAAAGACGCACGTTATTTAAGCCCATCAATGTAGATGTTTGATCATCGCTAAACATGATTTTGGGTTGCTTAGTCAAAAATAATTTAAAATCACCTTAGTAAATCTAGCGAGAACGGAGCGGGCGTTGTTGAAGGAACCTCAAGACTCAATTCTTTGTACAACCGATTCCTGTTCAAAGTTTGTCGTGTGTGAAAAAAAAAAAAAAATAAAAAAAAATAAAAAGAATGAATGCAACTTTAAGGAATGGAAGGTATAGTTCAGCGCTACGGCCATAGGCGACCGTAGCGGTATGGCGAGATGTTATAATTTTTTCACACACGGACAATAAGTGGTGGTCGAAGTTAAAATATCAATAGATACTTACTTAGGTACCAAGGTTGCCGGATCTCTCTCGTTTCGCTTAGACCTTTGGTTCAAGGACCGTGTCGCTTACATAGGAAGGGTATCGCTCTATCGACAATGAAACTAGTAGGCTCGATTCAATCTGACTATATTATGAACAAAAAACAACCCTATCGGTGGTTTACATGGCGGCGAGACCGCAGTGGAACAATTGTGGTTCCTTAAAATTAAACAAAGCCGTGGGCATGATTGTCGAGAGCAGTCGCCGCGGGCCCGGGTTTATCAAGCGCGGTTAAGCGCGGTTAAGCGCAGGGAAAGCGTGCACCCACGCAAAGGCCCGGGGACGGCCCTCGACAAACACGTCCACGGATATACACAATAAAACAGAAAAGCATATAGGGTACCCCAAACCCATAAAAGGTTCCTTAAGCTACGCGAGATGAACTGCTCGGGCAGCAAGGTGACGCGGAATAGTCCGACGAATTAAACGTTACGCGTTTCCGCTATGGCCATAGGGTAAAGAAAGTACGCACTCACACGTGTAGACGCATTACGCGGTGACACGGAGACACGAAGAAGAAGAAGAAACGCAGAGGGGCCTTAAGGCCGCCGCGCGGCCGCGGGGTTAGACGGCCGCGGGGGAAGAGAAGAACACGAAGAGAGGAGGAGAAGTGAAGGCGGCGCTCCTTGGCCGTAGGCGGCCAGGGCGCTGAGTCGGCGCTGGTGGGCCTCGGCGGTCGCCGCGACCGGCAAAGACCTCTGGCGGCGGCTCGCCGGCGGTTACTGCCCAACTGGGACGTTGGCGACAGCGCGCTTGCGGGCGCGCGCATCAGATGCCGGCGCGCGCCGGCGTCCCAGGAACCTGAAGATGTTGGAGCCCCCCAGACGCTGCACCCTCACTCCCCAACTCACTCACTTCACTTCACACGCACTACATTAGTTTTGCGCGCGGGGCGCAACGGAACATGGTAGGAAACCGAGGGAGTCAGTCCCATGATGCCACGCAATTAAATCGGAAAAAAGGAACGAAAACCAAAACAAATACGCAGACGATTCGCGAGAGCGAGATTCGCGCGGCAGACGGACGTGCGCTCAGTCTCGAGTCCGGTGGCTGACTGGCTGTCAAAAGTCTATAGATCATACAAAACTATCGACCTGATCTGTCAATTACGGTCGCGTTCAATGAAAAATGGGATTTTCCGATTGGATTGATAACCAATTTTGATCTTGTTTATTAATGTCTAGTTACTAGAAAGCTTCTATTTAAACTAAAAAACATATTTCCGATAACTAGCGTCCTCGGAGATGAACAGTTCGGCCATAAATTGCAATTAAACAAAAACCGGTAACGTTAAATTGAACCCAGCTTTGGACCTGACCTGTCACTTCGCGGAGTGCAAATTATTTGTAAAAACAATGAAAATAGTTCTCGAATTTCGCGAAACTAATAACACCAAAGCCTCAGACGCGTCTTCGCGATCATTTTAATGTATGGCCGTGTTTGGTTTCGAGTTATATCTACAGAGTTATCGATGCGAACGTGTGATCAAAACACGCCGTATTTAGTGTCATGAAATAGCTTACAGTGAATTGAAAGGAGTTGTTATTGTCTTTAGTGTGAAAGATCGAAGACTGTTGATGGTGTTTTACTAAACCGATTTGCGGAGAAAATGTTATTTCGGATTTGCAGAGGTGTTGAAGTTGGGTCGTCGACCTAACCTACAAATACATGGTAAGTCATATTTGTATATGACAATACCCCCATTGCCGAGAAGAGGTTTAACCGGAGGTTTAACCGGAACAGCCGGGGTAACCGGAGAAATCAATTCTCGGGCTAGGGCGGGTGTCCTAAGCCGATACTATAGCATGCAGGAAGCTTCGAGCTTCTCTAGGTAGAGTTTACCTTGGCGTCGTGCTGACAGCTATAAACTGTACAGCACACCTACAATGATGAGGGCCTACGGTAGTTGAACTTACCTATTAACTAAAACTTAAATAAAATTTTTATACTCTATGTCACTCTTATGTGACTAAAAAAACTTTCTAAGTCATGCTGAAGTTCTATCTTCCTTATTAGGTCTATGCTAATTGTACACCTATTAAATATCATGCTTTCCTATGAGATGTCATGCATACCTACCTATATGTGCAATTAAATAACACTAAGGGCATAGAGCCCACTGACCAGCAGGTTCAGTACTAATTTTAACTCTCCTATTCTAAGCTTACTTGAATAGTTTTGCTAAATTTACAAATGTACAGCCTCCTAATGACTAACTAAGATAAAGGCTTAACTATAGGATTGCTAGACAGGTCATGAGTCTGTCTAGGTCCAAAATGCATGGGCATGTACCTACCCTTAGGTACAATGTCCTGCTTAAAGCATTCTAGTGGAGTTACCACTGAACGATGTTTCAAGTTGGGTGTGTACACTAAAAATGTTTCCTTGGCCAAGTGTGAATCCCTTTGTTGTAAAGGTTTCCAAAAAAAAGGTCAAAAAAAATGACGCAATAGAGCGGCAATGGTGTGCGTCCGGAGCTCGACGGGTGCACCGTTGCAATATCTCTGAAGATAATGCACAAAAAATATATGGTTGAATATTTTCTACCATATTATGAAAGTAAAAAAAACTTATTTTTAATTTTCCTGAAGAAAATAAGTGAGTGAATGACTCAAAATTGGCTTGCCTCAGGCCCCCAGGGTGTGTTGTTGTAAAAAGTTTTTAAACCGTCCCGAAATATGGATGTTTGTTTTTCATGGCAATGTATGGAAAAACTTAATTTTAATTGTTTTGGCGAAAGTAAGGATGTTACAAATGTCGGGGTTGCCTTTTTAGGGTCCTGCGACAATACCTGAGCAGGAATTAATAAGTTTTTTTTTTCAAAAAAATTTATTTTTTTCGAAAAAAAATTTTTTTTTTTTTTTTCCAAAAAAATAATTGTCAAGGCAAGAAATTCTATATTTCATGAGCCAGCTGTTATACACCTTGCTGAACCTTAATAATGTCTTTAACATGATATTTTCCTTTAGTTGAAGTAGCAATTTCCTCTAGCACATAGATAACATCCGATAGTTTTGTAACTACTCTACATTTTACAAATCTTGGTGCTAACTTGGCTGAGAAAAACTTTGCCGCGTTCGACTGGACGAAATTTCGGCGCCAAACCGTGTCGCCTACGTTAAGTCTTAGATGTTTACGTCGCAAATTGTACCTACTCGCGTTTTGTTGGTACGCTTTTGTTAGCGCGGACTCTACTTTCTGGAAAATATCAGCCAACTCGACAAGGGAATCTGCTCTTATGTCCCTGGGGGTAACTTGAGCGTCATCTAGAGATTGTGGTACACTACCTCTTACTGTGTGCAATGTACCATCCGAGATGATCTCTCGCCCTTTGGCTAGGAAGTTTGGTGTATAACCTGTGGCTATGTTTATAGTGCTATTTAAATATAGCTGAATTTGTGGCAAAAAACGTGACCAGTTTCTTTGGTCTTGCTCTACCAAAATAGCTAAGCAGGTCTGAATCGTGGCGTTATAGCGCTCTACTGCATTCGGAGCTGGACTATAAAAAGCATTATAAAATATTCTTGGGATAGCTCTATCTTTACAAAATTTCTTAAACTCCTTGCTCTGAAAAATCGTGGCATTATCGCACGTAATGACGCACGGAGTGCCTTCCTTGAGCAAAATTTCGGACTCTATGAAAGACGTAACAGTTTTAGTAGTGGCAGTTCTGAGTGGGTGCAACCAGCAATATTTGGTGAAAACATCAACTATTGACAATATGTAAATATAGCCTGAATATGACTTTACAAGGGGTCCGATTAAGTCAATTGAAAGGGTATGCATAGGTGAATGTACTCTTTTTTGATTCGTCATTAAACCGTGTGGAGCGTCATTTGAATATTTGTACGCTTTGCAAACCTCGCACTTGGCGACATACTCGGTAATGTCTCTATGCATGCCCTTCCAAAAGTAATTCTGCTTGACTCTACTTAAAGTTTTGTGAGTTCCGGGGTGAATAGCGTCCACCTCGTGGGTTTGTTTTAGGCATTCCGCAACAAGCTGCCGTGGCAAGACTACTTTCCATGAGCTTTCATTTTGCAAGTCATGTTGCGGTTTGCTAAACCTAAACAAGGTGTTATCCTTTATAAGGTAGTTCTTGTGAAATGTTGGGTTAGAGTGTACATTATTGAATAATTTGTTGTACCACTCGTCCGTGGAAGAACTACCTCCCGAAAAGGTAACTAAATTTATTTCAGCCCTTGAAAGTGCGTCGGGAACGACGTGTAATTTTCCCTTTTTATGTTTAATTTCAAAATTGAAACAGGATAGTTGCATTGCCCACCTAGCTAAACGACCAGAAGGGTTGTTTAACGATTTAAGCCATTTAAGGCACATATGGTCTGTCACTACCAAGAAATGACTGCCGTCGATATAAGGACGAAAATGATTGATAGAGTCCACTACCGCCAACAGCTCGCGCTCTGTCGTGCTATAATTTCGCTCTGTTTTCGACAGTAGTCGCGAATGAAAGGCAACAGGATGTTCGTTTCCGTCTATCTCTTGGATTAACACGCTACCTATTCCGACTGATGACGCGTCGCAATGGATCTGAAATGGCTTGGTAAAGTCTGGGCAAGCTAATACTGGAGCTTGGGTGAGGGATTTTTTTAGCATTATGAATGAAGCTTCTGGCTCCTCGCCCCAAGCTATAGCTTCTCTACCCTTTTTTTTACCAAGTAGAGCGGTCATTGGCGCGATGATAGACGAGAAATTATCCACGAAACGCCTGTAGTATGAGCAGATGCCTATAAATGCACGCAACTGTTTAGCGGTAGTAGGTCTTGGGAAATTTTGTATACATTCGAGCTTCTTTGGGTCTGTCATGAGACCACGTGATCCTACTACATATCCCAAGTAGCGCAACTCTTCTTTGCAAAATTCACATTTGCTAAAATTAATGGTAAGACCTGCTTTAGCTAGAGCGTCACAAACGTCATTAAGAATGGATAGATGTTCAGAAAAAGTGCTAGTTGCGATCAATAGATCATCGCAATAGCCAAATATCTTCTCACCATAGCGGTGCTGGAATAACGAGTCGATGAGGCGCTGTAGTTCGCAACCTGCATTCGATAAACCAAAAGGTAAGCGCTTAAATTGAAATAAACCTCGATTGGGTACAACAAAGGCTGTCTTTTGACTAGATGTACCAGTGCCGTCGGTATTATCGGAGTCAGATAACGGAATTTGCCAGTAGGCTGCAGACAAATCGATGGAAGTTAAATAACGTGCACCTTTCAAGTTGTCTAAGATAGAGCTTATATAAGGTAAAGGATATGAATCTTTAACAGTGACGTCATTCAACTTCCTCGCGTCCAAACAAAAACGAAGTGTACCATCTCGCTTGGTTACCATGACTACGGGGTTTGACCAAGGTGATTTTGACGGAGCAATAACACCTAACTGCAGCATGCGATCTACCTCTTCATTTAGAGCTTTAAGCTTCACTGGTGATAAGGGGTAGTATCGCTGTTTAATAGGCTGCCCTTGTGTTATGATCTTGTGCTCTACGATATCTGTCCTGCCTAGTCCCTTTTCCTCAGTTGAAATTGTTTTAAATTTTTCTATAATTTTATTTAACTGAGTGGACTCTAATGGTGATAATTCATGCCTTGGTATTATAGAATGTACCGCGTCGATTTGTGTACTAGACGTAGCAAGCTGAGATGGTTGTGAATTATTTAAAGTTAATAAATTGTGAAAGCCTACTTGGTGAACTAAATCCATACCTAAAATTAAGTCATTAGTTATAGTTGGTATGACTATAAATTTAATGTTATATGTTTTTCCGTTAAATTCGATTGGCAACAACATTTCGCCAATTACCTGTACTTCCGAACCGTTAGCGCATCTGGCACTCATGCTAGAAAGTTCTAAATGAAAACCTAAGCTTACCAAGTGGTTATGAAAATAATTACCTACTATAGATATATTAGCTCCTGTGTCCAAAAGACCATGGTACGGCCTGTCCCCAATGCCAAATTTTATATATATTCTGTTATCCCCTTGCATGACTACAATGCCCGGAGTCACCATGCCTAAGTTTGGTGGCTTTGGATGTAATGAGGGCGCTCCGGAGCATTTTAGTTTTTTTGTGCAGAACTGGGGTTTGAACTAGGTTGTTTTTGTTGGTTACATTTGGGACATGCCGACGACAACACGTTCTTTTCGCCACAACCGAAGCAAACAATGCCAGGAAAAGTGCGACACTGTCTGTATGAATGACCTAGCTTCTTACATTTTTTACAAATAATAGTGTTAGTGCGCTTTTGCTGGCTTTGACCGCTAACTACGGTTATATGTTTTTGTGACTTAGACAACCTGGTGCTTTGTTCACAATGAGCTCCAGAATAAGCTTCGTAGCGTTTACCTAACTCTATGAGCCGGGCTACGGTAGACACTTCACAGACAGCCAGTAGGTGAGCATAAGCCGGGGAGATATTATGTTTGATAATCTCAATCAGGGTAGCCTCCGGTAATGGGGTGGTCAACCTTGAGTTTAAAGCTTGCATCTCCAAAATATATAGACTTAACTGCTGGCCCACTGTTTGTCTATGATCGCGAATGGTTTTTTCCAGCACAAAATCGCTATCTATTGGTGAGAAGAATTGTTTAAAACATTGAATCAGTTGTGGCAAGGTAGTGACGGTATCACGTATCTGGCGATAATAATCAAGAGCCTTTCCACCGAGCAAATCCGAAAAACATTTCAACACCTTGCTGTGAGGGATGTCCCTACTACGCATGTAGTCGTCTATTCTTAAAAGAAACTCGGAAATGTCGGACTCTCCGGTGTACTTTAAGTTCCATGACCGCAAGCTATCCTCTCTCAACACATGTACTACGCGCTCATCAGGAACCGGGAATTGCGTTTGAGGCTGGGTGGTGTATGACGCGCCTATAGGTGGTGGTGACGTAATTCTAGACGTTCCTGGTTGAGGGTCCTCGTTTCTAGTAACGGGTTGGCTTTGGCTACCTCGCGGTGCGGTGTTAACATTACGGTTCTGAGCCGCTGCTACAAGATACGGAATGGTCAATTTTTTACCATCATCAGATTCATCGTCCGAGGCATCGTGGTACCGATCCATTTTGAAATGTGTCTATTTATATAGACCAATTGAAATAACAATAAGTGGAGTTACTTTTTGGTGGAGACTCAAAAATGTTGACTCTAAGTTGATACAGTGCTGCAGTGCTACTGTTAAAAAAAAATATTGTTGACACTGTGTTTACATATACATCAGTGCAACTGAAATTAAAAAAATACAATAATTATTGAGTCCACCATAACTCACTTGGAAGAAAATAAATTGTCAGTTAAATCAGCACCCAGGCTTCATGTCGACAGAGAGACACCATGGTTAAAGATAAGCATTTTAAATTCGGGCGCCAATTGTCGTGTGTGAAAAAAAAAAAAAAATAAAAAGAATGAATGCAACTTTAAGGAATGGAAGGTATAGTTCAGCGCTACGGCCATAGGCGACCGTAGCGGTATGGCGAGATGTTATAATTTTTTCACACACGGACAATAAGTGGTGGTCGAAGTTAAAATATCAATAGATACTTACTTAGGTACCAAGGTTGCCGGATCTCTCTCGTTTCGCTTAGACCTTTGGTTCAAGGACCGTGTCGCTTACATAGGAAGGGTATCGCTCTATCGACAATGAAACTAGTAGGCTCGATTCAATCTGACTATATTATGAACAAAAAACAACCCTATCGGTGGTTTACATGGCGGCGAGACCGCAGTGGAACAATTGTGGTTCCTTAAAATTAAACAAAGCCGTGGGCATGATTGTCGAGAGCAGTCGCCGCGGGCCCGGGTTTATCAAGCGCGGTTAAGCGCGGTTAAGCGCAGGGAAAGCGTGCACCCACGCAAAGGCCCGGGGACGGCCCTCGACAAACACGTCCACGGATATACACAATAAAACAGAAAAGCATATAGGGTACCCCAAACCCATAAAAGGTTCCTTAAGCTACGCGAGATGAACTGCTCGGGCAGCAAGGTGACGCGGAATAGTCCGACGAATTAAACGTTACGCGTTTCCGCTATGGCCATAGGGTAAAGAAAGTACGCACTCACACGTGTAGACGCATTACGCGGTGACACGGAGACACGAAGAAGAAGAAGAAACGCAGAGGGGCCTTAAGGCCGCCGCGCGGCCGCGGGGTTAGACGGCCGCGGGGGAAGAGAAGAACACGAAGAGAGGAGGAGAAGTGAAGGCGGCGCTCCTTGGCCGTAGGCGGCCAGGGCGCTGAGTCGGCGCTGGTGGGCCTCGGCGGTCGCCGCGACCGGCAAAGACCTCTGGCGGCGGCTCGCCGGCGGTTACTGCCCAACTGGGACGTTGGCGACAGCGCGCTTGCGGGCGCGCGCATCAGATGCCGGCGCGCGCCGGCGTCCCAGGAACCTGAAGATGTTGGAGCCCCCCAGACGCTGCACCCTCACTCCCCAACTCACTCACTTCACTTCACACGCACTACATTAGTTTTGCGCGCGGGGCGCAACGGAACATGGTAGGAAACCGAGGGAGTCAGTCCCATGATGCCACGCAATTAAATCGGAAAAAAGGAACGAAAACCAAAACAAATACGCAGACGATTCGCGAGAGCGAGATTCGCGCGGCAGACGGACGTGCGCTCAGTCTCGAGTCCGGTGGCTGACTGGCTGTCAAAAGTCTATAGATCATACAAAACTATCGACCTGATCTGTCAATTACGGTCGCGTTCAATGAAAAATGGGATTTTCCGATTGGATTGATAACCAATTTTGATCTTGTTTATTAATGTCTAGTTACTAGAAAGCTTCTATTTAAACTAAAAAACATATTTCCGATAACTAGCGTCCTCGGAGATGAACAGTTCGGCCATAAATTGCAATTAAACAAAAACCGGTAACGTTAAATTGAACCCAGCTTTGGACCTGACCTGTCACTTCGCGGAGTGCAAATTATTTGTAAAAACAATGAAAATAGTTCTCGAATTTCGCGAAACTAATAACACCAAAGCCTCAGACGCGTCTTCGCGATCATTTTAATGTATGGCCGTGTTTGGTTTCGAGTTATATCTACAGAGTTATCGATGCGAACGTGTGATCAAAACACGCCGTATTTAGTGTCATGAAATAGCTTACAGTGAATTGAAAGGAGTTGTTATTGTCTTTAGTGTGAAAGATCGAAGACTGTTGATGGTGTTTTACTAAACCGATTTGCGGAGAAAATGTTATTTCGGATTTGCAGAGGTGTTGAAGTTGGGTCGTCGACCTAACCTACAAATACATGGTAAGTCATATTTGTATATGACAAGTTTTAAGGAACAAAGAAGCAGGCCAATTAAATTCTTGTTTAGTCTGTAAAACAAGAAACCATTGAAAAGCTTATTTTAAAGATAAAACGAAAGGCTTCGAGAAAAAACAAAAAGCCTTGTTAAAGAACAAATTGTTTTGTCCCGTTTTTTGACAAAAGATTTCTCGTGAAGACCTGATGTTACGGTTTTCTTTGTGATTTATTTCAAACAATACGGTCCATTAGAATAAGTTATTGTGAAAGATTATAAAGCGTGCTCTGTTTATGGGGAGTCGACGAAACTGTTGAGCAGTTATTTTTCCATGGGTAGCTTTGAATGTGGGATGAATAAGCAATGACGTATAAGTTCTGTTTGGAGCTAACAAGCATAATATAAAAAAGGCAAAAAAAGTAATGTACATACATACATAAATAACGTCTTTATCTCTTACGGGGTAGACAGAACCTAAAGCAACAAGACCTAAAGGCCACGTTTAGCATGATTGTGGGCTTACAGGAGGAAGGAGGAATCAAAATAGTAATGGGTTGTGAAGCGGATAAAAATGAGTGGACTGTATAATTAACGATGTATTCGAATGAAAAGCAGTTCCTCAGCTCAAGACTTGTACTACCGAACAGCAAAATACTAACAACTGACAAAAAGTCATATCAAAATCAAATTCAAATTATAAAAACATAAATGTCATAAAAAAGGCAAAGAGTTCGCAACAGGTTGCTAGCTGCAACGCCTATAACATGATTCCTAAGATTTTCGGCCATTCCCCCTATGGCCTTTTCCCACCTGCACGGTAAGAGAAGACACAGTAATGTAATGTATGATTTGTAATCCTCGCTAATCCTTACTTGATTAAAATATTACTGTGATATATTGAGTATTTAGTTTGGTTCTTTATAGCGTTATTTTTGTCTTATTAAATAAATATCGTTCGCGACTATACCCTGTGGAATAATCAGAGGACACTATTCGAACAAATCGACTTATAATTGCAGTAATTCTTTATATCTGCGTCAAGTATCAGGTAAAACTCGTGATAACCGAGTTGATTGATTTACAACAGTCGTTTTAAACTATATCGTGAAATATATTTTTATTAAGCATACTACAAAATTCACAACAGGCTTGTGAAAGAAATGTCGTAGCTGCTACGGCGGCTACGACCGCGTAGACCTGCTACGAGAATCGTAGTCGATGCTACTTCTCACTTTAAATAAGCAGACTAACTTTAAACCGCAGCTATCAGTATCTTACTGGCTTCTGTGTTGGACTTATGGTATTTTTCGACAAGTCTGAGTTACCGATTGCCATTTTTCTTATTTTATTATTTCTCTTAGAAAAATCAGTGTGATCTTAATGTAATCTACTCGTAAATATCAAATACATCACTTAACAATATCATTTTTTTATATTTCTATTCCGACACTGGAAAAATTAAGGAAATAATTTGTTTTTCGCTCTGCCAAATTTTTGCGGCTTCTGGACATTTTATTAGAAAATGACGTTCCTTCTGAAAGTGTTGGTATCCTCAATAAAAGGCACGCTATAGGGGGAGCGCATAAATATTCTGATTTGATTTTAAAATCACTTTCAAGTCTCGATTAAGCCTTTAAGGCAACGGACACAGCTTCATATTTCAAAGGCGCCCGTAAAAACGTTTCATCCACCAATATCCCTTGCAATTGAAAAATCGGGTTACCGTCGATAAAAGCGTCTCTTAAAAATGGAATCGTAAAAATTCTATCAAAACCGCCATTTGGCACTCGCTCCGTCACCGACAATTTTATTTATTGCGTGTTCTGCCTTCTCCTCGATCAGATACGGTTGAATTTGAGTGAATCCGGCGCAAGAGTCGTGTGCCCCAGTTCTGAGTTCAGTCGTAGGCTCTTGACGTCCCAGAGTACCTACTTGAGAGTTCGAGTTGGCGCCAAATTTTAGGTCCCGGCGTTTCTCATTAGGCACCGTTCAAAGGAGACAGACATGAGCGGGGAAGGGATGGGGAGAGGGGGGTATGCCACCCGATTTTGAACGAGTAGGAAACGAGCGAGACACTGCTGTTTACTCTCCTAACGCGTGATTGGACTTGATCGAGATTCAAAAACAAATGACATTCGATATCTTTAGTAAATTATGCACACGTTTGAATTTAGAACACGATTTTAAAATAAATGAGACGTCAGCATAAAAACAGCTGTCAGCGCGTATCTGAGAAAAATAACCTTTATTACTTTCGTTTCCGAACGTTAGGTTCGTACGGCTTTATAGCGTGTAATAAAATGGTCTAGTCCATCTATCTTACCCTATTCGTATTATAACGCTCTTTTTCTAGCATGGCCAGTCTTTACTGTAATATATTCTTAATCTATGTAAGCACATGTATACACGTTATTAAAATGTTTCGCAAACACCCAGTATTTACATTTTGACAATTAAACCTTCCAACTGATGTGTTAACAAATCACATAATTATGACGACAGTTATTTCAGCTTAACTGCGAGAACACCTTTATTTCATTTCTCAGGATAGTCACGATTTAGAACGACTAGGAAGTTTTCATCTTATATTGGCAAACAAATGTTGCCAGTGAAATAAAAGCGAAGAGCCTACTTACAAAATAAATGCATTATGTTACAATCTTTGATTTTGAAATGTATTATGCACAGTTATAAGTACTTAAATACATAGACACATACTTGTATACATAAATAACTTCTTGATTACTTATGGAGTAGACATAGCCTAAAGAACAAAACCTAAAGGTCACGTTTAGACACATAACACAAACATAAATCACGTATTTATCCCTTACGGGGTAGACAGAGCCTAAGGTAACAAGACGCCACGTTTAGCATGGTTGTGGGCGTATACATGGAAAGGGGAATCAAAATAGTGATGGATTGTTAGCGGCATCGCCTATAACATTCCTATGGCCACGTTTAGGATGATAGTATTTTGTTTTTTGAAAGTACTTGAAACTTTTTTTTTACGATGCTAAGCTGCGTCAGAACGTGATGCATTGTGCTTTGAGATGGAGCGTTTTGTTTCTCGGCTCTTTGTTGACGGCGTAGGTAGTGACGTGGTCGACGTGGGTGCCACTTAGTATTATTAGCGTAGCTCGGGGATGGATTACTCGGCACTGGATGTCTTTTAGGGTTTCAACTACCCACACCTTGACTTGCGATTCATTTTGAAAGCATTCGTAAATTTTTCAATCACTCGGGTTTTAGTGATAGGAATTGCTACCACTGCCTAACTTTTTAATCCGTTCGCCATGCAGCATAGTGCTTGCGTTGCTGTGTTCCAGCGTGGAGAGTTAGCCGGTGAAATACATGAGGTATTAGACCTCTAGGCTGGCCACGCCTCTGCAATCCTCTAGTGTAGCGGATGTCTATGGATGGCGGTGCTCACTTAGTCTTACCATCAGCATCAGGGTGAATAAAAAGACGAGTTAATAGATAGAATAATTAGCGTAACATTTTTTTGTTACTATCTTATTTCACCAAATATTGTTGAATTATATGTAGAAGAGCTAATTTTATGAATGCAATCAGTGAACGAATGTATATTCATCAAGCCCAGTTTGAACAAAGTTGTTGTCTTTTCATTGAAGTAATAATTGGTAGAGAATAAAAACGTTTGGTCCCAGCGCTCAAAACGCTCAAAACATTCTTCAAATTAAATCTCGTTACACCTACAATTAATTACGCTAAACGTAACCTTTGGGTCTTTTTACTCTAGGCTCAGTCTACCCCGTAAGCCACATGCGTAAAGAAGTGAAAATATATGTATATAATTTCTCAATTGTAAATTTACTCATCATGTCAAGAGTACTTTGAATGTATTTATCATTAACATTGGTAAAATTTCAATGTTTTAATTCGAATCACTTGAATCCTGAATGAATAAAGCCTGATATTATTGCAAGTGAAATACACAACACAACAAACAGTACAATAAGTATTTAAAGTTCGTGGACAGAGATCAAAAACACGGTTTAATCAGAATAAAATGAACTTCCAGTAACTATATAGGTAACGTTAACTGAAAAGCCGAAATAATGGGTCGCTTTCCATAGACAGTTGCGTGAAAATTTACCAATATTTTTGCTTTGCTTTTTTTTTTAGATTTTATGGCCTGGATACTAGGTCCTTTAAGCCAAGTCTATATATATATATATATATTTATTACGGACCAAATGGAAAAGTTGCAAGAATGGTTATCCAATAATGTTATTACTAACTTATTTCAAAAGTGTTTAGTTACTCTAATTGACGTAGCTTTCTTCAAAGGAAATAATTTACGATTCCTGGTAAAGCCAAGCAATACACTGTAGTCGGAATATCTAACTAAACATTACAAGAAAAATAAATTATAACCGGCTCTTTGGAAATCGTATTTCGTGGTATTTTCATTTTTATTTTTTCTACTAATTATTTTCTTATTTTTATTTTATACCATTGAACCAACGTCTAGTTATGTAGTTTTTATTTACAGACTTTTCACCTCGGATTCCATTTTAACGTTTGTTTATGAATTAGTAAATTAGGGCTACTCTACTGAAGTTTATAAACAAACATTTATCTTACTCATAAGAAGGAGACTAGACAATTGACAATACGGAATAATCAACCTTCTTATTTATAGACAATGCACAATAATGAATTCTTAATGGAAGAAAATTAATATGCAACGCACTTTATCGCTGATGGTCATACCTGCAACACCGGATAGGACTACAAGAGGGTTGGCAACCTACAGTTTCACGTTCAATGCTTTATAATACAATTATTTAAAGTCTTCCATGCTGGTCTGGGAGCAAAGGAAAAACATAGAATGTACCAGTTGCTTCTCTACCCACGCAGATGGTGAAAGTCCATCGAGGGAATGGGCGAAAATAATAGGAATCATGTTTAGGCGATGAGGCTAGCAACCCATCACTATTTTGATTCCATTTTCCACCTATACGCCCGCAATCATGCTAAATGTGGCCTGTAAGTACCTGTTGCCTTAGGCTCTGTCTACCCCGTAAGGGATAAAGACGTGATTTGTGTGTGTGTGTGTGTGTATTTAAAGTCCATTAAGTACGCTTGGAAAACAAGTCAGTAAAATATAAAAAAGTTATTTTATAAATATTACTTGAGCATTTTTTTTCGGTCAAGTGCCACTAAAACTCAAAAATATCTTTACTGTTGAATAAGTTGAGTTTTTCGGAATGTATGTACGATATCTCATTCGAAATTTACCATGAGTTTTTCGGTGAAGGAAACTGCAAAGCAATTCAATGGTGTGTGTGAAGTTCCCAATTCGCACCGGGCCCGCGTGGGAACTATAGCCTAAGCCCTCTCATTATGATAGAAGGCCTGTGCCCAGCAGTGGGGCGCCTATAGGCTGGAGATGATGATGATGATGATGATGAATAGGTTTCATAGAATTATCCGAATCGGTGAATGTTGCCCTTCTACGGATTCTCCGTGAGACAGCGGGTAATCATCCTAGTTAGCCAGAGCCTTAGCATCCGATCTCCGATCAAAAGCATAGTGATTTTCACGTCATTAAATCTGTCCACCAGGCGTGTGCAAAGCAGTGGGCGTGCAAGCCAGGATGGGGCGGGGGCGCCCTAATGAACTGTGACGTCATTATACCCCGCGACGTGACGTGATCTTTATTACAAAGCCGGGAACTGCTCCTGAGGCCTTCGAGGGGCCTTGGTGACAGGCTTTCACAACTTTGCCATCGAAGGTCGCGAATTTTTGATCTTATAAGTACGACAGTTTGAATATTGATGTAGGTGCGTTACGTAAGCAAGGTTTAAAAAAATGTAGGGTATTTTCTGAATTGATCGAGCGAGCGGTGACAAGTATCTACTTATAGGTATGAGTATCTCTGAGTGGGTATGTGTTGAGTGTATTTCCATGGACGCCTACTCAATTTGAGTGATATAATGAAATTGCAAGGATGAGAGTGGAAACGGCGGAATTTTATCCCCATGATTTTTACTGTGCTGTCAAGTTTCACAGTACAAAATGCGTTACGGTATGGATCAAACTACAATACAATACAAATACTAATAATAATAATATCTTGGGACAATTGACACCAATTGACCTAGTCCCAAACTAAGCAAAGCTTGTAATATGGGCACTAGACAACGGATAAACATACTTATATAGATAAATACATACTTAAATACATATTAAACATCCAAGACTCGAGAACAAACATTCGTATTTTTCATACAAATATCTGTCCCCACCGGGGATCGAACCCGGGACCTCAAGCTTCATAGTCAGGTTCTCTAACCACTAGGCTATCCGGCCGTCACTCTTTATACTCTTTATTGAACACCACAAATCAGTACAAAACAATACAGAAACAAAGAACAAAGTAGATAATAGGCGGTCTTATCGCTTAATAGCGATCACTACCAGACAACCAATAAGATAAATAAGTTGGAGACAGTTTAACTTTTATGTTATCTACTATTAAACACTTGTGTGTACTTATATCTACTACTTTACCCATCTAAACTGGTCTGAAAGCAAAGTAAAAACGCAGAATGTACCAGTTGCTTCTCTTCCTCCGCATATGCTAAAAGTCCATCTAGGGAACGGGCAAAAATTTTAGCAATCATGTTATAGGCGATGTGACAAGCAAAACCCATCACAATTTCCCTTTCCACCTTTACGCCTACAATCACGCTAAGCGTGGCCATTAGGCCTTGTTCTCTTAGGCTCTGTCTACCCCGTAAGGTTGCCATTTTATGTTCAACACACACACACACACACACACACACACACACACACACACACACACACACACACACACACACACACACACACACACACACACACACACACACACACACACACACACACACACACACACACACACACACACACAAATCACGTCTTCATCCCTTACGGGGTAGACAGAGCCTAAGGTAACAGGTACCTACAGGCCACATTTAGCAAGATTGCGGGTGTAAAGGTGGAAAAAGGAATCAAAATAGTGATGGGTTGCTAGCCTCATCACCTATAACATGATTCCTATTATAATCGCCCATTCCCTCGATGGGCTCTTACCATCTGCGCGGGTAGAGAAGCAACTGGTACATTCTATGTTTTTTCTTTGCTCCCAGACCAGCATGGAGTTATGTTCAACCATTGAATTTAAATCAGCTAAAGAACTACATGTTTTTGTCTTTGTCTCTGAGAATGTAGATAACTGCAATCGTGAAATAAAAAACAAATTGTGATACGCTCTCCTCGACAGCGAGTACGTGTAAATACAAACGTAAAAACGTTAGAGGAATGAAAATATTACGTATTCACGATCGGGCGCATAAAACGTTGCGCGATACAGTTGCCCTGGCTTACTCTACCCTACATCCGTACAGGAATGATCATAACCTATAAAAAATACGGGATCAGTACCAACCCTTTTTAGAGCAAGTAGCATTTGAAATTCACCGCAAAAGACGTAAGACTTATCTTGACGTTGAAACTTTGTAATGGCAACGACGTGGGGCGTGAGTGAAGTAGCCTTAATGGCAACATTTTGAATATTTAAGATATTAGTTTAGGGGATTCTTTGCGCTAAAGACGGCACTTGGAGCGAGTTGAAATCACGACAATAATGGTGACAGAGTGCTGCTATTAAATGTTCTATTTCTAGCGTTAACTCGTTTAATTTAAACACCGTAACAATGCATACATACATAAATCACGTTTATTTCCCTTACGGGGTAGACAGAGCCTAAGGTAACAATTATTCTCAGAATAAATATTTCCATGCTGGTCTGGGAGCAAAGAAAAAATATAGAATGTCACAGTTGCTTCTCTTCCCGCGCAGATGGTAAAAGCCCATCGAGGGAATGGGCGAAAATCTTAGGAATCTCGTTATAGGCGATGTGGCTAGCAACCCATCACTATTTTGGTTTCCCTGTTTCCTTGTATGGTCCCTTTCCATCCGTACGCCCACAATCATGCTAAACGTGGTCTTAAGGTCTTGTTAGCTTAGACCCTGTCTACCTCGTTAGGGATATAGACGTGATTCGGGTTTGTTTTGTTTATTTGTATAAATACCGTGTCCTTATTCCTTGTCAACATTATAAGGGGAACCTCTTTGCTAAATTTCAGCTGTTAAAATACAAGTAATAACACTCAAAATTCATTAAAGAGACAAGTTCGCCTTTGTGCATGTATCTTAGTCTGTATGTATTTGTTTTATTTTATTTTCACAATAAAGGGTTTACATACATACAAGTTTTGGGCTGAGTGTTGATGTCAGTCAGGACACGACAGAGATCAAACGAAGTCACAAACGAAGTACGAAATTGCAAGGTGATGATTATCTAATCAAATAGACGAATTCAAAGGATTTCGATGGATTTCAAAGTGCCCCCGATCATATACATAGAAAACACGACAAGACGTCTTAATTTTTTAACGTAGAGCTACGTATGTGTAATGAAGTATGACTAGCCAGCAAAATAATAACAACATGGTTAGAAACGTTTCCCAACAGACAATAACAAAAAAAATGACAATCTGTGTAAACACGTTCCTCCGGTAACTTTAATAAACCTAACCTTAGTAAGAGGAGCACATCCACTCTGTAACCCCGACGCGTCGCCTGTTTATCTGTATGCCATTTTTTCCATCAAAACGTAAATCGTTTACGCCCGGAAATAACGCATAAGGTATATGTTCCGCATCCCGGAAAATCACACGTTTCCCGAGAGAGGAAAAACAGAAGTCTCGCTGTCGAATTGACGAGCAGTAGCTTGCAGGAAACAAATGCATTGTATACGTTAGTTAGCTTCAAGTTTCAACTGAATCTCATAAAAAACGCATTTACAAATAAGTCAATTTGACTGATTTTAATATCTTAGCATCTCATGTGTGTTTTCTCTAGGCACTAATTTCACAAATACAATTAGGTAAAGCCGAATGCGTTAAACATAGAATACCCTACCCTACACTTAATTCCCGGTGACTCATATACCTATTCAATGGAAATTGTCTGCTATATGAATGAGAATAAATCAATTGTGTGAGTCACAAATGACGCCTACAAATATTGCATATTCTTAGTAAAGGTCCTTCAGCTATTTACGTACGGTAGGGCGAGAGGAAACGATTTTAGACATCAAAATTTAATGTTAAGGTCAATTTATTCAAAAGGTATTTCAGGCTGGATAGAAGGGTCAATGCCTTATGCTCCGATAAAAAGTATTGAAACTGACCACGTATGTTACCACTCCGCAGATCTTGAAGGGAAATGTAGCCAGCTTCAAGATGTGCCAGCACAAAAGAAAAACAAATGAAAAATAGTGAAATTTTGCGTACATACAAGTACATGCAAAAAGAGCAACCAAATGCAGCGTTTGAATCAAGACTGCGCAAAATTAACATTTGCGCACAATTATAATCGAGTATAAACGCCATTATTTCATGTCATTATCTAATCCCTAATAATATTAAAAATGCGACAGTAACTCTGTCTGTATGTCTGCCTGTTACCTTTCACGCTTAAACCGCTGGATCGATTTAGTTTAAATTTGGTATACAGACAGTTTCAGTCCCGGGAAAGAACATAAAGATAGATTTTATCCCGGAAAATTACCTAGACGGAGTCGCGGGTAGCAGCTAGTGTTTAGAGAAAATACAATACGTTAAGTACGTATGAAGTTGAACCCGCCTACCCTCAAATTCATAGGATATTATATATCTACAAAAACAAATCCTCAGGTAAGGAAAGTTTGATAACAACTGCCTGTTTCTTGTTGAATGCAAATATGGATACGTTCCGAATAAATTAACTACTTGGAGACAAAGAGCTTTACTTTTCACTGAACCCATGTATAAATAAAGTCTATTAGTCTGCTGTGAACAGAAAAATGAGGTCATTTAGTTAATACACAATAGAAATTCACGCTAGGAATTATTTGAGACGTATCACTTGTTTAGAAGTTTATACAATAGGTACCTTTGTATATTAGTTCTGGTGAAAGGAATAGGTTGCATGTTTGCAGAATAATGGATGATGAATGAATACTAGTGGCAATTAAGTTTTTTATGTGTAGTATTTTGCTAGCTTCTACCAGCAGCTTCACTGGCTTTGCAACTCGTTTATCCACCTTTATTCTTTGTCTGATTATATCGTCCATTCTATAAAAACTAAAATGTTTTGTTAAAAGTACGATACATCTATGAAAGCCTCATCCATTATCAATTAAGACTTCTCTGAGATTAGCTGAAAAGGTTAAGTTAAGTTAGGTAAAAAATTAATAGTTATTTGTGTCACAAGGGAGCAATTTGGTGTATTTACGGCGAGGGAGCTACATTGAATCCAGAATGTAGCGAAGGATTCTTCAATAGATCCTGAGCGTAGCGAGGGATTCTAAAGTAGAATCCAGAGCGTAATGAGGGATTCAAGAGTTTACGCCCAAGTTGAAAATAATTTTGTTCCCGAGTGGCTCGTACAACTTTACACACCGAACATTAAAAAACTTGAAAAACGTTTCTAAACACAATTAAAGAGCTACCAGCATAGTAAATGGCTTGTTTTACAATTATCAACTTCAAAAAATTGCGTTTGCAAAAAAACGCCTTGAACAGAAAAGTTGCACTTTGATCCCTCTCGTCGGGGAGCAAAGTTTATTTTTCTGAATGAGAGGTATGAAAAAATCATTTTTATAGTTTCTATTGCGTTAATAAATACTCCTCCTAACACTGCTACTTATTTTTAATTGTCAGTTTCGATTATATTATACAGATACGAGCGAAATAATTAAGCATCTTAACCCAAATACGCACAAAAAGTATTTCCAATTAATAAAGGGCTTAGCAGGCTAAGGAAGGACGTGTGGTCCCTGTCAGGAATATTCGAATTAGTAAATGTCAATTGTTGGTGGCCTCATAACTAGTAATCACTCCAACTTTCAGCCCTCTATCTTGAACTGTCACAGAGATAATGTCAAAAATGTATTTTTATCCCATTTTTTTTCAAACTCTTGTATCTTCTGATCCATACCAGCTAGAGCATTGAAACTAAATCACAGTTATGTAGGTTTAGTGGGAGTATACCGTATAATTTTATTAATATTTTATACGTGAGAAATAAAAGAAATAAATATCAAATTATTTTTTGACAGCTCTTTTCAACAAGTTTTTTTGAAAGTACAGCTATGAAAAAAATCATATGTATTGCTTCTAGTATTAGCTACTAGCATACGCAAAATCAGTTAATTATATTTGGCGGAACATACTCAAAAAAAATAACGAATGTTACACATCTCTCCTAGTTCATAAAATATAACAAAGACAACGTTAACTGTCGCCTTTTATGTCGGTATATCGCATAGATAAATGAAAAGTTGTATGAAAACTTGATAACATCACTTTTGGCTCCTTTTTCCGTCTATCGCGACGAGACTACAGTCGTAAGGAGATCGTAGATTATATTTTACTAGCCGCTGCCCGCAGCTTCGTCCCCATTTTTTTTAAATTTTATACAAACCTTGTCCTGGCAATAAAGAGCACAAAAAAATAATTATCAAATTTGATGCAGTCGTTCGGAAGTTATGCGCGTTCATATGTATTCGTTGATTAATTTTTATTTATATATAGATAACATAGCATCTGTTTTTAGTATTACATCTTTTTCAATTAGACGGCACTAACAAGGGATCTTATGCTATGCGGGCTACGCCATAACCATCGATGGGTTAGTATCATTTCGTCTAAGATGCAAGTGGTCTATGTAGCAACTGGTCTAAAAAGCAATTGGTCATTACTATCAAGTCGTCATAATATTAGTTCGTCTAATTAGTGTTTCGTCCAGAACGCAACTGGTCTACGCCGCAACCGGTCGAAATAGCAAGTCGCCAGTAATAGCAAATCGTCTTAAAATCAGTTCGTCTAAGTAGTGTTTCGTCTAGTAAAGAGAAACATGCACCGCGAAATGTCAATAAAGCCACGTCGTCCCAATGACAAGTTAATAACGGTTGCCGCCGTCGCCGTCTAGACGTCAGCCTTGACGACGCTCCATTACTAGAGAGCAGTATTATAATCTAAGGACGCCTTATTTTAGACGAAAGAGGGTTGCATTTGAAGGGCGAGTGGGTTTATTTAAATACTCTGTGGATTCAATTTCATTGTAATGACGTCTCGTTCATTATTTATATTAAGTACGCAGAGGAATACCTACTTAGGTATATAAACAAATCATAGAGCAAACAGCCATTGGTTATTTCCTCAATTAATGAAATTGATTATTTAATAACGATTTCCTGTCATATTTTTTTACAAAATGTTTTATTATGTTATGTTATTTATAGTGGTCATTTAAACGTTTACTTATTTCGATTAGGAACTATCGTGTCATCTATTTGTTTTACTTAACTAACATTTTTATTTGTTACCTAATTTGTTAAAGGCTTTGGAGGAATAAATCTTAAGGCATGCAGTAATTTTTTTTTAAAGTACATACATACATACATATATCACGTCTTAATTCCTTACTGGGTAGACAGAGCCTAAGGTAACAAAACCTTAAGGCCACGTTTAGCATGATTGTGGGCGTATAGGTGGAAAAGGGAATCAAATTAGTGATGGGTTGCTTGCTGCATCGCCTATAACAACAAACCTTAAGCCTTTTTAAAAGTATAAGTAAATTATTGCATTTGCTGCTTCCGATATCTCTCGTTATTAGCAAATTTACTGTCCAAAAATCTAATATAAGCACGTAAAGCTGTGTTATGAAAGGTTATCATGCCCATTGATTTGTAGGCATCGGTTGTATTGTCAATTATACGCCTACTAAAGGTTTTAGGTCACGTTACTTGAGCCTGTCCCTCGTCTACTGTAATCACTATCATTGTAGTCTAATAGGCGCCTATTAATTCTCAGTAGTATGTATTGTATCTATAGCGGTATAGTCATGAGTGTTTTTTTGTATAAGTTTTTATACAAGGTCTCTTAAATTAAAATAGTTCTGGAATGTTTCACCAGACGGTTAGATTAAGTTTAACTTGACGCCCCTGTAATAGTACATTACAGACCTAGGGCGGTGAACTCGTAATTGTCTCAGATCGCAAGTGTTGGTGGCCCGAACCGAAGGTGAGGGCCATAAATATGCGATCTGGGGCTTTACGAATTACCGCCCGTGGTTTGTATAAAGTTTTACGTCTTGCCAAGGCCAGTAAGTAAGTAGCAATTTACCGCGCGCTAAGCAAGTGGAAATTTTCCGTAAAATTGTGTACACACCGCGGGCGGTGATAAAGGAAGCCTCAGCTCGCATATTTATCGCCCTCGCCTTTGGCTCGCGCGACAAGGTCTTGCGATCTGAGACATTCTTTATTTCACCACCCGATTGTTATATACTATTTAGGATTTTTAACTGTGTATGACGAATGTTTCTATACACGTCTGTCGATGTTTTAAAGTGTTCGGGGTCAAAGAGATGACTAAATTTTCAATCCAAAACTACTATGAAAAATCTATCTCGTGTTCAATCAAACTAACCCATTCAACTGCTGAAATATTCCGGAATAATTACACAGACATACATACATACAGTAACGCCTCTATCCCACAGGGGTAGGCGATACTACTTTAAATTTCTAAATGTCAGTGAAAATTAGAACACATAGAAAATTCCGAAAAGTAGAGCTATGGCCGGGAATCGAACCCGGATCCTCGTCATTCCGTGACGCGTGCTATACCCCTACACCACCCATAGCAGGTGGGTAGACTCCGAATTTTTCTACGCGTTACTAACTGTCACGTGACCTTTTGTTACTATGCGAATTTTTGTCGCTAAGCGTCATCTGTTTGAATGATGTGTCTGTACGACACAATTACAAACTCCCATGGAACATCTACTGCTCACCAGGGACGAGAGAAGGCGCTGTTTTCCAAATGATAGGTACTATCAAATGAATCAAGAAATTTCATTTCTCGATTTTTATGTTTTACTTTTTCGGTTTTACCGTTAGAAATTAAATAGGTACTACTACTTTGTTTCACTTGGTACGATCCTGACATACTTCTTTCGCTTCATCCAAATTCATCAATCTCTTCATACATGCTCGTCGGTTTCGGGTACTCCTGACCTGACCTTTTTCCAAAACGTCTCCTATTTGGTCTCGGAACGTCCGTCTAGGCCTTCCCCTCCCAACGTAACCATTCACACTCTCCATAAGTATACATCTGTTTAGTCAGTATAAAATAATTATGAGACCTTGTTTAGGTAACTTGCTATGGTTGTTTATTAATTATCATCTTGTCTCCAGCCTATATACGTCCCACTGCTGGGCACAGGCCTCCTATCAGAATGAGAGGGCTTGGGCTATAGATCCCACGCTGGCCCAGTGCAGATTGGGAACTTCACACACCATTTAATTGCTTCACAGATGTGTGCAGGTTTCCTCACGATGTTTTCCTTCGCCTAAAAGTTCATGGTAAATTTCAACTGTAATATCGCATATAAATCCCGAAAAACTGAGGTGCGAGCCCGGGCTGGAACCCCCGACCCTGGCTTGAGATGACAATTTTGATTCCATTTTTTGCCATCTATACGCCCACAATCTTGCTAATCGTGGCCTAGGTCTTGCCACCTCAGGCTCTATCTACCCCGTAAGGGATAAAGACGTGATTTGTGTATGTATGTATATCTGTATAGGAGGAAATTAATGTTCGTTAACACCCGAAACACGAACAGATGAACCTGCCAATTTAAAATTTAGAGGGCTACCATATAATTGTACTTAGGTATGTTATTAATTTAGTCGGATTCCCCTTCCCTCGAAACAAAACAGTGAAGCACTGCTGCTAAGCGAGACGATGTTAGTTTTGATGATGGATCTTACACAAGGTCGTATATAATATAATAACTGTCGTGATAGTAAGTAACACTAATAACGGTTAACGAACGAATTTGGTTTGTAAAATAAAACTAATTCGAACTATGCCCGGGTCGAAGGATTTTATCGGACAAGATTAATCGGACGTCGGATTATTGGGTGGTTTAATTAAATCGGGTTTTCCTTTTTCCCTAATTAATGTCTGGAAAGTTTGCTTTGAATGCGGTTAATAAATACGAGCAGATACTTACTAAAATAAATATTTTAGATTATTATTACAAGTTGTCGATGCCTTTGTTTTCGCTCTTTAGTGCATTTTAATTATGAATAAGAATAAGAATAAGAATAAACTTTATTTTCACAACAGAAGTTACAAAGCGCATAACAATTTACAAAGGAGACATTGTTACATAGACATTGAAACGTACATGCGGTGGGTGTAACAGCGGCCTTCGCACTAGACTCAGGGTCTGTATCGCGAGTGCCAAGTGAATTAATTAAAACACAAGAATAATTAGAAAGTGTGTGTGTGTGTGTGTGTGTGTGTGTGTGTGTGTGTGTGTGTGTGTGTGTGTGTGTGTGTGTGTGTGCGCGTGTGTGTGTGTGTGTGTGTGTGTGTGTGTGTGTGTGTGTGTGTGTGTGTGTGTGTGTGTGTGTGTGTGTGTATGTGTGTGTGTGTGTGTGTGTGTATGTGTGTGTGTGTGTGCGTGTGTGCGTGTGTGTGCAAATTATTATGCAAATAGGTTTATTACTATATGCGTGTTATGCAAATAGGTTTATTACTATTTCTCAAAACACTTCACCGTTGCATAATTTCGCTAACTAATCATTATCAACTTCCATGCTGGTCTGGTAGCAAAGAAAAAACATGTGCCAGTTGTTTCTCTTCCCGCGCAGATGGTAAAAGCCCATCGAGGGAATGGGTGAAAATCTTAGGAATCATGTTATAGGCGATGCGGCTGGCAACACATCACTATTTTGATTCCCCTTTCCATCCATACACCCACAATAATGCTAACCGTGGTCTTTAGGTTTTGTTACCTTAGGCTCTGTCTATCCCGTAAGGGATAAAGACGTGATTTATGTATCATTGTCAATCTCATCATTTGGCGAACCATTTATATAAAATTTTATAAAACAGTTATACAATTATCCTAACTTTACATAGCTAAAGCTACGCTATTTATGCTTTTACAGTTTTTTTTGCCTAATTGTACAAATTAACAGATAATGAAGGTTTTGAAAATATGAATTTGAAGTGATTTATTAAGGTTTTTTTATTGAAAATATGACAACACAGACGTCGAGCACATATTTTTTTAATTTCACGTATAACCGTAAATTTTCACTTAGTGTTAAAATATTGTGGCATCAAAGTTTCAATAAAACTATAACAAAAACTATTAACTTTTTTTGTGTATTTTCGTTTGACGTAATTAATAATCTACTCCGCTGGAAATTTCGTAGATAATATGCGTCATAAAATTAATGTTACTAAACCTGCCGAGCTTGGTAATGGAGTTAATTTACTTATATACTTTAGAGTAGTTTGCTAATATCCAAAAGACTCGGCAGAATTTTTCAAATACCGAAAGTTTGATTTTTTTTATGTTAAAAGCAATTTGTTAGAAACTCCGACCATTAACTACCAAAGCTTTAATGAATGCTTAAATAAGCAAGTTAAGTATTTCAAAGAAGGCATTGAAAATAATACTTACCCTGAACTAAAAAAAAGTAAATGTATTTCCGATTTCGTATTAAAATAACACTAGAATAATTCCTTCGCTAACTACACAACTTAAGTCACAGTTGAAATCGTTAGCAATTTCAAAGTGACAGTTAATTAAGCTTACTGACATTAACTTTCCACCATAGTCCAGCCTTCCATTATGAGCGTCCAATACGCTAATGAAGATCATTATCATTCTTTTACACTACTATGCACCCTTGAGTGCAGCGAAGGTTGCTGTGGTGCATTGACACCGAACAACCGGCCAAATTCAGTCACACCAAACGTAAACGCTCCAAAAGCTCGCTGTGAGCGTCTTAAATCTGCTGGGTTATACGTGGGGGTAGTACTAACCAACAGGTGTTAGTGCTGCGCGTTACGTAAGGCCACCGGCGCGCGCATTCCATTGAGGCGGTAGTACGAGACTATCGATTGGGAGTACGGACTATGCCCATCGACCCGCCAGCCGGTGTATACCGCCCAGAAGCGTCTTGCTGCTTGGCTTAGTTTCATTCCTAAAACCGTTTTAAAATGTTACTTACAGTTTTAAAGTACTCCATCTTGCCTCTGACTAGATGATCTCACCGTACTTTTATTGCGATTGCGTAAGTTAAATTTATATGCCCACGTGACTATGCTTTATCGCCAACGACTGCCAAGCATGTACCTTACTGCATATGCTTGAACGCCAACGGAAGCGGGTGATTATTCGAGCGTTTCAATTGCTTTTTTACCGCTGGAAAATTATTGACAAACGGAAATTTCAGCGGTAGAGAACGTTATTACAAGTCATTGTTGTACACAATCGGTGTATTGTAGGGACGGTTGAAACGCTGAAAAATTGCCAAAGACTATTCCAAGCTGCACTTTTTTATTGCATGGCCTAAGCTCACAGGCGAGTTAGTAATGAATTTTTCGAGGTCATTTATAAGGATGCCCCTTTTAAAAACCCCTTCAACGCTTTGTGTAGGGTTTCTTAAGAGGGAGTCCATTGAAGTCTTCCGCTGGAAGAAATGCTTTGGAATTATTGCTTATTTAACTTCCTTTGATACTTTAGCGGTATTCCTGTCATCCGGGAAGCTTAAGGTTAACTAGATTTCCTTCGCAACATTTTTATTCGCTTCGACTTCGGGAAATGTTTCATTTCATGATTGTGAAATAGGTTTCCGGTTATTTTGAGGCATTTGCTGCACTTGCTTTGAATCGGTTTTGTTGTTTGAATGATAACGAAAGATAGACTTTTGTTGTACTGTGATGATTCATAATCATCTATAATAACAAAAATGAGATCTATTATCTTGAAAATAGTAGAGTCATTCGGGTCAAGAGCACGCACTTTTTTTTTGATGGCCTCCCAGACCTATAAAGAATTGTATAATTGGCATGTTATGATATTAAATCTGTAGAATATTCAATAAATTTTCACTATTTAAGAAAATTTTCCATCAAGATTAATTAGTTTTAGCCCTACATAGGCTTAACTGAAAACTTTTCCAATGCGTACTCTTGACCCGATGTTTTTCGCCTTCATTATTTGGTCATCTGAGATGAGGGTCCGCTCAGGGGCCTTCCTTATGTAATTTCTCGGCATTGTGGTGTATTCTGAAAGATTGATTTTTTTTTGATATTTTTATTTCATTTGGGGTATAAGTACGCAACGGGGGTAAGTACGCGTGCGTACTATTAATCTCGTACTCTTACCCCAATCGGCAAATATACCAAATAATCAGTCACAACACACACGTTAAATACTTTTTACGAATATGATAAACTTACATAAAAACTACATTAAATGAACAATAGAAATATAGTAGACTTACTGGCACAGAGCTATCCATTTAACTACAGCACACTTTTCCGTGGCACAAAAATTAAACGAAATAAGCGTGCTACAAATATTCGGCGACGTGTCGCGACCAGTACTAAGATTGCGTCGGCGCGGCGTGTGGCTCCTAAACGGCGACAGTAGCGCCACTCTGTTTTACAAACACAGACCTCGGCCCCCCCACCCCTGTCGGAGATCGGACCACCGCGTACTTTTACCCACCGCGTGCTGTTACCCCGAATGACTCTACACCGTTTTATCAGTAAGTCTTAAGACAAACATTTTTTTTATTCTTGTTCACATGTTACCTTAAACATAGTTTGTCGGTTATTACCACTTCTTCAAAATAAGCCTGTTTAACAAGTTTTTATTTCATAGTCGATGTAAAATTTTGTTGATTTTCACTTACGTCTCATGGTCGAATTGACTTAAATTTGTTTGATATACTTTATATAAATTGGATAACAATACATAATAATTAAGTATATTACAGTCACCAAAAAGTTACGTTAACAAAGAAAGTTCGTCTATATTTTTACAAACGGTTACATCTATTTACCTTAGGTCAGTGAATAAGCGATTTATATCTTAATAGCTTACGGTTTAAAGAAAACTAAAAGGTTTTCAGTTTATTTCTAAAGCAAATTAAGCTTACAATAGAAACGTTGACAGCTGGCAGGCGTCGAAACCCCACGATACGGGAAAATAACGCCCCTAATACCCACTGTGTTCACTCAACGAACCTCGTTCGTGAACTATTCGCTGAACTAAGACGACAATTTTAACATGACCCTTTCGCTCGTAGACATTATACAGAGTCAAGTGTCTTGTTATCAACGTCAATACAAGACCTACGTCGAGACACCTGCTTTTGTGTAGTGTGTGCTAGCTTACGAGTCAAGTTATGTTGGTCTCACAAGCGCAGCGATCAGTTTACGGTCGAGATTCGTTTATTTAGATGACACACCTTTATAGTTTGTAATCCTAGCAAGGGCATTTATTTGTGTGATGAAATCACGAATATTTGTTCCTGAGTCATGGATGTTTCTATCTATTTAAGTACTTATGTATTTCTCTATTTAAGTATGTAAATAGTTCGTTGTTTAGTACCCATAACACTATCCTTACTAGAGCTTATTTTGGGACTAGGTGGATTTGTGTGAATTGTTCCCTAATATTTATTTATTTATTTAGTATTAATAAAATTATGAAAATAGAGTATATTTAGATATTATTCTTTCGCGAACAGACTAATAATGTAGAGTAGCGTTAGCATAGTTATTAGTGAGATTCGCTGTTATTGAATGTTTATTTAAAGGGAAGATTTTGTTCCACTTTTCGGCATACCTAAATAGTTATAAAAAAAATTAGTTCGTCAAAAATCCAACAAAACAAACTTATCACATTGTAATATTGTTAAAATTATTATGTTTTTATACTTGTACAAAATCATCAATACTTAAGAGTAAAACTCTTTTTGGTGCAGTTTCCTCCAGCCTGTTGTTAAAGCAAGTATTTTTCATCTCCTGATATTATACAACGTCTACTTCCTTCCTTATTATGTTCTTGTAGTACAGTTCCTTGACCTTTTCCTTCTTCTTATTTATTTTATTCCTAATATTATAGTTTTTATCAACTTGTCGTGTCATATCAAATTATTAATCAAACCATACAGTACAGTCACAACATTTTGAACGAAATCATTGAAATAAAATTCCAACTGAACAATACAGAAGGTTAACGCCCTTGATAAAATCTACAACTGTTCAATTTTATCGCCAAACGTAGAATTTACTCTCAACAAGAGAGGTGTTGTTACGTCATCCCTTTTAATGGCTTGACTTATGGCTGAGACGGAGTACTTTATACGAGTAATTGTATTCCGAGTATAGGTATGCTCCATTTAGGAAAACGAAATTTACGCGAAGGGAATAAGGCACGTCATATCAAATTATCGTGTAGGTATAAGAAAATTATGCTGGTCCGTTTCAATATAAATAAGTGTTCAATGGATGTGTCACTTACCGATTATTGGCGTGACAGTTACTTACTGCTGTACTCAGGGACTTCAATTAATAGTTATAGATGCTAAGTTTTATCCTTTAAACGTTTTTTAAACAAAGAAGGAGGATTGTTTCCAATGTGGTTGAATGTTTCTTTTTTTGTTTCGAAAATCGTTGCCTTTAGACATTAAGTAATGGGCGTTCGTCAAAGCACTGCTTAACAATGAATAAGGTCTGAAGTGTTGATACAAAGTAGTTGCCCTTTATAGAGTTCATGGTTCATTCATATTTACATAACGTTCACTCTATAATACAGAGTAATAATAGCTTTTCAGGTTGTTTAATTGAGGTTCACAAATGCTCCATAAATTGGTCATTATTCAAAGTAGGTAAACGATTACAATTTGTTACAAAAAACCATTACAGAGAAGAGGTGATTTAAAAACCATTTGAATTTATAGGTTTCAGATCAATTTTATTTTACATGAAATACCTTAGTTCTAGACAACTAACACCTTCACTTTAAAACTTGAAAATCACCTCCTTTAATATTCCGTATTAGTTTCCTGACACGTGGTATACGCATGAAAAAACGAGTTTGCTTTTAGTTATCAACACGATACATCAAAGGCGGATGCTCGTGTTAGCTCATTGAAGAAGTCCCGTTAGATGGCGCTGTAATCAATGATGTGTGTTTTTTGTAGTTTTTAGAAGATTCTTAGAACACTTATAGATTATCAATTGATTTGCGCACACAGTTTAATACGGCCGATTTTTTGAGACTACACTCAGAAGGTAACAATGCACCAATTCGGAGAATAGCTGCACAAACGCTGGTGTCACTAACGGCCCTATACAGATACTAGGTCTTACACACACATGCAAATAGGAGGCGGCAACTGGCGGAAAAATATTGCAACACCTTGCTAAGCTGTTAGCGTAATTTTTCACGCTATATTTACGTTTTTATATCAACTTTAATTTTACCAGAAATTTTACAAATCTACGTAGGTAGAAAACTTAAGTCGTGTTATTTCAACCATTTATAACTTTGGAATGGCTGCACGGATTTTTATGATTTTTGATTTGTTAGCTTTCTCTCTTCCTCGAATAGCCAAATATCTTATCATAAATATGATAAATGCACAAAAAAAAACTCTTTAATTTTTCGTATGCAGCGCCATCTCTGACAAAAACTGACTTTAAGGCGGAATATTCTTTGCCAGCTCGGCTAGTTACAAATACATAATAATATTATAAATGAGTCTAGCAGATGCAAACATGTGAATCAATGCCACCTTCAACCCTTTTTGAATACTAGGGAGTAATTTTTTGTACTTTGTTAGATAGAGGGCTATCGTATTTGTACTCACTAGTTGGCGCCACTGTAGAGTAAGGTATATATCATATCAGATTATTCAGGATTTCTTTTAATTTATCTTTAATAGCAAGTTATTTATTATCCACCGTGTTGCACAGTCCCGTTTATCCTCTTAATTAGCTGTCATTTTATTTGCCTTCTTAGTTTGGCTCCTACTTTTCATAGTTTTTCTTTTAATATTTTAACAAACCTGTCGTATGTCTGCGAAAATATTCGGAAACAATGTAAAGTAAAGCCGGAATATGCAACTTGTAGGTAGTACTAATTTTACGTTTCTTTTTAATACCTCAAGTTGCAATAGCGCCTCTAGCGGCGAATTCATATGCCGTCATTGCTAGTATCTTGAAATGTCTTTGAGTATTTAGTATGTAGGAACCCGCGATTCATATCTGATATTCGCTCACACGTAGAGACATCATCATCACCATCGTCTGACATTTTATTAATACTCCTATGCATTGCATTACAAACGTTTCGTCTGGGGCATCTAAACAACTAGCGCTGTACTATAGGTATTGTCGTTTCGCGTCATAGGCTTTCGTAAACAGGTAACTTGAGAATCAGCCTGCTTATAACAATGAGACGAAGTCATTCGTGCTAGCCATTCGGATCCTTTCCTTTCACCAAAATGCATTGGAGTATAGGATCACATAAAGGAAATTAAATAATAACGCATATCGCGTAGGGACTACGTCTGACTGCTTCTTGGCTAGGGATTTTGGTAGTCATCGGTCGTGGGCCACCTGCCTAGTTCACCTGGGTGGACCACGGGCACATTTTCTTGCCAATGTTCCACCTCAGAACACCCAGGTGAACCACGGGCAAATGACTATGGGTCATGGTCCAAAAAGTGCCCATGGTTCACTTAGGTTTACTGAAGTGGACCATTGGCAAGAAAAATTGCCCTTGGTCCATCCAGGTGAGCTAGACAGGTGGTTTTCGGTTAGATATTTGTTCCGGAGTTGCGACCTGCCTTTTTATTTACTAATTCATGGTACATCGCATAAAAGGAAAAATAATATTAGATAATAATTAATAATTATGATGACTTTGCAATAGGTAGGTACGACAAATAAATAATGACAACTCCAAAACAAATTGAATCCATCTGAACTCACTTTTACTTACTGATACTTACTTCCACAAAAGTCGAACTTCATCCATCGATGGTTTTGAGTAGCGTTACCAACAGTGGGATAAAGCAGATTCTCACGGTGTCTAGTCCACACGCGAAAAATAAAAATTTGCAGCTCGACGCGAATTATATCAGCGCATGGACCAACTCTATATGCACAACTGGTTGTGCCAATAGGAATTTCGGGCTTATAAAAATAAAAATTCTCATTATAGATAGTAAAATTAGGTTAGGTTCATTAGGCATCTTCAAATGCCCGAAGGGCAAACCGAATAGAAATAGGAACCCCGCCGTCAATCTTACGGTGGAGTGAAATTTCTAATGGCACAACTAGTAGTCCATAATATAGAGTAGGCCCAGGACAAAAGCGTCATATATTTAGGCACAAATCGTGTGCATAAAAATGACAAAGAATTTTGCTAGTGTCGTGCAGCAATAGCGTCTGTACTATACGCGTGTCGACCAGTGAAACAGGGAACAGAGACGTGCTAAACTACGAAACTCTCTAGATATTTTTTTCGGTCTGTAACCATGATCCACCTGCAGTTTGGCCACCTGGTTTTTGACAGAGCTCCGCTCCTGGGTGGAGCTCCTTTTTCTGGGTATTGGAACCTCAGTGGTTTTCTGGGTGGACAAATTAGGTGGGCTACGGGTAGACTGCAAACAAACTGCACAGTCAATTTGCAGCTAGCTTGCAGTTCAAATGCTGACCGTCTAGTTTATTATAGGCGTTACATGAGATCCCACAATAGCTAGGCCAATACGCCACGCAACACGTGGTATGCGCACATAAGGGTTGATTTATCAAAGCACTGATAGTTTAAAAAAAGACCTCGACATTTTTTAAATAAAACTTAATACTTTTTTAAATGAAAACTCTTTTATGATGTATGTAATCAATCATATTGGCAAAATCAGGCCATTATTATCAGGGTATTTAAAAAGGAAACATTGACATAACTACACACTTCAAAGTCAAGAACATATATTGTAATGATTAGATGTTTTCTATATACCAGGCGTCAGGCTCCAAATGAAAGAGATGAGACGATCACTGACAAGTTGGTACTCTTCTCGGTGATTGTCAACGTCAAGAGATAAGCTTCGCTAGAATAAAAAACACGTCAGGCCATATTGAATCTTATGACGTGTTGTTACGTGTTGTTACGAAATTGTAGTTTGTAGATCACGCAACATATTTCAATTCATAAAATATTACATACCTAACTGAATTACATGTAATGGAAATTTGCCACTTATTTATTGTCCACAAAAAATATTTTTTTGCATGCATACAAGAACAATCATAACTTATTTTTCTACTTAGAATAATATAGGCGGACTTTTTTTATCACCGTCAAAAGAAACAACACGACGAATACAAGCATTATTTTTAAGTTTGGTGTTAAAATATTGCAAATGGTATCATTAAATGATAACTGTCATCATTATCATCCTCATCATATCAGGTGTGGGACGTCCACTGTTGGATATAGGCCTTCAGATACCGCCCATAGAACTCCAGTTGCCTCGGTTGGAAGTGGCTTGCATTCACCATGATACCATGAACCCGCGACTTACACGGTACCTATAAGGTTGCATATGATACTTAGGTCAACCTAAAACTTGGACGTTGATATTAATATCATTCTGTATAATATAGTTTCCTTTTCCTTCTTTCTACCGATCATAGGTAATGGGAACATGAAAGACGGACTAAAAGTCTTCAAGTCTTCAGAACAGGGTTGGCAAATCTCCGCTGTAGGACATCTGGAAATTCACGGTCTTGATAATTTCCCTAGTAACATAAAGTAATTAACCAATTAGAGTGGTAATAGGGGTTACAAAATTTTGCAACACCGCACTATGGATACATACATACATACATATCACGTCTTTATCCTTTACGGGGTAAACAGAGCCTAAGGTAACAAGACCTAAAGGCCACATTTAGCGTGATTTTGGGCGTATAGATGGAAAAGAGGAATCAAAATAGTGATGGATTGCTAGCCACATCGCCTATAACATGATTCCTAAGATTTTCGCCCATTCCCTCGATGGGCTTTTACCATCTGCGCGGGAAGAGAAGCAACTGGTACATTCTAAGCTTTCTTTACTCCCAGACCAGCATGTAAGAACGTATATTGATAGTTTGGATGAAACAAAAACAGACCATATCGATTAAATCGAGATTTTTACTGTAATTAAGACTTTCTTAGGTTTTTCTATGACAGTTTTTGGGTCTCCTGTGCATATACATACTCAGTAAAGCATAACGAGGTTTTTACCTCGTAACGTTATTACAAATTACATCAATAAAAATCTGTGTTTTTAGACCCAATCAATTTTTTTTGTCATCACACCAGCAGTAAAGTTCTTGCTCTTCTTGCACAACAATAGCAAGTAAAATCTCGCGTCCAGTGAATATATGATTCACTTATTTCCTGTTAATGCACAAAAATTACTTTCCGAATCCAATGTGAATCTGAAAAATTAATTTATTTTATAATCATACTATTAGCGACAGAAAGACGGACAAACAGAAAGACAAACGGACGAATGATTGGACGTACAGATTAACAAGCAGACGGACGGACGGACAGACGGACGGACGGATGGTCGGAAGCATAGACAAACAGACAGACAAACCAACGGATGGACCGCCGGCTTGATGGTTGGACAAACAGACAAACTGACAGACAGACATACATACATACATATATACATACATACATACATACATACATACATACATACATACAGACAGGCAGGCAGATAGATAGACGTACGGATGGATGGACTGCCGGATGGATGATCGGACGCACAGACAAAAAGACAGACAGTCAGAAATATTTAAAGAAGATTTTTATTTATCACAAAAGAAGTTAAAAAACAGAAGTATCTAAACATAAAAAAGCTAAAAATATAAAAGCCACTGATAAATAAATTGTCACAAAATGGCCCAGAAGACTGGACAGACGGAAAGATAGGCCGACAAACAGACGGACCTACAAAATATATGTGCTTCTAACAATGGTTCCTTTTTTCTATATGACGTAAGAAACCCTAAAAAAATCAGACAATACAGTCATGTGTGTATATTTCACCTCTCTTATACCTTTCAATGTACATACGTAGTTTTTAATTATCATTTTGACTTGCGTTCGCCGATTCGGACGTAAAATATACATTCATACACAAATCACGTCTATATCCCTTACGGGGTAGACAGGGCCTAAGATAACACCTTAAAGCCACCAAGAACAAGCATGATTGTGGGCGTATAGGCGGAATCAAAATAGTGATGGATTGCCCTATCGCGTATAACTTGATTCCATATATTTTTGCATTTACCATCAACGCGGGAAGAGAAGCAACTGGTACATTCTATGTTTTTTCTTTACTTCCAGACCAGCATGAAAGGGAGTAGAAGATAGCTACCTAGTATCGAGTATGGGTAAAAAAGCTATAGTTAGACAGACGGACAGATTGACAGACATAGACGGACGGATTTGAACAATGTGGCCATAAAATAAACCACGATACAGCGTTAACTTGGTAATAGATAAGCTCCTTTGTGTTCCGAACACCAAAACCTGGCCAAGTGCGAGTCGGACTCTCGTACTAAGGGTTTCGTCCAAATTCGGCAAGTAAATATAAAATCCAGTGTTAGCAAAGCCCTGCCAACTAAGCAAATTGTAGGCTGTGTGAGGTCATTTTATATCGGTAACTTACATACTTAGACAGACAAAAATATTCTGTTTTTAGTATTTGATGTTAGAGCGGCAACAGAGAAACGTCATTTGTGAACTGTCGCCAGACAATCATGATAGCTGATAGCCATATCACGGTTCATAAGATACAGCTTGGTGACAGACAGACAGACGGACAGTGGCTCCTAAATGAAAAAAATATAGCTACGTAATATGGGTAAAAAAGCTATAAAGTTAGGACAGACGGACAGATAGACAGACATAGACGGACGGATTTGAACAATGTGGCCATAAAATAAACCACGATACAGCGTGAACTTAGTAATACATAAGCTCCTCCATTGGTTACTTACATAGAAAGATTGACAAAAATATTCTGTTTAGTATCTGTTGTTATAGCGGCCACAGAAATACATCATCTGTATGCATCATCACGAGATACAGCCTGGTGACAGACAGACGGACAGACAAACATATAGACATACAGACAGACAGTGGAATCTTAGTAATAGAGTCCCGTTTTCACCCTTTGGGTACGGAACCCTAAAAAAGCTGGTCAATAGCAAGTTCGATTCGAGCACTAAAGATTCCTCTAAGTTCTAAGAGTTATAATTAGATGTAAGCGTAATGTATGGTTAGTTGCTACTCTTTCTGTTGATGAGTGTCCAACTGCGGAAGCGACCCTGGCTGGGTCACCAGAATTTCACTTCAAGATTACTGTATTGTCATCAGACTTATGCTTATGCCAGATTTCACATCAATCTGATCAATTAGAAATGGGTCAAAATTCACTTGCAAGATTTGATTACATGCAGACACCGGGACTGAGCACTTCAATTGCGTTTACAAAAATAATTTGTACCAATCACACAAACGTTGGAATTTTGTATCTTACAAAAAATTATTATGATTAATTGATAAGTACATACCTGCACGTGTACGTACAAATAAATATCTACGCTGCGTCCAATATCGTAGCTTGTAACGTCTTTTACTTCCTTCCTTTGACTTAAATTAATTACGAATAAAATGAATAGATTATTTTTATTTTAAGACACCATGTTCTGTCAACCATTAGTTTATGACAATTCATATCATTGTTTTTTTATTACCTGTCTAACCAGCCAGGTTTTTGACTCGCGTGTTTTTTTTTAATTGTTCTGCAATTGAGAAAACCTATTTACTCGGCCTATTTTGTATTTAGCACTTGTCGGATTTCACGAATCATTGCCGTGGTATATGGCCGTGATTTGATGCAGAGGGTTAGGGTTCGATTCTCGTGAGAAGCATTAGTGCAAAATTAACTGGAAGCCTTTTTTATTTTTAACTTTCTGTGGTCGAGTACTTTTTTTTAAATATATAATACGTGTTTTTAAGGCGGCAATATGACTGGGGGGCGCCACCATCTATTCCAAATTAATAAGCACGTGTGATCCTAATACTAGAGAACTTACTAGGCATGAAAGCTTTGCCAAGTTTAGGACTGGCAATGCCACCCGCTTAACCAGTCAAATTGGCGATGCCTCACTGCTACAAGGTTATACAAAAAAAATACGAAACTATGTGTTAGTTTAAAAAAAAATCTTGGCTAGAGTAAGTTTACCATCACAAGTATATTTTATTTTCAACTAATTGATGGTATAGACCATTTATCGTAAACAGTAAAATCTAATTAGGGTAAGCTTGAGGTTGTTTAAAAACCACTTAGGTAGTACTTTCTTTGGTTTGATTTGACAAGAAAAATATTGAATTTACCACAAAGTTTTCTACATCTCATCGAGATAGTATTACTAAGTAAGTAAGTTATTAAAAACAATGTTTATAAAATTAAAAAAGAATCGTTCACGGCCTCGAGATTTGAACTTGGTCACTAACTATTCAGTCCTTTAAGTCACGACCACTGAGCCAGATTGGAGGTCACGTGACAGCTCGAAATAGCCGATTGGTTTTTACAACATGTTTTATTTGACACTAGCTACTCACACTATTGTAAAATGCATCGAAATTTACTGCATCATACTGCAATTTAGGTATGATAAATGCACTCTGTTTTGTAATTTGCGCAGACAATATATCCATAGCTAACTATCCTCAAAAAACCGCATTGAAATTAAGCCTGTGGACGAAATGCAGCTGCACGGAAGGTTTGTATGGAAGAGCAACCGCCTTAAATAATATAAGTGAAAGTTCCTGAATTTTAGAACAAAATGACATGCGATAATCACGTCTAAAAGCCAGTTCAAATATAAAATCAAACCAATTTTGTCAGACAGGGGCCTTCAGCGACGAAAAATTACAATCACAGTCAACTAGGTACATAAATAATTCAGTAAATCAAGTCCGTTATTTTCCTCGAAGACTGAGCTAAGCCGGCAACTCTGAATAATTGATGATGTCGATACGAAGATTATTGAAGCTACCCAAATATGTAGCTTATAAGACTATTTAGCCCACACGTTATGCTATAATTTAAGCATTGCTTTCATTTAGTTATTTTTGTCCTGGCAGATAATTTAATTAAATATTGTTTTTTCACGTTTAAGGGAGACAAAATGGACATGTATTGAAATAGAGTGAAAAAAAACCTCCGAATTAAAATAATTAAACTGAATTCTGTACCAAATTGACATTAGATTATGTAAAATTGTATGAGAACAGATCTTTTCATAATGTGGTGACTTTTTTTTAGGATTTATGTTTAGATGTTGTTACAAACTTTATACTCATATGAAAATAAGCATCGTGAGTGTGATCAAGGTTTATGGACAATTTTATCCCAAGAAAGGAGGATATTATGTTTTTCATTAAGTGTTCATTTTCATCATACGACCGTACGGCTTGCATCGTTCGTTTTTAATCTCGACCTAACTCGTTCCAATATCATGTGTTCCCGCGGAGCAATAAGTCTTAATTTGCAACGTGAAATGGCCGACTAATGTGTTGTTAGAGAATGCATTTGGCTGTCGTTTGTTACTGGGAAGGGTCACATAATTGCTTTATAAACAGAAAAGGATGAAAAAGTCCAGGGAACGTGCAAGTCATCGAGCGATTTGCCAGTTTTATATCTGGTTTTTGTTACGCGCACATTCAGGGCGGACGTGCGGAACGGATCAACAATCTGTTTGCAATTAAGCTTCACCAAAAACGAATTTCAGCCGAATTCAACTTAACGTGTTCGTATTTCAATTTCGACCGTTAATTGACTGTACTAAATAAATATTAACGTTTCTGAATATTTGCATAATCGCATTTAAATAATGTTTAATTATAAAGTAGCCTCAGGCGTCGATCGTTCGCTGTCCGTTGAAAAAAATAGCTGCATTTATATTTTTTTATTTCCTCTTAGTCGATTATTAGTGAAACAATTTTAATCGCATGAAAGGGCTGACCGCGGGGGTAACAGGCGATTGGCTGTGGCTATTTGTGGGGATATTCTAGTCACTCTTGCGGTGTTCGGGGCTTGCAACTGCAGTACAGTGACCTCGTGCGTACGCGAGGGGGGGAGGCGGCCGGGAACTAGGTCAGGGCCCCCAGCCCCCGCCCCGCGACCCCCACTCGATCGACCGCCAAATTCCTAACGCATTCGAGGAGAAACAAAACGCTCTCTAGTCGAAGGAACGGATTATGGGCCATAAAATCCAGAACGTAAAAACGAAACTAGGTCGGGCTCTGCGGTGTTTAAAATTGGAGGGGGGAGGGGGTAATTTTGATTAAGTACAACTCTATTTTTAGTAGCAGGAAATAAACGATATTCACATACGACATTCACTTTATTTATTTCCGTTTTCTAATGTATTTTACAGTTTCTAAGCTTCTAGCCCGATCAAAAGGATAACAACTCTTTAGTTAGATACTCGAAAATAATATATAATGGAGAATTCCGGTTTTAGACCCAACTTCTCATTCCGTATACGGACATCGAATGAACAGCTTTTAATTGATTTTGATTACTTTAAAATTCTGTTGTGCTAATAGATCACGCCCAGTGTGCATAATTTTATGCAAAATGCGATATAAAAGATGATCAATGTATACAAATAAATAATACTTAAGTAATCATTAGGTATTATAATAAGATTACTAACGCCTGTTAATAACTATATTAGAACAAGAAATTCAGCAAAATTTGACATCATAGACTTGCACTTACAATTTAATGTCACACGGTTTTTAATTATGTAGAAACTCACATCAAGAATAATAAAACATTTTCTGGCTCGGCTACACATTTTAAAGGTTCTTAAGCTCACCACTCTCTGTTAAGTTCCAGTTATCTTAAGAGTCAGTTATCTATGATGACGTCTCAGTCTGTTTCGTAGTAATAAATAGAGACTGGCCCCCTTATTCATAAACGCTCCCTAGGCTTCCGCTAACTTAGCAATCGTTTGTCCTTATCTGTCACTTTGACATTTACCTTTCACAGATAAGGACAAACGATTGCTAAGTTAGAAGAAGCCTACAGAGCGTTCATGAATAAGGGGGTGGAACTTTACAGAGAGCAGTGAAACAGGCTCTAAGTCATTTAATGCCGAAATCCAGTTGCTTAAAAGTGATGCAATTTATCCTACTATTTCTTGACACTAAAACCATTCCGTAATGATTAAAAGAATCCTTAAAAAGTTTTCATTTATCCTCGCGAAGGAGCGCGGACTTCCGTAAGCCGTGTTAATCTTACTAATTAGGACCTTTTCACTTTGACACGACTTTACTGAGTATAAAAGTTTGGTGCTACATTTTCTTTTGATTTATATATGGGTTCGTGAGGTCGTGGTCTCGTAGTATTGATGTAGAATCTGTTTTATGACGTTATTATTATTCAATTGAGAAAATGGGCGAAAATCTTAGGAATCATATTTTAGGTGATGCGGCTAGAAACCCATCACAATTACGAATCCCATTTCCACTTCCGCCCACAATTATGCTAAGCCTGTAGGCCTTTGGATCTTGCAGGCTCTGCCTACCCCGTAAGGGATAAAGACGTGATTTAAGCAATTATGCATTATTATTATTCTATCGTATCTATGCAGCATTACGTCAGAGATTGAATATTAAAACTGTTGTTTTAATCTTGCAAATGCAACCTCTGCTGTAAATAAATTAGGTCGTTTGGTAATTTTGCACACATATAATCATGTCTATATCCCTTACGGGGTACACAGAGCCTAACAAGGTAACAAGACCTAAAGACCACGTTTAGCACGATTGTGGGCGTATAGGTGGAAAGGAGGATCAAAATAGTGATGGGTAGCTTAGCCACATCGCCTATAACATGATTCTCGATGGGCTTTTACCATCGGCGTGGGATGAGAAGCAACTGGAACATTATATGTTTTTTCTTTGCACCCAGACCAGCATGGAAGTTTGGTCATTTTGATTCGTATATTTTTATGTCGTGTATAACGTACGATATGATTGATCATAAAGTGTGTTACGGGCTATTTAATTCTGTTCCGCACAATTACTTGTCTCGTTACCGTATTTTCCTTATCCTCTCCACAGAACAAAGCCATTTAGGAATTTGAACTGTAATTATAAATTTAATTTTCCTTATTTCATATCTAATACTACTAAGTTTTATTCATTATGCCAGGCTACTACTAAACATTAACTATCAATATCGATCATAACAATTACTGTGTCTAGTTTACTGTGACATTGAGGTGCCCCATCAAAGCATAGCGATCGCTTCGGTGATTTGCAATTTTTTAAAACAAATTAGATGATATTTCCACTCTATAGATTTATTTCTCTACTAACTGCTGCCCGCGACTTCATCTGCAAAAAATAGTTTTTCGCTATCACGCGGGAACTATGCAATTTTTCGGGATAAAAAATAACCTATGTAATAATCTAGCTGTCTCCGTTCCAAATTTTATCCAAATCCGTTCTGTAGTTTTTACGTGAAAGAGTATAAAACATCCATCCATCCATATTTACAAACTTTCGCGTTTATAATATTAGTAGTATGATACGTATTGGCGTATTACCATACACCATATCCGTATGTTCCCATAATTCGGACAGGCTAAATATTCATGTCCATATTGAATAAGTCTTTTCTGTACTCGTGCCAAATAAACAAGAAGAGTATGTGATTTCTGCCAAATAGGTCATCATGTCTTCATGCTTCTCTCACTTAGAATTATTAACATGAGCTTGGAAAATATGGCATGAATATTTCTGTAGCCTAGTTTTTCTGTAATACTTACCCAGTTGTTTGGAAGGATTGTTGTGATAACACCGCTGAGGTTGAAGTCCAGCACTTATGCGCAGTACTTTGGACACGGGTATGTTCACAATAAGAGGACCGAACTTATGTCCCCACACGGCACTAGCTACTGTAGAATTTAATAAAACTAGATGCAAATTCTCAATGGAATATTGACTAAAAATAGGGGTTATATTTAAAAATAAGTTCAGTTTAGTATCGTGGATAGAACTTCTATGAATAATATTATACAACACACTTTTTAAAATTGTGGACACACAAACAACTTCTTGGAGTTAAAATTCGTTAAATAATCTGTTTGAATTATTTAGGGAAATTAAAAAATCAAAATCTCAAATTTACTTCTACATCTTTTCTTGATAATTGATACTAAATGACTCTATCAAAAATTGGATTGTGATTAAAAATTCAACTCATACAAAGCGTACACGTACTTATTTAACTCTACCTGCTAAAATACAAAAAAATACCAAAATAAAATGTCTACATTTTTGAAAACTCGCAAAACACTGAACACATCGTTTTGAATTATAACCATATTTTTGAAAACTCCCAACATTGAACGCATCCTTTTGAAATACAACCATATTTTTGTAAACTGGCAATACTTGAACGCATCCGTTTGAATTATAATTTTGAAAACTCGCACCACTGAACTCATCCTTTTGAATTGTATATATTTTTTTGTAAACTGGCAACACTGATCGCATCGTTTTGATTGGTCCGGCAGGAGAACGGCCGCGCGGCGCCGGACCTGACGGCGTCGCCGGGCCGCGCGCCGCCCGGGCTGCCGCAGCCGCCGCGCGCCAACCATGCGCCGCCCTGTGTGCTGCAACCCGACTTTAGAAAGGTACGACCATAGACTTATAAGGATACCGCTGACCCATAGACAACCCCCACTAAACTAGAAGACTAGAAGCATTATGTGTATGTACGTTTGGTATTATAAAGTAGGTATCACGCTAGCGGCCGCACGTGCAGTTGCGCGTTTAGTTTCGTTTTTCGCATGTAAAAATATTTTTTGTTCACTTACGCGCTATGTTGGTTGCTTGACAGTTCCGTACAACTGTTTTTAATAAATCGAGATTTAAATTTTTTAGTAAGTGACTGTAAGTAGGTAATTTACAACTAAATAACGTTACTTGACCACAATTTCATTAAAATTTGGTTTTGCTGAGATTTTGGTACAAGTATTAGCGTTATTTGTTTCAATAATATTATTTAAAAAAAAGTTAAACGTTTTTACTTTTCTGGTACCTACTTAACGTTGTCTGTCATACTCGGGCTCAGGAGACTGATTTTCGAGAACACATAATGTAAAGATACTCCTATAAAACTTTTTCAAATTTGAGCTGTACTGTTGCAGCAATAAACTGTTTTCGTCCATTTTGAATCAACATTTTCGAGTGGCGTGCTTTTAAAATCAGACCCCGTTGTACTGTTCCATTGGACATAAAAACTACCGATTACAAAATGTTATTACACATGATTAAAGAACTAAGATAGCAAGTCTAGCTCCTTCTCTTTTTAATTAAAATACACCACATTTAATCACGTAAAAATAACGTTAAAATTACCTCGACGCTTCGGTCACATTACGGCGGATTGAATCTCTTTTCCACTAGAGCTCTAAAAATAAATATCCGTTGAGAAATTTCAAGGCGTTGCCAGCGTTACAGCGCAAAGTGTAGAATTTAACCTGATATTTTTATGGTTCAAATTTCAACGTAAATTTACGGCTCGCAGCAGTGCACCTGCGCTTTTGGATGCTATTTTAACAGGTTTACCTTTTAGAACTTTTAAAAGTTACAATGTGTGTGTGTAGTTACTGTATACCGTACCTATTGCTTTTTAAATGCACCAACATGCAAGTGATAAATATGAGAACCATGTTAATCTAACTTATTTTATAAATAATTCGATTTAAAAGGACTGTCATTCTTTATTACTGATTTAATAGCTTTGCGAGTAATTTTGAGTCATATCAGCGAGAAAACTCTAAATGTAAAGGCAATTAATTATTGGGAAAAATAAGGAATAGTGGTCTTTGCACAACAAATGGACCACCTCTGATAAAACAAACGCAAGTAGAAAAACAAAAAGTTGAATCGCTTCGAATTGTTCTGCTGTGCGGCAGTCAATTCAGAACAACACATTTTTGATTGGATCTATTTTGTTATTATGGCTAATTTCTGTGTCAAAACGTAACTTTTTTCAGTCTGTCGTTTTATTAAACCGGTTAACATGGTCTAAACTTTTGGGGAAAAAAATAGTAGGTACTTGCTTATATAATTTTTGAAAATCTGTTCTGTTCATATCCCCGAAGTATTGTTAGCTCAGAACCTCTCAAACTCACATCAGGCTCTTGTTAGGTAGAAAATCCGGCCTAAAAGTTTACTGTACACTGCTGACGTAGACCCCTACGAGCTCGCTACGCCTCGTAGAGCCTCTACACCTCTACGACTTCGAATTTGTAATACGATTATGAAGTGGTATGCTCATGTTTCAGGTGTCCGGAGTTAGCAATGAAATATTCAGACAGATTGAGATGGTCGAGAACGACCACGACGCGACCACGGCCGCGGCGCTCGAGGTAAGAAATACTTGGACTTTTCATGACTAATGCACTTAATGCACTTGGGCTTCTGACATTGTAAGGTTTCTAATAAAGGCATTTTTAGTTTTTGATTTGACATTCATACATAAATCAAGGCTTTTGTTAGAGCCGTCTTGGACTCGTACGAGAGTGACGTTGCATTCGGAGTAATTATTTCATTGCCGCTCCAGATGTACAATGTTAAATTGTGTTTTTTGTACATATCTATTAAGTCATCATCATCATCATATCAGCCATAGGACGTCCACTGTTGGACATATGCCTCCCCTAAAGACCTTCAGTTGCCTCGGTTGGAAGCGGCTTGCATCCATCTTGAACTCGCGACTTTAAACAGTTTGCTTAAGTATGTGTGTCTTTTTTTATAGGCGGTGGAGCGCCGCGGCGAGATGATCGTTCGTATACTTGAAATAAGACAAGTGGGCCGGAACAATATCGAGGCTGCCAAGAAGTTTTTTTCACTTCAGGTAAAAATGTTTTTTTTTTCTTGCAAAATAAGCTTGCATTTAACCATCATGATGGTAAGCAAAGTGGCCTAAAATGAACTACGGTAAGATCGGGTTACTATGGCTTTGGAGGGGATACTTTGGCCTTTGAGATTAACTCGGTCCAGGATTTATTATTGCGTTGAAATAATGGCACATTGCCGAATGATTGGTTGTAGCTAACCCACGTTTTTATGGTTCTTGTCAAACGCTATTCGGGGGTTTTCATTTGGGTCAAAGTTACCCTCCGTTGGGTCACAGTAACCCAACCTTACTGTACCTACGTGAGTTCGAAGCACTTGAATGGTTTTCATTCTTTCCCTTTGCAAAGTTTAGGTTAAAGAGGCTTCCCGCTTTCCATTATGAGCAGTCACGTGTAATAAAGTTCGTGAAAGAACGTCAATACAAGCTTGTTTCGACAGACATGGTTCGCTTTGAGGGTTCACGTGCTCAGCTTTCTTTAAATACTGTTTCGAAATAAACAATTTGAAACCGGTATTTTTACATTTTTAGATAACAAGTCTTCCTTACAAACTAAAACAAAAACGTCGTACACATTTCGAAATTCTTGATTAGATTTGAAAACTCGTAAAAAAAACTATATTTTAAAAGTGATTTACACTGAGCGAGGAAGTCGGAGTGTCATAATATACAGTTGATGGTAGTCAGTCATGTAATCTACTCTTTAGAATAGTAATATTATGCAATGCGGAAGTAATTTAGTTACTCGTAATTAAGTAAGTACCTACTTAACAGCGAGAAAAAAATATCTAATGACCTAAAAATACATTTGCGAACTTTATGAATTCAAATCAAAAAAAATTACAAGTATATTAAAGCTAAGGACACATTACACATTTACAACACTCTCAAAATAAACCAGGCTCTTCATACACGCTAGAGATTAACCTTAAAACGTCACCCTCCATTGACCTGAATACTAGTGAACAGAACCCTGTGAAAGAACGCTACTCTAGTGAACCCTATTGTTCCCGGCGGTGCCCTAGATAGCGGGAATGCGAACGCAATCTAGACCGGCATTGCCGGGATACGGTGCCAGGCATGGCGGTCGATGCGAACAAGCCGGCGGGTTGATTGTACGTCTATGTGGATGCGATACATGTATAGGGTTAAATTGGACAGATCAGTCGATTAAACAGCTTCGAATTTAGAATGGAGATTGTTTAAAAAAAACTTTCAGCCACCTTTGTTTTTTATCTGGTAGTCGGAACTCTTTGGCAAAAAATGTTACTGGCCGTTGATAAAGCACACGCGGAGATATAAAAAACAAATGAAAGTTTTTTTGTTTTTTCTGCTTAGTTTTGACACCGAACGCGTCCTTAATTGTTTTATATAAAAGTTAGCAATAAGTATTCTTTGCATTATTTAGCTCATAGATTTTTTAGAATATTTTCCAATAAATTGTTCACTTCCATAGATACTATTTTAAGTTCGTTTTTTTTAAGAATAGCATCAATATCTATCGCTTTTTGGCTATTGCCAAAAATATACTTAACTAAACTCAATTACTAAATACATATTATACTTGCTACTAAATTATTATTAAGATACTTTAATAATAATTTTACTTCTAGGACGCTCGACACATAGTCCAACTTGTGGAAATAGTGAAGCGGCCGGGTCAGACCTTGGGGCTTTACATCAGAGAAGGCGACGGAGGCGCCCGGACCGATGGAGTCTTCATCTCTCGGATAGCACTGGAATCCGCTGTCTACAACAGTGGTTGCCTCAAGGTTGGAGACGAGATCCTGGCTGTGAACCTGGTGGATGTACGGCGGATGTCTTTGGATGACGTCGTCATCATCATGTCCATACCGCGAAGACTGCTGCTGTGCACGAGGCAGAGAAAAGGTAGAGGTATAAAGCAATAGAAATATTATTTATTTGTTCAGGGCGTCTATAACTTCGTGAAATTCATTTTTACTCTTAAACTTGCTAAAATTACATAAGTTTGTTGCAGGTTATGTCTCTAAATTTGACAAACTTTTTTTCCTCTTCCTTTTATCATCACTCCTCACTTTTCAATATACGCGTGTAAATTTAGAGCTGACAAGTTATACGCCACTCTTTTGAGTAAATTATAAATACGTACCACTTGACTTTCATCGATACCATTAGGTAAATATAAATAAATGGGCGTGTTTCTACCATTTCATTCTTATAAAATTATGTATTTTCACAGGAAAATCTGGCCCGGGTTCGCCTTCGCTGCCTCGCACCGAGCACAAACCACCGCCAGTGGTCGTGTTGAAAAGAGACATGCGAGACGACGACGACAGGGACAGGGATAGAGTCGACGGGCTGTATTCACAGTAAGAACTTTGATAAAGTACGATACGGTCTTAAAAATTAAAATTTACTCGGTAAAATTTCACATGTCTTCCGTGCTGGTCTGGGAGCAAAGGAAAAACATAGAATGTACCAGTTGCTTCTCTACCCGCGCAGATGGTAAAAGCCCATCGAGGGAATGGGCGAAAATAATAGGAATCATGTTTAGGCGATGAGGCTAGCAACCCATCACTATTTTGATTCCATTTTCCACCTATACGCCCACAATCTTGCTAAATGTGGCCTGTAGGTAGCTGTTGCTTTAGGCTCTGTCTACCCCGTAAGGGATAAAGACGTGAGTTGTGTATGTGTATGTATGTGTGTAAAATTTCACATAAATTACGTATGTAGGTAAAATGTCAGTTTAGCAATAAATAAAAAATATTTTTTTATTTAAAAGTAGCAGCGGGAACTACACACATTTCTGAGATGAAATCTCATAATTAATTATTATAGACTTCTAAGACGATGTATGCAATCGATTAATCGCAATCGATTCAGTAGTTAAGGCGTAAAAGTGGGACAAACTAGCAAACTCACTTCCCTATTTATAATATTAGTACCTAAGAATGACAAGGTTCTAAGTATGCTCAACATTATCACGGGTCTAAAAATGTCTGTTGTCGGCAGATCTTACAGCCACGGCACGCTCCGGTCGGCCGGCGGGCCGGGCGGCGGCGTGCGGCCCGTCGGGGACGGCCGTGAGGAGCGCAGCCGTCTGCAGCTCGGCGCGCTCTCACCGGACTCCAATGCGCTGGACATGTACTACAACTCGCGCCCGCCTTCCGATCACTCTACTTGGAGGTATAGTTATAATACAGGGTACCTTTTTGTTTATTTATTTATATAGCCTTTTTTATTCCGAATTCGCTACAATTTAATTTTTTGTTGTTGTTTCTTTTTATTATTAAATTGTCGCGTAATTCGGCGTGCCATATGGCATAGGCCTCCTCCGTGTATTGGAGGGTTTGGGCTATAGTTCCCACGCGCGCCCAGTGCGGATTGGGAACTTAACACACACCATTGAATTTCTTCGCAGATGTGTGCAAGGTTTCCTCACGATGTTTTCCTTCACCGAAAAGCTCATGGCAATTTTCAAATGTAATTTTCGCACATAAATTCCGAAAAACTCAGAGGTGCGCGCCCGGGATTTGAACCCACGACACTCTGCTTGAGAGGCCACTGGTCAAACCACTAGGCTACCACGGCTTTTTTACTACAGGGTACCTTTAACATAGTTTAATAAATAAGTAAATATCATGGGACAAGTCGATGTCCAGAGAGTCCCGTTGGTACTAATGTCCACATGTGGTGCCAGGACAATGAATTGCGCTCACTAAAAATTATTACGCTGTGCCTTTAATATAATGTATGCTATAATTACGATCTTCACGTGTAGATTTTTCATGGTCTCCCATCTAAAGCCTTCATTATTAAGTACATATTTTAAAAAGCAGCTTTCTTCAAAATCTAAGTAGAAAGTCTGCTTTGCTGCTGTATTATGTGATTCAGTTCAAAAATGTGTACTAAATAAGTTTTGATATCCTTCAGCTATCGTCCGCCTCCGCCTGTGATTACGGAGCAGCCCAAATCTGGGGCTACTCACTTCGTGCCCTATGAGCGTTCCTATCCCAACACGCTGGAAAGCCTCGCGGAGAAGGTGCACTCCTTCTACCCTTCAGAAAGTGGAAGGTAAGAAAAAATACGATTCAGTTACTTTGCAAATTTAATTGTATGTTAATGTTGTCAATTTCATGAGAAATCAGCTCAAATTTGCTTATTCTAAATAAGTCCAATGGATGAAGCATGAGTTATATTTTCCTGGACACGCTTCTTTTAGTCGATTACAATTTTGTGCCCCTTTAAGATTTTTAAAGCATGTTGATTCTGCTACCTAGATGTCTAGGGTGGATAAATCTAATAGTTCATCTATTATTATTCCAGTACGCGCTTCAACACAAGAGTTCCAAGATCTGGTTCAGAACAACAACTGCCTCGTGCCGAGACCCACGGCGATTTCGGAAGACACTCCTTGCTGAGATCCAGCTTAAAGGCATCTGCTGCTACCGGCGGTAAGGGACTAATTCATAAATTAAGTACACTTTATCTTCAACTAGCATTTGTGTTACAATTTTAAACATTATTTCAGCTTCAAGTCTTTCAAGATACAATCAAAGATATGGAGTGGGTATGGGCCCAGGCCTTCCTAGCAGCGGTCTTACTGGCAGTGGCTTAACTAGTTCCGGCCTTGGTGGTACTGGCCTACCTTCCGGGCTTTCCACGACCGGCCTTAGCGGCCTAACTGGTTCAAGCTTAGTGGGGTCTGGCCTAACCAGCTCAGGCCTAGGAGGCGGCTTAACGGGATCTGGCTTGGGAACACTTGGAGGAACGTATGGGACTACGGGCTTAGGACTGTCATCATATAGTACCAAGTTTGGAACGAACAGAAGGAATAGAAGCTTGGACTATTCTTCGGATACTGAAGCCACTGCGCCGACCAGAACGCCGTATTATTCTGGGCTGAGTGGATACAGGAGCAGTACGTTGGGAAGAGATATTAGTTCCAAGTTTAATTCGCTGCCGAGGGATGTTCGAGGCACTGGTCAGAGGCAAGTGGAATATATGTTGTGTCTGACTTAATTATGATGTTATAATTGAGTGTAATAATATTATTAATTATGTGTTTTTGATGCAGATTGGGCTTATCGAGGCGCGCGGGAAGTGTTCTTCAAGATGAACCAGAACCATTGTCTTCACGTTTAGATCTACGTTCTTCCAGAGGTAAGGATTCCTCGGTTACTGATAGCATTATAATTACAATAATACAGTAAGAAAATAAAAAAAAAATACCTTGCTTCTCCGCTACCAGCGAGGAAGTCGATATGTTGTACCTTTAAGAGGATAAGCAGTCATGTTCAAGTAGAAAAAAAGTTTTGATAACTTCCTCTCCGAAGCTACTGCTAATAACTGTAAGATATTCCGATATTACAGAACAGAACCGACAAGGTACTTGATAACTTACACTTTCCCATCTAACTAACTAAAACCAAACAACCTAATCAAATTTTGCAACTCGATGCTTTAGTACCGCCAAATACTTATTTACTTCCATATATGTCAGTGTTCACGTCTGACGAGTACCGCGCGTGGCTGTCGCGCGCGCCGTCCACGAGCGCGCTGTACGAGACGCTGCGCCCGCGCCTGCCCACGCACTACTCAGCTGAGAACATACACGACGCGCTCAAAAACGTAAGTTATGGATGCCCTCAAATTTTGACAGATCTCTGGTTGACTGTCTCGTTAAAGGACGGAGTATGATGTTCTAAAAAAAATCAAATCACGCCTTGTGACAAAACATGAAGTTTTTGTAATCTGTTCAGGAAATAAAGTATTAGGTACAAACTGTTTTAATTTGAGATTTCTGACGCAAATAGTCAAAAACGAAGAGTAGTTCAAATCGATCACTATTCAGAACTAGCGGTTGCCCGCGACCCTGTCTGCGCAGAATTCGCTTATCGCTGTCCTTATAAACTATCCTATGACCTTCCCCGGGACTAAAACTATCTGTATGTCTTATTTTAACAAGAGTGGTTTCAGCGTGAAAAGGTAACAGACAGACAGAGAGACGGACCGACAGAGTTACTTTTGCATTTATAATATTAGTGGGGATTGTTCCATCTTCTCTCTCTGTCTCTCCTTCTTCTTCTGATTCTTTAAAAATATTAGCAATGCGATGGTGACTTACGTTTGTACGTTTCAAGCACTAAAGGAGTAATTAATCATGAAATTTGGCATACACGTTGCCACGACTCATGAGTAATGCACCTTGCATCCAAAAAAAAACTATTCCCGAGTGCTGAAAAATGACTAATGACATATATCCCAAACTGCTAATTGGCTGTGTAACTGAACATTTAATCGTCTCAGATGGAAAGCGGCAGTCGCTTCGGGTCTTCCCTCGGGCTGGCGAGCCGGCGCGCGGAGCGGCCGCGGCACTTGCCGGCGCGCTCGCTGTCGTCGCAGCAGCTGGGCCCGGCGGCGGGCGGCTCGCCGTCGGCGCGGCGCGTGCGCCAGCTGCTGGAGCTGGGCTCGCGCTTCACCTGCCCCAACCCCAGCCCCGTGCCCACGCCCAGCTCGAGACACCATCGCCATCTAGATATAAATCCCAATGGTGAGAATGCTCTTTCTAAGTTCTGATACGTTACTGAATCAACCAACCTAAGTGTTCACGCCATAGCTTTGCTTTGTGTAGCTTCATTATCCAATCAAATCCTCTACATATCACGACATATTTCTCTCACCCGATCACAAGCAGCTAACACGCATACGTCACACGTTCCTTTCGCTTTACACGTACTCAAAAACACTTGTCTTCCAGCCACCATTCGCTCGACAATTTGATTTGTAACTAAACTAAAATTAAAAGCTGTTTACCTAAAAAATCACATTTTTTATCAACCTCTTGTTCGTATACGGAACAAAGACATTCGTGATCACGCACGGGTAGACTGAAGAAATCGCGGGCGGTTAAGGTAGACCGTACACAGAGTTAACATCGACTCATCTACATCCCGCAAAAAATTATGTCTTATACTGTAACCGTCGTTAATTTAATACCATTAAGATGGTTATGACGATCGACACGCCCTAAGAAAAAGTGTGTATCTGCGTGATACTTAGTTATGCGACTATTGCATTTTCGTAGTCTACGGTATCGACTTTATCATTAACATTAATAAAAACAAGAAAAAAGTGGTCCGAACATATTTTTTCCCAAGCGTAGAATAACTATCTACATTCATTGCTAAAAAAACTCCATAGCAAAACTTAATATTTGCCTCTTATTCAATATTACGCGGGAACCCATTGAGCGGGTGGAATAAAAAGTATGTGTAAATACCAATCATACTTTTATTTTAAAAGTAAGTCACTATGAACAAGTGTGCATCTGCCATATACATAAGGCAGTCAATAAAGATACATATATGTGTATCAACCACTACCAGTCTTTATCTTGAGAAAGGCTGTACAATATCTGTCACTTGATTAATCTAGTGTAAAATTTGGAACAACATATACATGTATATCTGGCAGATACTGTTTCGTCAAAGTTAAATATACGTAGAACAAGGTATGCATCAGCTACTTGCACGTCAGAGTTGACGAAATATTATCACGTATAAGTGAATAACTGTAATTATTAAGAAACTACCGTGTTTAATAATATATAAAAAATCACGAATACATATTGTCACAATATTGTACTCCATGCCAAATTTCAATCCTCTGGTATATATAGTTACCACGCAATTGCGATTTTAAATTTATAGAAACTTTAAAACGCTCTCCTGTAAAATTTGGTTTTTGTAGATACACACTTTTTCTTAGGGTGTGTCGCGATGTCTACTCAAAGAAAGACCTTTGACTTGATTTTTAATTCATATTATTACCTACATATTATATTTATTGTTATATTTTTTATTCATATTATTATCTTGGTATAGGCGATGCGGTTAGCAACCTATCACTATTTTGATTCCCCTTTCCACCTATACGCCCACAATCATGCTAAACTGTGGCCTTTAGTCCATCTTAGGCTGTCTACCCCTTAAGAGATAAAGACGTGATGTATGTGTGTGTTATTAACAGCTGCAGATATTTTGGACGAAAATGTATTGTACAACATTATTTCGTAACATTTCAGAGTTCCTAAAATACAAAGTGGAGAAGCCAGGCTCGGGCGGGCTGTCGGCTTCCATGACCGGCCTATCTCGTCTGTCCGGTGGTGTGTCCGGCATGCTCTGGGTGCACCTGCTGGCCGGACGGAACCTGCGTCCGGCGCCGTCCGGTTCGTCGCCCGGCTCCCCGCCGTCCGGGCCGCTAGCGCCTGCGCAGCCTCCGGTCGCTCCGAGGGACCTGTACTGTGTGCTGGAGTGCGATCGAGTGCATAAAGCTAGGACTGTGGTGAGTTTAACTTTGCTATGTGGAACGCCTTTATACTTTATGCCTCTGGATTTTCCGTTCGTTTTTAATTTGCCACTTAGACCGAATACACAGTTATCCGGTGTGATGGTGGACTGGTTAATACAGGTCACGTTATAATGGTATCCACAGCTCTAGGATTGTTTTCGTGGTTTATCCTCTATGTTGTGTTAGTTAGAAAACATAGAAAAAAATATATATTAAAATCATACTGTACACACTGACGAGCAAAAATTGCGGGTCGCTTTTCATATAACTGTATATGTATGGTATCCGACCAACCGGGTTGTATGCCTCAACTATAGCTTGGCTCTCGAACTCACACTTTTATTTATTGCTACTTTCCGTTTACAACAATGTACTAAAGTAACCTATTCTAAACCATTCTACTCTCCCAGGTCCGTACCGGAGAGTTGCAGTTCGACTGGGACGAATCCTTCGAGTTGGAGCTGGTGGACAACCGGCAGCTGGACGTGCTGGTGTACTCGTGGGACCCGCAGCATCGGCACAAGCTGTGCTACCGCGGCGCTGTCACCCTGCCGGACCTGCTGGCTAGATCGCCTAATCACCAACTGGCTATTAAGGTGACGAAGAAAGAAAAGACCATACAAGCTAATAATTAAACACACCTTCACAAATGGCTCTCTTGCCTTTTTTAATACTACTCGTAGTAGTGCTTTAGGAATCACTACCAAAAAGAATCCACCACCAGAAACTTCGTCAAAAGTTAATCATATCTTTCATACAGCGAGAAATATTAACATGTTAATTTAGTTTATGATAATATTAGTAGTTTAAGTAAAAGTGAATTATGTATAAGGTAACAATCTCTTGAAAAAAAAATTACTTGCTACTAAATTTTTTTATTCTTTTTGGCAATGATAGTCTTTTCGAAAGCGCTGATAGTTGACAAAAAGTATGTAAAGCCCTTGGCGGCCTATTTGCAAAATAAGCCTTGTTTTTTTTGAAGAAGCATGCTCTTGCTTCCAGATGGAGCCCCGCGGCACCCTGTACGTGCGCGTGCGCCACACGGAGCCCCACGAGCTGTTCCGGCGGCGGCCGGCCGCGGCGCGCCTCTCGCCGCCGCCGCTGTTCGGCGCCGAGCTCGACGCTGTGGTCGCGCGCGAGGTGCGCCCGCCGCACGCGCCGCCCGTGCCGCTCATAGTGCGCCGCTGCGTCGAGGAGATCGAGCGAAGGGGGCTGGATATCATAGGTAATTGAAGTAGTTTCGATTCCAGATAATCTACTGGTGTCTTCAACAGTAAAACTATTATAAATTAAAAAGACTTATAGTAAAAAAAATAAACAATTTTATGGTAAAAATGCCTTATACATACATACACAAATCATGTCTTTATCCCTGACGGGGTAGACAGAGCCTAAGGTAACAAGACCTACAGGCCACGTTTAGCAAGACACTGAGGGCGTAGAGGTGGAAAGTGGAATCAAAATAGTGATAGGTTGCTAGCCGCATCGCCTATAACATGATTCCTATGATTTTCGCCCATTCCCTCGATGGGTTTTTACCATTTGCGCTGGAAGAAAAGCAACTGGTACATTCTATGTTTTTCCTTTGCTCCCAGACTAGAATGAAAGTAAAAAAATGCCTTATATCATTTTGGAAAAGAGCTGATGCTCTTCAAACTGCTGGAATGATTTTTACCAGATATGGCTACGAACCACCGCGGGGAAACTAGCTTTCGAATGAAAGACTGTATCCAAATCGGTTCATCCGCTTGAGAGTTACGGTGTCACAGACACACACACAGAAATCGACGTCAAACTTATTACACCCCTCTCTTTTTGCGTCGGGGGTTACAAAAAAGACTTCAACTCCATTCTTATTACATTCCCCTTCGTACGCAGGCCTGTACCGACTATGCGGCTCAGCCAACAAGAAGCGCATCCTGCGCGAGTCGTTCGAGCGCAACTCCCGCGGCGTGGAGCTCGCGCCGGACTCTGTCCCGGACATCAACGTCATCACGGGCTTGCTCAAGGACTATCTCCGGGAACTGCCGCAGCCGCTGTTCAGTCGCTGCCTGTATCAGATGACGCTGGACGCTCTTGGTACGCTGCTTCGAATTTCTAATATTATTAGCTATGCAATTTACCGAGATAAAAACTATCATATGTTGGCCTATGCCGGAGAAGGCCCCGGAAGTGAAATTATCTGTATACCAAACCAGAACTAAATCAGCCCAATGGTTTAAGCGTGAAAAGGTAACAGACAGACAGAGTTACTTTCGTATTCATAATATTAGTAGGGATGGAGGAAACGATACCACCAAAAATAATTGTAGTTGCTTTAAAGCTCCAGTGGATCCAGTGGGCATTCGTCATGTAACTAACTAATAAGGAACTAGTGGATTCGATTCCCAACCCCAGAATTACTTTTATATTTTTTTCTATGTGTTCTAGTTACAGTGTAATTCAGAAAGAATGATCAGACAACAGAACTGTGTCTCATGCTTAATCTACCTATTCAAAAAGATGCTATGCATTCACAAGTGATACCCGTGGGTCAAGCAAACTTAACTGCGATCCTTCCACAGGAGTTTGCCTGCCAGACGACCGGGAAGGCAACGCTCGACTGATGGCCTCAATAGTGGAATGCCTGCCTCGCGCCGCGCGCGCAACCCTGGTCTTCCTCCTGGACCACTTAGCGCTGGTCGTGGCTGCTCAAGACCGGAACAAGATGTCTCCTCAGCATCTAGCCGTGGCATTGGCGCCACCGCTGATGCTGCACTCGCAACCGCCTACTGATCTAGATTACCAAAGACCGATACATGTTCTTCAATGCCTTCTTCAAATATGGCCGGCGCCTAAACGTTCAGGTAATGTCATTTCGCATATTGGTCATATCAAATGCACTATACATTAGCTACGCAGTAGAGACGTCGCTGACTCAACAGAAACTTAATGCACGGTTACATTTCTTGTCACATTTTGTCACAACAAGCATGCATACATTTGTACAATACTGGGTGTTGCGAACACCCCGTGCAATAATTCACTGTGTAATGTCTAAATACCTAGTTTTTTTTGCTGTCATAAAAAAACAAAAACTCAAAAATATACCGAATTAATCAAAGTTTTTCTAAAGGCTTTGAATTTCATATTTTGATTATCACTATTTTAGTCTTTATGAAGTACTTTTTCATACTTTTTAGCGACTATAGCTATGTTTTATGTAAACGACAGCAAAAAAACGACTTTGCCTCAGTGGATTATCACTTGGAGTTTTTGTTACCCTGTACAACTACTTTGACTATTTGATCAGTAGCGTTTATACTGAAGCCATACCTGCTCCACAACTCAAAGTTTGAATCGTAGGTATGTCTTGAGTATAAAATACAGTAGCAACGCAATCAAACGAACACATATTGCAACGGGCTAAGCGGTACCTTAACGCATGTATGTTTGTAGACAGTTCGGCGCGGCGAGCCAGCAACCGGGCTGCGTGGAAACAGAGTCAGTGCGTCGCAAGCGGCCTCACTCATACTCCCCCAAGGTAACCCACCCACCCACTGTTCCAAATACAAAACATTCATTGCAAGTTAAAAAAAAGCTTGCGATTGAAAGTTCATTTTGATAATAGGCCACCAAGGGCCACGCAACAGATTACGAGTCTTTTTTGAAACTGCCAGCGCCTTCAGAAAGACCATAGACAAGGTTTATGGTATGGATTTTAGACGGTCAATATTATTGTGTGATCAATGCACATCGCGATCCAGATGTTAGGTTAGGGCGTATAAATAGCCAATTTTATAATTATCGGAAGGCCAGGAGTGCGCTGATGCCTAAACCAGAATTTAAACGGTGCAGAAGCACTTAGGGCGTTCTCCTGGCGTGGTTGAAGGCAGAGGGAGGCGATGGGGGTGAAGATACTTAAAACTTGAAGAGATGCGGAGTATATAGAGGAAATTCAACAGCGGTGATCACAGTTAGAACTAATGACACGCAACGAATGCGGTTGCTTTGAAACCCACGATCCTATATTGACATAGTATCACGATAATATTGACCGTCGAATCCATGCCTATCAGATCCTAAGGCATTTCGGGCCATATCGATACTGATCTTGTTTGATAGTTTCCTCACTGATGATGTGCTCGCATTCATTTCAGATGTACCTACCTATTTTTACAAACCATGTCTAAAAGAAACATAAAGCTAATTTAAGATATTTGTAATGGAAAAGAAGAATAACAAATTGCCGCTAAAATTAGTGTTATTGAAATTCAGACTGTTGAAATTTTAATTCTTTTTCATCAACTGGAAAAACAGTAACGTATTTTAAGTAGGAATTCGGACGTGTTATTAAATGCACTTTAAATAAAATTTGGTTAATATTTTTAACATTGCACTGTAAAATTATGTAGAGCACTTATTCATTATATTAATCATCTCACTAATCAATTTCTGTAACAGAACTCTCTGAAATTATTGAGGTTTTATTGCCAAGCAAATTTTATCACATTCAATTTCAATACCTATATTTAAATGTAATTCACAGTCACGTAGTTAATACCAATCACCCACTATCGGGCCAACACTACCAACTTAAATGTATAAAACATTTCGCAGAGTCGACTGCATAGGACAACTACCTATATACACTTTTGATCTTGAATATAAAGACCAATATTAATTCAAATGGATTTAATATTGCATCTAATGCATCCCATGCCTATCTTTCTTGATGTATCGCCTGTAGCGTAACCAATAGATTACGAGGTTAACAAATATTTATTCAGTAACTCTGTTGAGTATAGCGTCGATATGTTGGTTGACAGTTGGTCCCAATGTTGGTTCAATGTTGGCTGGTTGGTACATACATATCATGCTTGTTCGGCAGGCCGAGTTCCGCCCTCAGTCAGTCCATATCGGCCTCAAGCGGCAGCATCAGCAGCATCTCCGCCGCCAGCTCTCTCGGCTCGGCCCGCGCCCGACCGCTCGCCGCCCGCACATGTTCGTATACACTCCTGCTATGCTCTTTACTCTCGTGGACTAATGCGAGATAGACAGTAATCGTCAGCGACAGTGAAGAGATAGCATCACTTTTACAAACATGCACTTCAGCACGACTTAGGTATGACGAGGAGAAGCCCTTTTTAAGGGTATTTAGTTTCAGAAAGGACAATATACAGTATCAAATCAGTAGAAATGAGCCTAACTTCATAAATAATGACTGGGTGGAGTCAGACCGTACACGCCGTTCAATAGTAAAGTTGACATTATGCATGGTCTCCAACCGAAGTGGTACCCATAATGAAGCACTGGCAATGCGCCAACTTTAGTTTCATTACACAAGGTTTCTTTTGAGGATATTCTTAAAAGTGACTATACTGCCACGAATTACTGGTATTAACAAAATTGGTAGTAATTTTACAACGTGACACACAACACGGGTTGGATCCTTTACTCCGCCTTTTAATGCTTTTGCTTGAACGCGTCATGCGAGCACCTTCATTTTCCCAACATCATTATTCATAGCACTGATTGAAGCTACTTTAAGACGTTCCGTACAGAAAAATTAGGCTCTCAACGCTGCTTAAAACAAGCTTCTCTGGTCCGATATTAATTTTAAAAATGGAAGCTGTCAAAGCATTTGATGGAAACTTTATTTGGTTCAGGTTCTCTCATCAGTCAGGGGCGTCCAATATCGTCCGCAGTCGCCTCTCCGCGGGCCTCTGCCCGCTCCTCCTCGCTCCCGTCAGGTGACAGTCTCGTCGCCCGGTTCGCCCAGCAGTAGCTCGGGCAGCCACAGCCCCGCGGACACGATCAAGCACGGCGGCTCCGTGTCGTCCATCCTGCGGCAGCCGGAGCGCGCCGCCTCGCCGCGCCACTCCCCGCGCGCCTCGCCGCGCGCCTCGCCGCGGGACTCGCCGCGCACCAGCACGCCGCGGGACGGCACGCCGCGCGAGCTGACGCCGCGTGAGCTGACGCCGGGGTCGCGCGACTCGCCGCGCGCCGGCATCCCGGGCACGTCGGCCGGGCTGGCCGTGACGCTGAACTCGGCGGGCGCGCTGTCGCCGCGCTACTGCAGCGCCACCAACCCGTTCCTGCAGCAGTACGACGCGGAGGAGGAGGCGGAGGCCTGGCGCGCCGCCGACATCTTCTCCCCGCCCTCATCCACGCACACATAGTGCTCATAGCGAATTGAGATTTTCTAGTCAATTTTTTTATCGAATCGAAAGAGTGCTACGATTCCGCTGTATATTATGTTGTTTAACGAGTGTGGTGCGCGCTCGTGATGTTTGTTATATATAGAGCTAGTTACGATGTATATTAATGTGAGAATGTACACTGACGCGCGAGGCACGCGCCTCGCCGGCCGCCGACGCTCCGCCCCGTAGCCTCTATAGTGTTTATCGTATTGTAATGTACATTGTATATAATTATATACGTATATGTAGGTACGCTCCCGTTTTGTACCCTTCGTTCGGATCGGCGGCGGACGGCCCGGGCGCTACACACATCATCCCACATATCAGAGGCTTGTGCGCGCTGGCGGCACCCACCTTCCCAGCGGACTCCAGACATTGTCACCGAGTGGTCCCTCGTGCCGGCAGTGGGCACAAGTCAGTAGCTCGAGTAGGGAGAGAGTATCATAGAGACCAGACGTACGGACTGTCTTGAGACTGAGACCATATCAGAGTAGTTAGGGGGCTCCGAGCCACGCGCGGAACCCTCGGAGAACGAGCGATCGCCGAGACACTTTTGCTGTATTCAGTTGCCCGATGCGGTTTCATGTTGAAAGCCAAACTTTAAAAAATCTTTTAACTCTATTTAATACTCGAATGACGTATAACAATAAAAGTTAAATAAATAAATATTTAATATTAAGGAGTCATTTATACGAATCGCTTCTTCTGCGAGGGAAAGGAATTAATTAGGGTTTGAGAGCGGTCGCAATCTCAAGATCAGAGGCGCTATGTTCAAATACCGAAGGGATTATCTCAAAAACGCTAAAAATTGCGCAAGTATCCAGCAAATAAATGTAGGGGATACTGAAAAATAAATAAGGTCAACCTCGGTATTTGAAAATAGACTCTCAGTTCAATTATATAAACGAGCGTCTGCTAGACATATAATATAAGAGTGGGAGAAATTGACCAATGACTGCATTGATCCATTAACTGTCACTGCCATGATTGGTCCATTTTTGATAGAAAGCATAATATTGTATACACTTGTTTATATGTCTGTCGGAAGCTACATGGTTACCAATCACTTTTGAGCAACACTTCAAGACAAAATTTTGTTGTTGATAACTGTTTTATAAAACCATTGCACAAATAACGCGACTGATATGGGACACAAAATGTTTTTGATACTTGTTTTTTTACCTGCCCCTCGTATAAATAATAATAAATTACTTTGGAACCTCGCTTATAATAATACTTAACGTAACATTTTCGAAGTGGGAATAAGTCATGTCGTGCAAACAATGATATGTTTTTTTGTAATTTTCAAAGATACCTATTAGACAACTATACGTATAATTTGAGAGGAAAGCGTTTTGTTCAATTTAATATTTAGGTACTTTCAGCGAATATTTAAATACCAACCTCATACTTCAATGTCTGTTTTTCGAATTATCAGACTGTCTTAAGATACATAGGAAGGGTTTTTTTAGCTTTGTGTATATTACTGCCAACTATTATTATCTAGAAAAATAGGCCAACATTATAAGACCTTTTTGATATGAAATTCGTGCACGAATTAAACTACTACAATAATATGAAATAATGGAACGAGAAATATACCAATGTTTATCTATCTCTGTATACTGTAGACTACAATACATGAATTGTAAATAACATTATGCAGTCATACTTATTCTTAGAGAAGTCGGTTCATTTCGTTGGATCTTGGACGGTAATATAAGCTTCATTCATGTCATATTGTCTTACTACATGTTATAACAACGCAGAATTTTATATACCAACCTTATTATTTTTTAATGTAAAGAATTCTCAGATCTTAATTTTCATAACTTGCTACCTAATAAATCAAATTAACTCTATTTTAAAACGAATTTAGAGCCTTGTTGACACAATTATCATCACTGATGAGCAACGATGATGGCAAAACTTATAATGAACAACAACAGCTAAGAAGTCAATTTACCGTGCATCCGAAAAACAAGCCTATTAAAAAACTGAAAATGGTATCATAATTACGTTTAAATTTTCGCATAGATGCTCTTTAGTGATGAAATGTATGAAATAATAGAACGACTTAGTCAAGATAAACACGATTTTTTAACTGAATGGCTTCAAACGTTTGTGTTTAAGGAGTCCAACGTCCAACACGCACTGATTAAAATATACGATAACCGTAGCTTTAACATTTGTGATTGGCTTGAAGTGTCGCTCGACAGTCAGTAGCCGCCGCGGCAGCGGCAGTAGTGTGTAGTGACTACGGCGCACGGCTTCAGTTGGCTTCAGAGCGGCGGTCGCTTTGAGAGATCCTCCAGATATCTTTATACTAGGTTAGTGTAATTCAAGGTTTTGAGCTCCAAGACGATCCGACCGCCCTTCTACCCCTTATGACTAGAACAGATACGGCCTTGGATTCCCCTTTGATCTATTTTCTGGTTGTCTGTTATTTCGCATATTTGTGGCATTACTAGGATCTTAATTCAAAATTTGAGTGCTTTTAAAGCCTAGCCTATTAGGTATAATTTTGAAAGGATTTGATATTCTTTGGGAGTAATGCATAGATACGGGCATAATGTGGTGCAGAATTAAATAGAGAGGCCAAGCATTCTCTTGTATTGGAGACCAAGGTTATCTTTTAGTCACTGAGCTATTACAATTAATAGTGAATTCGCCAGTTTCGAATTGTACCCTTATGCTGTGTTGATAAGACGAGGAATGGCTAGCATTCGCATTCACGATTCTTGTTTTTCGTAGTCTGACTGCACGAATTTGTAAACCTATGAATAAAACGTCAAGTGTCCAGACATTCATTAGTCACGTATGAATTCTACATGCGTTGATCTCTAAAATTTTTTGAGCATTTACCTCGTTCTACGAGACAGTAACCTGTGCGAAATATATCGCTTGCTTGTTGGCGAAAACCCATAGAAAGCAATTGAGTATATTCATAGGTGAAACAGGGTATATAGATAGATAGGTTATTATAAATACATTTGCTATCAAATCGCAACAAACAAGGGTCGTGGCGTGTTACGTGCTCTATCTGTACCTACTGTATGTTTTATTAGTTGTTGGCATGGCAAGGCCAGATCATTATTTGGTCAAGGTAATGTTGGGCGGTTGGAACGTCAAAGAAGTAACTTGAAATTCTTTACTGACTTTCACCAGGAAGGGATTGTTGAATGTAAAAGTCAATTTGCGTGGGATTGGTTGAAGCAATACTCATTTGTTGAGTTAAAGTTAGAGTTAAGAAAATGTCAAATGTATGCACGGAATTCAAATGCGTCTACCAGATTGGAGAGCTTTGTGATGTTTAGGCTTAAAGCATGGTTGTTGTTCTGTTAGATTCTCACATAAAAGAATACAAATTAATTGAGGGCTAACTGGCACATTTTCAATGTCAAATGTTTTAATGTGACAACAATTTTTTACTAACTTAGTGCTGCCTTCATATGTTTTCTATTTTATTATGTGGGAGTTTAGTTAATGATATTGTTCCAATGGTGAGGACTGATATTAAGAGTAAAGGGCAAGTCGGTTATATTTAAATGAAAATTCAAACGGTTTGTATCTAAAATTCATCTAAACTTGAACTTTATTCGAATTACGCGCTTTGAAGTTCTCAATTTTACGTACCGAAAGCTATAAAATGAGTAAATAAAATATTATTTAAAGTATTATTGCTTCAATCTAAGCTCATGCCATGAGGTTATAATGTTATGCTGTGAAATAATTGCTTCGAGAGTGGAAAAATTGCATGAAGTGTTTATAGTAAACATTGTCCGTCGATGTTCGATATCGATATTTAGAATCATTACATGTTTTTTATATATTATCTGCTAGCTAGGTACATGTTACTATTGTTGGAATGAAATGAATGCAATTTATATCAGCAAAATATTTGAATTTACATACACACATAAATCTGGTCTTTATCCCTTACGGGGTAGACAAAGCCTAAGGAAAAAATACCTAAAGGCGACAAATGATTGTGGGAGTGTAGGTGAAAAGGGGAATAAAAACAATACATTCTGTGTACATAACATGCCTTTAATCAGTTTTACCATCCCATACATTTTACATTAGTCGAACGTTGGCGGACATTTTCTCGAATTAAATTGAGAAACAAAATAAATTTATGGATTTATGAACAAGTTACAGATCTATAACATACAATTGATTTAAATTCCTAATTGTTATAATTATCTAAATGCCGGATGAAATAACTACGTGTATGATTAGCTGAATGTTTTTGTGGAAGTAAAAGTAATGTATGAAATAACTAGGACCGTTATAGAAACAGAAGCATTATAACAAGCAATTTATAGAAGATGGATTAGTTAAGGTTGATGAAAGTCAATAGCCATTGAATCTTTCAATAATATTTATAGAAAGAATTATTAAGTCGTTTATATAGTGAAATTTTATTTGTAATATATTGAAATACCTATTTATATTAACAAATGCATTGTAGATATTGATCAGTGATTAAAGTGACTCTCATAGCGACGACCGCTGTACGTTTGCGTTGCGGGGTCTTTGACCTCTCGAATAATATCAGTATTTCGACAATTTGGTAAAAGTAGCGTTACTACGTGTACTTAAGGTAACGAGTAAACGCCGCTCGTATCTGTACCGAGCGGCTGGAACACAGACGAAATAAATAATACGACGTTAAATGACTTTCATTTTGAGCTCCATTTCTTCCTTGACTTTATCTAAACGGCTCCTCTTCGTATATTTTCTTTTCTATGAAGTATATTTCCCAGTTTATCTCGAAAAGATGACATTTACGAACAAATGTCACCTTCTGTTTTATGAAAGAAATATTTTCGTCAAATATTTAAAACCAGTACCTAAGTCCACTTTCATGGGCTATTTTCAGATTGTTTTCACAGAGTTACTATTCGCGCAATCCGCTCTATCCACTCTCTACGGTAGTAAGTGCTAGTATCTACTTGGGGTGGATATTGTGGATTACTCTGTTAACACAGACCATTGTGCCTTGAAATGATAATTTTGTTTTATTTATTTACTACTCGCTGTTGCCCGTGACTCCGTCTGCGATGGATTCGCTTATCGCTATGCCGCGGGAACTAAGCTATTTTCCGGTATAAGAACTATCCTATGTCCTTCCCCGGGACTGTCTTTCTTTGTACCAAATTTCAATAAAATCGGTTTAGCCGTTTTGCGATGAAAGAGCAACAAACATCCAAACATCAAAACTTACAAACTTTCGCCTGTATAATATTAGTAAGAAGATAAGTTTGCATTTCTATGCCGTGCATCGGTTTCCGTTATTCATGTTCAAATCTCACTGATTTTTTTGTCAATTTTACCAGGCATTATAAGGAACAATAATTATTACAATTAATGATGCCTTTTGTAGCTGAACAAGTTATCAAACTTATTCATACACATACATACATACAAAAATCGCGTCTTTATCCCTTACGGGGTAGACAAAGCCTAAGGTAAGGTACCTACAAGGCCACATTTAGAAAGATTGTGGGCGTATAGGTGGAAAATGGAATCAAACTTATTCAGCTGCAAAAAAAAGGTCTGGTAAGAGAAGTAGGGAATGATTGCTACCCTTGCAAGGTATCTAGTTACTGCTGTGCTCCGGCGTGCGGAGTAAACAGCCAATTAAATTACTAGTAAGTACCTGCATGAGATATTTCGATATTAGCCCTTTAGACTGGCAACGCACCTGCAATCCTCTAATAATTGTTGCGGCTATACATGAGCCGTGGTGCTCACTTACCATTAGGTGAACCACTTGCTCGTTGGCCTTGTCCTAAAAAAGGGACTACGTATAATGCCTATGAGGGAAAGGAGAAAGTTATGATGTCTATCGAGTGCAATACGGACAAGATTCCTGTAGAAAATCACAAAGGAGGGAAAGAAAGAAAGAAAGAAAACGTTTATTTATGGCAATCACAAAAGTAGTTTAAAAACAAAAAACATAGTATAAAAAGCTACCGATAAATAAACCGTCCCAAAATGGTCCCAACTCATCATTTGCTGGCCTCACATCTAGCGCTGGGGCCCGATTTTTGAAAGCACATCACTCGAAAGTGGTATAAATCAACTTATATCTTCAAAACTGCAGCTCTAATCAAAGTTTTGACTAGTTCACAAGATTAATGAGAGCCGTAAGTATCTTCCAAGCTACTCGTATTTAAAATTCAACACAATTTTTCACCACTTTCGAGTGGTATTTTCATACATGTGCTTTCAAAAATCGGGGCCCTGGTCTTCCGTAGGGACCAGGGTGATACAACTATTGAAAAAAAAAAGCTGAAGAAGTGAAACAGTAAAAAGCACAAAGTTGAACGTAGAATACAGCGAAATGGAATGCCCTAGCGGCACAACCAGCAAGTACTATAAACATTTGCAAAGAGTAACAAATTACCTCATTTCTTCGCAAGCAAGCTGGAAACTTAGCGAAACTGTTGTAGGAAATGACAAATAGATGGCGTGGTTCGTTTAGATGGATGAGAATCTTTCAGCTTAAGCCAGGCACCCATCTGCATGCTGTAACCGTTACTGTTGCACGTTGCAGTAACGAAAAACCCTAGTGTGGACGTGGATTTTTGGTTTTTGGTTCCAGTTTCAGCTGACAGTTCGAGGGCTTGTATAAAAACGTAAATTAAATTTTAGGTGGTATAAATATAATTAAAATACTAGTCATTACGATTTTGGTGATTATACAATAACAAAAATGTCGAATTTAAGATAATGCAAAGTTGTCGTTTTTGGAAACATTAACAACATCTCATTATTTAGCGAGTAAATGAAACTGTAACACACATTGATTGTATCTCATTTACAAATTTAGTATTAACTATTTCACTAACTACTTTTTAGCAGTTTTTACGTATTTTGATAAAATTTGTATGATTTTAATGATACCAGTTTTTAATAAATCTTTTCATTAAACTTTTGAAGAAAGGAAGCATTCATTAATCACACATCAACATTGTAAGTAGCTATGTAGATGTATATAGATATTGTCCAATGAATGAATGTGGCTTGAATATCGGGAAAACCGTTTCCAGGGTAAGTATTAAAACATGTTTCTTTGGATTTAAAATACTCTCTCTATAATCGAAATTCTTTTCATCCCTGGCTACTGGAGCGACGCAACGGCATGCTCTGGGGGTCTACTCCCAAATTGGAAATTCGAAGTTCTTACCGTCTCTCTTGAACACCGTTAGTTTTTGCGAGACGGCACGATTCGAACACGGTAATTTAGAATTTGGGAATTATAAGGCCTGTTTATGTCGGAATGCGAATGGCTTCCAGCCGAGCGAGGATACAAGATTTACAGGTAGGGTGAATTGAAAAATATTTTCACGTTTCAATTGTTTATCGAATTTGAAGACTAAAAAGGCTATTATGAACACTAATATATGTTACAGTTACCTAAGAATTTGCAGGAAAGATCTGTGGACTGAAATTTTGTAGTTCTACCTGTGATCAATAGCTAATTAGTACGTAGCGTTAGTCCCGTGCCAGTAATGTTACTTCATCTATTTTTTTAGACAAAGTGTCCAGTCTCATTTAGTTCTATGTACCTACCTTTGTATATTCGTATTTAGATAATTAATTATAATACTTAAATTGAATGACGAATTCGGCGAAACTATATTGATCAAATGTTTTGTTTCAGACGAGCGCATCTGAGAATAGAGTCGTGATTCGACTATAGAACGCATCAGCTCAATAATTTAACCATTCAAAACTTCCCAATTCTTAAAGGAATAAAACGATTAGAGTTCTGGAAACTGTCACCGCCTCAAGTAGTTTATAAGTTTTGCTTTTGCCGAGAAACGGGGCGATATCTCTAATCTGTTCCCGTAAGATTTCAATACTTTAAACTTGTTCAACGCAGAACAACTTGAAGCTTCTTGAAGTGAAATACCAAGTGCCTTGAGATATTGATAAATAATCAGAAAAGTGATGGTTTCAAGAAGTTTTACAGAGTAGGTACAGGTTTTTACAGAGAATCGTCTGTTATCTGATATAAGCAATGTTAGTAATCCTCTAGTGTAGCTGATGTCCGTGGGCGATAATGATCACTTACCATAATAGTACATTATGATACAAGTGTGCTATGTTGGTAATTACACACGAGGCGTATTGTACGCGCGAGCGATAGCGAGCGCGGGTAAGAGAGCCGAGATGTGTAATTACCAAAGCACACGCGTCGCATACGACGTTTTTCAACACATTTGCGAGGAAAAATAAATAAAATGTAGTTAATAAAAGGACTTTAAGAACTTTAGTTTACCTTTGTTACCAGACATTGCTTACCTGGAGCTGCTTTAGAACTTTACTTTATCATTTGGTAATTAACACCTTGGATTTCTTACTGATATAACTGTCCGAACATTGTCCGAACATATTTTAGTATTTCCAGCGACGGACACTACATTTCTTTATTACTTGAACTCGTAATTTTTAAAGTAATAAAATAACAAAGTCTGAATCAACAATATCAGTGAAAAATGGCGGCAGATATTATTTCTCCGCGCCAATCCGCGCGCAGCACTCGCGCATGCGCGCTGTGCACTTAGCACGCGCGTGACGAAGACACTGACACAGACTCCTAAACAGCCTAATATTAAAATTATAATAAACTAATTAATTAATGTCTTAAATATTCAAATTATGGTCCCTTTTTAGATAAAAATGAATAATTTGTCGAAATTAAATGTTTATTTATCATCTTTAAAGTAAAATAGTTTAATATTCACGAAAATATTCCTTGTTCTTATTGATACTGAACCGTTTGCTGAGATTAAAAAAAAGTTTATATTACCGCACTCGTGCGGTAATATTATTACAGCACTTGTGCGTAATAAGCTGTATTATGAGTTTAAATGCGGTGCAATAAGACTCAATTTACGAGCAACTGTGTTGAAAAGTGTCTTACTTGTTCCTTAGTCACACTGTTTAATTTAAAAAACACATTTATGATATGGGGTGCTAAGGATCTAAGTATTAGGTACCTCTGCATTTCACTTTCTAAAGAGCCAATAAAACAAGTCTCACAGTATTTTGACAAAGTTTTTCAATTTACGAACTAGTACCTATCTTGTGAACCAATTTTAAAGTTTCTGCTTACGGCTGCCGAAGTAGTTTACTCCTTGTAATACTAGCAGACTGAACATTTTATTAAGCAACTTTCGTTTGTGTATTGGTGCAAGAAGTTATTAATTTAGACTCGGATACTTTGAAACATGTTTAATTGAATCTTAAAGTAATTGAAATATCATTTTCATAAGTATATGTATTAGTTTCTACCAAATACGTTTAGTTTATTTTAAAACTAATTTTATTACTGCCTTGATATCTGACTGCACTGTCCGAGGTTGTTAGGTTTAATAATCTTCACCTTAACCTGTAGGTATATGATTAGTACCTTTGACAATCTTAGGAATTAGTGTAGAACCAAGTGGTTCCCTAATAATACCACCCCGCGGAGCCGATTAAAATTCAACGGCCAAAATCGCAAAATGAACGTTCCGACCTAAATCGAGCCACGGATTTAAATAAAAAGTTGCCTCGAGAAGAAAGGGAATTCGAATGAGACTGGGGGGACTCAAAGAAATTACTTTTTAGATTTTTTTTACCTTTAAAAAGCGGAATTGCAAAAAATGAGCGTGCTATACAATTGTGTGCTTGCGGACAGGCGGGGAACGTATTTTACTGTCAAATTATGGCATCGTTATTCTAAAAATTCACTGTCAGAACGGCGATTGTGAAAGACATACTAGCTTTCATAAATTTTATGTCCATTCAGAAATTTTCAAATAGTTAGACACGTACCTAATATTATAAGCTTCCTTTTTTGCGACTTTGTTGGCGGCAACTAACTTGAATGTCAATAATTAGGTTTTGTTCGCGCTATCGAACCACTGAATTTATCTCTCTTTTACTCGTATTATAGTCTATATTTCAACTGATGAGACTGTAAATAAATTTAATGTTACCCGATTCAGCCCCAATCGTCACGGCGGGTAAATTATTTTTTGAAGTTAAATAGCATTTTATTAAATATATTTCTGTATTCCTAATAGGCAGCCCATTAGCGTAAATTATACCTTTCCGGCAATTTATCCATTTGCCGAAGGAGACCTCGCCTTTATTCGGCAAATCTAAAGAAGGTGCACAAATTTTAGCGTTATTAACGAACACGAAAGCGTTAGATGTTTTTGACAACGGCTCTTGTAAGAATTTTATTACTCCGAAAATGTCTTAATTAGATTTGTGCTCGTGAAGAAAATTACAAATTTCGGGTATTTAACCTTACAAAACACTAGCGATAAGTAAGTAAATGCTGCAAACCAAGCAATAATACTCTATCAAATGATTCAATTACTGGCCACTATGACAATAATACCATTTAGGAACAACCAAAGAAAATATCTAGGGGTGGTTTATGAAATTGGGACAATCCACCGCTCGCGTAACTTCATCTGAGGCGACCCCGCGGGCTAACCCGCTCAATTATTTTCTCCCTTTGTACTCCTCTGTCTCGTAGAAATGTTTTTTCTTATCTCCTTCATATTATTTTGCCACTGAACCCTTTATCAATTTAGCTTTGTGCTGAGTGGCATTTTAGAAATGGTAGTTGTTATTGTGCTTTATTGCAACCGTATTCTATATTTTATGCGAATGTAAGTTCAAATTCAGAAAAAAAATTGACTTGGTTAGGGCTAGGTTGCGCTTTTTCGCTTCGAAACAAATTAGATGGGAAGCTTACGGCCGAAATCGAATTTTGTTTGATATTTAGATCAAATTAGGTCAACAAGGGATGAAGTGCCGAGTGTTTAGTGTAGTGTGATTGCATTTTAAACGCACTGTATTATCGGTTAACTTTAAATAATGAAGTTTACCACGTTACAAGTATTAGCAGACAAAGCCACCGATATTTTACTTCAAGTATTCTAACTCCTGTAAATTGTGAGGTAACTAAGCTGCCTTTACAAAAGGGTTCGTCAAATCTCTATTTATGCATTATATGGTATACCAACCGTTTTGGAGACTAATATCGCACGAAGCCGCCGGATGGCGCTGGCGTGGCGGGGATATTACAGACCGGAAATTGAAATTGGGGCGGCCGCGTATCACTGAAATAAATCACCGTGTCATTTTGTATTTTTAATGTAAAAAGAATAAGTATAATATACATACATACTATCATAAATCACGTCTTTATCCCTTACGATTATGATTATACTGTGGTACATAGTTACCATAATAAACTGATAAATCAAATTAAGACACGCTGTGACGCCACTTGTGTTTTGCATGTTTCTATTTAAAATTAGCCATTTGATTTGTCTAGCAAACAGTTCTTAACACGCGTATTATATACGAGCAGATGTATAGTACCTAACTATGTTTCTGTGGAAGATAGCGGGCTCAAGACTGAAGATAGACAGTTGTTTTTGTAGTTTATCACATTACTTAATATAATGATGTCAATCTTCTATGATGTTCACGAGGCATCTAAAAAACAACGAGGCTCTAGTAAATTTTGTTTGTCCAAGAAATTATTTTAGAACTTTAGTTCAATAATGTCATTTATACAGATTCATCCTCTTAGTTAGGTACGTATAAATTTCATAAAACTTGTTAACTTAACAATCGTTTGTTTGATCGGTCAGTTTGCCTTTGTCTGAAACTAGGTATAGGTACTTTATATTTATTTAGGTATAATAATATTATTCTTTTATTTATTCAGCATTTTTTGTTCTCACAGGTTGGATTTACAAATCAGTATGGCAGATAGGTACCTAAATATTTATTAACCGACTTCGAAAAAAGAAGGAGGTTCTCAATTCGATTGTATTTTTTTTTTCGTTTATTTCTGATGTATGCATGATGTACACAAAAAAAAATCATAGAATTCATTCCGTATGTATACCGACACTATTTCGAGACACACCCTAAGTTAAAGTATACCTATTTCCGGAATCGCGATAGTCAGGTAGTATAAACGGACGAGACAGCCACGACCGCCGTCTCCGGCCGCCGGTCCCCGGACACCGAGCTACTCGCAAAACCTTTTTAAAATATTGACTGAAACCAAACTTAGTTTTGGCTTTTAGCGAATGAGAAATGACTGCGACGGCGTAGGCTAAGTTTGCTCATAGAAAATATTACTTGAACTGAAACGCAACGCCTGTCTCTCTTGAACTGTAATTGTTTAAAGTCAATTTAGTGGGTAAATAGGTACAGTCAGCATCATATAGTTTGATCATCCAAGTCGGCAAAATAGGTCGGTACACCATAGAAATAGTGTGGTGTGTCGAACTTTTTTGTCACCTTGAATATTTTATACTATATGACGCTGACTGTAGAATGTTCTTCTTACGATCCTGCCACTAGGGATAAGTTCGCCATTGTGCATTTGTGCTGTCTTGTATTCTTTTTTTTTCATGTGTTTTATGTACAATAAAGAGTTATACATATATACATACATACATACTAGATCAGTATCCTGTCGCTTACGTTCAATCAAAGGTGAAGGGGCAATTCCTAGGCAAGTGTGCTGGATTACATTTTTGCCTACCATCATTTGGTCGGTCCATCTCATAGGCGACCCTTCCAGGCCATCATCAGGCCGATATATGTATTATATGAGAAGAATGTAAGAATGCGAACTAGTACCGTGGATGATAGGCGCTGATTTTAGGCCTAGCTCCTGCAAAATGGATACTTTTGTGCGTAAATACATCCAAAACATTCCAAGCATCCTTCACTAGCACCACATCTCAAAAGAGTCTATTTGCTTCTCCTTGCCTTCTCGCAATGTCCAAGTCTCTCCGACGTACAGCAATATGGGGAACGTTAAAGCTTTTAGGAGATGGATTTTTGAGGCTTTAGTGATGTTGACGTTGACAAAGCACCACTTACCTGCCTACAGAACCCAAGCTTGTGGTTTGATCCAGTTAGTTTAAATTAAAAAGCTGCCATTAGCAGTCATCAAAGCAACGGAAAACATAAATCTCGCCAGCAAGTCCGCTCAAAATCACCCGGTTTTCAGCTCGACTACCCGCAGTTACGCCGACCCCTCTAACCGATGGAAACTAATATTTCTCTTTGATTATCCAATCAATTGCGTGTCACTTTACCTTTTGTTAAAACTGAGGAGCTTTAGTTTCAATCTTTTGACAAAGAAAATTCGATTTTGTATTTTAGACAGGACAAAGTACTTCTTTAACTGACACCAGCGTAATTGTAGCTCCAAATCCGTTTCGGCTACTTAAGTAATGCACTTAGTACAAGCAAGTCCGTTTACAATATAAATTAGGTTAAGAGGAAGGGCGGGAGGAATGGCCGTTTTAGTAAATTAACGTAATTCTCTTCGGGGTGCTCCGTGTTTGACAATTTACGGGACGAGGTTGCGATTTTTTGTATGCTTTTTAAACGCGCAAGATATTTTGAGGTCAGATTTGTAACTCTCTGTAGTTATCTTGTAACTAGGCGAGCTTTATACGGGCTATCTTCATAGAAAATTGAAATGAATAAAAAAAATCCCGCGCGTTCATAGAAAAAGTATTGTTTCTTAAACCTTATTTAAGTCAGTCGGCAAACCATGTCACCAATCGCGGTGCTCGACGTGTCTTCAAACTTTATTTATTTAACGATAAAAAAATACAATTTAATTATTTTTAAATAGCGTTTAATTGTACTTTTATTTTACAAACTGCAACTGGAAGCCTGTGCCAGCGTTGAAAGCTTTTTATTTGCTCCGTCAATACTCTTTGAACTGTCGGTTAACTTAAAAAAAACAAATCCAATTAAATTGAATTTACTCGGAACAGCAGAGCGAATTCACAATGGGCACGTTGGTGCGCGAAGTATTTCCAATTATAAATGTATTGGGAACGCGTTGTATTCAGCATAAAATGCTACCTTTAGCACGGCCAAGCTTCACACATTTTTGATGATTATCTTACTGTAAGCGGGCTGTACAGTGGTATGAAAGTGATCGCCAATGGCGCATCCGCATGCCAACCGCCCTACCGTTGTACCCGTTGAAAGATATAAAGTTGTTCAGAAAATCTAGAGGGCTAGGAGGGAATGTCTCTTGTGCCAGTTTATTTTCAGGCTGCCTTACCTTTATCTACAAGACGCGAATGTAATATAGTGTACATTTACAATGCTACAAAACTTGGAAATAATAAAACAGATGTAGCATTATTACGTATATAAGACCAAAGAACCGAAGATTCTATCCAGACAAATCTGAAAGAACATCAAATTTACAACCCATCGGTGTCACAAAGTGTGTCTTCAAAATCAGCGAATAATTTAATGTTTCTTACCATATTTTACGGATTTGAAACTTAGAGTCAAGATGAAAATCGTACCGCGGTACTTACGAACTTAAAGCCATCTGCTCAAGCAACATGTTGGGCGAGTCTTGGCTCATAAGTATAACAGATGTTGGCATGTCGAGGCACGATCACCTGGAGCAGCATCCTACATACATTATTCATCAGTTACCTACTGTACTTATAGTTGTACTTATAAGTTATATGTCGCTGTAGGTCTTTGTTGCTTAAAGAGTTTTTAATGGCGCGAGGGTTTATAGTTCGTATAGTTTCGTACATTCGTTATTAGAAATTAAGTTTAAGTTTTTCGCGTTCCGAAAGTTAATAGTTTTTGTTACATAAATATTAATTTGCTGAATGTGTTCTTAGTTAACTCTATTTACATTGTAAACCTTTTCAAATTAATCCGATTAAAGAAAGTTGGTGAAGCTCGGTTCTATAGATTTGACTTAAATATACAATAAAAAGAACAAGCTTAACTGCAAGTGAATTAAAAACTGGTTTTATTAAAAAATAAGGATCTTTAAATTACAACTTTCATTTACCTGTCAATCATTTCGTACTTTTTTGAGTTTTACTTGCTATATAAACATTATATTTGTGGTTACCACCTACCTATGATTCTCGCAGCGAATTGATAATGACAGTGATGACATTTCCGTGGTATGGTAGACAAAGCCAAAGACAAAGACCTAAAGGCCACGTTTAGCATGATTGTGGGCGTACAGGTGGAAAGGGGATCAAAATAGTGATGGGTTGCTAGCCGCATCGCCTATATGATTCCTAAGATTATCGCCCATGCCCCGGAATGGCTTTTACTATCTGCGCGGGATGAGAAGCAACTGGTACACTCTATGTTTTTTCTTTGCTCCCAGACCAGCATGGAAAGGTAATTTCGATCTAGTTACAATAAAAATCGTTCATGTACGTTAAAGACAGTCTTAAAGAAAGAAAGAAAGAAAGAAGACATTTATTCCTTTTTGCAAGACACACAAATATAAGATAACATACACAATTTTATAGAAAATAAACAAGGTAAAACAAATAAAAAAAACATAGGCATGAAAAATAGATTATCAGCGTTGTGTGTCTTCGCAAAAGTGAGTGAGCTTAAGATATTTTCGCATGTTTCATTTGACAAATGCAATGAATGGGCGCTTCATTTGCATACCAATATCTAAACGGATCCTGGCACAAATTAATACGGCATGTAAATTTGAATATGAAGGCAAACACGGCGTTTGCAGAGTAGAGCTGTACGGAGTATAATCTAAACTCTTTGTTATTACAACGACATGACAACTCTATGCATTAATAAGTAACTCACAATTTCCTTATGTGAATTCATAAACGCTCTGTAGGCTTCTGCTAACTTAGCAATCGTTTGTCCTTATCTGTCACTTTGACATTTACCTTTCACAGATAAGGACAAACGATTGTTAAGTTTTCAGAAGCCAATAGAGCGTTTATGAATAAGGGGCTAGTGACTTGGTAATCAAGCTATTTCTTGTTATATAAGAAACTCTTTTTAAAAAAATACCAGGTAGGTACTACTCTTAGGGTGATAGGGTAATCTGAAATATAAAAAGTTTAAGAACAATGATAGGATTCTTTTTAATTTGATTTAATATGGTATATTGTAAGTTAATGTAGGAAATAATAATTTAAGTAATTAATTTAATTTATTGTAAGTTAATTGATAAATGGTGAATCCGTATTGACATTGTATAATTAAATTTTATTTTAATAATAAATTTACTAGGTAAATTTAATTTTTAATTGCATGAGTAATTTAGACATTTTAATTTTATTGTTTTCTAATAGTATTAACTAAATTATATACAATTTGACTGCTTAATGTTAGGGCAAAACCTTTCACGCGCCTCAAATGGCTGAATATATTAAGGGACTGATACTTGCTTAGGTACAATACCATCTATGTAAACCATATGTTCTTGTGAATAAAATGATTGATTGATTGAGAAAAGCATGAGAAAAATACTAATAGGTAAGTATTTTAGCAGAACTTGGCAGTAAAGAGTAGGAATTAAATTAACAGTTCCTGAGTAACTATCACAATATTTGACGTAAAGTTTATTGCGTGGTACATGGCAACAACTTTGAATGATAAATTTTAATTCGGAGTGCAAGTCGGGTTACCCCCACGTGTGGGTCAAGAGCTGCGATTCGTTTTTGGATCCGTTCAAGGGGAAGAGCAGTGCTTGGTCCGGTGCACCCTGGGCATCGGTTAATGATTTCCTGGCAGATTCTGAGGGATAACACTATCCGTTGGGGGGTTGAGGGGTCTTTTGATCGTGTTCTACCGTACAACGTTGCCGACATTTTTGACACAAGATTTTTGATTACTGTATTTATTACTTTGACATTGGCGAAATCATCGCATCGATCGATGGGGCTATATTAAAAAAGGAGAAGGAAAAAAAACCCCTTGGATTCGTTTTCAACTCACACTTGACGGTTCCCAACTATTAAAGTAGCTGTAAATCCACTGACGTAAATTATCACAGTATTTCACTTTATTTATCTCTTAATTAATTGATAAATATAAAAAAAATACAACACAATTCTGAACCCCATCACAAAAGCAGAATCAGTGAATTCTAAGATGAAAATTCATTCGCGGCATCGATTGAGACGTTATCTATTGGTTACGCGTCATCAACAGTTGACAGTGAGAGACGACTTATGGCAAAAGTAATAAGGGTGAGTATAGATTGATCGGCATGTAACGGTTATCTGTCGCTTATTAAGGGAACAGGAATACATTATTCATGATCAGTCGGCTTCGTCGCGCAATCAACTCATGTGATAATACATTTTACGCGTGGGACAAGCTTCAGATACCTCGTACCGGTTATGAATAATAATTTCGACGTGACAGTTACAAATATGTAAGGATATAGCTGTAAAAATCTACTTCTGATCGGTCTTTCAGCCTTAGATATTAAACATACTTCGGAAATCAAAACCTTATGGGTTACTTACTTGACATGAAATGTATATTTCATAATTTTGTTTTTTTTTTCCTGCGACATTGGAGACATCTCCAATTAATTTATTTCACGGTGGAGGCGTTTTACACCTCCACTGAACTTATTATTATTATTTTTTTGTTATTTATAGATTAATATAATTTAAGGCTCGGGGACCTTATACATCCCTTTTATGAATGTATTTAATTTAAGTAGAATTTAAGTATTCTTACTGTATTTTATTTTGAAAAAATGACTTTCTGCCAAGTTTCTTGCGGCGCATTCTTCTTGGCAATGAGCTAGTAGTTTCAAAAAATAATGTAAAAGAGCCCTTGGCGGCCAATTTGCAAAAAATAAATTTTCATTTTCATACTTAAAGTACTTTTATACCTCGAATTGTCTGTTGACGTTGACTCTGTTATCAGTAGAAGTAGTAGAACAGATTCATCGATACTACTAGAGTCGGTACTAGCTACATTATGGCGATACGTAACTTTTAACGTTTATAACTACTTTTTTTAAATTAAATGTACAGTCGAACAAAAGTCTCGCCTCTCTACCTCCACATCTTCCTATTCAGTGCTGTATCCTGTTTCTGAAAGCTGAATAATATATTTTGAACCATTATTGTATTTTGATTTTGACCGACTATGCATTTTAAACTTTATGTATTTGATAAATTTATTGAATAATAATAATTTTCACTGGCATTTTACAGCTTGAAAATCAAATGCTATTTCCACTTACAAGGTCAATGGGACAATAATAATAAATAAATAATAAATATCTTGGGACAAATTACACCAATTGACCCAGCCCCAAACTAAGCAAAGCTTGTACTATGGGTACCAGGCAACGGATAAACATACTTATATAATGTAGATAAATACATAATTAAATACGCACAACATCCATGACTCGGGCACAAACGTTCGTATTCATCATACAACTGTCTGCCCCTACCGGGATTCGAACCCGGGACCTCTAGCTTCATAGTCAGGGTCACTAACCACTAGGCTATCCGGTCGTCAATAGTTTTTTTTTTCTAATATTGGTACCTACTGTCACAAAAGGTAGAGCACTTACTGTGAGCTATACAAGTACAGATGTAACGGGAGTTCTCAAAAATTAAGCTAATAACTTTACTTGTTCTATGACAAAAAAACTTTATTTCGACACCCTAATTAGGCTCGGATATTCTGCCCGCAAAGCTGCCACCGCCGCCATTTGTTGCGAACAGCAAACTTGCTTTTGTTTGTTGTTCGAATAACTAATTGTGGAGGCATCAGCTATGGTCTTAACTTTGCGAGATAAGAAATTATTAATAGGCTTTAAGAGTTGTTAAATAAAATAAATGCTCACTGAAGATCTTGGTATCACATTTATCAGCTAGTCGTTCAAAATTTATGTGTACGTTTCCAATATTAACGTTTATTCGCTTCGTCCTAGCAAAATGTATCGATGTCATTCAATATTCAAATGATAGAATAGATCGACTTTATGTTCTAAGTAATAATTGTATTATCGCCCAAAGGTACTTGAATCTTACTAGAGTAGAGTAGAGGATGCAAGGAAGGATTAATGAAAGAAATAAAATAGTAATAATAAAAAAATATTTCCTTAAGTACAAAAAATTACAAAGTTAGGTAAACTTAAAGGCTATACTTATAAAGAGAGAAAGCTAATACAAGCACCTGACCTAGGAAATTCCTATGTTTCAGGTATAGAAAGGGTAACATGATTCAACTTAAATATTCAAATAATTACACATACACATACACAAATCACGTCTTTATCCCTTACGGGGTAGACAGAGCCTAAGGTAACAGATATTTAGCAAGATTAGCGTACCTATAGGTGAAAAATGAAATCAAAATAGTGATGGGTTTCCAGCCTCATCGCCTACCTATAACAAATGATTCCTATGATTTTCGCCCATTCCCTCGATGGGCTTTCACCATCTGCGCGGGTAGAGAAGCCACTGGTATATTCTATGTTTTTTCTTTGCCCCCGGACCAGCATGGAAGAAATAATTAATTACATGCAAAATACATTTAAGCAGTTAAAAATATTATATGGGTAGTAGCTATAAATTTTATACCTTTTCCAGCATGATATATGCTGCTGAAGAGCAACGTTACAACAAAGAATATACACCTATTCAACGTCAAAATTAAGTCAAATTACTACAAACACCGTCGTCACAGTATATATATATATATATAAGCTAAAGCAGTAAGGAACCTACGAACAAATCGGTTGAAACGAAACACGCACACAGGCGCGCGCTTTACACGGCCCCTAAGGGGACCTGAGCCTGAGCGGAGTGGACGAGGTCCGCTTAGGGGCCGTGTAAAGCGCGCGCCTGTGTGCGTGTTTCGTTTCAACCGATATTTTGTTCGTAGGTTCCTTACTGCTTTAGCTTATATATATACTGTGCCGTCGTCTTCGCGGGCCGTCTGACATTTCAACCGAAGCCTAAATCCCCACTTTGACTAATGATGATGATACTTAGAACAAAAACTGAGATAAACGATGCAAGGAAAAAACAGAGTGACTTCAATAAAATATGTGTAAAACAAATGTTCCGTGTAGCAAAAGCTTTCAGTTTGATGAGACGGCAAGTGGAACGGAGTCGCGTTTATTTTTTATGATCTTACACCGCATTTTATGCATTCAGAGGACGGCGTTAAAGTAAAATATTATCGCATGTAAATGCACGAAGTACACAAACGTTAACGGTTGAAATAAATCTTCAATAATTTTAACTTTTGATCACTTAGGTACCCCTTTTCCTAAACATTTGGACATATTTAAGATGAACATTGTAGACCACAATACTGCAGATTGGAGCTGAAAGTTATTCCACATACTTACATCAGTAGGCTTATTGTCTAATTCGCTCGCAATCGCTATCGTGTTCATTTTGACAGTTCTTGTATGAATGTGACAGCTAGCTGATTCCGATGCCAATTGTCAGCCCATACCTACCTACATGAACTGTCAAAATGAACACGATGGCGATTGCGAGCGAGTTAGACAATAAGCCCACGGTACATAACATTGTATAAGTAGATGACAGATCAGTCAATCCCGATTTAATCCTATTCTTATTACGATTTATTTAGTACCTAATACACTTTAAAGTTTTTTTTTCATAAATTTGTATTCATTTACATAAGAAAACATTAATAAGCAACAGTAATTGCTGCCTACCTAGCAAGTAGGTACCTAACGCAAAAACTACAGACATAAATCACGGTCATTATCCCTTACGGGTTAGAAAAGAGAGAGTCTGAGTTAACAGCCCACGTTTAACATGATTGTGGGCGTATATGCGGAAAGGAGAATCAAAACAATGATAGGTTGCTAGCCGCATCGCCTATAACATTGATGCCTAAGATCTTCGCCCATTCCCTCGATGGGCTTATGCTATCTACGCGGGAAGAGAAGGAACTGGTACATTCTAAGTTTTTTCTTTACTCCCAGACCAGCATGGAAGAAACTACATTTAGTATTTGATGTTATAGCGGCAACAAATATATAATTATCTGTGAAAATTTCAACTGCCTAGCTATCACGGTTCATGAGAGTGACAGACAGACAGACAAACAGACAATGGAGTCTTAGGGGTCCGTTTTTACCCTTTAGGTACGGAACCCTAAAAACGAGAAAAAACTAGTATTGCATCCTGATAAATAACTGTGCCTTACGTTCTCATACTACCGTTACTAACGGTCTGCATACGTGAGGTTGTATAGCCAATCACCCCTTCCGCTATTTCCCCACAAACGACTGCTCACTGCACGGATGTGATACTATATGCTCGAATAGCTCGACGAGCAAGGCACGTCTATTCACATATAAATACCTAGTTCTGTCGTCTATGGGGGACTATTCAATGCCTTTTTGTGTCGAATCTTTCAAGACCGTCCTACTATAATAAAGCATAGCTCGGACATAGAACCAGATAGAATAGAGGCTAGTGCAACTAAGATTTTGGTACCTATTTAACATTGGGCCTTTTTTAGTTCCATTTCTGACATAGTTACTTTTCTATTACCGTGTGGCGATTCTTTTGCGACGACCTGTCCGGGCTATGATGATTCGTTATTAAACCTTGGTTTAAGAGTCTCATGTAAACTTGGCGATGAATATTTTCTGGGTCTTATGTTCACGATGGATGGTAGTGAAAGATTGACTGTTCTCGTGGAACGTTGTGAACAAGAGAAAACCAAATCTCCTAAAGCTATATTAAATAGATTTTGCTATATTTATTTCGAGTAAACAGCGTCCAATAAAATACTTATCAACAACAGGTGTCTGACAAACAATAAATATGTCTTATTCAAACACGAGAAATAAACGTGATGGATATTATTTGGCAATATTTGACTTAGTTTAAATATAGCTGATTGTTTATATCACATTTATAATGTACATAATTCAGATAACATTTTATTTATTCACGTAAAAAAACAGTGCTGTAGTACTCGGCTGTATGATGTAAAAATAAGACGATAAGAACAACTATTGTATTGTAATATGGTTTTGTATACAAATGAAATGTTTATGCCTCATCATCGTATTCAGCGGGTTTATGAGCATCTAACTTTTGATTTTGTATCTCAAGTGCCAAAGTCATTTGTTTTCCGCATTCAACCTCTACTTATAACGACTTTGATCTGGATCCCCGATATTTAGATAGCACATAAGCGAAAATACCACTCGAATGTGGTAAAGTTTAGTAGTGAATTTGAAGTAAATACGAGTAGAATAGGAGAAAATTACAGTAATAAATTACAGTGCTTCTAGTTTATTAATGTATTTGCCAGTTGCCGTGTTCTGAATAAACATGAATGAAAAATGAATTGTTAAGATCGAGAGCCAGTGCAACACTGCATCGAGCATCCCACTGGTCAAACTACTCGCTCTCATCCCTAATAACGTACATTCTCATTCATGTTTATATGATACACGGCAACTGTCAAATACATTAAGACTAGAAGCACTGTAAGCCTTTCATCTGTGCTGCTGCGTTTAAATAGCACTTCCATGTGATGTAACGTGCTTTCAAAGATCGGGCCCCAATTGTAGATTAGATAATTTCAGTATGTGTAAATCGTGACGTCGGTCTTCAATATTTACTTGTCTTGCAGACTAAGGTATCACAAGATATTCTTATTAGGTATAAACATTAACACAATTGTTTATTTCAAATCAGAGCGTGGTTGAATAATGTCGTGTACAATGCGTAGATTATTCTGAGGTAAATAAAAATTAATAACAATGGCCGATGAAAAAGGAACGGTGTCTTGTCAAAAAGACGAAGTAATAGAAATTAAAAATGTGACCCAAGCGGAAAAAATCGAAGAGATTGCATTTGAAGACGCTTTAATATTAACAGGTAACAGTAGCAATACCTGTGTACAGTGATGTTCGGATTATGAAGTACTATTTTAGAAAATGATTTTAATGATTGTATTTTTTTGCACACCATCTTCTTTGAAGCTCTTAGGAGAAGTATATCGTCTATAATTTGCGTACATGTGAACCATTTAGGTATCTATTCTAAACCGTGACTAGGTACCTGTGGAATATTTTCACAGAAATAACTTTGTGAATAACAAGAACAAAATCTACTGAAATTTAACGTGCGTATAATCTACAGGTGCGCAAAATCTACATAATCTACATTTAAACGGGGCGACTGTACCTGCGTTGTTTGCGCATGTTTGTTTATTATTTTTTTGTGTACTTTAGGATTTGTGTATTTTAGGATTTGGAAAATACAACTACCGATTGTTGGTTCTCAGCATTTACACACTCCTCGCCGCTGCAGCCGAGGTATTCAGTGTGGGCGTCATTGTGACCTCCAGTCAGTGCGACTTGGACCTCGGAGTATTTGAGAAGGGGATTATCAGCTCTGTTCCCATTTTGGGTATGATATTCTATGTTAAATATTCATGAAATTTAAGCTTGGTACTCTGCGACTCTGAAGCTCCGAATCTTTTGGTGTCAGTTCTTTGTTGAAGGCACATCCGCCACATAGATCTAGTTAGCTACGTTATAGTTTCTTCCATGATGGTCTGGGAGTAAAGAAAAAACATAGAATTTACCAGTTGCTTCTCTTCCCGTGCAGATGGTAAAAGCCCATCGACGGAATGGGCGAAAGTCTTAGGAATCATGTTATAGCCGATACGGCTAGCAACCCATCACTGTTTTGATTTCCCTTTCCACCTATACGCCTTTAATTATGCTAAACGTGACCTTAAGGTTTTGTTACCTTAGGCTCTGTCTACCTCGTAAGGGATAAAGACGTGATATATGTATGTATGTTATAGTGGTAATCAATTTCATTCACCTGTCATTCAAGCAAATGATTAGCGGGTTTATGATATTTTCGAACATTGCCTTTTTCTATTTCCTTAATAATTTTACGGTTCCCATTTTGCGGTGTATCTGTGACTTATTCCTGTAAGTATTCACGTTAATTTCAGGTGTAATAGCGAGTGCCCACTTCTGGGGCTACGTGGCCGACACCAGAGGGCGCGTGTACACTCTCCGCATTAGTATTGTTGGGACCGTGGCTGGCGCTTTTTTGTCCAGTTTCACGAACCACTGGGCTTTCATGACGTTTTCAAAACTTGTATCCGCTATATTGTAAGTAGAATCAAAGTTCTAATTTAACGCTACGTTATAATCCTCGAAAGTAGCAGCAATCATCTAGATAATTACGGACTGTTTCTGTGATGTTAATAGTTGAAGTGGATTTATTTTACTTTTGTGTACCTACTATGGGTGGTGTAGGGTTATAGCGCGCGTCACAGAATGAAGAGGATCCGCGTTCAATTCCCGGCCATAGCTTTACTTTTCGGATTTTTCTGTGTGTTCTAATTTTCTGTGTCTTTTAGAAATTTAAACAAGAAATGCAACAGTTGATGTTGAGTTTATTATTTCAGCGCTTGTGGTACAAATGCAGTTGTCTACACCCTGCTGGGAGAGAGCACGCAACAGTCGCACCGACGTCGCTTCCTCCTGTACGCCACTACGGGGATCATGTTCAGCCAAGGCGTTATTACTTGTACGTTCCTATTATAAGCTCGTAAAATATCCAGTGTAAGTTTGATTCAATAAACACGCGATCGCGGAAACATCTCGATTACAGCGCTACAAAGTTAGCAGCGCCACTATGACATTTATGGACAACAAACTATTCTTATAGTGTTTGAACGCAAACATAACTTTAACAAGAGAATATGCGTAAATCTTAGGAATTATATTCTAGGCGATGCGGCTAGTAGCCCATCACTTTTACGCCCACAATCATGTCAAACGTATGGCGTTTAGGTCATGTTACCCTAAGCTCTGTCTACCCGTAAGGGATAAAGACGTGATTTATGTACGTATGTATGTAACATTAGCCGGTGTAGTGTACCCTCATTATCAAGTATCATCAATATTAGATTTATTTTTGTCAATTTAACCAAAACCTATCCAATTATTTTTCAGCGGTGGCGTTCCCAGCTTTAAAACTGAACTTCGCCTACTACATTCCCTTGCTTGGGTTATTTTACCGGCCGTGGCGGTTCTTGAACCAAGTCATAGCCTTATTGAGCGCAATCAATTTCTTCTTCATCAAGTACTATACGCTCGAAAGTCCCAAGTTTTACTTTTCAAAAGGTGAACATGACAAGGGATTGGAAGTGCTCAAAAATATTTATGCTGTCAATACTGGCAACAGCAAAGAAAGCTATGATGTAAGCGAAATCGTTAAAATTCTTTAATATTTAGATTATACTTACAGGGTAGAAATGACTTGGATTAATAGCCAACGCGTAACGGCGCTGGTTGAAAGGGATTAACTGTTAGAGTTTGAGTTTGAAAATTATGAGACAATTCGATGTAGACGGTGGAGCCATTGCCTTGTTTTGCTTCATTTTCTGAAGACTGCATTCACCTGTATTTATTTCTAACCCACTTTGTTTTCCAGGTCAGGCGTGTCGTTTTGAACGAAGATGAAAACAAAACAAAAAGTACCAACTTCTTTCATTCTGTTTGGAACCAGACAGTACCCTTGTTCCGTAGAAAATATATCAAAAATACATTGCTTATTTTTGGCATCAGTATTCCTACATACTGCGTGTAAGTGCTTTTTTTTACATAGTTGTTACGTAAATCTTGTTTAATCTGTCACAATACATATTTTCTATCACGGGCGTAGCCAGGTTTTAGTATCGGGGGCCCCCTTCAAGAAAATAAATCGACTAAGAGTATACATAAACTAACCCTCATATAAGATTTTTTTTTAATTCTATGAATGTTAATATCTGAACTTTTCGGGGGTGGTTTGAACCCCCAGAACTCTCCTCGCTACGCCTGTATTTTTTATGACTACACGAATGAATTTTGCGTCAGCGAGGAAATGTTGCTAGCATCTTTTGGTCTATTTGATACGTATGCATGTAAATAATATGTTTGTCCGGGTGGAATCTTGCGACTTAATTTTGAAGCCGTTAGTTATCTTCAACCGAATGAGCATACTATATAAAGTCGGATGACAATACAATAATCTGATAGTTGAGTTCTGGTGACCCAGCCAGGATCGTCACCGCAGGAGGGAATTCTTCAACGATTGGTCCGATTGACTTGTAATTTGTTACAAATATATGGTGTAGGACGGATGACAATGCAAGTACAGTCAGCAAATAGCTTGTATTAAAATTTTTGTATTGTGTATATAAACCACTGATACTCGTATATACGAGTATCAGTGGTTTTTCTTAATCATTTAATTTAAATAAAAATATATATATGAGTAAACAATAAATATTGTTGAAAACAATGTAATTTTTTACAGATCTCCGCCATTTTCCGTGTGGTTGCCGCTTATCTTCAATAGCTATGTAAACTCAGACATGCCCAACATCACATTTTGCCAAATATTTAAAACGAACTCAAACAGCAATGCCACTAAAACGGTATGTATCATTTATCAGTTTAAATTTTTTAAAGAAAATTAAGTAAGTATAATGAAAAAAAAAACCATTTTAAAAGCTCATTCAAATGTAATGACACTTTTTTATGATTATCCACGATGGTCCCTAGAGTGATAGTTATGTGAAAACCAATACATATTATATTTATTCATCAGTAATACCTACATATGCGAGTATATATGACGGTAAGCCGCACCTCATGGGAGGATACTGACTGGTGTTCAATATGCTCTAATCGTTCCTTCAATCGTTTTTTAACTTAGAACCCCTGTACATCGTTCCAGGACACACAATGTGACGACACCATCGCCGACTTCACATTCATGGGCATCGCAGCCTTCGCCACCCTCATCACCATCGTGTCAGTCATCAGTGTCATCATCATCAAGTACATAGGGAAGAAGTGGACGTACGTGGGGATGCACGTATTCTCAGCGGTGTTGGCCGTTGTGGTGGACCACGTCAGCCTTGGATGGAGTGTGCTTACTTTCATAGGAATGATGTGTAATGTTGTGTGCATGGGAGTTACTACTAGCTATGCGGTGGAGTTGTTTCCTACTTATATGAGGTAAACTTAAAAAATACCGAGCTTTGACGTACCTACATTCTGGAAACCTTACTGTGTTTTTGGTCACGCTGGCGTTAGTGTGTTTAAATATATTGCCTTCGGACGCTGTGTGTATGCGGAGACTTTAGATATATTTCGACATCATGACTGACAGTAACACGCTGATCGGAGCGTTTACACTGTCAAACTGGACGCTGCATGTAGCGTTTGTAGGCATGAGCGTACCTATGTGTTTTTTTTGTCATGTGGCGCAGTTTATATTCACTGTCTGGATTAATTCAGATCTCCAATGGTTTAGCTTCTCATGAGGAGGAAAATTCTCGTCCAAACATGAGTACACGTACAAATACTGACCAATTGTGTTTTCTAGACATGTAAATAGGTTTCAAGTCCGAAATCACAGAGTAAAATGTTTTGTTTCAAATACATATAATAAAATCCAATAGTATGTATGTATTTTGGCTACCTTATGATGTATTCTTTTGCTTATGTGTTATGTACCAACGCTCATGTGCCGACCTTCTGAAAACAGTTCTAAAATATAAAATAAATATAGTAGCTAAACCTACTTCTACTACCGCTACTACTAATAACTAAGTGTAAGTCAGCTGTATTTGTTTATGTTCTGACTCAAAAATAACTATTGTTTTTTCAGGGCAATGGCGGTAGGCCTGTCCATGATGGTTGCCAGGGCTTTTTCGTTTATATTTTTCAATATAATCGGCATTCAATTACTGACCAATTGTAGTAATTTTCTGTTATACCTGGCAGCATTTTTACTATGTAAGTACCATCCAAAGAGGCACTATTTTGAAATCATTGGGCCATCATTGCTACGATAGGTCTTCCTCACATAATATGTAATGTGGGGGCATTTGTTGTAGTCCCCACGAGGGTCCCATTTGACTCGGCAACTCCATATACACCATTAATTGAAGTACCTCACGATGTTTATCTTTGTGAAAAAGTTAATAGTTAATTTCAGACATAATAATGCGATTTTTGAGTAACGAATGAAAATACAACTTGTTGTGTACTTAATACATTTGTAAGCAACTGTTGCTACGATGCAGCTCCGATGAATTAATCTACTAATAATAAAATTACTATATTGTTCTAAGTAACTTTTAATTTTTAATGGATTCATTAATTCTTTATCTGTATTTCAATAAACACCCAATTCGAATAATTCTTATGAACTGTCTGAAAAACTGATCAAACAAAATACATATTCGCATCAAAAGAAAGAATTTGTTTTGTCTTTTGTTTGTGCTTGTTCTGTTGTTTTGTTTATCGTTAAAGCAAATAATAAAAGCAAACGTTTGTTTCTAGCTGGTGCCATTTTGGGAATGTTCCTGCCATCAGACAATAGCCAGGAAACAACAAAGACAACAGAACCAGTGGCTAACAACTCTACTAGGCTAAACTAAGCTTTAATGACTCCCTTATTTATAAAAAGTCAGACCTACGATATAGAACTACCGTGTCACTCAGATGTACAAAAATAGGCACTAGGTAAGCGGGTTCACTCACCTATTTGTTACGTCACGTATGTATTATTTTCTCGTGTGTGCTAAGAGATATGCTACAGCAGAAAAAACTATGTTTTGCCTGTCTGGCAATGGCATATGCCAAAGTGAGATGAGAGATAACAAACGGACGTCGTTAACAGAACTTTAAAAATGAGGGGAAGTTATAATGTTAAATCTCTCGTATTCATTGTGTGATATTTTTGTTATTTTAATTTTATATTAAATGAAATACTCAAAGAAAACTCGCTTTTGACAATTTTTTTTTTAATTATTTAGAATGCGCACAAAGTATTCACTATTAAAAATAATGCAGGACTTAAATTCATAATTTTACCAATCTGGTATATATTTATAATATATTTGTTTTTTTCTGTGGTGGTTCATTTAATTGAATTTATTATGTCGACAGTTATAATATGTAAAGGATTATTTCCAGGTGACTTTATTTTTTCATGAAGATATTTAATGTTTCTGAGAAGTTTAAAACGAGTATGTCATGATATAAAGTTTAAACGCTAGTGTGGCATCAGCTCAATTTATGTGCTAAGCAAAATCATAAAATTTATACGACTAGTTGTAAATACGCTGCGTTTGCGGCGGGTATAACTTGAGCGGATATTGGTCGTCAGCTCTTATAAGATATATTGCGAATGACTTTATTTATTAAACTGCAAACATTTAACTCCAGTTTTCAGTAGAATTTACGAAATAAATTAAGCTTTTAAATAAGCTTTTTTGTACTATCAAATGAATCAAGTTTTTTTTTATGTTTACTTTTACGGTTTTACCGTTAGAAATTAAATTTCTATACGACACTGAAAATTAGGACACAGGGGGTATAGCACGCGTCACGGAATGACGAGGATCCGGGTTCGATTCCCGGCCATAGCTTTACTTTTCGGATTTTTCTATGTGTTCTAATTTTCAGTATCGTTTAGAAATTTAAGCTTTTATGTTATTAAATTAAAGTTTAAGTCCATCCTTCTAAACAAATGGAAATTTTTACCTTAACATTTACCCTCACCTTACATCTTATAAGTAGGTGTTTGATACAGCTAAGTCAAAGTTTCAAAATAACGCATTCACTGAGAGGCTTAGAAATTCTTCACATTCTGCAAACGTTTACCACATGCGTTATAGTACCTGCAAAGTTAAGTAAAGAATTTAAGAATGCGTCAAATTATTTAAAACATTAACGTTTCATCATTATTCTGTTATTAGGTTGGTTATTAGAACAAAAAACTATGCACGATTATAAAATATGTTGTAAGTATAACGTCGTAAATTTGCGAAGAGTAAATAAAGAAAAAAGTTTCTTCACACTTGATTATGACGTGACCGCGTCCTGAAGTTTCCAGAAGAATAATAATTACAGGTCATTGCCACAGGGGTGTTACCATGACGTATTAATGCAATTCAATTCCGACTCAGTTTAGGTTCGCTCGCTGTCAGATCCAAACTGGCAGCTAAAACCTGAATTGAATCGCAGTAAAACGTCATGCCCATGGACACTTCTCTTGGCAAGCAACTTTTCATGTCAAGCAAACTACAAGGAAACCATGAGAGGGTTCCTCTCAAAAATGTCAAGGACCTATTGTTGAAAATTAAGAAGGATTTGAATAGAATTTGTAGGGAATGTACTACAATCTCGTGGAGTATTCTTTGTGTCGTACGAGCCACGTCCGTGAAATATTCAGCCTGGCTCAGAGAGCACTTAACGCGAGCCTCTACTCTGCTTATAAGAGAAATAAAAATAACACGGCGTGTTTTAAAAAACAACCAAGTGAATGAAGGTGCGGCGCTGCCGGGGAAATATCATGCTTGTTGGGAATATCTCCTTTGGAGCCGGATAAAACCAATTCCGTTTCAGTCTCCCCATTAATCTAGAATTATTAACTATGCATGTAACTGTTTATTACACGCAAAATAAAAAAATAACACTGACAAGACTCTATGAACCTATATAGTAACACATTTAAAAGCAGGGAATGAAGCGTAATGTATTATTTATTTCTTTTTCTTTCTTTATTATTTTCTTTAAACTGCGCATCGCTAACTGTGAGAAAAATAGAGTTGTAATTAAAAAATCGGCAGTTTTCTAAGTCTATTTTGCAAGCATTTGCGTGTCACCCGCATATCTATCATGATCGGCAGGTTGGGTTAGCGATACGCGATTATTATACACTCCGGACAAACGGGCAATTACGGCACCGTCGGCGACACGATACACCGATACATCTGAAAGGGTTCTTATGTACCTTACACGAGTATCAACGGAGACAGTGTAAACATTCTCTGGGAAAAAACATTCTAAAGTATGAGTACAATCTGAAGGCGGTTGAGAACGATTTCTCAGTGATTGGAGACTACGGACAACTATTCTGACCATGCGTTCTGCGATCTGCGATGACGTTGCAAAGGCCCGAGTAAAGGCGGATTACTTGGAGATTCAGGGGTTTTAGTTTTACTTAACCCTTAACCAGGCTATGTACTATATAGGACCACATTGTGTTTGATTTTTTTTATCGAGCAATGTGTCCCTGAGGACCACAATATGTCAAACACTCATAGATAAGAAACACTTCTTGTGTTTGATCAGTATTTGCGTGAAACGGATAGCACCAAAGAAAAAAAAAAAAAAAAAAAAGATTCTACATTTGAAACTTTTTCGTAAACAAGGGCCGTTTTTGTTGGGTACTGTGAAGTTAATTGCCAAAAATGCCGGAAAAAAATCCAGTGACTACTGTTTGTTGATTTTAAGCATATATTTGAGATTTTTTACGTTATCTGAATGTATTTTATGTTTCATAAGTAATGGTTTCGTACTTGTAATGATAATTTGAATTATGTGGTCCATATACGATCATTGTCCGATACGCATTCAAAATTATCGGGAGGTATATTGATGAGGTTTTTTGTTTTTAGCCTTGACCGCTAAAAGACAGAGATATCGTAGTACTTTTGCAAAGGTTGGTCTCATCAGAAGATGAGGATACCGACGATGACGATTTCAAGCAGATTTTTTCGACATTATCAAGCAAAGGCTAGATGAATTACAAAATATTACTACAGATGACTTACTCGACGTATTCTCTGGTACAGCAAGAGGGCTAGTCAATAACTTCACTTCCCGCGAAGCGTGTACAACAATATTGAAAAATAAAAAAGGAGGTGTATATGGAATCCCCGACGAGGTGCGACTAGTCAATGTTGGTGTTCATTTGCCTAATGCAGGAACCAAACCTCGGTGCCGTTTCTGCAGCTCTAGAACTAATCCCAAAAGGTCGCAAATAGAGTGCAATATGTGTAAAGTTCCACTATGCATGGAACCATGTTTTGCAAGGTTCCATTTGCCTTACGAGCCTCATAATTTGTAATAAGTCAAAAAACAATTACTTTAAGACTTTTACCGTATTGGGCAAGGTACTCATATGGACCACATGTTTTTTACTTGCTCATACAAGGTACTCACAGGGACCACAAGGTTTTTTTTCTTTAATAATAAATAAAAAAATAAATAAAAAATCTGGTTTACTTGCTTTTGCCATATATAAACTAGTTCCTGAATTTCATAAACTTTACTCAATAAAACCCTCGTTGCCTGGTTAAGGGTTAATTATGGCTTACATTTTGATGAATTTGATGTGATCGCACTGAATAAATAATTAGATAGCTCGTTATAGATTTTATAAGATATGCGATCAGAATTCCACTTTTCTCTGTCACACTTTGACAGCTCTGTTGAAAATCCCCAACAAAAATGACGTAACGTCCCGAATAGCTTACTAGGAACTCATCGCGTTCTTATCAGTTATGCTCGGCAAATTTTAATTTTGGCGACGCCGAATAGCAAATTAAACGGCTCTGCAAACGGTTGGTAATATCGCTTGCGTGTCAGTGCCGAATAGGCCTTCCGTGAAAGCTATGACACAAAATGACGCGTGGAAGTCACTGCGTGTCTATTGTCATTTTCTTTAAAACCTGGTAGGTACTAACCCCCTTATTCATAAACGCTCTGTAGGCTTCTGCTAACTAAGCAATCGTTTGTCCTTTTCTGTCACTTTGACATTTACCTTTCACAGATAAGGACAAACGATTGCTAAGTTAGCAGAAGCCTATAGAGCGTTTATGAATAAGGGGGTTATTTACGAACTTTAACCGTATGTGTTGCACGTTACAGTAACCAAAAACCTTACTGCGGACGTATTGTTCCCCGTTTGCGGGAGGCTCGCAAGCCACGTCCACACTAACGTGCTACAGTTACGATTACTTACAGTTTGCAGATGAGCAGGTCCGGTTTATTATAGCATACTTAAAAAGCATACTTTCTTCCATGCTGGTTTGGATGTAAAGAAAAAACATTTACCAGTCGCTTCTCTTCCCGCGCATATGGTAAAAGCCGAGGGAATGGGCGAAAGTCTTAGGAGTCATGTTATAGGCGATGCGGCTAGCAACCCATCACTATTTTGATTTCCCTTTCCACCTATACGCCCTTAATCATGCTAAACGTGGCCTTAAGGTTTTGTTGCCTTAGGCTCTGTCTACCCCATAATGGATAAAGGCGGGTATATGTATGTATGTACTTAAAAAGAAAAACCTGAGTTTATCGTAGTATGAATTAAATTAAATTTAAAAGCAACCAGATTTTTGACGAATGTAATCGTGTTTTGGAGATCCTTATACATAATTCGAATCGAAAGGATTCAAAAGCGTGCGAGGATTAATGTTTGATCTGGATGTGGCTTGTGGTAAAACTATGTACAGCCAAGCCCGCGCTTAAATTTTGTCAAGTCTCTTTGCTAACGAGACGTGTTCTTCATGTTATTATCGTTTTTGTACATTTTCACAACACTAAACGGCGTAGTTATAAATTTGTAAACGACGTTAATCGCACAACATCGCGGTATGTTACTAAAAAATGCGATGAGCGTGGTTTAAGGTTTAATTGTGTGCATAAAGAGTGTATTTGAAGGAGCGCCGTTTTGTGACTTCACATATTTAGTCGTTTGCACTTACGTAATCTTTGCTTTTTAGTTAATCTGAGCTTACCAAGTACTAAGTTGCACCTTTAGGCTACATTATAAAAACACTACTGAAAATATTCACTTTGCCATTAAACATAGATAAATTTCAATCGATTGAGGGGAATTCAAGTATCCCAGCGACCTAAATCAACGGTTAAATTATATTAAAGGTAAAACGCCTGAGATACCGACCTCCCCTGAGCCTTGCCAAGTGATAAATGATGCCGTGTTATTACATTTAATAATGTTATTGGTGAAATTGTTTTTTTAATAACGAACGGTATGAATATTAATGTCAATTACGCGGTGATTCGACAAACGAGCAAATAAAGATAAAAAGTGTAATATGGACCAAGATTTAAATGATTGATTTTATGTAGGTACTTTTTACTTATACTTTTTTCTTTTGTTGTCGAAAAGTGTAAAGATAGGTAGATACTTTCAGAAACACGGGTAGGTTAGTGATTTCAAGCGTTCACAATATAAGTCAGTTAAAGTTTCTGTTTTACAACGTTATAATCTGTTTAAAATAGATTTATTTCAATAGCATAATATACAAATGCTGTCTGGAACACGGAGCTGCTGAACATGAATGAAGCCAGGATTGGATTACAGCGTTCGGATATCTAAGCCGATTATACAATATTTCCTCCGCATGATACGCCTCGAAATCCTTTAACTTAGTTGGAGATTAACATAAATAATACGTAGCCATTTTTGAATCGAGAGGACCTACAATTTTAAGTCTAGCCGCTTAAAGGTTTCCATGTTTGCGACTGATTCTAAACGTTTTAAAATGATGACTACTTATCTATACCGTCCTATGCCTATTTAGTAATACAATTTTGGGTAGCCAGTATCTTAACGTTATTCAAAAATAACGGTATTGTTCTGATTCTATACTTTTTCTTAAAACTTTTCAGGAATGTAAAAAATCAGGGGCTCCTACTGAATGATGTTACAGGAAAAGAAAACAAAGCGATGCATGAAAAAACCTTTTGTAAATATGTTACTGAGTTAACTAAGCTACTGCGGACTCTTAGCACACGCGTTACGTACCCCTAATGTGACTTCCACGAAACCTAGCTCAAGAAACTCTAATCTAAAAGTTTTTAAAATGTAAACAAAGATCTCTCTATGATTTCACTACTTTATGCTCCTCGTCACTCCGTCTCGTCCGTCTTTCAACTCAGCATACAGACCCAAGTACTGAAAAATTGTAGCGAATTCGGAATAACAGAGCTTTTCGGTGAAGAAAAATATCCCGAGTTTCGAATCCGCACTGGGCCCTATTCTATAGCGAAATTCCTCTCGTTCTGAGAGGCCTGTGCCCGGCAGTGGGAGGTATATAGGCTGGAAGATGATAATTATTATTACATACATACATACATACATACATACCGTCACGCCTCTTTCCCACAGGGGTAGGCAGAGACTACTTTATTCCACTTGCTACGATCCTGACATATTTCTTTCGCTTCATCCACAGTCATCAATCTCTTCATACATGCTCGTCGGTTTCGGGTACTCCTGTTTATTAATATAATTATTATTATAACAAATATAAATTAATATACTAACATTAATTATAATATTGTACTTTTGAAATGGACATACCGTTAAGACTCATAAAAATCATATTTTTTTTAAACAAGGAAAGCAAACGAGCAAGTGAGTCACCTGATGGTAAGCAAGCAAGTAATTTTATCCCAATTTTTGGTTTACATGTAGAATTATTTTTTTGCTTAGCATAATACGTTATAAATAAAAATAGCACAGTTTTAAACAAACGTTTCTTATTTCTAATTTATGAAATCACGGTAATTGCTTTAGAATTGGCAACACTGATTGGAACTTAACATAGCCTGTCGAGTAAACGCGCTCGATGAGTTCCGCGTTAACGTATTCGAAGGTGAGCGCGTTCACGAAAACTTATACTCGCTGTCTTTGTTGTGCAAACTTTCCGCTGGTGGCGCTGTTCACGTTTTCATAGTAATTGCTATTTTAACGCAAACGCGTGCGAGACGTATTTTGGGACTGAAAACTTACACTAAGCATACTGATCCGTGAAAGCTATGACACAAAATGACGCGTGAAAGTCACTGCGTGCCTATTGTCATTTTCTTTAAAACCTGGTACTAATTTACGAGCTGTGTTGTCATCAATGTGTTGCACGTTACAGTAACCAAAAACCTTACTGCGGACGTATTGTTCCCCGTCCGCGGGAGGCTCGCAAGACACGTCCACACTAACGTGCTACAGTTACGATTACTTACAGTTTGCAGATGAGCAGGTCCGGTTTATTATAGCATACTTAAAAAGCATACTTTCTTCCATGCTGGTTTGGAAGTAAAGAAAAAACATTTACCAGTCGCTTCTCTTCCCGCGCATATGGTAAAAGCCGAGGGAATGGGCGAAAGTCTTAGGAGTCATGTTATAGGCGATGCGGCTAGCAACCCATCACTATTTTGATTTCCCTTTCCACCTATACGCCCTTAATCATGCTAAACGTGGCCTTAAAGTTTTGTTGCCTTAGGCTCTGTCTACCCCATAATGGATAAAGACGGGTATATGTATGTATGTATGTACTTAAAAAGAAAAACCTGAGTTTATCGTAGTATGAATTAAATTAAATTTAAAAGCAACCAGATTTTTGACGAATGTAATCGTGTTTTGGAGATCCTTATACATATATTATATTCGAATCGAAAGGATTCAAAAGTGTGCGAGGATTAATGTTTGATCTGGATGTGGCTTGTGGTAGAACTATGTACAGCCAAGCCCGCGCTTAAATTTTGTCAAGCCACTTTGCTAACGAGACGTGTTCTTCATGCTATTATCGTTTTTGTACATTTTCACAACACTAAACGGCATAGTTATAAATTTGTAAACGACGTTAATCACACAACATCGCGGTATGTTACTAAAAAATGCGATGAGCATGGTTTAAGGTTTAATTGTGCGCATAAAGAGTGTATTTGAAGGAGCGCCGTTTTGTGACTTCCCATATTTAGTCGTTTGCACTTAGGTAATCTTTGCTTTTTAGTTAATCTAAGCTTATCAAGTAGGTACCAAGATGCACCTTTAGGCTACGTTATAAAAACACTACTGAAAATATTCACTTTACCATTAAACATAGATAAATTTCAATCGATTGAGGGGAATTCAAGTATCCCAGCGACCTAAATCAACGGTTAAATTATATTAAAGGTAAAACGCCTGAGATACCGACCTCCCCTGAGCCTTGCCAAGTGATAAATGATGCCGTGTTATTACATTTAATAATGTTATTGGTGAAATTGTTTTTTTAATAACGAACGGTATGAATATTAATGTCAATTACGCGGTGATTCGACAAACGAGCAAATAAAGATAAAAAGTGTAATATGGACCAAGATTTAAATGATTGATTTTATGTTTTTTTTTATGTTAGAGAGGCCAGACAAACGAACTAGTGGGTCACCTGATGGTAAGCGATCTCCACTGTCCATAGACACCCGCAGCGCTTTACGCGATGCCAGTGCGTTGTCGGCCCTGCAGAAAATTGTACACTCGCTTCTTAAAGGCACCGGTCGTAACTCGATGGGAAGACCTCAGCGGGAAGCTCGTTCCAGATTTTGCAAGTTCGTGGCAAAAAAGATCGATTAAACCGCACCGTCGCATGTAGGTACTTTGTACTTATACTTTTTTCTTTTGTTGTCGAAAAGTGTAAAGATAGGTAGATACTTTCAGAAACACGGGTAGGTAAGTAATGTCAAGCGTTCACAACATAAGTCAGTTAAAGTTTCTGTTTTACAACGTTATCATCTGTTTAAAATAGATTTATTTCAATCGCATAATATCCTAATGCTGTCTGAACACGGAGCTGCTGAACATGAATGAAGCCAGGATTGGATTACAGCGTTCGGATATCTAAGCCGATTATACAATATTTCCTCCGCATGATACGCCTCGAAATCCTTTAACTTAGTTGGAGATTAACATAAATAATACGTAGCCATTTTTGAATGGAGAGGACCTATAATTTTAAGTCTAGCCGCTTAAAGGTTTCCATGTTTGCGACTGATTCTAAACGTTTTAAAATGATGACTACCTTATCTATACCGTCCTAATATGCCTATTTAGTAATACAATTTTTGGGTAGCCAGTAACTTAACGTTATTCAAAAATAACGGTATTGTTCTGATTCTATACTTTTTCTTAAAACTTTTCAGGAATGTAAAAAATCAGGGACTCCTACTGAATGATGTCACAGGAAAAGAAAACAAAGCGATGATTGAAAAAAACCTTTTTTAAATATGTTACTGAGTTAACTAAGCTGCTGCGGACTCCTAGCACACGCGTTAAAGTGGTTTCCACGAAACCTAGCTCAAGAAACTCTAATCTAAAAGTTGTTAAAACTTAAACAAAGATCTCTCTATGATTTTATTACTTTATGCTCCTCGTCACGTCACCCCATCTCGTCCGTCTTTCAACTCAGCATACAGATCCAAGTATCGCCTCTACTTGAGTATTTGCTTTTTAAAATATCAGTAATACAAAGTCAAACAGAATTGAATTCGCTTCAACGCGCAGCGAAAGAAAATATCTACGTCATTGGAGAAACAATTTATCCATACAGATAAAACGGAGGGCTCTGTTTTACAAACTAGTGTGCGTATAATACGAAAAGCACGACTACAATACGGGTACCGATTGGATATAAATAATTCAGGATACCTTGTGTTGCGGTACAACGTCAAAGCATAAGCGATTCGGCTTTAAATTCTTTCATCTCAGCACAACCCTATGTGCACTTATTGCTTGTCTATGTTATCAAAACAAACCGATTAACTAACAAAATTACATACATACATACATACACAAATCACGTCTGTATCCCTTACGGGGTAGAACCTATGGTAACAAGACCTAAAGGCCACGTTTAGCATGATTGAACACAATTACAAATGACATTATTATGTAGTTGAATTAGCTGCTACCCGCAATCGCACATCGTCATAAGACGTCAAAAATACTTTTCCGTGATTAATAATGACAATATATTTATCCGTACATCTATGCGCCCGCGCCAACTTTCGCGTAATATTAGTACCTAATACAAGAACAAGGAGTGCGACTTCATGGGTGAAATAGATATACGTACAGTGACTCGCATTTTGAAATAATATTTCTAGATAAGTACAAGCTTTGTCGTTATGCATGTTCATTTTTGACTGTATAATTCGTACTCATGATAAGACACAATTTTTTTTTCTTTATCATTATTGTTAGAATCGTTCGAACGTTATTAATCTACTTTTATGATAAGCAATAATATTAAACTTCTTCTAAACGCTTCCCACTTTTAATTTGGCCCTTCTGAGGAGCATCGAACCGAAGCACAGGCGTATTCGAAGGAGTCCAAACTGTGATTTGAAGCGAGATTGTAGGCGTTTTATTAGCTGCTTGTTTTCCAAAGCAATATCAATATATTATAATATTGTTAGGGTACTTGTTAGGAAGACTTTGTATTAGAACAGAGTTGATTTGATATTGCTATTGATTTTTGTGTTTTATCCTGCGATTCTAGAGGTATCTACGGAGTTTTTTGAAAGTAAATATTAAAATTTTAACTAAGAGCTCAGTTAAATGAAAATGTAAAATTTTGTATAGTCAATAAAAAATATGTCAATTAAAATGTAATAAAAAAGATGTCAATTAAAATGGACCTCTGCAAAGTAGCCCCTGATTCAATAAAATATTTAGAAACACAATCGCCAATCAACGCATTAATTAAATCGAAGCATTCCTTGTGAAAATCGTAGCATACGCTCTCACACGCTGTTACTCCATAATGGTAGAAATTTATCCAATTTGTCGCCTATAGCGCCTCTAATCGAGTTTGTTTAAGAGCTCTTGCCACCAACAAGTAAGTGTTAAGTGCTTAGTGCTGAATTAAATTATGGCACATGCTAGCGAGCACTCAGAATTATGGACTATACGCTATTGCGTATACCTAGAATTTAGGTATACCTAAGTTCAATGTCTCGAACTCTCGACATTACAAAATTTAGGTCGAGGCAAAGAAATTGCGATTTTCACAAGCTTTCATATCTACACATCTAAAGAATTGACTTGAAATGAAGTATGTATACTTTAGTACGTAGATTTGATGATAGTGCAAGTACAATTAATCAAAGGAGACTGTTTTATTCTTATTTCTTTATTTTATAAAAATCTAATTATACTTCCTAATTTTTTGGTAATAATTAATTTCGTACCTAATGCATTTTTTCTTCCAATCTGATCTGGGAGTAGGTAAAGAAACAACATATAATTTACCAGTTGCATTTCCTCCCGCGCTGATGGTAAAAGCCCATCGAGGGAATGGGCGAAAGTCTTAGGAATCATGTTATAGGCGATGCGGCTAGCAACCCATCACTTTTTGATTTCCCTTTCCACCTATATACTCTCTTAAATGATTAAGAGTTTAAACGTTTAAGGTTTTGTTACCTTAGGCTCTGTCTACCCCGTAAGGGATAAAGACGTATGTATGTATTTTTTATTATAAATAAAGTACTTACCTAAAGTTGGTGTGAATTGTACCCACTCGTACAAAACGGAAACAAACGATTCAACCAGGTATAAATCTGTTAGTATACCAGATTAAATTGGTGTAATAAACCTGTTACATCAAAAACAACAATGAACTGAACAAAAATTTCACCTTACTACTGTTACCGCAAACTTCATTAACCTCCACGAAGTAACGCCTGATCTAGTAAATTATTTAAAAACTACAGGCAGTTTTTTTCGATAGCTTAAATCACGATTATTTGAGTTAGCACTTCGACGAGATTAGGGATAAAAGCCAGGACTAAGAAGAAGAAGACTTCGACGAGATTCAAGCTTTCTTTTATGTATCTACCTTATTGAGATAAACTTTACAAATCAATCTTATTTACACATTACCTAAAGTTGGTGTGAATTCTACCCAGTCGTACAAAAGGGAAACAAACGATTCAACCAGGTAATAATCTGTAAGTATATAACCGTGACCAGAGGGCTGGCCAATATTTCGCCCAGCGAATAAGCATTGCCATACAACGTGTTCTGGGCACCCTCCCCATTGGCGGCGATTTGGGAGATTTTTTATCTTCAATTTAATAATAGTTTTAGCTAGGTTTAAGTTATTATTAAGTTTTGACTGTTTTTTATTGCTTTCCTTTTCTTTTTCAATAAAATCCCTTCTACATTTACACATTCGAGTTTGAAGTGACAGCGATTACATTCTGATGTTGCTATTATTTTTAGGTAGCGTAAAATATATTTACGTTGTATATTTTTCTTAATGAAGCCAACGTCGCCGTAGCGTCGCCCGCGACTCCGTCCTTTGGCGCGACCCATTGAAAACAGCGCCACGACTCTGAACTAATTCCTTTAAGTAGTGTGTGTCATGTTGGGCGGTGCATGTTAATAAAACAGGTAAATGAATTATGTATTTGGAGCACACCTTAGCTGGGTTACTGCAGACTTTTATCCATGCGTTATAATAGAGTGAGCGATATATTTGGAGAAATAAAGGAAAATTTCTTCACGGTTCCATGCTGGTCTGGGAGGAAAGAAAAAACATAGAATTTACCAGTTGTTTCTCTTCCCGCGCAGATGGTAAAAGCCCATCGAGGGAACGGGCGAGTCTTAGGAATCATGTTATAGGCGATGCGGCTAGCAACTCATCACTATTTGGATTTCCCTTTCCACCTATACGCCCTTAATCATGCTAAACGAGGCCTTAAGGTTTTGTTACCTTAGGCTATGTTCTTTTTGTAGTTTGGTTCTGTTGTAGTTTTTAACAGAAAGCTAGAGCTTTCTTTTAGTTTTATTGGGTCAGAAAACATAGCTCCTGCATAACAAGAAATATTACTGAACTGGAATATCTCGAACTGAAAATTAAAATCAAACAAACTAATCATCTCACCAAACTCATCAGCTTTAGCTAGAAAACATATATGTACAAGAATTTGAGTAGGCACTGAGTATATTTTTCGTTCTCAGTGTATTAATTAGGCACATTATAAACTACAATAAAAATACATACATACGTACATAAATCACGTCTTATGTCCATTACGGGGTAGATAGAGCCTAAGGTAACAAGACCCAAAGGCCACGTTTAGCATGGCTGTGGGCGTATAGGTGAAAAGAGGAATCCAAATAGAGAAAGTACGTACCTAATTTGAAAAATACACTTATATGTAAATAAATTGGCGGCAAACGGAAGGCACGAGACAAATTTAATATAATGACAATATGTCTTGATCATTAGCATAAAAATATCACATTTCTCGCAATTATTATTTCATGTAAGTGCCATTAGTGACGTGTTCTCGCCATGAATCATAACCGAAGGCTCATCAAGACAGCCTCCGAACGTAATGAAGCCAATTCATCAGTTCTGTTGTCAACGCCTTCGTTAGCACCCGAGACTAGGGTGTTTACTCGACGGAATAAAGAACGTACGGAGATGATACTGAAGTAGAAGTACGCTAATGCTAACGAGGTTTGTTAAGAATTCAGAGAACAGAAGTCAAATTAAGCGAAGGCACGAGACACGGTGAGGACACGGTAGCTTGTCAGGGGCAAAAGCAAGTAGGTTGCTCGTCGTTGATATTTTTGTTAAGATAGTAGGTACTTGTCCAATAAGATAGTTGAAATCATTTTGCAGCATGTATCTCGGTTAAAATAAATGCCTAAAAATTACAGCTTGAAAAATAGATAGTGACACCTCGTAATAAAATTATTGCATTCTATGATATTGAAATACCAAGGTCACAAACTTGCCACGGTCTTTGGCGTGTCAAAACATTATATAATAACAAGTATTATGCTAGCCGCTCCACCGCACCTCTGTATTTCGTGACGGTTTAGAGAAGCAAATACACACCCCTACATACCGCAGTGCGAATGCGTATTGTAAACATTAAATGCTTAGAGCAGACTTACAGTTCGAAGCTGACGACATTATTCGAGCATGATATATTTTGAAGCTCGTTGATTAAGGCGTGGAACTTGAGGAATATATTATTATTACAGTAGATTTCAAATGAAAATACTATTCAAAGCATCTAATTTAGGTTAAGTTAGGACAGGTTATTTTAGCCAGTAAGGTATAGTTACATATCCACTTGTACATTTCGACGGAATAAGCACCTTCTTGAAATCGAGTTTTTTTTATGCTGATGAGTTAATTCTCGTGCTTTACATTTGGATTAAGTGGATTATTCTCAACGATATATTTCAATCAATTGCCTAATTTATGAGTGTATGTTTTAAGTGTCTCAAAGTCACCCCCAACTACCTCCCAAACGTCATTTTTTGACACATGAAACTTTTTTTTTTTTTATATGAATAGGAAGGCAAACGAGCAAGTGGGTCACCTGATGGTAAGTGATCACCACTGCCCATAGACACCCGCAACCCCGGAGGGAACTTGAAGTGTTGTTGGTGCGCGGTTAAAAGATAAACTGAACAAGACGTGGAATTCAGCTAATGTTATTGGTCACATTTTGCATCTTGCCATCCGGGTCAGATTCATTGGAAACAATCCTTTATTTTACTATGTAAAATAATTACCCACTATTGTTATTCAACGTTACAGGTCATTACAATGCGTCCATTAAAACATTGGAAACACAAAATACGATTTTGAATTTCACGATAACATTTTTAATTAAACTTTTCACTTTTTTTATTGAACGTGCACTGTCATCCTTCTTAGATAATGTATACCACAAGTCAATTCGATACTATCTATAATTAAAAGTAAATCAAAAACTTGCAAGATTTCATCATAAAAATACATTGCAAGTATTTAAACAAGAATTTAATTTAAATAGCGCGTCTGCTAATTACTAAAAGTAATACTTTTAATACGCAGAAAGTAAATATTTGCCTCGAGTCTTAATTAGAGGGAGGAAACAATAGCCACGGAGTGCAATAAAGAATAATGATTGCGCCAGGGGAGCGCGGGGAAAAACAACAATTTGTCATTGTTCTCTTACATAGCGGCGACGCGCTCGTATTATTTTTTATCTAACATAATTGCCCCCGGAGTCTACGTTTTAATAGAAAAATATCGCATGGCGTAGAGAGCCTCGTATTTATCATAAAAACTTTATACAGAGGCTTTAGACGCAATAAACTTGTTGAAGTAAATTGCCTGATAGCTTATTCTGGATGAGTACAGTACATAAAATACTAATAGAAGTAGCTCTAGCTACAGGTTGCTGACACAGAATAGCGCCCTTTCAATCATCGTTTCCGATCGATACTAGCAGTCGACTCAGGATCGAATAGAACATAATATTCTCATCGTTTTCTTTACGATCACCTATTAAATGCTGCCCAATCAAACGCAACTTATCAAAGCGATCATAAAAGCAGTTGAAGTAAATACGGATAATAGTAAAATGGATAATTGGAATTAAGGTAGGTACTGAAGATAATGCTACATTTAAACCTGGTATTTTTTTTTATAATTTTCATAAATTCTAAATTCTAAAACTTTATTTTGCAAATAAGCCGCCAATGGCTCTTTTACATGTCTTTTTTGAAACTACCAGCGCATTCGGAAATACCATCGTTACCAAGATGAATGCGCCGAAAGAAACTTAGCTGAAGTTATTTTTTCAAGTTTAAATAAATTTGCAACAATACTTGAATTCTATTTAACTTATAATACGTTTATAAAAGGAATGTATAAGGCCCCCAAGTTAAGTAGGTGTACCTTAAATTATATTGGTCTATAGTAGAGATGTATAAAGACTGTACTGGTCAATGGTAATGCCAAAATAGGCGTGTGTGTGATTGAGTAAGTATTTCTCTTCCAAATGAGAATATTTCCGTGTATATAGGAGCAATATTTGTAGGTATATAAATTTATACAATTACTAAATGTTGAAACGGCTCAAAGAAATTTAATTAAATTTACTATAAAGGAACTCTAGGACTATCGTTTTAGGAAGAATTTGTAGATTTAATGCGCGATGGGTGGCACCATTTTCTGAGACACGGTGGTCAAAACTATTAACATCAGTACCACAACGTTCACGATTTGCGAATCGACAATGCCTCTCATGCTACCAAAATTGTTCTTCTATGTGCATACTATAAATACTTGAACCTCTTAAAATCAAGTTTACATCAACAATTCGCAGCGGCATTATAAAAATGTTCCTTGGAAATTAAAAATAAAAAGTCTTATTGTCTGCCTGTTGCGTACAATGCGATGAAATATGATGATTTATTATAAAGTTCGCGGAACCCGGGCTAATGGCGGTGCCCAGGTTATTAATGGTTGTTGTACTACGTGACGCTATACCCACTATAATAATAAAGACTAAATTTGAGCTATTAATTTTAAGCGCGCGAATGGACGAATTCTGTAAGTTATTATTCTTTTGTTTCACTTCAGACGTTGCTTCAATTTAGCTTTAAGCTTATACCTATGTATGTACTAGTTCTAACTCCAAATGTCGTAGTAATAAAATACTATACCATGTCTATGATAACGAGTTAGTACTAGAAAACCCAGTAAGCACGCGATTGGTCAGCGATATGAGTTACAAAAAACGCATCGAACAAGTTTACATAGTGGCCAAAGTTCGGTCAACATCTATCTGGCTCTCGTATGGTCCCTGGTGCTTGGTGGTGTGATACTTTATAATACACACTCCTTGCGCCGCCCTCCTTCTACATTTGCTTTTTGACTTGATAGCGTCCTGAACGTGACGAACGCCGGCTGCACTCACGAAAAAGCATGCTTCATTACGTTACGTTTCGCATGTCGTATGCAAGTGGGAGCGCGGAAAAAACGATAGAGAGGCACAATCTTGTCGCGTGACGTCAGAGCTAGCAGTTCCAATATGTTTCTTTATGACGTTATCACGTAAAACTATCGTCCATGAACCGACTTTATAGACAATTGGTTTTTTGACATGCCTAGTGTCATGAATAAACGAACATACTTACTGTCATGTTACCTTAGCATTGAGGTGAAATTGTTTACGCCCACCTGCCTTTGTCCCCTTTAGATTACAAGATGCGTTTTTCTGAAGGTTTTCCTAAAACCTTTTAAAGGACCTTATTCTTGTGACCTTATACATACTACGTACCGTTACCGTTCTGGCACAGCGACATGCTGTCTGCTCTCATGGCGAAGAACATTCACTAAACCTGGCACAGAATGAAGAATCAGGAAGGGAAGTAAATGTCTTCCAGGTACCAAGATGTCTAAGATAGCTCAGGGAACAAAGTAAATATAAAGTAAGTCATGTTTAAAAGCTATCAGTCGGGTATTCAGAACGATTTCGATGCTTTATTTTAACGTTTTCTTAATGGTCTTTCCATATAGGAAGCCATCAATTATTTATATCAACATTGTAAGCTCCCTTTGTCTACGTCACAGTATTAATAAGTAACCAATCTTCTAAAATCCGCTCGCACAAGCGTATCCACTCTCTGCTCTGAAACCATGTATTTGATACCATAAATTTTAGCGCTCAGGAGTATCATTAGAACTTGTTGAAACATTGATATGAATTTGACATACTGGTAGAGCTATAAAAGACAATTAAAGAGCACCTGTCAAAAATTTTAAAAAAAGGAGCTGTAGCTTTGAAGCTATGCTCAAATTTTTACCAAATACGGATACTATCTACAAATGACGTGATTAAAAAAAATGTATTGCTTTACCGTAATATTTTGCAATTTCTACAGTTATGATGTACAGACCGTGCGTGCTTATTTAAGTGCAATTTCCGGAAACTGTTAGTTGATTACTTACTGAACTTTTACTGTACCTACGCAGAATCGATCGACATCACAGGGATGGTAGAGCCAATGATTGATGGCATTTTTTATTGTCATTCAGAACAAAAAGTCAATTGTATCGTCATTTTTCATATGGCCACGCATTATGACCCGTTGGCCGTCGCTTTTTGATGGACAGAAATACACGACGGGAAATATTGGTTCGTTCCCCGCATAAAACAATGCAAGCACTGAAATGACTTTTTCTAAGTTTTAATACAAGCTTTTTAGCTGACTGTACTTGCATTGTCATCCGTCCTACATATATATCAAATTTCAAGTCAATCGGACCAACCGTTGAAGAGTTCCCTCCTGCGGAAACGGTCATGACCGGGCCACCAGAATTCTACACCAGATTATTGTATTGTCATCCGACTTCTACAGGTATGCAAAAATTCAGCTCTATCAGTTGAAGATTTGCCTCAAAATTGAGTTGCAAGATTCCACCCGGACAAACAAACACATACATCATACATGGCAAGAAATAAAAGCTTGTAAAAAGGGTAACCACGGTCATAAGAACGTTCGGTGCAAGTTAAATACCTATACCTATTATGTCTCATGGCCTACTTAATTAAGTAGTTAAGGTCCGACCACACCAGTGCGAAAAAGACGTCGACGGTGTGCTTACGCAACAAAATGTACGAAGTAACGGTGAGAGAACGTGACGCATGCGACACGTCACTGCGTATACGCAGCGGTGTGGTCGCTCCTTTATTGTTGTTGAGGCCCGCAACTTACGTAGTTCATAACCAGGATTACCAAATATAATATTATTGCCCCAGAAAATTTAGTAGTTCTCACAGGATAGCCTTAAACGTACCTTCTTAGCAGACGAAGTCACGGGCTAGTTACAGAGCTAGTTACACATAATATATATTATTTTAATGAAAAGAGGGTTCCTTCCCATGTATAAACATTGGATGGTTTATAGGAGAGTATGGTGCCCCATTGTACCTGTTCACCTGTGTTTACTGAACAAACCTCGGGATATTGCGGTTGAAATGATTAGGGAAGGGATCTGTGGGATTTTCTTTTTTATTCAGGGACGATGTTTTTTCACGCCCGTCCGAAGAAATTTGTGTTTCTACCTATTGTTTTTTTAACGTAACGGTTTTTATCCGCGGTTTTGTATAGATGAACCATTTGATCTGGCCGTTTACTGAATTTGATGTTGCATGAAGAATCAACGCGAATAATTTCATGTAAAGAGACTAGATTTAGTGGTTAAGGTTGCAGGAATTCACATAAATCTGGATTCCAAAGAAACATTGGGTTAAAAAAATTATGCACTATTCCAGAGTTTTAGCTAACTAGATACCGTCCATAATTCAAAACCCATCCAACCATTTTGGCTCGAAAGATAAACAAACTCACAAAATCTCACATGTATAATTATTAACAGAATACATACGATAAAACACAAAATATGGTTCTATCAGTGCACTTGCTGATAAACGTACAACTGTTGTTATATTTGTTCTTTCATGTTACGGAAAATCAGATGAAAATATCGTATTTCAGAAGAGTAGCGTCATATTTGTTCTATTTGATGCAGCATCGGCCAAGTTCCATTTTCTGTTTGACCACTTAAGTTGTTGAGTTCCATTCAAACAGACGTAATGGATTAGCTTTACTTCAGCTCTAGTTCCGAAACTATTTAGGTAGTCAATACTTAGCAAGTATTAAGAGATTAGCCCAGACAAACCGTGATATAGATTTTTCTGTTTAAGAATTAAGACAAGTGACGTTTGCTACTCTTTCACAGTATGCACCTGCTGGATTCATTCTATCCCAGAAACGACTACAAAGTCGTGACTCGTGAACAACAGCCTGCTAGTATTTTATTGAATCCGGCGTTACTTTGCGGAGGTCCATTTCAATGAACAAAAAAATGTTTACCTTGTTACTCCGCTACTCACGTGCAAGATAACCAAGCATGTGTGAAATGTATATGTTTTTCATGCAATCCCTCCACTAATGCCACATAAACCACATAAATCTCACAAACTTAATTATCCTTCTACGGGATCATTGTCAAAGTATAATAAGCACAACTACACATACAAACCAACGTCGTACTGAGCCTGCTAGTAGCTCTTAAAATAAATTCCGCAACTTGAATGATCAGCGATCCTTATCCCAAATTCCTGGTTGGCAGGTTGCAAGTAAAGTAGGACAGGACTAGTGTACCTCTCTGAGCCCACATCGCGTCGTACCGAAGTATTAATATTCCCTCGCTGTCGAATAAATGCCAATCACACCGTCTTACGTCACCTTCATTTATTTCCGGACTCGACGATTCAAAGGAACCAGAAGGGACATTAATGAAGAATTTTTAAGACCTATAAATATTTGCTTTGGTTTAAATATTTTTGCCGAATATTGAAAGTTTTTGGGACTCGTTTCATACTTCATAGTTGCTTTTATTTTTTGTACAAATATTCGAAGTTATTTATTCCATTAACTGGAGCGATTAGAAAGGTGTTTACTTTATTATTATTTTATTGATTTGCAATTAATTACTATTATGGAATGGCAAATATTTGGAAGGCGTGAATAAAACACTTTCTATCAGAAATCAGTGTTTTGCATAAAACCTGTTACAATAACTACGAAATGCAATTAGAATATGAAATAAAACATAGAATACCACAATCAACAGGACTTATTATGCTTGAAGACGAAAGTTCATGAAAATTCATACGCTTACTCGTTTGTGACAACCAAGCTGGCTCGAGCACGTAAATATTGCGAGGAGGTAACAAAATTTACTCGACAACCTTTGATGTCTGAGAAAACCGTCAATGAACATGTCTGAAGAAATTTGCAAGTGGCTCCGAACGTGAAATGGGAAGAAATGAGCTACATAAAGTTGCAAATTTATGTTTGAGCTGATGATTTCTGATACAAATTGGTTTGCTTGCGCCCGCCCGTCCGTGTTTATTTTATACTTCATTACGCCCTCAAAAGGTATTTCTTGGAGATGCAGAAGCTTACCTTCTCATGTGTGATAATATAAATTCAGGACACAATTTTTTACTTCTTGAGATTTTGGGTGTTACAAAAATAACTATTTGCTTGAATGCCATCGTAATCATAAATAATGACATGTACAGGCAACGGTACAAATATATATATATATATATGTGTATGTCACCAACACTTCAAACTTCAAAACATTTTATACAAATGAAAAGGTCGGTGACACCTCAATTTTGACTGGCTGTATCGAAGTGTATGTTTCTTCCATGCTGGTTAGGGAGTAAAAAAACCATAGAATTTACCAGTTGCTTCTCTTCCCGCGCAGAAGGTAAAAGCCCATCGAGGGAATGGTCGAGTCTTAGGAATCATGTTATAGGCGATGCGGCTGGCAGCCCATCACTATTTTAATTTCCTTTTCCAGCTATACGCCCTTAATCATGCTAAACGTGGCCTTAAGGTTTTGTTACCTTAGGCTCTGTCTACCCCGTAAGGTATAAAGACGTGATATATATGTATGTATGTGTATCGATATGTATGCCCTCGACTGCACATCCAGTTTGAAAGCAGTTATTATCTTGACACCTTACATAAATGTATAAAATCTTGTTTTTAGATATTTTTAGATAACTATACCTACCTTTTACTCGTACTAGTTTGTCTAGTAAATAGTTTGATGCTGTGCACGTTTATGGCAGCCGATCGAAAACCAGCTGATATTCCACGACCTGACGTGGATGTGGGAATGAAACTTCGATAACGGAAATAACGGTTTAATCAAAATGTTTTAGTTTCCATCTAAAGTCAATGGAAATTGCTTGCGGAAGTTATAGGGCTGAATAGTTATTACCGTACACTGAGTTGAACTGTATCATATTTTTTTAATTTTATTCGGTTCCGTTTTAAGCGGGGAATTAATGATAACAGGCTTTATACTCCGAACTTCTATTTTCGATGTTCATTTCGTGTCGTTTCGCTCACACGAGTGGTGATTAATTAGAGAGAGAGGGGTGGTATCATACGATCAAATTTTGGAGTAGCCTCCCAGGGCCGCAGGGCACTTAGCAATTACTCATGAAGTCGGTTAAAAAAGAAACGTCGTCCATGCAAACTGTTGAATGAACTGATTATTAAACGTAAATTTGTTTTTTCTTCTCGATGGACTTCCATATTGGTCTGGGAGAGAAAGAAAAACATAAAATATACCAGTTGCCTCTCGTCCCGCGCAGATGGTAAAAGCCCATCGAAGGAATAGGCGAGTCTTAGGAATCATGTTATAGGCGATGGGGCTAGCAACCCATCACTATTTTGATTCCCCTTTCCACCTATACGCCTACAATCATGCTAAGCGTGGCCTTTAGGTCTTCTTACCTCAGGCTCTGTCTAACCCGTAATGGATATAGACGTGATCTGTGTGTGTGTGTGTGTGTGTGTGTGTGTGTGTGTGTGTGTGTGTGTGTGTGTGTTCTCGATGGAGGTATCCATAAGCAGTACTAACAGTAGATGGTTCACTATAATTTTATCGTATCTCCGTCGTTTCATCAAAAATGAATCGCTAGACAATTAATCCAAATTATTACTAAACTATTTTTAACTATACAGCTAATATTGAAATAGCTTTACATAGAGTAAATTATATTTGCCGACATGTAAATTATGCTTGAATAATCCGAACTCTTCATGCACACATTTTACACATTTAAGTACTTGACAATTCTTTATTTTCATCCAATACGTTTGTAAAAGTTATACAACTAACCCTAATAAAACCTCACGTATAAACCACACAATAGTGTTTATAAGTATTTGTATTAAGTTAACGTGTTAGTGAAAAAATAAATAGTTTTCATATGATTAATTGAATGAATGATTCTTTGTCATACCAAATGCTACACAAAATATAATGAGAATGCCAATCCTCTATGCCGTTTTGGACGACTAGTTAATGTTAAATAATAAAGTTAATTGATTAGTTGCAGTGTTTTCATTTGTACTTAACTACATATTATTATATTAATATAAGCACCTAGTATTAGCTTTGATGTAGTCTTAGGGATCGGGAAGTCCACTGAACCATGTAAATTATCGGTGAAGCGAGGCCTGAACGGAGTAATGTCTAACTTTTGTAATTATCCGGTCAAAAATCACCGAAGTAAGTCAACATCAGTCGATGAAAACTTTACATTATTATAGGCTAGGTAGCGAGGATAAAGTGTGTACATTGAAAACTGCCTAGCTAGTGTAAGAAGGTTTTCGAGGGTAACTTAATATTTATCTATGTAGGTGCGTTATTATATTTGTTTGTATGTATTGGAAATTTTCTTATATCTAAACTAGCGACCCGTCCCGCCTTTGCACGAGTGCAAAGTAGATACTAACACAATTATCGACATACTTCAACCAATTTACAAAAGAACCTTGACATATCATATACCTAAGCCTTCCTCATGAGTCGCTATCTATTGATGAAACCGCACGAACAGACGCACAGAAAGACAGACGAAGATTTCTATAACTATATTTTGTATAACTATGTATTGACGATAAATGAGCACCTTATCAAATAGCACGACAGAGGGCGCCGCATTGAACTGAACAATGCTTTCACTTGATACTTATTTTGCTGTGATGAATTGACTGTTTCACAAACTCATAATGTCATTAATAACTGAATGTTAATTTTGCTCGAACGGAATCCCGGGAGGTGTGTTAGAATAAATGTCACACCGAGAAATGAGAGTACTCGTCTGGGACGTCGTTCATTACAATAATTAACACCCTTATTCATAAACGCTCTATAGGCTTCTACTAACTTAGCAATCGTTTGTCCTTATCTGTGAAAGGTAAATGTTAAAGTGACAGATAAGGACAAACGATTACTAAGTTAGCAGAAGCGGGGGTAAATATTTAACGTAACTACTCTCTTGGGGGTGAATCATAAGCTTACCTATATTCTACAACTAACGTTTAGGGATGAAACAACTGACAATAGACTATACAAGGTCTTAGAATTATTTGGAACGAGGTTCTGCCCGCGACTTCGTCTGCATAGAATTATACAAATAAACCTTCCTCTTGAATTACTCTAATCTTTAAAAAAACTGTATCAAAATCCGTTGCGTAGTTTTAAAGATCTAAGCATATAGATACATAGGGACATATAGCGGAAAGTGACTTTGTTTTATACTATGTAGTGATTGTTACTGCAGGTTGAATTAGTTATTTTCGATTCGTAATTAAGTAACCTCGACTCCGTATACTTTGAACATCGACCAATGTATGAAAACATGATCACAAAAAAAAACATTTACAGGAACTTTTCTTACTGTATTTTATTTTGAAAAATGACTTTCTGCCAAGTTTCTTGCGCCGCATTCTTCTTGGCAATGATGGTCTTTTCGAATGCGCTGGTAGTTTAAAAAAAGACATGTAAAGGAGCCCTTGGCGGCCAATTTGCAAAAATAAAATTTTGATTTTGATTTTGGAATTTAGTAAAACTATCCCAGCCACCTGCTAAAATATTCCGGATTAATTTTGAGCTTCTCTGTGAAATGGAATGAAATGAAATATTTATTTATTCACAATGAACATATGGTTTCAAAGTCTTATAAGTAGTATTGCTGTCCATAACATGTTCAGCCAAGTTAGGCATGTGAAAATCTGAGGTCAGCGATTAAGTCGCTCGGTCGATAATAGTAACATTATCCTTGATAGACATAACATTTATATAAGGATGAACGTCATAATGAATTCAGAGAAAATGTGTTTAGCATTTTTATTTTATCAGAGCCTACCGCATCCATTTATAATAGACCAGCATCAGAGTAGTACCTATCTCGACTACGCGATTATTGTCACAGAGTAGATATCGCATTGCCATTATCATTGCCCGATAGCCTTTTGTACGTGGTCCGACTCAGGATTCGGCGTTTACATTATAAAACTTTTTTACACATAGATTTGATACATACATAAATCATGTCTTTATCCCTTACTGGGATGACAGAGCCTAAGGCATGAAGACCTAAACACGTTTAGCATGATTGTAGGCGTATAGGCTGAAAGGGGATTCAAAATAGTGATGGCTTGCTAGCCGCATGGCCTATAGCAGCATGACTCCTAAGATTTTCGCCCATTCCCTTGATGGACGGACCATCTGCGCGGGAAGAGAAGCAACAGGTAAAACTTTAATGTTTTATGTTTTTTGTGTTTTGTGTCTGTTTCTTTATATTTGTACGATAAAGCATTAATTAAACGGGATGTAACCGCGTCTATGTTTAATTAGTTACGAGACGTTTCGGATATGCTGTGACGTCCATGGTCTTGATAAAATGAGTGCAAATCTTGAAAGTTTAAGGCAGTTAATCAATTAATTAGCTAATATAATAAAACACACTCACCTTATTAACATGTATATATTATTTCTCCAGGAAATCCATACAATACCATAATCTAGTACTCTTAATTCTCATTCGTTTCTTATTTCTAAATTAACCTTTCATTATCAGCCCCAAATCCAGAATTCCCCAAGCTGTCAATCAAGACTGTCAAAAGTATATCGGCTTTCCCGCCAAAACCCAATTAGAAAGTGTTGCAAGCAGGCATAACGATTATTTGAGGTAATGTTATTCCTGCTTGCACATGAATTGAACCTAACACTACAAAATGTTAATGTTTAAATAATGTCTTAAGTCGTACTGTACCTATGATATATCATTAAGTATGTGTACAGTCGGGGGCATAAATGGCGATACAACAAACACGTCAAATTTATGTATAACCGACCTTATTGTTTATGACATAAAGGTGTATAGATGTTTTTGACGTCTTGGTAACGTACATATAGTTATGCCCTTGACTGTACATACTGTATCTTAGAATCGAAAGTGAGCAGGGTTTTTACGACTTTTGTACACCTAGGAGTCGATATGACAGCATAAAAACATCGTAACTTTAGGTGAGTAGCGCGTATCCGAATTTCCCCACGGTACCATAATCTCGTCCGGTTCTAGGTAACGCGCGAATTACCTGGCGATGGTAATTATTGAAACGATGTTCCTTACTACATTCTAAGTTGCTATAGCTAGCAGACTATGGCATGCCATTACCGAGGATTTTGCTTTGTTAGCTAAAAAAAAACACTAATATATAAACTAAAAAAAAAATGGAAAAGTCATGACCAATTGACCGACCGATCGACAGACCGGCTGACTCATCAACGCAAAGCCTAAACCGATGGCACAAGCTGTGTAAAATTTAGTCGCCAGGGACGATTCAAATAGTTTCGATCTTTTAAAAAAATGTTATCCTAAAAACGGTCCAAAGCCTCGATAGTGGCAATACGTGAACAAAGTACAGTAAACGCACGACAGAAAATCAAGTAGGCACCTACTAAGGTTAAACGATACCATCAAAGCAACGTCAGATGCGCTCGGATGCACTCAATATTCCGATACATCTCATTGCATATCGATCAGTCTTGCACGTATCGGTATATCGCGACATGCATTAAGCATGCTGTCGTCTGTCTAAGCTAGAGGCGGTCCATCTGATCGCATCAACATTTGTAACTCAAGCCGGGTTTTACATTAATAGAACTTCTCGTTTACTAGTCCTTTTGATATTCTACTACTTTAGTAGAAGGCGAAAGACGAAGAAACAAATCCTACAAATCATAAGGCCGGCAGCAAAATAAATTTGCATTGCAGTTTAAGCTCATTTCATCACTGATTTGATGACGTGATTTATGTATAAATAGTATGTAATGTAGTGTCAAAGATAACTAAGTGATACAGTTTAATGAGAAGGATGCTACAGCTACTCAATAATAATTTGTATTAGTACATTACTAGCCAGCGGTTAACGATCCCCGCTCAAAGGCCATCATCAGAATGCATGGGCTGTAAATAAACTGATTACATACTCATCATACGCCAATAGAGGTTTCAGTTAGTCATTGTTTGACCAAATCAGTAGGGGGAATTGTTTTGACTCATGCGGGTTCCCTGTATACTACACTTATAACATGAGAGGGTAAACCGTCGCATGACGTTGGGTAAAGATAGTTAAGTAGCTCTGCTGTGGTAGCCTAGTGGTTTGATTTACGGCCCAACAAACAAAATAATGATTAGGGCGAAATTATATTCAAAATTTATTATAAGCTTTTTGATAACGTAAAATTTTGTGAAGAAACATCTCAATGAAGTTCCCAATTCGCACCATAGGCCTGTATGTACAGACAAAGTAAGGCAAAGCTCTTTCATTTTGGGATGAGACCTGCAGGCTCTCAGCAGTGAGGTGTACATGTAGGCTGGATATGATGTTGGGATGAGAAATAGATAACGTAAGTCTACGGACTTTCTAGTAACTTGAGATACAGAAATGGTAATGCGCGTTCGACTGATTTAGACTTAAATACAGTTCTCAAAGCTACAGTCAACGTCATATAATTTGAAGTATCCAAGTTAGCCAAATAGTTCGGTACACCTTAGATTCAGTATGGCGTGCCGAACTTTTTGGTTATAAAAGATGATATATGACGTAGACTGTACGTACAAGTTACTAATGCAATTGTACAATTCTAAACTAGCCAAATTGATCAAATCCCAAACAGTGATTGGTTGCTTGGGCCAATGTTTCTGGTTTAGTATAGTAAAATTATAATATTTAAGAAGAAACGAGCCTCAGGTTCGTGGTTTTATTTCTTTTCAGCATTGTTGCAAAATGTTGTTGACGTTGAATACACTGAATATTTTTCTTTTAGGGAAGATATTACATTTCGCGTAAAATAATCCGATAGAATTTTATGCCCAAAATGGATTACCTTAACAAACGGCATTAGCCTTGCCCACTGGGTTCATGTTAAATATTTACTTTTTCAAAATCCTAATATATGGAAAAGCCAGTAAGTTTGCTTGTGGTTCAATAACGCGTTGGCGGCAGCATTGATTTGGTCAAAATTTTACAAATAATATATTGTAGAGAGACCATGACTCAGAGACGGACATAGAAAAGTTCTTACTCCAGTCAATTACCTACTTAATTCTCATGAAATAGCGTTAGCCAAATTCTACGTAGAGAGAATCATGGAAAATGAATAACAAAGTTCTTGCAACTTAGATCTTTAATACGGAACAGATAGTAGTTAGTATTACGTAGATAAACTACCATATAAAAGATTTACTATTACTATCAAAATATTCCCATTAAAAAACAGGTTGTCCTTATTCTTTGCATTGATTTATAAGTAAGATTGCCTGAAATAAATAATATATGTACCTACAACATCTACCCAAAAGAGAATTTCGTTTAAGAATGATAACTTAAAGTGGTTATAATAACGGCTAGGAGAAAAGGACTATTACAGGTTGAGGGTCACGTAAAGGGACTCTTATAACATTTCCAATCTCGCTTCCAACTAGACCTTCCTAATAAATTTCTAATCTTTCCTTGGACCTTTTTCAATAAACGCCCGCTCGGACGGAAAATCGGTCAGATGTGAAATTATCTCATAAGGCGCTGTTCGTGTTCAAGCTACGACTATGTGTAACTACATAGTTGGGATTAACAGGGATCCCTGACGCCTTAAAATGTATCGATATACACTGTTTACCTCATTTTGTCACACTAAAAACTACCATAAATTGTTGCCTCGTTGCACTCGTCAAGTATTATTAGTAGGTATTATTTTAGTAATAATAATAGTGAACGGAACCCATACAAAATTAAGTTCAGTTAACAGGCAGTTATATCTTTATTTGAACCCTGCCCCGAGAGGCTCGGGCTAACGAGGCTTGAAGCTGTCAGATCCGAACGGATGGAGAAAACTGAGGGACACCTTTGCTGAAATTGACATCAATGTGAATTCAAGAGTGTTTTTTGGAATTGCTAATAATTTTATTTGTTTTTCCCTATCCAGGTGGAGACAGCGTTTGTATTATTTGACAGAAAAGTTGACTTTTTGTAGCATAATGAATTCATTCATCTACTTAATTATTAAGTCGGTAGGTAAAAATACTTCAATCAGAGGTGGCTTGAATAACTTATGTTTTTAACACAAATATTAACCGATTTCAAACGTAAACTACAAGTAATATTACTAAAAATGATATATAATTACAACAAGTGAGTTAATTTTGTTTAACTTCGCCAAAGAATCATTTTGAGATACTACCTAAATGTAATAAAAAATACACATTTTTACGTTAGTAAAAAATTTTAAAGTTAGTAAAAAAATCAACGGTTGCGCTGTCGCGCTGTATTTTAAGTTCCCTCCTCGACACCTCGTCAACCCTTTAGCAACCAAAAACCTGTCCAAATCTATGTCAACTAAATAACATGTCCCAATTCATTTATCAGAAGCAAAGCGAAACTCCAAAAGCACCGAATCACGAGGGTCAAGGGTCAATAACAATAACAATAATAGAATATCGCACCGGTGTGCGCCGCGCAAATAGCTGCGGCTTCGGTACGGACCCGCATCAGGCCCGGCTGACGTGGCATTGTAACACCAGCATATCAGTTCAGTGCCTACTGACTATAATATATACATAAATACATAAACCACGTCTTTATCCCTTACGGGGTGATAGAGCCCAGGGCCACAAGACCCAAAGGCCACGCTTAGCTTAGCATGATTGTGGGATAGGTGGAAGTGGAAAGGGCAATCAAAATAGTGATGGGATACTTACTATAAACAGTATATCATTTAAGGCTGAGTTTAGTGCTCATAATACCATTAACTGAAAATTGAATGGCCTAAATAATTGTGATAATAAAAATAATTTTTTTTTTTTATAAAATCTCATTAATAAAATACAAACTCTTGCGATAATTTATTTAATCCTAAATTGGAGTCTATTTCAATAATTACCTACACACAACCACCAAAATATTAAAACTCTTACTTACACAGAAATCCCATAATTACACACAAAATTATCACGCACGAGAACTATATTATCATTATCATCAATGCTCTCCAAATTTGTTTAACAACTAGGTACTAAAACTTTACTAATGCTTGTTTCTTACTTTGACTATCACACAAGAAGCTCGTAAAATATACAATAAAAATAAATATAAATAAATGACGACCGGATAGCCGGGTAGTATTGGTATCATTTTACCGAAAATATTTATTAACTTATAAATAATAATTATAGGTATTTCTCTTGAACGCCGCATGAAAATGTATTGATGCGAAGTCGGGCCGAGCAAAGTTTGACTTGCCGTGATGAGGGTTACCATTGTTAACACAATTGCGAGTATGTTTGTCGCTACACAAACAATTTGGGCAAACTAGCCTTCCACTTAAGCGCAACAACAGTTGTGGGTTTGTACGGCCCAATAATTTCAAATTTGGTGTGCTCGTGACAGCTAAGTAGACTTTTTAGTTTGTTCTTCCAGTATTTCCTTGAAAAATACTAGCATCTGTCAGCAATTTATAATTTCAAATTTAAAAGACTCCTGACTTTTCAATGCTCTATTCCAAACACTTGAACCTGGAAAACTGTATCTAACTTCAGCTAGCACAAAATTCCAGGAGTTTGAAAATGGCCTGTTTTGCTGGACTTGGTGCACTTGGCCCCAGATTTTTTTAATGAGGCACCTTTTAGACCTTGACTAGAAATAGAGTCCCATTTTTAAAACTCCTGTTATTCAAAACTAATGACGTAGAAAAAGTTTTTCCAAAAGCTACAAAATAAACTATTATTAATTCAAAAGGATTTCAAACCTTTCAAAGCAATCCTTACCTACATCTAAAGGCGTTCTTTTGCTCATGCCCTGTATTCTCTTTAGCCGGAGGTTTCGAGTAGCAAAGGATCAAATCAACAGCGCGTCAGATTGCTGGTTCTTCAAATTCTTGCCGGTCAAGTTGTCCTCTCCGAAAAACTCGTTTTCCTCTCAAGAATATAATAAAATGTTCTTTCAAGTCAACGTTCAAGCGATCAATTTTTAACGGTGACATACTCGTGACTATATTAAACTAGCTGCGGGAACTTCACAGTTAGAATAAAAACTGGCTGTACTAATTAGAGAGTCTAGTTTATCTTCTTTAAGATAAACAAATAAAGTTTAACTCTTTATGATCCTAGTCCTATATTAAATAGATTGTTAAACCATTTATGAATTTAGTTACTATTCTTACTTGAAACTTTGAATCACAGTGACAACGACACAGTACATTTAGGACAGAAACTTGTACCAAACTGATTGCGTTTGTCTTCAGTAGCTACACGCGAATTACTTTAATTACTACTCTAAAACCTTGCTTAATTACTACTCTAAAACATGAACTTTACACCGGCAAAGTGAAAACTCTCGTAAAATGATAGTACACATAAGGCAAAACCTCTGTTTCATAAAGGCGAGTCCCGCAAAGATCGATGGTCGCCGGGGGACGTTCCATCATCGTTTGTTTGCGCATTCATCGTCCCCAAACGTCAAAACTTGAGGGCGCGCCGCTATTTGACGATGTTTACCTGTTTCCTAGGAATAAAACTCTGTTGTTACCTTCACTTTCCTTCAGTTCTGAAGTGCTGACGTCGAGAGTTGCAAAATAGTGTAAATTTCTCGCTATAGCGACTTTTGCGTGATTTTTTAACCATGTCATGTGTTTTTCAACTCTCTCGCAGAACGAACTGTTTTCAAAATTAGCTCAATATGTATAAACTATAAAATGCGACATCGTCTCAGAATGCGTAACGGAATGACATTTGATCAAGAGTTTTCCAAATTATTTATAAATCTACGCCCCTTTTTAGCCCAGATAAAGTTTGGTTTCGATTTGTACGGAAATGCTTTTAGCCACCGCAAGCGAGTCAATGCCTTACTCAATCCAGTCAATGTCCTTATTCTGGAAAATGCATTCCAAAAGTCAATTCCACTATAGTCCTACTAACCCAAACATTTGTAAAAGCAAAGGAGAACGACATTTTTTGTGAATGGCCAAGCCCAGACTGATCCGTATCGCGGTCTGCAACTCGCAAAGGCGACGCCCCGCTGCAGCGCACGGTCACGCCACGCACGTGGGTACATTATTTACTCCGTATCAAAATATAGGCGGTCGTTTCCACATCTGTGCACGCACATGTAACGCACAAAATGTTCAATGGACCCACGTGGGCGACACGTATAGCATACTCGTAGACGTCATTAAATAAATTATTATAATTTCTTATTTAAAGATACTAGATAATTTGAGAAAACTCTTTAAATTTACATAAGTTTGAGAGAATACTTGTTAATTGAGATCTTCAAATGTTTATCTTTTAGTACCGCATATTAATTTTATTGGTATCTACCTAATACTTTTACATACTGCCGCCGGGACAAAGGTAAGGTTTGTTTTCAATGAATTTAACTTTGTGGAATACGCCTTCCATGGTGGCTATATTGATGCCTGCTGGCAAGCTATTTAATATTCCCGATATTAGCCACCACTAGTGATATCGGCTTGACAAGTTAGTTGGCCTGAAGTTGAGAACTGGAGCGAACTGCGCCGGGCGGAGTCGCCGGTTCGGCCGGATGTGCTCCGAGTCAGATCAGTTTCGAAGTGACAATAATGTCAAGAAAGATCAATATCGACGCAGCAACCATCTTGTTTAAAGTACAGTCGCTATCAGATGCATCGGAGTTCTCTTGGTGCTCAATTAAATATTATCTAAATGCGATTTTATTGTCTGCGTCTGTAATTGCGTGTTCAGATAAATATGACAATTATATTAAAGTTTAATACAGTGTATTTTTATGGTGTTAAAAATGAAAATGAATGTTATATTATAAAGTTAGTCGTATTTATTATGATATTTACGATCATTCATTGTCGTAGCCCAGATATATTTAGCTAACAGTGTTTATTTTTATTTATTTTCATTAAATTTGAGATATTATTACCACAGTACAGGTATGGTTTTTGATTTCCTTATTTTATAGTTAGACATTTTTATCCTGTACCTAGTAAATATTCATAAATGCTAAAAGTTACGTATTACGCATACACCTATCATTTATAGCCTTATGTAACTTGCTTAAAAATTTGCTTTTGCCTAGGAGTGATTAAATATTTGAACAACAGGGGCTAGATTTTTAAAGTCCGTCACTCGAGAGTACTCATAGTACTTAAGTAATTACAAACGTAATATTCGAAAATGAAATTACAGCTGCAAAAAATGTGGTGAACTTTAGGGTCAACTAGTCGAGAATTTAATTGAGTTGCAGCTTTGTAGCAATACACGGATTTCAACCACTTTCGATCGTTATTTACGGGTGATGTGGTCAGTCTCAAGTAGTTATTACCTTAACCGCAGCATCATTTGAATGTCATGTTTCGCGCTAATTTTCCTTCTTTGTGTAACCTGTTGAAGCCACAGGAAGATCATGACGATATTAAAGAAGCTTGTAAAAGGGATTATAAGAATAACGTAGATGGCGGAAAAGTTGGGCGGTTCAAAGTTGGAAAATTAGCGTGGATTTCACCCTTAGTCATTTTAAAAACAGGGGTTGGACTTTTTAACAGTTTTGTAAGAACTCCATCAAAGTCAGCACTTTCGGATTGTTTCTGCTGGTATTTATTAAGGTTGGGTAACAACTAGGGCTAACTTTGTCATAGACGTAAAAAGACTGGTTTATTCGTCTGTAGAATTGTAATTAAACTGGTTACTGAACTAATATTAAGTCATAGCTCCGATGACTTAAAAACTTTATCGATTAGACAATTTACTCTTACGTAGGTACAACATAATTTTTTCCCTTGTTATTATTGATATTATTTCATGAAACCTTAGAAAGTCCTTTTTCTTTAGCACTTAAAGGTTCGTCGGTAAAAATATAGCGACGGAAAAATGGTTTTTCAATACATTTCCAACAAGGAAAGTTATATCGATACTATACTTACACAGACGTTGTACTCGTCTTTGTTCCGTGTAGTGTTTCCGAGAGTTCCACGAGATCTTGGTTTAATCTCTACTCGAATCTCGAGAGCCGTCATTTAACTCGTACGTAGGTACTCGATATTCGAGATGTTGAGTATCAAGTCCTAAGAGTAAGTTTTTTGTCGACAAAATGTACTTAAAATCAATTATAATCCAGTCCGAAATCCAGCCCCTAGATTAATTTATGTTGTAAAAGTGCAATTATACCAAAAATGTAAGCCGATGATTTATTTCGCCGTCTTAAAACCAGTCCATGACCATATTCGCATTTTCGTGTTTTATCTGATTGTGTTGTCATTAAAAAGTGAAAGCAGTTTTTAAATTCGGCTATGAAAGTTTTCGCTAAAGTTGTTTCTTCGTTCACAACTAAATTTTTTTTTACATTTTATTTCTTTGTATTAGTAACATTAGGTTAGTTCTGCCAACTTAAGATAGTACCCGCAGTATTTTCAATCCACAGGGCGAAGCATCGGCGTATGTAGACCACTGCTTTATTCTCTAACTTAAATAACCTGCTAACATTCCCGATGTACAAAATTCTCTCCTATTTTAACCTCTATGTTCCCGACATATTAAACGTGTAAGCTATGCGCTTGTTACCTACATAGTGTTACAACACAGGTGGTACAGATAGGTATTGGGTATACATTGTACTATATGCTCAAAAGCGTTTCCCTGCGAGTGGCGTACCGCGCTTGCTAACTTTTTGATGGATTGATTAATCTGAGTTTCTGATTAATGACGGTGTGCCGAACCCCAGGTACCCATTGAGATTTTGATGAGATTAAGAATATCACGCTCGTATGTATATGGAGCTATTTTGTCGAGGCGTGCGAGAGAGCGTTTATTTATCGTCTAATCTTAGTCATCCCCACGGAATGGGATGAGCGTTGGCGCGATTATGTTTTCATTCTTGCATATTTTATTTAAGAGCATTTTTTTGTTTCTTTGATTGAAACCTATAAGAAAGCATACATACTATTTGGCATATAACATTTTTAGATTATTTCGTTTCATTTCTTACCACTAAACGTTTCGTTCCCGCGCTTAGTTTTTCTCAACACTAAATAAGGCTTGTAAGCAGTTGGAACCTGCCGTACTACGAAAACAGAATTTTTATTTATTGCCTTCGACATTCAATGCCCGGAACGTTAAAATCCTAAATAAATATCAAAGCTGCCGTAGTTCTTTGATCCCCCAAATTTAACCTTACTTACCTTTTGCTAGTTTTTTTAGAGCAACCTTAAACCACGTCGTAAAGTAGAGCCGCAGTGGGCTGGTCAGGGCGGCAGTAGGTCGAGCATTTCACGGAAACGCTTAGCCACAAAGGCTTTCGCAGCGTTTCAGGGCAACAAAAGAAACTTGTGGTCGGGTGTCTGTAGGGTGACCCCGCCAGCGCCCGACTGGGGATAGTTTTGGCTCCGTTTGACAATTTGGTTGCTGATCGCAGTTTTTTAACCTTCGACGCAAAAAGATGGGTGTTATAAGTTTGACCACGATGTCTCTCTCTCTCTCTCGCTGTGTGTGTATATCTGTTTGTTTAACCGATTAGATGCGGTTTTTTTAGCCAGTTTCCTTGCGGTGGTTCTTAGCCATGTTAGGTAAAGTTCGATCCAACAATTTGCAGAGTATTCTCTTTACCAAAATGATGTAAGGCGTTTTTGGTATCAAATAGTTTTTTTTTTATTTACGTATCGTTAGATGAATGTGAGGGAAGTTTTTAATTTTAATATAGAATTTCACTTGTTTTGTAAATGATTATAGGGTGGAAAGATAGCTGTTATAGAAAACCGGCCAACAAAGTAAGTTGAATTACTGTATTTGACCTCGAAATTGACTAAATATTCCCCTTGTAATAGATGGATTTAAGTGAATTAAATTTATTAAATTGACAATAACAGTACCTACTAAAACTAAACATAGTAAACAGCTTATTCGTACAATATTCATGAGAACTAACGAAAACAAGAGAAGCAAAATGAGTAGTAGGTATTTCAAGTTTCGTATAATGTGATCCGAGGAAATCGCAGACACCCTAGCAGTGCAGAATAATGGTTTTAGATTTTTACGTTACGGAAAAGGTAAAAAGGTTTTGACGCATGAGGTGCGGTTTCTAAGAGAAAATATAATTATTTCTCACTTCCATTAACACTATTTTCACTTACGTTATTTCTTTGTTTTATAAGAAAAATACTAACACCGTATTTATTTTTGTATTAAACTCTCATGTAATAAAATAAAATAAAGGTATAAGTAATTATTCGAGAAAAAGCATATGTTTATATGAATAAAAACTCAAACGAAAGCTATCGAGACACTTTTAGGCATAATAATTAATGCAATGCACCGGATTACTCCACGTGTCGGATCTTCGCCGGTCGGATCGTCATCTGACAGTATCGACGTTATTCAAGTTTCTTAATCATAATGATGATGATGATGATGATATTGCATCACTAGTCAAGCTTGGTAAACTTCGCTTCACCTTACGCTTTTAGTCGGCTTAATTTTATAAAACCCTACGGCCATTAACGCGGTTGAGAAAAATAAAATAAACCTGGTAACTTTGGGTATTATGAGTGAGGTATACGTAAATATGCTATAGTGATTACAGTTAATTCAGTACTTCAGTATTTTTTTAAAGAATTGAGGTAAATCTTGACTTTTCTTTTATTGAACAAAGGTTTTATAAAATAAATAACAGCAAATTGCGATTTAAAATCCCTGGAATATTGAGATTTTTTTGTTATCGATTTATATTTTCTAGGTACCTACCGATTTTTAAAAGTGTTTTTCGATAAAAATACATGTCAAGATTGTTTACCTCAATTTAAAAAAAAAACTGAAGTTTAGAGCGCTCATGCTCCATACAAAGGTATTTTTACATAAATGATCATAAAGCACGTTTTTACTCTAATACTTACTTTAAAGGACCGGTAATTTCTAATCGGCACTGAAAATTAGAACACAGAAAATCCCGAAAAGTAAAAGGCTATGGCTATGAATCGAACCCGGATCCTCGTCATTCCGTGATGCGTGATATACCACTACACCACTCATAGTAGGTACCTGGGTATAGTTTTACTTTCGGATTTTTCTGTGTTCTTATTTTTCAGTGTCGTCAGACGGCAAATAGAAACAATGGAAGGGTTACGTTAACACCAAGCAAATTATTAAATTAAGCACTTTAATACACCGTTATTGTGTTTCGCTAAGATAGAAATACCAAAATTCACTGATTGTTAAAATTAAGATGTAATTAGTAGGCAGAGAACGCCCAGCCCAGTGACGATGCCGCGACCAAATTACAAGCCTTTTCATTTTTGGTTCTTTAGCCAACAAGATTCGTTAAAAGAGATTGAATTAGGTATGTCCACTTTGTTCTTCGTCTACCAAAGTCATGATTTGATTTCTAACTTTAAATAAGACGCCTTTGTAATTAAATATGGTAATTGGGTAGAAAATATCGAATACAAGCCATTGCTTTTGATTTTGTCTAGTCTCTTAAAGATCGTTGATTGAATCAGGCGATACTCTGCGTTTGCGGAGGTCCATCAGGGAAACGTTTTTTTTTCTTTAAGATTTTTTTAAGTTGGTAAGTGCCCAGTTAAACGAAGTGATTATATTCTCTTTCGTGATAGGATCAGTTAGTCGGTCCGTCCAGATTTCTACCATTATCTTACACGGCATCGTCTGCAGGTACTCTAGGCGCTGATATGTTCCAGCGTGCAAACGAATAGCCTGTGAAATATCTGGCACAAGATGTATTCTATCTTCAATGCCCAGGGTCTTTCCCTTCCTAAGAGTCTTCCTCGGACTCCGGAATATTTTTTTATATCTGTGTTTATGTCATAGTAAAATAAAGTTACAATAAAAAATGTAATGTAAAATCCGTTTAAATAGCAATATTATCTCAAGGATTCCAGTCTGACGTGTAGAATACCCTAATTCCATTACTTCTACCTGTCTATCTGCAGGTGCGATTTATCTCGTCACTCGACGGAGACATGCAATTTGGGGGCGCTGTAACGGATAAGACAAATCGAAACAATGCTGGTACTTTATTAAGTTCTGTCGGGTTTGAATAGTGCGACTGACTTTATTAGTTTTATACAGATAATTCAAAGGATGCCTACGGAATCCATCACTAAAGTTTCACCGTTTCTCCGTTCATCCTTGATATGGGGCAGTACGGCTGCACCTTTTCAATCACTAGATAATTATGGTTACTAAGTGTAAATAAATAGGGCCGCTACAAAAACATATTTAATTCCTTTGGGTTCTTTTGTCCGATCTTATATGGAAAGCACTCGGTAGGTTTTCATTACACGGATCATGGGTACCGTCTATAAGAAATTGAGTGGAAACTAAAAATTAAACAATTTAGAATTAAACCGAATATAAGTCGGGTACGACCTTTTTCTAAATCACGTCTCGGGAGAATTCGAATAAATTTGTTGATTTGAATCATAAAGCAAAATAACTTTTCCTTTACTTTGGCTGGAGTTATTTCATAATTTTACTATCAAATTTCGAAACTTCGAGACTAAAGTCTCAATAAACACTTACTTATTATGTTTAAAAATACTGTAAATCTTAGACAATTCCGTCACCTTTTTCAATCAGCGTTACCAATTTCACCTCACGTGATAAACCCTAACCACACAAAGGGTAGAATCTATCCATCAATCAGGGAGCCTGCATTGTGCCCTGCCGGAGTAATCTGCGCGATGAATAGCTGCTCGCGGTCGCTAGTTTTGCGATGTCTCATTGGATGTCAGACTGACGCGTGGTTCATTTTCAATTGTCCCGAATGTAAATAAGGATAGTTTTACACTACACTGTCAGTCACAGACTTGTTTCTAACAGTCAACGTCAACATCCACTTATACCTAGCGCTATCGTCTTTAGAACAAATCAAAATGGTTGGAACAAGTGTTTTTTTCACTAAAGAGTTTTTTTGCTAGAGGATTAAATGTAAGTTTTTTTTTTTAAACCCAAAAGGTAGAATCTATCCGTCAATCAGGGAGGCTGCATTGTGCTCTGCCGGAGTAATCTGCGCGATGAATAGCTGCTCGCGGTCGCTAGTTTTGCGATGTCTCGTCGGATGTCAGACTAGTTTTCATTTGTCATGAAATGTAAATAAGGAGTGTTTTAAACTTCGCCGTCTGAGAGCGTTGCAATTGAGTCGCTTATCTTCAAATTTGGAAAACGCCATTCTGATATTTTTTTTTCAGAATTTGTAGAGGGACTAGCTTTTGCCCGCGGCTTCGCACGCGTGAGTATTTCAAAGAACCTAGCAATTAAGCAAGCGAGCAACCAAACCTGCAAGCTTTCAAGCATACATGCAAGTATGCAAGCAGGCATGCAAGCCTTCAAGCATGTAAGTATGCAAGCAGGCATGCAAGCAGGCATGCAAGCAGGCATGCAAGCAGGCATGCAAGCAGGCATGCAAGCAGGCATGCAAGCAGGCAAGCAAGCATGCAAGCAAGCGTGCAAGCAAGCATGCATGCAAGTAAGCACCCATGCAAGCAAGCATGCAAGCATGCATGCAAGCAGGCATGCAAGCAGGCAAGCAAGCATGCAAGCATGCATGCAAGCAGGCATGCAAGCAGGCAAGCAAGCATGCAAGCAAGTGTGCAAGCAAGCATGCATGCAAGTAAGCACCCATGCAAGCAAGCATGCAAGCATGCATGCAAGCAAGCGTGCAAGCAAGCATGCATGCAAGTAAGCACCCATGCAAGCAAGCATGCAAGCATGCATGAAAGCAAGTATGCAATCCAGCATGCAAAGCAAGGACTCAAGCAAGCATGCAAGCCAGCCCCCGCATTGCCCCGCTGCCTTAATTTTTCTGAACCTGTAAATATTGCAGGATTTTTATAAAACAAACCTAACCTAACCTATAGGGCTGTCCTAAAATACATCCTAAATAGCTTTTGCCCGCGACATCGTACGCGCTAAGATGTAAAATGAAAAAATAAGTTTTTTCCCGTTCCCGTGGAAATTTTGGGAAGTGCTTTCGGAGTACACTTAAAGCCTTTAAAGAAACACACGTTATAAATGTTAAGTCTCTTTCTTCCGCTGTTTCGTCTGGAAACGTAAAATCCGGTTTTTTCCCGTCCCTGTGGGCGTTTCGGAAAATGCTTTCTTAGTGTTCCCCTACACTCCCGAATGAACCTACGTGACAAATTTCAACTTTCCCCCGCTTTTCGTTTTTCCCGTTTCCGTAAGAATTTCGCCAAATAAAGCATTTCCCGAATATCTTACGGGAACGAAGAAGAAGAATTTTGGGAAATTATCTCATAATGCTCCTCTACACTCCCCAAGGAACCCACTTGCCAAATTTCAGCTTTCTACGACCTAAAATCCTGTTTTTTTCCCGTTCCCGTGGGAATTTTGGAAAGTACTCTCTTAATGCTCCTCTACACTCCCGAAGCAACCTACATACCGAATTTCAGCTTTCTGCAACCAGAAAACGAAAAGTCCCGTTTTTCCCGTTCCCGTGGGAATTTCGGGAAATCCTTTTGTAGCGCTCCCCTACACTCCCCAAGGGAAATTGAAGGCCAAATTTCAATTTTATACGACCAGTAAAACGAAAAATCGAACCCCGTAGAACTGAATACATAAATCCCGTTTTTATCCCGTGGGAATTTCCAAAAATCATTAGAACTTTATTTTACTATTATAATCACCTACTTCTATGCCAAATTTGAAGAGTCTAGTAATTATAGTTCATAGGATTTCGTTAAACTGAATATATAAATCCTGTTTTTTTCCTTATCCCGTGGGAATTTCCAAAAATCCTGAAATCAGTTTCTTAGTTTTGTAATCACCAACTTTTGTATCAAATTTGAAGAGCCTAGTTATTATAGTTACTGAGATAGCGTCACTCGGAATCGAATATATAATTCCCGTTTTTTCCTTATCCCGTGGGAATTTCCAAAAATCCTTTCTTAGCGGATGCCTACGTCATAACATCTACCTGCATGTCAAATTTCAGCCCGATCCGTCCAGTGGTTTAGGCTGTGCATATATAATTCCCGTTTTCTCCTTTTCCCGTGGGAATTTCCAAAAATCCTTTCTTAGCGGATGCCTACGTCATAACATCTACCTGCATGCCAAATTTCAGCCCGATCCGTTCAGTGGTTTGGGCTGTGCATATATAATTCCCGTTTTCTCCTTATCCCGTGGGAATTTCCAAAAATCCTTTCTTAGCGGATGCCTACGTCATAACATCTACCTGCATGCCAATTTTCAGCCCGATCCGTCCAGTGGTTTGGGCTGTGCGTTGATAGATCACTATGTCAGTCAGTCAGTCAGTCAGTCAGTCACCTTTGAATTATATATATATAGATTGTTCTAAAATGAGGTAAATTTATAGAGCTTCTGTGACAATATACTGAACGTTTCGTAGGTATTATTTATTATTTATTTATTTGGGCATCAAACATTGAAACGATAGAGAGAAAATGTTATTCGATTTGTTTAGAAAAACGCTAAGCCACTGTCACTGCACTCCGATTGGCTAAAAAGGTCGAACACAACACTAGAGTTTGGAAAGCAAATTTTTAAGACCTATCCATAATCAGTGCTAGGTTATAGGTATTAATTTGTTTTTTATGACAAATAAGTAGATTAAGCAAATACAGTCATTATTTATAATTCTAAAATCCAAAAGGGTTTTGTTGTGATGCGGAAGGACTAATCCTTACAAGCAACTCGGTATTACTAATTATTACTGACATAACACTAAAGTTTCGGACTGGATGGCCAGTTTAGCCCTCTATTAGCTCTATATTCCATAATTTTAGGTGACAACCTGTCTGTTGGCATTAAGTAACTATCTCTGAGGACTCTAGGTATAAACTTAATTATTCAACGCGTTTGTCATTTTACTGAGACATTAATATAACCCATTAACTATATTATGGATAACATACGACATTCGAAATTAGAAATGGAGTCCCATACCTTCTCAAAATTGTATAATCATAGACCAAGGGTCTGTTTCACCACTTTCTGTCAAGTTCCAGTTATCTTAGTGTCAGTTGTATATGATTCTGTCTCTATTTATTACTACGAAATAGATAGAGACGTTATATACACACAGCGTTAGTTTGACTGAACACCATTAAAAAGATGTTTTCATTTACATTTTTGATTCAAAATGTCATCCCGTCTTTGACGCAGGTCGCTTTGAACTTATCACTGTGCTCGGTGTGCTTTGATGCATGGAAACATTTAAATTTCTAAATGTCAATGAAAATTAGAAACAGAAAAATCCGAAAAGTAAAGCTATGGCCGGAAATCGAACCCGGATCCTCGTCATTCCGTGACGCGTGCTATACCCCTACACCACCCACAGCAGGTGGGTAGTCTCCGAATTTTTCTACCTGTTACTAACTGTCACGTGACCTTTTGTTACTATGCGATTTTTTGTCGCTAATCGTCATCTGTTTGAGTGATGTGTCTGTACGACACAATTACAAACTCCCATGGAACTACTGCTCACCAGGGACGAGAGAAGGCGCTGTTTTTCAAATGATCCGAAAAAGTAAAACATAAAAATCAAGAAATACAATTTCTTGATTCATTTAATGGAAACATTTGTCAACTGTGACATTTAACAGGGCTATTTGGTTAAACGAATCCAATCATCTAGACAAGCTGTCGGTAGGCCTCCAACAAGATGGAGCGGCGACCTGATTATGATCGCGGGATCGCGGTGGATGCGGAAAGCACAACCGGTCTGAGTGGAGACCCTTCGGGGAGGCCTATGTCCAGCTGTGGACCTCTTTCGGCTGACATGATGATGATGAAACACCTGCTGATATTCCGCAACTATTTTAACATGTAGACCATAGAAATAGAAACCATAAATTACTGTCTTAGAATTGTTTTTTTGGGTTCTTTCCTACACAAATTACACGGGGGACACAAAATCAATTATCAGAGCATGCATTATAAGGTTTGTACAATTCGAGTAGTACCAACATTGATTTTGCACTATTTTTTCGCCGCAGGTAAAATGTTGGGACAACTTGTTTGTTCTAGTGATTTAAAATCGCGCCGTATTCATGAAATTTAAATATTCAATGTATATTTTTTCCATGGCTAAGAAACTTAAGGAGTTTTACAAAATAAATAATTCAACAGGCGCCGAGAATAAGGCATGAGAACGTCCAAGTTTTGTGCGTAAGATTATATCTGTCACTTTTATGTATTTTCTCGAGCGAGCTTGTATTTAATACTTATCTTCTAAATAATTGGAGTACCGAAGTATTCTATGTTTTTTTTACACGTATTTAGTTTTGTTTTTTTTTTATCGAATCAGGCGTTACCTTGCGGAGGTCCATCTCAATGAACAAAAAATATTTATCTTGCTACTTCGCTACTAACGTGCAAAATAACCAAGCCCGTGCGAAATGTGTGTTTTGTGTGTGTGCGTGTGTTTTGTATTTGTTTTTTTTTGGAAAATATTAATTGTTCATTTAGTTTTGTTTGGCTTTTTGTTTCGGATATATAAACTTTCTGACATCGTTCACGGCATCCGCAAATGCAATGTTGGTCTTTTCGAAAACGATCCAAATAAAAAAAAAATCATAAAATAGCCTTTGGCGGTTTACTTGCCGAATAAGCGTTTTGAGTTTGTATTTTGGTTGAATGCGGAAATATTTTGTAATTATTAACCTTCTAGTTCATAGTAAAGGTCGCGTTATGTAAAAAGAACGTTGGAACGAAATGGAGGGGGTGTATTTGCGCATAGTGTACCGTGCGCAAACACTCCCCCTCCACTTTCTCCCAGCGTTCTTTTTACATGACGTGACCTATTAAACCGCCAGAAGACTTCTACCAAGCACCTTTGTTTTTTACTACATACATATATCACGTCTTTATCCCTTACGGGGTAGACAGAGCCTAAGGTAACCAAACCTTAAGGCCACGTTTAGCATGATTGTGGGCGTATAGGTGGAAAGGTTTTTTATTCTAGGTACAACAATACAAATACAATACAATACAAATACTCTTTATTGAACACCACAAATCAGTACAAAACAATACAGAAACAAAGAACAAAGTAGACAATAGGTATTAAATAAGATAAAAAAGATAAGCTATGATTAAAACGTAATAATACGATTTGCGTAACTAGACTCTACGTGAACTCGGCTGATTTAATTTCACTCGTTTCAAAATTAATTCACGGCGTTAGTAAGACGGTGCTGTTCCAAGTAATCCCAAAACCAAATAAGGCTTGCAAGGTGTATCCAAAATCACGCGCCTCAGGATGAATATTTATTTTGTCCCAAAAGGCAACTCGTCGTAGGTTATTCCCCGCCAAGGAACTAATCTGAAGGCATTACGGGTCCCCGGGATATATTAAATTTGCTATTCGCAGCGGACACAATGTCTACCTCGTATGTATCGATATTCAGTCCCATTACAAAGATACATTGTAGGATTTGCTTAGAATGTATTACTGCGACCTACACTCGGCGATATATTGAAACTATGGAAATCATTTAACCGTTAAATAATGATAGCCACAAACTTTAATGGAAGCTGTTTTGTTTTATAATGAACGGGAAAGATTTGAGACCCAAGTTAAATTGAAAAGAAATAGAAAGAAAGAAAGAAAGAAAACTAAGTTAAAGATAATAAATGAAGAAAATAATGCTGGCAACGTTCACCAACGGTATCGCTATGCTTATATTATTACGTTGTGTGAAGAAGCCTGCTTCTCGATCCCCATCGGTGATGTTCTGTCAACAAAAAGGTCACTAACATCAAAACCTTATTAAGCACACTTTCTTTGATACAAAAACGTTCGAAATTGAGAGCCGTGGGTGGGAACCTCATTAAGTTGAAAAGAAAGGGTTGACAATTTCTAAGCAATCCAATGAGCTATTTTTTTTAGTAACGTAGGCTGTCTGGCAATTTGTGTTGGATTAAATTCGCCTCGCATTTGAGTCACGAAATATTCTTGCTGTATTTGAATGAGATAATATACCTATATGTTTAGTTTATAGAATATGTGTAAATAAATTATTTCTGATAGACAAGATAATATACCTAGACACGACCTAGAGAAGTAAGAATGAACGTCTTGCTATATTTTATTTAATAGGTACACAAAAATTTGTGTTTCGCCGCTGGTCCTTCGCGGCGTAGGTAAATGCAGAGTAAACATTTAGATTTTTAGGCCACTTCTTTGAAATTTATTAAAAAAAACGTTATCATCGATGTAGAATAGTTTTCAACAGGTTTTCAGAACGATGGAGGTCGCTGTTAGACAGGATCGTATTTTATTTTTAGTGTGGACATAGTATTAAAAGTTGTTTATTTAATAAATAATTAGTCCTAAATTAAATTTTAAAAAAATGTGACACTACCGTGAGACTCAACCATAATTATATAAAAAGAATGTATTATTATATCACAGAAGGAGTCTTGGGAATATTAGATAGGTACTTTTAAACAAAATTAATCTATCACTAAGAAAAGAAACAAAACTATCTAAAACCCAGTCGTCGTTCGCTACCTCGTCATACTCTTGCAAAAGCCTTAACTTTTCAAATAATAACTTGTCTTTGTCTTGGCGACACGCTTAATTGAACTTCTCGTAATCATTCTCCTTCCATACATTTTAACTACTAGCTTCGCCGTCATATTACTGAACTCCCTTTCCTGATTTTAGAAGGCACATCATTCGAGAGTGGTATAAATCCTATAATCTAATAATCTATATCTATAATCTATAACCTATAATAAAATTTTGGTCTATTTCACAAGGTTAATGAGAGCTGTAATTGTATTCTATGTCTCTCTTATTTTTAAGATTCAGCACAATGTTTCACCACTTGAGTGGATTTTCGCATGTCTGCTTTCGCATACTGTTATATTTGCCTTATTTAATATTTTCTAAAATTGTATTATTTGTTTTTACATTAACATTATACGTGTTACACCACCTACTGAAAATGTCAGACACTCTTAAGTGATTTTTAATACATATTCGTAATAATAATAATTCCGCTGTTTCTTTTTAAATCCGTGTTTTCGCAAAGATACTAGAGTGTTAAGTGTTGCATTTTGTAACATCTATCGGGGAAATGGGCGAAAATGTTAGGAATCGTATTATATTCCCACTCCCATCACTATTTTGATTCCCCTTTGCACCTATACGCCCACAATCATGCTTAACACGGCCTTGATGTCTTATTACCTTAGGCTCTGTCTACTCCGTAAGGGATTTAGACGTGATTTGTGTATGTGTATGCATGTAGACTGGGCACGATAAAAAAATTAAACAAGTACAAGCTTCAGGGTTTCAGTGGGCGGTGTAACACGTGGTATAGATATCGTTTTGCTTTGGTCTGTGCACGACCGCGTAGAGTAGTTCATCTTGAGAGCTGTTTTACCGGCACACTTACTAGCGGCTGAACTTGTATCTCGAATATAAATGGTTGAAGAAATTTTTAATGTTCATGGGTTTAGGGTTTAGTCCGGGCGTCAACGAATCAGCCAGTCAGGAATCCCTAATATTATAATTGAGAAAGTAACTCGGTCTGTCTGTCTGTCTGTTACTCTTTCACGCCAAAACCCCTGAACCAATTTAGTTGAAATTTAGTGTACAGCTTCAGTCCCGGCGATGGACATAGGATAGTTTTTATCCTGAAAATTTGTATAGTTCCCACAGAATAGCGATAAGCTGATTCTGCGCAGACGAAGTCACGGGCAACGGCTAGTATTATAACTATAAATAACGAATCACTATACTTAAAAAGTGTTGTTTTACGTTTGTCGTCAGCATAATTCTGATTGCAGGTTTTTTTAAGCTCCGATGCTCTGAGGCATCCTTTTTTGATGATCTCATAGTCACGATTGAATCTGTGTTTTTAGTACAAGATGGTTTTAATTTATTACCAATTCAATCGTAAATAATAAATACGCCCGGGGCAATATTGCAGCTGACTGTACCCCGTTGAACAGGAACCCGTCAGGTATGAAAATATCCAATCAGTCAATATTACGTAGGCTTTTATGCTCGCTTTTTCGGCGCATATGAAATTATTTATTTTTCCCTGGAATTTCGGATTTTTTATTCATCAGTGCGAATTATTGTCATTTAAAAAGCACACGGAGCTACTTATTTTCAATATATTTTTCGTGTGAAGTAATATTTGGCCATTGTTAGAAGTCTATGTGAAACAATTTTTTTATGTAATCAGGACACGAATACCTACGCAATTACACACACATAGACCAAACTGTTTTACACACTTAACTGTTTTTTTTGTTGCGTAGTAGCAAGATGAATTGGCTTTGCTACATTTAAATAATAGTCATTTATATAATCACGCATCTATATAAAGTAATAGCTAAGCAAAAGAAAGCATTGTGAGATTACTGATATAATAACACACAGTAGCCTACACAGCACAGTGCAGTGTAGTGCAGTAGTAGCAGTAGTAGTTGTATTTTATTGTATTGTAGCCTGAGAAGTAAACGCGTCTTTACTCAAAACCGTCGTCTAACCTCAAAAATGTGTCCCACGTTAACACGAGTCACTAAAACTCAAAACGGGGCGGTTTACTAATTGCGTCAGCCCGCGAGCCCTGAATTGCACTCAAATAGTCCAATGTGTGGTCGAGGCATTATTCCATGGGCGGGCGGCTGCGGGCCCCGCACCTTGCCCCCCACTTTAGTACCAGAGAGGGGGGCGCCAGTCTACCTCCGGACGCCGGCCGCGACGCTCCCCCCTTAACGCTCCTCGCCGCATCTCCCGCGAAAACTGTATCATCAAAACATGAATTAAAATAGACGTGAAAAAGTCTGGTAAAATATCCAGCCAGTGTAGTACCGGTGTGTGCTGTGTTGTTCGATTCTGTTTTGTTTTAATTGATCTGTGGAAAGGTTTTTGGTTCTGTGACAATTCGAACGAATTTTGCTTTGTGATTATAGTTTTTTTAATTATGGTGAGTACTTACCTTACAATTCTATGTAATTACATACCTACTTGTAATAATTGTTGTTGTATAAATTAAATTTATGTGTTATTAAAGGCTACGTATGATAAAGGCAAAATATATTTTACTAAGTCGTTAAGTAAAATTCAAAAATATTTGCATAAAATCTTTCTAATTTTAAGCGTACAACCAGTGTGTGTCGGAACGTCGGCTCTTACAAAATCTGTCCGTCAACTTCGTTCATAAAATGGTACTTAAATAAATTATTTTATCCCTCATTTAGTCTCAACTTAATGTCATTGTCACGTTAACCTCCTTATCAAAACTCCATGGGTACGAAACCCAATTCCTGGTAAGTAGGCCACTCCGTCAGATATGAAACGAGCGTCAAAAATTTCGTACGCGAGTACTGTCAGCAACAATAAACATTAGCGTGCTCGGGCGTAGGTACTGCACGATAACCCAAACATTACAACTGGAATAAAAGCGGTGTTATTGTTATCTGCTTCTTATCTACCAAAGTGTATGAATAATTAGAGATAACTTGAGTGTACCAACGTAAATAAGTTGTAAGCTGGTCGCATAAAAAAATACTGTGACAATAGAAGGACAAATCTTTGACAGGAACTATGAAATTAAAATCGTGAACACGATTACTAACGATATAGAAAAAATAAAGGTTTTTTTATTTCAGTTACCAAATTTTCACCACCTTAGAATAAAATTAGGTACAATAATCTTAAATATTACACAAATTGGGTGACACAAAAGGACACTTTAAAAGGTCTCCACTCAGCATGTGTTGCTATACATAAAGTGCAGCAACGCTGGTTTTCTGTACAGCCTGGAATATAAATATAAAATAATGATTGTGCATGTCTACTCAAAAACCATTAATTTCACTCAATAATTAAAATGACGACATGACGACAATCGTCAAGAGGTAGCAATTAAATTATTATGCTCCGTATACCTCCACAGGTTTTTGCACGCATTATATGATTGAGAATGCCGACACGTCCCACGCTTTGTTTTCCAGGCACACTTCACCGACAGTACAACCCATCGTCGAGATAATTAGGTTCAATAATATTTACTTTTTGCGAAGATCGCCCAGTCTCGTATCCGGCCGGGACGCAATAATACTTATGTTTTTATAAACTGGGTCAGTTTGAAGTTCATAATGTTCATCAACTATTTAATTATGACGATACTTAATATTTTTCAAATGCAATCGAGCCGTAATGCGATAGCTGTGATGAAGGATGATTAAACTAAAGAGACGGAGCAAACCAAGCGTAACGACAACGTATAATTTTACTTAGCCTTCGTAGCAACTCAACACCTGACAATGTATGTGGGCGTGGAACATGAATGAGAAGTGCAAATATTCCATCATTTATTACGCTCTGGTGATTGGACAAACAAATATTGAATTGGCAACAAAGACTAGCTGAAAAGCCATTCTTTTTAAGCCCCGCGTGCGATTCTGCGCGTTGAACTGAAAAAGTCGTTTAGTGTCAAAACGGATTAGAAAAAATGCCCTCCTCCGGCTCTCTCGTTGCCGCGCAAAATCGAAACCAAAATCCTAAACAAACAGGGGATCGCGACGGAACGCTTTATCAACATTAATCCTTCATGAAAGTGGCAATCTGTTAAAAGTATTTTAGCAAAAATTGACCAAGAATATCGCAAAAAAATAAAAGCGGAAAACACTCAATCAACGTAATCTTTACAGCTCTGCATAATGACGTTTTGAAAGGCCTTACTGTCAAAATCTCCATCAATCTTCCTGCTTAGATTTAATACGTACTATTATGGAAGGTTCATGTGACTTTCTTTTTATTTAATCTGTGCATTCCATTTACAGTTCTTACAGCACACTCTGGCTTTTAAAATTGTTATAATTTATTTTTTAGCAAAAAAAAGTAGTAACACGAAACTTGAACATAAATTTGTTCAGTCGCGTGAGACTTTCCAGTTGAAATGGTGGAGACAAAAATATCTAGCGACGAAGGTTCGCAAACTCATGACCTCGACATTGAAATTATAAAAGCTTGTATATTTTGTATTTAACAATAGGTATAGGTACTTACTTGCTTTAGATATGCTCACTTTACTTAACTGGATATGTGTGAAAACCATCGTACGTCATGCGACAATAGCGTGCGCTACACTTGTAGTGACACTCTTGGGATTCAAGTTCGAATATGAATGAATGAGTTTAGAAATTAATGTTCTAAGTTTGTAGAGAATGAATTTATTTCACCACATTGTTACCCTAAACATAGTAGAATTATTAATGGTTTGGTTAGTTTGTCCTTTTGGGCCGAACTTTGCATATTTGATGGCAAGTCTTTTTATTAACATAGAGGTCAAAGATTATAAAAAAAACTACATCTCAGTTTGCCAGAAACATTATCAATACTTTCTTAGAATTATTTACTTAACACAAAAAAAGTTAACTTGTTCTTGTGATGTTCCTGATAATTTTTTGTTTGAGAAGGAAATGAGGCAATACTGGCAGTGCCCATATACTGAGCCACAAATATGGTGGTGTTTTAATATTCAAATACAGTCATTACATCCACATTTAAAACTCCTTCCGGGATAATATCGGTGAACAAAGGCCTTGTTAATACTTACGCACTTAATTCTAAGCAAGGAGGAATAATCTAAGGGGCGAAGTTCAGTCGACTTCGAATGGAATCCGATTATCTTCCTGAATACAATTTGCATCTGAATCACTGAATGTGTTTTCAGCGAGAGACGATTCCTCTTAGAACTTCACTTAAACGTTAACTTTAAAATCGAATTCGATCCAAAATACAAGGTGGTTTTGTCAGTCAATTGACACGCTAAATGGATGCCGTAACAAGTTGTAAATAAATAATGTTGGGGAAGTACAGCCATCGTAAAGAGTGAACCAATTAATTTAATAATTAATCTTGATGGCTATGGAGGTAATAAGTAATGGCATTCGAAAAGACCGACATAGACTTCGGAAAACTAGTTACACATACCATTATATGAATGTAATTTTGTGTTTGATGGATTTATTATAACCTGTAATCTTCATAAATTTTCTTAATTTTTTACCTGTTAGTAATATTCTCTATGTGCCTGTTTTCTATGGTGTTTATTATGTGATGTTCAATAAAGAATAATTGAATTATTTTGTAACCTTGCATTCACGACCGCTTATACTCTAGACTATCACTTTTAGCTACATCAATATGTTAACAAAAGTTACGCAGCTAAAAATCTCTGAATATTTGACTTTAAATATTTACTCAAGACAAAATTTGGTACTGTTTTCCACCTAACAAACACTGTCGCGGTTACAACATAGTTTATAAATAGTCAGTTAATGAATTCATCAGAATACGAACGAGGCTTGTACTTTGCAGTGGAATTAGTATCGAAAATCAATCTGAAAACCCTCGAATTATCATGACAATAGGACAAACCCGATGTCTTTGTTCAAGCAAAACGAACGAGAGAAACGGCAAACAAACTTATTAAGAGAACAGATAACGTTTTCTGTTAAACGCTTGAACAGGAAAAATGTAAATGTTGACTATTATTTTTTTAAGGTTATCAAAATATAATCTTGACATTTTAGGCACGATTTCCTGCTGCTGTAAGTACCTATTTAATTGTCTGGTAATGAATTCAAAATTCCCTCTGTACAGTCGAGGGCATAAATATCGATACAGCCATCAGTGTCAAATATTATGTCAGCGAACTTATTGTTTCTGACATAAGATTTATGCCCTTGACTGTACTATTTAAAGCAACCAAAATATTTAATCTTAGAGTTCCTAAGTTCACATACCGTGGCAAACCCGTGGGGATCCGAGCCCTATGATCATCAAAGCGTATATTTGACCCGTAGCGGCCATGATGAATACTGTGGATATAATATCATGAATGTGTGTGACAATTAATAGAGGATTCAGGACCTGAAATCAGAGAAACATTCAATTTATTTAGTTCTCGGAGCTTGGTGAATTGAATTGTATCACCTAAAATGTTAAGGCGGCAAAGACAGAAGTTATTACGATAAATACATAATGAAACATTTTTTACGATACCTACCTCACATCCTGGCACGACGTAATAAAATTTTCAAGATCCATTAGATATGAAACATGAAGTACGACATAAACGTGTTATTACCAGAAATTGAACGGTCGCCTCTCATACGCAATCCTAGTTGTGAACAAACTTGCCAACTTTTTGTTTTTGTTATTAATGTTCTTGTTAACAACTTGCGACTCAAGTTTTGATTTATATAGGCTTCCCTAGCAATACCTACAGTTTTTATACCAAGGGCTTTTTTAGTACGTAAAGGTCGATTTAATTATATTACCCATGGTTCCACGGTTAAGTAAATTCGATGATTTGAATGTCAAGGTTTTTATTTACCTAAGTAATTGTTCGGTAACTACTAAAGGGGGGGGGGGGCAACCGGAAATTAACCAACAACTAATTAATAAATATATCAGTCCACCGTTGTGGCTCAGGGTGTATCGGTACAAGCGCTTCTCTTCCATCCTTTTTTATGGCCTTTAAAGCTATTCGACTCGTACTCCAAATATGAATTACTAACTGACATGGACATTGTATTTGTGTACATAATGCCTGAATATATCTACTCCTGTACCTACTTTAATCTGCAAACCAATTATTATTGTTAAACTCTAAAGCGTATAGCTGTAGATAATTATTATATGCTTGCAAGTGGTAGGTATTTGTTCAACTAGATCACGTGGTTTTCGTAGGCTTTTATGTCAATCTCATACCCATTTCATTCCTCTCTTAGCATTATCTATGGTTAAAATATTAAGGCCAAATAAAAAGTTAAATAGATACTTTTTGGCATGAGTTAAAATTGTATAGTGAGAAAGCATTTTATCCAGTTAAAAACTAACTTCTAGAAAAGTCTAAGGGTGTAAAGTTTTTTGTAGTAATTTTTCATTGTAACAATATACACCAGACAGTTCGATATTAAAAATCTTTAACATTTATAAACAGCGAAATAGGGTTTGGGGCGTTTTAATAAATGATTCGTATAGTCAGGCAGAGCCTCTTCATTATTAATGCACCGAACGATCCCGATAGAAATGTCAACTATTTTCGGCGGCTGCCGTGCCAACATTCGGTATTTTAGGAATTAAATTTTCCGCAACTTTGTCTTCAATAATATTTGCTAGCTGACAGGTCACAGTCTGAATTGAACTCGGAATCCGAAATCTGCAAATATATTTCAAAAACGTGGGTCATTTTATCAAAAAACTTTTTCCCTATTCTTTACGATACGACACGATATTTTTAACTGCGTGTTAAAAAGTCGAGTGATGCTCGACATGTTTCGGACTATTCCGTAGTCCTTCTTCCTGGAGCGCTCGCCCCGGCGGCAGCGAAACGAACACTGCGCGCCAGCGCTCTGTTCATGTCGAGCATCACTCGACTTTTTATACGTGAGTTATCCGTTTATGTGTAATAATGATTAAGTCTCACGGTAGTTTCATGTTGAGCGTGTTAAAAAATTTAAAATTTCTAATTAAAATGAATTTTTAATACAAAGAGATGCGGTAAACTGTGTAACAATTAGCTTAGCGTAAAAAAGGGTCTTGTTTAAGGAAAAAGGATAAAAACATAATTCATGAAAAGGAAATTTTAATACAGGGTAGCTAGCGCAATTAAACTTTATCAAAGGTGAATGTTAAAATGAAACAGAATTTAAATTTAGTGTTTTAGAATAGCTGTCCTCTGGTTTGATTTTATTTTGCGATCAGCAATTTACAACGGATTAGATCTTATCTGCTGATAATTTTAAGCTTCTTTATCAGAGCCTATTCCGTGGTAATCCTCTAATATTAGAATTTAATAGCCTAATCTATTAGGCAATGTGTCGTAGTATGATACACATGGGTGTGTTTGATTGTCTCCATAGCAATAATCCGACACAGCTTAACATTTTGTTTGCCAATTGTGTTTTCATGAAAATCCTAACGATTGCCGCAACAAGCAGAATGGTCTTGATGGAATCTTATCTTTAGGTAGACGTTAGTTTTAATCAGGTAGCAACCGGTTTTGTAGCCAAAAGACAAGTTGCAACAGGAGTATTTGTTTCATTTCATGTCAAGGCATTATTAATGTGCCTTCTCAAAACTTTCCTATTCGTGTGTGCCGACTCATTATACAAAGCTCAAACTACTTAAATGCTTTGGATCGATGTTTTACAAAATTGTCATGAAACTTCAATCAAATCTGCCGCTCTTTGTTTGTATTGTGTTTTTGAAACTCATTAAGAATTTCTGTGTTTGTAAGAGAAATAAAGGTGAGAGAAGAGTGAAATTGGCAAGAGTTCCGTGCTCGCGGCCACAATGGCGTGGTTTCAACTCTGGTTCCGGCAGAGTACCGCCTGTTTGCGGAAACTGTGCATTGCTATGACTTTTGGGATTAAATTACGACTTAAAGTTGTTGTGTACCTTCTTCCTGTTGTCTTTGCAACTTTGTTGGAAGAAAATTCCTTGTTCTTGCTCAAGGAAAAGGAAGTTTTAGGTCATGTCCGTATTTCACATAGTTCTGGAGTCAAAACGTTTGAAGATTATTTCAGTTCTACCGTCTCCGAAATCTCGTTTGTTTGTGATTGTATTAAAGACGTTCAAACAGTAAGAAAACTTAAAGAAGTTTGTGAGAGTGAATTACGTACCTCAGTGTCAGTGATTTTTAGTGCTCTACTTTCTGAATCCTTTTCTAAGTTGACTTAGGTCTCAAGGATCGTCGAGCATTCGCTTTTCATTTTTCCCCGTTCTATTGAAAATGGTGTATAATATTTTTATAGTTACTATCATAACCGATGATTACTACCAGGTAGGTATGCTTCATTTTCGATAAAAATATGCGAGCATTGAAAAATCATAATTAGCTCGTGATAAAAATGACACGATGCTACTGTAGGCACTTTAAAAATTGGGTCAACACTCACCTAAGAGCTCTCCTGGGAGTCATTCTATACATTTTCATCATATTACTACGCAGAAAATTAACAAAAGTTACAACTCAGCAAATTTTGTAATTTTTCCTATTAATTTAGATAAGAAATAAATAAAGGATATATGTAGATGTTTCTAAGTTGAACAAGATAATGGTCACTAAATTGGCTCTCTAAAAAAAACAAAAAAATCGGAAAGGTAATAATAGTTGGGGTTAATCTTTATGGTCGAACTAGCTGTTACCCGTGACTTTGTCTGAGAAGAATTTGTTTATACCTATCGTGCGGGAACTAATTGATTCCCGGGATAAAAGCAGCTAATTCAGGCTATAGTCATACAATATCCATTTAAAGATTCTGTACAGACATTCCGGCGTGATCGTGTGAGTAACAAACATCAATCAAACTATAGGTACTTTTGTATGTAGCAAGATTAGAGGTATACCGAAGAAATTCCGCAGATAAATCGGGCACTCCGTAAATACATAAATCTGTGCAGCATTTACATATGTACATGGCATGTTAAAGAATAGTCACTTGTTTAATTCTTTTTCAAGATATTTTGTTCAAAGAATTAAAAAAGATTGAGGACGTTTAAGTTAGCGAAAATTTAATTACGTTCAGATTCATTCATAAATTGTCTGGCAATTCGAATCAGCTAGAAGAAATTGTAAGGGACTCAAATTAAAACAGTTGGAAAAAGTTTTTATCAAGTATGGATGGAGTGCCAAATCGAATATAATTGGTGACCGGGAAAACTAACAATTTTAACTATGAGTCTGATCTACATCACATGAATTAAGTATTAATCTACATTAATCAGTTTATTCGATATATTAAAACGAACGATCATATCCTATAGTTACGTTACCTATAAATTCAGTTTTCAGTTTTGTAGATATTAAAATTATTAAAAACATTACATTCAGTTGTGTTATGTCTATTTTTACAGTCAAACAATGAAAAAAAGCAAGCGATACAAAAATAACTAATGTTTATTTTATTTCATTACGACTTTTTACTTACAACAGCAATTAACTTTACAAATTGTACATTAAATTCAAACTTATTTCTTTGAAACTTGTGAAACCAGCAGATGTGAGCAACGAAACAACTTAAAATATTCACTAAACCTTGAACTTTCAAGTTTGAGTTTTATTACTTTCTACCTCATAAATAAGTCTTTTGATATATCGCTTTCTGAGCTGAAATTAATAAAATAACTCCCGCAATAAGGCCCCGAAAAGGATTACCTCAACAGAAGATTTTCGTCCTTTGATAGACTTCTATTACAATGGAAAGATTTCCTTTATTCGAAATACGAACTTCAAGACAATGTTAATCTCGACTGTCTTAAACTCTTATAATTAGTTGAAGCTACGATCAATTCTTAAGTGGTTTTTGTATAGAAGTTTTGGAACAAATTCCTTTAGACCCGTTCCCGCTTGATTGATTATCAAGGGTCAGATAATGCGCTGCGGAACACTCGGCCATTAAAGTTGGAAGATCCGTGGACCCTGCTAAATAGGACTGCGGTCGACCCCTTGTTTCAGTTTTTGCTAACCATCTATAGGCTTAGGGGCGTGTTTGTTACTAGCTCTAATGTAGTGATATAAAAACTGGACAGAAATAACAAGCACTTAAGAGATATTTGTTATGTGAGATATTCAATGGACCGTGTAATTTCTACTGACACAATACACAGAAAACAACGCAAATATAAAGCTGTGACAAGATCCGCTAGGTATGTATTTGAAATAACTGGTTCTAGAACCATCATGACTGTCTTGACGTGTATACTTTGGTTGGTGAAATGGTCAGCTAACATCACGGTATGACAAAGATTTGCGTTCGATTCCCGACCCCAGTTTCATTTCTCTGGCTTTTTCTGTGTCCTCATCGCAGTAGAAATCTAAAATTAGGTCATTTGAACTGGAAAATTGCAAAGTTAGAAAGATACACTTTCCCAAGATAAATAATTATTAAATTCATCGTTAAAAATTAAAATATATCCTTCTGTCGTTTGTTTTATGGTGGCAACGACAGTTCTTTTTGCGTGAAAAATAAATGGCAACCATTTCGGCACGGTCGGTTAAGCACTACAGGTATATTTTGCAGTCCTCACCAACAATAAATGGCCAAAGCGAGAGAAAATATTGCGCCCCATTTTTCAGAATGTCCTCTTTTGTAGGTTTTTCATGTGATAAAAATAATTGGACGTCAATTTAACTTGTATCTTCCACTCTTGAAAAAATTGTTTATACATTTTTGTAACCGTTGGTTATTAGTGTACTACTGTAATTACTGTATTTGAGTTTCAATAAGTTCTCAAAATAATGTGAGAAAATACTGACTGCGTAAATGCTGGATTCATTAAAAGACTTTTTGCCGATGTTCTCTGAAGGAAACAGTTTAATACTTTTAAATGTTTCTAATTAAGATTAAAGAAGATGGCGGTGATTACATTTTGCTTAATGTATTATGGCTACATAGATTTTTTGTATTTCTCTGCGTAGTATTTAATCTCACGTTATGGATTGGATCAGGCATTACTTTGCAAAGATCCATATAAATATGAAAAAAAAATACCTTGCTACTCCGCTACATCAGATTCAATCTCTCTTCAGTCATTTCTCAATTTGAGAGACTGCTTGCGTCCTGCAGTAGGTCGTAAATTAGACTATTATAATTAACTTATCACTTAAGATTCAAAGTAAACTTTAGTAAGTAAAGTTGGTCAACAGAATATATATATTTGAAAAACTCGTTTAATTTGCTGATTCCACCAGGCCAAAGATATCGCAAACTCGTGGTCTCAATGTCCTCAAATATTGATACAGGGACGTTTGCTTTGTGATTGTGAAGGCTCTCGTTAAACTTAAACGCGAACAATGAATTATTCTAAGGGGTGATACTTTGATATTTTAACCCTATCGTTGTGTGCTCTATGAAAAGGATGACGAATTGAAAAACGTTAATCGAAAAAAACGAAACTATAAACTCACTCGAATTCTTCGGAGAACCCGTTTACTGTTATCGGGAACTATACAATAAAAGTGCAAACAATTGATGTAAGTATTTCCGATATTTATATAAAATTCGATATAAATGTAATATCATTTAGTAAACGTTCTTAGTAAAAGTAAGAGTCGAAATTTAAATTTTCAATGATAATGATGTAATATATTAATAATAGAATTTAAAGAGAACTTTTGCACGTAAAGTGATTGAAATCAAAGTGCTTATTACTTTGAAACTCCTTTTAAACGTGGAGTTTCGAAATGTTTCAAACCGCTTACGAAGTTAAGCAATGATCATTTGTCGGGGCCGTAGACCTCGGAGTGGTACTATTTATAATTCAATTTGTCATGAAAACTACCATATTTTAGTTCTTCGCGGTTTTAGAGGGTGTCAAGTCTGTCCCAGGATTTTATCTTTTGAACGCACAGAAGCAGACACCCGAAATTTCCACAGAACAAATGTGACAATGGGCTAACTATAAAAAGAAGTTAAAAGTAGTAAAGAATCCCTAAAGTACCCAACACTTCTGTAGACTGTAACTAATAAAATAAAACAATTTAAATTATATTGAAAATATTAATACGCAGCGCTGACAAGAGCAATGGCACGACTACTTTCTTTTGTTTTATTTTTCAGCGCTGCATGCAATTAAATTTGTTTGCGGCCAGAGACAAAATAGGATAATTTGATAAAAAGATTGTAACACTTAGTTACCCAAATGGGCGCGTCGCCTACAACTTCAATTTAATATCAATGTTAGCTATATCAACCTATTCCTTTAAAGTAAGTACCTTCTATATTAACTGCCTTACTCTGAAAGTTTAAACATCATTTAGGCCTACTAATCTTAATATTTACATTTCATACGAGGTCTCTCCGCATTGATTCCAAATATTTCAGCGGGTGGTTAGGTTAGTGTGATTGAACCTTTCCGTACAAATTTTTCATCGTAGTTTTAGATTAAAAATTACGTCACCCGTTTGACGCCGTATGCTTTCAACATCGAAAAATGTATGGAAACATTTCTTCTTAATTCAAGAGCCCGTTTCTTGTCGGTGGAGTGTCCGCCATTCACTTCTTTTTTTCTTCCATTGCTGTGAGCTCCTGATCTGGCCGAATCGTCTATAACAAACATGATTGCTAAGATTTTCGCCCGTTCCCTCAATTGGCTTTTACCATCAGTGCGGGAAGAGATTTTATTGGAATATTCTATGCTGGCGTTGCTGTCTTGCAAAACCACGTCATCATCAGTCGATGTCAGTCCACTGCTGGACATAGGGCTCTCCCATAGCACGCCATTGGGCTCGATCTTCAGCTTTTCTCCTCCAATCCCTGCCCACTGCCTTGCGAATACCATCACCACATCTAGCAACAAGACGCCCTACACTGCGTTAAAACCACGTAATTACCATTAACAATAACGTGATGCTGACAGAAGTACCTAAGGGGATTTTGTCCCAACATAAAAGCTGGCAGATTTTCTTACTCGGGTTTTCCTTAAGATTAAAATGATTTCTCTGGCTTGTGAATAATTTTAATCGCTGACTCGGCTAAAAAAAAACTAAAAAGCGGAAATCTTCAAACGGCAAAGGGCGGTATAAATTTTATACGTGTTCCATCATTGGTTCCATCAGTCAAATATGTGGTCTGCCACCCTAAGGTTAAAATTCCTTGGGATGTCACAATACATAATGACGATAAGACATGGCTATCAACTTGAAAGTACCCTAAACTTGATGGCTCCCCTCGTGCTCGACTCGCCTAGCGTAGACGCTCCTTTATAGTTTCATACTACGGGGCAAAGGCCTCCCCTTCTTTCCGCCACGCGTCCTTCTCACGAGCATGCCCCTGCTACTCTATTCGATAGGCATCTAAATCCTCCCACCATCTCTTTGTTCTTTGTTCTTTGTGCCTCTGCGCCGATAGAAATCCCACGGAACTCAATGGTGATTTGGGCCCATTGTTGTGGGTTGGTTTAAATTGTTTAAATTGTCTTGTAAAATTAAGTTATTTAATCAACATAGTTTCAGTAATATAACTTGAAGTGGTTAATGGTAATGTAGCATTATTAGCTTTGTCCTAAATTTTTATATTATATGGCAAAATATGTAATATAATATCACTACAAAGTATATAGAACAAAGTCGCTTTCCGCTGTCTGTATGTCCATATGTATGCTTTTAAAACTACGGGCAACTGATTTTAATGCGGTTTTTTTAATAGATAGTGTTGACAACGGAATTTACAAAACGTTTCCGCTATGATTTAAACGGTTTAATAACACAGACTAACACACAAACAAATTAACTAGAAGCCTAAATACGGAACAACTGTTTATGCTAGCAACCTGACAGAGCAAACTGTCTTGGAATTTGATGTACCTAAACACAAGAGAAAGGTATTTTAAAATTGGAATATACAATATTGAACCACCTGCTCAGATCTGTTCTGTTCTCCAGTCCATTATGGTTGCCTGGTAGAGATCGCTCTGTAGCGATAAGGCCGCTTATTGTTACCTTGTAATATTCTGTATACGTTTTTTCTGTTTTGGTTGTTATATATGTGGTGTTCAATAAAGAGTTATTGTATTGTATTGTATTGTATTGAAGTAGTTAATTATACAAACTATGAACTGAAAGTAGGCTCCAACCCAGCCAGTTACCAACAAATAGACATTCAAGAGGAGGGTCCATATGTATAATTGCATAATATAGTAGAGTAACACAGATTGCACCCGTGCGAAGCCGGGGCGGGTCGCTAGTACATATATTTTTGTTAAAACACGCGCCACTTCATGATAATTGTTAACTTACCTACTTCGTTATCAATAAAATAATATTAAATACACGCTATCTTTGAGTGTTTTACTTGTCGAAATGATCATTTATAAGCATCAACTCGCTCATTCATAAGTACTTTTTTTTTCTACTCCCTCGTAAGATAAGTGCTACCAATCCAAAACATTTAAAAGTAAACAAAAATACGGAATTTTGTTTATCACTACATAGTATAAAACAAAGTCGCTTTCTCTATCCCTATGTCCCTATGTATGCTTATATCTTCAAAACTACACCACGGATTTTGATGTGGTTTTTTTAATAGATAGAGTGATTCAAGAGGAAGGTTTTTATGTATAATTCTACGCAGATGAAGTCGCGGGCAGAAACTAGTTAATTAATAAATTCGATGCGTACGTAGGTACTCTAATCATAATTACCTATTTGTCATAGCTTCATTAATTGTACTATAAACTATGAAACAGGTCATCAAGTGGTACCTAAGTACCATTTATTTAGAATATACCACCATAAAATTGGCGATGGAAGAATAAGAGCGATGATAACGACATAATACGTATAATGTTAGCGAGATAGATACACGGTTTTTCTTACAGTCTATGGGCCTCTTCAGTAATACTCTCTAACTATAGGAATAAAGCTGATTATTTTGAACACGCATCGTCAGCAGAGCTGTCACTTGTTTTGGTCTCGTCTCAGCTATTTCAGAGCTCATCTAGTCTAACGGTAGAGTAATCTTATTATGGTCCGTGTTAGAAGCGAAACTAAAAAAAGCTCTGAAACGTCATTTGATAAAGTACAGTCGCCATCAAATATATCGCAGCGAGTGAGGTCTTCAATTTCGGAGCAACATTAAATATCAATAATTCCTCACACTAGATAAGGTTAATAACATCAGAACACGCAATTCGTCATAAATTTAAGAGCAGCGACTTTCCAATAAATATGAGGAACGTTTATTGAGGTAAAATATTAGGAAGCACAAATTGTCAAAAGTATCGACGCAGTCGGGCTGATCATAAAGATCTGAACATTTGGGGAAAATATACCTCCAGTTTGTAAGAACCAGTTTAGAGAACTTTCATTTTGGCATGACGTATGAGCCATATTTCTGTTTTGTTTGGAATTCGAATCTATTATTACAGACGTATGGTATGTTCACGCACACAAATGCATCCAGCACAAAGCAAAGTGTAATTTTTCCCGCCTTCAGTTTGTTGTTAGCAGAATTCAGTCTTTCCTTTTTTGGTGTGAATCTAAAACAATGTCTATCTAAAGCCTTATCTTCTTATTATATAAAATTCTCGTGTCACAATGTTCGTTCCCGAACTCCTCCGAAACGGCTTTACCGATTCTTACCAAATTTTATATGCGTATTCAGTAGGTCTGAGAATCGGCTACTATCTATTTTTCATATTGAAATTTAGAAGAAAAAAAAAACGGGAGCGAAGCCGCGGGCAACAGCTAGTAACAATGTAAATTCTCCACGACTTGACTTCACTATATCGCGGAGATAGCAACAGTAGTTTTTTCACTGTACACACGCCTTTGCCTCATTATAGGCGAAATAGTGAAACGCACTACATATACTACATCTACTTCATCAAAGGTACGTTATCCCACTTATCTCGGCATTATATCTGCGGAAATAATGACACTTCTTTGTTCCTTTTCCGTTGGTTTCCGAGTGTAATGACGTGTAAGACGGCAAAATAACCTCTTGCGGACGCTGACAGGCCATTTAGTTTAGTGGCTTGTGTTCTGTTGATCATAGGTAGTTTGGTTGATAAAGGTTAAATCTCTTACACTTACATAATGGAACATTTATAATTGGGCGCAAAAAAATCGGAAATGGCGTCTCAAAAATGTCTACGCATAGCGCAGAGATGTTCATACGCTATTTACAATTTTAATTGCAGGTACCAATTTGACCAACTAAACTATTTTATTTTCATTAAAAAATTATGTCAGTTTTTTTTTCAATTGTATAAATAACGAAACAACACTGTCAAGAAATGTAAAAGACATTTTTTTCTTTAAAAAAATTAATACTTAGTGATTCTGATTCAGAAAAACCCATTTTTTTTTCATTTTGTATATATAAACGATAACAATTCAAAGATGCAGTTTAAATTGAAATATCTGATAACTAGAGTCTCCAGCAACTGTAACGAAACCCTGTACGAATTGCACAAACCCGCATTAGCAACTAATGAATACAGCTTACACAAACAGAGCTTGTATCATTAGCGCTAAGTAATTCGGAACAGCGTGATGTGTTCTATCAATGTTTCAATGATTTCATTCAATCAATACGAACAGCTTCGGGGACAGATTAAGGCTGCGCAAACACCAGAGATATGCAAGGAAAAAACCGCCAATGAGATTACGTATAAGTATTTTATTTCTAGCTTCACTCAGCTCTGCTTTCCTCGTCATAATATTCAGTCTAAAAATGTCCTATCGCTAGGCATAGGCCTTCTCTCAGAATGCTTCGCTGGTGTGTAGGTTCCTCACTAGGTTTTCCTTCACCGGAAAGCTTACGATTAAATTTCAAATGTAATTTCGCACATTCCAAAATACTTCAATGGTCAAGCTTGGGTTTTAACGTGCGACCTTCCACTTGAGAGGCCATAGATGAACCCACTAGGCCACCACGGCTACTTTCCTGTTGGTGAAGTTTTACTTCGCACTCCATTCCGCATCTTCTCTCGTCTCTGGTGCATCAGCAGCGTTACACAGTTGTCTCATCACATGTTATATGGCAGACAAAAGTAGTGTGCATGAGCTCCAACCAAAAAGTATGCTCATGAGTACGATCAGAATGAGACCAGAGTGAGAGATTAAACAAAGAAACGATGTCTACATCACTGTAAAGTTACGCGCGAGTTTTGCGCGTTGCGCGTAAAACTACAATTCGTGCGTAGCATGGCTATTAAAAATCCACAGTAGAAACGAACTTGTTGATATACTTTGTACGAGTTCTTCCGAAAGGAAAGTTATATATTTTTTTCCGTTGTTGCTTACTTTTAAGTTACCCCTCGACTATGTAGCCTGAAGATATTCTTGCAAAGGCCATTGCATTTCACTTCACTGGACACAATCTCGCTTACGTCGTGCATTGATATGGTACAAGTGTGCTGAATACAGACCCTACAGCAATGCTCTCGGGATTCCGATCCATTTGAGTAATTATCGTGTAGTCTAGCTTCATAGAATGTTAACCACAGTCTGGTTAGATTTGTGGGCTGATGGATGTGTGATGAATTGCTTGCATTTTGGATTTATCAGATCTAAAGTGGGCCAGGTCGGCCAGGTGGGATGACGATCTGCGAAAGGCTGCAGGTAGATGCTGGATGCGTCAAGCTGAAGACAGGGCGCTATGGCGCTCATTAGGGGATGCCTATGTCCAGCAGTGGACTAATATAGGCTGATGATGATGATGATGAGATCTAAAGTATATAAACCTACAGCAAAGCATTTGCTTTGTATTTGTCTAGTAAATTTTAACGTTAAAAAGAGAAACGAATGTTAAATTAAGAAGCTCGACTACGTTCTATGAGTAGGTAAACTTTTCAAATATACGTATGAAATAGATGACTTAAACTTGTTTTGAAGTCCTATCTAGGCTGACCAATGGTTTGGTAGGGAAAGTATGTAACCATTGAAATCTGCCAATTTTCTATGATTTACCGTGACAAACGAGGAAGTGACTCATCCGATATAAATTAATACAAAATAGATAGGTACAGAAGTCAATCTACATACAAAGTGCCCTCGAGCAACGCACACATAGACACTGCTCACGGACACGATATCTGGGACCGGTTCGGGCCAGTGCGAGCGTGAGGGCCATCCGCTTGAGACGCGTCTGTGAACTTTTATGTGCAATAATGGAGCAACAAAAAAAAAGTTATTACAACTGTGCAGTGGACTGACCAATGTCGAAATCTTCGCTAGATGTTTTCTTTGACAAATTTGTAATATAAAAAAATATGTACATACACACGTCTTTATCCCTTACGGGGTAGACAAAGCCTAAGGTAACAAGACCTAAAGACCACGTTTAGCATGATCGTGGCCGTATGGATGGAAAGGAGAATCAAAACAGTGATGGGTTGCTAGCCACATCGCCTATATAACATGTTCCCTAAGATTTTCGCCCAATCCCTCGATGGGCTTTTACTATATGCGCGGGAAGAGAAGCAACTGGTACATTCTATGTTTTTTCTTTGCTCCCCGACCAGCATGGAAGAAAATGATATAATAAAAATTTAAAATTTTAGTTATTATTAATTTATATTTCCATTATTCCCGTTTCGTTCTTAACAATAAATCAAACAACTAGATAAGAGTGACACTACCGCGATAGTTTTTTGTGCTTAAGCCATAGTGCTTTGCGGGTGGTAGGGCCTTGTGCAAGGTCCGTCCGGATCGCTACCACCATCTTACTCGCTAATCCTGCCGCTAAGTAGCAGTGCTTGCACTGCTGTGTTCCGGTGCGGAGAGTAAGACAGCCGGGGAAATTACGGGCACAAGAGGCATTTCATCTTAATCCTCTAGGTTGGCAACGCATCTGCAATCCCTCCGGGGTTGCGGGTGTCTATGGGCAGTGGTGATCACTTACCATCAGGTGACCCACTTGCTCGTTTGCCTTCCTATTCACATTAAAAAAAAAAAAAAAAAAAAAAAAAAAGTTGACAACCCTAGAGCGATCGCTGAAAAGTGAAGTAGGTACATACAATGTGATTGACTTCTGTATCTCTCTATTTTGTGGTAATGATTGCAAACGCGTTGCCAGCCTAGAGAACTCAGATGGAATACATCATGTCCCAGTAATTTTCAGTAAATATAGTCGTTTTTGCACTTCACTTCTTTTACTTAGCCAGCTTTATTTAGCTTCAGAATAATAAAAAAACTCCATTAAAAGTGGACCTTGCGGGCAGACAAAACAAATAACCGTTCCAGGAAATCGAACTCGTTCTCGTTTACAAAACACACTTACCCTTTCTATTGCCTGAAACCTGAGGCTTTCTTATTTGTTCCGGTATAGTGTGGCTGAGGGGAACAATAGGAAACCATGATGAAAATTTCCACAGTTTTCCTCACACAACGAGCATTGCATTTGCATGCGACGTGCTGTCTTTTCGTAGATTATTGCCTAAAATGCATACAAAAATGTACATCTTCCTGGTTTTATTTCTGCATTAAATGTATTATATGTAATGCTGTCATAAAAAAAGTTTTACGTGACAACGACTTTGAGTGGTAAAATAATTTTAATGTGAATATTCATTCGTGCTCGAGTGGAAGGGACGCGTGCCTTTCACTTTTTATGTCTGTCTCTCTCGCTCTTAGGCGGGCTAACCATGCCTCTCACTCGCTCTCATTGTGAGCGCATAACGTGAGCGGAGCGTAACGCAGTTTCTTGAAGTGTCACCCGGCAAACCAATTTATAAGACGTTGTCACGTCAAAACATAGAATGTACCAGTTGCTTCGCTGCCCGCGCTGATGGTAAAAGCCCGTCGAGGGAATAGGCGAAAATCTTAGGAATCATGCTATAGGCGATGCGGCTTACAACCCATCACTATTTTGATTCCCCCATTCCACCTATATGCCCACAGTCATGCTAAACGTGGCCTTTAGGACCTTAGGCTCTGTCTACCCCATAAGGGATAAAGACGTGATTTATGTATGTATGTATGTATGAAACGTATTACGAGAAGCCTGAGTGTTAGTGTAGATGTGTTAGTATGTTAGATTTCTGAGACTTAAAGCTTTTTAAATTATAGCCAACCTGAAATAATTTCGCACTGCTATTTTCGGCAGCTTTAAATCAATTAATTCATTTGATGTTTGCCGATATGTTTAAGTCAAACTGGTTTTAGGTAATATAAATTGTCTATGACAAGACGAAAAAAAAGAAGGTGGGCCACTACCTACCTTTTCTCGAACCTAACCTAACCAATTTAACAAATCCTACTAATCCTATCCTACTAATATTATAAATGTGAAAGTTTGTGAGTATGTTTGGATGTTTGTTACTCTTTCACGCCAGAACGGCTGGACAGATCTGGATGAAACTTGTAACATACATAGATTATAGTCTGGAATAACACATATGCTACTTTTTATCCCGGAAATTGCGAAATTCCTGCGGGATAGCGATAAACGAATTCTATGCAGACGAAGTTGCGGGCAACAGCTAGTTATTAATAAGCCATGAAGAAACTCTTTAGAGTAACTTTTAAATGAGCAACCGTCTTTATGATTTCTTTCTGTTTGCTCATTATCCGAGACAAATTTGCGTGGCGTGAAAGTCAAGCTTCTCTGTCAGTAGGGTTTAAAATCGAATTACTAACGCTTGCTTAAGCGGGTAACGCGCCTTTGTTCGTCTCCAGCGGCCCACTCGACTGTGCCTGTCGGTTACCAACTCTTAAATTAACGCCTCTATTACAATTGTAAGAAATTATGAAGAAAAAATTAATAAACATTTATTACCAAAACATAAGCAGATAGAAGTTAAGTTGATAACAGATTCAAGACTAAAGAAGAAGAAAAAACAAAGAGACACACTAGGCGGGCTATGTTCCGGCAACGGGTACCAGTCTCAGCGTGTGCTGGGCTACATGAACCCAGCGCTGGTTTTCAGTCTGGTCCCTTTATCGGAGGCTAGTTGTTGCTAGCAGAGGTGTGGTATATGCAAGTATGTACTTGTGTGTGTGTGTGTGTGCGTGTATCTGTGTGTGTGTGGGTGCGTCTTTGCGGGTGTTTCACATTTGCATTTGTTTCTCTAAAAGGTTCAAATCGTTTCAAGATTTAAATTGAGCTCCTGGTGCCTTACCATGACGTCTTAATGCGATTCAATTCCGATTCAGTTTAGGTTGGCTCGCTGTCAGATCCATACTGAATCGGAAATGAATCGCATTAGAAGAGTATATATAGTGAAATGTTTTTTTCCTGACACTGAACGATTAATTTTACTTTGTACCATGTTGTTTTAATTTTATTTTAATTTTTACACACACACACAAATCACGTCTTTATCCCTTACGGGGTAGACAGAGCCTAAGGTACCAGATACCTACAGGGCACATTTAGCAAAATTGCGGGCGTATGGGTGGAAAATGGAATCAAAATAATGATGGGTTGCTAGCCTCATCGCCTATAACATGATTCCTATTATAATCGCCCATTCCCTCGATGGGCTTTTACCATCTGCGCGGGTAGAGAAGCAACTGGTATATTCTATATTTTTTCTTTGCTCCCAGACCAGCTTGGAGGGTCTAATTTTTTATTTTATATTAATTTTATTTTAATATTTTATTATTTGTAATCATAAGCAGTGACGATCCCTAGCGGAGAATTGGTTTGATTGTACCTAATTGTTTTATTTGATAATATTATTGTTTTTGAATTTGTCATTTTTGTAATATTCAATTGATTTTTAGTGTTTCATTTTATTTAATTTTGTTTGCTCTTCTTGACGATTTCAGTCTGAATTCTCCTAACTTGACAATGTATAATTTATGATGTAATCTTTATTGAATGAATAAATAATCTAATCTAATCATTAATAGGTCATGGTAACCCCCTGTATTCGTTTTTAAACACGCTAAACATAAAGCAAAAAGCATAAAGACAACATTTCACTGAAATAGCTACGTAATATTATTTAGAACTCGTTAGTAAAAGAAATATTGCAATACTACGAGGCACACACGCGTACTACTGAAGAAACTATTATTTAACTAGACGCATCTCAAGGTCTTTTCCACCTTAAATCGTTTTATTCGCTAACGAATAACAAACTAGCATCGCAGACTGTTGTTAGAAACTATTGTCTATTTTTAAACTGAATAAACATTAACAGAGTTGCGCGTCACTATACTTCTGGATACAGTAGGACTCACAACAGAAATTTATGAACATTTATTCAGTCACGAACCAGAATTATCTTTTAATCTTTTGTTTTAATTACTAAATTAATTGAGTTTCATTCATTATGTTTACACTGAAAATGAAATTAAGCTAATTAAATCGAATACTTTTAAACGAGCAATTCTTTAGTATGCAGGAGGTTTCGGGGGCGGTACTCACCTACGGTGCTCAAACTTGGTCTTTGACAGAGGCTCTCAAGTCCAAAATCGGGGTTGGCCAGCGAGACATGGAACGCAGCATGCTAGGTGTAAAACTAGTGGATCGAATCCGGAACATCGATCTGCGCTCCGTGACTCTAGTCGCAGACGTTGGTAAAAAGACGGCAAAGCTGAAATGGGACTGGGCTGGTCATGTTTGCCGTGCCGGATGCGTTATGAGCCAAGACAACCACTAAGTGGAGTCCCACTAACTCAAAGCGGAGGCCCGGCAGACCCAGACGGTGATGGCGGGACACGTACCGCAGCAGACCGAGAGCAGTGGAAGCGTTGGAGGGAAGCCTTTGCTCAGCAGTGGGACACAATAGGCTCATAATAATAATAATAATTATTGTACCAATAATTCTCTCTACAACTGGCGTTATCCCCAAAACACTCCACACAAGCCTCCGGGCTCTCGATATACCTCCATCCGCATACACACTCCTACAAAAAGCTGTCATCCTCAACACATACCGTATAGTAAGAAAATTCTTGTCCATGTCATAAATTTGAATAAAATTAAAGCACTTGGCTTAGGTCCGTGCGAAGTATTTCCTCCTAGGGAGAGATTTAGTTAAAAATAAGAATAATAATAATTATTATAATTTAAACGATGACACCATTAATGAAATAGCATTGTACAAACCACTTCCAAATTGAAAAGGCAACCTATGTAGTTCAATAAAAGTGAAATAAAAGTGAACAAAATGAAACGAAATGTTTATCGTACAATCTGATTTAATTGTAAACGCTGTTTGATGTACACTGAATTAATTGAATGATCTTCAGCAAACCAAATCATAGTCCAGCGATTTGATCGGTACTGTTTGATAAGCTGAATTAATTAACAATAATTATAATCCAGATAGGGAGGTATTACGTTGCGGTTATTCATATTGGGATTCCTCAATTTGGCATTGAACTTTGTATCTATTTAAATCAGAATTTGGTAGGAATTTTATGTTTTCACAGTATATGTTTTAACAAATCAATTGGTTGCGATCGTGTTTCTAGATGACTAACTTGACTAAGGCTAAGGTTTTTGAATCATGCTGTGTAATCTAAAATTACTACCAAATTAGTAGGAAATTCTTACGAGCTACGAGAACCGGGACCCTGTTGATTTGTAGCTTCACTCATGTAATTAGTGATTTTACTTTCGTTCTTCATAAAATCGTAGCGTGATTGACGGTGATAATAGCCAACTCCGCCCTAACAATTATAAACACTTAAGTATCTCATATTTCAAGAAATAAAATTGAATAAGTAGTCCAAAAGTAGAAAGTTCAAAGGCCGAAGGTAGGTATGCGGCCATAAACTTACAATAGCTTGCATCTGCTTCCGAATTAGCGGAAATTCTTGGAAGTGTTACAACGCGGGATGTGGAACAATTAACACGTAACCTATAAGCGGATAACACGTTTCGTGCTATTTCAGTTTTATAGCTTCAAATTCGAGCGGCTTTGTTATGATTCGGCAACGTTTTTCTTGCACGCTCTTGGTCGCCAGACGGTTAACAAGAAAGTTGGTAATAAACTAGCTTGGTTGGTGCTACTAAAAGTCTTGTACATAAAAATTCGCCTGCATAAGTAATAATTTTTACGTAAGTACTCTTGTGTCACGCGACTCTCGTTTTACTATTTTAACTAAACTGGTTTTATTCGTGTACAATTTTTATTATTTACCTTTACGTTTCGGACACGCTGCGATGTCCATGGTCGGACTGAAGAGGCGGGTATCATTGTCTTATCACTGTGCGAGCTTTCCGAACTACCCAGACATTATCTTCGTTGTCACTAATCTGACACAAAACACTCGCGACATCTTGCGGCCCTTCCGATGCAGCCACCGGCTCATTTTGTACAGTTAAAAATGTAATAGTATTTAGTAGGTACGCTTTATCCACATGCTAGACTTGAGACAAAAATCCAGCAAATCGCATTACATCGCGGCACTGGGTCGACTTTTAACGCGTTTGCGTCGTGGTCTGGCACAGTAACGAATTTGCCGGATTTTTCTTGCACGTTTAAACTGGGCGTAACAATTAGTAATTAAATAGTAAAACAAATTATACATAGATAAATCACGTCTTTGTGCCTTACGTGGTAGACAGAGCCGAAGGCAATAAGACGTAAAGGCCACGTTTAGCAAGATTGATTAGATTAGATTAGATTATTTATTCATTCAATAAAAATTACATCATATTGTTCATTGTCAATTTAGAAGAATTTAGATGGAAATCGTCAAGAGTAAATTAAATTAAATTATGTTAAATAATACAAATCAATTGAATATTACAAAAATATCAAAATCAAAAACATGACATGAACAACAATAATAATAAAAGAATAAGGAACAATTAAATTAATTCTCCGCTAGGGATCGTCACTTTAGGGATTGTGAGCGTATAGTTTAGGTGGAAAGTAGAATTAAACAAATTTTCGCATTAGTAAACAGGATTGACATTAATTTAATTCGGCCATTAATTAACCATCTACTCGCAGATATATTTGTCTTTCAATGTGTACTATTCTCATGTTAAAACAGTACTGGTGCTTTTCTAACGTTTTGCAGCCTATCAACAGATTCACTATGAACACTCTCACGCAGCATCTTGTTAAGTGACGTGTGAACCAATCTGCCTGAGTAGCATATGCAAATACGTGCAGTCATTATGCAGTATAACGACGTATTAACGTGTATATTGTAACAACAAAGGCCATAGCTAGTGTTACCCTACTGTTTTAGCAGTAGGTTTGCTTTTTCTTTGTTCTTATCCCTGATTTTTATCTTATTTCAATTGTTTACATCAAAGCTTCTTGTTTTTATTGAAAAGGCGATTTTTTTGGAAAAAAGTAACAAAACTTAACAACCATTATGTTTTCGTTTTCATTGATTGATTCACAAAAAAATTAATAGGCATGGAACTTACTCTACTACTCAAGCAAAATGTGTTTTTTTTTATTGATACTACATAGATAAAGTCGTGCTATTTTTTATATACCTGTATGCTCTAATTTGAAATCAACAGAGATGTTCTGAAAACATGGTTAAACCCATTTAATGATTGATTACATTCTAATATATATTTTTTATAGGTATCTTAAGTATTATACAATTATGTTATGTGTGTAGGTATGTATGTGTGTATGCATGTATTATTTTATTTTATTTACTTAGCTATATACTATAATTTAGGTTAATATTGTTGTTTTTATTATTCTTGGGTTGCTCCTGTCTATTTGTTTCCGCCGCCTACTACAACTGTCTCCGACTTATTGTCTGATAGAGATCGCTATTAAGCGGTAAAACCGCCTATTGTTTTCCTTGTTCTTTGTTTCTGTATTGTTTTGTACTAATTTGTGCTGTTCAATAAAGAGTATTTGTATTGTATTGTATTGTATCACATTTAACTATTCCTGTTTTATCTCAATACGTTTCCGTTTTTGCTATTGCAGAGTGGCAACACCAGCCATAGTGCATGTGTGACGTGTCAATCAGACACGGCCAGAATTGGGTCATTGGCGGTAAGCCTCTAAATAACAGCGGGGCTAGTTCCATAAGCCTTTATGAATAAATTGTACCTGAAAGTTTGAACACAATGTAGGACATGGTAAAGTTTCACTTTTAGTTTATGCTTTAAAATCCATTAAAAGGGAAACCAACTACAATTATTTTCAACGCTTATTACGTAATAAGGTCTTAGAATTTGACATCATTACAAAAAAGTGACTGTAAAATACCGTAAGCTGCATGGCACGTCAGTGCCTCAGCCAAGTCGATGCATCGATCCAGGCATTTCTGTATATCTTTTTGGAAACCTGTCAGCACAATTTGGATCTATCGTGCCTCTTATCTGGGTTGCATAACATTTAAATAGAAAAAAATTAGGCTCGAGGACCGGCAGACAATACGTGCCACAGAGCCTGTATCACTCAGCTGATCGATGAATGAGTATTAGCAATAAAGAATGCACTTTACGCCTCATTTTCCTTTTGCTTAAAGTCACCCTAATGCCTCACAGTGGTACTATTATTCTACACTAGCAAGCAAATATAACGGATCATTTTTCATACAACCTGATATGGGAAGTGATCCAGTATTTTGCACGCTACATTCTACAGAATTATTTTGACGATGATCCGCCGCAAATGCTTTTTAATATAACCCAGCTGTGCGCAGAGTCGTATAGAGTTTCATACAAAATGCATTTCGAGTTGAAACTAGACATACAATATAGCTACAGAAATACAGAAATTTACTGCAGCTGCATTTGTTGAGCTAATTGTTGATGCTAATTTTAAGCTTAAAACGCTTTTTCTAGCTGCTAATTGAATTTTTCCACTTAGCGTCAACTAATCGCCAAACTGTACTTATTGTAGAAATAATAGAGCTACATTTTTTATTCGCTAATTCCAACTATAACTTTGAAGCGAAATAATTGCAACGTCATTAAATATTCAACTATTATTAATCTCTACGACAAATTTCAACCAAACCTTTCAAAGTGTTCTGACATGACTGTGTATCTAATAAAAATATATCCATTCAAACTTTTGCATTTACAGCAGAAATAAAATCATTTTAATTGTTAGCGGCAGGTATAATTCGATCGATATTATTATTATCAGGTATTCGGCCACGGAAGTGCTTCGGAGTTAGACTGCACGGGAAATATTTAATATCGCTCCTTGATGCTACGAGATGAGAATATCACTAACGTATTTCCACTCAAACACGTTAAATTTGGCCCCGGCTTCAGACAGGTTATCTTTATGGTGAACGGTTATTTAATTTAGCGCGGACGAACTCGCAGGTAAAAGCTTGTTAAAAAATATGTATAAACCTTTGGCAAGGCCTTCGACGTTGACTGTTCTTTTAAATTACAAACGTACCTAATTCGAAAGAAAGAATTTGCATCAATTTAAAAAGTAGTTGAAAATCAGAATCAAAACTAAAAATAAAAATAGGAACAAATTGTTACAAAATAGGCCCAACTCAGCATAATGCTGGCCTTAGATGTATTATTTAAATATTACTTAATTGTAACAAATATAGATACTAGTAGATAAAGTTTTGGAGCAAACTGTTAGAAAGCTTTAGACAAGCAAACCCTGTAGCCCAAACTTAAATGCTTAATGAAAAGCCATAAATTTTATTGAGAAAATTAAGTTCATCCTTTCACACAAAAAGGCAAACGTTTACAGTACCTAATCCTTTGATTTACGTTCGTAGTATTCATAGCGACTAATTTCCAACGAGGTTGGGATAATAGAAACGGAGATCGGCAAAGCTTATCTTTCGCATAAGAGATATCAGTGAAAATGATGAGAGAGCTCATTTGTGAGGGCCGCCGGCAATAATGAGAAAAAACAGTAGCTGAGCCGAGTGGCGTATTTCATTCCTAATTCCTTTATCGTGCTTTGGATGAATTAGGCTTATTCGGTATTTGCTTTAATTCCTTCCGTCTAACAATAATACGAGTTTATTTTCTTTGAATATATGAGGATTTTAGTATGGAAGAAGACATCGCCAATTATCGTTTTAGTTGATTTCTTATTTATTATCCAGCGGAAGTCGTGCAAGTTTCCGGGTTTGTTTTTTAAATATTACTTCAAAATGAAATTTTACGTATATGTATGTATGTTTGTCCGGGTGGAATCTTGCCACTCGATTTTAAAGCAGATAAATCTTCAACCGATTGCGCTGAAATTTTATCATACTTGAGTAAATCGGATGACATTACAATAATCTGGTAGTAAAGTTTTGGAGACCCAGCAAGGATAGTTTTCGCAAGAGGGAACTCTTCAACGGTTGGCCCGGTTCGATTGACTTGAAATTTGGTGCACAGATGTAGAACGGATGACAATGCAAGTACAGTCAGCAAAAAAAGCTTGTATTAACAATGACATTTTTGACAGAAACTTTATTGACAAAGAATTTTAGCAACAGTCTTCGGAACGACACCTACATATTACATTTTCAATAAAGGAAAAAACGTAGAATTTGCTGGCACTATTTAGGTACTACTAATTTTTATGTGGCAACTAATACTAACAACTTTTTTGAAGCTTCCGCGTCACGTCCAGCTTTTACAAGGTAAACCTCCGTTGCTAAGGATTGTCGTGTGTTTTAACGCCAGGTATAATCCCGTTCCCACCCAGCTTTGTTTTAACAGGAACTTTTACTCCGTGTTTATATTTCATGTCGCCGACAGGGGGTTCATAAAATTCACAAATGTTTTCGTGCACACTGCTAAATATAAAATGTCGACGTGGATAAAAGGGAAACCGGGTAAGGCTCCCTCCAAATAATAATCTCAAGAATACCTCACGCAACCGCTAAATTTAAGTAATGTTCGAATGCGGGGAAGCCTGGAATCCCTGACTAAAGGTTGCTCAGCTTGGCCGGAATTCGAATATTTCGATAACTTCGCCCATTATAATAGGCTAATAACGAAATGATCGTAGCTATACTTAGTTGCTGTTATGGACTTTGGCATATAATCCAGAAGTGCGTCTAAGACAATATTTTCTGTGGCACCTATTGATTGCGATTACCTTTCACGAGTTCGCGATTTCTCTGCGTATTTTTTTAATATGATGCATAGAAAATAAGTCTAATGTATTGTCTTTAGTTAACTGTGAATCTTAACTGAATATGAATGTTAACTGCGTGTGAGCCTCGCGAAATCCTTAAACCGAAGCATGCTTGATCGTGTACCAGTTACAAAACAATCTGATCTGTTACGAAATATATATCTACAAAGCTAATTTTCGTGTTCAATGTATGAATTTCGGCAATCTCCAGGAAATTATTCGGCCTAAGATCGTAATTATACCTATTACAACCAATGCAAGGAGAACAAAACGACGGCAGGGCAGGAAACGGGTCGATACAGCAACAGGTGCTCCGAGGCGGTTGCGATACGTCCAAATACAGGGTGTTAGCAACCCTAATCTTATCTGATGTGGTAATAGGCAGGATTATACGGTTGATATAAAAGAAATTATAAAACTTTTGGAAATGTCAAATATCACAGGGCTCTATTCGAAATGTAGTAGTTCGTAGAGCTGATACCATTGGGTCCGTGCTGTCGCCTGCAGGCTCAGACCAAATAAAAGGTAATGATAGAGTTCAGTGAACGACAAAGTGAGGCTGGCATAAACTACGCTTTGACATTTGTGCACACGTCCTTGAGCCACCCACTTAGGCTTTAGTGGTTTTCACTGTGCACACAAACCCCATCCTTACTTTTTATGCTATAATAAGCTGTGAATAGGAAGAAATCGATCATTGTAAATTTCCTTGGAGAAGGCTTTAGAAGTGTACCGGCTGATAATGACGATGCTTAAATCTGGCGTCATTTAGTGAAGATACTTATAAAAGAACTTGTTACTCCTCCCTCGCCAAACTTAAGAGTCTTAATATGATTCCCTTCTTAGCGTCAAGAGTGCAGCCTTTACTGATCCGGACAAGGACGTAGGTACAAAATAGTAACTATTTATCGCGATCATTGCCGCAATCTTAATAATAATTGTTTTTCCAATCAAAACTACTTTCATTACCAGTCCAAAAAAGGATTCCTAACATTCCTGTTTATTCATCTTCATCGTTTTACCTGATTTCAGAATGTTATGAATGAATACAGTATTATGCAATTTGCTGCATCTGTTTGACGTTTTTAGTGGATTTTAGTTTACAGCGTTGTGGAGTTGTACCAAGCCAACAATCAAGCTAACCTAGCCAACCAAAGCCGCACTCGCAGGGTCGTCATGTGGTGTTGAGCAGTTAATGTGACATCATGCCCGGTTAAAGAGTGCTTCATTACTCCTGACTGAAGCTAGGGATGCATGCATGTATATACGAGTATAGAGATGGAGCGTAAGTGTGTGTGTATCATCAAGGTTTTAGAAATATTTACATTCCTACGGTACGTTCGGAATACGAAGATATCTTATCAGTAGCATTAACTGTTCACTGTTAAACAAAGAAACCATGAACGTATTGTTGATTCAGCAGCAATCGGTTACACAGATAACATCGAAAATACCTAGTCTAATGGAAAATTATGCGATCCGGGGACATCTATTGTACGTACTAACACGTCAAAAAAGGACTAAATCGATGATAATAACGCCATTTTATTTGACACGCATACCTACACGAGAGCAAGGGCGGATGGATAGCATAATCGAAGGTAAAATTAGTTTTATGAACGATTTTACATTCTGCTTTTCACTTCAATGGTGAGAACATTCAACAGCACCTCATAGATATTCAGCAAAATCCTATAATTTTGGCCGCCAATCTAATGGTTCACGCGAGATAAGCCACATGTAATAGTTACTTTTGTATACTTACAACAAAATTTATCCTTACCATAGACTTTCATAATTTCCTAAAAGCATTGAGGACAAAGTGCCAGTTCAAAGCTAGTCACTTGTTTTCACGGTTCACACAAATTATACCTTCCAGTCACGCGAACATGTACGTACGAATTACTACGTGATATAAATTATATAACATTTCCTTAACGCTCCTATTTTCCGATAGCGTTTATTTAATGGCTGTATTAATATTTCATTCAATTATTACTGCGGTCCCGAAGAAAGATGGTTATATGGTTAGCGTAACGTACGTTTTGTAATGTTCCCATAATAAAACTCTGTGATCTCGCAAGTTTTATTTAGAAGTGAGCAGATAAAAATATGATGAATACGTAAACAAACAATTTGAAATAGAAATCGGTGAATGGGATTACAAAAACAAACGAACTTTCGCTGCGTGGAATATTTGGAAAGAATCAGTCGTTTTAGGCATGTCTAAGTTTTTGTAGTAGGACAGTTAAAAGTTTAAGAATCAAAAAATCAGAATGTCCTGATACCATTATTTCTAGGGTCTTCACAATCGCCACGAGTCATCTTTTATAATAAAGGCAGCCCTCTCATTTGTCCGAAAAAAATATGTCAAAGTTTTAATGATTGCGGAAAGATCTCTCTTGAGATTTCAAGACTCATTGAAAACGCCAACCTCTTTACTTTTTTTTGAAATAACACGAAAATCTTTTTACACAAAAGACTTGGCCGTGTCTTCATAACTTTGTAAGCAAATTCTTTTTCGTGAGAACATTTTTCTTTTCGTTCGATATCATATTAAGGACTGGGTGGTGCCAATATGAACTTAGGATAGGGGTGGGGTTTACAAACTTTACATTGATGACTGATTGTTAATCATACGGAACAATTGACACGAAAAATTTCTGGCTCCTTTTTCACCTAATTAACATGACCAAACGTCTTGTGCTGGAAAATATAAAATTGAATTTAGTAGTATCAAAATGTACGAAACTTGTGATGCTTTGGCGACAAAAAGAGTTTTTTTCCAAGACGGCTTAGGTATATATACACAGGACTAAAAATCTATTATTCCACCAAATAAAAAGTAAAAATATCTACTCTTCCATACCTATCCTTGAAAAGTGCTTCTCTTTAATACATTTTACATTCCATTTCGAAGTAAGTAATCCTCCTTACCTATGCCGCCATTTTGCCATCTTATAGGATTATGGGAATAAAGTCGTCTCACTGGACCGGAATCCACCTGAATTAGAGCTAGATTAGATTTTGAGGCGAAAACTTTCGTCATGCATAAAAAATGAGTTAAGTTTGGGTGAAATATTTCAGGTTCTAAGTTAGCTTAGTTTGTCCATGCACACCAGCTGTTCTCTGATTGTTTTGCAATTTTTTCGTTCTGCTTAATCTTCTTGTTACAAAACACTTAAGCGCTCTTCTTCTCTTCTTCTTAGCCTGTCTCAACCAGGTTACTGTAGGCCTTCTTCAGATTTTTCCACTTGTCTCTGTCCTGCGCCACGTGGACCCAGTTCGTCACTGGGATTGCCTTGACGTAATTCTTTTCCCTCATTAGTGGTCTTCTTCTAGGCCTCTTTTCACCCCCAAAGTCTCCACTCCGGTACCACTTTGTCCCAAGAGTCATATTTCCGGGCTATGTGTCCTGCCCACTGCCACTTAAGACTTGCCACTTCTTTAAGGCTATCTGCGACCTTACTCTGTGCTCTCTTTGCCAAGCTTAAATCAACGAATATTTGCATAAACTAAAATCAAGGGTACGTATTAAAATACATAAAGTTTAAAATGTATAATGGGTTAAAATACATAATGGTTTATGTATGTATGTATGTAAAACTCTTTATTGCACATAAAATTAAAAAATACAGAAGTACACAGAAAATAGTACAAAGGCGAACTTATCTCTACGAAGGGATCTCTTACAGCTAACCTGACCTGGTTCATAATAATTATATAATGCAATTTTCTCAGAAAGTTTCAAATTAACAGGATTGTTATAAAACAAACCTAACCTAAACCAATCTATAGATTACGATATCAAAAAAGTTCATTTAGCTAATAGTTTTACAGAAAATTGCGTTATATATTTTGAACCATTATGTATTTTAACCCATTATACATTTTAAACTTTATGTATTCTGATCCGCTCCCTAAAATCAATTATACATAATTACACAAACGGATAACTCACGTATAAAAGACGAGTGATACTCGACATGTTTCGGACTATTTCGTAGCGAAACGAACACTGCCCGCCAGCGCTTTGCTTGCGCGGCAACTCGACGCAACTGACGGCGGCGCACAACTACCCTCGTTTTCATACTCATTTTTAGCATCACTCGACTTTTATGCGTGTTATCCGTATATTGTAATTTCATCGGGTCTCACGGTAGTTTCATGTTAAAATCAATTAACTTGCTACGAAGAAGACCACATACAGACTCCTGTCACGGAGCAGCAATGGGCATGTGTCCATGAACTGACACCAATCATTATCTTGAAACTCACGCTCACGACCACGCATGCCACACTGCACGAGCGCATATTAGCTATGTTATTGGTTCTGATTCGTGGACATATTCTTTTCACATGGGATACAGCGGTAGACACGCATCACCTTTACTCATAATTTCACATCTCTACTTACCATCAAATAATTACCGTTTAATTATCACCACGCTAATGTTCTTTTAATAACCCAACCACGACATCAACGTCCTTTTGTTGACACGGCCATAAAACACCACATTGTTGTTATAATGCCGGGCCACAACCTATACTTACCGGTTTATGGGGCACGGTGGAACGCCCGTGACTCAGTAGTTTAGAACACGCGATCTTACAATAATCTCTATTACGGATTAAAGAGGAGATTTATTATAGTTTAAGCCTATCGATGGTATATCTATGTATTAATAAATAGGCGATCGAAACTTTGATCAACATGCGATGAAGTCTTCAGTGATGGAAGAATGTGGTTAACCAGCACAGATTTTGACGAAATTTGCCATATAACGGTTTCGAAAACGATCTAGCTAGGTTTTATCTCTGAGAAAAAAATATTTCTTGAATGTTTGCAAACGTTGGACTTTCATCAGTCGCCCAAGTATTAGTCGGTTCCCTGACATACTTATGTCGACAGGGATGAGGATACTTATCTTAGGGAACCGAATGTGCTTATGTTTAAACAAGTGGAAACTTTCTCGTTAGACGATCTTACTTTGTCTTCCCGTAAGGTTTCAGTTCAGTTTTAACTTTGGGATTCTGTAGGGCATTTTGTAAATTAGTTTTGTCTCGACAGGCGTTCCTGGATTTCGGCTGAAACACGACACGGCCGGAGATTGCTTTAATTAAACCATAACAATTTTACTGATTCAAATAATACTAAACAATAATAATACTAGAAATGAAATAAAATAATTCCATTTTATAATCCAAAAAAACAAATTAGCAGAGATTCCTTTTTTGTAATTTTGTTGTTTTGATTTGTCTCCGCCTACTACAAAGGTACCTAATTTTATTTATATTGGAACGAAATTCTGTAGACTCTTACCTATTTCAGGTATTGTTTTTCTTTATTCCAGCTAAATGTCTTTAAATCGGGTTTTTTCTTTTTAAAACTGTGAAAACAAATGCTAATTAACAACATGGCATGTCTAATCCAAAGGCCCCTTTATTATTTACATGTTTTAATCCATAAAAGTAATCACGAATAAAATAGTTACTACAGGCAAAAAAATCTATAAAACTGACTTCCCACTGAAAACCTTAGACACCCCAACTGATTTCTATTATTTTCTAAGTATATTAATCTAGTGTTAATTTTTTTAAATCTGTTTATAATGGCGAAAGATATTATTGTTAAGTGTTGCATTTATAACAATACATGTAGATTGAGCACAATAAGAAACGAAAAATACATGTCAGTAGGTTTAAAAAGTTTTAGTATGCAGTGGTAATTTCAAACGGGCATATATTTTAAACAACTGATAATATACACACCAATTAACGTAAAAATATTGTAACAGCAACATTAGTTGAATTTTTTTTTTGTATTTTTTTTTTCATGCGTTGATTAAATTGACGTACCTAGTACCTACTAACGTAAACATCATGACACTTATCAAATGAAATTGTTACCTGTTACATTGCTCATAAGACAAACTTAAAAAAAAATATTAGGTACGTTTCAATAATAAAAACTACTAACAACATATCATTCTCACATGATTTGTATATCGTTAACTACATTTGCATAAAATAAATGCCTACATGAAATTTATACACTGTGTAAGTAGAAAACTACTTACCTAAAACTGAAACGTTTATAAAAAAATCAAACTCTGGTAATCGTGTAGAAAATTACGAAAAGCTACAAATCAGTCACAGTAAAACGTGTGGTTTGTTTATACCTATCTAGCGAACACAAATGTCAAAGTGATCAATATAAAGACAAAGCAATGATCGGTTAACATAAACTTAACAAGCGTTTATGAGTGAGTGGGTAAAATGTGTGCATGTTCCCAATGGAATATCCGTCTAAGGATTAGTATACGGGTCCATTTTCAACAAGAGTGAGCAGAGCATTGCGAGTCCTTTGCCCGCGGAAGTGTACTGTTTGATGTATCACAAGGCCTGGTGATGCGAGAAAACCTAAGAGAGAATACATTTTTAATATATTTTTTTAATTAATAATAATAATAATAATAATAATATAGCCTTTTTATTCCGAATTCGCTACAATTTCATTTCTTTTTGTTGTTGTTGATGTTGTTTTTTTTTTATTATTATTAAATTGTCGCGTAATTCGGCGTGCGTCATGGCATAGGCCTCCTCCGTGTATTGGAGGGTTTGGGCTATAGTTCCCACGCGCGCCCAGTGCGGATTGGGAACTTAACACACACCATTGAATTTCTTCGCAGATGTGTGCAAGGTTTCCTAACGATGTTTTCTCTCATGGCTAATTTTAAATGTAATTTTCGCACATAAATTCCGAAAAACTCAGAGGTGCGCGCCCGGGATTTGAACCCACGACGCTCTGCTTGAGAGGCCACAGGTCAAACCACTGAGCTACCACGGCTTTTTTTTTTTAATTAATAACAGTTAGTAATTAAAATTTTATAAATTCCTCCAAGCAATTCATTAATACGCCAAAAATGCTTTGCATCATTTTGAAAAAGGGCTAATACTGCTTGATCACCGCCGCAAGAAAACTAGCTTTCGAATGAAAAAAACCGCATCGGAATCGGACTATCCGTTTGAGACATTGAAGTGCAGAAATTAGCTTAAGACGGTTTTAAGTACTTCAGCAATTAACATAATTTGGATTGTACTAATAAGTACTATCAAATGAATCAAGAATTTTTATTTCTTGATTTTTTTATGTTTACTTTTACGGTTTTACCGTTAGAAATTACTTTTCGGATTTTCCTATGTGTTCTAATTTTCAGTGACATTAAGAAATGTACTAATAAGTGTCAAACCATCTTCATTAGGTGTTTGTACTTGTAATATCACCCGTCACTTTTGCATTTAATTATAGGTACGTGTTTTTTTAATTAAAGTTAACAGCGACATATTTTTTGATAGAATCAAAACAAAAAACACATTACTTACATAAATTTTACGTCTTATCAAGTATAAATTTATGTACATACTAGCTGTTGCCCGCGACTTCGTCTGCAAAGAATTTATTTATCGCTATCCCGCGGGAACTATGCAATTTTCCGGGACAAAAAGTAGCCTATGTTTTAATCTAGGTACCAGTTATCTTCGTTCCAAAGTTGATCTAAATCCGTCAAATCATTTCAGCGTGAAGAAGGAACTAACATACACTCTCACTCCACTTCCTCACTTACATCGTCACAAACTTTCACATTTAAAACATTAGTAGGATTATTTTATCTTTTTACAACTTCACAATCTCTTGTTTTTTTTTTTATATATGAATAGGCAAACGAGTAAGTGGGTCACCTGATGGTAAGTGATCACCACTGCCCATAGACACCCGCAACCTTGGAGGGATTGCAGATGCGTTGCCAACCTAGAGGACTAGATGAAATGCCTCTTGTGCCCGTAATTTCCCCGGCTCTCATTTTGTACTTTCAAAGAACTAAGGAATGAAAAGTTAAACATAAAAACTGAGTTTCGCTTAAACAGTGTACAATATGATATTTCATAAATTTGCGGATCTGCGAAGGCAAATATTTGAGATGGAAATTAATAAGCTACGACTGCAGACAAAGACTCTTAGAATGTAGATTTGCTTTTAACAATTCTAACAATTTTAAATTAATTAAATGCGTTTTCACGTGAAACTGTAGATCCATTCTTTTGGTCTTCGCTTTCCCGGTCAACATCCGCTACGCTCAGATTTATTATCTCCTTCCCTTTCCTTCGGATGTGAACTAATGTAAAAGTGTTGCCCTAAAAATCCTTTTAACCCATCACAAAAACAAAATGGCCGGATATTTCTTAGTAAAACACACAACATTTTAGTATAAGCATCAAAAGCTTTAAACAAATATAGACTAAGCTAGGATTTCCATCGAGCCCAATTTACCTACTTTGTTAGTCGGAATCCGAACTCCGATTCTGTTAATTCCAAGCCCTGCTGGCGAAATATAGAGGTATATCAGGCACCTCGAATTATCGCTATTTCAATTAAAATGAACATCCAATACAAATTAAGGGCCACGCTTATTAGGCACCCACATTTGCTTCGGTCCCGAAGTGTACATTCGCAAATCGTCCCCTCGGGAAGGATAATGACAGGTGTGCCTAGGCCTACCGTCGGCGAAGTTAAGCATCCTCACCCTTGTAGATAGAAGCGCGAAGGTGGAAAATGTTGTCGCTGGGTGTACATACGAAGGCATGTATAATACACGTATTTAGAAACAACGGTCCTTAACCTGGTTTGCGCGGGTGACTACCCATAACGCGCTTACGGGTAGATATGCGGTCACTTCAAATTGTGTGCCAACGCCGGCCAGGATTACCGGGCTGGTGGATAATGTACAGGCCACACGCGTGAATATTGAATGGGTAAGGAGAGGGTGGTATTGGGTGGGTAGGATGCTGGTCTGGGAGCAAAGAAAAAACATAGAATATACCAGTTGCTTCTCTACCCGTTAGAAAAGCCCATCGAGGGAATGGACGAAAATCATAGGAATCATGTTATAGGCGATGAGAATAGCAACCCATCACTATTTTGATTCCATTTTCCACCTATACGCCCACAATCTTGCTAAGTGTGGCCTGTAGGTAACTGTTACCGTAGGGTCTGTCGACCCCGTAAGGGATAAAGACGTGTTTTATGTATGTATGTATGTAAGGAGAAATGTTGGGTTCTGTGTAAGTTCTTATAGTTTGAAGATATTTATTGGAAAAATAAGTGTTTTAAAACAGTGCAGGCACAATTACAAGTTTAATTTTTATAACTGAACATTTTTTCAACCTTCATTAAGTCTTAACTATGTATGTATTATGTCTCTGTAACTGTAATTATGACATTAAAAAGAAACGAAACAAAAAAATATTCTAATATTATTGCAAAAATATACTTAACTTAGAAAACATTAATCAATTTAGTCCTCATTAGGCACGGTGTCCCTAAGACTTTTTATCTATACCTACTAGGTACATTATGCCGCGTAAGAGCGTATGGTACTAATTTTTGAAACTTTGACTAGACATTATTACCTACACTTGATACTAAAAGATGAACTAAAAGGCGAAAGGTGAATGGCCTATTGTTACCTTGTAATATTCTGTATACCTTTTTCTGTTTTGGTTGTTACATGTGGTGTTCAATAAAGAGTTATTGTATTGTATTGTATTGTATTGTAAACTTATAAGTATAACTAGCTTCTGCCCTCGACTTCATCTGTGTATATACATCTAAACCTTCCTCTTGAATTACTATCTATTTAAAAAAATCATAACAAAATCCGTTGCGTAGTTTTAAAGATGTAAGCATACACACAGACAGACAGGCAGACAGACAGGCAGGAAAGCGACTTTGTTTTATACTATGTAGTTAAGTGGGGTAGGAGTACAAAACGACATGAATAATATTCAATCTCGTAATGTACCGTATGAACTGAGCGCTGAACACGCGATACCGAGACGCAGGTGCGTCTGACGCCGTCACGCGTCACGCGTCACGCCCCCCGTGTCCCCTGAATTATTCCAACTAGTGCTGCAAAGACTACGCTGTTTTATTCGAATATGTTTAAATTTCGTAAATTTATTTATTGATGATTACATAAGGTGGGGTAGGAGTACAAAGCGACATGAATAATATTCAATCTCGTAACGTAGCGTATGAACTGAGCGCTGAACACGCGATATCGAGACGCAGGTGCGTCTGACGCCGTCACGCGTCACGCCCCCCGTGTCCCCTGAATTATTCCAGCTAGTGTTGCAGCGACTGCCCTGTTATATTCGAATAAGTTTCGCCCCAGTGCCGCGCGGGCGAAGACTCATTTAAGCGGTCTTTCTATAACTTTTGCATGTATGACGAAGCAAATTTTCTACAAATCAAATCATTAAAACCTATTTCATTTACACATAAATTGTCGTGACGTCACGGGCGACTTTTAGCGTGTCGCGAAGCTTCAGGTTGGTAAAGGTTGCGTATCGAAAAATGTATACGCGAGTTGCAATGTATGTATGTATGTATAACTTTTTATTGTACAAAAAACACATTAATTTTACGAGTAACGAAATAAACAGATGTGCATAGACGAACTTATCCCTTAAAGGGATTCCAGTTAACTTTCAGTGCAGATATTTTTGTCTGGGTGGAATCTTGCTACTCATTTTGATTGATCCGAAATTATGCGTAGGTACTTGAGAAAGTCGGATGACAATACAATAATCTGGGAGTGGAGTTCTGGTGGCCCAGCCAGGATCATCTCCGCACGACAAAACTGTTCAACGGTTGGTCTGATTTACTTGAAATTTAGTACACATAATGTAGGACGGATGACAATTCAAGTACAGTCAGCAAAAAAAAGCTTGTTTTAATTTTTTTTTTTTTAACTGAAACTCAATTATTTAAAAGTAAAATGCACGACTGGAAATGGTTAAATGTAGGAATTTTCATGCTTAAGCCAGATTTAGTGACTAAGTCGACATTATTTTTTTCCCTAATGGCTATAGTTACAAATAACGCTACTACAATAAATATACAGCTAGACATTGTTCCCGTCACTAATTCCAGCGTTGAATAATGAATATTTCTACAGATAATCGCGCTGGTAACGATTCAACAGAATTATGGATGTATTCTACGTGCGTGAGCCGCGATAAACAAATGGGATAACTGCGGTGCATTATTGATGGCGAACCCTGTGAAAACAATCACACTAATACGATACATACATAAGTACATAAATAACGTCTTTATCCTTTACGGGGTAGACAAAGCCTAAGGTAACAAGATAGGATAAGATAAGATAAGATAAGATAAGATAAGATAGGATAAGATAAGATAAGATAAGATAAGATAATATAAGATAAGATAAGATAAGATAAGATAAGATAAGATAAGATAAGATAAGATAATACTTTATTTGCTTAAACATGGTAGGTACATACAGGTAATAACAGGTATTTAGTTCACATGTTTAGGCAACAGTGGCATGCAAAAATTATTTAATAAAGTTAGGTATGTCGAAATTTATTTAATATGAGTTACGTCAAAAATTTATTAATACAATGAAACTAAAAAATATTAATAAACGTTAAGAAATTGATATAATTATACATAATCAATTCGGCATGTCAAGAATTACAGGTCACGTTTAGCATGATTGTGGTGATACTGGTGGAAAGAGGAATATAGTGATAGGTTGCTAATCGAATCGCTTAAAACCTGATTTCTACGATTTTCGCCTATTCCCTCGATGGGCTTTTATCATCCTGCGCGGGAAGAGAAGCAACTGGTGCATGCTATGTTTTTTCTTTACTCAAAGACCAGCATGGAAGGGCTAATACGATCATACTAAAGTAAGTAAGTAAGTTGATGACTATGATGAAGATTGTGATTACGATTATTATTATGATGATTATAATCATACAATTTTATTTTTTACAAAACAATATCGATACGCCCTTAATCATGCTAAACGTGGCCTTAAGGTTTTGTTACCTTAGGCTCTGTCTACCCCGTAAGGGAGAAAGACGTGATATATTTTATGTATACGTACGCAATATCGATATTTAATAATAACAATATATAAATGTATTACAAGATAAATTAATTGAATACATAAAATAGGTAATTAATCATACTAATATATAAAATATGTAGCTCCTGAAGTTATGGTCAAACAGAGAAAAGATACGCTTCGAGTGTTATATTTCAAAGAGCGTCACACTATGAACATGTGCTAGTAATAAAAACACGTACCGCGTGCGACAATTACGACCATCTTAAGTATATCGTATGGCTTATAAATCTCCTCGCTGAATAGTCTACCTACAAGGAGGTGTAATGGACACTCCGAGTAAAGGTTTTGGTTATACGCGCCTTTGTTAAACCAGCTGCGGTGAGAGGCAATAATCTTCTGAAATATTGGTGCTTCATTTTGATTTATACCACTTGTATTTTACCTTTGATATAAAATTAAAAAAGTTCACTCGCCTTCTGAATGGTTTTTTGACAAAGCTTTTTTTTAATCGTCCCGTTTTCCTCTATGGAGATTTCACACTGAATATTTTACGTTTCCTGTCGATTTTGTACACAAATTCAATGAATCTGAATTCTATTTGGGAATAGAATTGTAAATATGTTCGAGAGCGGCACAATCAGTGCGTGCAGCTGGCGCCCCGCATATGATTTACATGAAGGGGCCTGATTCTTAGCTCTCCGTATTGTTGAATTGGAAAAGGAGACCGGAACGACATCTGCCGACGTCTGTCCTTTTTTTTAGGTTAACAGGCAATTCAATATGTTTGTGCATTGTGACATTTACCAAGCCTTATTCAGATGAATTAATTATTTTCGCATAGAGCTGCGTTTTCTTTGAATTTGTTTCGTTTGTAAATTGGAGTCGTGAAAAAAGTATTTGGTCAGGAAACGGAAATTAATTTCTTTTGACTTTATGATGTTACTTCTACTAAATAATAAACGATGTTTTAAGTAGTCTACTCAAAACTATAAGTTCTTATTAAAATAATTTTACATACTTCGGTGTACGCATTATATGTATAGTTAAATATACAATATTTCTTTACCTAAACCAGGACCTCTGGCGGAGTGCGTACGAAACCGAGCCTGAGATCCTGATGTGGAATAGCTGCCTTACGCTGCATTATTCTTGAAACTTGACAAGAATATATCAAAAATCGAATGAAACTTTAGGTTCCATTAAGTCGAACTCAACTTCCGTATATAAAGCGGTTTCAAATGAGGCGATCCTTCATACTTTGACGGGAAACTAATGCATCATACCAGAGTTACGTTATTTGGGAACATAAACAGGCTTCTTACCCGTGATTTATTTGTAAATGATGATAATCTGAAAGCTGCCGGCACAAGGCTTGCTAAATTACGGCACAAACCTTTATTTAATCGCGAAATAAAATGGTTGATACAAAACATTATTAGTAATAACCCTGTCAACAATTTTGTATACATACTCGTGATTTATGTTTATTAATTTAGTGCGTTGACATGTCACAATCTATCACATGTAATAATGGAGTTATTTAAATATGGAGTAATTTGACTGTATTCTTGCTAAATCTTTGATATTTGGCGATAAGAAAAATATATTAACAGAGGTTAGGAAAACATGATTACAATAAAACATCACGAAGTATTTTACTATGGACAAACAGAAAACTAACGAATTAGAGATAAAGGTAATCAAGAACGTAGGTACTTCCAAATAAGTTAAATTAAAAAATATTTCAGGATATCGTTTTCTTAACCGACTTCGACGACGTCATGAATGTATTAAATTCAAAGGTCTCATGATAGGATCTTTAGTATAATTGAGTCGTTTACTTCTAAAGGTCTATTTTGAGGAATATCTTTGCTACTTGGTATTCAATTCGTTACAAAAACAGACCCCAAGCGGGCATTTCGTTCCCAATAAAGAGGGAAATAGATCTTTATTATACAAGTTATTCTGCCCTTGCACGCAATACATACAAAAGACGTACCTAACTTAGACTGGTTCACTATTTTCTTATGATTTGACATTTTCTTATTCATGTAAAGCCAATATTTTTGTCAGTAGACAGTTAATTTGATCTGTGTTTAATGTTATTTGGAATGGTGTCAAGCATAATAATAAAAAATTGCGGCTCTAGGTAAACTAAGATAATAAAAAAATGTCAACTCGAATTGTTTAAACATGTTTAAAATTAAATTAAGGAAAAATGTATACCTGAAACCCTGCTTAGCTGTTGTTCTATTCTATATATGATCACATGAATATAATTTCGTTTAGGTACTCTTAGTAGAATATTCACAATAACGAACGTGGCGACTGTGCTGTTGTCGTTCTAAAAATGTTGTTGTTGTTGTTGGTAAGAATGTTGTTGTTGTTCTCAGAATGAGGTGCGCGGACGGCGACGGGTGAGCGCGGCGTGATGAGCGCGCCCGAGCCGGCCGTGCTGCAGGCGCTGCAGGGCCGCACCCAGAACTGCGCCAAGTGGCCCGGCCCGCGCGCCTGCAAGATATATGTCGCATCCGTGTACAATGGTGGGTAGACAACAAGCGAGAGAGAAAGAGAATTCATTTATTGCTTATTAGCATACATCGCACTCAAGGAGGCACTCAGGCACGTCAGTTGGTAAGAGCTTCGAAAAATACCAGTTAATAATCAAATTGTCGACTTGTCGCCTGTCGGCTATCACTGTCAAATGGTCAATCCGAGATGTTTGTTACTATTTCACGCAAAAACTACTCAATGAATTTCAATGAAACTTTACAGTAATATCGTATGTACATCAGCATATATCGCTCACTCAGTTACTAAGATTTATAATTTTAGAGTTGCCAGAAGAAGGTAATACACTGAGTATTTTATACCCGGTATTTTTTAATTTATATTTTTTGTAGCTCTTATCAACTGACGCGCCCGCATTCTGTCTCCTTCAGTGCGATGTACTTATGCCTATTAGCATCTATATCTTTTGATTCCCGTAGGATTGCGTCAGCTAACTTATGTCTAAGAGATCTACGTAAGCTGAAGGTGTTGTCACAAATGATGAGTTAAAGATGTTAAGCATGTTACCTTTACTCTTGTACTTACGGGAACTAAATATTCTATCCATTTCTATCCTGGCTCTCACTTCACGAGTGACTAGTTCGAAGCCCCCCACAAGATGGACTGATGACCTGGTGATCACGCGGGAGCCCACTGCATGAGAGCCGGGCAGCAGAAGGGTAGCTTACCACTTTGTGTGCGCTGCCTACTCTGGCCCGCCTTAGACCTTTACAACTTGTTTTCGTCACTCGATTTAGCTATCCTGCTTATTACCCAGTGGCAGGGTGACTCGCATCACAGTCAACCACGCATTTTCGATTCTTATATTAATCGCATGCCTTAGTTGGGAGTGTGGAATAGAGTTTTAAAAGTAGCCTATTGTAAAACTCCACTGAGCTGACAGGACAGAAATGACTAGAACTATAATAAAATGATGTTGTCTTAATTAAATGAACTTTAAAGTTGTTTTGTTTTTGCAGACTTCCGCGAGGAGAGGCGTCAGATTCTCGAGATGGTGGGGCCGGAACTGCAGGCCACGTACGACGATCGACATATTGAGGTAATAATACAAATCAAACAACATTTTAACTGAAGCACAACATAGTTGTGTCGCTCATAAGCCCAGCAACAATGTTAGAAAATTGAAATCTGCAAAAAGAGGAGGCATAGAGGCAATACTTTTTACTCTGGTATTTACGGGAACTAATCCGGCCATCTCTCTCTCAGCTCTCTCACTCCACACGTAACTGGTTACAAATCTTGCTGACTGTAGGTACTTATTTTATACGTATCTATGCGTTTTGTTACTATACTCTACAACGCAATGGCCGCGTGGGAGCTTCTGTTTGAAAAAAGTTAGCCACGAAAACAGCCTCTATGTATATCGTATAACTTGTACAAGACTCCTCCATATTTTAGCAGCAAGTTCCCGACTCCTATTCAACTATAGCCTTTATTTAGGCATCAGCGGATCCCGAACAAGTTGGAAACTCCGCCGGGTTACCTACACAAATAACTTTGGTCTGCGGGTGTCTTCTGTTAACTTATTTGACACAAGTGGCCGTTCTGAGCAGGGATTGTCGAATATTACGCCGACCTACATTTGCGCACGCCGTCAAAATGTACAGTTGCTTAACTACCTACATGTTGTAGTTAAGTGCCGTTTACGAATGGGTAGTTAGGTTTAGTTTGTGCCTTAGGTTCTTAAAGAGGGCGTGCGAGTAACTCTGTTGTTGAAATTAGCCCTGGAATGGAAATTGCTTCTCATTAGGCAACGCGCAAGCAAAAAAATTACGTCGAAAAAGAATTGTAGCTGTAAGTTTTTTTTTAAAGTTTCTCTAAGTATTCGAGCTACCGATCTTATGTTCCCATGTAATTTGAAGCGAAACATGACTTTCTTTAATTTGCGCATTCCAAACAAAGTTTGCAAGTTTTTGTGTTTAACATTATTATTTCATCTTAGCCTTCTTAACTCGGCTCCCTTCTAACCATAATATTCGATCTAATGCGCGAAAGCCTTGAAATCATCATCAGTTTTAATTTTACTTTACTTATCTGCATCTGTGGCTCACATGCTTTCAACAAAGAGAAATACTTGTTGTTTGTCTTATCATTCAGTAGATATATCTCTGAATTTATTCAGCAGCCAGTAGACATCTCCAGAACGTTCTATGTGGTCCCAAATATCAGTTCGCATGTCAATCATCAGGCATGAGAACTGTCCAAAATGCCCGCATCGCGTGCGCGACCCGATTGCAATTCCGGAAGGTACCTGGAAATTCCGCTTCGTCTGAGCGTGTAATAGAAACGGTCACGGGATCAACCGTTGGCGAAAATAGCCCGTCTGAAAGAAACGGCCGTTTTAAAGTTTATCGCCATTGTTTTGATAGACTCAACTGTCCAGAGTTAAGACTCAATTCGATTGCACTTTAGTATTATCGTTGCCAAATTAAAATTCTTTCAGTTGTTTTTTCGCGTTGCAGCTGGCGAAGACAGTGACGAATAGATCGAATTAGATCCTCCTCGTATTTTGAAGTCGGTAGAAAATGTTTAGCCACTAGAACACGCTACTTCATGCCGGGTACGATGCTATAAACAGCAGGATGATATCAGGCCCTAAAAAGTTTTATATGAAGATGAAGAATGTACGTACCTTTACATAAGTTTAAGTGTAAGTAGGTATATACATCCAAAATTTTATTGGGTTCAGTCTAGCTAGGGTATTGGTATTTTATTTTACCTTTTATTTTAACTCACTTCAAGGGGTGAGATTGGTCTGGAACCACTTGTTGAAGATACACTTAAAAAGTAATTGCCAGATTCGAATTTCAAAACACGTTGTCAAAACTACTACAGTCAAGTGTTTTTAGTTTTCTCAATATCCCTCTGAAAACTTTGTGATTCTTTAGTGTAGCCGTCAGTCATTATGAAAAACAAAGACGACATAAATTTACGATTACCAATAGTAGAAAGTAAAGCAACTGTTTAGATATTAGACAAGACCAAAGAAATGAAATTACCGTGTCACTCAACTTAATCCACGGCTTTCATCGCTTTAAAACTTTCCAAGTTAAAACGACAGTCACTGCCAGGTGATGCGGATCGATCATAAGCTGCAGAAAGTTTCAGGGCTCAGACCCAGGAAAAACTGTGTAGTTATTATTAGGTGTTAGAAAGTTGTTAAGTGTCTACAACCTTAAAATAAAATGTTTTAGTTGTATGAATCCATTTGGGGTTTGCGTGGAGCCAGCTCCTTTTCAATTAATAGTATAAAACATAGTACTTTCTTGTGCCAACAAGTAGACATTAAAATAATATTAATTATTATTTTTTCTATAGGTTTCATTACTTCATGGGAAACGCTCCTTCTTTGAATAGCTACGAGTAAGCTTCTTCTCTGAACGGGGAAGCTGCCAGCTGTTCGGTCCTTTGTGGCATTAACTAGTCTCTTTTTAATTTCCTCTCAAAGCACTAGTACCCCACAGACCAAGGCTCTCACCTCACGACACCAAATAAAATAAATAGTAGAAGCGACTGCGATTTCGAGCGCATTTCGCTTTCGAAATGGAACACAGAACTGTGACAGCGGAACATGAAACTCCGGAATTTTTAGAATATTATCCTCGTCGGAACTCAAAAGTTAATATCAAGTAATTTAAGTGCTTCAAAATCGTAACATGACGCTCTAATGAACGTGTTCGCACCGACCGACAACACGTCACCGCGTAAACGCTGTCGGCGTATTTTAGCTTCAATGTGGATGATTCAAACTGCTGCGTTGAAATAGGCTGTCCCAAACATGCTGGGGCAACACGACACTGGAAACAGAGCAGCCTAAGGCGCACCAAACCAGCCCCAGCGAACGATAGAAAAAAAAAGACAAATTGTCATTTTTACTTCCATTGTTAGTTCCAGCGTTTACTTGTAAAGCCCTCCATTTTAAGTCTTTACATAAGTCTTCCGCTACACTATGATGAAAAATGAGAAAGCAAATAAACATTTTAACGTGAGCCAATCAATTAAACACTTGATCTGAGGTCACGGCAGGCTGGATCGGTGTTTCTTAGGCTGGTTTTCCTCCGGTGTCACTGTGATTATTTGGGGCATTCGGTAGTTGAAATGCGATGGCCGTCGGGCGAATCAGGCCAAACTATCCGCTCGTAAATGGATTGACGCGGTGCAGTGAATGCGGGCCGGCAGAATTGCACTCAATAGCTCTGTTAGAATGCGTCGAATGTTATGCTAGCTCTTCACTAATGGTCGAGGTTAGCCGCGGCGAGAAGCCTGTCTTTGTGTGATGGGGAAATAATCTGATGTTTGCTGTACGATAAGGCTGTACGGTAATGATTTGATTTAGTCTGCCGAGCGCAGCGATTCCTTCATAAAAGAGTCATGTTTAGAGGATAATATAGCAGAACATACCTAATAACTGATACGTTTTCCAGGTCGAGTATCTGGACATGCACTACGGCGCGGACGGCGGCGACGAGGCCAGCCCCGCACTCCTACGCCATCATCTGCAAGAGATTCGCTGCTGCAACGAAACCTCCAAGGCTGGATACTTTCTAGTAAGCTTTACTGATACCTAAATTATCTCTCAATCTATTTGCAAGTAATAGTTTAGAAAGGTTGACGGTTAAATTATATTGTGTCTGACATATTTTAATACCCTTGATCATGATGCATGTAACTGCGTTGTAATATCGGGAACTCATCAAAAGTGGTCGCGACTCCTTAAGATTCAAATCAAAAAAAGAAGTCCAGCAATCGAGTAATTAGCAAGGTGACTGGTTTTCGTTGATCGATTTGGACTTCCACAAAATATTGCATGATTCAATGAATTACTTAAAGCTTATTCGTCCATTTAATATAAAATAATGAGCGTTGTGTACCGAAACGGCAATAGGTTATGACTCAAATTCGTTATTTCACAAAAGCCAAATAAATTCGGTTGACGACCACCGAAAAAGTCAACAAAATAAAAATAAAATGCTATTTACCTACTTTTAAGCCCGTAAAAAAGAAAGCCTGTTTTGTCGTTTGAGCTCCGTTCCGTAAAATAAGATTAATTCAAATGAGACGGACTAAGCTGAATGACTAAATTTTTCCTGCTCTCTTTTTTGGGAAAATTAAAAAATAACAAAGGGGTTTTTTCAATTGCCGTCCGAAATGAACCGTTAGATTTTAACGATTTGCAAAAGAAAAATAATTGCTGCTATAACGTTCTTTAGACCCTCGTTAAAAAATCATTTTATTAAATTTAGGTTAAGAAGAAAACTACGTTCCAAGATATTGGGCTAACGGTTTTTGAAATTATAACCAGCATAATTTGACTTCGTGACGTAGTTACAGCCAGAAAACACTACCACCCGAACGTAAAGTACACACAGCAGAAGTGTTGGAAGGTATCAATGACGTATGAATTCTCATAATACACTTTATCCTTTGACATTTTTAAGCAGTGTAGATGCCTTTATTTTGTGTGAAGTAGTGGAATATTATTAAATGTGTTGCTTTTTTTTATTAGTGCCTCATCGGTGGCGACGCGTCTTCGTACCTGCCAGTTCTCCCTTTCACGATCAAAGAAGAAACGTTCGAAAATCTGGTCAAGTCCGGCTCACCGCAGGCTGCGTTGGTACAAGCTTGCTATAGACTTCACGCAGACGGCAACTACCATCTAGAAGGAGACAATAAATGGTAGATAATTATTTGTTAATGATCTCATTGTTACTGTTACGTGGAGATATTATTCGTATTACATATAAAAATAAATAAATGAACTTACTTTGCGATGCGAAATATTGAGAGCCAAGTCACGTGTAATAAGCATATACCTATTTGCGTTACAAATTTGCAGTAACATGACCTCAATGCAAAGTTACACCTGAATTTATAGTCTTTGAGAAATAGATTAATCAGTTCTATGAGGTTTTTGAGTGACTTTCACCTTCTCATTGTGGAAACGTAGACTAAATTTACTGTAGTAAAATTCCAGGACCGATACACCTATAAAAGCATTTTTAAACAATCAAGTTGAATTTTAAATAAATACTCAACCTTTTTTATCTCAATTAAATAAAACACTGGCGACTGTGGCTGTATTGAAGAAATCCATTTAAAAATAAAAATATTTTCATTTAATTGGCGTTAATGGCTATTTGACTGTCAAATATTTACGCCTGCTGAACATTATATTTTCGTTAGGTTTGCGATTTATTGTAAATTTGGGCTTTCATTAAAATGTTGGGGAAGAAAAAAAACAACAACAAACTTTTCTTAACCTAAAATTTTTTTGTTATGTAATTAAGTTCGATATCTAATTAAATTAGTGTTCAATTAAAACTACCATAAAATTCGAAACTGCTGGAAATAAAATTATAACGTATGATTTCTTTACTGGCTAAAGAAGTGCAATAGAAATGTAAAAATGAGGAATTAACAACGAACATAGAACTCAAGAATTGAATTTTGAGTTCCGCGGACCTTAGTATACATATTTCGTAAAAGTTGAAGCTTGGCTGTTAAAATATTGCAGACGCTGTCCATAAGGGGATTGTTAAAAAGCTGTTATGCTCGAACTATTCAAAACTTTCCTGAGTGTGACGTGCTATCTGGAGAAACAACGAACCTAATGACTTCAGTTAGACCCTTGAGTGTTCAAATTTTAAGAAAATAAAGAAACTTCAGCACCCGGCCATTAAGATTGCACTTCGTTCATTGGAAAGAGACAATTGGCGTCACGTAAGTTAGAGCGAGACGACACTCTACGAAGACGTATTAGCCGAGAAGACCGATGTGCAATCTTTATGGCCGGGTATTGTATAGCCACGGATACACCAGGGGACAAAAATGTCCTGCCACACGTGTCGCTAGTGACGTCGGGTGAAGTGGTTCAACGTTGCCGGACTTCGCTCGATATGTCTGGTAATACCGCGCGACTCGTTTATCGCGTACATTAGGTAAGTCGCGCGATGTTGCTGGATATGTCAGGCGAAATCGGCCGGCTTCGCTCGACGTGTCGTGCGAAATTTGCCCCCTAGTGTATCCGTGGCTTACAAAACTGTTACTTAGTATCGGCGCGTTCCAAGTAAAGTTAAGTTTCGTTAACAAAACCCAATTAATCTGTGAATTTTGATTCAATATTGAAAATCTGTTTCTTGTTTATTTCCGAATTAAGTGTAAGTACTTTATTCATACAATAAAATGGTGTTCAAATCTGGTATCAAAATACAGCACTGAACAAGTGGACACTAAAACTCTGCTAATTTGCTTTGTCGTGTGGGGCTAGCAATACTCAGGCCGCGTCTGAGATTAACTGAAAATTGAATCTCTAACAGACCAAATAGGTAGAGTATCAAAATATTCAAGACTTTCCCTCCCTCTGCTACTTGTTACATTGCCACACCTGTTCTAAAGCCGAGTCTGATCTCAAGCTCCAATATTTACATGGCGGCCGTGACCCAAAAAACAATATCAACAGGTCCAACGACACGATAATAAAATATCTCATTTCCCCTACTCTAAGGAATATGTTGCTCAAGTACGGATAAGCAAAACCTTTATACTCCTTCCTCTATCTAGGCTATGACAATTTATGGCCATTCCCTCGGAACGAGATCCGGACACTCAGTAGGATCGTAAAATAAATAATTTAACGGATGGAAAGAGGCCTCCTTGCACATAAATATTGCTACACCTGAAACTGCCTACAGGTTATCGTTTGTTGTGAGAGGGACGACGGGTATTGATGGAATGATTACGTCTATTCAATTTATTTCCATTATTGTTGCCGGCTTTGGGGAAAGGCTGCTATAGGTTTGTCGATCCGATATATTCGTAGACGCCGTGTTTACAGGTATAATGAAATAGGCGAGCAATTGAATAAGCGTTAGCTCCCTTTGTCACTGCTCCCAAAAAACTGAAGAACTTATTGTTGATATCAAGAGGACAGAATCTACCTCAAATACTAGGTATTGCTGTCTGTAATTATCAGACACTCGACGAATTTCAAGCAACTCATTTAAATGCAGAATACAACTCTGATTTCTTCAAGAATGCGTAAACTTTTGAAACAATTAAAATATTAATTGGTTGAGTAGGAGAGTGAATTAAATTATGTCGCGCCCAAGCTCTCTCTTTAGTCTTATGAATTAAGTTCACCATGTAATCGGATTGCTACCATGTGAGACTATAAAATATAGCCTATATGTAAATACCTACGTATATTTCTCAGGTACTGCGATCTCGTGGAGAGAGAAGAGCAGCGAAGTCGCCTCGGAGAAGTGCAAAAAGCGTTCAACTCTTTAGCGCTTGAAGCGCATTCCAACGGAGCCGACGTCGCTGACCTGCTAAGAAGCCCGGTAGAGATTCAGTGCGATTTAGCTTTAGGTAAGTTTTATCCAAGCACAAGTTATGAGTGTTAAAAAATAGACAAAGCGCTTCGAGGAAAGGTAGGTTTGCGCTTCGCTTGGCTCGTCTTGGCAGGAGCACTGCCGGTTCCCAGATTTTTCATACAAACTAAATTATTGAGAAAAGGCTATCATAGCTAAAAGATAATTTTTACATATAATCTTATCCTTTTTGAAATATACCTTGTTTATGGAGGTTTCACAAACTATTTAAGTGAGTTTTTTATCGGAATGAAAATACGCTGCGAAGATGTTTAAACCGAGAATCTGCTTGAGTTTTATAACTTTCTTTAAAATTAACTTATGCACATTTTGTAACAGACATAAAGACCCCGTAGTTGGTAACTTGAAATTCCGCCGTAACAAAGTTCGTCCTAAAATACGATCTATAAATCCAAAAATATTATGTGCCCCAGTTTTACGGCTAATAGTAAAACTTTATACGAGATTAAACCGACTTTCGGAATGGAAATTACAGCTTTTACTATTTCCCATCGGGGAAAAAATTCTACGTGCCGTAAAAGTTCTTCCTTGTTAAAATATTTTATGCTAATTAATATAACTTTGACCAATTAGAAGTTATGGACACGCATCTTTCATCAGTAAATCGCACATTCCATCGCAATTTGGTGTTCAGAGTGTGACGTAAATATACATACATACATACATACATACATACATACATACATACACTTACACATGTCACGCCTATATCCCTTACGGGGTAGACAGAGACAACAAGACCAACAACACACCACAAGACAAGAGTAACAAGACCTAAAGGCCACGGTTAGCATAATTGTGGGCATATAGGTGGAAAGGGGAACTATAATAGTGATGGGTTGCTAGCCGCATCGCCTATAACATGATTCCTAAGATTTTCGCCCAATACCCTCGATGGGCTTTTACCATCTGCGCGGTCAGAGAAGCAACTGGTAAATTCTATGTTTTTTCTTTACTCTCAGACCAGCATTGAAGAAACGAAGAACGTAAACATTACGTTTATAAATCCCAAAAGCCGTGGCATCTTAGTGGTTTGATTTATGGCCTCTCAAACAGAGGATTGTGAGTTCAAACCTCTATGTTTCATTTCAAAGTTAAAATTTCATTTCAAATTTACTAAGAGCTTTTTGATGAAGGAAAATTTTGCGAGGAAACCTGTGTACATCTGCAAAACAATTCAATGGTGTGTTAACTTACTGAATCAAAATGGGCCTACAGTGAGATCTACGAACGACAGCTGGAGATGTGATGACGATGATGATGATGAATTTAGAAACTTGACACTTACATACTTTTAAATATTTGAACTTAGCAGAAAAGAAGAAGAATCTTACATCCACCCAAACATACTTTAGAGTATTATTGATAAACTAAACGTAACTAGCAGTAGGGATTCTTATTTAATAACGTTCAAAATGATTACAATACCTACTTATATGCTCTTTTATGTGATGAAATCCTTTAGAACAGTGGTTTGATAATGATCGTTTTCAACAGTAGCGTAATCATAAAATAACCGTGTTAAAATTGTATGCATAACATTATTTTGTTAATATGATTATTAAACATGAAAAATAATTTTATGTTGACACGTTTTCAATGTGATAACGTTAAAACAAAAGGTCATAAAACGCAAGCGTACCTACCTATATAGAAAACACACGGCATTGCACATGACTGTTAATAATGTTAATCCTGTAAGCAATGTAAGCCCATAAACGGATTAGTGGTCGGCATTAAATAAGACTTTAATGATGCAACATTAAAGCTGGTATCACTGATAAATTTAATGAGGAAGCTTTGGAACTGGAGTGTTATATTGAAGTAACTATACGATGCTGGAAGGACTAGAAGTAATGATTTTTAATAACGTTGTTTACATTGCTACATTACACAAAATACTAAGTGATATGGCAATAGAACGATTGATAAATCACCTTCATAGTCCTCTCGTTGAGGTTTGAAATATATGTACGTATATTATTATGTATCTTCGTCTCGTCTCATTCAAAATCCAATGTACAAAACCTGCCATATTACAATAATTACCCAGTCTATATTTTGTCGTACCGTGTCCGGTTTTAGAATAGGAAGGACCCTTGGATGTGGTAAAAAGGTAACTGAAAGACCTGATGTACTCTAGATCCTCAACGATGAGACGATGACCAGAATCAATTATTAAGCTTAGAAGAGATTAAGTGTGACGAACAGTAGTTCTCTATTCCGAAACGTGTTGTGAAGCCCGTACTCGAACTACCTTATATAAAACTCGATAAAAAACAACTACGTTGCTGAAAACTGAAAAAACTTGTGCCGAAGTTTTTTGTTCGTTATTGAATCGTTTACGAAGACCGATCCCCGAACTTAAACTGAAGCCAAACATTTCCCGAGTTTTTATCGTAGCCCCAATGAAAATAAGGTTCGCCATTCAAAAAGCCGTTTTTTTTCAAACATGGAGGGATACATCGCCAACGGCGGCTATGTCGTAAAAACTGCATAAAAGCTCGATCTAATATCACTAAAAAGCTTTGTGGCTTCGTACAACATTTACCATTTATTAGCCTTTCATTTGTAGTAAAGTTTAAAATTCATGTCCCTGTTGTTTGTTTTTATGTGAGAGCTATCTAAAAGTACAATTAGAGGCATTTCAATTAAAAACGCGTTACTGTAAAATGTGATGTTGATGTTTAGCTTGACTGCCAATTGCTGAAGACGACTTTGTTATAAAAACACTTCAAAATTAAGCACCTTCTTAATACTACTACCTACTTAAACACAGCAAAGATACAATTTAAAACTACGTAGATGTTAATAGTTACAATTTTATTGAATCAGGCTTTAAACAGCAGTGTATACCTATTCTTTGACCACAACTATAACCAGGTTCGTGCCTATATTTACAAATAGTTAACTTTTGACTTTGTTACTTTGCGGAGGTCCATTTCAATGAACAAAAAATACTGACCGGGCTACTCCGCTACTTATGTTCTAGAAAACCAAGCCTGTGCCAAACATAAATGTTTTTACATGCAAAACTCGAAATTTTATATATCAGTACAATCAAATATCTTAAATAAAATCTGTTTTTTTAAACAATTTTACACCATTTTTGAGTAGGTAGGTGCATTGATTAATGAAATCCTTATTTTTCATCCAATTTAATCTGAAAGTCACAGTTAATCACGTACTGAAAAAGCGATAACGAATGCTAGGTACTCGTTATTTTTGCTTTAGTCATTATACATATCAGTATAGATTCTACAGATTTCATAACATCACAGGATTAACAACTTCAATGTATTTTTTGCAGATCTTTTATCAAACGGAAACCACCCTAAAGGTGTGATAGCGGTGTTTAGGGATTGCTCAGCCCTAGAAGCGGATGATTCTAAACTTGCGGTGCTGGCACATTCTAGAATAAAAGCCCTCAAGAGGCGACTAGAAGATACTTTACCTGAGGGGCATATCATTAGGCTTGAGTAAGTGTCAACGTGTTTTCGAACATTTCATTATTAGAGTAGACCCTTATTTAGTCCCTGTGTTTGCTGAAAAAATCAATCCAAACTCCGAGAAATGGGTACAATTACTTCAAGACCTCAAATTATCTGATTATTTCTCTTTTTGTTCTCGGAGTATAAAGACTGACCTTAAACTTGTATGCTTTTAACTCAATAGACCGTGTTGACATATCACTATGAATTCATATTGCATTTGGAACCTACAGGTCATCATCAGCAGAGTCGTCACGGACAGACGCTGCGTCAGACAACGAGGAGAGGTTAGCGCCAATGCGGGAGCAAGTGCAGGCTGCAGTCAGTTCGCTGCTCGATGAGAGCCTGAGCACGGAACCCGATCAAGGCAAGGGAAGAAAAAAGACTGTACAGGTGAGATGTCAAGAGAAATCACTACATTACTATGTGATACTTTCATAATTGTAAAAGGCAAAGCAAATTAAAATACTGACAAAAGATTTAAAGATAGACTTGATTTGTTACAAAAACGTGAATATTTTATATTCACAGTAGCAGATGAATGATGGAATAAACTTGTTACGAATGTCATAGAGCAATAACATTCTTTTAACTACATAGATTTGATGAAATTCTGTCCAATTGAAACAGTCTATGTTTTTTGTAAGCTCAAGCAATATAAATAAGTTTGGAACTCCACTTAAACAAAGAATTTATTACCACCAAACGAGAACAAATTGATAAAGTTTTGACTCAAACTCTCCCCAATTGGAACTTCTTTAAAAGGCTGGCGGAATCATTAATCAAAATTTTCAGCACATCGTATATCTTTCAGGAAGTTTTCCTGGAGCACATCACTCATCTTAGGATATGTATAGAGCATAGACGTCGGTATAAGGTAAACGTTAAGCAAATCGAGGATGCAGCGAAAAGTATACTAAGCAACGCAAAAGAAAACTACGAAAACCGGACGCGCCACCCTCCCGTTCTAATATACGGACCGGACGCCTCGGGGAAGAGTACTTTATTGACACATTTATATTATAAATGTGAGGAAGTTTTTCCCAAGCCTGTTCTGAGGATAATAAGGTTTTCGGCTTCCACTCCGAGATCGGCATACAATTTGGAACTTTTGAGAGTTATGTGCCAACAGATATCTATTATCTTGAACATTCCCGAGGGCTATTTGCCGAAAGACGCCAGTTTTGATCCTTTGTATATTAATAATTGGTTTCAAAGTCTCTTGAGGAGATGCGAGGAGATGGAAAACGAGATTTTGCTTATATTTATTGACAACGTGCATAGGGTGAATCCGCTTGAGTGTGACATAGTGACGGGGCTGTCATGGTTGCCGATGTCGCTGCCGCGCAACGTGTTCCTCGTGTGCTCAAGCGCCGTGCCTCTAGAGCAGCTGCAGCTCACTCCCGCGCAGAAAGAGAAGTTCAAAGTGCAGCAATGCTACCATCTCCTCGATCCCATTGCGGAAACGCCCGAAAACAACAGCTACGGAGACTACATCGACAGTGCCTTTGATAACTTAGAAGCCGTCTTCGGATCTAAAGCCTTTAGTAAATTAGCAGGTACACCGTTTATCATCCTCAGTTTAGTTGGCCGGATCCGATGTGGCACAATTAACTTTGTTCATGATTTCAGGTTACATAACTTGTTCCGAGTTCGGGCTCACGGAGCTCGAGTTGCTGGAACTTCTAATGCCGACGAGCAATAGCGACGCGGTTATAACTCTGAAGGATGCCAACTTTAACTTTTCTACTTTGTGCGTCGCCAAATATATGATGAGTAAGTGACAATTTGACATTAACTTTTCTGTTACGCAGCGTAATTAAGTTGCAAGTTCAAAATTAAAAGTTTTGGGATGCTGCGAAGTTTTGGAGATTCGTATTTGCTTGAAATCGTTCTTAAGGGAATATTAAGATTTTATTAAACGCGGCATGCTATGAAATTGTACTGTTCATTTAAATTTTAGTTGTAGAGCATAAATTTGTCAGCAGCATCTGCCTCGGGTGGCTTTAATCGCAACGCGAGTATTGCGAGTGTTTGTGGTGAAAATTAATTTCGGGGGTAGCCCACACTTTGGCATTATTTAGCGCCGAATCTGCCGTTTAACTATAACTAAATCCATGTTTACTCTTTTCAACAAATGTAACCACTTAAAAATATTTCTTTCATTCAATATAGTATTACGTTTTAAAGTTGATTTCCAAATATTAATTCAAGAACTTCGTTAACTAAGAGCCTATTCACCGCTTCTCTTTAAAAAAATGTAAGTATATTACAATTGTAGTTGACGTTTTGCAAAAAAATATATAAATACATTAGAGGGTAGACAGAGTCTAATACCTGAGAACATAAGGCCACGTTTAGCATGATTGTGGGCGTATAGGTGGAAAGGGGAATCAAAACAGTGATGAGTTGCTAGTCGCATCACCTATAACATGGTTCCTAAGATTTTCGCCCATTCCCTCGATGGGCTTTTACCATTTGCGCGGGAAAAGAAGCAACTGGTACATTCTATGTTTTTTCTGCGCTCCCAGACCAGCATGGAAAATAAAAATTAATGGCCACTAAAATGAATACATGTTATAATTTCGTATGATAAACTTTCTACTAATGGTATAGGTTGACGTACCTATCAAAATAAGAAAGAAGAACATTTTTTATTCGTTCAAACCAAACCCTCAAAACCTTATAGCTCTTGCGAATAACGATGGCGATTGAGCTTTATCTGTGTCGAGCATGTATCTGCCATACATGTTAAAGTGTCCACTTTATTACAGGCTTCTTGATCAATACTAATTTACTTTTAGTTCGTGCATTTAGACTTTTGCACCGCCATACCATCTCATTTAATGAACTAGTTTAGGTCTTTATTAGTTTAAATGGACTTAGGACCCCTGCAGTTTACGCCACTAATGGCGACCACTTAGTGGCCGCAATTCTCCATTCATTTTGTATGGCCTCGCTGCACACGTGACACCAGTGGTCACACTCGATGGCTATACAAATAGGTTTTTGGCGTTTTTTAGCAGGCTTACCGTGCGGGAAAGAAAGAAAGAAAGTAGAAAGAAAGAAGACATTTATTCCTTTTTGCAAGACACACAAATATAAGAGAATATTATACACAATTTTATAGAAAAAAAACACAGACATGAAAAATAGATCATCAGCGTTGTGTATGTCTTCGCAAAAGTGGAACGGTCGCTGGCTCAGCATTACGCTGAGGTGTTAGACACCTGCAGTACTGATTTTCAGCCAGAACCTGGAGCCCTTAAGTGACTAGTTAATATTGTTCGCAGAGCCCCTTATACTGGAGAATGTGGTATCTGGCCGGAGCACGTGGCGGTGGCGCGCGGCCTCCGCCGGCGCGCGCGCTCGACGCCGATACGTGCGCGTCCAGAGCGCGCTACGAGATGCCCACTCAGACTTAGCAGCGCTACACTTCGCCAATTTTCTTCAGGACCCCGATGATACCGACACTTCGGAGACACAGGAGCCAGGTTGAGAATTTTCTTCATTTATGTACATTCAGATTTGTCTGGCTATTTAATTGTCAGCGGACAGCGTTCACGCTCCCCGACGATACTGTGGTGTGGGGGATCAGAGCGCGCTACGGGACGCCCACTCAGTCTTAACAGCGCTACACTTCGCCAATTTCCTTCAGGACCCTGATGACTCCGACACTTTGGAGACGCAGGAGCTAAGTTGGCGTTTTTCTGTCTTGTATGTTTGTTCAAACTTTGGTGGATATTTAGGTATTTTGAAACCCGCTGTACGAATTCTTAACGCGGCGATTCAATTCTTGGAATTTTTCAGGAGCGTAATTTGTTTCCACAATCACACTAAACTTGATATTTAAGTCCTGTTACCCTAGGATCTGTCTACCCCGTAAGGGATAAAGACGTAATTCGTACGTATTTATTTATGTAATTTCTTTGTGATGTTCTTTATTAAGTTACTTCATCATAACATTCATAACTTTTCACTTCTATGTGCTAAAAATGAAGCCGGTCTATCCGATTTGATGCTACATAAATGGGTTACTCTTAATATCGACTGACGGTAGGTAAAATCCAATATCGAAGAATTGACGCGAGCAGTGGAGCACTGCATCGCATATTGAATTCGCTGCTCTGGATATTTCTGGCATTTTATGCACTATTTTGGTAAAAGAACGTGCTTCCGTTGATTCATTTATTCAGTGGCATGTCCCCGACGTGTTTAAGTTAGACTTACGAGTTCACAGTGTACCTATTCTTACTAGTTACAATTGTATATTGTTGTCAAACTGGTATCTGTACTGTAAACTTTTTACATTAGAGCATGATACCAAAGTGGGTCTGGGGACCAGTGTAATATTGCAAGATACCTATATATTTTCTTTATCTTAAATAAAGTAAAGCGAGCCTTCCTGTTCCTCAAAGGGCCGGCAACGCACTTGTGATTCCCCAGGTCTTGCAGGTGTCCCTGGGCGACGGTGATTGCTTTCCATCAGGTGACCCGTCTGCTCGTTTGCCCCCTCTTATATAAAAAAAAAGTTCATTCTCACCAATTTTATGTACGTAATCACCCGGTTAGCAGTATAAACATTGCATTATTCTCCTAGAACCCGCTAATAAACCAGTACATCTCAAGTTATCTACTATATAGTAGATGCTACATATTAACCCACTAGTGCTATGTCTTGTTACGTACCACCCACATAGGCATTTGGTCACCTTGTAATATACTGGTACTACTGTACCAGTTATTTAAATACTACACTTCGAACATAAATTTTGTTTCACACATCCACTCTGTTTACTCTTTTTTTAATGTTGTCCCTAGGCTGCGCAGACGACGACGATGCACTTCTAGACTCAACGCCGTTCCACTCGGGCACTCGCACAGCGGCTGCGTTCACACAAAGGCACGTTGAAGAGTCTTGGTTGCATCTCCTGCTTGCTGGTGACTTCTCGAAGCTAAAGGACTTGACAGTCTGCAACTTCGACTTTCTGCTGGCGGCGGTAAGTGTCCTTATGTTAAGATAGAAACTTTCCCAGGTCACGGTTGTTTAACCATTTCAACGCCAAGCCTAGCGAAATAGTCAAGTTAATTTAAAAGGTCTGCCTTTGCGTAATGGTTACCTTTAGGTACATTGTGTATTTCTTCAACGTATAAAGGCCATTAACTTGGAAAAGGTTGAATAAAATATACAATACAATACAATACAAATACTCTTTATTGAACACCACGAATCAGTACAAAACAATACAGAAACAAAGAACAAGGTAGACAATAGGCGGTCTTATCGCTTAATAGCGTTCTCTACCAGACAACCAATAAAAGAAAGAAAGAAGTATGTAATAATATAATGTTGATTCAGCGTTTACCGTACTCTTTAATTGGTTTGTCAGTTTTCGAACATTCGATGTAAATAACGTTGCAGTTAGCCAAGCAAAAAACTAACAAATCGCTCAACGTTTGATCACACATGTTGCCAAAAACATGGTTGGCTTAAAAATTTTGTTTGATATTTTGTTATCAAGTAATGTTCAAAATTTTAGACAAAATTAAATCAATGTAAACTTTTTCAAAGAATTGTATTTTCTGTTTTCGTTATATTGTTCTTGAGTGGGCGAGCAGTTAGACATTGACTACCGAAAATATTAAGTGAATCCTAAAACGTTACAATGCTTCTGATGCTCTGTTCTAATTAATACACAGGTCCAAACGGTGACGGTATCGTATCTCCGCTGCATACTGGAGCATGTCCGCTGTTATATCCTGGACCGTGACGTGGAGCTGGTCTACGGAGCCGTGAGGAAGTCCAGCGATATACTGACGCGAGACCCAATGCAGTTGGGGGCACAGGTTACTATATTTAATTATAGTAGATTGTTCAACAAGGGACTAAAACAAGCCATAATAACACTAGATGTTTAGCCGCCCGAGCTCGGGCTATGGTTAGTGTCATTATGGTTGTTTAGTCTCGCGTTAAACATTCTAATTTTCACTTTGAATGCGAGGAAAAAAACAACGTTCTATACAAAATTAAAATATTTATTATAGCAAAGTTTCTTACAATTATGTAATTAGAATCGTTCGTACAATTATGTAACTCGTTCATTCTTCTTCACTTGATGATGATGATGTCATTTTTCGTCCGGAATTTATAAAGTTGCAGAATTATTTGGCGAAATATTACTTTTTACAACGTACGCTCAATACGAGTAATGGATATATGTATGTATGTATAACTCTTTATTGTACATAAAACACATACATTTTACAGGTAATGAGAAAAATACAGAATTATTATCGTTGTGAGGCAAAAATGTACAGTAACGAAGGGATTATGTCACTAGTTTAATTTATATTCTTTATTCTCGTGAGTAGGTACCTACTTTATCCGTGCACTTTCAACGGAACAAGTGTTACATTGTGATTGTTTCTCTTTGAGAGAAAATATCAAACAGCCTTGTATATTTTCTTCTGCTTTTTCCTTCGCAGTAAATTTTTAAATCGAGTTTCCAGCTTCCAGTTCCCACCTATTAAATTACATAAGGCAGGACTTTGTGCAAGGTTCATCCGGATTAATACCATCATCTTACTAATCCTGCCGCCAAGCAGCAGTGCTTGTGCTTGTGTCCCGGCATGGAGAGTAATATGGCCGGTGAAATTACTTGCACATGACGTATGTCGTCAACGCACATGACGTACGTCAGCCCTCTTGGCTGGTAACGCATCTACAATCCTTTAGTGTTACGAGTGTCCATGTGCGGTGATGATTATTTAATTTTAGGTGGCTCAACTTGCTCATTTGCCTACCCTTCTTTATTTCGTACTTCATTTGATAAAATGGATTGAAGATTAATTTGGAATTGCGTCAGGAACATAGCGAAGGATTTCTACACAAGCCATGGTTACAGTATCTGATTTCCGACCATCATTACTTGATACAATCTCATTCTAACTGGAATAAACCCTTAATTGACTTCCATACAAACTCAAATCTCAATCAAAATAGAAAGGGCCGACGTTAACAAAGACATTAATCGCATCAACTGCCTTGCTGAAAGGAAAAGTTTTGGAGCTGTCAAAATTAGTTTTCAAGAAGCCCGCCAGCTATAACGAAATATTAATAGTCACTTTTGGACACGAATTATCCAAAGCAAATTAGGATACGTTTGTTGCCAACACCATTAAAGTGAGAATACTTAACTACGCTTAAAAAAAACAGATTTAAAAATTTTGTAGTAAAAACGTAGCAGTTTGCGGGTTTTTGAAAAATAAGCAAGTGGGTTACCTGATGGTATGTGAACACTATCACCCAGGGACACCCAGAACACACAGGATTGCAGATGCATTGCCAACCTAGAGAGCTAAAACAGAATACTTCATGTGCCAGTAATTTCGTCGGGCGTCTCATTCTCCACGCCGACGCACAGTAGCACGAGCACTTAGCTGCTTGGCGGCAGGATTAATAAGGCGGTGGTAGCGATCCAAACGGACCTTGCACGTAGTCCTACCACCCGTAAAACTGCCCTCGGGTTATAGTTCAGGGGGCTTACCATGAAGTCTTAATGCGATTTAATTCCGAGTTTCAGCTGTCATTTTTAGTATGGATCTGACAACGAGCAAACCTAAACTGAATCGGAACGGATCGCATTAAGACGTCATGGTAACCCCAGGTTGACATTTAGATTACTTACACTTGTTGATGTTTGGGAATGATAAATAAATACGAATATCAATCAAACCTTAATCTTGACGTATTACAAAGTCCTGTTGACACGTCATAAATATCGATATTAAACTAGATGAACGTTGATTTAGATCGTTGTCAGATTTCGTCTTTGACACGCCAAGTCGAACTGGTACAACCGTACAAAATTTTATTGAATCACGCGTTACTTTGCGGGGTTCGATTACAAATTGCAATGAACAAAAAACATTTACCTTACTACTCCGCTACTCACGTGCAAGACAGACAACTTTTATTGTTTTAGCGGTCTCACAACTGCACACTAAAATATAAGGGTTCTTACTAGGATAACTTACGTCTTAGAAACGCCTGCAGTTACTATTTCTTGTGAACTAAAATCTGTTGAACACACATTCAACAATTGTTCAAGTTGTCGGAAACACGGAAAGTTCTAAACTTAACGTAGCCATGGAAACTTAGTAACGTAAACCTTTAGGTTTACGTTACTAAGTTCTTACTTTTAAGTAAGAAACCTGTTACAGCAAAGTTTATGACTTGTAACGGCGAATTTCAAAACGTTTGATAAATTCAAACGAAACGAAATTTTAAGTTACTAGAAGCCTGTACAACGTTTATGATTCAGGGGTTTAAAGGTTTCTTATCAAAAAACCAGTCTGGTTAGTAGGATCTTCCAAATGGTCCATCTGGATCGTTACCACCGTGTTGTCGCCAAGCAGCAGTACTTGCGCTTCCGTGTTTCTGAAAATTACTGGCACAGGAGTCATTTGATATTAGCCCTACTGTAGGCTAGCAACGCTTCTGCAATGCTCCGATGTCCATAGACAATTACTTGCCATAATTTTGTTACCTACTCATTCGACCGTCTGCCCTTCGAATTGTACTAAGTTTTTCTTTTAGGAATATGACGCGAGATACCCGAGTGTCTCATTTATTTCCCAGTTTCTCACCACGTGCCTGATATAATACAGTACTTTTTTCCTGTCGAGCGGGAGACAAACATCCCGTCCAAAGCTCGGTGGAGTGTAAAGAGAACTTTCTTTACAACACTTTATTCACGACAAACCGTCCATTTATCCCCTTCTTTGTGCAATAAATGATGAGACGTGCTCGCCGTAAATTTTCAATTATTTTAAGGGATTCGGCTGTAAATCCTGAAAGCATTGGCGACCTAGTGAGTTGGCAATTTTACTGATTACCATTAAAGATAACATTGTAATGAATACGACTGCCTATATTAAAGATAAAATATATTACATACCTATATTTTTTTTTAATTAGCCTACTGCTCGACAAAGACCTCTCTCAGGCCATTCCTCCATATAAGCTTCCAAATTGTCCCGCCAACGCCTTCTAGGTCTGCCTCGTCGTCGGTGGCCATTCTCAGGCACCCATCAAGTGGCAAAGGAGGGCCCACCTCTGTGGGTGCATGCGGCAGACCATGTCCAGCCCAGTCCCACTTCAGCTAAGCAGTCTTTTCCCCGACTTCAGCTGTGCGTGTTTTTGAGCGCAGCGTGGTGTTTTAGATTCTATCTGTTCCTTTTTAATTACAAATTATTTCCCATAAAATAGTCATAACTCATGAGCAACTTAGAAATGGCAGATCTCTCGTCATATTCGATTTTGGATAAAAAAAAGTTTCCACTGTTAGCGGTAGTTAACCATACCAAGCGTCTGACTAGAAAAGTTCCGTTGTGACATGAAAATTACCCATTCAATTACTGTGATTAATTTTCGTGTCACAACGGAATTTTCATACTAATTAATTGATTGCGTTGAGGTGGTCAATTTTGGTCCTTACCCATTATTACGATTAAGATACAGCGATGTGCATCACCAATTTTTGCTCTAGCCTCCTAAGCAATTGACTTAAGACCGAGCCGCCAACTCTCAGTTTTGTGATTTTAGTTTTAATTACAAAAGTTTAAAGTTCTTTTTCCACTTAATAATTTGTACCTCACATAGTACATTCGGCACTTATTCTTGCTATTCATCAGTACCTACTTCAGAAAGTACGCGAAGGCTTCCCTTGCTGAGCTGCCCGTCTGGCGGCTCGCTTTCTCTCCGGTAAGCTGTAAAAGCCATCAGAGGCTAACAGCAGTAGTCAGTTAGAAAAAAAAAAAAAAAAACGCGAAGGCTTAAGAGGCTAGGACTACAATGTAATGGGAGTGTATTCTGGCAGATAATAGCGTGGCTGCGGCCGGCGGTGGCGAGACGAGGCGTGTTGGCGACGCTGGTGACCGCCGCCATGGCTTGGTGCGATGGCTACGACAAGCCTCTCCTTGTTCCTCTCAATGGATGGTAAGTATAACTTATTTGTAAGTAGCATACTCCTGTTGATGGCAGTAAGGACTATAACGCTCAAGTGATGTATTGGAATATAATAAATTGTCTGAAAATGTGATTTCTAATTTATCTTTGGATTTTTATTTTACTTTTACAAGTCGCAAACAAAATGTGCTTTGAGGTTGTTGTTGTTTTTAGAGTTTTGCATCTACAAAGTAGGCGAAAGGGCTAATACCTATTGGTATTCTGTGTCTGGCTGTATTCCTTTTTTTTACAACAAGATTATTATTATAGCTGCTGTAACTACAACAAAAACTCGATCTTAGCCTTTTTGTATTCAAATTACAACGAAAAAAAACACTTACTTTGCTAAGTATGTACCTACCACACGGTATGTTCAATTATTCGATTGCAATGAACCTACCAAAAAATACATAAAACTACCCAATAGCTTTCTAATCAGTGTAGTACCGAAGCTAGCGATCAGATCGATAACGCTAATTCCATCGCACTGTTTTATTCAATTAGTTCACGAGAGAGCTCTATCGCACCTGCTGTTCGCATCGCGGCACAATACACAGTAAACGGAAGGTTCCTTCGACATTTGAAGCTCATATCCTATCGTCCCTCTCACTATCATTTTAATGACTGTTAGTGTGAGCAGGAAAGCACGACACCCACTTCTAAATCCTAACACCATAGCTTGAGGCCGGGTTACTCGCTCTACTGTGCACAAGGAACGCAATCATTCAATTTGTCTATGAATGTCCGTTTCACAGATTTGCTTCACGACGGTAGATCTTTTTTTTTTTTTTATATGAATAGGAAGGCAAACGAGCAAGTGGGTCACCTGATGGTAAGTGATCACCACGGCCCATAGACACCCGCAACCCCGGAGGGATTGCAGATCTGTAATTTTACTGCAAATGTGTCGGCTGATGTACCTACTACGTCGGGATAAATACACGAGCGACTGCTCGGATCAAATAACATTATCCTCCCACGATTTTAACAACGACAAAATGATTAAACTAGACCCGGCATCACTGGACCAGTTTTTAAACCCATCACTCGAAAGTGGTGAAAATGTATTATTAATTATGTGATACAAATTAAATTTTCAAATAGTAGACTAGATTAATTAGAGCTGTAATTTTCTTATATTCTACTCGTACTTCAAATACAGTACAATTTTTTACCGCATTCGGGTGTGTACGGTCCACATACCGCACATTGCGCTCTCAGCGAATTTACCTCAGGTTGCGTAAATCACTGTAATACAAGTCAGTTCACGTTTACGACCAGCACTCACCGCGCGTGCACTCATTAGCATTATCATTCATGATTTCGTGCTTTTATTGTTAGTTTTACGGTTATCAATAAAGGTGATTAATTCGAGACTATCAGTGAGTTATCATTACAACATAAATCAAAGAACATTAGCTACAAGGTGTACAAGGCACAAGCAGCCCGTACATCTTTTTGGTCCTTCGAGAAGTGCAGTGAAGTGTTTTTTAGCGTTTTAAGTGAGGCAGCGAATCGGTTTGACTGACTTCCCACAAGCGGGTCTCACCAGTCGGATTGAGAAGGCGCATATACCTCGCAGAGAACGCAGGAGCACTGAACTACAAGAATCATCAGCACCTATCAAGCAGAACAGCTTTCATTCAGCATATACCAGCAGTATCATACAGCATCAACATCATCAGCATTCAGCATAGCATCAGTATCAGCAGCATAACAGTCAAGCATGAATCCAAACACAATGGAAGCCATAATTCAAGTTTTGGATTCCCAATTCCAACTTATGGACGCTATGCAAAAGTTTCTTGAAAACTTCAAAAAAGATGGAGCAGACCGCAAGACGCCAGAAAGAATACCAAGGAGGTTACAGGTTCTAGATCGATATTGGGCTGATTTTAAAGCGAATCAAGAAAAGCTAAGTAAGTGGGATGAAATCGATCATCCTTACTTTACGGAAAATCAGTACGATGCCACCAAACAATTTTATCTAAGCACTAGGCAATACGTTAGTGACTTTTTAACACCCGAAGTAAAGCCGATATCTCAAATAGCTGGTCCAACCCCTTTAAAAAGGGGAGCATCTCCGAAACCAAGTCATAATGACCGTGACGAACAAATCAATCCAGAACAACACGAAACAGGAGGCTCACGGGACCAACAGGAAGCTCCTTTTTACGAGAATTTACCACCTTTCAACCCAGAAATGACAGGAACTGCATCACGTGGATCGTCCAGCAGAACAGAAGAGATGTTACGCAAGCAAGCCAGTAATTTTAAAGCATTCGTTAGAACTGCAACTAACCTGACCTTGGAACATATCAATGAAAAATGGGAGTTTGAGGACGCCCTGAAAGCTCTACAAGCACGGTGGACAGCAATAGACACCCTACACTGGGAAATCGATAGCGTACTTGAAACCAAAAATATAACATACGAGATGAACTACAACACGTACGAAATGCAGTATAACAAGATCAAGAAAGACATTAACACTAAGATGTGGTCAGCCTCACACAGAGATAAATCAACACCAAAGATGGAAATTCCCACTTTCAGCGGAAGTTATCAGCACTGGACGTCTTTCAAAGACCTATTTGTCGAAGCAATTCATGCAAACCCTTCACTTCCAAACGGGCAGAAGATGCAATTTCTCAAGAGCAAGGTCAGGGGAGAAGCCGAGAAATTAATCCAACATTTACTTATCAGCTCGGATAACTATCAAACGTGTTGGGACATCTTAAATCATAGATATAACAACAAGAAGATGATTTTTACGTCACATATCAACATACTTCTGAGCCTTCCCAACACACAGCAACAATCAGCAGCATCCATCAAGAAGATCCACGATACAACATACGAATGTCTCCACGCTATCAAAAACCTTGGCGTTGACATAGCATCATGGGATCCAATTTTAGTACATCTTCTTTCGCAAAAACTGGACGCAGAAACGCACAACGATTACGTTGAAGCATTGAAAGCGCCACGAGAACTACCTAATCTAAACGAATTTTTGGAGTTTTTAGAGAACAAGTTTACATCATTGGAGGCATCCCGTCGCAAACCAGATGTACCTAAATCATATCAGCACCATCAGCATCAGTATGAACCTTCAACAAGCAACAAGAAGTTTCATTCATATAAAGCATTCAGCACCAATCAGAACATGAAATCAAAATCACATTCAAATAATTCATTTACAAGAACATCGAACAATTATAATGAATTTAAATGCCCACATTGTCAGAATAACCACAAACTATTCGCTTGCAAGTCATTCCTCGAATTACAGCCTGGCGGGAAACGGGAAATCATTACGAAATACAATTTATGCAAAAATTGTTTATACGATCATAAAGGCAAAGATTGCTACTCGTATAAAAAATGCCGCGTATGTAACGAAAATCATAACACGCTACTACACGATACTTACGGAAACCCGATACCTAGCACTTCGGGTCAAAAAAGTAATGTCACCGAGAGCAAAAAGTCGAACTTTAACAACAGCAACCACGTATCTCAAGAAGACCTATCGGAGATACTTCTAGCAACAGCATTAATCAAGGTCCGAGCAGTGGACCAATCACAAATGACTTTGCGAGCTCTTATCGATCAAGGATCGCAAACGTCTCTCATCACTGAAAAAGCAGCTCAAATCTTAAGATTGCCGCGCGAACGATGCAAAGGAGTCATATTCGGCGTCGGCGCAAAGGAAAATAATTGCAAAGGCGTAATCAATATCACGTGCTCAGCATTGCACAATCATTTCACATTCAACACCGATGTTTATGTTATGCGGAACCTCATTAATAATTTGCCTAATAAATCATTCCAAAAGCCGACATGGAAATTTTTGGAAAATATTGAACTCGCTGACCCAGACTTCCACGCCAGTCGCCCAGTAGATATTCTACTAGGAGCCGACATATATTCAAACATCATTCAAGAAGGTATAATCAGACACGAAAAAACACAACCTATAGCCCAGCAGACCCGCTTAGGTTGGATTTTGTGTGGCAACGTGAAAACACTACAGTGCAACGTCGTCCTCAACAATGTAGAAGAGATCCACAAGTTTTGGGCTGTGGAAGATATATCAGAAAACTCGAATATGTCGCAAGAAGATCTCGACTGCCTACAACATTATCAAAAAACAACAACACGAAATGAGGAAGGCCGGTATATTGTGAACCTACCTTTCAAAGCAGACTTCGAAGAAAAATTGGGGAACTCAAAACCCATGGCCGTAGCACAATTTCGGCAACTCGAACGAAAACTTAGCAGACAATCAATTTTAGCAGAAGCATATAAATCATTCATAAAAGAGTATCAGTCATTAAATCATATGGTTGAGTGTACTTGTAACAAGACACCCAATTGTTATTTACCTCACCATAGTGTCGAGCGTGTGGATTCTACGACAACGGCATTAAGAGTCGTGTTCAACGCGTCGGCAAAAACATCAACGGGCTACACATTGAACGATTTAATGAATCGAGGCCCAAATTTGCAGCAAGATTTAATGAGCCTAATCTTACGGTGGAGGCAATATCAGTACGCGTTCACAGCTGATATTGAAAAAATGTTTCGACAAATTCTTATCAGCGCCGAACATCAACAATATCAAAAAATTATTTGGCGAGAGTCACCAAACGACCCCTTGCGTGAATATCATCTTACAACAGTCACGTACGGAACAAAACCAGCACCGTTCCTTGCGATGATGACTCTGAAACAGTTAGCAATCGATGAAGGGCACAAATACTCAACAAGCAGAGCAGCGCAAGCCTTACAAGAAGAATTCTATATGGATGACCTTGTCAGTGGAAGTTTCACCTTGGAGTCAGCAAAGCAACTTCAGGCAGATTTGATAAAGCTACTTCAGTCAGGAGGCTTTAATCTGCGCAAGTGGTCATCTAACAAGGGTGAACTTCTAGAAGGAGTCAGCAGAGCACAGAACATAGAAGATGCGTTCAACTTTAAGCAATCAGAATCAACCACAAAAACTCTCGGAATAAAATGGCACCCTCAGGAAGATCAATTTTCATTTCAACTGAAAATCAACACTACAGAAACGCCGAAAATATACACAAAAAGAAATCTACTCTCCGATATTTCGAAAATATTCGACCCAGCTGGCTGGTACTCGCCTCTTACAACTAAATTGAAACTCTTGTTTAAACGAGTCTGGCTTTCTAACATACAGTGGGATGACCAACTTCCGAGCGACATTAGAGCAGAATGGGTCAAAATTCAAGCTGACCTACAACACATCAATGAATTTAAAATACCAAGATGGTATCAAACAAACGAGTGTGACAGCATTCAACTACATGGTTTTGCTGACTCATCAACTAAAGTATATGCATGTGTAGTGTACTGTAAAGTTGGCACCAAAATAACACTCGTCGCAGCGAAATCAAGACTCGTCCCTGAGAACAAAAACCTTACCATTCCCAGGCTAGAGTTATCTGCAGGACTGCTATTGTCTAAACTCATGAGCAAGATACAACAAGCATTATCCGGTCATCATGTCAAGGTCTTTGGGTGGACCGATTCAACGGCCGTTCTCGGTTGGATTCAAGGAGACTGCGGACGATGGAAACCGTTCGTAGCCAACCGAGTTAAGCAGATCAAAGAAGTTATCCCACAGAGCAGCTGGCGTTACGTAAGGTCAGCTGAGAACCCGGCTGATTGTGCCAGCCGCGGTATTTCTGGGGAACAGTTAAAAAAGCATCCATCATGGTGGACTGGACCAAGTTTCCTTTCTACTTTCAATGAGCAAGAACACAAAGACGAAAATATCTACGACACAGATCAAGAAGTTCGAATAACAAAACAAAGCTACGTAACAACGCGTCATTGCAGCGATGACGTCGTACAACACATATTGAGCAAATTCAGCAACATGACGCGCGCAGTGCGAGTACTAGCATGGGTATTACGTGCAATAACACGTCAACACAAACAATTCGCTTACTTGACTGTGAAGGAATTAGACCGAGCCGAACATATCATCATAAAGTACGTACAAGAATCAGAATTTAAAGAAGAAATCAACAAGTTGAGAACAGACAAACAAGTACACAGAAATAGCAGCATTTTAGAACTCAACCCCTACATTGATCAAAACGGAATCTTAAGAGTTGGAGGAAGAATCAAGCATGCGAACATAAGCGAGAACAAGAAACACCCCTTCATTATTCCACACCGAGGCCGCTTAACAGAACTTATCATTGATCGGGCCCACCGTGCGGTACTGCACGGAGGTGCTCGTCTCACATTATCAGAAACCCGCAACAATTTCTGGATAGTAGGCGGCAACAGAGCAGTAAAAAAGCAGTTACAGCAATGCGTGAAATGCAAAAAGATTAAAGCCAAAATGCAGCAGCAACTAATGGGAGATTTGCCCGAACCCAGAACCAATCCTACGCGACCCTTTCATCATACGGGTGTCGATTTTACTGGATATGTCAACATAAAACACAATAAAGGCCGGGGAGTGAAGACCACGAAAGGGTACATTGCAGTTTTTATATGTATGGCAACCAAAGCCATACATCTCGAGCTTGTATCCGACTTAAGCACATCAGCATTTATAGCAGCATTGAAGAGGATGTCTTCTCGCCGTGGAAAACCAGATCACATGTACAGTGATAACGGGTCAAATTTTATCGGCAGTAACAGAGTGCTCCAGCAAGAGTTAGCAGAACTTCAACAAATTTACAGCAATGAGTTTTTCACAGAAATCAGTGAGATGTCTATCCAATGGCATTTCAACGCCCCTGCATGGCCCAGTGCTGGAGGAGCATGGGAATCGCAAGTAAAAGGGCTTAAGTACCATTTGCGACGTGTAATTGGCGAGGAAAAACTAACCTTCGAAGAGTTTTACACAATATTAACGCAAATAGAGGGATGCATGAACAGCCGGCCACTTTGTGCTCTATCTGAAGATCCAGAGGACTTAAACTACCTGACACCATCACACTTCCTCAGCAGTGGACCTATATTAACCATAGTAGATACCGAACAAGATGAGCGAACGAGGTGGCACAGAATACAGAAGATACATCAGGACTTGTGGAAACGGTGGCAATCCGAGTACCTCTGCCAACTGTCAGTTCGTAGCAAATGGAAGCGACAGCAAGCAAATCTCAAAATCAACGACATAGTCATCATACACGAACCCAACCTACCATCCGGTAAATGGGCTTTGGGCAGAGTTACGGAACTGCACCCAGGCTCAGACGGCCTTGTGCGTGTTGTGACGCTAAAAACAAAAAGCGGTCACATTAAACGCCCCGTCATAAAATTGTCGTTACTATCAACAGACACAGAGCTAAGCACAGCATTCAAATCAATAACGACATCCAACGAAGCCACCGCAGTTAACAACGATAAAGAGCAGCAAACACTCCAATCAGACATCAGCAGTACTAGAGAGAGAAGGCCCTCGAGAAAAAGTTCAGCAAGAAAGACGAACTTTTCATCGATGTTTATATCATTTATCTTCTTCATGGCCGTAGTTTCGGCCGGACATTGCTTCTTCAACATCACGAAACTAAGCAAATCACTTTATTTAGATCAAGTATCAAGCATGCAAATTATACGTGATGAGTGGAAACTCATCGTCTACTACGATATGAACCCATATTGGGACGGTTCAGCAACGTTTGACAAGTATTTGAAGCAAATTAATTACATATGTGAAAAAACAGAGAGAAGACATATTTGTGACATCATACTATCACAATTACACCACAGCTACAGTGAACTACAGTACTACGACATCATGCTACTGAGCCAGCACTTCGAAGGTCACGCACGGAAACGACGCGGCCTCGTAGACGGCGTCGGATATATCGCTAATAGCCTCTTCGGAGTGTTAGATCAACGATTTGCGGACCAGTACGAAAAAGACATCACTCTCATCAAAGAAAATCAAAAACACTTGTCCTTACTATGGAAGAACCAAACTTCAGTAGTAGAAGCAGAGTATAACTTACTCAAACGAACAGAAGCGTCGATCAACAAACAACATAAAGTCATCAATCAACATTTAAACAGTTTGACGAACGCCACCAACGAATTAAATAGATCATTTCAAAACGTAGAAGTCATGAATGAATTAGCATTATCAACGATCATTGCCAATAACATGCTAATCAAGTTGAAATCAATTCAAGACACGTTACTAGACACAATCACAGATATTCATCATGGCATGTTCAACATTCACTTGTTATCGCCCGAGCAACTACGTAATGAATTGAATATCATCTCGGGGCAATTAGCGCAAGACTTATCGCTACCCATCGTCAACATACAAACTGGAATGGCAAAAATATATCACTTATTAAAAGTCAAAGCAAGAGTTACGGAACGATACATGATCTTTGAAATCAAGATACCATTAGTAAACAGAGAAAGCTTTGGTCTCTACAAAATTATCGCAATTCCGTATCAAATAGAAAACAAAACAATTAGCGTCATTCCCATCTCCGATCATATTGCAATCAATTTACGCAAAGATACCTATCTAACGATGACAGAAAACGACATACAGCAGTGTCTACAATACGATGAATCAACTCGTCTCTGTCACTCACAAAAGCCAGTCTTTCATTTCAAGTCGGATGAAAGTCTCTGCATTAAAAATCAGATGACAAACAAGTGTCAAACAAGCATCGCCGCGTGCCGCAATAGTTGGACAGAATTAAGCAAAACAAATACATACCTATACTACTGTTGCGAGAAGTGTACACTACGAATCATGTGCGAGGATCAAATTACTGCAGCACAAACAGAAAGGGCCGGGGTTATCGTACTCGGGCAGAGCTGCGTCGTCAAAGGGGAAGACTTTACAGTATTTTCTCATAAAGATCAGCGAAGTGAAATGAAGACTACTTTGGACATTTATACACCAGAAATCGCTCAGATAAATCACATAATAAATATTTCACTTCCGCTAACTGAACTAAACACCACTGAAAACAGTGATAACAGAGGCGCACTCGAACAAATCAAAAATCAAATACAACAGATGAAGACTGAGACTGCCCTAAAGGACGGTATATCATATCATGACGTACATCAGTTCTCAGTTATATACCTATTGCTTATTGGAGCACTAATAGTAACTGGAGTTGTCATTTGTCGCCGCTCACGCTGTCGAAGAGGAAGTGCCGACATACGTTCGGAATCACATGAGCCGCAATCACCAGCATCCATTGTTATCCAAGCACCACAGCCTTATCCCAGAGATCCGGGTCACTCTTCGAAACAGCAGTCGTCAGAGTCCACAGAAATGAAAGCACTACCCAGCATCCTCCAGAAGACGAAACAAAACAAATCTACATCTCCCGTTTTTCATAAATCAGTGTTTAGCAACAGTGGACATACATAATGTTAAGATTTATAAGTCATACATAGCATTTAAGTTCAATTTGTATCTATTTGCTTATTATCATTTATTTTGTATCACTCTCATCTCACGCTTCTCTCGCGGGGCAGCATGTACGGTCCACATACCGCACATTGCGCTCTCAGCGAATTTACCTCAGGTTGCGTAAATCACTGTAATACAAGTCAGTTCACGTTTACGACCAGCACTCACCGCGCGTGCACTCATTAGCATTATCATTCATGATTTCGTGCTTTTATTGTTAGTTTTACGGTTATCAATAAAGGTGATTAATTCGAGACTATCAGTGAGTTATCATTACAACATAAATCAAAGAACATTAGCTACAAGGTGTACAAGGCACAAGCAGCCCGTACAGGGTGTTCGTATTTTCGCTCAATATTAATTCAAAAACAAAGCCCCGGTACTGTATTTTTTATTAAAAAAAGTTACCTGAAAGCTTCATTGCATTTAACAATACTATATATGCTGAGAGGATTATAACCCACCTATAATTACATAATCTGTCGTCATTACTTAAGCTTCATTTGTGTGTATTGTGGTTATTTAAGGTTCCATTTAATAATTGACTAATCCAGTTGTTACTTTGCGGAAACGAGTACTGTATCAAGTTACAAAAGTTTTTTTTTTTTTAAACCCAAAACCTGATTAATTTCAAATAAATAATTATGTTAATTCGAGCTTTAAAATGAAACCTTTCGTTGCTCAAAAAGCGAAAGGGACAACAATCACAGAATAACGGTCGAGATTCCGCACACAGAATTTAGTGTTCATTAGCCGACCGTATCCCTGTTTACTGATCGTTGTGTTTATCTACCCCATTAACTCCCGCCGATATATTATTGCGATGTTTCGGGACCCTGCACTGGGACCCGGGAAACGTTATCTCTAATGAGGAAATCCGAGAAATGTACCAACTAATCGGACTTTCTTATCTTTTTACTTCATCCACTTAATGCCCCCAGTGGATGATAAATTGTTGCCGGGTAATGGAATTAGAGGGTCACGCTGCAAGTTTAATTAAATTTAATTAAAGTTTACCGTCGAGTCATGTGAGCGCGTATACATGGTCGTTCTCGTATGAGGCTAAATTAATTGTTGGGGTACGCTGCCGCTCGCAGTTTCGAAAAAAGTTGCCTCTATAAAAAGACGAGAGTCATTTATTTACAACGTAGCTAGAAATGTTTTTGAAATGTTTCTGAAATCTGTAAAACAGCAATCCTGAATCGTGTTACATAATCCACTCAAAACCTGAAACTAGTTCGTTCAGAATTGAAACTGTAATTTAATGTAGGTTGTATTTTATTTTAAATTTCCCTTTTTTTCGTGCCAAGTTTTTATTTACAAAATTAAATGCAACAGTTGTTACTATTGTATCATCATTCGCAGGTAGAGGTTCATACTACTTAGGTACATTATACAAATACTGGCTGATTCTTTTGACGGTGTTATTTTTTCGCTGCACAAAACGAGAGAGTTATTAATCAACTAGAATTATAAGAAAAAAAAAACACAACATCTTTTGCCAATAATACGCGGATTTAAAAAATACTCGTGACTAATCCTACTAATATATATCTGTAAGGGTGTATGCGGTTTTCAGTAAGTGATGGTTAACACGTTGTAATAATGCTTTTTAACAAGGATCAGAACCAATAAGAATATTCTAAAACCGGTCCAATTTACTTTGTGTCGCTATTAAACACGATTTACGAGTACATGGTTCTCCCCCAGGCTCCAGCCGCCAATAGCATCGACGGTGCGCGTGGTGTCTGTGGGCGCCACGAGCCCCGGCACGGGCGCCAGGCTGCTGCAGTTGGCGCCCTCGGGCCAGCATCTCGTGCTGGCTCCCTCTAACGGCGACCCTCAGCTGTGGCACGTCATGTCTAACTCTAAAGTGCACACTTTTAAAGGTTAGTAACCTTTATTGCAGGTTTTCTTCACGACGTGGACGTATTAGGATCACCGGACGACTAGACCGGACAGCCTAGTGGTTAGTGACCCTAACTATGAATCAGACATTTTTGTAGGATGAATATGAATGTTTGTGCCCGATTTATGGATGTTGTATGTATTTACCTATCTACATTAGGTATATAAGTACGTTTATCCGTTGCCTGGTACCCATAGTCCAAGCTTTGCTTAATTTGGGACTGGGTCAATTGGTGTAATTTTGTCTCATGATATTTATTTCTTTCTTCCATTATGGTCTGGGAGCAAGGAAAAAACATAGAATGTACCAGTTGCTTCTCTTCCCGCGCAGATGGTAAAAGCCCATCGGGGGAATGGGCGAAAATCATAGGAACCATGTCACAGACGATGCGACTAGGAACCCATCACTATTTTGATTCCATTTTTCATCTATGCGCTCACAATCTTGCTAAACGTGGCTTTTGGGGTTTGTTACCTTAGGCTCTGTCTACCCCATAAGGGACGTTAGACGTTATTAAGGGAAAAAGACGTTATTAGTCATGGATGTTGTATGTATTTAAGTATGTATTTATCTACATTATATAAGTATGTTTATCCGTTGCCTGGTACCCGTAGTACAAGCTTTGCTTAGTTTGGGGCTGGGTCAATTGGTGTAATTTGTCCCAAGATATTTATTATTTATTTATTTTATTATTATTATTTATGTATGTATTTATTTTATAATTCACTGAACTTGGCTACACAAACTACTTATTCCACTACGTAACAAGATTATTAAACTTACTACGTTTTACTATAAGAAGTGTGACGTTAAGAAGGTTACATCCGCCGCCTAGGTGTGAGTCTTGATTGATGGCTGTTTTATAGCCAAGAGAGCGTGATTGGCATTTAACGACCGTACCCTATAACCTTTCATCCTTCATACAGCGTGCGAAGCGTAAGCTCGGCTTTTCATTTGTGTGAAGTCACGTCGCGTCACAAGCCAAATGTTACTCTACACTATCTGTGTGCACCCACACTAGTTAGCAATTCGCGCACTGGCCATTTAGTTGATCACTCACACAAATGCAAGTCGATAATAAAATAAATTCTGCGAAGTATCATAGCCTGTCTTAGATTATATTGACCAATATCTAGCGAGGATGATCACTGGACAATATATGATGACTACTATAATTATAGTGGTCCAGAATGTAAAACTTGAGGTTAGCTTTTGTTCCGTTGCCTACGTGGATATATGTAGTAACATTACATAAAAAACCACACCCGCGCAAGAGTAATTATATTTAAAAAATAATATGCCTAGAATGCCTTACCTACATCATTTTGGAAAAGAGCTGATACTCTTCAAACCTGCTGGACCGATTTTTACCAAACATGGCTAAGAACCAATAGAAGGAAGCCAGTTTTCGATTGAAAAACTGTATTCAAAATCGTTAAATATACACACAGAGAGAGAGGGGGGGAGAGAGAGAGAGAGAGAGAGAGAGAGAGAGAGAGAGAGATCGACGTCAAACTTATACCACCCCTCTTTTTGCGTCGGGGGTAAAAAAGTTAACAAACAAACTTATTTTCACTTTTATAATACTACTTAGAATTGATTAAATACCCAAGTTTGCATTTACACCAAACGCATTGTGAAATTAAACACTTCCACTTGTCAATCTCTCGAATTATTTCTGAATACCTGTTCAGAGCCTGGTACAGTTTTAATTACTTAGCAAGTTTCGGTACTTTTTGACGACAAAAGGTCAACGTAGGCTCGTCGCTTCGCTGTTCAGTCAACAAGGCTTTTGCTGAACAAGGGCCAATCTGGTACAACAACATGTACACTAGTAAGTTATTATTAGTATCAGGATTATTTACAACCGAAATTGATTGTAACTACCTTATTTGAATGTCATTTACGCGTACGACAGTTTTATTCTACCAATACGTAGGAGGGTAGTAACAAAATGGACTTAACTTAATCATTTATTTTTTTACAGATGTTATCTCACTGAAATTTTGATACTTTAGATAGTAAGATGGTTTGTAGTGATAGAGACACGTTTAAAGTTATCGTTTGTAGTACAAGATTGAATACTACTTTTTTTACATAACCCCTGTAAATGAACTGGTTTTCACGCTTGGGAACGATTATGATTAATATCAGTGAAATATTTAGAATCGGTTAATAGTTCCAGTGATTGGGTGCCCCCGAGATACGTCATATAAATTGAAAAACGACTAAACAAACATTATCCCTTCACTCATACACTCTTTATTATTTATTTATTGTGCAACGAAATACTATAAATTGGTTTAAGATGTACCAATGTATTCAAAATGTTGACAAAGTCACAAGATTCTATGGAACTTAGGTCAATAACCTCTTGATCAAGATACGTTCGAAATGGAGTATAATAATAACATTAAGATTTCGGAGTAGCAGTAGTGGATCCGCATGATTTATGTTTCCATCGCCATCCGTTGATGTTGATTAATGGTATCCACGTACTGAGGTTGGATTAGGATTGGCTTGATTACTGAAATTCAGCAAATAACAGGAAATTGCACGGATATAACTGAGATTGTTATGTTATGATCAAAATTTAATGATGTTTGCTAGATTTTGTGATCGATTACGCAAGAGGCCGTATGAAGACACTTGGCCAAATTTGATCAAACGTTACATTTTATTACACATAAAATATAGCAAAGTAACAGGTTACAGAATTAAATTTAAACATAACCAACAAATTCTAACGTATCGTTTCATTGGAGGAATCCAGCTAATCTTTTTTTAATTATTCTGTGACATTAAACATTATAATGAGCGACCGAGTACGTAAATAAAAATGTTAGACCATTTTATGTATTCAATTCAATCATTTTACAATCCGTAAACTAATGATGCTTCCGATTTTCCAGCTAATGAAAGATTGATGAGTGAATGAGGTAAATTGTGACACCTGTCACATCAGCACATTTTTTGACGCATAAATTGTATCAGATTGACATAAATGCGAATGACACGCGAATGGGTGAGTGAATGATTTCAAATTGAACGAAGCGAATAATAGGTAGTGTTCGACGTCCGATGGGGAACACGTTTTGATACGCCAGTTTATAGATGCTTTTGTTTTTACAGTAATTGCTCAGATTAATTAAATTGGAACATAACTGTGCTATAATAGCAACTCGTTTGATTCTATTATTTTTGTTTGTGGGATTATTTTTTGATATCATTAAGGTGGGTAGTTACCTAAATGAATATACTTTGATTTCAAGCGTTGAACAGTGTATGCAGTAGGTACAATTAAATATTTAACAGAAAAAAAATACATCCTATTTTTTAAGAAGTTACTACTTAAGTTACTTTTAAGTAGGTAGGCACTGGACATCCAGTTTTAAAACTAAACTATCGACTTGGAACATTGTACACATATATTATTTAAAACAACGTACCTATCAAAACCGAAATTGAAAAAAAAAAATTATCAAGTCCGTGAAAGTTTTTTATGAGAGCATGACACTAAAGCCCGCCTTGTAAAATACCAGCAGGTTACAAACTTTTTAACCCAATTCTGTCTTACATGAATAGCCACGTATAACAGTAAAGCGGCTAAACCTCTTCATAAACTGTATGCAAAATTACACTTGTTAAACTTCACCTCTAGTTACAAACGCTCCAATATTTGTCCGGGTGAGGCCGGATCAATGTTTGCCCAGCCCGGACCCGTGTAATGACTTTTAATTTGTCAAAACCATGCTCGCCGTCATATTTGAAGTGTTTGGTTTAATATGAGACCTGAGGGCTTTAGATTAAAACGTCTAGGACAGTCCTGATTACTGTGTTGGTTCATGCCATTAATATTACGTGTATTTAGATTGTTACGTTTCGTGATTTGCACCCAAGTGATATACTTGTATTAAGTACTTACTTTTTGTCGGCACTCCCCAATGACTGACGTTTTTGGAGTTATTACCACGAGGCAATAGCAAAAATCAGACAGTTTAAGTGCAGTGATTGAAGTTTAATTTAATATACAAACTACTAAGAACTAAATAACAATAAAGAACACTAAAACTAGGAAAGTTAATTTAAAGTAAAGTAAGTTAAAAATGGTTAAAAATTAACTTGAAAAACCTAACTAAACTTCCAAAGGACCCAGATCGATGATGGTACACAACTAAGTAAAAATAAATTCTTTAATAGGTTATTAACTCGCTATATACGTCTCGCTATTAATTATAACCGTTTAACTACCAAATTAATTGCTTTTACAACACGTTGTTGGTAGCATGTGTGTACCACACAATAATAAATCCAAAAAACATGTTGCGACCGACCGTCTACATGCCTAAAATAAATCAATTTTTATACCTAGACATATACCTCCTGGTTCATAATAACCTTGTTCTTCAGTTGGTTTTATTTGTCACTATAACATTCGAAAAAAAAACATTTTCTTAAAATGGTTTTTTAATTTTTTGTGAATAACGTTTTTGCCTATTTTTCTGAGGCTAGCTGTTCACGACGACCAATATCTTCACTAACCAAGGGTCATAAGTTAGAGCTAGCATCACCCATTACTTGTATTACCATCTCATTCTAACGCGTAGCCCCGTCCCTCAGTTGGCGCTAGTAACATTTTAGTCAACCTGAAGACCCGCTACTATTAACTTGCAGAAACTTCCAACGAGCACTATTAAGCGTTTTGTTAAAGTTAAGTGAAAGCTACTTTGTTATGCATTTTGTTTCTACCTTCATTTCATTTTCTTCATGTAATTATAATATTTCTTGCGGCCTTCTAATAACGAAGGCACTCGCACTCATGGTGTACGATCCATCATGATGACATTTCATTACAGGGAAGGTGAAATAATGAATATGTATGAGCATCATTTTTCCAGGTCACTCGGGCAGGATCCTGTGTATGTGTGTGACTAGGGAGTCACAGTACCTCCTCACCGGGTCTGAAGACACCAGCGTTATTGTATGGGATCTGCATACATTGGCTGTGAAAGCAAAAATGACGTAAGAACTGGGAAATTTATTTACTCGTAACTAAGTGGAAACCAAACTTGGAAGTCAGTTTAAAGTAGGTGAATTAAAAAAAAAGCGTGAGCGTCTTGGCGTGAGTTACGAGTAAGTTACTTTAGTGATAAATTTAACCTAACCGACGATTTTGATATAATGTTGCATAGATTTTCTGTCAAGAATCGTCGGTTATGTTTAGAATGAATGTTAAAGTAGCTTTGTGCTGTCCACGCTGAAATCACAGTCATCTTCGTTCAGCATCAAGCGTGTGTGTGGCCTATTACGCATAAAAACTGTTTGTAGAAATTTAAAATAAATATATTACCATGTTCAGATGGCAATATATGACAATACAATAGGAAGTGCAATAGGCAAAGTAGCGTCTGTTAAAAGATTAATATTTTATAAAGACTTATTCAGGTACTTTCTGACTTCAGTTTCAGTACGAGTATGATCAATTCTTAAATTTTCACGATCTTACTGTCATGTTTTCAAGACACACACAAATGTGTATTCAACGAACGATTAACTGATTATTATTTTTACTTAACGACGTATTCTGTGTTGTCATTTTGTAATATAAAGAGCGACACTTAAATCTAATAAAATGTACAAAATTTGCTCTTGTAAATTGGTAACATTAAACGACAATTTAGGCGGAAAAAAATACTATTAATTTTTGATTTCCTCATCCCAAACGGGATTGCCGTTTCGAGGCATGTGTTTTAAATGAAAATACGCTTCCAAATTTTACCTCCAATATTGAAAAAGAACTTGCAACAGGTGTCCTATTAGCTAATGGTAACCTAAAAAGCCTTTTATTAAAATTCAAAACACGTTTCCATAAGGCGCACCCATTTTATTGCGATCTCCGTCATGTAACCGGTCAAATGAGCTTTATTTTTATTTAATAATTTGAGATCAAGCGACAGGCATTTTTTGTGACAGGTCGTTGAAAGTTTCAGCATGAAACTACCGTGAGACTCAATCATAGTTACACAAACAAATAACTCACGTATGAAAAAGGAAGCAGAAAGGACTACGAATAAGTCCAAAACATGTCGAGCATTATTTGACTTTTATACTGAAAGTTATTTAAAAACGTAGTCATTTTTATTTACTGCTACGATTTTTCGAGAAAACATATGCAACTGAATTGTAAATTTTGAATCTAATAAAGTTACAGTTCTCACACTACATTTTAAACACGATTTGAAACAGTGGCCGACTCTAAAGGATTAGTATTCCAGACGTTTACGTGAAAAAAGTTCTTCCTCGCGTGTTTCTCTGCATAGTTCGTTCAATTAATTAAAAATTCTAACCGTTGCTTTCAATTTGTATCCACATGAAAGGTCGCCCAGCCAACACGAACTTATCCACATGTTGTACCTTACTCGCTTTATACATACGCTATACTCAAAGCCGAATAGAACGTACCTATATAAAGAAAATAGTTTTAAGGAAAAGAGCGAAAAAAATTACTCTCGAAAACGGGTTCAGTCACATAAAGGGTAAAGTTACGTCACTAGTTAAACTGGCCATTATAAATAATACAACGTTGTATATTTCGGGATTTCCTTTGAGAGTACGTTTCAACATTGTTTATTTGTTCGTAAAGGGAACACATAGCACCTGTGCTGTGCGTAGCGGCCATCGTGAATCGCTCCTTGGTAATCAGCGGTGGAGAGGATTCGGCTGTCATTGTTGCTTCTTTAGTCGACGGAACACTAGTAAGTAATATTTCATTGTTAAAATTTGTAACACTAAATACACTTTGCTAGGTTAGTTTACGACAGCGTCGATGAGAAAATGTTTGCCACGCCATCTGCTATGTCTTATAAGCAAGTGAAAGAGTGGGTGAGTAGGTATCTTTACTCAGTACGCAAGGTGCCAGAAAAACCGACAAAGTAACTAGTGAAAAATTTTTAAAGTCTTCTTTTTTCATAAAGCAATTCGTTTATTTTCTAAATAATAACAAGGTATGACAAAGTAAATACGACTTCGCTGACCCAAGTCCCCGCTGACTGATTTTCAATCTACTTCATTTTATGCTTTCACAAAATCCATTTCAGACGGCTAGCCGAATTCAGAAGAGACTAGCCTTTGCAATTTGTTTTATGTTTATAACAAATAATCATCCATTTGTTTTATGTAGTAGGCTTAACTTGAAAAACCTTTTCTTCTGCAATCATTGAGCTCGCGTTCAAAGGAGCTCTATAATCACAAATAAACAAACAAGATTAATAGTTAATTGCATTCGCTACGGCTTCTTAATCAACTATCCTGATTGTGTTTACTTCTTAGGAAAACACTTAGTTACAGTTTTGTCACAAACAACGAGAGCTGAGCTTAGTTACTTAATTAAATTAGTTTTAATAATGTCTTTCAAGTTACTTTTATAAAATAATTACAAGGAAAATTTGCTAAAATGCTGTCTCTCGTGAATTGGGCTTCACTTAGGTGTTAGCTAAATTGGCTTTCACTGCGGGTGTTATTTCGTACAGCTATAACAGAAATACAAGTCATTCCATTCCATTGTGGTTAAAATAAAAATTGCTTACTCAACTCGATTCAAATTGTAACATTTCAGAATACAATCATGTCGCGTATAAAAACTTTTGTTCATCCATCAATTTGTTAGAACTGAGTTTGTTTAAATTCACACTCCAGCGATTTGTCATATGCCATCACGATCTTTAATGAACAATTACTCCATAATTTCATGTAATCTAGGTAACGAAACTCGACCACCATCGTGGCTCCGTCACCGGTGTGAAAGTACTCCAAGATGGCGAGATCCTGGTCACCTGTTCCCAAGACGGAACGGTCTGCACTTGGAACGTTGACAACTTCACCCTGCTCAGCACTGTGACGGCTGGCGTGCCCGTCCACTCCATGGAAGTGACGGATGACAACGTGTTCCTTGTCACGCTGCAAGGGGAGAACGAGCTCCATGTCAGGACCTTCATAACTGGAACGTATTTGCATATGCTGAAGAGGCATAAAACAAAAGTAAGTATTTTTATACTAGTCTGGGAGCAAAGTAAAATCATAGAAAATACCAGTTGCATCTCGTTCTGTGCATCACTATGTTGATACCTCTTTCCACCTGTATAGGCGCCCACAATCATCCTAAACGTGACCTTTAGGAATTGTTACGGATATAGACGTGATTTGTATAATAATATGTATGTATGTAAGGCTTGTTGAATAGTAAACTTGTGCAAGGTCTGTCCGGATCGTTTCAACCATCCAACTCTCTAACCCTGCCTCCAAGCAACAGTGCTTGTACTGCTGTAGCGTAGAAGTAAGACAACCGGTAAATTACTGGCACAAGAGGTACAGTACCCGGACATAAAGATTGCACTTCGGTCTTTAGGCGTCAAGTAAGTAAGAGCGAGAAAACGCTCTACGAAGCCGAAAATCTTTATGGCCGGGTACTGTATTAGTTCTTAGTTCAAAACGTCATAAAAATCAGGTAAGGCAAGAGTCAATCACTGGTATGTCCTAAGAAAAAAAACAATGGTTATATCAAAAACAGCGCCATATTGCAAAGCAATGATAAATAAGAGCCGTGAACGTGTTGGGAAACGAGTAAACATTTCATTCTACTTTCAAATTAGGCTGAATTGCTACAATTAATTAATGTGGAGCGAACGTTATCTAAAAAGGTCAGAATCCAGATATTACAAACAAAGGCTTCCGGTGAACAAAGTAGGTACAACAATTTAATCAAATAAGCCGCGGCAAGATGAAGCTATTATTTAAACCGCTCTACAACCGCGGGCGTGCTATTATATCGCGAACAAACATTTAAGATTAAATACCCCCTTTTCTACGACCGTGGCTATTTATAACCCACAGTAAAATCAACACCGTACCATCCGAATATTTACGTTTCACTTACAAGATTATATTTGAATGATCTGTATTATAATAATAAAATAATATTTATTCACACTCCAAAACAAACAATACAAGAAAAACAGAATAAAAATGAAAAAAACAATTTGTGAAAAGGAAAGGACTCTGCAGAACTGCTGGTTTTCAGTCCTCACCTAAGATCTAGAAAATGGTAGTGTGGCTGACAAAAACGAAACACTACCTAAACTATTATTATATTCCTATCTTATAATCCTAATAACATTACCCCCACGCATTAATAGAGTACCTACCTAATTATACGTAGGTAAATGCCTTATATCACTTTGGAAAAGAGCTGATATTCTTCAAACTGCTATACCGATTTTTACCAAACATGACTAAGAACCTCCGCGACGAAACTGGCTTTCGAATAAAAAACCACATTAAAATCAGTTCATCCGTTTAAGCACTACGATGACACAGACACACACACACGCTTCATAATATTCACATGAACACAAACATGAATAATTAATCAAACTCGTAAACATCTACCCGCTTTAAACAGTAAGACAAACTACGAGGTCTATCTCGCAAAAATGAACCCGAAAGTTACACGACCTTTAACTTCGTATGGAACTACCCTACAATTACGTTAAAGTTACCACAGACCATAAATCGTGGCGCTAGAATCGCTCTCCGACCAACTTCGGAATTAAATGCATCAACATAATGGCTGGAGTTAATTAATTGGTAACCTGATAGTGCAATACTGCGACAATTTGCTCTCAACTACATTACTTATTCAGGCTGGTTCATACTTTGTTTCTTTAAAGTTTGTACTAGAATGTCTTGCAAGGTAGGTATGCAGTTAATTAGGATCGTTGCACGGCAGCGAGTCAAGTTAATACTTTGTTTTTTTTTAACATTATAAAAAAGGTAAACAATCTTGACCTGTATTTTTATTGAAATAGTTTTAAAAAATAAATACCTAACAGCTAGTTGCAATTTCAAATCCCTGGAATATTGTGATTTTGTTTTATTTTGGGTTTTATATTTTCCACTTAACGATTTTTAAAAGTGTTTTTTTAATAAAAAGATATGTCAAAATTGTTTACCTACTTTCTAATGCTAAAAAAACGAAGTACAAGTTACGGCTACGTTTAAAAGACTAAATGGAAATAGTGAAAAAGACTACATATGACATAAGTCTGCACACAACAAATAGAGGATCGGTAAAACTATTGGCGGTGTTATACGTGTGTGCGTGAAACATTTTAGTTTTACGTGCCTCAATTCGGTGTTCGCAAAGTTTTGTCTTTGCCTTTTATTTGGTAAAGCCACAGTGTAAAGAAATCAGGTTCAATTTAGCAGATAGTTGGGTTAGTGTGGAAACTTTTGTTGAAAACAATTAAAAAATTGCGGGCCGCTACACCATCAATAGCTGCTTACTTTTCGGATTTTTCTGTGTTTTCATTTTCAGTGTCGTTTAGAAATGTAATAAAATAATTATAAGAAGTCAAGAATTAAAATCCTTGATTCATTGATGACATATATAGTGTTCTCCCGAATTGGCACAATCATCTGCTAAAATATTCGGGGTTAATTATGAGACACAGTGTATATCTACGGTAGTTTGATTTCGTCGCACCACTCCGTCTAAATTCAACAAGACCTCGACATCAGCCAACCACTAATACTAACTCAATTCTTCCAACAAAATCCAACTAAACCCAGTATCAGCCTCAAAAGGCCTACCGTATCTTCCACTAACTTTCACGTTCGAGATAATTGAGGGGTCTTAGCCCTAATTTAACCAGTCTTTTCCTCTAATTCTGCACAATAAAATGCCCAACTGCCTTAAAATAGGCAAGCCGTAGAAATCGAGTTCTATGGACGCCACGCCACTGGCCCTTAGTTAACGTTATCCCCTGCTACTGGAAATATAACACAGCTGATTTCCTGTAAGTGCCTCTTGAGCTCAGCCTTATTGCATTACCGGAAACGTGGTGCTAAATGTTTCCTTTAGGTAAAGTAACATCAATATTGTTCGAGGCTGTGTAGCATAGTACTAAGCTGGCAGGTCTCTGTCATCTCTCGTTGTTTTAATAACCTCTTTTTAACCTGTTACATAATTTCGCAAACCAATCATACCACTAAAAATATGGTTTGATGGAAAGAATTTACATGATTTTGTTTAAAACAAAGTCGCTTTCCCTGTCTGTCTCTCCCTATGTTTGCTTAGATCTTTAAAACTACGCAACGGATTTGGATGCCGGTTTTTTTAATAGACAGAGTGATTCAAGAGGAAGGTTTATATTATTATGTTTTAAGTAGAGAAACACTGATTGCACCCGTGCGATGCCGGGGCGGGTCGCTAGTGGTTAATAATCCTAGTTGTGAAAGAACAATGGTCAAATTCAAATTCTTCATTGTAATTGGCAATCTATTTTGAAGGAGATGACAAATTGGAGATGGTAAATTGTAAACTTGTTTATCTTTGAAACAGTAATAATCAAGACATAGATAAACCATCATCTGTGTAGCTTTGAATTATTTTATTCAATGGAGAAAATGTATATAATTCATTGAGCTTCCTTCATTATCCAACACATTCATCGAATCCTCGCATAACTAAACGATATACCAATGGTTCAAACGAACCCATGTTATTTCGCAATTACGTACCGCTTCAGCGCACGCTTTATCTGAAATCCTTAATTCACCAGATAAAATGTTTCTGCGTGGCTCACGACTCGTCGCGCGTGGCTGTCGGCTGCTCCGACCAGCGAGTTTATGTGTACAGCATCCACACCGCTCAACTACTCCGGACGCTGGCAGTAGCACACGACTTGGCTGCACTGGCAGTCGCTGATAAGGACCACTTCCTTCTGGCAGCTGGTACAATTTAACTTGTACTTTTACATAAAACCACCAAACTCTGAATGTTTTTTTCCCCGCCACTTTTTCCAGGGCCCTTCTAATTTGTAACTCTTTCATGCCAGCTTACCTTCTCAATATTTCCACAACACCGTTATATTAAATGCCTCCAATCGCTCTCAAAAATAAAATTTCTTTAAAAATATAAAAATTGCTATTGTTATACGTATTACATAATAATATGATATTTATTTTTGTGAATAATAAATAACGGTGTGTTTATGCATGCAGGAGGAAACCGAGTGACAATATACTCATTTCATACAGAAGATAACTTGACCAACTTCAGGCCCACAAAACAGCTGAAGAGACGACAAACAAAGTCCAAAACAAACATCAGCTTACTGCAAGTAAGTCCCTAATCTAAACCTTTCAAAGAAGAGCCTTTACGGAACAATCTCCGTAGTGAAACCGCAAACTCAAATAATTATGAAATATTCCGCTGAATTTTACTTCGTCAGCTACTTTTAGCCGCTTTGGCAGCATTGCGTGGAACTCCGTTTGTGTCTGGAGTACGAAATTAACTGTCAGCAGATTTTCCGCCGAGCCGAGCATGTTTAAATAGTGATTGATTAATCCAAGCCAACTTTAATCATTCCTCTTTTGTTTTATTATTGGAGCCACTTATCTTGATAAATTTTAAAGCGCCGGACTGTGTGATTAAACGCGCAAAGCAATTTCTATTTGCACGGGGTTCAGGCGCTGTGGAATCGTACTTACTTGTTAGCATCTCCGCACTGCAAAAGAAAAGGCTTACAAATATTCTGCTTTCAACTGAGCTGAGTTAAACATAATGTTGCTAGCGCGTTATGGTTAAATTGCTTAAGAATTTTATCTACAGTGCAGTGTGTAGATGTTTATGTTCCTGTCCCATTGTGTTTTAATTAAGATAAAAAAAATAAGTAATTTGTTACTTTTAGGCAGAGCAAAGCGAGTTAATCCCAATCAGTTGTCTGGAAGTGTCTCGGGATGGACAGCTGGCAGCGAGCGGGTGCGCTCGCGGTTTAGTCCGCGTTTGGCAACTGTCCACCCACAGGCTACAGGCCACACTGAACGGACACATGGGCCACGTGACGTGTGTCACCTTCTCACCGAATAACCTCCTGGTGCTGAGCGGTTCCGAGGACAGAACCGTCGTTGTGTGGCAGCTCGCTGATAACTCTGCTACGTTGACGTACAAGGTAGATTCTACTAATTAATTGCTATTCAGGTTCTTGTGTTCGTTTTCCTTGGATCTCATAATCAGGACCGATCTTGGTTACTCGCTGCAGTTTCCTAACGTTGTAATGTTTGTAGGTAATGGCAGTTTTGTTTTTCAAAAGTATATTTTTCATCTTTAACGAACTTCAAGGCACCAGCATTCATTTAATTGATGAGAGTGCCGTACTATTTTGTCTCCTTGTTGGTGATACTTAAGTCCTCTTCTAGCGTCATCAGAGTCGTTTCTTTGTATTCATTCTTAGTACATTTCCAGGGTCACTCCGCCGCCCTCCAATCTCTGCTGATGATGTCAGACAACCGACGCGCGATGTCCGGCGACCGGGCGCGAAATGTTCACGTGTGGCTTGTAGATTCGGGCATTGTTCTTCATTCCACCAATGGACCCTCCGCCAGTATAGAAGTCACTCTCAATATGAAGTTTGCGGTAAGATTATTCCATTAAAGTAAAAACATAAACACGTACGGCTGAATACCTTATTGTTTTTTTGATATAGCAACTGACACAAAAATGGTAAAGCACTTTAATTCACAAGGCCTAAAAAGAAAAATTACTTTGAAGATACCTGAAATGCTAAGAAGCAAAATGTCTCAATTGCAAAACAACTGACTATGCCTAAAGTCAGGTTATAAGAGGAATTAAGGTAGTCAGAGGATCGTTTTAAGGGGAAAGCTTGATTATTTGCTCACCGGCTATGTAAGAAGTAAACGGTGGAAGTTTATTTTATGTTTCAACGCTGAGAAAAAAAACAGGAACGTAATTTTGGCATCTTCTTATTAAAGAACGTTTCGAAGAATCGTATGTCGACATTACTTTTGAGAAGTCTTTTTTTATTGCTTGTACATATTTGTTTTTATTTACCACACTCAATTAGTTTAGCATGTTGTACTCGTAAATAAATGAAAGAGAGATACATTTGTGACAGGAAAAGATTTAAAATAATAAGTAAAACATGGAGACAAAAGATCACTAACTACGAAACCTTTTTGCTAAATTATTTAATGCTTTCAAAGGCAGCGTCGATTTGTGGCAGACAAAAAGAAACTAATGCGAAACTTTGACCCGAAAACACGTTATATCACTTAGAGTTGTCGATTCACTAAAACTCCACAAAACTTGGCTTTTAGAACTTTTGACCTGTCGATTACTGCTGGCTCCAGTGATGTTTAATTGACGTCTAAGAATTACCTTCCACTTATAGAGCTAGCAGGGTTTCAGCTTAATTTTTTTCGACCTTCGGCTTACATCCTGTTTTTGTCAGTTGCCATTTACACTTCAAACAGACCTCGATGTGAAATTAAATATTTAAGTGCAAGTAGGAAGTCTTCGTTTACTATCAAAATAACAGCATAAATAATAATAATACTATTACTCTGCGTTTTATAATTTCCTGTTGACAGAACTTGATAATAAAAAGGCAATTTTGTCTACAGTAAATAAAGTCTTCTTGCACCATTATATAAACAAAAAAAGTTATAGATGCGTCCATTTCATTAATAAAAAACATTTAACTATTTTTATATTCTCCAATCAGTTTCGAATTACAAAAAAAAATTAAACTATGATAAAATATAAATATTTTATTAATTGTTTTCCCAATTTCAAATGTCATTTCGCCAAATCAAGAATACCATGAAACAAGTTTTCGATGAACCAAAAATCCATTGAAACGAGAATCATGGAATAGAATAGGGCGTCATGGACTGACTTAGAACAATTTTAACATCTTCATATGTATGTACATGACTTGACAATGAATAAATAAATAAATAAATCCTATGAATAAAGAACCTTGATGTTTCCTTGTTACCCAGGTCTTGTCTGATGGTGACAACTCTGTCCGTATCTGGGCCTTGACGGGCGTGGATAGTGGGGACGAGAGGCGGTCGGTCTCGCACGCTGAGCGCGTCACTTGTTTCACCGTCACCGCAGACTTGCAACATGTTGTGACGGGATCTATGGACATGTCGCTTAAAGTCTGGAAGCTGGATGGAGGGAAACTGTCTCAGGTAAAGAATAGAAAGACTGGTGATTTCAACTCCGTCCTTATCTGGGCCCTGACGGATGTGGACAGCGGGGACGAGAGACAGTCGGCCACGCATGCGGAGCACGTCACTTGCTTCGCCGTCACCGCAGACTTGCAGCATGTTGTGACATATGTCTAGAAGCTGGATGGAGCGAAACCGTTTCAGGTAAATAACGGTATTGTGTTTAGATATGATATGCGGGCGGTAAAACTGCTACCACCATTTTAGTCGCTAATCCTGCCGTCAAGCAGCTGAGCTGCGTAGTTGCAGCCTGCAGTTGGTCATTACTTAATCATCAGGTATGTCTATCAGAAATGTGTAGCTAGGGACGGTTTAAACACAGTGACGTAGTATAGTTCTAAAATGTGTAGGAGCATTTATGATATTGCGATAATGGCGATATTACTTCTAAATGACCTGCTTCAGTTTTATTCAATCCGTAGTTTTATTAGAAATCTTTTTCATTAAACTTTTTTGCCAGCTTTAATTATAGGTACGATCAAATGAATCAAGAATCACTTCTTGGTTTTTTATGTTTACTTTTACGATTTTACCGTTAGAATTAATTTTAATGAAAATATGCTCCATTGTTTCGATATGGTTGAACAGTGGTACTGGCAGTACAACAGAACAATTTGCTGGAGTTTTATTTTGATGATTGTTTACATCGGAATTAATTTACAAATAAAACATCAAAATTGAATCAACGCAAAACAGTATCACCGCTCCATTCATTTTTCTTTTCGCCTTCTAATTCATTTCCGCTTTCGAAACTAATTATCTGGCAAACAATTTGTGCGTTAAGTCTTCATTAATTTTTACGGTCTACATCCCCTAAATAATACGTCTAAAGTGAATAATTTACAACTATTATTATAACAAACATACAGACAAACAGACAGACGATATACTTGCAAACTTTCGCATTTAGAATTTTAGAGCGTTGTAAAGAAAAAATACTTAGTTAGATACTTACTTATTATTTTGTCTATTCAGTTTAGGTACATCAATTTCCCATTCAAAAAATTGTGGCTACCCATATAAACTGTATGAAAAAAATTACACAAAACTGTTAAAAAATAAGTGATACTTGATATATACTTGTCTTGTTTTTTTACGAAACATAATAGTGCTGGTAATCAGAATCGTGATTTAGAGAAATCCAAAATTTCTTCATTTCGTAAAAAAGGGTAGGACACTTTAAATCGAATATGCTCATTTATAGGTAAGTGGGACGACTATATAAACCGACCGCTTAAATTTTAATGAGTCATCGCCTGCGCGGCACAAGGGTGCGGAGTGGGACGACAAAGGGGACTGAGAGAGGTGCGGGCGGCTGGCGCACTACCCGCCCGCACCTCTCTCAGTCCCCTTTGTCGTCCTACCCCGCGCCCCTGTGGCGCGCGTGCGAGGACTCATTTCGTTCGGCCTATAAACACTATACTGATCTTCACACGCAAAGGAACCAGGGTGCAGTCAGTATATTAATATATTTGGGTTTCCGGTACCATCGGCATGTATCAAACCCATAAGTGTAAGTGGGACATCTAGACAAATTCGAAGGTATTTTTAAATACTATCGCTCTGTTCTCTGTGTGACAAACCTTCAAATCCCTTTTCTCTCCAACAGGTTCTGGTCGGTCATTCGGACATAGTGACATGCGTGGCGGTAGCCATCACGAACAAGACCCAGGTGGTGTCAGGATCCTGGGACTGCAACCTGATAGTGTGGGACATGAACACCGGATCCGATTTGCATCTGCTATCCGGACATTTGGGGAAAGTCACGTGCGTCAAAGTCACTGGAGATGGATCTATTGCTGTGTCTAGTAAGTATTTAGAAGTAGTTGCTGAATTGATTTATGTTAATTACTAAGCTAAGCTGAACCGTTCGTCCACATTGGCTGTGGGTATCACAAAATCGATCGTCGAGGTAGATCCTTGGGGAAGGATCCTGATATGATGAAGATGATATGATGACTAGATTTGACACGTGACGTGGATTCGCTCACGTGAAACTTTATGTGGGAGTATAAAATCTGAAATTTTATTTGAAATCCCTAGGGAGTTCACAAAAATTCCGTGATAGCATGAGAAATCCCAAAGGTCTTTATTTACGTTGCATGTAGTTTGCGTGCAAAATTTCTCTATACTAAACTGTTGAAATTTCCGGCTACGACATATCTGTATTCATGCAAATCCCGCTCGCTTATGTTGCACATTGAAATCTACATAAATGGATTTAATATGTGACTCCAACCCAACTATAATATTACCAACAGCATAATAACGTGTCACGCAGACGTAACAGTCTTGCACGTATGACTGCGGATTAGCAAGCTGTTCATTCATTAATATAGATTTCCGAAAAGTAACGCCTCATTGTCAATTAAACTGTGACTTTTCATCAAGGTGCGGAGGACAAAACGCTAATAATATGGGAGACCAAGCGAGGTCTGGCGCTCACCTCGTTGGCGCTACATGTGCCAGTTCTCGGCTTGCAGATCACCAGCGACTGTGCACGCATCGTTATACATCTACTGGACAGAGGTAAAGATGTTTCTAGAGTCTTCAATTTTATTTAAAACAAGCTACTTTTTTCCTTTAATTCTGGTGGGAACAAAGGAACAATAGAATGTAGCAGCCGCTTCTCTTCCCGCGAAGATCTTAAAAGCCCATCGAGGGTGAAAATATTAGCAATCGTGTTATAGGCGATGCTGGCAACCCATCTCTGTTTTGATCCAATGTATTGATTTATGAAGAAAGTTTTAATTTAAATCTTCAAAACAATGTTGACACAGAACTAAGTCTGTTGGGATTACTTTCGTAAACTTCAAAGACTTAATTTATGGTATTTATCCACAACTCCACATGTGTTGTACTAAGCGTATAGCAGGATATATCATATTTGTATCTCGCGTGGCATGTCACGCCACTTTTCTAGGACAGTAGAAACACGAGCAAAGTACATGTTTATTCGCGTTCCAAATGGAGAAAGTATGCAAAAGGGAACAAAGTTAAAATGAAGTTACGAGGGTTTGACTTCATAATAGCCTCGCCCCATATTCCATTGTCACGCGTTTTAGAAGCACCTACCTATACCTGGAAAACAATCATATACTATGTTTCTCGCTTTAATTTGATTGTTTATTAGGTAATTCGTGAAATTTCGTTTTCCATAATTATCATTATTTTTAAGTATTTAAATTTAATGAAACTGTACTATTTAATAAGGATGTGTTGCGTCACCGTGGCTGTTCAATCTATTCATGGATACATGCCTGAGTGATTTGAAAGGGAATGACTGTGGACTAAGAATGAGTGGGTTAACCATCAAATGCCTCCTATACGCCGACGACCAAGTGTTGTTGGCATCGTCGGAGGAGGAGTTGCAGATGATGACTAACATTTTATGTGGAGCATTGGAAACGAAAGGTATGAATGTTAATGTAAGCAAGACGAAAGTTATGGTGTTTGAAAAAGACGATAGTATGACTGAATGTGAGATTGTGATTGCGGGTAAGAAAGTTGAACAGGTAAAAGAGTTTGTATATCTGGGTTCGGCGTTTACGAAAGATGGGAAGTGTGAAAGTGATATTGAAAGAAGAGTGAATGCAGGAAACATGGTAAATGGGGCGCTGCGCGCCTTTGTGAGCAGTGAGAAGGTGTCGAAGAAGGCGCGTCTGGCTGTTCACAGAGGGGTGCCTGTTCCAACATTAATGTACGGTAGCGAGACTTGGGTATGGCAAAAGAAGCATGAAAGTAGAATAAATGCAGTAGAAATGAGAGCGTTAAGAAGTATGGAAGGTGTATCACTGAAAGATAGAATAAGGAACAGTGTGATAAAGGAACGTGCTGGTGTGAAAGAGGATATAGTGACTAGGATAGAAAAAAGTATGCTTAGTTGGTTTGGGCATGTAGAGCGGATGGATGAAAGTAGACTAACTAAACAGATCTATATGGGGAGTGCGAATGGTTGCGTTGGGAGGGGAAGGCCTGGACGGACGTTCCGAGACCAAATAGGAGACGTTTTGGAAAAAGGTCAGGTCAGGAGTACCCGAAACCGACGAGCATGTATGAAGAGATTGATGACTGTGGATGAAGCGAAAGAAATATGTCAGGATCGTAGCAAGTGGAATAAAGTAGTCTCTGCCTACCCCTGTGGGAAAGAGGCGTGACGGTATGTATGTATGTATGTATGTACTATTTTACTAGTTAATCCTGCCACCAAGCAGCAGTTTTTACACTGCTGTGATCTGGCATGGATAGTAGGACAGCCGGTAAAATTATTTTATCTTAGCCCTATACGCTGGCACCGTAACGGTAATATTCCGGTTTCGCGGATGATTACTTACCATCAGGTGACCTACGTGCTCATTTTCCTTCTTTATTTAAAAAAAAAACCATTTCATTCAAAAATATACAAAAAAATTGTGCAACCATTACCCCGACAAAAAATTCTGTAGAATGATAGCATACAATACCTTCGCAGTCTCATAGCCTTCTGTTCTCGACAGGCTGCCTTCCGATAATATGTCTTCACAACACACCCGCTACATATGTGAAGATACCTACATACGCGGCCCCTACCAAAGATATTGACGGTAAGTATCTTAGACTGTTTTTAGGAGAAAAACTTAAGTGAGTCACCTGTTCAGTTGTACCTAATATGGAACTTTAGTCATTTTTCTAATTTGGAACGTCAATTTGAATATTCGCACACATTACTCACACATACAACAGGTCATTTAAGTTTTTCACCTATACTATATTATGTTGTATGTCATTTACTACTATATACGGCACGTCAACATCTTCGCTGCTTGCAAACAGATTTCAGTTTATTGTTTGTTTTAAAAATTATTTAAAAAAAAATTAAGAGGCATTTTTCAATATTGTGGTAATTTACAAATAAATAACATCACACAGAACTGCGGCCCTTAGCTCCAAAACGCCCGATGCGGCGGCTGCTCAAAAAGGAAGTGTCCCTCGATACCTACACGTGGCAAAAGAAATATGGCCACCTGACGTCGGCAGCGATGATGGCTCAAGTCGACGAGCGGTTGAAACGAAGGTAATTACTCAACACATCTCTAACAACCACACTTACGAGCAAAAATAACTGGTCGCTTTTCTTTTTTTTTTTCATTTTCTGCGAAATTTCTGCATCTGTCGCATATTCGATTTATAAAATTGTCGTAACTAAGGCAAAATGCAATGAATTCTATGAAACTAAAGACCTTAAATTTCAATAGGCAACAAAGTAATTTGAAACATTAATAAGAAGAAAGCATTCAAAAGTTTGTAACGACGCTGCTTACAATCTACTTAGAGATAAGCATCTTACTTTAGTACTACTTGATAAGAAATTTAATACTTGTTATAATTCAAAAGTTTCTGTTAATATTTCAAATGCTGAGTTCGAACAAAGTTTTTGTGAATCGCTCGGATCTGCAAATTTATTATTACTTTTAGGCATTTTTGGTTATGAAGTTTTGATCTAGGGATTAAGTAAAACCATATTTGCCTAAGCCGTGTGATAAAGGAATAATGCTTAATAACAGCGGTGTATTTAAAATTTTGGAGTTTGTTTTTCAATAATTAATTCAAACTCATCGTGCTAACAACATTATATTTTCTTTTTCTGATTGTGGACTGACAGAACAATGAATTGTGCGAATCAGAATAATTCAAATACAGAAGACAGACAAAGCAGAATAAAGCAAAACACTGTTTTGTCAATATAGCTTATGAATTATTAAATCGTGATACATAAATGGGGTCATTATGCCACATCTATTGGCTTTATACCATTGTAAGTCTTTGTTGCAAGAAACCAAATAAATGCTCGTATATGAACATTTCAATTATTTCTAGGTTTTCCGTATCAGCTTCCATGGAGGAAATCTCTAAAATACAGGAGGCGAAAAACAAGGACTTGGGCTCGCAGGTAAAGTTTCCCTCTGGGAAAACCCAATGTGCTATGAATATGACTTAAATATTTATAGGAACGAAATGGAGAGGAAAATCGTAACTTTCGAAGCTCAGAAGTTTTAAAGAATTAAATAAGTACGTATAAAAGCAGGACTTATCACTTAAGTAACATTACCTTATTTGTATATGAATCTTTCACGTATATGAATATCGAAAAGAAATACATTTAAAGACTTCATTAATAATTTCTTTAAGTAAAAAAAAAATTAAAGAGTGCAGTTACATAAAAAGTAAATCAAGTAAAGCAAAAGGTTAACATTTGTTGTTTTAAAATAACAAGATCGATGCCGAACGTCATAAGTCTAGAACATAAAAATAGTAACATATTTATATATACCTATATCTTTTTGTCAATCTTTAGCAGCTCGATGCCCTACGCTAAAAGCTATTCCAGTTACAATCTTCATAATTATAAAAAAAAACTAAGAGGGAAGCCCTCAGTCAAAGTATCACGTTGCATTGATGGGCGAAGTTGTCACATGTGTGTTTTCGACTATATTGAAAGTCAAGGTGACCAAACCTTTCATAATTTTTTTTTAAAAAAACATCCTCAGAATTTATGAGCTCTAAGCCAACTCATCTTCGAGCTGGTTTTCTTTTTGGACGTTACAGTAACCAATATCTGTGTAACAGTTGCTCGCAAGCCTGCTGCGTGCGAAACACCGCGTTATACTTGCGGTCACATCTCGCAGATGACAACCAGGCTTTAAATGCTGGGCTGTAACCACGATTATTTTATCAACACCCATCGATATCTAAACTAGAGATACTAAGGTTATTGATGAATTCTGTTTCGATGTATCAGGTGAGCCTCGGTCCGGAGGAGGCGGCCATTGCGCAGTCACAGCACTTTGATCAACTAGAAGCCCTCTGGAACAAGGTGTCGCCGCCGCGCCGGCGCTCCAACAAGGTGAGCAGCTGTACATGCGGGGTGTACTTTGAACATAAACAAATTAGTGCAATTCCGTTTTATGGTCGTTTTTTTTACAACGTAGCTTATTTCCCATCACCTTATACGCCATCGCCATTTATAAATTCAATAGAAAGATTATCTTAAAGTAAACTAGCTTCTGCCCGCGACTTCGTTTGCGTAGAATTATACATATATAAACCTTCCTCTTGAATCACTATATATATTTAATAAAACCGCATCAAAATCCGTGTCGTAGTTTTAAAGATCTAAGACTGACAGCGGAAAGCGACTTTGTTTTATACTATGTATTGATGTGACGGGTAAAACTGGACCCTCACTGCCCAAAACAGAGTTAAACGGAGAGACTTGACATTATTGGCTTGACTTGGCATAGTAACTAACACATTGATTGATAAAGGCTTAAGAGAAAAAATACTTTGTAAAACTTGTTGACAAATTTGAAAACTGGCAAGCACAGATTGTTTCCGCATTACACAAACGCTTTGTTGGTGAAATATAAATCTTGTTACATTGCCAGCGTTTGTACAGCAATAAAGAAGCTGAAATATTGGGTGCAAGTTGCAACAGTGCTGAGAGATGCATTGACAGCGAGCATTTGGCTTTATTACGTCCGTACATTGTTGTAAACATTACCCTATCAGATTTTCTGGTGGTCGAGTCAAACTTGTCATCATTCATTCATTTTAACATTTTTTTGAGACCGTACAAGCCTGTTTAATACTTACTACACAGATTAGATTAGATTAGATTAGATGTTCATTTCATGTGTAATTTTCGCCTGCATCTAAACCTAATACTTTGGTAACATAATAATCACTTTCCTTAAAAAAATATGTAGATTAAAGTACAGTCGAGGGCGTAAATGTCGATACAGCCATCATGTCAAATATATGTGTCACGAACCTTATTGTTTATGGCATAAAGGTGTTTAATATGTTTTTGACGTCTTGGTAACGTTACGTAACTACATAACATTTATGCTCCTTTCGTTTTTCTTGCAGTCTCTATCGAAACAAAGCTCGTTGATAGAGAGGTTAGATTCTTCAGACGAGGAACATACGCCTGTCGAAGAGCAAGGTTAGTATCTGCCATTAAATATAAAATGGCAACCCTACAACTATTTAATTTTCTACGTACAACGTTCTTTTCAGAACTCAAAAAACTCTTTTGAATTGTTATACAAAAAACCATTTAATAAATCTTAACCTCTTTACCGCCATCAACTTAATATAAAGTCAGTACAGGCAGTGTAAAATGTACCTTTGAAAAGATACAGTTGACAGTTGCAAGTGACACTAGAACTGCACGGTGGCAAAAAGGTTAAGCGGATCGTAAATTAAAGAACGTTGTAGGTACATAATAATTGAACATGACTTATAATTTTAGTTACGATTGCTTTTCTTTTTGTTCCGTTCAGTTTAACTGCGCAAAGCTACGCACTAACCCGAGCTATGGTTTTCCGCCCACAGAGCATATGGTGGAATGAAGAAGAGGTATTTATGCACCGGCTTGATCATCCTCTAGTCAGCTAAAGCACAAATAATATCCAAATTTATATACTAAAGATTATACTTCAAACAAACTTTTTAAGAGCTGGTCTCGTTTTGTTATACATAACTAATTTTACTATTGAAATCTCACAAATTTGTTAAAAGTTTTATTTATTAATTAAACTCTCGTGAGACATATTTTAAAAAAATACAATATAAATGGTTTAACTCGCTCGAAACTAGTCGGATTATCCCGGAGTTTAAAACGTGAATTAATCTGTTTATCTTGTAATTTACAAGTTTTATTTTTACTTTGGAGACTTTATAAAGAAGTAATAAAATTAAAAATAATGTTACGTAATTTCAAACAGTTATTTTATCTCAATAAAATTGTTAGCTTTGGGATTTATTCAACGGATAAACCTAAGTATATTAGCATGTAGGACTCCTGCCTCTTGCAATGTGATCTTCTAGTTGTAGCTTCTGTCGTTTCTGGACCAGTTTCATTTGTACATCGAAACGTTTGTCTCATAAAACTAAAACTCCTTATTTGTTAAATATACAAGCATCTGTAGAAAGCTACCCCATTATCCTGAGCAAAAAAAAATTAACAGAAAACAAAAATATGTGAAACAACCTGATAAATAATTTACACTAAGTATTTCCAGTAATATCGGCAGAAAAGATCAAAAAAAGTAATCTGGCTAAAATTATTATGCATACTTTACTTAAATCATAAAAATGGCAAATTTCTAATTAAAATACAAATAAAAGAATAGCACGCGCTAATTAAGTAAATGTTTGTACTTACAATGCCACAAGCATCTTCATTTTAATAGACAGTCCCGTCTTAGCGAAAATCATAATAACTTATCATGAAATCGAAATGAGGAACTGGTCCGTTTTAGCTAAGTCTACCATAAGTAATCATAATTCTATATTAAGATGGGCTGACGTTGTTCGACTCTAGTATCTTAGGGGTAGCATTTATTTCACGTTGTGATAATTTCCGTTGCTGTTATGTAACGTAAAATGTTCGTTTTAAGGGCTGTAGAAATTCGCTTGTCGATATGTTTCACTCAGACTTATTAAGAACAGCATTGCAATCCTTGAAATAGTGCTTCTTTATGTCTTTCTAGGCCCGCAAGTATTTTCAATTCGAGTAACGTCAAGTAGTGTCTTTTAATCGGTAATGTCAACGTCATAATAATATGTTGAGCAACGTACCACCTAATATCACATTTAAATTAAACATTACTGTAATTAAAAGTTAGCTCTTATAGAATAAAGGTGTACTCTACCCCTGAATTAAATTGCCATTGGTCAAAGGAAATTAAGGCACTTACTAGGTTTCAATTATAATTATTTAACTCCTCAATCTGGTTAATTAATTACATTTTGGGAGGATTAATATACTTAACTGTTTGCTGTTAATGACTGGTGAGTGAGTTAGTTACGTTAATATACCTTTCCATAAGACGCTGCGTACGTTTATCAATAAATTGGGTACATTTAATGGACCATATACCAGGCATGGCGATATACATGCAAGAAAGTGTACAAAAATACAACACAAAATTCCGAAATATTGTAGACAGATTTGAGAGACTGCGGTATAAGATAGGTGGCTACATAATTTATGTAACTATACGCGTATAAAACATTTTGGAAATATGATAGGTTTTTTCAATAGTTAATACGACGGCACGTGTCATAATTTCCCCGGCCAATGTTAAACTAGTGTTTTCCAAGCTGTGATCCCTTATAAAGACTTCTACATAAGTACACATATTATTCAACATAAATACAATAGATGTATTTAACGTGTATTTGCATATAAGAATATTTAGCATACTCAGCTATCGTAATAATATATAAGCACCTTGTCCAAGCGGAATTTAGGTACCGGAACTTTCTACACGATATATTGTTACGTATACTTTCATATCTGCATATAGCAGCGTTCGTGGCACCTAGTAGGTAGCTTGTTTGGTACCACTCCATTAATATTAACAAAATTTCGTAAGAACATTAAATAGTAGCGAGGTCACTAAAACCTTATTAGTAAAGTTCAGATAAATAAGACATTAAAACATCGTTTTGAGGGAAATAATTGTTTCTAAAAATTAGAATTGAACACGTTTGCATAATCATCTGGTCGTCACCTCTACGTCAAAGTCACGAATCTGCAAAAATCGTATTTTTCAAGGGAGTGTTTTGAAAGTTAACGAACCATACCTACGATAACTGTATAAAAATTTAGATTCGTGATTTTGAAGAAAAATGATATGCATTCCTATATTTGGAACCACATGACTTCAAAATATCATTTTTGCCAAAATTGCAGATTCGTGACTTTACCATAGAGGTGACGTTTATTTTTAGTGTAAGTTTATAAAACATTATTTATCACAGTAAAATCTTGTGGCACTAATCGTAACTCTCACCACAATAACTTAGACAATTATAAAACATTTGTTTTATGCATGACCGTTTCATAAAAAACTGTTGTCTAAGACTTATTTGAATTTGTAATAAGAACATAGGTTGTTATCTTAAATTGTCGTCGCTAAGACGGTACATTCTGAAGCCGCTCTACGTAAGCAGTTTTACATCAGCAAGGCTCAGTGACGCACCTAGCTTGCGCAAAATTTTACGCACGTACGATCTTACACCGTATCTGTCACAAAATATTACACTGCCTCTTAAGATAAATCTACGAAACAATGTTACAAAGTATCGAACATATATCAAAAGAATATGAAGAGTTTGTGGGTGCGAGCGCATTTATAAAACAAGTACTCGCAATAATTCTTACATAGAATGTAAATTTGAGAATTATTATCTTAATTTAACTGTAAACTACCGAATTTTACTACCGCTTAGATATTTACAAACATTAATTTGTACTCTTCTTTTTATTCCTATTTGTGAACATAACAAGTAATATTTTGTGTTCCAAGGCTCAGACAATAAAGACAAAATCTGGTAAACAACAAAGTGAGTCCAGGTTAAACTACGCCTCTCCTCGTGCACGTGTGCATGCGTAGCTCAACAAGTTTTGTAATCGGAGTTTAATTGCATATGTGTTCGCACGACTGTATACACAAACACGGCAAGTCATGCTTTAACCTGCATTTTGCCGTTTCCAGATGATCACTGTCTATTTTAATTTGATTTAGTCCTGAAAACTCAGAAAAGAGCGCTTCACGCAATTGAGTAACAAAAAACGGGTAAAAACTGTACCTTAAGGATAAGAATTTACGTGTAGCTAAATTATTCTGAGTTCCCTTTTCTGAATAAACCCGTACACAATCCGTGAAAAAGCTTAAAACAATCCACCTTCATTTATTACGTGCACTCGATTAAATACCAGGTTAAGACTCCATGAAGATTATGTAAAGCACCAATTCTTTCCGACGGGACGCTCATAATTTTCAGGTCATTTCGTTCACCTACAATAACACTGTCTGAGCTAGGACGACTAAACTTTAATAGATCTAGCGAATATATCACAGCAAGCGATTATAATTATCGCTACAACGTTATAAAAAATAATTATTTAAATGTTGATTCCATTATAAAACTAGTGTTATAATTCTAACACACGTTATCCAAATATTTAACTATAGCAAAATAAAGAGTGTACAGGGTGTCTAGGGTGTAAATGTCAACATCAAGCTAGACACTTATTTAATTATTATGTTTCTGATGACTTACCATCTGACCTATGCCGGTTTCTCACTTGACGTTGAGGTTTCGTCCTGAAATGTCTGTCTGTTTGATTTTGTTAATGTGTGGTAAGAATCCAATTAAATGTTGTCCTCTTATTTCAAGTATTGCCTGTCAGTTTAAAAACGTGCGACGTCTTGATTGTGAAATTGCGTTTAAGTAATTGAATTCCACACAAAATTGTATTCACTGTTGAGAAAATTGAATCCGTAATTGATAATAATGCTGTAATTATTTTGTTTTTAAGAATTTAAATAACTCAAAGTTTTAAGTTTACTTTAAATGGTTGGCAGAAAAATGTTGCATTAGGCTAAGTTATAAGTAGATTTAGTTGCATTTAATTAAATGTGTAGTTGTTAAAATATAGTATTTCTACAGTTAATTAGAAAATGCAATAATATCTCATAAGTAGTTGCACCTATTTGTAGAACGAAATTTAGACTATTTTAGGAACTGAATTCTTCGACGATGTGCAAATAAAAAAACTTTTAGGGCAAGTTAAAACCAGGTTTCAAAATTTGATTAAAGAATTGATAATTCCTAATAAATTTTAAAATCAGAAACAGTGTACTCATCTAGTCAATCATGCTTGAGAAACAAAATGCAAAAATATATCCTGTGTATGTTGAGAAAGTGGCAATTATTATTGTTTTGCAAAATGTTTTGTTTAACAGCATTATATGTAATCTCGTATGTGCCCTACACAATAATATAATAAATATAGTTATGGTTGGACACTGTCACCTTGTTGACTATTTGTATAGAATTTTATATATTTTATTGTTTCGTATTCCTCCTATATGAACATTATTTTTGACCTATCGTGGTGTTATATCTGAAAATATATTCTCTGTGTTTCTTAACTGTTGTTTTATTTACATTACCTACACTACCCAGATGTTTTACAATAACACAATCATATCACACGATTATTAATTAATTTACTATCAAAAATGTTTTGAACCAACCGATCGCAAAGCCCCATCATAATTAAATAGCTAATCTAATCGCAATACGATAATTCCCATGTTATCAGTACGAACCAGCTGCCTTATATATCAAATTATAGGTGATAAAATACGATACATCAGTACACAAAATGCATTCAAACTGAATGCTTCGTGCTAAAAAAACTACGAACTACCACAGAAGTATCAAGCCCATTTCGGTGGTAATGTGCAAGAAGAAGAAAATAAGACGTTACCAGTTAAAACTAAACAAAGAGCTGCGTTGTGAGCACACAAATAGAAGTGGCTCACCTGAATATCAATGGAGATATGTATCCTGAATACCTCATCTTGTTCGATTTGGATACAGGACAAGTTATTTACTCCCCGAAGAACGCGACGTCCGTCGGCACTATTCTTTCACTGGCAATCAGCAGCATAGGGGTAGGCCTATCGGCTGTAGCCTTAGCACTGCTGCTTTTGACTGCTATGCTCTTTCCTGAATGGAGGCAGAACTACAAGAATCAATTATTGATACAGTTCATAACTTCTCGATTTATTTACGTTCTCCTGAGGTATTTCAACAATGTAAGTTATGTGTTCGGATTGTACGAGTTGCGTGAAAAGAACATATTATTCAAGTTGTACATACTTTTGTACACTGAAATAGCATTCGTATTTTGGATGTTTATCTTTAGTAAACAATTGTACATTAGTTTGGTAAAAGTTTTTAATGTCAACGAGAGCCACATGTTTCGAGACTCGCTGTTGGCGTGGGGCCTGCCTGTAGTCATAGCATTTGCGCTATCACTTTTAATCGGTTTATTGGAAGATGTTTACATATTAATACATTGTTTATATTTTTTCATCCTCAAGTGGCCATTAGTAATAACTAATGCCGTTCTTTTGTGTATAAGTTTACGATCAGTATTGAAGAATAAAACAAGAGCAAGAAACAATCGAAGTAATCGAAAAACGGCGTTTGTGATGATCGCAATGATTTGCGCTTTTTGTTTTCAACAATTATTTTCGGACATTTATATGATTGTCTATGTTACGATGCTTAGTAAAAAGGTGAAAATACCTGACGCTGTATACGCTGTGCATGTTGCGTTCAACATCTTTGCTTTGTACCAATGCGCGGCGTCTACGGTCTTCTGGGTGTTCGGAAACGCGAAGACAAGGGAGTTATGGAAGTTTATTCCTAAAAACCAAAGAGTTATAAGTCAAATAAGTAGTCAAAACCAAAGTATGTCCACAAAGTTATGAATTATGAACATAATGGAATATATTTTGTCTCAGGACTTGTTTTAATTTGTATAATCTCATTTTTTGCCTATTGAATTAAAATTTAAGTATTTTAAAGTGAACTTATACATCGTTTTATTTTATAGCCCTTTCTTTTGCTACAATAAGCTCGTTAAGTGAATTTTAAGCTTTTAGTTATTTGTCAGTCCAGACTTATTAAAAATGATTTATGTGAACTTAATACTTACAGTGATTATGTTGATAATAAACAGATAATATCACATAATCCCACCTCGGATAGTAATAATCTGAATTAGACACGTATCGTAAATAATCTACTGATAATTGCTGATGAGTTTCGAGAATAATAGCGGCGCTTACACGCGTACGAAGCTTATTCATGTCATGACAATGTATTATCTAAGAATTATTTTACTGTTCATTTAGAGTCATAATTTTAATGTTAAGTAGCAAGAAAAAACCCACTTTATACAGAATATCAACTTAGTTGTAGCCGAGTAAAAGACCGCGCCATAATTAGGTAAGTGTCTCCTAATTTTAACTGTCATGACAGAGTCCATTTTGGCATTGGACGAATCAGCCACCGACAGTTAGGGTTTCTTTTAAATACAGCTAAGCAGAGTTTTTTTTTTTACATAGGGAACTAGCTTTTTTTATTCCCCCACGAAAGCGAAGTCGCAGGCAAATTCAAAGGAACATTTTCGAACGTTCTAGTTTTCCGGGCGGCGTGCCGCGTTTGATTGCTCAAAGGATCGTAACGCAACCCGGTTTTATACTACGACGTTACTTTTCATTTTTCACACTACGTTACTTTTACTTCCCATTTACTGGTTTACCACAATTGAAAGGTAAAGGTAAGTATTTTCGGAAGGACTTGCTTTGTAAGATTACCTACTTATATTGTTCATTATAATACCTACTGTAAACTAGTGGTTGCTCGCGACTTCGTCTGCGAAGAGTACGTTTATCGCAGGTACTACACAATTTTCTGAGATGAAAACTATCTTATTATTTTTTCTAGACTTCTAAAATGATTGTATGCAAAATTTAATCACTATCGGTTCAATAGTTAAGGCGTGAAAGCGGTACGAACAAACTCACTGTCGCATTTACATATAATGTTAGTACCGTAAAAAGGGGCGAGAAGGGTTAGAACTAATATTTAGTGTTTTCATTTGCTACTTAAAATTTGTGACTCAGCTTGCTCTAAATGCATAGTTTTTTATTTATATTTTTAGACATAATTATCACTCTTTTTTTTCTGGTAATTTGCTATCATTATTTTTTTTATTTGTTCCTGTCCCTTCTGACCCCACTACGGGGTGAGCTGGGATTGGCTTATATTTTAGTGTGTATTGTAACGACAGGTAATCATTATTAATACTAATATTAAAATTAATACCGACGGAACATTTTTTTCTATAAAAATCAACTTGCCACATATGTTTTTTTTATCGAAGTTTGAATTTCAATTTGGTCTTCACTCACCCCGTTTTACGGTAAAGAGTTTGTCTACCATTATTTTCAGATAAATAATCAATTATCTAATGGGTTACGGCATCATTATGCCACACAATTGAAACATGACATGCGTTCTACATTCTCCGGCACAATTACGTATCTATCCATCTAAATACAAACTAGCTGCTGAACTTTAGTAATTAGGTTTAGAACCAGCTTGACTGCGGTCGCAATTGGCGCGTAATTACTACCAGGGCTTCACAAATTTTAGCTTAATCTTGCCACTAACATAGCAAATTCCTTAAGTTCTATAGCCCTTGGATGTAATTTAATGTCACGAGCGTACCATACTTACTTTAAGTACCTTATTTTTAATAGTCCTACTAATATTATAAACGCGAAGTTGTAAGTATGGATGGATGGATGTTTGTTACTCTTTCACGCCAGAAAGGCTTGACAGATCTGGATGAAATTTAGAACATAGATAAATTATAGTCTGGAATAAAACATAGGCTACTTTTTACCCCGGAAAATTGCCTAATTCCTGCGGGATAGCGATAAACGAATTCTATGCAGACAAAGTAGCGGGCAACAGCTAGTTGCTAATAAAAAGGATATTTTCAATACCTATTGAAACCAGTTATTTAGGCTTGAAAACAAATGACGCAATAATCGCTATCCCGCGGGAACTATGCAATTCTCCTGGATAAAACTATCCTATGTCCTTCACCAGGACTCGAAACTATCTGTATCAGTATACCAAATTTCAACTAAATCGGTCCAGTGGTTTAAGCATGACAAGTTAACAGATAGACAGACAGACAGAGTTACTTACGCATTTACCTACAATATTAGTAAGGATTAGTAGGGATTTGTCAACTATGATTGAAAATGCTGAGATTTTCCGAGACAATTATAAATGATCCTGCTTTAACAGTCTTTGGGACACGGTGGTATTGTACTAGCGTATGGGCATGCTGTGTTTGAAGTTCTTTTTAAGGACTCCACACGCACCTTTGCCATAACTACATAATATTTCGAAATAATGCGATTATGAATATTACAACATAAGGTTTGGAATCTAAACTGAAACGGCGATTGTGAGCCTATACGATAACACGTTGTTCTGGGAAAGGGGCGCCACTTTCCCAGAACAATCTTCCTATTGCCGCATGAATTTCTCTATGGAATCCGACACTGCCTCTTCTAAAGGAAAAATAACCCACTAGTCCTACGGCGTAAAGGGGAGAGATCAGCATTATGAATATTTTTATAGGCTATGGTTGAAGTTCTCTTAATGAAACATCGAAGCTGGATTATGGCGCGTAAAAATAATGATGGGGCATAAAATCCGAAGGCGCTTACTATAAATACGAGTTACAGATTTCTTGTTCACGGACCGGGGATTTTACGGCGTGAAAATAGCCCAAAAAGGAGGAAAAGTTGGTTAAGTAAGTAATCTTTTGGTGGAAATCAGAATGTAAAGGGACGAGTATCACTGGTATGAAAGTAATCCGATAATTTAAAATATTTCTACGGGATGTTTGTTAACTTAGGTTTTCCCCTCTTTTATTTAATAGTCACTAACCTACTTATCAAAATACAGTGTGTAAATTTCATACGGGCGTGATTATCCAGATGTAGTTACGATCGTACAAATCATGTGGGAATGACAATTTTGTTAGTAACGTATTATTGAAGCGTAATTAATTTTAAAGTTTGTCTTAATAACAATGACACACATAAACTAATATAATCGACGCATTGAATGATACGTTGTTTACTAAATTAATTATTAAGATAAAATAAAATTCTACTACTGTTGCTATTACACATGTTTTTACGTTAATTAGTATGTATGTATAACTCTATATTGTACATAAAACACAAGAAAAAGATGAAGACAGGACAACACACATGCACAAAGGCGAACTTATCCCTAAAAGGGATCTCTTCCAGTCTGTGTCAGTACGTGTCTAGCAAAGGCGTACCTATTGATCAAAATGACAGCTCGGTCTAAACAAAAAGCAAAGACGGAGTTCCACGAACGGCGAAGTGGGGCCAGTTTACCCTGCACCCATGAATAAGGGGGCAAGTAAGAAATTAGCAATTCGAATTTCGATTAGTACCGTCCCGCTCACAAAATTTTTTGCAACTCTATCATACAACTAAGAAAAAGATAAATGGACACAGTAATTTAAACCGAGTCGCGGCATCTCGCGCTACCAGTCCTAGAACCTTTTCAATTAACTTTTTGCTCGGTGATCTGACGGAAACGCGTACTTGAGTCAATTTGAAGTGAAGAGGATGTGTAATTGAAGGTCATAGGTTACGGGAAGCGAGCTCTCTCAGATTGAATTTTTTTAAAGTATGGTATCAACATCGACACTTTTCAAATGTCGAGAGTCACGCCAATAAGTCTACAGATACTTAATTTAAATGGAAATAGGGGTGCGAGTCGGGTTACCTCCGCGTGTGGTCAAGAGCTGCGGTTCGTTTTTGGATCCGTCCGCGGAGAAGAGCAGTGCTTGGTCCGGTGCACCCTGGGCATCGGTTAATAATTTCCTGGCACATTCTTAGGGATATTATCCGTTGGCTAAGAGCCTGACAAGGGGGGGGGTCTTTTGACCGTGTTATATCGTACAACGTTGCCGACATTTTTGTCACAAGGATTTTTGAATACTGTATTTATTACCTACTTTGACATTGGCGAAATCATCGTATCGATCGATGGGGTCATATTAGAAAAAGAAGAAGAAATGGAAAATATTTCTGCATAAAAAAAGCAAATATTTTCCAACATCAATGTTCCACTCTTGGAACATCAATCTCTGAATGTCAATTTTAAATGAGGCAAAGGCATTGTTGTCGATGCAAAAAAGGTAGCACCATTTAGGGCTAAAGCAGGCTAAGGCTACAAGTATTGTTGAGTTGTCAACCCTTATCTTTCTCGCCTTTGAAGCATCTAAGTAAAATTAGTTCTTTGACCTGTAACACATCTAGTGATCTATTTATGAATATATTTACTTACATTTGAATTTATAGTGAAGAAAAACGATGTTTAAAATTTACCTAATTTATTTTCGAATTAGACAGTAAGCACTGGCGGCAATGGACGATATAGAAAGAAAACGACTGGATAGAAAAAACGAAGTTCTATTTTTATTTTTTCTTTAAATAATCAACCAAAAAATTACAAAGATAAAGCGTGTCAAAGTTTAGGAGTCGCTCGTAACGTCGCTTCTAAGTAAAAACAAAATACCGAGACGTGACGTCATACGACGTTTTAACTCAATATAATCTCCGTAATGTTTTAATTGTGCGAAAAAGAAAAAATACAGTGTCAAATAATTACTGAAAAAATTAAAATAGAAGCGACACCTACTCCAAATAGATAATTTTAGAAATAAAATACGTAATTAAAATATGACATAAATAAATTGGTGTCTGGGTTGAGACGTCCATAGAAAAGAAATAACTGTCTACTCAAACTGAATGAATGCTTTGTTCCACGACATTTGAAATTACACTACGGTGATTTTATTTTAATTTTCCTTTTGTTTTCGGATATTTTCAGCCCAATCCATGAATTTAGAATACTAGAATTGTAGTAGGTAAGCTATCGAATACCGTACCTTAGATGCCGTTTTCAGAGATATGTTACCACTCGTTTGAAAATGCCCCTGTCTCAAATTAACACCTACAAAATATGTACACTTAACGGAATCTTGAAGAACACAAAGTACAATTCTTTATTGTTATTTTTCATAGGGCCGACAATGCACTGGCATCGCGTATAGCGCTGCGGGTATCTATGGACAGTGGAGATCGTTTACAATCAGGTGACCCACTAATTCGTTTGTCTGGCCTCTCTAACATAAAAAAAAAAATGTTATGGACATAAGCTTTTTAAAATTCAAATTCAAATATATTTTTTTAGTAGTAGATGTTTAAAAGGGTTCACTGACGTTTCACCAACAATCGTTTGATCGAATGCAGTGTTTGACAAATAATTTTATTTGACAAACATTTATTTTAACTTATTCAATAATATATTAACTTTTTTGGAAAAGCGAGCCACGCAAAAAAGTTTTGTTCAAGTTTAAGGTTTAAGTAGCAGATTCTTTTAGATTCTTAGTCCAAAAATACATTTCTTAAACTTTTGTCGGTCAAACGACCAAATATCATTTGAACGTTGATAATCTTTTAATTGTGCGTTTTGAACATAAATACCGAGAAGTTAATTCTTTCATCGCAAGTTTTTGCGATTCGGCTGATAATTCACATGCGTCATACGGATTATGTGTATAAAAACAAATAGTGTAATGCCACATCGACTTAGTACAAATAAATTAAGACAGTATTAATTTTGACAGACATTACACCGTACCGGTGTGACTTATTTTTTTCAAGCAGCCATGATTTTTAAATGTTTTGAATGCAATTTGGGTTTCGGATACCATCGGCTCATTCAAGTATCAAACCTATAAGATTGAGTGAGACAGCAAGACAAACCTGAATAGCATTCTAAGAGCTCACTGACTGTACGACAGATAAAGACAAAAGTTTGAGCAAAAAAAAGCTTAACAAGCGTTTACAAATAAGGGGGTAGTTACATTATGTCATTAATCACATCACATCTCAATGTTAGAAGCAAAACTAGCAACAGAAGGAAAGCAGTGCCCATATCAACTTCGGTCCCGCAAACTTCTTAATGGGTTCGCCATCACGCTTGGGACTCCTAATTAGAGGCCAACTCGTGCATACACGGTACAATTTCTGCAACGGTAATAGAATTAAACCCCTACCTAATTACTTCGAAGTCAGCGAGTCAGTGACCTTTAGAGGTTATGTTTGAGGCGAAATTAATTTCGCTCGGCGAGTAGCCACTAGGCAAGGATTGTTAACGTTACGTTACGTTATTCAATTGCATTAATAGTACATTACACGCCGAGAGTGGTGAAATAAAAATGTTTCAGATCGCAGAAATTTGTCGCACGAGCCAAAGGCGAGCGGGCGTAGCGGGCGGTAAATTTCTACTTACGGCCCGGAGCCACGTAAAATATTTTGGTAACGGTAACATTATTATATAACGTTTTAAATGGGATCCCTTCGAATGATCGAAAAATTGCGGCCTAAAACTTCTATACCTGACTAAAACTGTGTGTGTGGTAACTGAAAATATTTCGGCAATAATAATATTTTATATAGGTAAATACGTCGGCTATTTGGAATACGCTAGGTTGGGTTAGGATTATTATAATATAATTTTACTGAAAAGTCGATGGTTTTAGTACCTATAAATTTAGTTTAGACTAAACGATTATTCGAACGAAATACCAAACTTCGTTAGACCGGTTTTAAACGATTTCATTTTATACAAACTTTGCTTAATCTGTCAAGCAGTCAGATAAAGTTTTTTTTTTTTTTTAAATTATTCTTATATCAAGATTCTCAGTGGAATGCCGTATTTTTTGCAATTTAATGATTTCGTACGTGTGATAGTGGGATAGTTTTTAAACTAGCTATACATATAATTATTTTGTTTTACGCTGTTTATTATTTTGTTTTATTTTGTTTGTTGTACGCTGATGTTGGAATCAACAATCACTTAATCAGCTTTTAATACCCTCTCGTGTAAGTGGTGACATACAACAGTCTACTTAATGCTCATGATCATGATAATCACGATAAAAGTATGAACTAATCGTAAAAAAAACAAGTAATAATTACGATGCATGTTTATAAGCCGAAAAAAGATAAATAGAACAACGCCATTCAACGAAATTCAATATTACTTCAGACCTCGTACTTTAAAAATGCGTAGCGTACTGTTCCTCTCACCCTAATGGCCATTAGGAGAGTGAGCGGGACGGAACATCATGAACTAAGCGTTTCGAATTTGGGAGTACACTCCCTCTGATTCACTGCGTTACGCAAGCATTTATTAAACACGCCATTTCAGCTAACTCGCAACGCATATTTTCACTATTATCGGGGGATCCGTAAAATAATGTTTAAATAAACAACTTGCTCATTTATAATATTAGTAGTTATGGTCAAAATAAACTAAACGAAACTATTAAATAACTTTATTGTGGCGGTCTGTGACTATGACACATACAACGTTGCCGCTGCGTGGATTCGTAAGCCGAAGAATATACTTATCGCTTTATTCTGGTCATAAAAATATGTTGGTGCTTTTTCAGAAGATATGTTATCTTCGGTTTTATTATTGCAGCCGCATAACATGTTACGTATTACTTTTACGTGACTATTATAATATATATAGCTTTAATAGGTATAAAGGCAAAGTCACCATTAATTAATGTAGCTTTACTGTACACTGAGGCCTAAAATTAATCTGGGATACTTCAGCTGATGATTAATTTGGTTAGATTAAACACCCCTGAAAATACTTCCTACCAACCTGGTCTGGGTCCTTCCAAGAAAAAACATAGAATGTACCAGTGTATTTAAAACTATGTTGAAGGAGCACTATCTGTCATCTTGTGCATGAATCTTATAGCTGGCTTTTTTAGGTATGTGTAGGTATGTGTCTACTTATATCTCCATTTATTATAAATGTGTGTTTCATGTATAATGTATTACGTATTTTCAGTACTTATTATATTAATAGGTATATATTCTAAATTGCACCACCTTAGGCCCGATTTTTGAAAACTCATGTGTGAAATTACCACTATAAATACGAGTACTAGCTTAGAAGATACTTACGGCTCTCGTTGATCTTGTCATCTAGTCGAAAATTTGATTAGAGCTGTAGTTTTGAAGATATAAACAACAAATTTATACCACTTTCGAGTGATGTCCTATAAAAAAAAAAAAATTCTCCAGTCCATTATGGTTTCCTGGTAGAAATCGCTCTGTAGCGATAAGGCCGCCTATTGTTACCTTGTAATATTCTGTAAACCTTATTCTGTTTTGTTTTTATATGTGGTGTAATAAAGAGTTATTGTATTGTATTGTTAGGTACTTCTCTTCCCGCGCAGATGGTAAAAGCCCATCCAGGGAATGGGCGAAAATCTTAAGAATCACGTTATAGCCAATGCGGCTAGCAACCCATCACTATTTTGCTTCCCCTTTCCACCTATACTACAATCATGCTAAACGTGGCCTTTAGGTCTTGTTACCTTAGGCTATGTTCACCCCGTAGGGGATAAAGACATGATTTATGTGCGTATGAAAATACTTTACAGAGTTTTTAAATTGTGGTTGACCATGATGTTTAGAACAAATCAACACAAAACTAAGCAATGCTACGTGTGCTTTCTAGCAGCAAATTATGAATAGTCAGTATCCGCATGTAGCACGTTGTCCCGTCATAGTTCAGCTTGGTACTCGTAACTCCAACAAACCATAAATTCATTGTCCGAGGGGACCAAAGTGCATTAACATTTTTCCTCCGGTAATCCAACTTTTGATTACAGATCTGTTTATCATCCATATTTCAGAGATCCCTAGCTCGACCTGGTTATGTGTTGACCTAGCCCCTGGTGCAGTCTCCGGCGGTCAATTAGGTCACAGACTAGGCTACGGCGCGGCTGAATAGCTTCCCGGCCGTATAAACCTCCCAGAGTCTTAAGCATGAAAGAGTTTTTTACTATTCCGTGGTTTTCACTATTGAGAAAAATAAATGGTATCGTCTTTATCCCGGCACAGCTGACACGGTCTAAGGTAACAAACCTAAAGGTTACCTAAAGATCACACTTAGTATGAATGTGAGCGTATAGATGGAAAGATGGAATCAAAATCGTGATGGGTTGCTAGCCGATCGCCTGTAACATGATTCCTAAGATTTCGCCCATTCCCTTGATGGGCTTTTACCATCATTAATCACGGTTTGAGAAGTTATATCAATAGAATCCTCTATAAAAAATCTTACAGTTACATCGTACTACCCAGAATATTATTTCGACCTCTGGACCTTCTGGACATCTCGACATCTGCCTGGAGAGAGTTCTCACTATTGTGACCTCTCCCCACACGGTAAACTATAATTTCCCGCTTCATAATATGGGTTCCAAAAGGTTCCGAGTTGGCTTGAATTTGGACACTATTTGGACAGTTTGGCCTGTTCACGCGAGCAAAGCCGCAAAGGCTAGTGAGCAACAATACGTAAAAGAAGGCTTCCTTCCCTAAAAAATGGAGGAGCATGTGGCTAAAAGGACTCAACGGCGCTGTCGCAAAAAAACATGCTATCTTTCCCGCTGTCAAAACTCGTACTTAATGAGAAAGTCAGCAATTTTTTTGTCGAGATGGCGAATGATGGATTGACGGATTGCGAAATAAGGCGATGGAACGCCTCAATTTGTTCTAACGAATTGTATTATGATGAAATTTTACGCATGCCTTTTGGATTATAATGTACCTAGCTAATAATTTTTGCGTGACAATGAGGCAAAAGTAGCTAACAAAGTTTAACAGAGTGCTTTTAATCAGTAGGACATAGGATAGTAAATATATTAAAATGTCCTACTGTTTGAATAAATAAAGCTTTGTGGGTAGTAGGACTTCGGGCAAAGGTCAGTTTCGATCGCTATTACTACCATTTCTTGCTAATCCACGTTATTGCCAATCGGCAGTACTTTCGTATTAATAATAAATAGGATTATTTCTCAAGACTAATTTTAATTAATAGATGTGTAATAGACTAATAAAAAAGCGGTATATCAATCAAAAGAGCGATTAAAAATGGATTAAATCAAAATTGAAAGATTGTGTCGAGAGACATCGTACGATAATTTTGATACCAAACGAGTAGCAACGGCTTTTCGACGAAAACTTTTACACCACACACTGAAACCGATTTAGATATAGGTCATGAGTCACATTATCAAATCCATTCCTAGATAACTACGTCAACAATTTTGTAGGTTGCTACTAAGCAACGAGGAAAAAACTGTATTCTCTCACTTTAAAATTAGCCGAAATCTTAATCAATCGGTCAAGGTATCATCATCGTATCCGCTGGGAAACGCCACTGCTAGACCTTCCTCAAGGATCAACATGACGATCAGATTTGTGCTGCCCGCAGCCGATATTATGTTCCTATAACAGAGTTGTACCTTTTTAAGAATTAGAGCCCCCCCCCCCTTATTCATAAACGCTTTGTAGGCTTCTGCTAACTTATCAATCGTGTGTACGAAAGGTAAATGTGAAGGACAAATGATTGCTAAGTCAGCAGAAGCCTATAGAGCGTTTATGAATAAGGTGGTTAGTCAATAAGGTCGACGGGTTCAAAACTAAAACTATTTTCTTTGGTAGTGGCCCTAAGCTTTGGCATTCTTTTTTTTTCTACTGCAGTGCTCTAGTTTCTATTGAAACTCTTCAATATCGGCTTCTGCAGGTTTTAACTCAGCATCAGTTACGAGTAAATCGACCATCAAAATACTAACCAAACCACAAGTAAATATTTTTTTTAATCAAATATTACAGGTTATTTAAAATCCGCCCATGATTAACAAAATTAATAGACTTCTCATAAGGGAACCGTATAGTATAGTACGTACATAACTTCAAATTACGGGGTAATATTACCTTTTTACTACGGCGTTTAGCTATAAACTGGGGTAATTTAATTTTCCGTTGGCAACACAGAGTGCAGTATGGCGTATTTTAACTGCTGAATGCGAAGCTTTGGACCCATTAAGTGCCTGCTATAACTGCACACATTGTTAGAATCCCTGTATCATAAGTTAAATCAATTACCGCCGCACTCAAAGAGGTAACGAATGATAAAACACTTAATCAACTCAGTCTATTCAAAATACTTCAACAAATTAAAATGTTTGCGTAGGTATAGACGATTTTATTAAAAAAAAAAGTATTGCGTAGGTATAGTTTACAACCAGGTAAATAAGTGGAGGAGTTTTGTAATGTGTATTAACAGAGACAAAACCACGGACAAAAACAAAATAAAAATCAAAATAATTTATTGCAAATCACATTACAGGCATAAGATGGAATATTGTGATTAGGTCTACATGTGACACCCTGCAAGGGCACGGCAATATCAGAGGGCTCTATTTTTTTATACTTATCTACATATTGATATTACGACGAGCCATAGCGACATGCTAACATAGGGTCCATTTCACATAAGTGCATTCATACACATTTGTCATTAAAATACTCATCTATGACATGACTAGAATTATGTCGATATTCACTCTTAACTAGATTCCGATGATATAAATCTGTAAAATTAAGTCTTAACCAATTTTGTCAAATTATACAAAGTCCAAAGTTCCATTTTAAAACAATTTTTGATTTCATTAGCAGCCCTGCAAGGGTAGCGTCCTCGAAACTCACTAAACACCTAGTAAATATAATGGACACCTGCGCCGGTCGCCTACCTCTCTGTCCTGCATAAATTATACAAACCGAGGGTACCTACAGCAAACAAACCACAAATCCCTTGGACGAGTACGAAAAATATCTTTTTATTTTATAAGCTTTGAGGTATTAGCGAAATAGAAAACCGTCTGCAATTTAACCAGTAGGAAACTTCAATATTGCAGGCTTTCTTCAAAGTTAGACTTCGAAGTTCGTTTTATGTCGTTCCGCTCCTACTAATAGTCATTATTAAAAGAATGAAAGGGATGGTGTAATACGAACTTTGAATTTCAGAGTGCCTAACCCGTCTGTTTTGTCACGGATGGCGACCTGCAATAGGGAAATTGTCTTCAGTGTACAGTCAGCTCCCTAACATAAGTATCTACTTTTCAAACAAAATAAAGTAGTTAAATTTACGAACCGTATATATAGTTGAAATTTTATAAGCTGACCAATTTCCACACAAAGTCATTGTAAGTATTATTTAAGCCAACCTCTACTCAAGTAAATTAGTAAAGTAAATATAAATATACAATGTGTACCATGTGTGGAAAAGTGGTCAGCTTATAAAATTTCAACTATACATAAGGGTCCTATCTGACAGAGATCGGTCACGCGGTCAAGCGTTCTGCGTTCAAGCGTGCAATTGCTCACGAACCCCGCTGTTGAACGCCTTCTCTGTAAGTATATCAGTCTATGTAACGTACTATAACACAAAGAACGCAAAACTGACCGCTTGAACGCTTGACCGCGAGACCGCTTTCTGTCTGATGGTACCTCTCTCTCTTATGGTGCCTCTCCAACTAGTGAAGGTTGGCAGTCAGCTCCGCATACTTCACACGGTCCCTGGCCAGGTTGAAAAGCTCCGCTGCACTTGTGATTCCAGTCCATTCCCGGATATTTCGCAGCCAAGATTTCTTCCTGCGCCCAACAGCTCTTTTTCCAGCCACTTTGCCCATGATTATAAGCTGTAAAAGCTCGTATCTTGTGTGCCTAAGCACATGCCCCAGATAAGCAACTTTTCTTCTTTTGATGGTCTGCATCAGTTCACACTCCTTTCCAACCCGACGCAGGACCTCAACATTGGTCACCCGATCCGTCCATCTTATGGCCAACATGCGTCTATATGCCCACATTTCAAATGCTTCTACACGTTTACGGAGTTGCTCTTTAAGGGTCCAGGCTTCACATCCATATAGAAGTATGGGCCATATATTAATCTTGTGAACTAGTAAAAAATTTGATAAGAGTCGTAGTTTTGAAGATATAAACAGATTTATACCAGTTTCGAGTGATGTGTTTTCAAAAATCGGGCACCAGATCTGAATGGTTCAAGCGGACGAAGTCTCAAGATGAACTACATCATAACAGTTTTAAGTCAAAATATTTGACCTATATACGACGCTATGGTATTCTGAAGCTCGCTCGCAGGTATTGTTAACGTTCAATACCTCGAGCCATGGCAGTTAACACCGTATTCAGAACGAACCGCAGCTTCTAATATCGTCAGCGGAAATACGCTATACAATTCATGTGCATGAATGACTATAGAGATTGCCAAGCGTTGTTTACGTTTACATTATATATATGTTGCTCGGTATTACATTATTTGATTATAATATAATATTGTAGAAGTGTAATAGCGAGCTGCAAAATAGATTGGAATTACTCGTAATCTATTTGGAGAGATATTAACCATTTGACCGCAATGGAATCGTATGACAAAAAGTTTCCTTAGCATGGCGAATGGCGAAATCCAAAGCGAATGATGCGTGTGTAATTAAGAAATTTATACCTACAGTCATAGATTAAGTTTGATTTGATGTAGTAATAACCTACATTACTATATTACAATATACTACTACATCTATCTATCGCGTAAGGGATAAAGAAGTGATTTATGTATGTAAATCACGTCTATATCCCTTACGGGGAAGACAGAGCCTGAGGTAACGGCCACGTTTACAATGATTGTAGGCGTATAGACGGAAAAAGGAATCAAAATAGTGATGGGTTGCTAGCCGCATCGCCTATACCATGATTCCTAAGAATTTCGCCCATTCCCTCGATGGGCTTTTACCATCTGCGCGGAACGAGAAGCAACTGGTACATTCTATGTTTTTCCTTTGCTCCCAGACCAGCATGGAAGCACACTTATATATTAAGGCTTTCCACAAATATTTACCTTAATGAAACCCGAATCTCATTTTTAGTACGCTATCCAGCAAGAAGCTTAAGTGTGAATTTTTAATCAAAACTGTTTGCAACAGCTAATGTTTTGCAAGATAATGTCCTATTGGGTTTAACAACCAGGTCAGTTTTAACAACCAGGTTTTCAGAAACTTCATTTATAAAAGTTACCAGTTAGGTACCACTGACCTGTTTTCATTTTGCTGTGACACGCCTGTGGCTGATGGCTGGATGTTTCCCGGACGTCGGCCATCTTGTTCAGATTGCATCACATTAAATGGCCGACAAAAGGCACGCTAGAAACATTAAAGATGTGCTATTTTTCTGAAACTTTTGTACGAGCTATGTAGTAAACAAACTCGACAGTACATTATTTTTTTATCATGAAAATAACATCCTGTAAACAAACAGTTCCATTTCGAGACTGAAATGATGTAGGGCTTCGGAAAAAATTAAAAAGTATTTTTTTTCCTGTTTATTTACGAATTTTTCTTACTGGGAATATAATAATATATTTAACATCTGAGTATAAGTTCTTTAAATAAAACCAAGTCTAACTTTTCTTTAATCGTTTTGTTGAGGCTTTAATAAATACCTTAAATACTTAACTCTTTCCACTTTCTTCGTATAATCCTAATTTAAATAAATTAAAATAAGCCGTAGCAGATTAATCTTATCCACCGAGTCGATAAAAACGTTAACAAGAGTTTAAAGTATTCAATTATTTATCACCCTCACAAAAGGAGTTTTATAAAGTTTATTAATTTGTTGAACTCGCCAGAGATATAATCTGGCTGCAGTGCGAGGAAATGAGAAAAGTTTGCAATTGCCATGTAAGCATATACGGTGTTCGTATGAAAGTTTTAATTGATCAGGATCAGTGCGGAATGACTAGGTCGAGGTGGAAAAATACACTACAACGGTCCACCTGATGATCTCTCGCGGCATCACACTCACTTAACTCTGTTGGCTAATTGCAACACGCAGAAACATTGAGTACATCAGCGGTTCATTAATGACGCATTTCGCAAGAACGGGAATACTCTAATGCATGCATACATACATACATAAATCACGACTTTATCCCTTACGGGGTATACAGAGCAACAAGACCTAAAGACCACGTTTAAATGATTGTGGGCGTATGGATGGAAAGGGGAATCAAAATAGTGATGGGTTGCTAGCCACATCGCCTAGGTATATAATATGATGGGGTGCTATGTCGGAAACCTCCCCGAGAGCTCTAGCGTTACAGTTCCCTTCTATCAGGGGCTTTGGCCCCATGGGGGGGGAAGGGTAACGCTTAGGCCGGTGCACCCTGGGCAACAACGGCTGATTAAACCCCTCGGGGATTAGTTAGCTGGTGGCAAATATCCGACCTGGGGGGGTGGGGGGGTAGGGCGGGGCGAATTATTATGTATAAGTATATATTTTCTTGGCGAGGGCCGGGGCGAAAGCCCCTTTTTTATCAAGGGAGGGATCGTGATTAGGTGGGAAAAGGCGGGCGGTAGCTGCCGGGGAGCTGCTCTGCATCTGCGGCCGAGTAAAGTAACATTGAAAGGTAGCGCAGCTCTGCACCAAACCTGGAGGCGCCAAACGCCTTTTGGGAGGGAAGGGGAGCCTTGGGGAGACGAGGGTCAGAAGCGTTGGGTACTGTCGGGCCGAGCTGAGCTGCCTACTGAGTAGCCCCTCCCGCCGAGCTGGTCACTCGGCCTGGAGCTGGCGAAAAGTAGGTATTGCTTTGCGGTTAATTACCGGCAGGCCTTTCGCTCTCTGAGGGGGGGGGGGTGCCTAGGGGGGGACGGGGCGTGCGGTAGCTGCCGGGGAGCTGCTCTGCATCTGCGGCCGAGTAAAGTAACATTGAAAGGTAGCGCAGCTCTGCACCAAACCTGGAGGCGCCAAACGCCTCGTACGGGGAGGGACGGGGGCGAGTCCAACCTTGTACCTGCTGTTCGCCCCGGGCGGGGAACGGAAGGGCGAGCCTCATGCTGGCGGCGGGCGAAAGCCTGCCGTCGAAGCGGTGCGTTCCGCAAGGGACGCGATCGCGGAGCGGAGTGACTTCGGTCATTTTCGGTCGGCACGTAACCTGGTCCGTAGGGCCGGGACCGTGGGCCGCCTCGTCTTTTTCAAGATAAGGGGGCCGCGAGGAGAAAACCTCTATAAAAATCCGGAGGAGCGACGTGACCTCGGTCACGGTCGGACGCCACGTAAACCTGGTCCGTAGGGCCGGGACCGTGGGCCGCCTCGTCTTTTTCAAGATAGGGGGGCCGCGAGGAGTAAACCTCTATAAAAATCAACAGGGCGGCGTGATCTCGGTCATGTCGGCCGTCACGTAACCCCGGCCCGCAGGCGCTGGGAACGTGGGCCGCTGAGGGGGCTACGAGGAGTTAACCTCTTTAAAAAAACAGACGGTCACCGGCGGGGGAGGGCGGGGATTCCGGAACCCGCATTCAACGGTGCCGTCGCCACCTGCCCCATCCCGGGGCGGCCAGTGGACGTTGCGGTGGTCACGGTGTTCGCCCGCAACGCCCGCAGTTCAAGGCCTGGAGGGAACGTGTGTGTTTTTAGACGGTAGGCCTCTCCCCTCCTTCCATAGGGAAGGCAGCGGCGAGATGGAGAGCCCGTCATACCTCCGTTCGTATGCTGCCCCGAGCGCGGAGATGCATAAGGCGCATTTTCCACACGTTAAAAAAAAAAAAAAAAAAAAAAAAAAAAGGTATATAATATGATCCGTAAGATTTTCGCCCAATCCCTCGATGGGCTTTTACCATCTGCGCGGGAAGAGAAGCAACTGGTACATTCTATGTTTTTTCTTTGCTGTCAGACCAGCATGGAAGAATTTAAATGCAATTTACTTTAAAGTCTCAAAATGTAGTAGTCACTTAATAACACCAAATTTGGAGCATGAAACTTAATTAAGGATTAGCATTTACTAATTAGTGTAGACACCTATTTAAGTAAATCATTTGCTGCAAAGTTAGTTGGAAAAAACCCCAGTCAAATTCCATTGAAACTTCTTAATTCCAGATCGTCAAAACATTTCGAGTCTTTTGCCAAACATCCACACCAAAATTTCAATTTGTTTCAATGGACTGCTATAATCCCACTTAGCAACCCCGCTAAAAACGGTTTTCGATTTATAAAACATTGAAATCGAAAATAAATTGAAAGAGTACGGTCAATGAATAAGTTATGTACTGATTTCTTGAGAAATCTTTTGATTCCGCACCTTTCATCGCCGTATTGGGCCTACAGCATGATGAAAGTAAATTATTTCCCCTTTGCCTCATCCCGGTAAGGGGATCGAAACCGCTTTCCTTTATGAATGAACCCTTTGTTAGATAATGCAAGTCAGTCGCTCTATTCAGAAGCCGCTGGACCTTTGAAATTGGAAGAAATAAATGATGTATTTTCATCGTAGGATCTCGAAAAACATTATTGCAAACAGTTTTGATTACAAAATGATGCCTTTCAGCAAGCATTTTGATGAATCGGGTCCGGAAAATGAGGTTAAGGTTTCATCTAATTCTTTGTTGGCAAGCCCTAACATTTAACTTGTTTTCTAGCCCTTTACCAAATAATTTGTACCACCTCAATTACACGGGCTAATTAATTAATATACTTAAATGAGTGCACATTGTGACAGTTCAACTTTACTACGAGTACATTACATTATATAGTCATAATCATAATTTAAACGCCTTTTAGGTCTTGTTACCTTAGGTCTATCTATCCCGGGGGAGTCCCACATAACCCTAGGCATCCCCGTGCCTAGGGCATCCATAAAGATTTCCTCTCCGTTAAAAAAAAAGGTCTATCTACCCCGAACATAACGACGTGATTTATGTGTATGTGTGTGTGTGTGTGTATAATTAAAAAGACAGTCAGTAGTAGGACCTAAACTTTACGAGTTCTTACTTTGTTAGTTTCAAATTACTTCCAACTGACTTGGTAAAAGCTTTTGCGCCTTTTGCAAGAAAATATAAATCAAGGACTACAGAGGTTTAGTTTTAAACATAATCTTATTTAAATAATGTATGAACTGAGGTAATACATTTGCTTTTTCCCAGACTTCTAAGGCCTTGTTCCTACTATGCCGGATCGGTGGTATTGCCGGGTCGGTGAAACTGCCAGAACATTTAGTGGCTTTAACTATTTACATGAACATAAACATAGATCACGTCTTTATGCCTTACAGAGTAAAGAGAACCTACTGGTAACAAGACTTAAAAGGCGTATAGGTGGAAATGAGAATCAAAATAGTGATGGGTTGCTAGCCGCATCTCCTACATATAACATGATTTCTAAATTTTCGTCAATTCCCTCGAAGGGCTTTTTTACCATCAGCGCGAGAAAAGAAGCAACTGGTAGATTCTATGTTTTTTTCTTTGCTTCCAGACCAGCATGGAAGAAAATAATGGGAATAATGTCGGTACAATGTGAATGTAACTAACAAACTGGCTTCCTGGTAGTTTCACCGACCCGGCAAATTCGCCGGTCCGGCGCAGTGGGTACGAGACCTAAGGGCACCTTGTACGGTTTCAGCCGGGTACGGCGATCGCTCACCCACGTCGCACCGGCCTGCGGGTCTTGACAGCCGCCTCTAGAAACAGACCTTTTTATATCACTTGTTATAATGTAGGTACACGCTATAGACTAGCTACGAGTCTGCTGATTTGGAATGAGAGACGGTGAAAATGTAGAAAAAAAGAAAGAACGAAAGAACTGTTTATTTGCTTAGAACACGTACAATTTTTTAATTAGAACTGGAAGCAGTATTCAGGCGATACATCACCATGCAAATCATTACAACGTATAAAATATTACGCTAAAGTTATGTCACAATTGACTAGAAATTGACATAGGCAACAACAGCTACTAAAATATCAGATACCTGGCGTGCATGTTTTTTTCATCAAATATGTATTATCAGTGTGGATACATACGATAGCATATTTCCTCGTAACATCCCTACTATTTTAGATTAGTGTTTTCTATGTCAAAAACAAAAACTGGCCGACCGGACGACCGGATAGCCTAGTGGTTAGTGACCCTGACAATGAAGCTAGAGGTCCTGGGTTCGAATCCCGGTAGGGGCAGACATTTGTATGATGAATACGAGTCATGGATGTTGTATGTATTTGAGTATGTATTTATCTACATTATATGTATAAGTATGTTCATCCATTGCCTGGTACCCATAGTACAAGCTTTGCTTAGTTTGGGGCTGGGTCAATTGGTGTAATTTGTCCAAAGATATTTATTTATTTATTTTATTTATTTTAAAAAAAACTTTGCTTTAAATAAGTTTGCCTGGAAAAGGGGAGCTGTTTTAGCAGCAGTAGTCTTCAACACCTCCCTGCTAGCTGTGCACTTTCATTAAAGAATCAACACCCGATTAGAGATAATAATATAACAGTAACTAGTGTTTTTTACGGCTTGTTCTAAACGTTTTAACCGCCTCGAACTGCCGTACATTCGTTAACAAACGCAAAGGCAAATGGAGGCCTTAATCACTGGGAATCGTAGCGAAGTCGACACTGATTGCAAATTAACGGAATTTATTATACTAATTACAGATCCAATCAAACGGGCCGTATCTTTGGTGCAGGTGGACGGGACAGGGGCCCCCACTAACGAGGGAAATTGACGGTAAATTGAGACACTCATTCATGCCGTTAAAATGACAATCGCTATTTTAAAGCTACCGAGACAATTTGAACATAATATTACATATATTTAGATAACATAATTATCATCGTACAGAGCCATTATTAAACAACCGAAGTTCCTCAGCAATACAGAAGGTGGAACAAAACTTGGTCATGTCTGAATAATACTAATAAAATTTACAAATTAGAAGTGTACGTGAGCTTTCTAGTGGAGGAATAGTCGTGGAGAAATCAATATGCACATGCTAAGCAGTTTAATGTTATGTGTTGGTTGGTAAAAAGGTTTTTATTTTCAAAATCGTCCCCAAACGTTTACCTTTAAACGCAACTACTTACTCCTCCCTCTAATAAAGACCAACTCAAAGCCCTATTTAAATGATTTAAGTTCCTGCCAGTGTTATTTACAGTTATGAGCGAAGTTTGCTTCAGATCGCGGGGAAAGATCGGGGGCAGTGTTTGCTGGATTGCCGCTTTGCTTTGAGTTTCCTATTGAATCCGTCTTGAACTAGGTATGCTTGTAATTTAGAAGGGAGTATTTAACTCCCTTAATGGGTATTTAGTGCGAGCTAGTTAACATCCGTGGCATCGTCCGTCGAAGAAAATAATAAGCTGGTGCTTTATCCCGTGAGAATTTTGATTTTTTTCACCTCTATAAGAAGTCCATAGCTGGAGGCCTTTCTCAAGGATCTCAACGACGATCTGTTTCGTGCTATCTAACTCCCAGTGGCTTCCCGCTATATTGACCCGTTTCTTGAATCTACATGTTACAATTTTACAAGACTAAACTAGCAGCATTTGCTTAATTTACCAATCAGTGGTTGGGATTTGACCAATGTTGCTACTTTAGACCTGTAAAATTGTAAGTAAGTAAGTAAATACTTTATTGTACAAATATAAAGAAACAGACACAAATCACATAAAGAAAAATAATTAAATACTTATATATAAATATATTTGTATACCTATTAATTGTAACTTGTAGGTTCAAAAAACGGGGCCACTGATCGTCCATTCGTCTTGTGGCAAATTTACCAATATCAAGCTATTTGTATTTGAAACAATAGTAATCGACCATCAGATTGTCTTGGACCAGAAAACCTAACTGTGGTGATGGGCTTGCATGGAACACAAGTTATCATGTAAGTCTAAGTAAAATACTTTGTAACGTTTGATTGTGTAGCGCTTGTGCTTTCATTTCTGCTAAGCGTTTTCAAACTCATTTATAGAGACTTTAGTATTGTTTGTTCGCAAGATAACCGCCACCATTTTAGTACAAGCGATAAAAGCTTTTAAGAGTCTTGCGGTCTACTAATACGGTGGAATAACAGTGCATAGATTAGAAAAGGAGGGAATGTAAAATACAAACAAATATTACTCTTCACTGAACGCTCCAGTGTTTTTAATGCCTTTTCATGTTGATTTGATTTAATACTGTTATATATATATGTACCCAGCGCCAATGAATGTGGCCCTCGTATGTATACAATAGACCTTTTTTCTTTATTTATTTCCAGCATTGAAGATTGGATGACAGCCTAGTGCTGTCACCCAGCACGAGGCCCACTACTATCTTTATCATCTTGCCAGTGTTCACAGAGATTTTATCTGCGCAATTCGCGTTGTCCAATTCTCGGCGGTAGTACTATCAGCTTAGGGCGTAACTACAAAGCGGATTGCGCGGGTAGTATTTAAGTAACTCTATGAGTATGAATTTTGTGTCCCTACTTTTTCTGAACCCTAAACAACAAAAAAGTAAAACCAAGCCGCGTAAGCCATAAGCTAACCCACTTCCTGACCTGACAACTCTTATTGCCATATTTGCATCTGCACAAACAAACGAGAAAATAGCAGGTCCAGCTGATATTAGATTATTTACTGCGACCGAGACGAGATAAAATGCTTCACGTGTTGCCAGGCTTGATCAGTTTTATTGCAGCGAGCAGAGCACTTAGTGCATTGAGACAAACTAATTGGTACATGCTACCAGGTGTTGCTAAACGGCCATAAAGGGTAAGGAATAGACATTAAATAGAAGGAACGGCAATAGATTAGGTACTAAATAGAATATAGGAATCCTTGAGGCCGTAGCATATTACTAAAATTAATTACAGTGAGTACCTATCCATGGCAAGCGGAAAACAGAGAGCACAGCGCTTCTAGTTTCTTAATGTCTCTCGGGCAACTTCGTGTTTCTTCAGTTCAAACGTCAGTCAAATGAAAAACTAATTTTCCGGAGAGGTATTAAGAAAATAGAATTATGGTACCTACCTATGTTGGCGTCGTAATATAATTTGGACGAGTATTACCTTATGGGGTAGGCAAAGTCACCCCGGTTTACGATACAAACGTCTGCCTCGATCGACTACCGAACCAAACTTAGTCCTCAAGTTCACTGACCACTTAAACCACTAGGTTAGCCGGTCTGCGGCCTGGCAGAGCCTGAGATGTCCATTATGTGGATCCTGCCACTCCAATTACCCAGTATATTGTGGATTACGGCTACGCAATCTCACCGCGAAGATACCGCCAAAGGGGCATCGTCCGTCATTTGCAGCGTTAATTAAATCTGGAGGTACAAGCCTCAATAAGGGAGCGAAACCATCAATATTAATATATTAACACCGGTGCGATTCAAGTTACATGGCGCTTGCGGTAAAATTAAGCGATTTTGATTTAATCTTTTGCAAAGCGAGGAAGGTGGTAGAGGTAATCCCCCTTATCTATAAAAAGTTACTCACATGCTGTACAAATGCTTGCTTATACCTAACTTTTTCTCTAAGAAAGAAAAACATAGAATGTGCCAGTTGTTCTCTACCCGCGCAGAAGCTAGGTAATGGGCGAAAATCATGTTATAGGCGATGAGGCTAGCAACCCATCAGTATTTCCATTCCATTTTCCACCTATACGCCCACAATCTTGCTAAATGTGGCCTGTAGGTACCTGTTACCTTAGGCACTGTAAGGGATAAAGACGTGATTCATGTATGTGTATCTGTAACTTTTTCTCTTGTACACACCCTTATATTTTTTATGCGCTCTAATGAAGTTATTAGGCTACGTCGGCTAGGCGCGCTGAACTATAAGGCTGAAGTCTCACAAAAACAGCGTAGAGATCTGATACTTCTAAGCGTTAAAATTTAATTAACGATTGATAAAAGCGTTAAGGTGGTTTTATAATTTGTTTGCTCACACTAATACCTAATTTTAAATATTAGACTAAGAGGAAGGGTCTGATACGAACTCCGAACTTCGGTTTTGGGGGTAGGCCGTATTACGCTCAAGGTCCATAAATACTCGTAGAATAGGGCACGAATTTGCAAGCGTTTGTCGGTGTTAATAGCAGGCAACTGTCTATTGCTTTTACCCGTAGTAAACTATACCTTCCCTTCTCTTCCAAGAGAGCTACCACGGTGTACGTCGGCAAAGGTTTTGGTCGGTCACACAATTCTACCGGTCTAGGCTCTGAGTGGCTCACATTCCGGTAATCCAAGCACACGTTAGAGGCGATTATACTCGGCGTGTGATTTAGTGTCACTAAAATAGCTGTTAACTCTGCGGGAGAGGCGTAATTACGCAGGTAAAGGCCATTACCGTGCCTATGACGCTAACCAGCCGAGCAGCTTCCCTCATGTGCCACGCATTTTACATATTACCTTGAACTAGGGCGATCGAGTTTAGCTGAGTAGATGGTGTTTGCAAAATTGAAAAATGCGCTTTCCGGAGATGACCTAGCTAACTCAATTTTTTGCTCCCATAACCTTAATTTAGCAAGTTGCATAGTTTTTTTTCTGCACCTGAAACAAGAAATGTTTCAGAAAATATAAACTTAAACTTTGTAGAGTAGGTTAAGTTAGGTTTATTTCATAACTAGCCTTTGCCCGCGACTTCGTTCGCGTAGAATTAGCAATTGACATGTTTATCGCTATCTCGCAGGAACTGTGCATTTTTCCGGGACAAAAAGTTTCCTATGTTTAATCCAGGGTGCCAGCTATCTCCGTTCCAAATTTTATCCAAATCCTCACAGTGTCACAAACTTTTGCATCTAGGTATAAATATTAGTAGGATTTTCCTGAATTTTCGATGGTTTCAGTTAAATTCTGTTTAGGGCAAACGATTCTTTGACCAAACATAACATTAAGCCAAAAAAATATTCGGTTATCCGATATAGACCCAAGATAAACATGGCTTTAAAATTGCGCGGTATGCCAACTAAAGTACAAAAGTAACCCAGGGAATCTTCAAAGGCGTCTTCATAGCCACGAGAAGCCACGTAGCTTTTTAAACGAAACGTTTTCTATTGTGTCCTAAACAAATATAAACATGCTTGGAGCGATACAAAGCGGTTGTGGCATTTAGCTTATTTCCATCGTCCCGAAAGGAGACAGGTCGAATTTAATATTTCACGTGAACGCGGCTTAGAAGCCGGCGTAATTTAAATTTGAGTGGTGGTTTGGTGGTTTTAATTACATGGTTTTTGGCCGTGTTGGTGTTAGGGAAGCTTTATTATACATTGATCTAACTCGTTTTATGAGGGAAATCAACAACAACATCTGGGTAAAAATGAACAAAAAATATTTACCTTGCTACTCCGCTACGCATTTTGAGTAGCGGAGTAGCAAGAAGCGTCAAAAGAATGAGGAAACAAAATTGACCAAGTTACGTCTATGTTTGACTTCTTACGCTCACTTTGCAGAGGTATATTTCAATGAAGAAAAATTGTTTACCTTACTACTCCGCTACTTACCTATTAAGATTTTCCCTAACGAATTCTCGAACGCCTTACCTTTTCCAAAGACCTTTGTTACACTTCCAAATCAACGCAACCCAATCATTGAATCTACTCAAAGACATTCACACGCAGCCATCAACGTGAACGTGTGTCGAGATAGCATTCAACCACGACGCTGCGACCCGTATAATACAACTCTCGGAACATCCTGTACAGCCCTGACGTGTCCCGAAATGCTGAACAATGCTGACTGTTTCGATATTGTTCCCTTTTTCAATTCTGCAACGAAGCGAGGGTGCAACTTATTTCACTGTAACTATATGTCTAATTCAAAGCAAAAACTAGCTGGTGCTTGTGACTTTGTCCGCGCCAAATTTAAATTTGTATCCCAGGCTTCTTAACTTTTCCCGACACGACAATCGTTATATATCCATAAAATTGAAGTTCCAAATGTCATAATCGACCATCCCGGGATGGGGTTCCCTCTTCGCGGCACCTGTGCAATGCAGGTTTGGGAATTCCCGCCCTCCGCTGCTGGTGCCGCTTGGATTTTTATAGTGGTTGTCTTCTCGTGGCTCTCTGTCTTTAAAAAGACAGTGCCCCACGTTCCCTATTGGTGAAAAAATTTTTAGTGGTGTTGACTTTATGCCAAAACGTGCGAGACGTAAGTTATCTGTTGAATTCACTGTAAAAAAAATAGCACCACTAAACGTCTAAATGTTTACTATAATTGGCAAACCTTCAATTAACTTGCACTCCGGAGCGGCGCTCGCACAATTGGGACACAGGCGATGGAGCCACGCACAACAATTTGCATTTTGTTATTTTCAAGCGAATCATTTTCCTTGATTGGCAATATAATAAAAAGTTGAAAACTGGCACGTTTTCCCTCGTGAAAAATTATCCAGTTGTAATTATAACAACTTTAAATTGAATTTCTGGTACATGTATTTTTAGGACAATATTATTATTGGTGTAATAATGAGAACAAACGGTTGAAATTATATTTAAATGTAAGAAACTTTACCAACCAAATTTTACAACACAATTAATATTATTATGTTTTTGTGATTTAATACTCACAAGTCTTTCCTTAGTTTTTTGATTCTTATAAGTATATGAAAGTAAAAGAGGTTTCTTTTATGTACGCAATTTAAAATAACTGAGATGTTTTTTTTATTTTTGTAGAGTGCACCATCAAAATGTCGTAAATAATAATTGGAACACAAAAAGTGAAGCTACCTTTTATAACAGCGAACATCACTCTTTGCACCTTTAAGTAATTAAAGAACCATGAGCCATTCGTACAGTAAGTGTCAGGGGTATCCGTTACCACTTAGAAAGTGCACGGCTGTACGTGTGCGAGACTCGGCTTTGAGCGGCCGTGTTCTTAGAAGGATCCTTGTTAGTCGAGTGACCTCAAGAGGAAGCTCTGAAAAAGCATTAAACGCACGAGGGATTTCAACGAGTTCTTTAAACTCATTTTCGGGATTTACGAATACAAAGGTTTTGAGGATGATAATCAATACACATACATACCTACATAAATCACTTCTTAATTTCTTACAGGGTAGACAGAGCCTAAGGTAACAAGCCCTAAAGGCCACGTTTAGCATGAGTGTGGGCGTATAGGTGAAAAGAGGAATCAAAATAGTGATGGGTTGCTAGCCGCATCGCCTATAGTATGATTCCCAAGATTGTCACCCAATAATCAATATTTTATACATTAGCCATTGGTTAATTGTAGGTGTTTGAGATGGGATTATGTGCTAATGAAAAGAAAAGTTTTAGTTCAATAGTTCTGTTTAATCAATGATAAAGTGAACGTGAATGCGATGACTATTGGGACAGAACGCCTTAATAACTTCTTTTCCCTCCAAACTTACTGTGAACTAATAACAATCCGAACTAGTTCATTTGTATCACACTAATTCGTGAACTTAGAGAACTTTGTGTTGCGAAACTTATAATAGTTATACCTAATTGGTGCCCCAGTACCTAAAGAAACGTAATAATTATAATATACCTACCAACTTACTTAAAGGGCTATAAATTTAGTAATCATTCCTTCCACCAGTTTATATACAACGAAGATATAAGTTAAAGTCGAAAGATTTCAAAAAAGAAAAGTAAACAGACAATAATCATATTATTCAACCGCCAATGTCTGATCAACTACAATTTTCAATCCAATTTCAGAAAAATCACAAAAAGAAAATTTGCTACGGAGTCCAAATATAAAACGAATTATGTTGTATAGTATAATATTTATAAAATTCATCTTCACATTAAAGACAAAGACTACTCAAGGGTGACATCAAAGGCATAGCCTCAGGGCCAGCATAAGTAGGGTCCCAAAAAAAATACAATAACCTGATAAGCAAAATGTGAGCATTTTATAGTATTCAACTTAATATAAATAACTTGTCGGACGGATGGTAACACAAACCAGAACCTTGTTGAACTAGAACGTTGAACAATAAAACCTAAACAAGTACACTTGTAGAATATAATTAAAAATCATGTCAAAAGCGAAGTTACAAATAAAAATTGTCTGTGTGGTCCCACTGGATAACACAAGTTTAGTATGTTTATTCGTTAGCTCCGATCCGTTTTTTTATTATTTCCTTCGCATTTATTTGAGTAGAAGAAGCAATCTCCTTAACCGGCCTATGCATTATATAAGACTGGTTTTCAAGTGCTTTCATCGCTATAGAATGTAGGTATTTGTTTCTATAGAATTACATCTCGTTCATCTACATTTCTACAGTGATAATAAGTTCATTAGGCTCTTTAAAGCAAGGGTCCCGGGTCCGAATCCTGGTAAGGCCATATATTTGTGTGATGAGCACGAATCTTTGTTCCTGAGTCATGAATGTTTCTATCTATTTAAGTACGAATTTCTCTAATAATTTCTCTGATAAGTATGTATATCCAGTCCAGTATATATGTCCAGTACAACAACGCCTTCAGCGGATTGTTGGGGCTGCCCTGGCGCTGCAGCGCGTCGGGGATGTTCACTGTGTGGAGCACGAGCTGCTTCCAGGCCGTGCTGCGCAAGCGCTTGGCGTCTCTGTGGGAGCGCGTGCGGCGCAGCACCAACTCTGTCCTGAAGGTGGTGGCAGCTAGGACCGATAGTCCTATTATCGCTCATTGGATGTCCGTGCATGTCAAATCCAACGAGCATTTCATTTTTTACTAATAACTTAATTTTAATAACTTGAATATATTGTTACTAACATTAAACATTTACATATATGGATAAGGATTACTCAATTGTCTTGTCTGAAATAAATATTTTCATTTCATTTCATTTCATATCGTTGTTTAGTACCCATAATACAAGCCTTACTATAGATAGACTGACCGCTTAAACGAGTCCTCGCCCGCGTAGCGCAGTACTCGTAGAGAGGCAAATATTTTTTGTTTATTGAAATGGACCTCCACAAAGTAACGCCTGATTCAATAAAAAAATGAGTTTGCTAAATGTTGTAAAATATCCTACTTATTATTTTTAACAACGGTGCCCTCTATACGAGTAATGAACGCTCCGGAGCGTGAATTTCTGATTTTTCCTCGGGAGTAACGGCATGCCGCTGCATTCCCATCTACTTTTTGTTACATCGACAACGGTTTCCACTTGCATTTTAATTAGCGATGTGCAGATGTACTTAAAGTATTTTTCAGATTATTAGGATGGTGGGGCTCTGCAATTTTGAAACCGAAAGTCATACTTTGCGTCAGTTCTTCACGAATTTATAAGGCTACAGAATGACGCACGAAAAATTAACCGACAAATAACATTAAACAAGAAAAACGAACTTCAAAATAACAATTTCGGGAGCGGATCAGAATACATAAAGTTTAAAATGTATAATGGGTTAAAATACATAATGGTTCAAAATATATAACGCAATTTTCTGTAAAACTATTAGCTAAATGAACTTTTTTGATATCGTAATCTATAGATTGGTTTAGGTTAGGTTAGGTTTGTTATATAACAATCCTGTTAATTTGTAACTTTCTGAGAAAATCGCATTATATATATATATATATTTTTTTTTTTTAAATTTGAAATTTTATTTATTCGCAGTAAATGTTGTACAAATAAGATGTCATGGATTTAGTCTAGTTTCAAACATTTAAACTTAAAAAGTCATGCAAATATAAAAATTAATGTAGTGTTAGATAAAATGACCGTCAACATTGAAATTATATAGAATTATTATTATACATGTCAAGAATATTAGAATTATAATTAGAATTTGATATAAATTGTCATATTGGTATTATTATCATTATAATTACAGTTACATTATCTCTAGTATTAATATTATGTTAAATTAGTTTCATGTCTGATGAAAACTTAAAGTTAAAGAACTCTTCAACACTGTAAAAGCAGGCATTACATAAAAAGCGGTACAACTTTGTTTTAAATTCGGAATTAGTCAGTGTTTTATACATAGCTGGAATTTTATTATAAATTTTGATGCACATATTATATGCACTCTTTTTCCTAAGGACTAGCTTGTTTTTGGGTAATACTAGTTGATACCGTCTGTGGGATCTGTTTGATATCTTGTCTGCCGATTGAAACAGCTCAGGATTCAGTTTTACAAAAACAGCTGCCTCGTATAAGTAAAGGCTGGGTACCGTGAGTAGATTAAGTTTTATAAATAGAGGTCGACATGTTACCCGGCGTCCAACCCCGGATACAGTTCTAATACATTTTTTTTGTGCTACAAAAGTCCGATGCGCATCGACAGAGTTTCCCCACATAAGAATGCCGTATCTCAAAACTGACTGAATATAGCCGTGATAAGCCTAAATATTATAAACCATTATGTATTTTAACCCATTATACATTTTAAACTTTATGTATTTTAATACGTACCTACCCAACAATTTCTTAGGACAAGCTGGTCACCTAAATTATCATTTTGCATTCAAACATTTTATTTCGCCTCTCTCGGTCCCTTTACGCTTAGGGTTTCCAGACTTCAAGTTTTAACGTAAAATTGTAGGATAAGGATTTCAGGTTTATATTTTTTGTAAAATAGAACATTATTATATAGTATCAGTAAGTAGGTAATTAGGTATGTACATATACTTCGGCAACAGTTCTGTGCGCACTTTCGTCATGAACGCATTCACTCTTGAAGAAGACCTTCCGAAAATACCAAAACTACCGCACCCGACATTTTTAGTTAGGAAGTATAGGTCATTCGTATTTAATAAAACATCAAGCCACACGTAAAAAATAACAGTCTATGTCAGCTTGAACCCAGTGCTAGCTTCAAAGCAGTGTTAATTATATTCAACATTCTTCAAGATCGTCTGTTTGTTTGTTTTTTTTAATTATTTTTGTTTTTGACAATAACCTAATGAAGCTTGGATTCACTTTTCAATGAGAATAATCGGGAATGTTTTATCAGCACTTTTCGATTAGACATCTGGCAAGCATTTTACGTTTATCTCTGGCACGCACGCGCGCCATTAACTAGGTAAATTAATTAAAACTCCTTTGGAGTTCCCTCCCTTGACAGGCATAAACGGTTTTTAGGGATTTCAGCCTTAATCCCATTGTTGTAACGTGTGGTCGTACTGGAGTAACGGGGTTCATGCGAGGTTTGCAGTTACAGAGCGAAATATGAAATTTGAAGCAAGATGAAGATTATTTCCAATTGAGTTCCGTGGACACTCGCTACCAGACTTCTATGCTCTTCCTTCAAGCTTGAATTATATTAGGGTAACGATGCTACGATTAACTTTGACAAAATGTCTCTTGTTCACTGTCTCTTAACATGAATTCGGTAGACTTCAGCAGGTGGTGAAGTTACCATGACTATAAACGCCCCTGGGCTGTAAATTTACGTCTTTCAGGATTTCTTTTACTGTGATTGACAAAAGAGTCGATGTTCGAAGTGCACAGCGTCACAAGGATGACTTAATTTTAAATTAAAAACTACGAAAGAATACAATGTGAAGTTTGAAATATTCCTAGATAATTCTAAGACAGTCCAGTCAGTTCAATGTTCTTAAGCGCGTGTAAAAGTCTCTGGTGCCATCATTCTATGCTAGGATTACAAACCATCACCGTTCGATTTTATGCCCCATTGAACACGGCCTACCCTCTTTTTTCTTTTTCTGGTATCGATGGCCAGTAACGTTCACGAAGTGGCTTAGATACACCCAAATCTCCGTTCGGTAGCGGTTTGCTAGCGATCACGGATATTTCGATTCCGAGCGGGGTGAACGGAAATTACAGCCCGGTAATCTGCAGCCGCGGCTTGGCACCTATATACCTTCATCTTTACCACAATGTTTACCTTTACTTGGCGATGTAAAAATACTATTTCGGAAGATATGATTCACAAAAGTGTTGAGCATTTTTTAACTCGTTCGCAATAAGTTTTTGTTCAAACCTATTTCTGCAGGAGTTTTTATTCGACTAGAGCCCAATTTTTAAAATCACATGATTTGAAAATGCTACTCGTTAGTGGTGAAAAATATTTTGTCATATTTGAGTACAGAAAAGCAAACTCTAACTTTCATTAATTCAGTCAGCTAATCAAAGAATTAACTTGAGTTGTAGTTTTGTAGAAATACATAAATTTATACCACTTTCGAATGACACTTTCTTCTTCTTCTTTCTTAATTAAAAATTGGGCTCCTGTATCTTTTCGCTAACGTAGACGTAGCTTTAATATATGTAGGTAGGTAGTCACTTTTAATCCACAGATTCATGGCAAATTCTGAATCAATCCGACCACTGGAAGTGATTGAAAGTCGACTTGTTAAACTTGCTAAAAAACTTAGAGAATAAAAATAAAGGCACAATGCGACATAGATAATGATTCGTACATTTTCAATTACCGCGTAGATGCAGCTAGCTAGTCCTTAAAAAACTACAATACCAACGTTCAAACACAAAAATAAATAAAATAAAACGAACTCGTTTGCCTTGCACGTAAACTTCATTACTATTAGATACCCACCTGTACCTTGCACATAGAATTGTATTGTAAAACGTATTATACTGCAAACAACACTGAGTATGATTTCGCAAAGCACGCTATCCCAGTTGTGCGAAGTTAGAACGATATCGGATCTCCCTGCACTGTTCCAATACGTGTTCCATTGGGAACATGAACGGTGTCAGAATGGGATTTTTGCTGCAGTTTAAAATTATCTAGGTAGGGTACAATTTGTTGGCAGAAATTATTTACGTAGGCAGCTGCCTACATTATAGGTAAATTGAAAGGATTTTTTTTAGTCTAAAAAGTAAACTTAAATTTAAACAGTGTCGATTTAATAATATACAAGTTATTAAGAACTAAATAACAATAAAGAACATTAAAAACTAGGAAAGTCGATTTAAAGTAAAGTATGTTAAAAATTATTAAAAATTTACTTGAAGTAAATTAATTTGAAGATGTGGGGACTTCATAAGTAGCTACTTACCTAATATTATTTGTGTTATTGTATAGCAAGCTACGACAAATAGCAGCCAGCGCTACTTGGGGGTAACAAAATAAAGGGAATACGCTCTCTTAATTATCCACCAACAGCACTGAAACAAAAAGTCAATTGATTAACTCGACACGATCCACTCACGCCAATTTACTATTTGATTGGGAGGCATTGTGTAGTAAAATCCATTTGTTTGATTTCAAACATAATTATATTATTTCATTCTCTTATACGGGGATAGCTGAAGCCTTTCTCGTTTTACCCTACGCGATAAATTCAACGTTGCATGCGTATATATTTTTATATACAAAATGAAACAGTTGCTTTTCGTGTAGCTTGAAAAATAAGTACCAGCCTTAAGAAGCAGGGCGGTATTTAATTTTGTTTTTTGTTTGCTGAGCTACCCGTCTAGGTACTTTGACTACTTACCCGCCGCTTTGTGACTTTTTAAGTCGTTGGACTGGGAGTTAATTGTTATAAATGCCGAAACACAAACAATCTAGTTGAAGTATTCTTCTATCAACTTTTTGTGACTACGAACAACATAACTTCTGGGTAAAGGCGCACGCAGAAACCAGGAGAGTCAAAGGTATTCTAGAATAAAACTCCATTTTGTAGCAGTTTAACGAGAGCCAATAAAAAGCCATTTCGCTCCTCATCCTGTTCAACAAACATTGCAAGAGGCAATTTTCAAAAGTTTCCCTCGAGTCTCGGTTCAATTTTTTGGTTGGCTGCCTGCTTGACATTTACTTGTTTCGTCTGATTGTTTTTCGTACAAGTTTGTGTCACTTGTTTTCAACCCCTTTGTGCCCGTTCAGAAATTCATCCAGTTGCACGGTCACAAATTGAAAGGCGACTCACCTACTCAGTTTTAAACTCCAAGGCTTAGAAGTTATGCTCCAAGAGTCACACAGAACACCTTTATCGTTGAAAAATCGACACGGCTTGCAAACTTGTCACTACTTTTTCGGTAGGTACTTTCAGAAAATAATAGTTATTCATTTGTTTCAAGACTGTTCCATTTTCTTCAGTAATAGCTATAGCCTTAATCAAATTCTGTAGAAAAAAATACGAGTAGGGGTGGTGGTGCGGTGGGATAAGGTCGTTGGCGATTACAGTGCACTATAAATGTTGTATCACACCACGACGGTACTACTCCTATGCAATAGGTTCTGTTGCTAAGTAGTGTGGCAGTCCGAGGAAGGGAAAGGACAAGAATCTCAGATATTATTATTAAGACTTCCCCATGCTCTGCGACCGCCTCCGATCTTCTAAGGTGTAACATTCAAGTATAAATTAAGTATAGGTCCCTGAGTATTTGTTGCTTTATCTATTTTTTTTTTAGTTACTGTCGTAGATTTAAAAGAAACCACAACTTTTCTTAATCCGGGTTTCCTCTAATTAAGAACAGGCTGAAGACAGGCTTAGGTCCAGATTAAGTTTTAATTAAAACAGGCGAGCTCGTTACAGGTATTTCCGTAAAGTTCCAATTGGAGCGGAATAAAATAAGTACTTAATTAAATTACACTCGAGGTGACGCGATGAACGTAAGACTACGAAGCGTAGAGAGAAAGGAGCTTGGCGAACGAATATCGCTATAAGGATTAAGCACAGGCTCGATTTTGGATGCGCATTTGCAGTAAATGAAAAAAAATACATTATGATTTCGAACTACCAACAGTACCTACTTGTTTGGAATAAAATATGTTAAATAATCCTGTGAATTAAGGAGACAGCTATATTTTTCTTAGATACTTCTTAGGTATATTTTTCACTAAAAGCTATGTCTGTGAAATGTCAGTACCGGTGTGATTGTGCATATTAATAACTAGCTGTTGCCCGCAACTTCGTCTGCATAGAATTCGTTTATCGCTATCCCGCAGGAATTACGTAATTTTCCGGGATAAAAAGTAGCCTATGTGCTTTTCCAGACCATAATCTATCTATGTTCCAAATTTCATCCAGATCTATCCAGCCGTTTTGGCGTGAAAGAGTAACAAACATCCAAACATACTCACAAACTTTCACATTTATAATATTAGTAGGATATTAAGGCATATACATTGTAACCTATAATAGATATACAAACAAAACATACTTTTTCAGAATATTCCTCTGTTTATTAATTTTGTTACATTAATAATTTGGATAAATTAATTACGGACTAGCTGTAGTCCTCGTAGCCGCTCGTGAGAAAACAGCTTCATTAGGGCATTCCCATGACAATAAGATAATGTCGTTAACATGGTTTCAGTCTTATAGTAGGTAGCCAAAACAATATTTGTGTGACGTAAATCTGCTAAGTAGATAGGTATTACGCCGAAATTAAATTTTCCACAAAGGTTTCCAAGCCATTTAAATACTCAAGTAAGTAAGTACGATAGGTAAAATAAATACGAATAAAAGTAAACTGAAACTAAAGGTTTTGAAAAGTTCCAATAAACGTTTAAAGAATAGAACTTAGAAGTTTAATTCTGCCTTTGAAAAGTAAAATTGAATCTTGGGTCACCAGGCCGTGGGGGTTGCTGTGTGAAAAAAAAAATACCAAGTCATTATTTATTGGCAGTTTTTTATTGGCAGTTGTTTTTTGTTTTCGGTTTATTTTTTATAAAACTTGCTAAATCTGTAGTATTTTTTTTCCATAATTGCAAAAGAAGATGAACCTGTAAAATGGTGTTGATATTTAAAAATATACGTTCTTTGTAAACCTAAATTGTTATTGTAGCAAGCAACAAATCTTCTCTACAAGATATTACTTCTTGTAGTTGTACATAATAGTGAAAGCCGAGTCTTGCTTCTCGAGTGAGGGAGCCCAGTAATTACATACAACGTGTGTTGTAAATGGTACCTATACACAAAGTATACAATTTCGTAAACGTCGACTCGTCGAGAGTAACGATGTTAGATTTAATTTTGCACCCTTAAAAATAAATACAAAAATCGAAAAGTAAAATTCTTGATTCATTGATAGTTTGTATCCTTTGTTATATTTTTACCTTAGTCACGCACAGCTTGAAATGCTCGTTCTATGTCTAGACCTTCGGCTAAGGATTTATTTTCAATAAACAACTAACTGAAGTGCAATCTCGTTAACTTACAACTTCGCCGTTTACTCCATCTTTATTTTTTCTTAGTCTGAGGTAATGCAGTGACCATCTTGACATACTGAACGTTAAGTAGGTACGTAACCGTTTTCAACCAAAATATATCGCCCCATGTAATCGATAGGAACCTATTTAAACTGTACTCAATCCCTAAGTTTTCCTTCCAAAAGTTCGTACCTGAGTCGCAAAGTAGACGTAGGTAGATCTATTTGTAATCTAAGTTATATTCGTACAGGTTTTATTTGCTTCAGGATATCTATGTATGGCTCTTCATTGAATATTCATCCTGATGGGATGACGTACCCGTATAACGGAGATACTTTTTACCTGGTACTTGTAATGTATTCATGAACTGCGCCTGTACCAAAATTAGCATAGTACCTACTATCCCAACCTCTAATTTAACTTTGAGCAAGATTTCCATTGTAAAGACAAATTTGGTGTATCATGATCATGGTGTATGGTGATCATGAATTTCGGTAATTACCTGGTAGTTAGAGCGAACGCTACGCGTGTTTCGGGATAGTTAGTTCGGCCAGTCGTCAAGAGATGGCGTCACATTTCAAATTTGATTTTTATTTTCTTTTTGGCCTCGGTAATGACCTATACCTACAGCAAATTTTATTGTAACCGTGGTAATTAGCTAACTTAAAACATACCTACACAATAATAACATGATAGAAAATTATCTATTGGATAGGTACCTACATACATTATTTACCGCTGAGGCATAGATTATTTTTCGTCTAATTTATATTTTTGTTCATTGATTAAAGGCCAGCGCAAAGTAACGCCTGGTTCAACCAAATATTTATCTATGTTTTTTCTTTCGGTCATACTCATCAAGACATATCCACTCTACAATGAACTGGTAAAACAATTCTCAAACCACTTTAATAGCTACTAGTTTAACAGTACCTAATGCAATTGTAAGCAATATTATACATACCTAATCAATTATATGATATTTCTATACCAAGTTTATACCTCTATAAAGCGTAGCGAGACGTTTTGTACGATATCGTCACAGGAAACGCCATCCCTATATCGTGCTTCATATCCTGTCCCATTCAAAATGCTTTCACTCACACTGCAGGGATAGAGTGTTCAAAATAATAGTCCGCACGTTAGATATAATATAAAACTAGTATAATATAAAATAGTTTAGTAATTTCGTAATTAGAACTAAAACTTTTATCATCATTAAAAAATTTAAATCCTTCCATGCTGGTCTGGGAGCAAAGAAAAAACATAGAATTTAGGTAGGTACCAGTTGCTTCTCTTCCCGCGCAAATGGTAAAAACCCATTGAGGGAATGGGCGAAAATCACAGGAATCATGTTATAGGCGATGCGGCCAGCAACCCATCACTATTTTGTTTCCATTTTTTGCCGTCTATACGCCCACAATCTTGCTAATTGTGGCCTGGTCTTGCCACCTTAGGCTCTGTCTACCCCGTAAGGGATAAAGACGTGATTTGTGTATGTGTATGTATGTATTATAAGCCTTCATATAAGTACAGTGCTTCTAATTACTTAATGTATTTGACAGTTGCCGTGTTTCGAGTAAACATGAATGAAAAAGTACATTATTGGGGATGACAACGAGTAGTTTGGACAGAGTGATGCTCGATGCAACTGTTGCACTTGCTCTCGATCTTAACAACATTGTTTTTCATTCATGTTCATTCAGAACACGGTTACTGTCAAATACATTAAGGAACTAGCAGTACTTACAAATTTTCTTTTTCTTACAACACACGTTACCGACAAAAATATAATTATAATACGTTTAATGTCGGAATACAATTTTTGTACTCATTGCAGTATTCTTAATTGTACCTACTCAGTTGTTAACGCGCCTGTCTTAAACCTTAGGTTTATATACATTTTAATATCCAAAATATCATAATTGAATTACCTACATTGACAATTAAACGAATTTGAATAAGATCGTGTTTAATTAAAATGTCGCTTTCTCCTTCAATTAATTGAGCCACGAGTCTCACGTACAAGTGCTTGGAGTGCAAGAGTGTTGTGTTCATTTTGTCAATTCGAATTTGAATTCCGTCACAAAATACCTACCATGATCACACTTTTATTTTAAAAACGCTGTTGCTTTACAACATCAACTTTATACGCTTTCACGAACAGATTGTACTTACATATAATGGTATATCTGTGTTTGTTTGCTGATAAATCTGTTAGTGCGTTGTATTATGAAACATTGTTATTATTTATTAGTATTATGTTATTAAGAAGTACAAATGAATCCTTACGACTTTTTATAAGGTTTGTAACTGTTGCCCGCGACTCCGTCTGCGTAGAATTCGCCGCGGGAACTATGCAATTCTCCGGCATATAAACTATCCTATGTCCTTTCCTAGGACTGAAAGTATCTCTGTACAAAATTTCATTCAAATTGGTTTAGTGGTTTAAGAATGATAGCGTAACAGACATACAGACAGAGTTACTTTCGCATTTATAATACTAGTAGAGATTAATCGCTCCCGATCCCTGATTCTTCCGCCCGTTAAGATTCTTTTACTAGACGACATATCAATTCTATATTGAAAGAAAGTGCTGAAAATTTTCACATATACACGATGAAATAATCTTTATCTAATGCCCTTATTTTCTTAAGTTCGTACCTCGAACAGCGCATCAATAAAATAGTGAGTACTTCATTCGCCGCAAACACGCCCCCCGTAATTTATTACTCTTTGAAAACGTATTATCCCCTGGTACTGTTTAGGAAATAGCTCAGCCTCAAAGTTAGGGACATCTACTCTGCATAATATTAGCACATTTGTACTAGGCGTAGTGCTAGCGTTGTTCGTTGGGTAAACTTGGTACTAAACCCATTATATTCCCGTAACATTTAGCTCAGAGTGACAAATGAGGACGGTCTCTGATTCTGGTTTTAGTTACGGCTATTTACCAAGATGTAGCCAACGCACTATCACGCAAGATAAATTATATACCTACCCTTGACTTATTATGGTTTTAAGAACAATCGTAGTCTATGCAACGCAATCTTAGTTGCAACAAACTTCCCGAATGCCAGCCCGTTTGAGTACTAAATAGTATCTTACGGTTTTTAAGTCGTGCGGTAGTTTTGTGACAGAGGTTGGTGTATTTCAAAAATCGTCCTACAAATCGAGCGCGACGGCCCCCCCAGTCTTTTTCTTCCATTCCTCGAAATAAACCACCGACGCGCCTTCATGTTCCCTCACAACATTTATTTTCATTTCTCCAAAATGCCAAGGCCATTTTTCCTCGGCCCTTGTTACCTGGCCTTCGTTAAAAATTCAATATCCACGGACAGGCATGGACTACGCTTACTGAATATTATGAGAATAGAGCTAGGATTAAAACATGGTCATCATAAATTCAGTCGGGCCGTACTTTACTGCGGGGTTTCATGAGATCGCCGGATCTGTCTGCAGAGTTCGTTCCGGACGTGATAAAAAATTCAAACACCTTTTTATGGCAAGGCCGTGAAAGTAATTAAAGCTGAACTTATGTCGCCTTGCTTTATAGATTAGAGAACGCACACGTTTTCGGGATTAAAACTGGGATGCGGAGAGCCGGTTGGTTACTCCTGCCATTTTTAAATAATATTGAAACTTACTTGGTCCGGTAGGTAGGTGTTAATCCAGTTTCCAAAAATTGGTAGAAATTGCTAGTGGCACTTTTTCAAGAAAACATCTTAGAGGTACCTAAGTAAATTTATTTTGATTCCCCTTCCCACCTATACGCCCACAATCATGCTAAACGTGGCCATTATTAGGTCGTTACCTTAGGCTCTGCCTACCCCGTAAGGGATAAAGACGTGATTTATGTATGTGTCGGTACTGCCAAAACTCAAGTGATGTGAAAATGTTAAACAGTTGAATTCAGTTTAAAGACTTGGTTTAAATGGCCAGTTACCAAGCCATATTCTTATACAAATATCTTATACTTTCTTCATATACAAAAAAGAACAAGGTGTCAACGGCCCTATTTTTGACGGCATAAAATCCATCGCGTAATACACCCCTTCAACCCTTTTCCCCTCTCCCTGCTGGCGCGCACCTTTAGGATGTGGCATGTGTTAACAGGCCTACTCCCTACTCCAAACTTAAAAAATCAAAGTGTGTTTCGTACCGTTCCACTCACACTAATAGTTGCAAGGAGGAGAGTGAGAGAGACGGTATGACACGAACTTCAAATATCGAATTTCAGAGCCGCTTTGACCCCATCAAACATTTGATTACGTAATTAACGCATTTAATTGCGTATTTAAATGTCGTTAATGAATTAATTCTTTCTATACCATTGTCTCGTTATCAGGTGCCTCCATTAAGCAACTTAATTAGGTACAAAGGGCCGTCCCCCGAGACATAAGATTAATGTTTGAGTTAGTAGTTGAATGACATAAGTACAAAGTAGGTAACTACATAGGTAAGACTTTAGGTAGGTACTCAAAGCTAGAGAAAATGGTATAGTGCTTTGGGGTAAATTCGAAATTGGGGGAATTTCGAAATTCGTGGATATCCGTCCGAGAAGCTCCAATGTCTTTGGCATCTAGATAAACGTTACCAGATTATGGAATTGTTCCCTGTTTAGTGGATATCCACGATTTTCGAAATTCCCCCAATTTCGAATTTACCCCAATGCACCTCACTGGTTTCTTTATCTATGTTGAATCTGTCATCATCGTCATAGGCATGCCCCTTGGGGCCTAACTCGTTTTTGAAACCTTAAGACTGTCTTATCTGTTTGTCTTCAAAACAATTGAGCCTCGCTATTACAAATATTGTGTTTAAATTTGTGTGAGAAACACTATAATGTAAAACATTTGCAGGTCAAACAATCCGCAAACACAGAACTGCACTTCGTAACTTTCCCGACTAATGACTAAATACTAACGTTATTCAGCTAACTCTGGCGACCGGAGCATGTTTAACTCTGAAGTTTATTCACAAAACAAACACAAAGTGATCCATTCGCTCGCATGGTCCTGGCGAAGTTGACATTGACCACCATCAAGATTCCAGATTTTGTACAATACCAATGAGCGGACGGGTAATGATTGTCAGTCACGAGGTTAATTTAGAAAATAATAGCGGCAATTCACCTTTTGCATCACGTCAAGGGCGGATTTAGGATTTTTTCTGGGGGGGGGGGGGGGGGGGCACTAGGGGCGACCGGGTAAAAAAAACGACAATACCTGTTGGAAATAAACTTGAAGTATACACAAAAACACCATATGGGGGGGACGTGCCCCCCCCCCCCCGTCCTCCCCTCCCCCCCTCTAAATCCGCCCCTGCATCACGTAGTGCAGTAAAAGCATCGTAAAACATCATTTACGCTGCTTATAGTGACTAGGTATAGGTAAGGAAACTGCTGGTAGGCAAGTTTAAGCACCGTAGTAAAAGTTTTTTTAGGATTCTCTAGACATAAAAGTACATAATACTCCTTTCATCCACTCAAAGGTTGACTGGAAGAGATCCATTAAAGGGATAAGTCCGCCTTTGTGCATATATCTCAGTGTTTGTCAATTGTATTTGTCTTGTTTATTTTGCACAATAAAGAGTTTACATACATACATACATACCTACATAAGTACTTACAAACATACACAAATCACGTCTGTAACCCTTACGGGGTGGACAGAGCCGAAGATAACAAAACCTAAGGCCACACTTAGCATGTTTGTGGGCGTATAATGTGGAAAAGGGAATCAAAATAGGGATGAGTTGCTAACATCGCCTATGACATGATTCCTACGATTTTCGCACATTCCCTCGGTGGGCTTTACTACCTTCAACGAAGCAACCGGTACTTACATTTTAAGTTTTTTCTTTGCTTTCAGACGAGGGGCCAGCGTAAGAGACTGAGCTTGGCGGCATAACTGTGCCCCTTACGCTGAATAGAAGTTTTCACGCATTAAGCGATTGAGGTAACCCCCCGGCATGAAAGGGAACAAACATTATCAGTATTATTATAATTTATAATATGAGGACTGCAAGTATTTCTCGAACGACTTAAGGGCTTGATAAAATTACTCGGAACTTTCCAGTTTCTCGTCAAGTTTTCGACAACAATTTTAAGGCATTAAATGAATGAAGGCATTATTAATAAGTAATTAATTCAATAGATAGAAAAAAAATCTAAACGACACTGAAAATTAGAACACGTAGAAAAATCCGAAAAGTAAAGCTATGGCCGGGAATCGAACCCGGATCCTCGTTATTCCGTGGCGCGTGCTATACCCCTACACCACCCATAGCAGGTGGGTAAGCCTTCGATTTTTTCTATCTGTTACTAGATGTCACGTGACCTTTGATACTATGCGAATTTTTGTTGCCAAGCGTCATTTGTTTGAATGATGTGTCTGTACGATACAATTACAAAAATGAAGGCAGGCGAGTACCTACCTACTTAGTTTTTTTTTACTCTGACTGAACTACTTACTATAGAAACCTATACCTAATAGTATTTAAATATTATAAAGTAATCATTTTGTGCAATACAATTTGCCTTATAATAATGCCTTGTTCATAAAAGCTGCATAAGTTGCCCTCGGCAGGCATGAAACGTTTTTTTTTACATGTCTGTAACTTTATGAATAAGAGAGTAAGCCGTCATCTACCTGCTTATGTACAGTGGTCCAGACAGTTCAATCAACTTGTGTTCCCGGCATAGAAGAAATTACGAATAGAGTGGTAACACGAGCCATCCAATTCGGAAACTAGGTAGTTTCATTAGTGATTTGTGCCACTAAATACAGTACCTACTAGGTAGCATGTAACTACCCATTCGTGTTTTTTTTGTATTGTAACTTGATGATCTTTTTGAGAATTACTGTACAAATATTAAAATTTAAAAAGTACCTACCTACATATTGCAATTCCAAAAGTATCAATATCTTTTTTATAAATTGATACCACAGGGTGTTAGGTATTTATTATTTATAAAGTATCTAGGGCACGCCGTGACTAGAAATTTGTTTTATTTATTTATTAACACTACGTTCAGCTAACGTCATGTTCGTCTTTAAACCAGCCAATCAGAGCGCCACCGTCGCCGCGTGACGGTTATTTTCAAACAAGTTAAATTACAGTTTCAATCTGCTACTTAATTCCTCTTTGGCGCGGTGATATTTTCCCGGGCGAAACTCGTGCATTAGTTACTTGTTCCACGTGGGCACGTGAGCCGGGGTAATCCGGCTAATGGACGGCCCGGGACAGTTAATTACGGCGTCTGAGAAGCGGAGCTGCAGGCCACGGACATGATTAAAGGACACTCGGTCATACTATCTTTGTACGTATCTATGTATATACAAACATAGCCGGAAATAGGGAATATTCCATTTTTTTTAATTGCTTCAATAAAATCCCATTTATGTAACAAACAATATAAAAAATATTTTTCAAATAATTAGCGGCGGCCCGGCAGACCTAGACCTAGACGGCGATGGTGGGACGAGTTGGACACCTTAAGGGACTGGACACGTACCGCAGCCGACCAAGAGCAGTGGAAGCGTTGGGGGGAGGCCTTTGCTCAGCAGTGGGACACAGTAGGCTCATATTTTTTTTTTTTTTTTTTTCAAATAATTACAAAAATAACCGAAATATATAAGCTAGCATAGAATTGTCTCTCTCTTTCTAAAAAAAATAAATTTAATGGACTTTATTATGGGCGTAGTGTTTCATGACGTCACATGTCATGTCGGATAGCTTTTTCTAATTGCTGTCTAATTAATCAGTCCTAAGGGATAACTTTTTTGTGATATTTTTATATTTTTATAATATGTCAGGATCGTGGCAAGTGGAATGAAGTAGTCTCTACCTACCCCTGTGGGAAAGAGGCGTGACTGTATGTATGTATGTATGTATGTATGTTCAGGGCCGACAACGCACTGGCATCGCGTAAAGCGCTGCGGGTGTCTATGGACAGTGGTGATCATTTAACATCAGGTGACCCACTAGTTCGTTTGTCTGGCCTCTCTAACACAAAAAAAAGAAATGTATGTAATTTAAAAAAACATAATTCCCTATTGTTTACAAATCACTCGAAAGTAAAAAAAATGCTGACTTTTTAATAAGAGTAGAGCAGAAGAAAATTACATCTCTGAGTAATCTTGCTAACCTGTCGAAAAATTCATTTGAACTGTAGTTTTGTAACAATCTGCAGATTTTTACTAAGTATTTTCGAATGCCTCTTCAGTCTTTAAAAGTACTCGATAGTGCCATTAAATGTATTATCGAAAGTGGTGAAAATAATTTTGCCGCCGGCCTAAGCTGAAGATGTCCCGATTTAAAAAAAAAAAGTTATTTAGGTACATAGTCAAATTGAAGACCTCCCGCATTTTTAAAGATTTTTTATGTTATTAAACGATTTCTCGAATTCGTTCACGTAGGTAAGTATTAATAGAAACAAAGTTGTTGTGGGAAAAAATAATTTATTAAGGTATAAAAAAATTGTATTACATTATGTATACGAAATTATTTCGTAACTTAACATTGTAACTATACATATCACCTTGTTTTTCTGTAACAATATACTAAAAAAATATAAAGAAAACTGTTTAAGTCTGAATATTTATAATAAATCTCTAAAAAAATCATTAGGTACTTTATTGTTTAACATATTAATAATGAACATAATCTTGTATTAATATAACTATAAAATCTGTTGTTTATTTGTTCAAAAGACTAGGATTTTTTCAATAGCGAATAGCATATGTACTAACATTTAGCTTGGCTTAATGTTTTCAAATCTCAAAGGGCATGGAATGAGACCGAACAATTTCAATTTCTTAAGCATCATAGAAGATACTAATTCTTTTCGATAATATAGGATTCTAATATTACGTGACATTAAGTATATTACTTATGTACCACCTTATTCATGAAAGGTTACAGTCCTGTTAAAAAAACTGTTTTGTTGGACAAAGGCCAATATCAAAGTGACAAATACAGTCAAACGAATTTAACAGGCTTTTATGAACAAGGGGGTTATACTTCGTCAACGTTTTGCAACGAATAAACTTACCCACGATAGAATATGCCGGCGAAACTCTTGAATGCACAGAAGCGAATTTAACGTCTCTTCGGTAAAAATCTAGGTTTAGTCGACCAAGAGCTTTATCATTTTTTATAACAGTTTCTACATTAAAATGACTTGTAAGTGAAAATAGTCTCTCACATTCTAAGTTAGGCAACTTCTTGGCTGACTATAAAAGCGGAAACTTATCACCCCTACGTAGCCCAATGCTCAAGAAAATTGCCGGCAACCATATCAATGCAATTTCAAATATAGATAGTGTACTCTGAGAAACATTTATATTATGAAAAGAAAACTACACAGAACTGCTATTCTTAAATTAGAAATAGCATAATAATGTTCCTTATTCATTTGAATACCTACAATAATGTCATTCAGTTATATTGCACGTCATTCAGTTCTATAACAACTCACACAGTTGCACTGGATGACAGTATATTCGTAATCACAATGTACATTCAAATTTGACAGTTAACATTAAGAAGTGTATATAATTTGGCTATAATAAATATTATGTTTGCACTTAATAAATCTCCACACAATGATCACGTTAACATTTAATGCTTGTTAAACAATACATAAACGTTTATAAATCACAGATCCGCCCACAGTTATATTCGCCTTGGGCAAATAATCTTCATTAATCAAAAGTAATTCTAATGCAGCAATAGATTTTTTTTTTTGCCAACATACAACCTGAGTCTTAGACAGGGCGTTTTTTGAAGCAATACAGTATTTATTTGACTACTAACAATCAAGCGTATAAATAAACGCCCTTATCAAAGTATCAAACGTTTCAAAGATGGATTTTAAGAGTCTCATACAAGACCCACTCAAACTGACATTTGCTTCAGTCTTACCAACCCATTTGTGAGACCTTTCAGTGCAGTGTGATGAAGCTTAATCTAATACAAAGGCAGCCTTGTAGCGTACTTGATTATTAAAATTTGATTTTTAAATCGGCTATTTTAATAACAATACATCAAAACTTTAGAGCAATACTAACCCTAATTTGGAAGTTGAAATCTATCTCCAATCGCCACCTTAAAAGTTGCCAGTTTTTTTACTTTTTGTGGCATAAGCTTTCCAATATTTTACAACAACAATAACATCTACAGAAAGACCCTACTAAGTTTTGATAAGTTCTACAATCATAGTTACACCGCATTTACTTTTCATATAAAAACCTTGAGCTTTGTTCCTTTGTTTCTATTCGCTTGTTTACCTGTAACTGATGCCATATCTAGTGGCTACTTGCGGTGTGTGAGTGGTGGCTATGGCAAGCAGGAGCGGCACATCATTCACGTCGATGTTCAGAGACTTTGTGAGGGTGGCGATGTCGCAGAAGTCGGTGGACATAAGCATCTCGGCGAGGGTTTTGGAGAGGACACAGAACTCTCGCAGCTTGCTCTCTAAGTAAGATAGGCACTGGAACAAATGAGAAACGCTTAAGTTATTCGCTGTATGAATGTCGTTTTGACTGACGTTAGTGATTTATTTCATGAGGCACTGGATGTGTATTAGGACGAGTAGTATATTCCAAATTAAGTTTCATAAGAACTGTGAACATTATAAGCTGTTACTAATATTGGCCAAATTCGTTAAAAACTTTATTTTATGAAGTACTAGCTGTTGCCTTCGTCAGCGGAGATTACGTTTATCGCGCGCCCACGGGAACTATACTATTTTCTGAGATAAAAGCTATGCTATTATTTATTCTGGACTTCGAATATGATGTATGCAACATTTCATCGCAATCGGTTCGGTAGTTAAGGCGTGATATTGGAACAAACAAGTTTACTTTCACATTTAAAATTATTTATAAGTAAGGATTAGTTTCTCATATAGGCCTTTATCCTCACAAAGCCCTTTGTATAGAACGCATGACATGTACGTAAATTAAATATTAAATCGACGGGAATTATTAACCTACACATTTACATTCCAACGTTTTTTTTATTATGGTCCTGATAAGGATAGGATAAGAGAGTTGTTTCCTCACCTGGTAAGCGGGCACCTTGGCCTTCCACATGACAGGCAGAGCGTCCAGCATCCCGCCGACCAGAGCGGACATCCCGCCGGAACCGCATTCGCGACCCATCACTCTCACCTCCCTGTTAACAAACAATGACTTGCTTGATAACTAGTTTACAAAACGAGCAACGAGCAATAAAATAACTGTGTACGTATAACGAAACCTGATCAATAAAAATATGGCGCATTTCGAATGCGAGTGTCCAGCTGAATGGGCGTTAGCTTTAGAACAGCTAAAGCCTTGATCACACGTACCGACTAAACAGATGAAACAATCTCCGGCATTGTAGGTAGAATGAGGTCCGAGATATAGGGTCGCCGCTTTTGTCGGTGAATCGGTAGGCACAGCTTGCGGCGCAATGTTTATTCAGCGGACTCAGTGTGATCAATGACATTGCTGCACATTTTAGAGTGTTCAGTGTTTATGACTGGTGATGCTGAGTGTGGACCATTTCGTGTCAATTTTTCCCTACTAATGATTTCTTTGTGTTTCTTTTAACCAACTTGTATTGTTACGAATAAACTTTTTCTTTCGTTCTAACGTGCTAGAGTGGTGAACATAATTATTATAGTGGAGAACAGGTTAGTGACGAACATGGTAGAGTGGTGAACATGTTATAGTGGTGAACATGGTAGTGGTGAACATGGTAGAGTGGTGAACATGGTAGAGTGGTGAACATGTTATAGTGGTGAACATGTTAGAGCGGTGAACGTGCTAGACTGGTGAATATGTTAGAGTTAGAGTGACGAACATGTTAGAGTGGTGAGCATGTTATAGTGGTGACCGTGTTAAGAGTGGTGAACGGGCTAAACTAGTGAATATGTTAGCGTTAGAGTGATGAACATGTTAGAGTGGTGAGCATGTTAGAATGATTATTATCAATAGATTGTTGAACATGTTAGCGCGGTAAACGTGCAAGACTAGTGAATATGTTAGAGTGACGAACATGGTAGATTGTCGAACATGTTAGATCGTCGAACATGTTAGAGTTGTGAACATGTTAAAGCTGCGAACTGACCAGCAGTCGGCATCTCCCACGATGGCGACGGGCTGCGCGGGCGCGGGCGGGCCGGGCGCGGCGGACAGCCCCAGGTCGCGGCGCAGCGCCCGCTCCCACGTTGCAGGGCTCTCCAGCGTTCCTGGATTACATTGTATACGTTTAAATACGCAGCCATGCCTTAAAGCTCCCTAGCTTAAACTAGAGATACAAAGTTAATTAAAGTTAGTTGAGACACTTGCGAGCACTTGTGGCATCAAAAACTAAACATCAAAGTGAACAAAAAGATGATGAACCACTACAAGAAATGGTGTACTCCGGTCCGGCTCAAGCACACACTGTAGTTTTGGACACACCAATATTATGAATATATGATTATTATGATAGAAAATGTAGCACTAATAACTTATTTTAGATGAAAAAAGAATAACCCTAATAATGAAAACAACTTAGTTCCACGTAAGGCACTAAGAAAAAACGTCACGTCATTCCATTATAGACAATTGCCGAATTGTATAGCCTGTATTATACATGGTCATGTGGTAGAGTAATCTTTTAGTGCATTGTTGCTCACCTTGTAAAATTAAATCAGGTACATAATGGTCGGAGACGCCGCCGAGTAGAGAGCCGTCGAAGCCGGAGCGCGCGTGCACCGGCCGCCGCACCAGCCGCGGGACAGAGAACTCGATCACTTGCTGCACCTCCGTCGCCCCATCCCTTTCCTTCTCACTTCCGCAAGCATCATCGCTACTCCCTTCCACAACTACGCGAGGCTCTTTCCCTACGTTCACGACTAACGTCCCTTCCTGTTTCCTTCTGACATAAGTCTTCGGAGACACTTGCGAAATACTGTCCGATTCCACTATAGTCTCCTTCGCGAACTGAGGCTCCGATTGGCGAGGTACGTCGTTCATATACTCCAACTCCGAAGCATTAGTAGGAGTTTGGAGCAGAGACTCCATCATCTGACATTTGTAACACGCCTCGCATCGCTCCTCCTGTATCGGGGGAACTATCGTAGGATCGAACTGGAAGTTATCCAGCTTCAGATTCCCCGGCTTCCCGATGTAATGCCTATCTAGTATCTCTAAGTTCTTGCTTTTCATATAATTAGTGACTATCTGAGGGTACTTGTCGAACTCGAACTTAAAACCGGAATGTTTGATTGGCTTGGAATGTTGAAGTGTTTGGGCGCAGCACTTGGAAGGGCTTTCAGAGTTGCGCGAGCATATCTGCTGGCAGCTCGGCTTCTGATCACAGTTATCTTTGGTTTCCTCTTTATCTTTCTCCACCGGGACCGCTTCGACGGGTTCCACCTGTACACGCAAAGAGCTCTTCACGCTTTTTCCGCCATTAGACTTGTTCTTCAAACCCACTAATTTCTCGTCGTCACCGAGAACGAAGACGACCTTTCGTTCCGCTTCGATCTCCTCGGATGTGTTTGAATCTAGACTAGAATCCGAGGAAGACTTAAGCATCATAGTGGGGTTTCTTCTGAGCGGGCCGGCGGGCTTCTCCCTCGATCTGCACTGTTCGAAGTCTACGCTAGTAGAGAGCTGACGCGTCAGGTTGGCGAGCGTCGCGGTCCTGCGGAAGCCAGCCTCGCTCGAGACCAGCGTGCTCGCGCTGCTCTCCTCCTGACTTACTTTAACACTGTCCACGTTACACTCCCGCCGCGTGGCGGTCCTTTTGAGCGTCACCGTTTCACTTTCCTTTAACACACTGTCATCGAATTCAAAGTCACTTCGCGTCACGTCACCGCATCGCACAAAGTAGGTGAGAACGACTAGTAGCCTATTAACGAATTGTAGATTTGAGGAGCCGCAGACGATGGTCCGAGCGGCGCGGGGTGGGAAACCTATGGTGCCGCATAGGTCAGCGAGTTGGGCCCATAGAGCGTTGTATGGTCTCCGGGGCTCCGCAGGGCAGTCCGGTCGCTTCTGAGGGTCCATGGTGTCGTACGGACTCACGGTGGTCACCCAACCTAGGTGGTAGGTCAGGACATGCGTCAAGAGGGTACTGATGAAACTGAAAAGAAAAGAAAAATATGATATCAATAGAAATTCCCGTGAATACCAATCCATTGATTTTTTTGGCAAAATATTACACTTGTTTTATTTATGCTATTAAAGAGGTGACAATTTCTAGTGTACGTGCTACTTTTAAGGCATACCTGCATTTTTTATCGAGTGGGTGTTAAGCTGTGTATCTACTTATCCATAACTAATTTTGCACGAAATTAAGTTCGGAAACTTAATTGGTAGTATATTTTTTACGATTAACATGTGTCTCAATTCTTTGTAGTCTTCCATTGTTTCAAACGATATTTCACGTAAGTCTCAAATCTATACTTACTTACTTTTAAAAAATCTCAAATTTTTAGAAAATATAAAATTTTACAAACTGAATTTAAATTTAGTTTATTTTTAGCATGATGGAGTACAGAAGTACACTAGTAAGGATTTATTTATGTTATTACTCATAATTTTATTATTTTACAAATTAGTGAAACTGCACTAAATATATACCTATACAGATTCAAAAAGCTAAAACATGTGACTTATTATTAGTATAAATACCGAAGAGGATATCCGAAAACGCCAACGCTAAACAGGTAAGTCATTAGTTGCACAATCGCTTAGCACGTTTTGTAAACATCAGGCCATTCGAAAATAGCAAAATCACGTGAAAAATACGTAGACAATATTTGCGAAAATAACAGAGTGAACGACTCACACCTACAAAAAAAGGCCAACGCCCAGCTAAATAACAAAATGATGAGTAAAAGCTTGAAGATAAGCAGATAATTTATGTCTCGTCCTAAACAGATTTATGAGATAGATTTCGTTTGCGTAGCGTTTGTGAATAAGAAATGTCTTACACGACTACTTTTTCGAGATGAAAAGTAACCTGTGTTCATCGTCTGAGTGCATGCTTATTACACTACTCCGTTTTTTTTAGCATTAGAAAAAAAGTGAACAATCTAGACATATTGTCTTTTTATTGAAAAATAGTTTAAAAAAAGCATGTTACAATCTAAAATCACTAGGATATTGTAATTTGTTTTGTTATGGTTTTATATTTTCCAGTTAGGTAACGGTTTTTCGATAAAAAGACATGTCAAAATTCTCTAATGCTAAAAAACGAAGTTATATGTCTGCAATTATACATAATAAGTACCTGCCAATAATTTCGCATTTGACACTAGTCCTTTCCATATTATTTCTAACTTAAAATCACGAAATTGTATGGGAATGATAGCTACCAATCAATGCTAAACGCGACTTTATCGAATACTTCCACAATCATAGTCCTAGTTTCAATTATGTGCTAAAATTTGTATATAACTAAAAATAATTTCGGGAAAAACTTATTATTTAGCACTGCATGTTGAAAAATAACAACAAAATGGAGTTAAGATAATGAGCAACTAATTTTGTAAGCACACTAAAATATCCGGCGCGTGCCGATTTAGCGTGTTGGCTTTTAAACAATTTGTACGGCAGGTAAAAATAGGAAACCTAAGTATATACGTAACAGCGTTTCACTCACATGTCTCCTGGTAATTAACGGTCGTACAAAAACGGGCCAAAACTATATTTTTTTCCATTCATCTAAGTCATCAAACAGAATTGCATGGAAGTTGGATGGAATCCAGGTAAGAGTCTATTTGTAACGCGATTTATTACCGGGACTAAATAACGATATACACTTTTAAACTCTTTAGATAAGATGAATGTTTGTTTGAAAGACATCCAAATCCGCTGGACGTTCTTGAGGAGTCATGTGATTATAATCGGCGGCAAATTATACTGACTATAGTTTACGAGGCTCACTGGATATATGTTTTAACTCATCGCAGTATAGTTCAAATTCGCTAGTGAACTATGCTCCATTGTATTTTTGAACATAGAGCTATAAATTCAATTTTAACTGCGATAACGCATTAGCACGTCAACGCTTACATTAACGGCTGTACGGAAATAAAATTACAGGGCTGTTAAATAATTGTGCTTAATGTCAGCTATAAAATATGTATTATAGCCGGACTTATTAAAAATCTACCGCCTATAAAAACCCACGCAATGATTTATGGAATCAGTTTCAAAAATTGCATAACGCATCACGCGTAAATCGAGATATTCAATTTTTTATTATATTAGTTTATTTATCTAAAATATCACTTCGTCTCTACTGAAAAAGTCGCAAGTTTTTTGATAAAATTGTATGAGCCATGAGTTTTGTTTCCGGACGCGAAGGTTTAAAAAACTTTAAGCAAACTTCAGATAAAGAGGTTATTTCAACGGTAACATAGTATAACACAAACGAACATTGATCAGGAATCTATGGGAAAATTCAATGATAGATTTCATCTCAATATAAATCTATTTCTAATGACCTCTAAATCGGTTCAATCGGTGTAAGATTCAAGAGGTGACGGAAAGATTTTCTTTCGCATTTATAACAGCTTCTGCCCGCGACTTCGTCAGCGTAGAATCATACATAAAAACCTTCCTCTTGAATCACTCTATCTATTAAAAAAAACCGCATCAAAATCCGTTGTGTAGTTTTGAAGATATAAGCATACAATGGGACATAGGGACATAGGGACACGGGGACAGAGAAAGCGACTTTGTTTTATACTATGTAGTGATAAATGATGGCTAGAATATAAGTTAGGACATCATTGTAACAACTTACAAGTTAGTGTTCTTAGTATCCCCGACCGCGAGCACGGCGCAGATGTCTTGCAGCAGCGTATCGGCCATTTTGTGTGCGCGAGGCCGCTCGCTCGTCACCAGTTGGAGCCACATCGGCTGGAGACGCGGACCCTCGATCAAGTCTGAAAGCCTACGGGGAAACAAAGTTACATAGAACAATTACAATAAAAATTTAAATCAAAACGTTTATTTCGCAAATAGGCCACCAAGGGTTCTCTTACATGTTTTTTTAAACTACCAGCGCATTCGAGAAATACCATCATTGACCAGAAATGCAGATGTCAGACCTACAGTCGTGCAAGTTGCGGAAAGTTACCAAAATAATTGGAAATGTTCTGGGAAATTACTGGAAATTTTCACAAGAAATAAAGCAAATCGTCATATTGGCAACGAAAAGTTTCATTTCCCATACAAATACGTGAATACTATGAGCTCAAGGACTGTACTGACGTAGACTTCAGCCAAACTTCTTTCTTCTACAAATAAAAAACGAAAGAACTAATATCAAACTCACCAGCCAGCAGCATCAGAAGCTGCCTCGTGCAAAGTCGCCACAAACTTGGACCCCGTGCCAGCTGTCATGGTCGCCAGGCGGAGGCGGCAGACCAAGTTCTGCAGCTGCGGAGACATCTCCACGCAGCGACGGATGAAGTCTCTGCGATAACAGCTCCAGTTTAGTACAAAAATCTTTATGGCTGTACCACAAAATAAAGCTTGATGTTGTCAACTTTAATTTTAGGTACTCTTTTGGTACTCTAAACATTGTTAAATATTATTTTAACCGTTGAAAAAAGTAGCATTGTTTAACTCTTTTTAACCAGTCAAAATGACACTCCTACAAAATAATCACGCATTATATTCTAAAAATTGCCTAGGCGAATCAAGTCCTGGCAATGGTTGTGTAAACCGACCGCTTTAATGAGTCCTCTCCCTCGCGGTGCAGGAATGCGGGTTGAGACGACAAAGGGGGCCGAGAGAGGTGCGGGCGGCAGGCGCCTACCTCTCTCGGTCCCCTTGGTCGTCCCACCCCGCGCCCCTGTGCCGCGCGGGCGAGGAATCATTAAAGCGGTCGATCCATAACTGTTTGAAAAAATATGTTATGGTTAGATTATTTTAGTTTGTTAAGCACTAATTTTATAAAGATGAAAGATTTGATTGTTTGTTTGTTTGCATTGAATAGGCTCCAAAACTACTGGACCGATTTGAAAAAATATTCCCTCATTAGAATTCTACATTATCCCTGATGAATATAGTCTATATTTAATTCTGCGTGGACGAAGTCGCGGCCTACAGATACCTAGTTAATTATAATAAACTAATATTAAAGTTAGTTGTTAACTCACTTGTCAGCAGAATCGGGAACAGTGATGAGCAGAGCCAGACCCAGTTTGTTTTTCTTCAAAGCAGCGGAGCTACCACTAGCCAGACTGTCACTTGTTCCGCTCGTCGAGCTGTTGCTGTAGATCTGTAACAACCGATACACAAGCTGAGGTCGCATTCTCGCTTTGACCTAGAAAAAAAAGAGGTCGAAAATTTCCCATGCCAAAAAGCGTAAAACTTAATGCTGTGAATCGTAGGTGCGTAAAAAATCAACCAATTTCGATACGTACAAGGTTTTTTGTATGAAAGCAATAAGTCTTACATGGTTAATTTTTTTTTTCGCAAATATAAATATAGGATTACAATTCTTAGGTACTAATCAAAAAGTGTGAATTAAGCTTTTATAAATATGTATATTTCTTTAGAGGCCCTTTCTGGTAATTCCGACCACTATAACTGAGTGAAACTAGACTTGTTAGATTCAAACGAAAACATTTGAGATTGCAGGGGTCACGAACAATCATAATAATATGATTATCTATTGACTGCCTAATGCCAGTAATTGTAAATATAAATAGCTGCTGAGTGCTTGAGTAAACAAATTATCAGTTAAACCCTGACCTATAGGTAGTAGCTATACATAACATAGACAATATCTGAAAGACTATTATCATATTTACACGTTATTCTATTATAAATACTTTAAATACGTATGTTACATTATTTTCAAGTTATATAGGCTCTCACTTTGTCTGAATATTTAGAAAAACGAATTAGAATTAGCTTAGATCTCCGAAAGGGTACAACGGTCTTAAGTAATCCGAGAGGTAGCATAGCTTTGTATATGGCTACTGGTAAAAAAATAATTCACTTGACTAAAAGAACAATAGATTTTATTCTAACGCGACTAAGTCTAGATGTCTGCGATGAAGGCACATCGACCTTAACGGTGAAACACTAACTTCAGCATGACTTCATACTAATCGGCAACCATGATGGTATAACATAAAAGTCACATGATTTGATCAGATTAGATTCTTTTATTTCTATTTGAGAATTAAATTTTATTTTTATGTCGAAACATAAGAAAGTCACAAAAAGATCGTCAATTGTAAAGAAAATAAAAACAGTAAAATAATTCATATAAAAAAAATAGAAATCAGAAATCCAATAATACGATCAAGACATGAATGTCAAATAGATTAAAAATAAATAAAGAATATGTAAGTAATAAAATTATGCAATGCATGACTGGATATCTAAAAAATAAAGAGGGATATTCTTGTATTTTTTTCTGTTGTGAATGTTTCTTCGTTGACTTGCGTTAGTAACAGATATTTTAAACGATTTTAATTGTTTTTTTAAGATTTAAAATGTACTATCCAGCAAATGGCAGCATTTCATTTCGTTTCAAAAAAAAAGTAACTCTTTTACCGCCTTACGGTTCACTTGTAAGTCAATGTGGCAATGAGCCTTTTTTAAAGTAAGAATTGTCATGAAAACCATACTGGACTTTGGTCGAAGACACTTAAACTAACCTAAGAGCATCAAATTATAGTTAAAGAAAGAAAAAAAGGCTACTTTTTGCTCAAAACAAACGTCTCACGCACGCAACGCTAACAATCATCAAGTTCCAACTAATCGACTAGCAACACGATAAAAAAAGTCGGACTGTTTTAAATCTATTCAAGGCGATGGCCTTTAAACTTACCGTCGATAATCATATTTTATCAGGTGGTTGCGCGCGAATTTGTGCTAATGATGCCGATGTGTCATCCACGATAAGAGTCATGTGAGCGATAGCTACGGTCACTCATGTGATGTATCACCCGGTTTACTTGAGCGCGATAAATATGTGTAAACACAATAAAACTGGCTAACGCACGCGCACTAGCTTTCACTGTTTGCGTGAATAGATTAAGTCTAAGCGAGATGCTTTCGCGCGTTACTGATTTTATTTTAACGTATCGAATAAGCATCGAAGATGAAACATTCACTTATTTCAATTCTGGGATTTTTTCAATCCCATTGCTAGCTTAGCTCAAAGTAGTAATATCTAAAAATTCACTTTACTTATTAGACAATTTTGTGTCCTACTGCTAGGACGAACGCCAATTGCATCAGCTCTGTGATTTTTAACGAAGTTTACGAGAGAGACTAGACAATTATAACTAGACCCTTTCGCTCTAGGACATTGTACGGAGTTCAGGTGTCTTGTTGTCAACATCAACGCACTTCTTACGTCGAGACACTTGACTCCTTACCTTATAATGCCCGTTTCCGAACGGGTCAAGTTTATGCTATTTATTAGGTGGGATTGGGGCGAAGTATCGAACACCTGTACGTACAACATAATATGTTATTTCGTATCAAATGTATGGGAGTACAAAGCGGAAACACTTGATTGTATGTCATTGACTACCTTTCCAAGTAGTCTACCGAAAACGCAGATGAATCTAAGACGCTCTTGCCATCCTCGTTTAGTGCACATCTAGGTCGTAACGCCATCTCTGTTTCGGCGCGCCTCGTAGGCCATCACTGCAACCTACTTTAGCAACAATTTCAACGCATCGCTCCAAATTTCTAAATTTAGTCACCAGACGTGTAGAAAATTATGCGTGACATTAAATCAAACCAAAAGACAATTCCTAGCAGTAGATAAGTAAATGAGGTATTGTCACATGGTCGGGCAATCTCAGAATGTAAACAATTTGCGAGGACGTAGAGCTTATCCGACAGATAAACAGAACGTTGACATTGTCAACAAAAGATTAATGAAATAAGTCTATTTGTTTAGTAGAGAAGGAATTATTAGTAAGTTAATTTTTGAAAATTTTACTTCTAATACAAGTTTTTTGCTGACTTTACTTTCTCTGCCATCCAGTCTACATGTTATACCAAATTTCAAGTTGATCCGGGCACTGTGCGCGGGTCAAATGTAACTTTACAAGATTTTACCAACACATTAAGTCAAGTTACGAGCTTATCTATCTTATTTGATTTGATTTAAACGAGCAATTCTTGTATATATATGTGTATGCATATATTTATTGTTTGTTTAGCCGTAGATTCTTCAGTAGGTAGTTACTCATTTTTTATTGTTTTAAGATCTTAGTATCTGGATGACCGTATTTTTTTTTGGTACGTTTTCTAAAAATGAAACCTAGCTAGATCGATTTATATCGCCCTCGAAACCCCCAGCATACTAAATTTCATGAAAATCATTGGAGCCGTTACCGAGATTATATAATCTGAATAAGTAATGTATAGCAATAATACAAAAAAAACACACGTAACTAAGAATCCTCCATTCAATTGAATACAATCCAAACCACCTTTGCATATAAATGTTGTGTAAATGCGCAATATCAAACATAAAACATGTCACAGCATTTAACAAAAGGATTAGTAGTACTCTAAAGGAATTTCGTCCGAAAGACATTGTTGCGATCGACAGACAATCATAACTTGACCCGTTCGCTAATAAACACTATACGGAGTCAGGGGTCCCGACATTGGTCGTGAACAATATTGCCCAACGTCAACTCAATCCGTATAATGCCTAAAAGCATAAGACACAGCTTACGATTGACAGTCAAGCGGGATTCCCAAGGCTTGGCAAGCGTTCACTTGACTCCTGCTTGTTAGGTCCAACTTGTAAATGCAACCGCTTGTCACGCCATGCTTTCTGAATATACAAAATTCCAGCGAAGCGGCGACGAGTTCCCCCAAGCACATGCACGCCATGCCAAACACCCCGTTGACATGCTTGTGAACGCTGGCCAAAGCTTGACAAGCGTTGACACGCTTCGTCTCGTGTACGCTGGCCAAGGCTTGACAAGCGCCGAAGCGCTTGAGCTCGTGAACGCTGGCTCAAGTGGCAAGCGTTCAAGGCACCTCCACACTACAACACTGACCTGTGAGTCGCTGGTGGCATTAGTGGTTGCGCTGGGGACGCTCAGGAAGTTCGAACTGTTGGACAGATCGAACCTTGTCGCGAGGTTGCGGAAGGTTCGCCGCTGCCAACTGCCGTTGCTAGAGGTGCTTAGTTTCCGCCCGGAAGGAGCTACACGGGAAACACATATTCATTATTCAATGGAACACGAGGAATATGAGCGAGCGCGTCTACCTCAGACGTCTGCAAACTACTAACCGAGGTCTTTAAAACTACGTCGAGCGTACACATACGCACCAAATCGTAGTAACGACGTAAGTGACAAGCGAGGCATAGTTTACCAGCCTCACTCGGTTTTTGGAAGTTCTACTTATAATTTGGTGTAATATCAAGACATGACCAGTAATTAAACAGATGTTATGGATACCCACGATATCAAAAGTAATCATAGGCGTATAGACTTTATTTTTTAAACTTCTATAACTATTTCTCTGCTGCAAACTTGAATAATAGACATACATGCACAAATCACGTCTATATCCCTCACCACCTCTATGACCTGTGCAAATGTTATCTCGTTGTAGAACATAAGAAAAGTGAACAAATTAGCTCCACTAAATACGCGAATGACATTGTGCCGCAGTCGAGAAAACGAAACTACCCTAAACTTATTTACTAAAAAGTTTACATTAAAGCTGTCAATTAAAATGTCTTCTGACAGTAGTGGTGTTGCTAGAAATAAATAGTGAAAACCCCCGATAATCATAATTCGCCGGAATGTCGAACCGGGCTCAACAACCAACTAATGTTGAAAAACCAAACAGTGATACAAAGAAGTTGATCCAACAAGTATTCCACCCTAGCTTGTTTGTCAATTCAAAAACAATACTCTTGACCGATGAAAACGCATCTGCAGGACTAGATAGCCCCCAACCAAATGAGTCTAATGGCAATACCAAGGACGGCCCAGTGATAACCAATAAGCCAATTGACAAGGAAATGAGTTCTGGCCCCCCACCATGGCAAAAAGTTCCTGTCACAAGAAGCTACAAACGAAAAAAAATATCACAATCACCTCCCCCTGAGGGTGCTCCAGTGTCAAACAGTTTCGATGGATTGGAAACGGACTCAGATGGAGGAAATGGAACAGATAGACCAACGAAACCAATTAAACCACCACCAATAATTCTCTATGGAATTGAAGATCTAAAAGAATTAACAAATCTACTAGAAACAGCAGTCAACAGGGATCAATTTACATACAATATTGTCAACAAAACGCAACTTAGAATTAGTACTTCAGATATAGATATCTACAAAAAAATTATCTCCCTAGTTAGAGAAAAAGGCCTGATAGGGCACACTTTTAACAGAAAAGATAATAGAAGCTTCCGAATTGTAATAAGAAACTTACACCAATCTACACCAGTGAACATCATCAAAGAAGAAATAGAAGCAACCGGAAACATAGTGACTGGAGAGATAATAAATGCGAGGCATGGACCAAGTAAGAACCCAACATCCACCTTCTTTGTTAACCTCGTTAGTGGTCCTCACAACAAGATTATCAAAGAATTGAAATATATCTACCACCAAAGAGTTACCATAGAAGAACCAAGAAAAAAGAAAACAATAGTTCAGTGCCAGAGATGCCAACAGTATGGCCATACCAAGAATTATTGCATGAGACCATACAGATGTGTGAAATGTGGACAATCACACAAAACATCCGAATGTCAAAAACAAGACCGGAGCACTCCAGCACTGTGTGCTCTATGTAACGGGCCACACCCAGCTAATTATAAGGGATGTGCAGTCTATAAAGAAATCCAAGCTAGAAAACAAAAAAATAATATCCCTGCAACAGCCAATAAAACAGCAGCTAAAATACCTAGTACAGAACCAAAGAATGACGAACAGAGAAAGTCCTACGCAGAAACCGTGAGATCGACCCAAACAACCACATCTCCCCAGAACACCTCCAATATGAATCACAATCCAGGTCAAATAAATTGGACCTTAGAACAAATAATTCTAAAACAGACTGAAAAGTTTGATATCATCCTCCAACAAATGAGTACTCTTATGAACCTCATAGTCAAACTCCTCGACAAACTGACAAAATGACTTCACTACGGATTGCGACATGGAACATCAATGGTCTTTCCACTAATAATCATGAAGTTAAACTGTTCATATCTCAACATAAACTAGACATTCTCCTTATCTCTGAAGCCCATTGTAAGGCAAATTCTATAGTAAGGTTTCCCGATCACCACTGCTACATAACAAACCACCCAGATGGTACAAGTCATGCAGGATCTGCCATCATTATAAGAAAGTCAATTAAACATCATCAAATGCCTAACTATGAAACTGAACACATTCAAGCAACCACAATCACTGTTCATGACAAAACGGGAGACATCAATGTGGCAGCAGTGTATTGTCCACCTAAACACAAAATGACTGAGACAATGTACTCAGAATTCTTTGACACTCTGGGACACCGCTATATTGTAGGCGGAGACTGGAATGCCAAACATACTTTTTGGGGCTCCAGATTAACAAATACCAGAGGAAAGCAGCTGAAACTGAGTATAGACAGAAACAAACTCAACATCATATCCACAGGAGAACCTACAAATTGGCCGACAGATACCAAAAAGATGCCAGATCTTATAGATTTCTTCATTGCCAAAGGATTAACGAAGTTGTACATGAAACCAGAGTCCTGTTATGACAGTTCCTCAGACCACACTCCGGTGCTCTTGACAATTAGTACCAACCTTATAGAGGTGTCAAGATATGTAAGGCTGTGTAATAAGCTTACAGACTGGAACACATTCCGGGAGCACATTGAGGAATCAATTGATATGAAAATGGCCCTTAAAACACCTGAAGATATAGATGAAGCAGCTACGTATATAACAAAGCTCATACAGGAAGCGTGCTGGTTAAGTACTCCTGAAATCCAAACCCGTAAAAGAAGTGGAGTAAACAACTATCCTCTAGAAATAAAAAAGGCTGTTCTAGAAAAGAGACGACTTCGAAGAGTCTGGCATCTAAGTAGGCTTACTGCAGATAAATTTAATCTTAACAGAGCTGTGGAAGATCTCAAGTCACTATTGCAAAACTGGCATGATAACTCATTCCAAGAAAAGCTAGAAAACCTAACTGCCACAGAATCTACAAACTACTCGCTCTGGAAGATAACCAATGGTTTTGACAAACCGCAAGCTGCTAAACCACCCTTGAAGTACGCTGAAGAATGGGTGAGAAAACCACAGCAAAAAGCGGATCTATTTGCTGAACATCTTGCAAAGGTATTCCACCCAAATGATTCTGTGGATGAAGAGTTCGATGACCAAGTGAATGCAGCTCTAAACCGAGACTTCCAAATGGACCTACCACCCAAACCAGTGTCAGTACGGGAAGTTTGGGGAATAATAAAGGATCTGAAGGATAAAAAAGCGCCGGGTTTTGACCTAATAACCAAAGAAATCATTAGGCAATTGCCGAGAAAAGCTATAACTTACATCACTACAATATTTAATGGGATATTAAGAGTCCAACATTTTCCCGCGATATGGAAAGTATCCCAAATAATCATGATTTATAAGGATGGGAAACCACCGAGTGAGGTCACATCCTATAGACCTATAAGTTTGCTCCCAATACTATCAAAAATTTTTGAAAAACTTCTTCTTCGTCGAATCCTCCCTATTCTATCAGAAAATGGCATAATACCCAGCCACCAATTTGGCTTTAGACAGCGACACTCCACAGTGGAACAGGTTCATAGAGTCTGTGACAAGATAAGAAAAACACTGGAAGAAAAGGAATACTGCTCTGCAGCTTTTTTGGACATACAACAGGCTTTTGATAAAGTCTGGCACAGGGGCTTGCTATGTAAAATTAAAAGTTGTCTTCCACACAGTTATTTCTTAATATTTAACTCTTACCTATCAGGAAGACTGTTCCAGGTCAAAGAGGGTGAAGTTACATCAAATTTTTTTGAAATACAAGCTGGAGTGCCCCAGGGGTCGGTGTTGGGTCCTGTTCTCTACACAATTTTTACAGCCGATCTCCCTTGCTCGGCTGCCATAACCACTGCTACATTTGCTGATGATACCGCCATTCTGGCGAGCCATAAGGATCCAGCAGTAGCCTCAAGAATCTTACAGGAAGGCTTGGACAAGACAACTAAATGGCTACGCAGCTGGCGAATCAAAGCTAGTACCTCAAAATCAGTGCAGGTTACTTATACCCTACGGAAAGGCAATTGCCCCCCAGTGAAATTAGAAAACGCCACCCTCCCTCACCAGAACTCTTACAGATACCTTGGCCTCCATCTGGATCGGCGTATGACATGGAAGGAGCACATCAAGAAGAAACGAGATGAAATAAACATTAAATATAAAAGCTTCCTGTGGTTGCTAGGCCGAAACAGCAAACTGTCTGTGGACAATAAATTGCTGGTGTACAAATCGATCCTGAAACCTGTATGGATGTACGGCATTCAGCTGTGGGGTAGTGCTTGTAACTCCTCCGTCACACAAATGCAAAGAATACAGAACAAAATCCTCCGAACAATCAGTAATGTCCCTTGGTATGTGACCAATGCTGAGATCCACGAACACCTAGAAATGCTATCAGTGAGAGAAGAAATTACTAACGTCAAGAATAAATACAGGGAACGGCTAGAAACCCACCCCAATACCCTTGCACAACAGCTCACAATTACCAGCTATGTTAAACGCCTTAAAAGAAAAGACATCTTGTAGTGTGGAGAACTATGAGTAGATGTCCTCACTGGGGGACACGCTCTGAATGAGAGAAGCATGAAGCAGATCTGCTAAAAGTGAATGCACTGATTGCAGATTCAATATACAAAAAAAAAAAAAAAAAAAAAAAAAATATCCCTCACGGGGCAGACAGAACCCGAGGTAACAAAACCCAAAGGCCACGCCCAGCATGATTGTGGGCTTATAGGTGGAAAGGGGAATCAAAATAGTGATGGGTTGCTAGCCTCATCGCCTATAACATGATTCCAAAAATTTTCGCCCGTTCCCTCGATGGGCTTTTACCATCTGCGCGGGAAGAGAAGCAACTGGTACATTCTGTTTTTTCTTTACTCCCAGACCAACATGGAGGAATTTGTATTGATTCTGCTATAACATTGTTTTAAGATGTTCAATCCCAGAGGGCCTCAACGGAAAACCTTCTCAAAGGAAGGAAACATTGATTAGACACCGCTAAAAAGTTACATCCTGTGTCCTATACACTGGCCTTAACGTATACTTTGTACCACTAACTTCCTTCATTATTCAAATAATACGTTGATGCTATAAAGAGTGCGGTATATGCGGTGTTTTTTGCCACACACCTATAATTTGGAATGGTCAGGCAGCTGTCATTATTCGCAAATTGCTGCAACATGATTGGCTTTTAAAATCGAACGTCACAACCCGTCAAAGAACTAACAGTCACAATAGTAGTAAGTGAACCTACTGGCTGTTCATTTGCTTTAGTCTTGAAAATAAAGAAAAAACTTACAGTGAAAATTGTATTGGTCGTCCTGTGTGTTACTGCCGTCCCAAATGTCGAGCATTGAGTAGAAATCGTACGTAGAGCCGACGCTGCTGTGCGGTGTCTGGTCCCCGTAGTAACCTGCAAGTTCATCTTACATTCAACATACTCTTTATTATATAAAATGTTGTAAGTAAATATAATAGACTAGCTTCTGCCCGCGACTTCGTCTGCGTATTAGAAAAAACCGCAACGAAATCCGTTGCGTAGTTTTAAAGATCTAAGCATACATGTATGCTTAGTTAGGGACAGACAGCGGGAAGCGACTTTGTTTTATACTACTTATATATAGTGAAGTTTAAACGTAAACAAAGAAAAGTCCTGATCGTCTAATCAACGCCCAGGTTAGCCCTTCTTTGGTCACCGTGTGCGCCCGCAACGCCCGCAGTTCAAGGCCTGGAGGGAACGTGTGTGTTTTTAGACGGTAGGCCTCTCCCCTCCTTCCATAGGGAAGGCAGCGGCGAGCTGGAGAGCCCGTCATACCTCCGTTCGTATGCTGCCCCGAGCGCGGAGATGCATAAGGCGCATTTTCCACACGTTAAAAAAAAAAAAAGGTTAGCCCTTCTTGAATCTATAAAGCTGAAAGTTTGCATCTCTATCTTTATACAAAGCACAAAATTAAAAAAAGAACTTCTTATAAAGATAAATCTCTATTCTCTTTACAATGTATACAAGAAATAAGGACACTTGTGACAGTATGCTGACATTGTAACACTGTTCACCGGTTTATGCTACGAGTACATTCGAAATATTTTATAGCGCCAATATCCGGCCGGAAGGACCAATGCCAATGTATCACTTCGGACATTTAGTGACTACTATTCGGTACCAAAATAAACAATCGAATTTCACGAGTAAAGGATGTGCGTTAAATTTTCTTGTGCCGAGAATTAGGAATGCTCGCTTTCGACATGGTCATTACACACCTACGCAAGTTCTCGGTCAACCCTATAAATAGATTAACAATGGTTTGACCTTCCAATTCGTAAACAGAAGTCACGGACGTCAAATATGTCGGAACATACAACCAAAATCAACTGTTACCATGTTTCGAATATTTTTAATGAGTGTTAGGTATTTATGTTCTTGCAATGTTTCAGGCATGCACGCAACAGAGGGATGTTATATGTATATCTTGCGTATCTTTCAAGTATCACTGCGTCTGTCTTTGCCATTGTAGTTTGCAAACGGATGGACAAATTGCAACGCGGTTTGTTTTGGTAGAAAACTATTTTGATCGCAGTGGTCTTTGGCTAAACTTATTTAAATAACAACAGTCTTTGAGATATAGAACTTACAAAGAAAAATGTCTGAGGTAGTAGTACTAGTAGAGACTTTATACATCTCTACTATAAGCTAGTATAATTTAAGGCTTGGGGTTCTTATACGTCCCTTTTATAAATGTATTTAATTTAATTTAAGTAGAATTTAAGTATTGTAGTAGCTTAATGTATTTGATTTTGAAAAAATGACTTTCTGCCAAGTTTCTTGCGGCGCATTCTTCTTGGCAATGATGGTCTTTCCGAATGCGCTGGTAGTTTAAAAAAAGACATGTAAAAGAGCCCTTGGCGGCCAATTTGCGAAAATAAATTTAGAATTTTTAGTTTTTTTTTTTTGATTTTTTAAAGTTTTTTTATTGAGGTATGACTAACTTTTTTTAGTTACAGTTAATCTTTTATTAAAGGCAAGTTTCTGGTTTGCAAAAGGAAAGTAAGAACAAACGTTACCTATTAACGATCTCTATACAGAGATAATTCCACTGTATTGGATTTCCTACTGCAATAGGAAACATATTATACCTACATACATAACGCACTGAATAACCCTACAACGCAATAAGATGAACTAGTAACTGAGTAGCATCGTCAGCATGGAAAAAACATGTTTGTTTGCAAGCTTTGCGATCTAATCATACAAACAAGATATGTAATCACTGCAAACTCACTTGTGCGCTATCACCAATTTCAAGTAACGTATTTGTTTTGATACCTATCACTATGCGATGCGCTTTGTTTGAAGAGCTTTACACGTGACTTGTACTAGACATTACACAACAAAAAATATATTGCTATTACGCCTTCATCTAGACGTTGAGTGAACTCCAACATTTGTGTACAGGTATAAAAAAATACCTATTATAAATTTTGCGAAATTGAACTCTCAATTCATGGTTCACTACAAATAGCAAATACGTAGTTTTTAATCGACGTAAAAAAGAGAAGGTACTCAAGACGAAATGTGTTTTTATATACATATATACACGGTATGCGTGAGCATTGCTAGAAACTTGAACAGTATGTTCCTGGGGTTATAAGGAGTAAAAAATGTTATTTAAACCTAGGTCGAGTTATGCATTTTTAAAATACATTTTGTATGGGCACGGTCGCATAATTCGACCTGTGTTCATATCTCATTTTTTACTCTTTGTGACCTCAGTAAATACACTGTTCAAACCTCTCGCAACGCTCACGAACACCGTGTATAAGGCTTTAAAATAGACATGAGAGATATTGCACAAAGCCAACATGCATTCTAGAACAACCAGATCTTCAATGAAGTTATAACTAGTACAAAAAGGCACTAATTCACGTACCCGAATCTCCTCTGTCTATGGAGAAACTCAGAGACACTTCTTCTTTCTGGAGCGGCACGTTCAATGGCTTAGACTTGGATAGCTCCAGTAACTCAGTGACGCTTTCTTCGGTCCTGCGGTTGACACGGCTCACGCGGCGGGACACAGGCACGCAAAAAACCTTAGTGCACATCAACCTGGTGGGGACAAATAAGGTAGCATAGAAAAAAACTTTTAGATACCTACAGAGACGACAAAGAAGACGGGAGAGGGCTGTGTATACACATGGAGGACTGTTCCGACATTGCAAAGGACCTGGAGTTGCGGAGGTCAAGGGGAGAAGCCTTTATCCAGCAAGGATACCATAATATAGTGTTTCTTAACCTGTGGTCCGCGGACCCCTGGGGGTCCGTGAGTATACGTATGGGGGTCCGTAGTGTCATTTTTAATAAATAAATACCACCAAGTTTCTTAACAGCTACGCGTCGATTTATTTTTTAATTAGGGGTCCTTAAATATTGCGCTACTTTTCCTAGGGGTCCTTGGCTGATAAAGGTTAAGATACACTGCCATAATAGACTAATAGAAAAATAACTGAAAAATTACATCGTCAGTTCCTTTTTTTTATAATACGGTCGTCTCAAAGTTTAACAGTCCTGTGCAAAATGTGATTTTTTCTATCTGTGACAAGAGACAAGATGTCATGACAAATAAAAACAAACAAAATGTTAAACTAATATGAAGATTACGAATGGGGAGATAAATATTTTCGGGCTATTGGTATGTTGACTTTATATATTTCTACATAAGTACATATATATGTTACATACTATCTATATATGTTACAAACATCACGCAGGAAGCAAAAGAACATTCTCGCAAGTTGAAAGGTCATCTTGATGGCATTGAGAGCATAATTCGGCTAACAATAGAATGTAAGTATAGTATGTATATGCCACATACAAACAGCGACCTCGTTAAGCCGACAATTAACTTTATTACAACGTCATAAGGATTTTTTCGCTGGGTCTACTTAAAGGTATTTGTTAGTTGGATAGTTCTAGCTTTTCAACCGCTATCAGTATCCTGTCGCAAGCACACTGCGCGTTTTTATACAAAACTTGCGCCTCATTTCTTCACATGATGGAAATAACCTTTAGAGTGATAAGGGCAATAAAATTATGGCAACACGTCAGTCTTTTTCGACTTACACCACACTAACACTTTTTTCGCGGTTATTTTTCCTTTAGCTTCTACACGGAACATAGTCATTTTTAGTAATTAGAATTTAATATATATTTTTTGGTTTTTAGCAAAATTAATCGACTTTTATTCATTATGCCACACAACGACTGAAAATTAACTATGCATATCGATCATAACAGATACTAGCTCAACTCTAGTGACCTACTTGACCTTCGGCTGGCCAATCAGAATGCAGTAATCGCCAAATTCGGCTTGGTGTAACTTTTTTTCATACGAATACATGGCATTTCTTCTCTATTAGGTTATTTGCTCTATGTTCCTTCATAGCAAGCGGGAAGTTACGGATAGCGGTTGAAACGTCAGTAGAAATACCCATTTATTTTGTTAAAACGGTGCTAAGTTTTACCTTTTGGGTTCGTCCATGATGTGTATCTTCAATGACACGCCTTTGCAGTTCATGGCGACTGCGCCAAATATCATCTCACCGAGTACGCTCGCATCCGCCGCTGGACCCTTATACTGCACAAAAGAGATCATTTTCACAAACTTTTCCAGAAAAAATAGAAAAGTTCTCGGAAATTTCAGGAAATTTTTCAAGAATTTTAGGACAATTCGCATACAAAAAATAAATTGAAATTGTCGAAAATTTACACCTCACAAGCTCCAGTCACTACCAAGGGTCTGATAATTAGAACCACATCAGTGGAAAGCACCCCTCGAAATTGGTGAGATATTGTACTGAATTCAAAATACGAGTAGATTAGAATAAATTACAAGTCCACTTAATCTTGGCAACTAGTTGAAATTTTATACAAGAATTATAGCTACACAAGCGAATAGAAGTCGAGTAATGCTGGACATGTTTCGGTCTAATTCGTAATCCTTCTTCCTGGAGCGCTGTGTCGAGCATTACTCGACTTTTATACGTGAGTTATTCGTTTGTGTAACTGTAACTAGTCGAAAATTCAATTAAAGTTGTAGTTTTGTAACAATAAGATTGTTACCTACCACTGCCGAATGATAGGTATTTTCGAATGATGTGTTTTTAAAAGTCGGGCCCCAATGATTAGATAGACTCGGAATATGTTATAGATAATGTAGGTTAGAAGACAATTCAAGTACTGTCAGAGAAAAAAGGTTGATTTTTTTATCAAAATTTATTTGTACTTAATCAAGACTTGACTTCATCTCCATACAATACTATACAAATATTATTTATTGAACACCACAAATCAGTATCTAGACTAGAGAGAAGTGACATTTTGTTTGTATTTAATACCTGTTTAGTCATAAGTATTGATGTGGTGAATAATTTGAAATATGAAAATACATATTAAAATCAACGCAGACCACTTAGGTCCGACTTAGACAAGTTTTACGTATAATAGTAAAATAACTAATTGGTATAAATTATTTAAATTCACAGTGAATAACATTAAAGTAGTCAAATATGTTACTTTATGTTGTCAAAATGTCAACCGTTTCATTTGCAAACAGAAATATATCCACCAGCCAGCCCAGTCGGTCATTCAACATATGTGTTGTAACAGATGGACTACTAACAAATTTCCTCGTAATAAATCGTTATTATTGTCTTGGCATCAGAGAATATTCAGAGATTTCACGGTCTTTCATGTTTAAAGACTGAGCACACGGCGACAAAACGAGCCGAGCCGACGAACATTACGTCTCGTTCCTGTTAAGTAAGTTAATAAAGGACACACTGAGAGACAAACCGGCTAGCCTCTGGTATATTCTTTGAATGAAGAACCTGGCATTAAGATAAAACACGGGAGGTTTTATTTATAATTTAGTCCGTTTCTCACCACACGAATTGAGTTTTCTAATGCAAAATCATGAAGAACAATATTTAACTAATATCAACTGATTAAAAGGGCCGTTGTAATTGCATCGGGAGCCGTGATAATGATAATGCGGAGCACCGGCCACTTGAGCTGAACCACAAGACATTAGAAGCGCATCATGGTTTCCGCGACTGTAAAGACTCAAAATCGCAGTGTGCCGCGTCTCTTACGCTTAATAAATATTCCAAAGGAGCTTTAAAAATGGCATAATAGTACATTACTGCAGAGGCCGTGAAGTAAGGGATTGCTGGACGAGTTTGGGGTAGGTGGCCGAGTCGAAGACGAGGCCAGATAGAACGAGTCCTGCAATCCCTGTTCCGGCCAAAGCTTGTATAGTGTTTTTCTCAAACAATGTGAGGAAATATTAAAATTAAAATAACTACTAGACAATCAAGTAAAATCTCTTTACTTTTTTCCGGTAGCATATTTTGCATAGCTAAATTTGCCTCCTCTTTTAAATGAGGCGGAGTACAGTTCATAAGTTCCCCGTCACTTTTATCACTAGAAGTCATTTTTATTTCTGTTAAATTATAATAACAATCACTACGAAATACGCATAAGCAGAAAAAAAGATTTTCGATTTGCCACCTTTTTTATTTTTTAAATGTACTAATTTGATCCAGCTATTTGAGCACCATGTTTAACCGCACATAAATATAGTACCATAGATTTTTCTTTTTTATGTCGCAATTATGCTTAGGTACAGATTGTGGTGGTGGTTGGCTGTATGTAATATTTTCCTTTGCCAATTTAATTTTAGTATAGAAATTTAAAAAATTAGAGCAGCGGACAAAAATGGATTTTCATACTAACATTTGTGGCCTAAGCCAAGAAGTAATGTAGGGAGCCATAAACGAGAAACTTCATGTCCTCATATCGGGACATTAACGCATACATTTCCGAGCATGTTTGAGAAAAGAATATAAATACATTTCTAAATTGTCCAATGCTCTAATCGATTATGTAAACGAGTCCACAATCGCGTGACGTTCTGAAAACATTTCGAGCGGCTAAATATTTACTTACGTAACAAAGTGTTTAAGTTAAATAAAGGGTACACATTTAGTCCTGCCTGGTGACTGCTAATTTTATCATTTATCATGCGAGGATAAATATTATTTTACTTGAAACCTTTAAAAGGTGAAAATTAGACCAAATAACGATATCGAATGAGGGTTACGTTTACCAAACATGTAGAATTTCTAAATTTTTGTCACCTCCTTATATGCCCAATCAGTTAGCATAATCAGTGCAAGTAATTTAAAAATAAGTCCTAACGTCACACCTCTTGTAGGTACTTCTAAGGCAAGTTTGCACGGTATTGACAGCTACAACTGCTCAACAGCTATCCCAGCGTTAAGAAGTGTCAAGATGTATGGCACTGACAACCATAAACCAGACCTAATCAAGGTTAAACGACTTTTTTTACAGACCGCGTACGTAACCCTAAGACATTATCACATGCGTTGGCGTCTAAGCACTCGAGTTGGCACAGTACTTTAAATAATCATCAGCATTTTGTGTTTATGTTGTCGACTTGTTTTTTTAATCTTTACCCTTTGCACTTGATTTAAACCGGTCCTATACTTATTCGACATCCAATGCAAACACCACATACCCTCAACTACGCGCAACCGACGACGTGGCGTACGTTATTGTAAACTGTAATACATTGCGTGTTTGGCTTAATAAACGATGCGCGGTTATAGTCTAAACCGTGTATTGTACAGAGAATCCGATAGCCGGGCCGTACGGGTATAAGGCAGACGGATTAAGCTGAAAATGACCCCTCGCTTTTCAGTGTCACATCGCCTGTTAAATATCTCTAGACACGTCAATAGTACCTATCTCTGAATTGAGTTAACGCATTCGCTGCTAGCTGCCAAACCCAAGAAGTCTACAGGTGCCTCAGACACACATGTGCGTTGAAATGCCTGTAAAATTATGAAAGCAGCACTGGGCGAAAGTCAGAAAAACGCAAATAAGAATAAGCAAAAAATATATGCGTTGGTGGCAGATGGCAGTTAATGTGTTAAAAGGTCATAATATTATTATTGTGCTTTTATTAGAACGAAGACGCGGAAAAGCACACCAGAACAAAGCGAGCACGTGGTCTTTCCATTATGACGCGTAACTGACGTTAATCATAATAAGGAAAACAAACGCTGCAGATTGCGATACACCAAACAGCGCAATTAGAGCATAAGTGGCGGTAATCTTAGAGTACATTGCATAGAAGGGACTTCAATGAGTTTGATTGAAGAAGAACGAAGGAAGGCATAAATATAAATTGAAATAAACTATGATAGTTTATTACCTTCGAGCCCTCTAACCGAAGATGAAAAGAACAAGCACAGAGAAAGGCAAAATATACTAAATAACACTGTTTCACTTCAGCCCTTTATCGAAAGAAAGGGATTTTTGTGAAAGTCAACAAAGAGAGTCACCACCAAGTTTAGTATTCGTTGTGCTACTGCGCATCCATTCAACAACACGCAAAAAGTTCCAAGGTGGTGGCTAATGACTTTGTGTAGTTTGTGTACTGTAACTTCTAAAGTTTTCCTCCAACAGCGGTGCCGCTATCAAGAGGTCGCTATAACGCGTCGAATGACGTCATTGAAACTGCGGAAACAAAATGGCGTGGTTTCCTAAGCTAAATACCACGGAATTTCTTTGTTTCCAAACACGAATTACCTCCTTTCATAGGTATGTCATCATCATCAGAATTTCGATGATGACATACGGATAATGATTACTCTAATGATAGACGAATCCAATGGGAGTAAATATAGGACAACCTACTAAATTGGTCCATTACGACCATGTGATGTCCGACTCATTCGCAATCAGTATAAAATTACGGTCCCACGCCGCAGTTCGTTAGTCCCACTTAGAACCGCGGTATTAATCATAAAGGCTAACTGAAGCGTTCTATAAATAGTACGGACAAGTGAGAATAAGCCCCAGTAATTGACAGTCTCGTGATCGCGTCGTATCACCAATTGTAATGTTATTTTTATAGCGCGAATCGCAAACCGGTGATAACGCCGGCACACATTGTTAAGGCCAGTTTATATTGGGCGAGGCAATGCCTTTTAAAAGGCAATGTCTCGTCATTTGAGCATGCGGCGTGTTGGAAACTTAAATGAAGTATAACAAAACTTGGAATTTTCTCATCTTAATTAATACTGGAATGGGTTTTTCATTCTAACCCTAAACTACCTATTGTAAAATGGGGCTTAAAAAGGCGGTCACAGCAGACAAGCCCACGAAGCACTGAAGCCGTATCTTCATTAACTGGGTAGAGAAGTAGAGCATCTAACTAGTTTTCATGGAAACATTAGTCGATTTTGGTGAAGAATCACGACTGTACCTATATACCCATGTATCAGACATCTCTGTCAAAGTTGTACAAATACAAATACAAATATATTTATTGCATGGTCATGAGTAATACAGGTCTTAATAAGTTTAATTACAATTCGTCATGTAGCGTTCAAAGGTTTTCAGGTCAAATATGCAAATATACTATTCGCGTCAACCTTGACCTTTTATACAACGTAAGAACTTACAATATGGATCAACAAGAGCCTGCCTGCTTCCGACCTGCTTTTCTTTATCAATTGGATTGACTACACGTTTTTCAGTCAAAAGTCTTTGACCAGTGTGTGTGCCAGTGATGACACACGGACATGAGGAAGCTCAAAATGACTTAGAGGGCTATGAAGAGGGCTATACTCGGGGTTTCTCTGCGGGATAGAATCAGAAATGATGATATCCACAGTAGAACTAAGGTTACCGACATAGCCCGAAGAATTGCAAAGCTGAAGTGTCAGTGGGCGGGACACATTGCTCGCAGGACTGATGGTCGATGGGGTCAGAGGGTTCTCAATGGCGTCCGCGGACCGGGAGACGAGCTGTCGGTAGGTCTCCAACAAGATAAATAATAATAATAAATAAATAAATATCTTGGGACAAATTGCATCAATTGACCCAGCCCAAAACTAAGCAAAGCTTGTACAATGGGTAGGTACCAGGCAACGGATAAACATACTTATATAACGTAGATAAATACTTACTTAAATACATACAACATCCATGACTCGGGCACAAACATTCGTATTCATCATACAACTGTCTGCCCCTACCGGGATTCGAACCCAGGACCTCTAGCTTCATAGTCAGGGGCACTAACCACTAGGCTATCCGGTCGTCAATCGTCAGATCAAGCGACAACCTGATTATGATCGCGGGATCGCGGTGGATGCGGAAAGCACAATACCGGTCTGAGTGGAGAGCCTTGGGGGAGGCCTATGTCCAGCAGTGGACGTCTTTCGGCTAACTAACATGATGATGATGATGATGACACGTTTTTTAGGTTTACACAAACGAAACCCTATTACTCTCTACAAGACGTCTGATTGCCCGTCCGTCATAGGGATGTATCTTTAAAACCGTAACTTGATATCTTAGTGCGCGTAAAGTGTTAAGTTAAATATTAAAACATACGAATCCGACTCGTACTTACCCGTTTTTTTACACTCCAAAGCAAACTGCTTTTGTTTCAGAAAACCTGTACTCCGATTATGGTCTCTTTTAAATGTATGACATAACATAAGACACGGTTGTTGTAATACGTCATGTTCCATGCAAATTCGTCTCGCGGAACGCACGTGGTTGGATTAAAGCTTGAAGTGTATTAGCATAAGTTACAGTTACAGCTGTGTTATATAATCCTAGTATTTTGAATGACGCTACCGTCTGCTGTTCTACAAGTTATATACCTACTCACAAGCAAGAATAACAGGTCACTTTTCATACAGTTCTATGAAACGCGACCCGTTTAATTTTACTCGTCAGTGTAGTTACCACTTGGATGGTAATCAAATAGAAATGCTTATAAAAATTAACCGATTTTGTACTCCACTCTACTGTACTAGGTACACATTGGTATCAAAAAATAAGTAAAAACAGGCCAAGTGCTCCCGTAACACAAAAGTATTAAATTAAGTACATAAAAGTATTAGAAAAGATGCCAAGTCAAAGCTATATTTACTACAGTATACCTACTGTAATAAAATAACAAAAACAAAATGCAGCCTCCTTTTTAAAAGTTAATAACGAGGTTCAGGGTGCGAAATAAGCATAGAAAGAGTTATTTGTGTATATATATATATATATATATATGTATGTATGTATGTATGTATGTATGTATTATATACTTACATACCCAATGTTTTTTAGAACGTTTGCTGGACACTATGTATCCTGCCAAGTGTCTTGGTAAACGATACCTACTAGTCTCACTAATTTAATATCTAACGGAAAACTAAAGTTCTCTGAATTACCGTCTGCATGATCTCATCAGAGCTGGCAACAATGCTTGTTTCTTCCACCATTTTCTAGGTATTTCGTGACAAAATATAATTTTAACCCAACAGTCTAAGAATGGAGTGAATTGTTAGAAGCTTTTACTTTGTTTCACCTGTCCTGGTGTATGTGTGTCTGTAATCAAATCAGGCAAGTGAAATTTGACCCTCTTGTAGCGGTCGGATTATCTTGAATATATTATAAGATTTATGACAGCAATTTTTTATTTTCATCTTATTTTTAGGCACAGTTAAGTCTCTTTAAATTTCAATCACAATCATGCTTTTAAAATTATTTAATTAACAATTAACTGTTTTTAAGGTAGATAGGTACCCATTAAGGATATTAAAAGTTGCTCAGTTCCTTAAGCCACAAATTTCTAAAATCTAAATAGATTGCAATGAAAGAAGAGATAATTTTACAAAAAAAAACTCACGTCTAAGAATAAAGTATACCTTTCAGTATTTTTAATCGTCTACTCCTGTTCATCTACTTCAACTAAATATCATAAAAAGCTTTTGTTACCACCTCCAAAACAAACAAGTTTAAGAACCGCTTTTAAGCCATTTGTCTGCGCAGACGCTTCTATAGGTACACAAAAAACAAAGACGTAAAAATCGTGTCGCAATATCGCTAGTGAATGCACTAGGACTAATGCGAAAGACGATTTCGAAATCGCACAAATCTTTGCCTACGCGTGATTCAAAACAGCTTGACAAGCAAAGCCTTTCTCACAGCGTGATACATATATATCAGGATGCCAGTAACGTACGACCAGATAACTTAAACGAAGATTGATCTACTTTGTCTCGTATCATAACTGTTTAACGATCGACCATGATAATATTTTAATCGCTCTCAAAAGTATGTTCTGAATATTTATCAGGTCATTCGACAAGGATAGGGGTACCATATTACACGAATTATGAGGGCGTGCATTTTTCGGACGTACAATAATTTGGTCGTTTATTAACTGCACCGAAACATCGTAAGAGATGCGTTACATCGCGGAGCGCGGGGCTATTGATTAAGATCAAGAGATATATCAACTACAGCAATGTAAAGCAAATCGCACGACATTTATCGCACCGTGTATACGACTTTAGACTTGAGAGAAAACGATAATGCCTCGCCAAACGAAGTTAAAACCTTGTTTTTAATGACTGAGAGTTGTAATTAAAAGTAAAAGTACGAGTAAGTTCTAGAAAGATTGATTATGATTAGACAGACACATGACAGACGGTTATGATATTTTTATGATCACGTGCCTCGTCTTGATCTTGATAATGTCGTAGCCGCAGGTGTTAAATATTCGTAAGTTATGTCATAGCCACATGAATAGATATTTTAGCGACGGACTTTTATTTAGAAGGTGTAACACAGTAGGAATCATTTTATGCAAGCCTTTTATTTTACTTGCAATTGTAAGTACGTAAGTTGACAGTTTCATAATTTGCTAACCATTTTTCGACAACTTCCAGTGGACAGATGGTCTTGAAATTCGGTATACACTAGATTGGATGACAATACAAGTACCATCAAGTAAAAAAAGATAGTTTTAAAAATGTTTTTGCCACTCAGCGCAGCTATCCCATTGGTGGATTTGTCGTCTCAAACCGCTTAGCTACCTGGCTCAGTTCTGGTGGATATGCAGCCTTAACACATTCACCGCCGGCAACGCATATATGCTGCGTTTTCGTGATTTTCACCCAATGCCGCTGTCATTATTTACAGGCATTTGAACCCTCATGTGCGTCTGAAGCACCTGAAGAAGTCTCGAGTTTGACAGCTGGCAGCCAATGCGTTAGATGTCTACGTCACTCGAAAATCGTTTTTAAATTATTTACGCTGAACTTGTAAGGTTTTAACTATAGGGTCGTAGAAACCCAAGATACACGATTCAGCTAAGTTTAGTTTAAATCACGACTTTATCCCTTACGGGGTAGACAGAGCCTAAGGTTACAAGACCTAAAAGGTCAAAGGGTAAGGGTCTGCCCGACCGGGGAATATGCGTATTTTTCAAGAAAATAAATATTGCATTGTATTGTACGGAAACTTAGGTAACATTACTGTAATATTTATATGTAAACAAAGACCTACCATGTAAGCGTATCCCTCCGACACCTCGACGACGCACGGGAACTCGTTGGCCTGCTTCGCTGCGCCATTGTCTCTGCCAGCCGGTACTTTCTCTATGGTCGACGAATCGAACAGGAGCTTCCGCCCTCGCCAGTCGCACTCTTTGAACAGAAGCAACCTGACCTGCTGCGAGGTTATCTGGCAAGACCTGACGGACAAAATTTAAGATATAAGGTTACGCTTTTATGATATTGGACATACATAAAACACGTCTTTATCTCTAACGGGTTGACAGAGCCTAAGGTAACAATACATATAGGCCACGTTTAGCATGATAGTGGGCGTATAGGTGAAAAAGGGAGGCAAAATAATGATGAATTGCTAGCCGCATTGCCTATATCATGACTCCGAAGGTTTTCGCCCGTTCCGTTCATGGGTTTTTACCATTTGCGCGAGAAAAGAAGCAACTAATACTTCTGTGCTTTTTCTTTGCTCCATACCAGCATGATAGGGCGATATGATATTGTAGTGGCAAACAATCAAATGAGACACATAGTGGTAAACGGACCCGTGGGCATTGGGTGATTGTGGATGCGTTCTCAGCCGAGAGGGCTAATCATATAGACTACCCCCCTTATTCATAAACGCTCTATAGGCTTCTGCTAACTTAGCAATCGTTTCTCCTTATCTGTCACTTCGACATTTACCTCTCACAGATAAGGACAAACGAGCGTTTATGAATAAGGGGGTAGGTACATCATGTGCCAGTAATTTCACCAGCTGTCTTGCTCTTCATGTCGGAACGCAGCAATGCTTGGCGGCTTTACAACGAAAAAATGGCAAATGGAGACAATTGGCATTGTTAATTTTTTTTAAGGTGTGCTTTTAACACCTTTATTTGATAAAATGGACTATTTACAAACATACATACACATACACAATTCACGTCCTTATCCCTTACTATGGACTATTTCAAGCGACTAATTTGAATATTATGCTTTTACGTAGCTTTGTTAATTAATAATAAATGTTTTTTCGCTGTTTGATAATTCGTGAATTTAGACAGCATCCCAATCGCCTTCATTCGGCTGGCTATAAAAAAAAACGGCTTTGTCTATGGTTTTGTAGATTTGACAGTAACACGTGACAGTTGCCGTAGCCAAACTTTTTTTTTCATTTTTGTGGCAAACATTCGATGCTGGATTCTGTCTAAAAACCCGGTCGTTCGGTCAAACAAAGGTTCGAAGTACTTTTACAAAAATATCTGCAATCATAAAGTATTTTTGAAATCGGACAAGATAAATCGGATAATTGATGGTTTTCCTCGAAACGGTTTTCGAATTGGAGCATACTAAAAAAAATGAACAATGCCAATTCGAATTTAGTACTACTACCTTAGAACTAGGTACACACAGAGTACGAACCTAGGAATAAATGCCAATGTCATATATATAGACTCGTCGCATGTTTAGTAATGGGGCTAATCCGGCCTCTCCCTAAACCTTTTTCCCCATCCCTTCTACAGGATTTGTAAAAATCATTAATTTTGATACTCTATTAGCCAGCATTAACCCGTCAAGCGTCGAAGCGACTACAGTAGTCCCTAACTTTTTCGGGACTTTTTTTAAGGACTGCATAATACAGTCCCTAGAACATTTCCCGTCCGAAAAAGTTAGGAACTACTGTAGTCGCTTGGACGCTTGACGGGTTAAATAAAATTTGCGTCAGCAAAAGTAATTGGCTCGCCGGCTCGCCGTTAATGTTTGCTACTTATTAAACCGATAAACCTACGTTGACGCAAGCGAGGTAAACTAAATTAGTTTTTTTAAATTGCTCTCATTTCACACCATTCGATAAACCACAACTAATATTAGATAAAGATTTTTTTCCACTACTTTGTGATAAAGTCATAAATATAATTCGGTATGGCAACTAGGAAATTGCAAAATTGAGTTGCCATGGCAAAATTGCCAGTGTCTCAAAGAAACATGGTCACTTTGGAACATTGTTATTTCAAACAGTAATTTGTTCCCACACTCGTAAGTGCGAATCTTAAGATCAGACAATAGTAGGCCTTGACTCAATGACCGAAGGTTCAATGCCAATAAATGGCACTAAACAGCAAATCTTTCAAAATTAAACCATGTCGTCAACGACCAAGGCTCGATTTCATTCTAGTTCCTGATGTAAAAATAGAAAACAAAATAGATTCGTCTATTGTTTTGTTGCTCAGTTAATGGAGTAATTATACATTAATATACATAACTCCTATCAAGGTCCATCCTACACTATTATTACAGCAGTGGGCGTGGCTCGCCGCGCCTACCGCTATGGGTCATTATACCTAGCGCTGTTTTCCTTGGCAAAAAGACAATCACCCAAATTATGTGATATTAGCGCAAATCAGTCAATACTGTTAGGTTTCGTTTACATTTACTGTTAGGCACTGGCTGTTTTAGATAATGCCACACAAAAAAACGTGGGTAAAAAGAGCTTTAGGCACTATTTTACATCAGTATTGGTATTTATGCAAATCAATGACAACTAGCTGTTGCCCGCGGCTTCGACCACTTTCCAATTTATTTATTTTAAATAACGAAAACAAAAAAAAAACAATTTGGTGCACTTGTTCGGAAAGTACGCGCGAATATACATTTGGACGAATCATGTTTATCTGTATGTAAAAATTACTTTTGAGTTTTATTTTTATTAAATTGATAAGTTCATACTTTTTTAAAGGTGGCCGTCATAGCTTTCATAGTACAAAAATTTACTGGTAATTATTCAAGTTACTGCTGATTAAATGTACCTGTTTTCTTATTGGAATCTTATAAGAACCAAAATAATTTAAATAAAGTAGAGATTTTTTATTTTCTAAAACAATCTCAAGAGTTTCGTTTTAAACACTTATATTTTTAAATATGTGATAAGAAACTTAAGATGCAGGTATTAATTTTTTGTAATGAATAAACTGTTGCCACATAACTTGTATGGCATTCATTTCCAACTGGTAACTTTCAAAACATCCCATCTTACCAATATTTTTGTTTCAAATACTAAATAAGGTTGTTAGTGAAGCTACATTATATAATAAATACATAATATTCAAAATAGAAACACAAAAGGTTAAATATGTTAAATCTTTCCCTATAACTTATCAGCACTTGTATGTTAACACCATAATCATAACATCATAATTGAATTAAACTATGGAGTTATCTACAACATAGTGATAATTAAATCTTTACTACTTGTACATATCTTCGAATAATATAAACAAAACTTTATATTCAACCAAAATATTTAATACACATAGTCATTGTAATCAATCATATGTAATTTTTTTATTTAAATTTGATCGACATTAAAATTCCAAACAAAAATGCATATTGTAGTTGCAATTGATTGAGAAATTTAATAGAATTTTACTGAACAAGAACCAAGTATAAACATTGTTATCAGATGTTTGAGGTTAGTCAAACGTCACAAACAAAAACTTTCTCTTGGGACGCTAGAATGACAGACAATGTAAAGTTATCTTGACATTAACTTGGGCAAACTATTATAAATTTTAAATATAAAACCGACACTTATCTTATCACAAATTTGTGTTTGATATTTAAATAACTTTTTATCACTATTAACATCGCACCATTTTTGTAATACCTTCGTTTTCTAAGAGTTTTGGCTGGGAACATGTAAAAGCTAGCACATATACCTCAAACCAGACCTACCATGGCAGACAATGCAAAACCGAATCCTCCCATTCCAGACCTAACCAGATTGGCAGCCTGTTAAGAACTAATCAAAACAACACAACAAGCAAACAAGTTACCTAATTTTCATTTTATTTCATAGTCGCTTTTGAAATAAGCTCACATCAGTACAATCATCTGTTATCACTGTACAAGCTGTACCACATTCACTCAAAGAAATGCAACAAAGATTTCACTTTAAATGCTGATCATAAGTTGAATGACAGGCAATATACCGCGCCGGATGGAATGTGCTAGTGTACTAGTCGGCATGTAAACAATGATTGAGTGTAGTCAGTGGCGTCCCCACCCGGCGGCTCGCGCGCTCCCCCCGCGCCCCGCGCCTGCGCCAGTTGCTGTCACATGCTCGCTGATGCCGCCGTGCCAGCTCCGTGTGCGTCAGAGACACGGAGTCGTCATACAACCCTCTCGTTCTTCGCAGTGAGGTCCAAAAAGCGGTCGCATCGGAACACGCTCCGTGCGTCAAACAAATCCGCATGCCATGACGCTCAGAAATAGAATAACATGAATGAAGACATTCGCTGACGTACCTGCCCCAGTCTCGTGATTCACGGCGGCCGAGTTTTCTCTTTGTAGGAAAGAGTTTGTCGAACAATGCCATTGCGTCACAGGCGACTTGTATAGATCACGATGTGATCGTGATACGGTGTATCTGACATCTTTCCCTAGTAAATTAGTTGTTTTGCGGAAACATTGTGGATTGATTTATCTTTTTTGAAACACTTGCAAGGTAAATAAAATAATTTGACAGGTCACGTGAGAAAGTCATATGATTAACCATAGACAAATTTGTTTTGTTTTACAAATTGTTCAAGGTCAAAATGAAAAGTTATTGGAAAATACAAGCTTTGCAAGTTGATGTGAGTAGTTGTTAAAGTGATAAAATGTAGCTAAGACTTAAGTAACTTGAATCCTAATAATTTTGGGACAAAAGAACATCGCCTAATGCTTACTTGTCAAGGTAAGTGTATTTTTTACGAGCAGTTTTTCACTGACCTCGACAATGGTTGTCATTTTGACCTGTGACATCTATCAAAAACCAGCTGATTTTAGGTTTCAAACAAAATAAACACTTTACTTCTTTCCTTCGTCCGGTGGCAAAATTTAGCGGTCGTTGAACTCGTTTATCTTCAGTGTCGATTAAATTAAACACAGATAAGATTTAGTACTGAATAAACTGGATTCAACGAAGAATGTTAAAAGATGTCGCTCACAAAAACAAGAAACGAAATGCCAGTGTTAAAAGAAATCCTCCAAACTCTTGATGAATTGAAGGTAAATATTGCAATCTCTGAGATAAGTGAACTGAGCATAGCCTGTAAATCGACAATAAAACGTTACCTTGGTGATACAGCGTCAATAGGCGAGTCGGATAAGATACAAATTCAAGCAATACTTGATTACATGTATGAACATATCAACATCGGCAATTGGAAAGAAGTAAGGTTATATCTACGAAAAACCATGACAATAGCTTCTTATTTGAAGCTTCTTGCTCATTTTAAGTGCTCTGATGAGGTCACGGAGGAGTTACTTCGCGATTCTATCAAAATAATAGACTATGGCATTATGTTCGGCTGTCCACTTGATGGAGAACCGAAACTGCTTCAAAAGTGTGCATCATATTTAAATAACTTGTATTCAGAGTCATATAACATTGAAGATGTTCAAGTATCATGTAACATAAGTACATATGTCACAGAGAATAAGTATAATGCTACTCCATTAGAAATCTTGGACTGTCCAAGCATGGAACACTTCTTTAAAAACTACATCTTGGCTGAAAAGCCTGTTGTTTTGGTCAACTGCATTAATCACTGGCCAGCATTAGATAAATGGAAAGACCAAAACTATTTGATTAAGCTTGCTGGTCTCCGAACAGTATCAATTGAACTTGGCAGCAAATATACTGACTCAGATTGGACTCAGAAGCTTATGACTGTAGAAAAATTTATTAAAGATCATGTTTACCAATCAAAGGGAGACACAGGCTACTTAGCGCAATACCAGCTCTTTGATCAAATACCCGAATTAAAAAATGATATAAGTGAACCAGAATACTGTTGTTTTTCGGACAACAATGAGCCAGTTGATATAATGGCTTGGTACGGACCGAAAGGTACAGTGTCACCGGTACATCATGACCCTAAAAGAAACCTCCTCGCCCAAGTTGTTGGTGAAAAACAGATCTTCTTGTTCTCACCTGAAGACTCTGAGTACTTATACCCCCATGAACATGAAATGCTGGAAAATACTGCGAGAGTGGACCCGAGACAGCCTGATTTAGAAAAGTACCCGAAGTACAAAGAGGCTAAGCCATATTATTGTGTGCTACGACCTGGACAGTTATTGTATATTCCGCCCAAGTGGTGGCATTTTGTTGAGTCTTTATCTATAAGTTTTTCTGTGAGCTTTTGGTGGACTTAATCAAGTTTAGTCTGATATTTTGTTGACTTCATGATAAGAAGCCTGTTTTTATTTTTATATTGGTTACATTAATTTTATGGAATATTAACAACAAGGTAAATAAATTAGTAAGACAATGATAACAAATCAACAATTTAATAAAAATAATTATTTAGGTACAAAAAAATTATTTATATTCATTGTTCAGTGCTCTTCCAATCAACATTCTTCTTACTTCTGAAGTACCAGCCCCGATTTCATAAAGTTTTGCATCCCTGAGTATTCTGCCTGTCGGATAGTCGTTTATGTAGCCATTGCCGCCTAGAAAATAAATATGATATAAGATATTACCAGTATTTTGACTTTTTTGAACATATTACTACGATTTTGGTGTAGAGCTGTAGGACTGTAGGACATGTTTGAATTGGGGTCCGATTTTTGAAAGGTCCTTTCAAAAGTCGTGACATTTAATATGATAGCAATACACAGATTTTTACCAATTTCAAATGGTATTCTCGAGCGATGAAACACTTATGTGAGAAGCAATAACATCTAGATTATCTAGAGCAGTGCTTTTCAAACTGTGGGTCGCGACCCCCTGGGGGTCACACAGCCTCTACAAGGGGGTCGCGATAACTCGCGAAAACTACCTCAAAAAAAAAACAGCTACCAACTATGCAAATTTCTAATGTATAGTATTCAATCAATATTTGTAGCATTAATAAAATACCTACATGAAAAAAAGGGGGGAGGGTCGCGAATTTCTTTTTCATTATAGGGGGTCGTATCATGAAAAAGTTTGAAAAACACTGATCTAGAACCTTGACCTACTGCGATGCTATGATGTAAATGTCCACGGCCGGTGGTCCTCACGTGCCGAGAACACTACTCGTTTTCCATCATCTCATATAAAATACTTGCCGAGTATCTGGATAGCGTCTAATGCGACTTGCGTGGCTTTCTCAGCGCAGTACAGAATGACTCCAGCGCAATCCTTGCTGTTGGCATGTCCCTCGTCGCAAGCCTTGGCAACACTGTACAAGTACGCGCGACACGCGCTCAGAGTTGTGTACATGTCTGCCATTTTGCCCTGAAACGAAGCAATTATAGACCTACCGCTTAAATGAGTCCTCGCCCGCGCGGGACAGGGGCGCGGGGTGGGACGACAAAGGGGATCGAGAGAGGTGCGGGCGCCAGGCGCACTACCCGCTACTAATCAGTTAGTAAGTATATATCGTAGGGTAAGCGTAGTAATTATTAATATTAAATAGTAAAGTTTTCTTAAACTTATTTCAGACCGTGTTTATAATCTTACTCATTAACGCTGCCGCCATGCAGTATGTGCTATGTTCCGGCGTGGAAAACAGCCGGTGAAATTACTGCTGGCAACGCATCTGCAATTCTCCAGGTTCTACGAGTGTCCTTGGATGGCGGTGCTCACTTAACATCAGGTGACCCGCTTGCTCGTTTACATAGTTTTTAGGTAATAAAAAACACGGTCCGACCAAGTCTACTATTCTAAGATCTACTCGTAATTCTTCTATTGATTTTCATGAAATTTAGCATGCAGGAGGTTTCGGTAGCGGTAAATCGATCTAGCCAGATTTCATTCTTAGAAAACGTATCAAAAAAAAAATGTCGCGCGAAAGCTCGGTCATTCAGGTGCTTGTACTAAACTTACTTGCATCAACTGGAACTCCCCAATGTTCTTTCCGAACTGTTTCCTAGTGTGCGCATACTGGAACGCCACGTCTACCGCAGCCTGCATCAGGCCAACTGGACCCGCTGCTAGCACCAGCCGCTCGAAGTCTAGCCCGGACATTAGGACGTACACGCCTTTGTTTAGCTCGCCTAAGATGTTTGAAGCTGGCACCTGGAATTAGAATAGAATCGCATCTCACTCTCTTGAAAGGGGGGCTACTCTGAAATTCGAAGTTCGTAACATACGTCCTTCTCATTATCGTATCTATTATCTATATGACTAGGTCCCGCAAATTCATCCGCGCAGAATTGACTTAAGAACTGATGTTGATAGTACATTCTGGAATAATTATTTACGTTGCGACTCTAGGCAGCTACGACCTTTCACATGCTTATCGCTATCCCGCGGGAACAATGCATTTTTCCGGGATAAAAAGTAGCCTTAGTTTTAATTTAGGGTACCAGCTATCTCCATTCCAAATTTAATCCAAATCCGTCCAGTCGTTTCAGCGTTGAGAAGGAAGAAACATACATACCCACATCCTCACAGTAGGATTGGTGTGAGTGGACCAGCAAGAAACGAAATACAAAATCGAATTTCGAAGTATATTAAGTAGGTAAGTATTCTGTTTCACGCCTAAACCAGCAAACCGAATTTATGAAATTTGGTTCAGAAATAGTTTCAGTCCTGTGGATGGATATAGGATAGTTCCCGCGGGACTATAAGCGAATCTTGCGCAGGCGGAGTCTCTTCATAAAAAGTGGACTGGGCTTATAAGTCTTCTCTCTTAATGTAGTTTTATTCTCTTGGTCTTACCTTGCAGTCTTCAAACACTAATTCCCCGGTGTTGGAGCCCCTCATCCCCAGTTTGTCGAGCTTCTGCGCGGTGGAGAAGCCGGGGTATTCCTTCTCGATCAAGAACGCCGTGATACCGTGCTGCGGCTTAGCTGTTGATGGGTCTGTTCTTGCGTAAACCTGGAAATGTACAAATAGGTTGGAAACAAATTGTCTATACACTTAGGCACCTCAAGGTTCAAACACATTTATATAGGTACGGCTTAGAATGTCAAAGACTAGTTTTACTTACCAGTTAATATGACGTATGGCCTTTTTGTAAAAAAATATCATAGCACTTTTGTGGTCGACTATACCTTCGGATGATGGACTCCAGATTTAAGAGATAAAATAGCATAAATTGTTCATAATTTTTAGACTTGACTGAAACCTTTTCTGAGCCAGTGTCATATTGAAGATACATTAAGAAATTATTTGTATGTACGACTTTATATTTACCACTAAAACATCAGCATCCGGTGCGTTGGTGATCCAGAACTTGTTGCCATTCAGGACGTAGTAATCCCCCTTTTTTTCAGCCCGAAGCTTCATAGACACGACGTCGCTGCCAGCACCTGGCTCGGACATCGCCAAAGCTCCTATGTATTCCCCTGAGCAGAGCTGAAATAAACAAGACTTGAGAACTTTCAGTCTACGTAAGTCGAAGGCGATTCGTCAAATTTGGATCTTGCCGGAAGGCCTTTTCCTCAACAACGGTGTTCACTGCGCTAACGTTAATAGATTACAAGCTACTGGACTTACTTTGGGTAAGTACTTGCTTTTCTGTTCATGTGTTCCGTTTCTATTTATTTGGTTGACACACAGGTTGGAGTGAGCTCCGTACGACAACGCAATGCCCCCAGCAGCTCTGTAATAAGACAAATCAGTTTTATAAGTAGCTACTTACCTAACTTTTGTATTTTCTTAACAAGCGTGCTATGAACTTAAGCTGTAAATTAAAATTAAAATAATTGCGCATAAAATGTGACACCGATTTTTTAAGCAAATTATGGTACCTAAGTGACACTCGCATCATCAAGATGAATGACAAATATGACAATGATGTATCATATAAGTAGGTATCAAAATCGGTCCAGCCGTTGACTAGCTACGAGGGGACGTATAATACGGACATATATAGGTACATGTAATAAACATACAGGTCAAACATATGACCCTCCTTTTGCAGTCGAATAAAAGTGTGCCAGGTATTGTCCTATCTATCTATTGTTGTGTCTATTGTCTTTAATGAGTTCTTGCCTTGAAATTTCTTCCATAATAACGCAGTGATCGGAGTACTTGCCACCGGTACCTCCATAATCTGGATTTGCTGTTATACCTTCAAACAAGAGATAGATGAAATTTAACATTAAACATTCACATTCTATTGTTTTCTAAAAAAAGCAGACCACAGCTTGACCACATAAATAAATACTTAATTTCTTTTATTTAGCTTGCCCCGTTTGTTTGTTTATTTATAATATTTATTTGTTTGGGTCAAATCTAGTACTTAATTGAAATTTTACCCTCTTCCAGTGGTTGAATTAACGTGAAATTTGGCACACTTGCGTAAGTTTGGGGACAATACAATAATCTTGTAATTAAATTCTGGCGACCCAGCCAGGGCCGTCTCCACAGAAGGGAACTCTTCAACGGTTTGTCCAATTGACTTGAAATTTGGTACATATATGTGGGACGGATGACAATGCAAGTACTGTCAACAAAAAGTACAGTCCGCGAAAAAAGCTTGTATCAAAAATATATTTTTTTTTGGGTTATGTTATTTATTTATTACTTACGTGAAATGAAATTTGCTAGGGATGCGTTGTCGTTTAAAATTAATACAGCAATAATATTAAGAACCTACTTTCACATAGCTAAACGCACGCTCTCCATCTGGGTTCTACTTTATTTCCTTACCTAAAACGCCCAAATTTCCTAGTTTTTTCCAGAACTCCCGTAGTTCTGGAAAATTATTATCCTTGTCGATGTCACTAGCTTTTGGCGCCAATTCTTTTTGCGCGAAATCAAAAACTGTTTGGCGCAGCTGAAATTTGATTTAAAAATCAATATTGTAAAAACCTACATCTCGAACTGCACAATAATTAAAAAAAAAAAAAAAAACTGGAAAATGCTATATATTTTACACTTAGTTGTGAATAAAAATATTGCATACCTAGGGGAGACCGGGGTCAATTGAAACGTTTTCCGAAAAAACGGTCATAGTGCCTACATTTCCTATCAATACTGGGTTGTGAAAGATTTCGACTATAGCTAGGTTATCTGGCTTTAAAGTTGCTACGTTGATTTTTATCCATAGGTATCAGATACGGAATCATAAGTGTTTTAGAAATCCTCGAAAATTGTTTCATTTGACCCTGGTTGCGGGTCAATTCCGACGTCACAGAGCCGCGGCTAGCACTGTTCCACAGGTTTTGACACGAACGCAGATCCATCCCCCCTCAGGGACCGCCCCGCTATCGCTTTTTGTTTCGTAGTTATTGCACTTGTTTCTATTGACCCGTGTTTCTATTGACCCCAGTCTCCCCTACCTACTTATTTTTCTTTGCGCTAGCGATGACACAACTTACTGTTATGACTGGAGAAATTGCTATGAGATTTATCACAGGTGTTCGTATAGTTATTTGTTCAGTTGGTGTCATTTTAGTACAATAACTCGACTGTTAGGTATATATGTTTGGTCCATAATACTGTAGGTGTACTTAATATAATTATGTATCCACTGAACTTTGAACTTGAAATTACAACGAACAAAACCAAATCTGAACTGATTATCTTTAAAAACAACAATGCGAAAGATAACATACTTCATTATAATATCAACAGTGGAGTTGGGTACGTTCGTCAACAATATTTACATACATAAATGGTGTTTATTTAAAAACTAAACTATCTACATACCTGTTGCTGCTCACTAGATAATCCGAAGACATGTTCGTCTATGGGATAATACGACATGCATCTATAACCGGTTTTACTCGCACATTTGGTCAAAACACGTTTCAAAGACACCAAAGCGGCCATCGTTACGTGCGTTCGTTATCGCTGGCAACTCCGTACTGAATATTAAATAGCGTTTAAATTGATAATGGCCGTCTCCTTATCTGGGAAGGGTTATAGCCTATTTTCCTTTGACAACATGCTGTTTTTCTTTTAATTAAGTATCGCATGCGATAAAGTGAGGAGAATGTTATCTATTGTTTTTTGGTTACCGCCCAAACTAAACTATGATAGCTGTGTAAGTATTACGTCACTACAAATCTGATAGGCAATTTTGTGTGATTGTTATTAAGTATAGCGAGATAAGCAAGTTGTTTTCAGTGATTTCGAAACGATAAATCGAAAAGAAAACAGTTTACCTTTGTCATGCATCGAGATTTTTTACGGGGGCAAGAAAAATAACGAAAGGAACAACTTTTCTTATTTCGAAAACTCTGGAATGTTTCACAATTTTCATATTTCCAAGGTAGCTAAATTTGAAACTGCTTTATCTTTGCAAGGGTTCTCGCATGATAATAATATGAATCCAACAAAACGGGGTATGCATAATGTATTTTAATGGGTTTGATTATTAGGGATTAGTTGTGAATAAAACACTCAGGTTAACTCTAATTCATATATTTTTAAGCTTTTAAAGCACCATATTAAATTACAACATTATTACAATAAAACCTCTTTAAATGTAACATTTCCATAATAATAAAAAAAAACTATTCTTAATAAATCTTATAACGACTGATAATATAGCTAAAATTATGCAAAATAATTTGAAATATCTAAAAATAAAAATAAACTGATAATACTTTAAATAATGTCTGAAAATAAAATAGCTAAATATAATCAATTTCAACACGATTAGTCATTCCAAAATAACATTGTAAAGGAATGTGTAACATTGACACATGGTTTTCATACATTATGACAGGAATGTACAGTATTTACTTACATAAATATAAAAAATATAAAAAATCACAACGAAATACACAACACCTATACTTAAGTACCCGATTTATAAATAAACAAGTCAATATTAAATTTTGGAAGAAATTGGATTACGATAAATTTAAAAGCTCTGATTTAACTCTAAAAACTCAATTTTATTTGGTCAATAAATTTCAATGGTTTTCAAGATTAATTAGGTACCTAATTTTAGTTCGTTTTTAGATGAGCGTCGTTGCTAATCATACCAAATCGGTGTTTAATATTATTTTTGACTGTACTATTAAGTAGCCGTATAAGTTTCCAACACAAGTTACTTTTAACATTTAGTTAACAAATTAAATATTAGGTATTAATGCAAACATCTGGCATACCATAGACGTTCCATATAGGGTATTTTATTTTTAAAAAGTGTTGACAACTATATTGTACCAGGATGACAGCTGTCAAAAAATAATTAAGTGAAATCTTCAAGTAGGTACACCAATGGAAAGATAAAATCAAACTCTCATCACTGTTCTCTTCAAACTAAGTATTTCGTCAATCATAAATATGATGGTAAAACAGATATAATAGTCATTATTATAATTATTATGCGTTAGATTTTAAGTCAGGGGCGAATCCAGAAGAGCGCTCCTATTTGAACTTTTTACGTCACTCTTTGGTTGTTTCGGCAAACATTATTAAAAAAAAACACCCTAGCAGATATTAGGGAAGGCAACATTGTAACTTCTGCAGATACCGAATTTTAGATCTCAATTGCGATAAAAACCGTATTTGCGTTCCCAGTAGAGTAGTAATTTTCACAGCTTACTCCAATTAATCTGAATTCGTGTTTATAAATTATTAGTTTGTGTCCATTTGAGCTTTGAGCGATTGGTAATACTCGGAGAGCACCTTCCACGCTGACGGCGCCATGAATCCCTTGGGTGGCTCTTTACCTGATTTAGCAAGACCTGTGGACAAACAGTAGGTACATAAAAACAAACGAACGAGGGTTATTTATTTCTTTGATGACGAGATAAGATTTGCTGATTAAGTGATTTAAGCAGGCGTATTTTAAATATATTCTTTTGCTCTGCTCACAACTTCAGATCAAGTTACAGAAAAAAAAATCAATTTGGAAAGTTAATAAATAAGGGTTAATAAGATGTAGTGATGCACAACGGTTTTAACCGATACCAAATTTGCTATTTAATTCGAAATTACACCAAATAAAAAAGAAATAGCTGAGTATTACAAAATAAAATACACTAATTATATTGTATAACTACCTCGCATCCTAGTTCCAGAAATGAAGTCGAAGTCCTCCTTACGGGTGGGATCGAAGAACGCCATTTTCCCGACTGACGTATCATACGCTGCCACGCGGAATGGAATAATCTAGAAAAAATATATATTAATAAAGCACAATTGAACTACATATTAAGTACTTAGTCAATTATATAGTGTATTCTCAAATTTAATAAAATATGTTTCGTTTAATCTGCAAGCGTATTATAATCACGCAATTTCCAGAAGAGCGACTTAACTTTGAATAACATAACATAACATAACATAGAATTGAATCACCTAATATAGCACAATCATTTCTGCACACAAGCTTACCCGTTTTGATTAGACGGTAGCGCCACTTTTAACTCTTCCGTTTTTTTTGTGTAGTTACTACGAGTAAAATCATTTGACTTTTTTCTTACTGGCCGAAAATTCACAATCTAGGATGAAAAAAAAAATCGCTTACCTCAAGATCGTTAAGGCCAGGTGCCATCTTCAGCACCATAGCTCCGTATCTCGGGTCGTACAGGTCGCCGCTGCCGTTAGGGTGCGGTAAGCCTGCTGGGTCGCGCCCGACGATGTAGTGATTAGCTCCAGCGTTCATACGACACTTGGCGTGCCATTGTACCTGAGGTAAACTATTAATATAGACCAGTAGGTACGTCTCTTAATTTACAGTAATGAGACGAATCTGTTGCTAGCTAGTTCAAATAAATTAATCTAATCATTTAAATATTCGATATTCGATGGTGTTTATGTAAGTTTATTGGTTTAATTTTATTCCGTTATTTATATACAGGGTGACATCTAAGACGTAATGCAAAATTAACGTTTCGGGCTCAGTTAATGACGGAGAATTCACTACACTAACACATTTGTAAGGGTTAGCCTTGTTTAATTTTTCCTTATTTTCAAACAAAAAAAATAATAAAAATCTCGGAGTGTGGTCACCGTACATTCAATAATCGAATGTCATAAAGTTCTTGTCAAGTTTACGAATGTTACCACTGTTATCAGCTATCAATCTTAAACTTTTGAGTACGTACTGCTAAGTGTAGTACGGTTAAGGACTTTAATTCATGAGCCACCATAGAATTATTTTATTATGGTTATATAATGTACTTTAGTTGTTAATTTATTAATTTATTAAGTATTAATACTACTTTGTTTGCGCATAATAATGACTGCTTGCCGTTTTGTTGCAAAATATTCCTTTCTGTATCAGGTTAGCTGGAAGAGATCCCTTCTTAGTGATAAGTTCGCCTTTGTACTATTTTTATGTGCAATAAAGAGTTTACATATTACATACATAAATAGCTTTTTTACGAATATAACAGGTTTTGTCCACGTAGAATAAAAATTTATATCCCAGGCACATTGTTTTAACGACACTAACCAATTGAAACAAGATGTTAGACACATTTTTCGGAAATCACTATCTAATGGTAAACATCGCACGAAAATTCGTTCAGTAGTTTTGAGTTTATCGCGAACGAAAATCAGAATCAGAAAAAATGTTTATTGTAGAACATAGGTAGACTGTATGATACAGGACACTGAGTTGGTAAACACAAAACATTGACCTTTTGTCTTGCCAATGGCGTACAAAACATTAGGTAGGTAGATAAAACAAAATACAAATTTTAATTAAAGCCACTTAAAGAGAGACATTGTTTTACATTATGTAGTGATTATGATACTTATTTGTATATTTACAGTTACATTGAGGCACTTACCTCAGTAGGGCCAGCGTACATCATAGGCGATGGGAAGATGGCGAGAACGGTCGCCTGCGGGTCTAGCACGCCCTCGCTTAGTACAGCTTTGTGCTGGTTTATACGAGTCTCCAGAGGAACGTCATCGTCCTTCGTCCAGCCACCTTTAATCAACAATAACACTGTAACCAGCCGAGAGAAATGGCTGCATGAAAAATAAACTATGTAGAGTCTATGTAGAGTATGTAGAGTCATGAAATTTAATTGTTATGCCACTTTAAAGTTGCTTAAATTATAATTTTGTGGCAGTTTACAATACAATAAATGACACTTAATAAGCAACACACACACACAAATCACGTCTTTATCCCTTACGGGGTAGACAGAGCCTAAGGTAACAAGACCTAAAGGCCACGTTTAGCATGCCTGCAGGCGCATTGGTGGAAAGGGGAATCAAAATAGTTATGGGTTGCTAGCCGCATCGCCTAAGTCATGATCCCTATGCCCATTCCCTCGATGGGCTTTTACCATCTGCGCGGGAAGAGAGGCAACTGGTACATTCTATGTTTTTTCTTTACTCCCGGATCGGCACGGAAGCAAAACAAAACTTAAAGAAACTCTGGACCCTGACACGCATTTATATTTTAAAGTTTAATATTTCGCAAATGAATTCCTGAATTGTATTTTTTTTTAAATATAGGTACCTAAGGAGGCATACTTAACATTGTGTTGTATAATTGTGCCATGCAAAAACAATTTCGCTTTACATAATGGCCAAAAATAACCGTCATTTTGGGTTTCGCCGCAGTCTGGTAAAAATAAAATTCCAAGCCACGATTATTGATATTCAGACTATTTTGATCAAAATATTCTTGACACACCACAGATCATTTCCTTTACTATGGCCGTTCTGTGACATTTGTAGTTTCTTGACAGCCATCATTTTTGTTATACCTATTTTAATTGAGAACATCTGGGCACCGGATAATGATTTCCTGGCGGTCTCCGAGGGATATCATTATCCGTTGGCTAAGAGCCCGACAGGGGGGGGGGGGGGTCTTATGACCATGTTCTACCGTACAACGTTGCCGACATTTTTGTCACAAGATTTTTGAATACTGTATTTATTACCTTGACATTGGCGAAATCATCGCATGGTTCGATGGGGCCATATTAGAAAAGAAGAAGAATTGAGAACATTCGAAATGCCGCCGATGATTTTAATTTTTCAAAATTTAACGATAGTTCCGACGTTGCTGTTGTAACGTCCATTCTGAAACTGCAATGGCATTTCGACCACAAATATATATTTGTACAAATATGCCTACATCGCCTCTTATCACATAATACTCTCTCACCTTAATGAATTCATAGAAGTTGCAATTTGGAAACTGTGGCGTAAGTTCTTACGTATTGTTTGTATATTTACCTAGTAGTTAAGCATACGTACCTAATCTATATATTTGCATGACACTAAAAGCTGATCAGCGAAAAAACTAGTCTGAACGAAATCGTAAAATACTCGTATTCATAACTATAGTTACTCCTGGAGATTTATGACGATCAATCCCTGCGGACAACACATAAAGACACCTATAAAGTGGGTGTCAGGCGGGCGAGTGAGTTCGCGTACTTACGGCTCCACGACTAGGTACTCGCCTGCGTGTCAAAGTACGCGTACCTTTAGATTAATATACAGGCGAGCCGTCGTGCCGCAAGTAGGTACGCGAACTACGCGCCCCTCTGTCCGTGTCTTAACATTACCTCGACTCGACGTCTATAATCGAAGACACAGCTGCATTGATTTATGAAGATTTAGTTTTTAATTTTACGCGATCGAAATCTCTAGAGACAATAGTAGTTTTGAGTTTGCAAAATAATACTAATTATTTCGATTCTAAAGTATCCGCATAAATAAAAGATTCGCAATGAACGAAAAGCGAGCACGAAATTAAAGTTGTAGCATAAATATTTTTTACAAAATCAGAACACTTCCTATGACCGTTTGGTACGTTCATACCTGCTTAACCCATAAGCATATTATTAAAAATAGGTATATGTTTTATTTGTAGTTTTTAACAACAAACGTTTCTTATTTCTTGTACAGATAACAGCACAATTGCGCCAAGTCAACATAGAAAAAAAATCCTGATGTCTTCGCACAATTTCCATGCAGGCTTTATCAACGTCCCATCTGAACTGTACAGACACTTGCGTCTTAACTACGGATCCTTCAGACCCGAGTCTTTCATCAGGACTTTATGGTTAAAGCAAATGCCGCGTGAAGTACAAGTAGTACTAGCAGCATTCCACGACAAAAGTGCTGAGGAAATCACAGCCGTGGCGGATGCTGTGATGAAGGTTTTCGATATGAATCCCAAGAAGAACGAAATCGCCTACAGAGATTTGTTGCTTATGCAGAGGTTTGACATGCTGAGCGATAAGGTAGAAAGGTTAACAGCTGACGTGCGATGGATACTTAAATGGAAGGCAGCGAAAGATAAGGAGAACTTAGTAGTTGGAGCGGTACCCAATAGCGAGGTAACACCGCTTGCGCCAGAAACTTGGCGTATTAAAGCTCCAATGTCAAAAAGTTTGGTGAAAGCACCTGCGCCGGAGACTTGGCGCGCAAAGAATCAAAAATCAAAAAGCGTGGTGCAGTCACCTGGACCAGAAACGTGGCGTATTAAGTCTCAGATTCGCGTGAGATCGGCTAGCCCGAGCAGCCGGTCGAAGTTGCGGAACGGACTACCTCCGCGGATAGAAAGCCTAGCGTCAGTTAAAACATACAATATACAATACTGAAGTATAAATTAAAACATGAAAGCTGATGAAGTTTACTTGTGTATAATGATAATGAAAAAGCTTTGTTTACATTGAGCGCATTTAAATTCAGACGTGTTAAACTAGCTTATGATATAAATAGCATATGTTGTCTTTACTGTTATTATTGGTTTAGTAAATAAATTTCAGAACATCATTAATTATTTTATTCTTCGTGACCACTTCTAGCATGAGATTAAACGTAGAAAACACAGAGAAATTCTAGGGCAGGGATCGAACCCCATTCCATGGTATTCAGTGACGCGTGCGCGCGATGTATACGCAAACTATAGTGACTATTCCCCAGCGAAAAGTTCTCGAATTACTTATTTCAAAAAACAGCATATCTTCTCGCAAGCTCCATAGATATTTCATATTTTTTTAACAAAATCTAATCAATGCGCAATTAGTGCGTAAGCTGCCCAATCCAGAGAACAGATGGCGTTAATGTCAATCGATATATATTTTTTATGGGGTGCGAGTCGGGTTATCTCCGCGTGTGATCAAGAGCTGCGGTTCGTTTTTGGATCCGTCCGAGGGGAAGTGCAGTGCTTGTTCCGGTGCACCCTGGGCATCGGTTAATGATTTCCTGGCGGTCTCCGAGGGATATCGTTATCCGTTGGCTAAGAGCCCGACAGGGGGGGAGGGGGTCTTTGACCATTACCGTACAACGTTGCCGACATTTTTGTCACAAGATTTTTGAATTATATTTTTACCACACTGACATTGGCCCAAGCCTTACGGCCGCCATTAAGGAGAGAAGAAGAAGTATATATTTTTTTATATTACAAGCCTCAAGAAGGATTTAATCTGCAATGTAATGTAATGTAACGAAATATTACATTGCAGATTAAATAATTTTTGTTTCATGAATCTAATCTTGCAAGTTGTCGGATTGACTTGAAATTTTAAAAGAACTTATAAAGGTTTATTGAATCAGGCATCACTTTGCGGGGGTCCATTTTAATAAACAAAAAATATTTACCTTGCTACTCCGCTACTTACACGCAATGTAGTCAAGCCCGTGCGAAATTATTAAATATTTCACATGCAATGGAATTAATTGCAAGCAGAGTAGCAAGATAAATATTTTTCGTTCTTATGTATGTATGTATGTATGTAAACTCTTTATTGTGCAAAATAAACAAGACAAAATACAATTGACAAACACTGAGATACATCCCCTTCCTGTAGACCTACGACGAGCTAAAACTCTAGGTAATGTTATGTGTATATGTATGTATTATTTTATTTTATTTATTTAGCTATGTATTATATTTATTATGTTAGTATCGTTGTTTTTATTATCCCTGCGTTTATCCTGTCTATTTGTTTCCGCCACCTACTTAAACTGTCTCCAACTTATTTCTCTCATAGGTTGTCTGGAAGAGATCGCTATTAAGCGATAAGACCGCCTATTGTCTACTTTGTTCTTTGTTTCTGTATTGTTTTGTACTGATTTGTGGTGTTCAATAAAGAGTATTTGTATTGTATTGTATTGTATTGTGCATGCACAAAGGCGGACTTATCCCTTTAAGGGATGTCTTCCAGTCAACCTTTTTTTTTATAAAGGTAAGTTAGTCAAAATAAAGTCAAATATTAATTGCAGGTCTTGTCACCTTAGGCTCTGTATACTGTTCCAGGGGTAAGGGATAAAGACATAATTTGTAAAACCGGTGGTCAATGCTTTATCTTTAATAATAATAATAATAATATCTTGGGACAATTCACACCAATTGATCCATTATGTACTTACCTAGTGGATGCAGCAAAAGCACCGGCTTCTTGTACCCCCTCTCTGTGAGCTGGCGATGTGTGTCTTGCATAAGAAGAGCATGGCCGTTGTGAATTGGATTGCGCAACTGTAAAGGAAGATTACTCATTCTCATGAACTAAATGGGTTACAATTGTTTTTTTCTACCTGTTCACAGTTCTTCAAATCACGTGACATTTTTATACGGCAAGGAAGGCAAACGAGCAAGCGGGTCTGATGATAAGTGATCATCATCACCCATGGATACTTAATCTAGGGGATTGCATATGCGTTGGCAGCTTAGAGGGTTAAAATAGAATACCTCATGTCCCAGTAACTTCACCGGCTGTCTTACTCTCCACGCCGGAACACAGCAGCGCAAGCACTGTTGCTTGGCGGCAGGATTAGCGAGTGACACAGTGGTAGTAATCCGAACGGAACCGCAAAAATTTACCGATCATTTTTATATTCCGTGTCACCGTACCTTTGGAAATTTAAAAAAAAACTGTTATTTTCCTACTTGGAACGCGAACACAGCGTCGGCGCCCAGCTCTTTGAATTTGGCGCGCAACTCATTTGGCGTGAGGCGGTAGGAATCCAGTCCGTCGTGCCAACGGATGCGTTCGAAAACTTCCAGATTTCCACCGACCAGCCAGTCTCCGGATTCCTCGATCATCTGCAATTAAAAAAAAAAAGGATTAATCTGGCAAATGTCAACAATCTTAGGTTTGTTTCCATAATACATATACGAATTGTCAAACGCATGGGCGCTCTCAATCGCATTTCTCCTGCTCACGTCCTATACTGTTTGGCAAAAGGTTTAAATACTAACAAAATGACCTCCGTACCCCATAACATCATTAAAATTCAAAAATAATGTAATGTAAGACGTTTTGAGCCAAATGGAAGTGTTTGCAAAATGATCTTGTAATAAAATGGGCGTTATAGAAACGGGTTTTTGTTGACCCAAATTTATGTTCAAGGATTGGGATGTTTAATTTCAAAAGGATAACAAAGACTACAACACGAATTCGGCTTTGCTACAAACATTAAGCGTAAAAAATAACTATTTCAGATTTTCAACTCAGAAACTTCATATCATATGCCAAAGCATCAAGTATTAAATTTAAACTTCGTCAAATAACGAAGTTCAATAATAATAATCTAATAATATTCAGTCGATCATGTACTTACAAAAACTTAATTTTAACACCTACCTTGATGTAAGGGTGTCCATTATTATTAATAGTGAACTGCTTCCCGGTTCTATACTCTTTTCTGTGCGGGTAGAACTCAGGCGCGCGTAATATGGCAACCGGTTTACCGCCATAGACAAGCGCGATGGCATCCGAGCCAGCGAGGTTCTCTTTGACTTCCGTCGCCACTGGCAACACCACGGGCACTGATTGGTTTACCACGGAACCATCGGCCAGTGTTAGACTGTTGAAGTTCAATGCCTAAAAAAAAACATATTCAAGTAAGATACAAAGTAAGCGACTTCAGGTCACGCGAGCACCGATGCGAATTGATGACTAAAAATGTGGCAATCTTGTATCTAGAACACATATAAATGATAAAAGGTTATCGTAATGCAGTGGTTCTTAACCGGTGGTCCGCGGACCACTGGTGGTCCCTGGAGACATCCAAAGTGGTCCGCAGGGCTAATCTAATAGATAATTAGATAAGTGACAACTAGACACAACGCGTGAAGGTGCAATTCCGTCCATTGGCTCCGATCGAATACATACGCCAGATATTATGTAGTTATTAGGTGGTCCATGGCAAGACAGAAATTTTCTCAAATGGTCCCTCATGTCTAAAGGTTAAGAACCACTGTCGTAATGGAATATAATAAATTGAGTTAAGACTACTGTAGGTTTTCACATTATAAAGACTCTGTATAAAGTCTATGCTTAGCAGGGGCATGGCGTCCATTGAACTCGGTTCCCACCGGCTTGCCTATTTTAAGGCGGTTGGTCACTTTTATTGTGCAGAATTAGAGGAAAATGCTAGTTAAATGCCCTTCGGCTTGCCTTCTGATATACTTGACGCCACGCCACTGATGGTTAGCCAAAATTAAGTGAAACTACCGACAGTCTCCAACTAATGATATCACTAATAGATCAATGATTAATAGCAAACAGTCAATTTCTACAATTCCAAATCTCCCATTAACTAGATTAGATTTCAATACGAATCCAAAACTCAAAAGGTGCTAATTTTATTACCAGAATAGGTACTTTAAACTATGTTTTTCGTTACGAAATATCGAAATATGTGGGGCTTAATTCGAACAGCAATGTTCCATTTGACGTCTGCAAAAAGATACCGAATATGGTACACGAAGTACAAAATTACTAAAAACTTTGAAACTTAATGAACAAATCTCCAAAATTACAAAACCGGTGAATCTAGGCGAGAGCTAGATTTTAAGCATGTTTTTTTTAAATATCAGGACTATAGGTTACATAAAATAAACACGCTGATTTAAGTAAGTACCTGAAGATATTCGTGTTCCCGCATGAAACCTTTGAGTGGATAAGCCCAGCCTTCCGATAGTACCTGAAATTCAAAAATACATTTATATGCGCGTATTTGAGCACAGTAATGTTACATTGTTTAGTTGGAATAGTTACATTATATTGATTAAATAAGAAAATCAATAAAACATTTACTGTGAGAACGTTCTAAGGTAGGTCACGAATCACTTTATTCGATAGTGTATAGATATACAGAGCTTCTAAATACCTAGCAGTAATTACCAGTGTTTTAAAAACTAACCCCCTTATTCATAAACGCCCTATAGGCTTCTGCTAACTTAGCAATAGTTTGTCCTTATCTGTGAAAGGTAAATGCCAAGTGACAGATAAGGACAAACGATTGCTAAGTTAGCAGAGGCCTACAGAGCGTTTATAAATAAGGGGGTAAATATTTAGCAACAAACTTATTCAAATTCAGTACAGTTTCCACATCTGTAAGTTACATAGTGACAATACACTCAAAACTGGCAGCCATTATGAAAACCATCATTGTCACCCAAAAAAACATGCAGATCTCGTGTCTTACCTGCACCCACATGAGGTCTAGAGTGTTGATCTCGACCTGCGGTAGCTCGGCCGCTTCCTCAATAGCACTGGTCAGTCTGTTGCCATATATGAACAGTTCTTCTACACCTGACTGACTGCCTTCGAAGCTTGGGATTATACCCTGGAAGATTAAAGCACTGGTAAGTGAGAGGTTTCACTACAATAAAAAAACAGTTCATAAAACTTTATTGGCCAGTTAAAGAAAAAACAGTTTTTGACAGCAAATAGCAACTATCAAAAGCAAAACAAGCATTCGGGAATAAGGGTCTAATTTCCTTAAATAATACACATTGACATCTTGATGACGTCACACCGAAAACTACATTCCGAATTTGTGACCAAATTTTTGGCCCCTAAGAAGTTTCAACTGAATTTTTGAAACGATATCACAGATAGTCCTATACGCAGCGCGACATTATTCATAGGGACTTTGTGGGTCACTTTCATCTATACATATTTTCTAGTAGATCTGAGTTAATATCTAATCAATAATATGTAGAATGAAATAAGGAGATCCGTGTGTGACGCAATTGTTTTTTGTATATTAGTAGGTAAGTAACTGGGACTACTGGGAGGTAGGTACCATACACATACATTCAAATTATTGCAATAAGGGGTGACAGTGCATTTTTTTTAATGATGTGGCAACCACACCTCTGTTTTGTTATTTTTATCTTTATTTTATACTTCAAATTTTATCTAATCTTGAGGGTAGGTAAGTATTAAACATTATTAATCCAATATATGTGTAGATATTGTACATCGCACTAATGAAGGTCATCTAATGGTTTCGATAAAATTTGCTATAGGTATAGGGGTTTAAGGGGCGGAAGAAATGACATAAAATATATACTTAGTAAGTATTATATAGTTCGCTTTTCTTTTTTGCGCTGAAGGTATTTTAAATTACACTAGCCGTGATGGGATGTGTTATCAAGTACTTACATTAGCCTCTAGGAGCTGAACAACTTGCAAGGTGGACTCTTCAATGGATGTCCCGACTGTCTTCACCACGAGTTCTGGCGCCTCTGGCCGTTCATACTCCTGAGTAATGCCTGTGAAACCCTGAAATAGAACGGTATTCAGTTTTGCAAACTATATTTGAGCATGGGTTCGCTCTGGTTTTTTTTTAAATTTCTCTCGGCACCATCAGACTTCCAAACGTTTACAATTGTATTTGAATCCAAATGGTATACATATTTGTATGTCCACGTTCTTCTATGAGGCGGTCACTAGCAACCTGTGCAATCTGACAACAGTCGAAACACGAAGTTAGGCGATGGACATTAAGAAAATAGAGCCGCTGTAAATGTATGGTGTTCGAATTGCCCATCCACGCAACATTATGAAGAACAAAATGGAATTGCTGTCTTACGTAATTTGTAAGTTGATTTTACAAGCTTTAATTAAACTCGCCATTTCTGCGTGCAAGTAGTCTTCATGCAAGTCTTTGACTCACTTCCATTGGACGGGATTGACTTGAGATTCGATATACAAGAGAAATACCGATGACAAACCATGTAGTCAACAAAAAAGCTTGTACATGTGAAAAAAAAAATTGTGGGTGGGTACCTTAATCTGTCCATCCCTAGCTTTCTTGTAGAGCCCCTTGGTGTCTCTCTGTTCGCAGACCTCTAGCGGGGTGTCGATAAATACTTCAAAGAACGGGAAACCGGAGTCTGTGTGAGTGCGGCGAGCCACTTCACGGTCCTGGTAATTAAAGAAACACACTAGACTTTACACGGTGCATAACATGTACAAAACAACTTTATTGTCAACTTGTCATTGCTAAGCATACTTCAACGGTAGCTTTTAGAAGATTAGCTTTAAATTGAAACTATATTTTTTGTTTCACTTTTCAATGGAAGCCTAGTTTATACTTAGGTAAGTAAGTAAAATGGTCTCCGAATACTACTTCCTGCCATTCGGGGTTGAGACCTTAGGTCCGTGGGGTCCCAGCGTGCATATGTCAATTACAGAAATATCTAAGAGGCTGATCGACTGCAACGGAGACCAAAGAGCTGGCAGCTTCCTCGCTCAGCGAATTAGTATTGCAATACAGCGGGGAAATGCTGCCAGCATCTTTGGCTCAATGCCGCGGGGGAGTAACGTTTTTAGATTTATTTTTGGTTTCAGTTTCATTAATTTATCTTGTAATACATTTATATTTTTATATTTAAGTAATCACACATTAAGTTTATTTATATAAATTAATAGAAGTTAGTAAAGAGCATTTAGTGTAACTTTTTCTCGACCAGTTGATGCCGACTGTAAATATATTTAAGCTCTGATGCTTAGCAGCTTCTGCTGTAGACTACAGATTAAAGAAAGACGAGACAAAATCATCGAATGCCCGTCTATTTGATCCTTTAACTGTTCGCGGAACTCAAATGTACCGACCGCGGAGTAATGCTAAACTATTGAAGCCCCTTTTCGAAGATACACCTAGTATTGCTGTAACCAATTGCAAGATAGGTACTTTGGTTACAGATTTCGATAAGGTTTCACCAAATTTTATTTCGACAAAATATCCTACAATACCTTATTTCTATCGCACGTAAGCCATTCATGATAATCATGTATTCGGTATAGATTGCGTAAGACTTAGTTGGTGGTCCTATTTCTTTATGATGATCAGCTTAAGATAACGACTATTACATGAATATTATCTCTATTCCAATTGTTTATCGATATTATACAGCTGGAAAGGTTTCGCCGTAAACAATTTATATGAATTACCGACGTCAAAATCGATAAGATTAAGCCGAGATTAAGCAAGAAGTTAGATTGAGCAAAGTAAGTACAGGCAATGGATGCCGAGAAAGAATAACAAAATACCATGAGCAATAAAGAAAGTCATGGACTGAGTTTCCCGGTCCGTCCATTTCCCCGTTTGTCATTTTCCCGGTCCCTCCTTTTTGCCGTTTGCAATTTTCCCGGTTCTTTCATTTCTCCGTTTACACTAACTTTAAGAAACTCTTAGCTTACCTCAGCAAAAGGCGAAACAAAACTGCACAGGCAAACATGCCCGCTGTCGGCGAACAGTTTGGCGACCTCGGCGACTCGCCTGATGTTCTCCTCTCGGTCCTGTTTACTGAAGCCGAGGTTCTTGTTCAGGCCTGTGCGGATGTTGTCGCCGTCTAAAGCGTACGTTGGGATGCCTGTGAATACAATTACGCGACAGTTGTTAACGTTGGACACACAACGAACTGGTTACAAGACACAAAAGGTGCATGGCATAGATCACACTCGACTTGACGAATCTGGAGGTCCTAATATTAAATAGAGGCCATATTTTTTAAAGCCGGGGATACAATACAGTCTCTGAAATATATGCTTTAGTTTTACTTGTAGCAACATATTATATTTATGTGCATCGTGCGTATTGACACACTCATCGAGTAAACGGTCGAGGCAGTGTTCTTGGCCGAGTACATGACCAACGAAAGCAACGAGACAATGTCTCGGAACTTGTACTTTCTACTTACTAAGCCGTGCACTGAATCACGCGTTTACTCGGTACGTGTGATCCAGGCTTTCGAGCAGCGTGCAGTGGGTGGTCGCTGTTGGCAACACCAACAAATCCTAATTAAAATGCTAAGGGTATTTTATAATTCAAGTTGGCCAACAGAATTTTCTGCCTATTCTGGCTATTAATTTAACATTACTGAGCCTGTCTACAACATCCGGAAACCCTGCTCTCAACAGTCGTCAGGGTTGATAGCGATAGGTCGCAGAAAGGTGACGCAACACCATAGAGGTAATAGAGTGGTAATAAGGGCTGTAAAACTATGGCGACTTACACCACACTAACACTTATTTTTCGTGATTGTTTTTCCTTTACCTTCTACATGGAACAAAGTCGTCTATTAGGTTGTTTGTTCTATGCGCAACACAATTTTTACGTACTGCCAACCCTGGTGACTCCCCTCTGCAAGAGCTTACGCGTATGTCCACTTGGATAATCAAACAGATAACATTGTATAACCACAAACTGACAAAGTGCCTAAGAAAATAATCTGTATACCTTTAGAGACCAGATAAGCCTCAAGTGCAAAGGCAATAGTGGTTTTGCCCGCGCCACTGAGACCGGTCAGCCAGACTGTGCTACCTCGGAACGCCCGGCTACCCAGCGCTCGACTCCGCTTCGCTCTCGACACCGTATGCTTCTGTTCCACCACATTTGTTGCCACTTGAGCGCACTGTAACAATGAAAAGGGTGTAAGAGGAACATTAAGAAATATTGGGCTTGATTGAGGCCTCGTACTATGAAATTCGATTTTCGAAGTTCGTTTGGTGCTGTTCCGCTAATACTAATAGTGATTAATTTGAGAGTGAGAGTGTTGGTGCGACACTAACTTCGAAAATCGGATTCCGGAGTAGCCCTTCTAGCTAGATAGATAAACACGGGGTTATTTAAACGTACCGTAGGGCGAAGCACGCATCCTAACATGAGCAAGCAGGTGAGTCAATGCTTTATTGTACAAAAATAAAGAAACAAACACAATTGATGTACATACACAAATCACGCCTACATCCCTTACGGAGTAGACAGTCTAAGGAAACAAGACCTAAAAGCCACGTTTAGCATGATTGTGGGCGTAAGGTCGAAAGAGGAATCAAAATAGTGATGGGTTGTTAGCAGCATCGCCTAAAACATGATTCCTGCGATTTTCGCCCATTCCCTCGATGGGCTTTTACCATCTGTGATTTGAGAAGTTATATCAATAGAATCCTCTATGCAAAATCTTGATCCAGTCACATCGTACTACCCAGAATGTCAATCCGACCTCAGGACCTTCTGAACATCTCGACATCTGCCTGGAGAGAGTTCTCACTATTGTGACCTCTCCCGAAACTATAATTTCCCGCTTCATAAAATGGGCTTCAAAAGGTTCCGAGTTGGCTCGAATTTGGACACTATGTGGACAGATTGGCCTGTTCACGCGAGCAAAGCAGTAGTTTTTAGTAGCTGCGCGGGAAGAGAAGCAACCGGCACATTCTATGTATTTCCTTTACTTCCAAACCAGCATGGAAGGAACTGAAGAAGCAATGAAGCAACTGATATCAACAGTGAAATTCACACAGTTTACATCTTTAAATACGATACACGACTCATAGAGTAAAAGTTCCTACGTCTCTATTACATGTCTGGTCGGTGAGGATAAATGTTACAAGTGAGTATTTAGTGTAAGTTTTTCGTGTATTTGCGTTCTCGTTGAGGCGTCTAACTCTACGAGAACAGAGCCCCTAGTGTCAATTTTTGACACAAAGAACAGCTACGTTCAAACACCTCTATTACATCGGAAACATTGGCAGCGGCGACATATTATTTGATGCTACAGCGCGAATGCGTTCGAGACATTTGTTACAACAAAAAAAAACTGACACGAGCACTTTGTATGTTGGCGTTACGCACTGTTTGTAATGTTGTCATGTGTCAAAATTTACAACCACAGCAACACAACGCGTTGCAACTATGTCACTTAACTATTTATTTGCCACTAAGTGATGCAAATGAAGTGTGTAAATTTGATAACGATACCGAGTAAGTACCTCATATCACGCAAATTTAAAGAAAATATAAAGACAGAAACAAAAACAAAACATACCGCCATTTTCGAAAACGATTCGATGATTGAAGTTTTCACGCGGTTAACATAATACATAGGTCCAGTAACCGTTATCATGTGTATTACCGATACGTTATCGAAGTTTTTGTCGATTGCCGGCATAGTTTTTAAAAATTAACATTTGTTTTTTTACTAAAATAGTTTCTTTCCCCCAGAGACAATATCCACCAATAAGGAAAGCTAGACGCTAAGTACGCAATGAAAATAAAGTAATTCTATTGGTGCATTTTTTCTTGCAAAGCGCTCTAATAGCAGCTGATGTGATGTGACGGCAGAACACATCTATTCCCAGTTAGTTTTGGTTTGGCAGTTACATCTCCTATCTCTAGTCTAGTAGTACCAAGGCATAGAACTTCGTTTTAACTGTCCTTAATATAAATGTGTTTACAGTTCATAGCCAAGCATGCAATTAGAGGCTACAATCACAAATATGCATTATTTATAACTATGATGAAACAGGGCCACAAATTGCAATATACTAACTCAGATTAGCGCAAGTATAACATTGCTTACAAGAGTAATTGCATGATTTGTTTTAATTATAGCCATTGAATACCTATTTAGATTTTGAACAGCAGACGCCTCTGCTTCTAAATCTAAACCAATAACTATAGCTAAGGATACAATAATATTTAAAACTGCGGAGTTCAAAATAGAGACCAGCATAAACAGATTTATGCTCGTATAAACGGGCATTATGCCACAGGAGTATAGTTTATTTTTAAAATTTACTATAAACATTTTTTTTAAATGGTGTTTAAACTTTTTGTCATAGGACCTTTATACTTATATGTAAAAAAAAAAAACAATTTGACCAACCAATTTGGTAGTGAGTAAAGATTCGCTGCATTTTTTAGACTGAAAATAGGGTTGGAAAGATTTAAATTTTTTTCAGAACTCGGAGTGTAAAAGCAACTGGTATTTATAACGGCTAGAAAGTCGAATAAAACATTGACAGAGGGCACAAATCAAATATTATCAAATATACCTTGCCGGCAAGTACGAACTAGAATGTGATTAGACGTGACGAGGCACAATAAAAGATGACCTTAAACAGAGGTCAAAGCTGCATTCAATCAATAAAAAAAACTAAATGTGTATTATTAAATTGCTAACAGTTATTTCGGCACTTCCTCTTCCTATATAAAAATAACATCGGATTGTTAGAAATCATTTGCTACATTGACAGTTGTATTTCTATTTGCACCGACCGACGATTACACATCCTATCCTATCCTGTCCGATAGGATAGTATAATCGATATAGAATAATAGATTATAGGATACTATAATCCTATCCTATATCCTATCCTATCCTTCCTATCCTTCCTATCCTATCCTATCCTATCCTATCCTATGCTATCCTATCCTATCCTATATCCTATTCCTTAATATTATAAACGTGAAAGTTTGTGAGTATGTTTGGATGTTTGTTACTCTTTCATGCCAGTACGGCTGGACAGATCTGGATGAAATTTGGAACATAGATAGATTATAGTCTGGAATAACACATAGGCTACTTTTTATCCCGGAAAATTGCGTAATTCCTGCGGGATAGCGATAAACGAATTCTATGCAGACGAAGTTGCGGGTAACCGCTAGTAATATTACAAACGCGAAAGTTTGTAAGTATGGATGGATGGATGGACGTTTGTTACTCTTTCACGTAAAAACTACTGAATGGATTTAGATTAAATTTGGAACGGAGATAGCTGATACCCTAGAACCCTAGATTAACACATTTTATTACATAAACTAGCGACGCTTACCCAGAAGCTCCAATATCTTTGGCTTCTAGAGAACCGTTGCTTTTGATTATTTAGATAGGTACATATTCCCTTAAATTGGTAATTGAGTATCCAGTGGCGTAACTATAGGGTGGCAGGGGTGGCAAAATGCCAGGGGCCCCTACCTCTACGGGGCCCCGAACTGACTTGGTTTAGAGCACAGAAGGGACGCTGATGCACTTCTTTATATTGAGGAAGGAGCCCCATCTGACGAATTTGCCACGGGCCCCAGACGTTATAGTTACGCCACTGTGAGTATCAAATTCAAAACAAAACATCAGGCCAATTATTGGCATGTAATAGGTTTAGAGGAGATACTTCTGATAATATAAATGCTTTGAATTGAAAATGCACAATAATTAAAATGCTGTTCACATTTTAATGAACTGCGATAATCATTTCGTTCCATAGTTACTTTATCACGATTTCGTGTTTATGCAGATAAAATAACTAAATACGATAGTTAGTCACGGTAAAGACGTAAACGTATAATGACTAATGAAAAATGGCACTAACTAATAATACATACACATACATACACAAATCACGTCTATATCCCTTACGGGGTAGACATACCTACCCTAAAGGTAACAAGACCTAAAGGCCACGTTTAGCAAGATTGTAGGCGTATAGTTGGAAAAAGGAATCAAATAATTAACAATAATTATGGAAACTGTTACCTACCTGAGATTAGGATGAAGAAAATTAGACCTGCTATTAAAATACGACTCCTTAGCTGTCATTCTTGTACGGTATTTTATTGGACCAATAACAACAACTCGATAAATGTGCTAGTAAAGAGCCTAATCTTCTACGTAAGTAATAAAAATGTATAATAAAAGTGCTAATCTCTAAACGCGACAGAAGTGTTGACGCGTGATTAGACCATAACATAAAAACACTTCTTCAAATTCAAAAAAATATATACTTATATACCTACTACATACAAGTTAAGCTATTGCTCTCGACATTGTCTGCGAATAATTCATTAAAAATAGCCTATCTGTTGTTCCACATTATAGTACCTATATCTCTTCTTCTTCTTCTTCTTCTTCTTAATATCTCTTTGCGAAATGTCATCCAGATCAGTTCAGCCGCTCTAGCGTGAAAGAATAACAAACATTCAAGATCCACACGGCAATACACCGTCAGTTTCGCACTAATAAGTTAAGTAGTGCAGGTCTGTACACTAAATCTGGGGGCACGGTAGTGCGCCCGCCAAGTCGATCTTTTCTCATACATATTTACAGTAACGGAATATTACCTACCTCTTAACCGCTCTAGGCCCTTGAACCTTTATCATATGACCTTACTTGTAAAGGCGCTTTTAGAGGCTTTTGAGTAAAGGGCATTCTATGAGCTCTACTATCATTAATTTTCGACCGAAAGAGATGCATTTTATCATCAATCACAGTCGCAATAGACGCAAATGAGTAACGAATAGCAATACCGCCATTTTGGATCTTTGATTCATTTATTTGATTGGATGTTTATTATTTTACCGTGTTTATAAACACACTAGCCTTCCGTCCGCAGCTTCGCCCGCGGTAAATTAATTTTCCCGTAGGAAAAGGTATTTTCCCGCGGTAAAGAGTAGCCTATGTCACTCAGTGATAATGTAGCTTTCTAACGGCAAAATAATTTTTGAAATCTGTCCAGTAGTTTCGGAGCCTATTCAATGCAAACAAACAAACAATCGAATTGTTCCTCTTTATAATATTAGTATACATTACCATCGATAGAGTCAACCATTGTAACAAGTCCATTAAAAATTTAGCTAGAGACACTTATCTCCAGCCTACATACGTCCTACTGCTGGACACAGGCCCCCTCTTACAATGAGAGGGCTTGGGCTATAGTTCCCACGCGGGCCCAGTGCGGATCGGGAACTACACACACCATTGAATTGATGTTTTCCTTCACCGAAAAGCTCATGGCAAATTGCAAATGTAATTTCGCACATAAATTCCGAAAAAGGCAGAGGTGCGAATCCACGACCCTCGGTTTGAGAGACAATACGATACAATAACTGCAAAAAACAGATACATACATATACACGCTGCAAACTCGTCTACAACGCATCGCAATAAACGCGGAGAAAGTTCTTAGTTTTACGTAAAGCCGACCAGCGACATAACCAGTGAGATAATACAGCTACTGCTACTATAATGATGTTAAATAGCGCAATTATAACGCTAATTGAGAATCTTGATAGTTTACTTGGTAAATAAACATTTGGACGAGCGCATAGCCTGGTGGTTAGTGACCCTCCTGACTATGAAGCAAGAGGTCCTGGGTTCGAAACCCGGCAGGGGCAGACAGTTGTATGATGAATATGAATGTTTGTGCCCGAGTCCTGGATGTTGTATGTATTTATCTACATTATATAAGTATGTTTATCCGTTGCCTGGTATCCATACAAGCTTTGCGCAGTTTGGGGCTGGGTCAGTTGGTGTAATTTGTCCCAAGATATTTATTTTATTTATTATTTATTTATTTCCTAGAGATTTTTTTTGTAAAATTATTACTAAGTTTAATTCGAGGTACCTACCTAAAACAAACCTATTTCTATGCAGCAATCCAGATCATACCATTAACATGGCACTTTGTCACACCAAATAGATGTCAGATGATATAAAAACATAACCTAAAAATTTCATTTTAGATACAAGCTTTTTTGCTGACTGTACTTTTTGTTAACTGTACCTACTTGCATTGTCACCCGTCTTACATAATGTGAACTAAATTTCAACTCTTGTGGACCGTCGTCCTGGCCTGGCTAGACCACCAGAATTCTACTACCAGATTATTGTTTTGTCATTTGACTTACACAAGTTTAGTATGCAAAATTTCAGCTCAATCGGATGAAGATATCTGCTTCAAAATTGAGTCGCAAGGTAACATACGTTGCAAGTTAATATAAAAGTTCGTAAAAAAGGTCAAGTACAAATTGGTATAGCAGATGGAGACTCGGAACTACAACAAAAAAATTAAGTACACCCTGGGTTTTTCTCGGTAATCACAGAATGGGGAAAACGCGTTTTCCTCGAGACCTAGCTAAATCCATTTTTCGCCCCCAAAAACCCATCTACAGCAAATGTCATCGAAATCGCTAGCCTTTTTCGAGACATAGTATATGTCCTATACTATAAATATGCGTATAAATATTACTACATCATAATTATAGTATTTTTAAAAACATTTTGAGACACAGCAGAGCCCTCGCTCCTTGGCTTTGTAGGTAAGCAATTAGTCTAAAAAATTATGAAATTCACAATCACTCATTACAGATCCGACATATTTTGAAATAAGATTCTCTGCGATCTGCGACTAATGAATGAACACCGTTGTTTTTGAGTCCTCATCCGCCATTTCAATTGTATGCAGGTATGCAACAACCAACTACCACGACCTTTTTTTGACACCATACTATTGATACAGCAAAGGCATACAAATCAGATGTGCCTTACTCGTAAACATTTAATTACGCATTCAAATTAAAAGAAAAGTTGGTGATAGATAGATAGATAAAACGTTTATTTGGCACTGCCAACACACACAATCAAGATTACATAAAATATAAACATATCCAGCCAAAACTTAAAACTAGAACATTATCTTTGTTTGTGTGCGCTACAGTAGCACAAAAGGGCCATGGCTCAGTGGTCAACATTGCTTGTAGGAGTAAAACACTGGTATTCTGCCACAACCCACGGAACAAACAAATGAACACTTATTCAATAGCTACTCAAAATATTAATTTAAAATGAAACGGCGCAAAAACTAATTAAAGCATGCAAAGTGAGCATCATCAAGCGAAATTTTACGTAAGTATGTAAGTGTAATATTAAAATTTGATGCTTTGAGCCGAGAATCATACATTTAAGATTTACTGGGGTTTAACAACAGCCCATTTTTATTCGCCCATAATGGAACACTAGCAAGATCTTCATTCATCTTGCGCACTACGCCATCAAATTTCTGAGGGTGAGCCGACATGTATAATTGGACATCATCCGCGTAAAGATTCGCAATCGAATCTCACAACGCACGTGATAATACGAATCTCGATAGCGCATCGATAAATATAGTGATACATAATAGGTGTCTTCGAATTACTATTCAAATATTTCAGCAAGTGGTTGTTTACTTTGACAGAGCAAAGTTTAAGTAAATGTTCTTTAGGATTTTTTAAATCGTGGTTGACAAAATAAATGTGTCCATACGTTGGTCTAAGATCAAATTTAAAGGCGAAAATGAAGATGAACAAGCTTAACAGGATCGAGTGTCTAATAACATTAATTTAACCACACCTGCTGAAATATTGCAGAATAATTTTAACATGAATTTGTACCCATACAAGGTTTAATTATTCTAGAAGATTCGATTCCCGGCCATAGCTTTACTTTTCGGATTTTTCTGTGTTCTAATTTTCAGTGCCGTTTGGATTTTTTTTATAGGTTCTTTATAGGTCCTATTGTTCTAGAAGATCTCAGCAGGTGCTTAGATGGTTTAATTAAACACCACTATAAAGGTTTTTCATCCTAATTTTTAATTCAAAATTAAGACAAATGTACGGAAACATTTGCCAACCACAGTTAAAACCCAGTTTTTACAGAGTGCTTCGTCAAACTAATCGAACCGCGTGCTGAATAAACCCGGATTAAGTTACAGTATGCTTAGTGTAAGTTTTCGGTCACAAAATACGTCTCGAACGCGTTTGGGTTAAAACGTCAAGTATTATAAGAACAGTTTGTTGCCGTTTCGATCCGCAAGTGGCGCTGCCAATTATTCCATATTAATTGAGCCGTTTACGTGAACGCGTTCGAGACGTATTTTTGTGTGAAAAATTACACTAGAGGCTCTGTTAAATAGAGTAAAATAAATACTGAGGTAGTCATTGTGTCATAATTATATGCCTCTTTTGATATAAGATTCAAGGTTCCACCTTGGAAACTTGATTGACATTGATAAGCTGCATGCATGATTGCATCAAAACGAGAATATACAACGTTAAGAGCCGGATAAATGAAGAAAATTACTGAGAAGATCGGAAAATTTAAACTGCTGTTTCTTGTTTTTGGTAGTTTTGATCTTCACTACATAGTGTAAAACAAAGTCGCTTTTTCTGTCCCCATGTCCCTATGTCCCTATGTCCCTATGTATGCTTATATCTTCAAAACTACACAACGGATTTTGATGCGGTTTTTTTAATAGATAGAGTGATTCAATAGGAAAGTTTTTATGTATGATTCTACGCAGACGAAGTCGCGGGCAGAAGCTAGTATATGTATAAACAAATAATAAGTTATTGTGACAATTAAAATCCATAATTCACTCTTTTTTGTTTATTGTACTTTATTATTGCACTGCCATCAGACCTTTTCAAGTTGATTTACATACATACATAAATCATGTCACTATCCCTAACGGGTTAGACAAAGCCTAAGGTAACAAGATTGTGGGCGTATAGGTGGAAAGGGGAATCAAAATAGTGATGTGTTGTTACCCACATCGCCTGTAACATGATTCCTAAGAGTTTCGCTCATTCGCTCGATGGACTTTTACCATCTGCGCGGGAAGAGAAGCAACTGGAACATTCTATGTTTTTTCTTGTTGTCAAGTTGATTTAGTGTACATTAAAGGAAATCAGCATCTTACAAAGCAGATGCACCCCTTTGTGAGCCTTACTTATTCTATTATGGGATCTCTCCCTTTAACAAACAAAATTGTTTGCCAGTGTTGCTACAAATAAGCTTACGGATCTTAAAAAACAATACACCGAATATCATCATCATCATCAGCCTGAAGACGTCCACTGTTGAACAAAGCCCTCCCCCTTAGCACACCATAACGAACGACAACTCGCCACCTGCATCCTCCGGTTTTTCGCAACACCGAATATAGAGCGAATTAAATGTATTTTTTTTATTACAGACAGAACATAAACTAATCATTCCCCTATTTTTCCATCACCACAGAATTAGTACTAAACAATGTTAGTACTAAGCAACAATTTCAATTCTGCTCAACCATTTTTGATTATTCACTTCCGATTACAATTAGGTATAGCAACTGCATACGTCGTCAAGTAAAACCGTATAGGTAATTACAATAATACGCATGTCATAGTGACTGGATATTTTATTTTCCACTTTGATGACGTAAAATTAAAATTAAAATTTGTTTTATTCTCCCCTTTTTACAATACCAATCTTTAAACACGGACTTGTCCACGAAAATATGTACCACATCTTCTTTAAAAACAAATGCACAGCTACACAAAATAACAGGAAAATAATGCTGGGACCAGTATGCTTATTATTTAGCTCGCTCGCAATCGCCATCGTGTTCATTTTGACAGTTCATGTATGGGCTGACAATTGGCGTCCGAATCAGCCAGCTGTCACATTCATACAAGAACTGTCAAAATTATCACGATGGCGATTGCGAGCGAGTTAGGCAATAAGCCTACAGGAATCGAATCCAGATATTCATATACAGTGACAAGATTGCTGCTAGTACACTTCTTAACTTGTGCTCTGATGCCTTTTTGCTAAATTTCATAATTTTATGCCAACAGGCATAAGAAACGTAGGCTGTAGGTTTTGACTCCCACCCACTGGATTTGTATTAAAACACATACTTTGAAAAGGTTGTTTTTTGATAGCGTCAACTTAGAGACTTCCTTTTGAACTGAGCATCTCAATACGACCATCAATTAAATTTCTTGCTTCTTTACTGCGGCCCGCAAAACCTAAAATCTAAACACCCCTATAGATGAATTTTCTGTGGCATAAAATTAAGTCCTTCTATGCCGGTCTGTGAGCCAAAATAACAAAGATTGTGGCGTCCCCCCACAAATGAATGGGGTTTCACAAAATTAACAATATTTTACCTACCAGTTGCTTCTCTTCCCGCGCAAATCGTACAAGCCGATCGAGGAAATGGATGACAAACTTAGACGATGCGAATAGCAACCTAATCACCATTTTAATGCCTTTTCCACCTATACGCTTACAACCACTGAACAAAGCCTAGGTCTTGTTATCCTAAGTTGTCTACCTCGTTAAGGTATAAAAGTAAGCTCGTATGCTAAATGTGAATCGGTCTGCTAAATCGGCTTGGAAATAACGTGGCAATGCGGATGCTTCTCGTTAGGTCCACTTCCGCAAAGTAAGGCTGAGCGTTCACCAAGCGATTGACCGAGCGAGAGCGAAGCGCTAGCGGAGCGTCTCCGTCTCAATAAAAATGCTATCGAATTCCGGCTTGGGGTAAAAACGTTTTTATTTTTATACCAGCCATTTTGAAAAATTCTCAAAATATCAACAAAAATAGATACTAGCTGCCCGCGGCTTCGTCCCTGTTCCAGTTTTTTTTTAAATTGAGATTATAGAAGATCAGCGTTAATTGGGGCCAGTGCACCAAGGCTCTGAAGGCTCCAACTGGTGGGGTTTTGAAGAAACTGTTTTTATTAGATAGATTTAAAAAAATAGACGCGGTCCGAATAACTTTGTGTTGAGATCCACTCAGCTAGACGAAATACCCATTTACAAAATTACCGGGTAACACGACACGGCATGCATTGTTTACCTTTACTCAATTAGTAAATTGGCTAACCTCATTATTAACACTGTGCAAACTGCAAACGACTATATTATTGTCCCAATAATTTTATAGGTTAGCAAATATTTATGACTAGAGGTGTAGTATTACAGTTGCGTACTTAGTATATTACTTGGCAATCTAACTATACTAATCTGAATAATCTCTTTCGGTAGTAACACTGGAACGAATGTTTTTGGGACAAGGGTGGTTATGGTGTTTCATAAGTTATCATGCAAACACAAAAAGTCCTCTGACAAGATAAAGCTTTCAACTACCATTCATCATTGTACAAGCCATTTCAATCTACCACGCTGTTCTGGGACCAAAGAATAACACAGAATATACTAGCTGCTTCTCTTCCCACGCAGATCGTGAAGGCCCATCGACAGAATGTGCGAGAAACTTAGGAATCATGTTATAGGCGATGCGGCAAGCAAGCCATCACCGTTTTGATTCCCTTTCCACCAGCCCGTCTAGCACGAGAACGCGCGAGATTCGCGTCGCGCGCGAGTAAGACTACCCGTCTCGTTCTAGTACGAACAGTAAGAAAAAGACAGCCAATCTATCTCTCGCGCGGCGCGACTCCTGTGCGTTCTCGTGCTAGACATGCTGTACGCCCACAATCACGCTGAACGTAGTCTTTAGGTCTTTAGGGATGACGACGTGATTAATATTATAGTGTATCGACGACCGGATAGCCTAGTAGTTAGTGACCCTGACTATGAAGCTAGAGGTCCTGGGTTCGAATCCCGGTAGGGGCAGACAGTTGTATGATGAATACGAATGTTTGTGCCCGAGTCACGGATGTTGTATGTATTTAAGTATGTATTTATCTACATTATATAAGTATGTTTATCCGTTGCCTGGTAGCCATAGCACAAGTTTTGCTTAGTTTGGGGCTGGGTCAATGGCGTAATTTGTCCCAAGATATTTATTTGTATGTATTCGTATAATACCATACTCGATAGGTCGCTCTGTATTTGGTTATTTATAAACATCAGCATCGCCATTTTGATAAAGGCGCTGAGGAAACCTTGATCCTCTTTTAGACCAACGCACCGCAATAATTGAAAGTGCTAGATAATTAGTATCACGCCACGTTAAGAGTAAACGTACGCGTATTCATTTGTTTATTTGGTGCAGTTACAGAATTTATGATAACGGCCGTTGACTTTTGACTTTTTCCAGACGGAATGAGTTATAAGACTTAGATGCGGATTGTCGCACACGAATATGCAGTGGATCGTATAACTCATTTCTTCTAAATATAAAATAAAGTTTAAAATTAAAAATTTCTTCCACTCTTCTAGTTGCATCGCCTATAACATGATTCATAAGTTTTTCGCACATTCCCTCGATGGGATTTTACCATATGCGCGGGGAAAGAAGAAACTGATAAATTTTATGTTTTTTCTTTACTCCCAGACCAGCATGGAAGAAATCACTTATTTATTTAGGAAAACTATGCAAGGATTTAGGAATAGCGTATATGTCAAATTAACAAGAAAATGAAGAAGTTTTCGCAGCTGTATAAATCTAGCAACTAACAAAGGAAATAATCTGAATAATACTGTAACGAGCGAATGTGACAAGTGTCACATTCTACATAATATTAGTCTACATAATATTTTTTTCCAGAATTTAGCTTTTTTGGGTTTTTCTTACTCAGAATCGTTTACCCTGTCGATTTTCATCCAAGAAAACATGAGTCCCAGATTTTACTATGGATTTTTTTCTCCTGTCACGTTCCAAAATTTAAAAAAAAACGAAGACCAAAAAAGTGACGTACTGGAATGGAAGTTTTGGGACACTTTTTTTTCTTACAAGGATCGATAGGGTAAACGATTCTAAGAGAAATCCAAAATTGTTAAATTCTGGAAAAAAATATTGTGTAGACTTTTTTTAGGAAAACGCTCTATAGGCGCTGCGGCTAGGAAATCACACTAATTTGATTCCCCTTTCCACCTATACGCTCACAATCTCTGTCTACCCCGTAAGGGATAAAGACGTGATTTATGTATGTATGTAAGTATTACACAAATGTCCATGTATTGGTCAATGTTCAAAGTGCATACGACGTTAAAGGGTTGACTTAATATTGAACCAAATAATTCGTTATAGCTTCTGCCCGCGACTTCGTCCGCGTAGAGTTGGACTTTGATAGTATAATTCTGCAATAAGTATTTATGTTACGGTTACGACTCTAGGCAGCTACGACCTTTCACATGTTTATCGCTATCCCGCGGGAACTATGCAATTTTCCGGGATAAAAATTAGCCTATGTTTTAATCTAGGGTACCAGCTATTTTAGTTCCAAATTTGATCCAAATCCATCCAGTCGTTTTAGCCTGAAGAAGGAACAAACATACTTACACACTCACTCACATCATCACAAACTTTCGCATTTATAATATTAGTCGGATAAATTAATTAAGCCTAATTTTCACATTCCGTTCGGTGATTATGACTATTATTGTGGAATTTTATTTTTATGCTTCTTAATATTATTTGTATCAGGGGTTCCAAAAGTTGTCTGGGCTACGGCCCATCTGATACAAGTTTACAAACTTGGGACCCACCTGTAAGAAATTCAACCGTTACCAATATGAAGAAAGGACTTTTCAAATTACAAACGAAGTGTTAAATTTTTTTTTGGTGTGTCGTTCTACAGGCAGGGCCCACTTAATATTCGCTCGCGACCTACCAGTGGGTAGCGACCCATGGTTTGGGAAAGCCTGATTTGTATTATGCGCCATGTGATTTTATTATTAACTAGCTGTTGCCTGCGACTTCATCCGCGCAGAATATCGGTTCATTAGTTTATGAGTTAGTTACAAAAATGCAAATATTTCCTCTTTACAATATATTACTAAGTATTGTAAATATTTTAAAAAAATTAAGCATTTTTGTTTGTTAGTTAAGTATGATACTCTTTAAATAAATGTGTCTGTACAAGGTTGACTGTACTAAGTTAACAGGATAGAAAAGATAAGTATGTATTGTATTTCCTCATTTTTATTTTTTTTCTTTGCGCTCAACTTGGCGGTGGCACTTCCGTGCCCCCAGACATTCGGAACATAAACTAAGCACGTTAGGCCTATTAATACTCTTTAAAGATGCCTACTTAGATTCTCGTATAAAATTATTAATGTTATATTAAGCAACTTTGTTTGCAACAGGATAGAAAGTAACAATTTTATAAAGGAAGTAAAGAGAAAGTGATGGTGCGAAATAAAGTCAGAATAACGTGTGTCATAATCATTAAGTACTTATGCACGCTCGTTACATTTCCTCACCTTCTAATTTGACATTTTTTAATGCACTCACAAATAAAAAAAAAGAAAACAATTAATACGTACAGTTCGCGTCCCCCATTGCGAAATTTTGAACTTTTCGAATGTTTCTGCAACCTTTTTGTTTCTTGCGTCACGAAGTTCGATGTTCATTTTGTTAAATCGCGTTAAACTTTCCCGCCAAGAACGTTCGATTTTCAAACCGGTCGAGACGGCAGCGCGCGCGCTGGTGCCTGAATGACTGGCGCGAACGACCGAACATGAATTTTATTGCCTGCCAGCGATATCTTACGAATCGAATCAACTTAAAAAATCAGGTAATAAATAGGAGGTAATAACTTTTTTGTGTCCTTAGGCTCTCAAAAAAGTCTGTCAGCTGACTTGCGTTTTCTTTTTGTTTTCCTTAACATTAATTATGGTAAATTAAACAAGTAGTTAATTTACTTTTACTTTCAGTTTTTTTTTATGTGAATAGGAAGGCAAACGAGCAAGTGGGTCACCTGATGGTAAGTGATCACCACTGCCCATAGACACCCGCAACCCCGGGGGGATTGCAATTGTTAATTGAGTGAGTCATTATTTCACATACAGCGAAATTTCACATTATTTACAAGGCACTTTTTAATATCAGGGCAATTATACAGTGTTTATTTTTCTGTAAGTAACGTCAAATATATATACCTATTTATTTAATACATGGATCAGCTTGAGCAAATAAAGTTAGTATTATTATATTTTTATGTTTATGAGCATTTCCTGTGACTTATTTAGGTAGGTAAATTAACTACTGCGAGCGTAAAAGCGACCCTGCCTTTTTTTTCGTCTTAGCGGTGGCACTGCCGTGCCCCCAGACTGTCGATAGTACTTACAACCTCAGAGTTGAAAATTACCTACCTTTATTTAGGGACCAATTCTTGCGATCGCCTTTAGCTAGAACTTTTTTAAAACAGGCTACACTCAAGACTTAGATACATTGTCAAAAATAACCTTTTCAAAAAGTGAACGAAAACGGAAAACAAGGACGTTTTCATTTCAATGTTTCCAAAAACCGGGTTGAACCGAAAGGCTACTCCAAAATTCAATCAAAGTTCAACCAAAGTTCGTATCTTACCGTCTCTCTCATTCTCAAATTAATGACTATACTTATGTGAGCGAGATGGCACGAGAAAGAGATGGGTAGTCTATCTTGCGCGCGACGCGACTATTGCGCGCTGTCGTGCTAGCCGGGCTGAACAGGATATCCCACTCGGTGAAAAAAATCCTTATTTTAAAACGTTTTTTTTTCAAAAACAATTTAAATTTCTTTTGTGTTCAAAAACGATTTTTATAAAAATTTCGCGACAAACAAAACGAAACAAACGATCTCTTTTGTTTAAGACGAAACCATCAAAAAATGAAGCCCTCGCCACACTATCCGATTATCCTCAGACTTGACGTTGGTGCCATAAACAACACAAATACTAATTATGAATGCACTTCTATAAACCCCAGCTTAGTACGAAAAACGCAAGCTGTATTACATTGCCAAGCCGTGATGCGAACGGGTTAGAAATCGTCGCCCCAGTGCCGCAATGTAATGCGACTTGCTGGATTCTCGTACTATGTTTACGTAAGTAAACATAGTAGTAATAACGGTACCGGTACAATTTATTATGCGTGTTGCATGTATTATGCAACTAAGTATAAGTACCTAGGTACTATGGTTATTTTACGCCGTGATTGCAATTTTATGCAAATGTAAAAATCACTACTTTATTACAGTATAGCCAAACAATCGATACAATGAACGAAAGATTATAATGAATGTTATAGATTTTTTTATAATTTCTAATGTTTTTATATAACGGTTTAATGGTACATTAGGAATTAATTAAGAAGATTCCATTCAGGGTAAAAAGCAAAAAGTGTAAATTGGGGATGCAGTATGTTTTGATATATTTTTTGGTATGATCCTTTTAATGATAGATCAATAAAATTAATGAGATGGAAAGTTCATAAATAAAGTAAAGTAAAAGTTTAAAATAATTTCTTTTTATTAGCCTTCAAAGTCTGAACAACACTTTTCTCACTTTATGTGATTTGATTTTGATTTTTGCCATAATGGTCAAACATGCACATTTATTATTCAGATACACATTTAAAAAATAAACAGCGCATTATATCAATTACAGCAGTTGCAGCAGCAGAATGAATGAGCAAAACTATCTCTCTGGTCACCAGATCCCTTTTTGTGTCATAGTCATAATCTTTTTGGTAATAACACCTGAAACCATGCATTTTTCAGAAATTTTTGAAAACCTTAGTTAGTTTACTATCAATTCTGAAAAAAATATTTACTGTTTCAAAAATAAAACACTATAACTAACGAAAATTATGACAAACCATATATTCGGAACTTTAATTTTAGGCTCTGTCTACCCCGTAGGAGATAAAGACGTGATTTGTGTATGTATGTGTCTATAATTAATTTTATGGGACTCCTGTAGTCATAGTTTAATAGAAAATGTGAAAAATCACTGCAACTCCTAATCTAAGAAAAATCATTTAACATACATGGGGGTGATTCGGATGCCCCTTGAACTGCTCTATGAGTAGATTTTTTTTTCCAGATACATAAAATAGTGAAACATCTTGCTAGTCCAATATTACAATGTTTGACATTTGACGCTGGGTCTAAATTAAACTTCCCTAAAACATGAACATGGTGCGGCCTCAAGGATTGGCTGTTTTTTAGGCCAAAACTTTCTACAATGATACCTTCATAAGCATTTACTATACCAATCAAAATTCAAAAAATTTTAATTTTCCTGACTAACTTGCTTTCTAGTCTCATTTGCCTCAAATAATATCAATTTCAGAAATTAAGAAAAAATACAAAAAAGATAGATATTGGCACAGGTCCAGGACTATGTACACGAAAGGATAATAATGAAGTAATTTAGTATTGGTTACAAATTTCATCCAATAATGTGGAGCTGTAAGTGTTGAGGACCTAATTTAATGCAGATTAGATAAGATGCCCTAGTTAGGAAAATAATTTCATAGTTACAAACTAACAGGTATTAAGTGTATCAAATTATAAAAATATACTATTAGACTGATTAACTTGAAAGCAGTATTAACCTTGGTTAAAGCATAGCGTAAAGAAAGAAAATGAATTAATTCGATGCCGCAAAAAAGTACCGCAACATGGCCTAGAAATCTAATGGAAAGATAAACAATAACTCACTGTTTTGAGCTTCTTTTTCGCGCCAGAAGGTTCATCCATATCCAATGACACTGATACACTACCACTGGTATATTTAATTTGAAAGAGTTAGTCAGCTTTAAGTGAAAAAAATATATTTGCTGATTTTATTTATTCCTAGTTAGCACTGGTAGAAGAGGGGAAGGGGAAACCAAGGAAAGTGCGGGGTGCTGGGGCTTTGGTGAATTTTGACAGTTGACATTAAGCATACGTCCAGAAATAAAAAAAAACACTTAAAGAATTCGAAGGGTGTGTATATAAATTGTTATAAAACTCCTGTTCACTATCAAGCATGGTCAATCGTTTAGATATCTATGGTCTATTCAGCTAGTTCCTGGTTTTTGTGTTATCTGTGTGTTTAAAAAAAGTTACCAAACAGATACAAAAAAGAAGTCCGCCGAAGAAGAAGACTCCAAAAAAAAACAAACTGCGCTTCGACTGCTGCAGTGCGCTGCGCAAGTAAATCAAAGTTGTTTTACTTAATGTGCTAAGAAATAGCTTATTTATCACATGTTTTATTTGGCGTAAGCGATTAAGTATCTTTTGTGTTTAAAATACTTTCTCTTGATTAGTGGAAGCAACAGGCAGTACTAACTAACACCGTAAGCAAAATGCCTGCGGTAACATCCACGACTACCGAAGAACAGACAGATCCTGATCAGCGAATGTGGAATGCTCTCAAGTGGCACATTTCTCGAGAAAGGCAGCGAAAAAAACAAGGTACATTACACAAGGAACACAGATCGAAATTTATTCAGACGCACTGATTTGTTTATGTTGATATTCTGAATGTGCTATGAGCATTCGAACCCATTATTTATTTATGTATGGCAAACTAACGGCACAGTGTAACTGTATTCCGCAAGAGGATAGCTTAGGTAAATGCTAAATTTATTTTTCAGAGTATGAAGCTGAAGTGGAAGAGGAGAGACTGAGAAAGGAGAGGGAAGCGAGAGAGAGACAAGATGTCATGACATTGGGTAAGATGCTAACATACTCTATTCTATTACCTATTAGTTTTACTCTGATAAGTTCCGTAGACTTGTGCTCTGACGAGCTTTGGTATGTAACATTACCAAAAATATGTGGATATTACTCATAAAGTCTTACGAGCATCAAACTGTCTAGACATTTGTGAACCCCTTCAGTGTTCCCAATATATCTAATGTATCTGCAATCATTCGCTTTTACCTGTTCACTGCCATGTGTTTCTACACAATGCAATTGTAGCCGGTACCTATTAAGCAATGTCTTTCCACTTTGTAACTAAAACTGGCCATAGACAAAGAACCCAACTGTTGTTTCCCAATGCTGAATGACCTTCTTTTAACTGCTGTCTATGATAAAATGTTACAGAGGAGACTAAGGAACAGATTGACCAGTTGGAGCAGAAATTGAAACAGCTAGAAAAGGAGAAGCAGCAATTGTTCATGAAGCTTAAAAAGGTGCTCAATGAAGATGAGAACCGGAAAAGACAACAGCAAAAGGAATCCAAGTGAGTACAGTATGGCTATCAATATTTATTTGATACTATTTCTAAAAATTAAGAAGTGAAGTAACTTGCTTTATATACTTACTTATTGCTGCACTTATTGCAGTTTCTCTTATTATCTATTTCATCCATATGTATGTCACATCTTTATCCCTTACGGGGTAGACAGAGCCTAAGGTACGGCCACATTTAGCATTATGATCTATTGCATGGTTTACGTCTTGTCAAACATCAATTTTTGATGCTAGACTAGTTTGGATAACGTAGCCATAATGAAAGCTTATAAAATAGCCTAATATAATTTATTATGATTTTATTTTTAAAGCAAGCTTTTTTGCTGACTACTTTTTGTTGTTGTTTGGCGAAAATCTTAGGAATCATGTTATAAGCGATGCAGCTAGCAACCCATCACTATTTTGATTCCCCTTTCCACCTTTACACCCACAGTAGCACCCATAAGTAGACCAAATTTCGAGTCAATCAGACAAACCATTGAATTGTTCCCTTCTGCGGAGATGGTCCTGGCTGGGTCACCAGAATATCATTTCAAAATTATTGTATTGTCACCAAACTTATGTAAGTATGGCTAATTTCAAGTCAATCTGACCACTGAAACTGAGTCAAAATTCACTTGCAAGATTTGATTTCAGTAACTGTAACAGGTGAAACTAAAAAAAACCTTGTCAAATTGGTGCTACTATGAGGCCCATAATAATTTCTCTAGTGCCTAATTACATGGCATTAGTATATTCTGATAGCAATCAAAAAACCAATTTATATGTTTACAGTGAAAATCAACCAATCAAAATGCAGATGGGCAACATACAGCAGATGCCAATGTTCCCGATGTCAGGTTCGACGGGGCAAGGTGAGCCGATGCCCACACAAGGCCGACCTCCACCCCTCACGTCTCATATGCTGAACAAGGTATGTAAAAAATATATTAAAGAAAAAAAAAACAAGTTAAACACCTGCTACAGAGCGTTTTCAGTAACTTGAAATCCTAAGTGACACCCCTGATCCAGGGCATTAGGGCTTCTCCACATATTTCTTCAACAAAAGATCCTGATCCTTTGAGATCGCGCTGACTCTTGCCAGCTCATGAACGAAAATACTATATCCCCTTATTATTGTATATTATAGTAGTAACAAAGAGATTTAATTCAACAAACAAAATGTCGATCATATTATTTTGTCAGTGAAGATCACTCACAGATCGCCACATTACAGAAAAATGAGCAGAAAAAAAATGAAGAACACAAAAGTCGGCATTTCACATCAACTTAATTTGACTCTTCATCTTAATGTTGACGCCTCGCCAGTATTCTTCCATTATGCTTGCTAGGTTGTTGATACACGAGCATAATGTAGGAGTCGAAGTGGTCGCCATGGCCGAAATCGGTCGGAAGGATCATCATCATAATGTATTCTAGATTAATTGCATAACATTTATAAATGATACTGAAACCGGAAAACATGGAAAAATCCTAAAAGTAAAGCTATGGCCGGCTATCCGACCTGGATCTTCATCAATACGTGATGCGTGCTTAACTTCTACACCACACATACCAAGCCATGGCTTGTAACTGTAAAAACAAATACTAGCAAATTAATCAAGATTTTTTTTCTACTTCTTGAGTTTTTTGTTTACTTTTACTGTTTTACCGTTAGATTTTTTTCAAGTGCACGTAACAGCTAGTAACAGATAGAAAAATTCCAAGGCTTACCCATCTGCTATGGTTGGTGTACGGATATAGCACGCGTCAAGTAATGACGAAGATCCGGATTCGATTCCCGGCCATATCTTTACTTTTCGGATTTTTCTGTGTTCTAATTTTTAGTGTTGTTTGTGTTGTTTAGAAATTTAAAAACCAATACAAAATTTATTTTCTATGTATTGATTGTAATGGTATTTTTATTAACAGCAAACTATAGTCCGGGGACCGATACAAGCTGGAGCGAAGCGTGCCCGCAGCCCCTCTCCAACCTACGCATTGTACTCGCAACGTCTCCACCAACCACCGATGAAGCACCAACCTGTATACTCTGACCACAGTGAGTTTTCCATTCTCTGGCCATATGGCAATACTACTTTACCAGTGTGTTTGGCTGCTAAGCTAGGTTTGCAAGGCAATGTCCTGCACGTTTTTTACATATTTGATTTAGCTTCTGCCCACGACTTCGTCTGCGTAGAATTGTACATGTAAACCTTTCTCTTGAATCACTATATTAAAAAAAAACCGCATCAAAATCCGTTGCGTTGTTTTAAAAATCTAAGCATACGTAAGGACAGACAGACAGATAGATAGACAGACAGCGGAAAACGACTTTGTTTTATACTATGTAGTGATGTATAAATATGGTGTACGATTTTTTGCTGTACAAATTATGTGCTGCTACTTGTTATGGTGTATACTGCTAAAAAACGTGTAGGACATTGCCATGTAAACCCAGCCTGGCCGGTGGTTTCTTTGCACATAGAAAAGGAAGTTTATTAGCTGTCAAGAAAATATTGCGTACAGGGTTGGACTGTGTCAATTTGGCCCAGGGCTTACAAGTCCTAGTAGGCCTTCAGCTACTTAATAAATGACGTATTTAATTACCATTTTGACAAAATAATTCGAAAATGATGCACTAGGTTTTTAATGGGGTCAGAATTGAAGCTCAAAAATGATTGAGCGCTAGTATGCACGTAATACAGCAAGTAAGCTACTTCAAATAGGTGGCGTGGGTTTGATCTACGTGCCATTCCATGGGATAAACTATGACAGTCCAAATACTGGGGTGAGATCACGAATAATCCGGAAGGGATTTCTCCAGGCAACTAAAGTGCGTCAATCTTCATTTAGGTATTTAACAAACCATATGAAAATTATGATTTTATGATCGGAAGTGGCATTGTTGTTAGTTGCTCTGTAGAATATATGTTAATTTACTTACATGAAAATGTATGTGATGATCTTTTGCAGAGGTAGAGGATGGGCGTATGGGCCGCCAAATGGCTCGAGCCGTACTGTGGAACAGTGAGTTTAATACTAGGACGGCTAGTATGAATATCCGTGTTGTCTCTGTGTGCGTCTCTTAGTAATGTAAACAAAATTTAACAATACTTGATACTAATTGTTAAAATACTTATTTTATCATATAACGGGTGTAAGATATTGTAAAATTTGATTTAGAAATTAGTTTTGTTGTGTTCTCTAATGTCTATGCTGTTAACCGTTCAAAAATATCTAACAGGTACAGATATTGAAGAACTCAATTTTAATTATAATTTATGATTATTTTTGCATGAAAATACTGAAATTAAACTACCCCTCAGACATACAAAGAATAGATTTTTTTTCTATTTTTCAATTTGTATGTGACAAAAAGAAACGCACTAAGTGACAAACGAGAATTGTTAAAACGTGCTAGCCGTCGTATGTGTCGTCACCGCTTGCCATTGATTTTAATTTCCTTTCCACACATTTCCGCATACTTTTTAATGCTTCACCATAACACTAAACTATGGTAGTGGTGTTAACAATAACATGTTCATCATCTCCATTTTTGTAGCATTAGAATTCCCTTATAGGAATAATATCGCTTTTCGTTTGTTTCGTCCAGTTGCCTGTAACTTGTCCATGTTTTTTTTTATGTTAGGGAAAGAGTCGTACATAGTAAGTAGTTTTATTAACCTTGCGCTACTTAGTCACCATGAAATGCAGATTTCGCTTCTTCACAAGAACTTAATTGATCTTATTCTTCACACATGTAGCAATATTTTTTCTTTTAGTAAATCAGAGTAATGACAAATGCGATTATAATTATAATTGCGACTGTTCTGTTGTTTCTTTGAGATTGCACTTACCTACTAAGTTCTTCTATATTGACTATCAAAAAGTAAGTTGTAATTTTTTTCATGCATTTATTCTTTCTGAAGTGTTGAAACCGTTTACAACAGACGTAAGAGAGTAGTCAAGGAATTTCAATTTCTAACCCGCCATGGGACCTTATTACATTGAGCGTCACTGAAGTTTTATGTGAAGAGATACCTCGATGGGTCAGGAATTAAATTCCTTGACTTTAGTCCATCTGCAGCATTTATCTGTTCCCTAAGACCTACTTCCATTCAGAAGTGCACGTTCTTGATAGTATTCATTGTCTCATCTCCGGCATAATAGATGTCCTACTGTTAGGCATACACATGTCTTCTTACAGACTGAGAAGGCTTGGTTACAGGCCTACAGCGGATATGGAAATTCACACACGTTGAACTGCTTCGCAAGTGATAGTTCTATGTGGCTTTACTTTCGACATCGGGTGCGTGTCGGGTTACCTCCGCTTGTGGTCAAGAACTGCGGTTCGTATTTGGATCCGTCCGGGGGGAAGAGCAGTGCTTGGTCCGGTGTACCCTGGGCATCGGTTAATGATTTCCTGGCGGTTTCCGAGAGATATCGTTATTCGTTGGCTAAGAGCCCGACTGGGGGAAGGGGGTCTTTTGACCGTGTTCTACCGTACAACGTTGCCGACATTTTGTCACGAGATTTTTGAATATGTTTTTAATAATTTGACATTGGCGAAATCATCGCATCGCCATATTAAAAGAGAAGAAGAATTATTTGACAGTCCTGCGTCAGTCATTTGATTAATCGCATGAATGGTATATCCCGGCTGTGTCCTCTCCCAACTTTTTATTTGTCAGTGTAGTGTGTTATGTAGACTGTGTGTCTGTGTGTGTTACAATAATTAGGTGTTCAAATGTGTGTGTGGTCATTGTGTATGTCCTTGTATTAGTAGTTGTTTCATAGTTGCCTTCAAAAATCGTCATTACTGGACTAAAAACGGACTAGAAACGGAATGAAGACGTGTGTATATTCGAGCAATTAATCTAAAATCCAAATTTTCTCATATTATTAAAGAGAGCTAGGCGAAACGTGGTTATTAGGTTCCGTAATCTAAACTAAACGGTGAAAATGGAACCCTTATGGTTTCGCTTTGTCCGTCTGTCTGAGACTCTTAATACTGAAAGGTTGTTTATGTTGATGATTTTAGATCTGAATTTGCAAGTTGGTCGTTAATGAAAGCGCACCCTAAAGCTGTACTTAGCTATGAACAAAACCTTTGTTTTCTAATTATCATAATGATGAGCATGCTTTTTAATCATTCAGTTCTTGACATCTTTTCTTTCTATAAATTCTACCACTACACATCTCAGTTTAACACTAGTGCTTACACTCATGAAAAAATAACGTTCTTTAATACAAACTTAACTAAAAAGTAATTTAAGGCAGTTTATAGCTAATTTAAAATTTTGCTTATATTAAATTTACAATTATTTTAGGTTATTTTTAAGTTTTGACAGTTTATTTTATGTAATTTAATGTAAATTTTAAATGATACATGTTTATTTTATTACCATATTTAAAATGGATACTGACCGCGATATTTTTGATATGCATCATGGACGGTCTGATAATGATTCATGTGACTGCGTCGAAATATCAGATCATCGAAGGTAATCGCGGTCTATAAAATTAATAAAATAAATTTTAAATATTCAAAGATAAAAAAACTATCCCGCTGTATTTATTATGCTTATTTATAGGTATAGATTCTACATAGATGTTGTAATTAAAAAGAGAGCGCTACCCTTAATCGTGTGTCAGACCCTTAGGTACCGATTCCGATTTACGACATTTATTTCCGCTCGTCACAAACGCGTGGCCAGCCCGTACATCAACGAACCAACGAAAATAATTCCAGAACCTTCCCAATACGGCTCGAACTCCGCATCAGTGTCCTCCCAAGCGTACTACGCGATGCCGACGTCTGGGGTAGTGGTGGGCGAGAGGCCGCCGCCGTTGCTGTACGCGCACCACGCGCACACGCCGCACACGCCGCACACGCCGCATCATGCGAACCTCATGTACGCTCCGGCGCCCCAGCCGCAGCTGTACCTCGATATATTGAAGAATAGAGATGGGCAGCAGCATCAGGAACCTAAGAAGGAGTCGCAGGTTAGTTATGTTATATTTTTTTAAAACAAGCGGTGAAAGGATTCCGTTCAAACTTACAAACATACAAAGTTTAACTATTTATTACATTGGTTACTAAATATATACTAGCTGACCCGGCGAACTTTGTTCCGCCTTAAATTTGAAAAATTCCTTTGTAAGTGCGTCTTTACACTAATCAAGGAATAATGTGTAGGTATGCTAAATTTATTAGTACAACATTTCAGAATTTTCCAATCCCATGGGAAAATCGGGATAAAAAGTATCCTATGTCCGTCTCCTGGTTCTAAGCTACCTCCCTACCAATTTTCAGCCAAATCGGTTCAGCCGTTCTCGAGTTATAAATAGTGTAACCAACACGACTTTCTTTTATATATATAGATTAGACTAGATGTATGTACCGGTGCTACTAGATGCACACGTTGGTTATTATTAAAGGTTAACAAAAAAAAAGTTTTCAGCCCATCAATACAATAGGACAATTTTGCCGATGTCGAATAAAAGAAGCACTGTTTTAAAGCATTTCCACAATTGTACTATCAACCGAATACACGTCATAAAATATAATGTCGATAAGACTTGACTGTCAAATTAAAAGTTCGAGTAGCAGACATTAATTTGATAGGCTTTAATATAAAGTGATAGACCACTTATTTGGGGCGTGGAGGGTTCAGTCTCCCAACTGATACCCCGTTGACACTTCATAACTTGATTTCCAAATGACGTATGAGGTGTTTATATCAGCCCCAGCAGGTGCTAATCGGTCTGAGCGAGGCGGTGCACCCGGCCGTGAGCTCTGGCGTGGTCTACGCACAGCCGCCGCCAGTGTCGCGACATCTTGCCATACACCCTACGTCGCAACACTCCATGCAGGTACGGTCTTAGGAGTAAGGATAACCCGGGTAATACAGGAATTTGAGGTGTGTAGAAGTGCGAGTGGAGATGTACAGAATAAAGTAATCAAATAAGCCAAATCGTCAACTAGACGATTTTTGAAATCATTATCTAAGAAGGTAACACTCGGAAATGGCAATAAAAAAATTTGCACTAAACTTCCTCGCAACTTAGGTGGTTTTCACGTTCTCAATCGTTTTTCTTAAGTTTTTTTTTGTCATCTGTTACCATAAGCTATTTGAGACATTGATAAAAACTTGGCCGTATGACATTGTTGTTCATTATTCCGTAGTCTCTTTGACTTTTTAAAAAGTTAAAAACAAATGAAAAGCAGTCCAGCAATCCGATATATGTTCAGAAAAGCGCGTCTGCAATGTAATTCGGCCGTCAACAAGGCCCTTCGTTTTCTGTTATTTAGAATACAATGTCGACATTTACGACAATGTTTGAGAAAAATATTGTAAAGAACGCTGATGAGTAATAATTGATGCTCGATGCAAACGCACTTACACAAAAATATCATTCCAGACGTCAAAGCCCGGCAGCATAACGCAAGGCTACCCCGTCCAGCAGTCGAACCCGAACGTGCAGAACCCGAACATATATCCCAATAGACACAGATATTAGCTAGTGCTTCTGCATCGGCACCCGGTCCCGAAGCCACCCTAGCAGGGCCCGGGGCACGGACGGTTTGTATGGAGAAAATGAGGTTACCCCTTTACAATACTGTTTTGTCCATAGTTGACTCAAATCGCCGAAATTGTACAGCAGTTTCAAAGAGATGCTGCTTTTTTTCAGAGTTTTTTCTGCTTAGGGTCAAGAATACTATTGTTTCTCATGTAAGAAAGAAAGTGTATCCAATTTTACATTGTAATTTTCGCTTCTGGGTCTGTTAAGTGTATGAAAAGTCGAGGCAATGGGGAATGGGCGAAAGTCTTAGGAATCATGTTATAGGCGATGCGGCTAACGACCCATCACTATTTTGATTTCCCTTTCCACCTATACGCCCTTAATCATGCTAAACGTTGCCTTAAGGTTTTGTTAGCTTAGTCTCTGTCTACTCCGTAAGGGATGAAAGCGCCACATTTTTTTCCATACTAGAATAAAATTAGGAGTGTTCTTTTTTTTGAAGTCACGAGTCACGTCGCAGCTGCAGTCGAATTCTCCAATGTCAGTTCAGCTAGCAATTCAAAACTTTACCTTATATTAGACCTTATTTCAGTTGCGTAAGGCGCGTTTAGATTTTTTGGATGATTGTTGTTAGAAATGTTTCCGAATATGTCAAACAATGAAATGGTTTAAGAAATCTAAAAAATGGCGAAATATATATCTTTCGATTTCTAACTGCTGTTGCTGTCTGTTGCTATTTTTGAGTTACGTCTATTCTTGTTTTTGGTTTTAAATATTAACAAAATTTCATCAAAATGGAACTCTAAATAGACAACTGACATGATTCGCTACCTACCTTAGGTATAATAATTTAGTTTTGAATTCTATTATATTTTATATGTTATTGTTGTTATCGCAAAAATTACGTATTTTAATCATGTTATTGTTTTTTAAATATAAAACCTTCAAATATATTAAGTTTTCTTCTTAAGACATTAGGTATGCTTTTTACGGACTTAAATATTACGCTGACACAGACTTGATCTATGGTATGAATTATGTATGATACACGAATTAACCAATAGAGTGGAAATATCTTGAATTTAGTAATACTGCGGCGATTGCTGCTCTTTCACTGGCTGGCCCAAGGTCAAGCAGGACCCTAGAGCTTTACAAACAGTTTCAAATGGATAATATTAGTACATTTTTAGTTACTGGAAGGAAGGCATAGTGAATATAAGTCACTTGTTTTTTTGTGAAGTAAAAATTAAATATTGTAAGGGTTACTTCGACTCTGGAGGTCGGGAATTTTGTCTTTGGGATTAACTCTATCCAGGTTTTATTGTTGCTTTGAAGTTATGGCATATTGGTATATTTAGAGGGATACAATAAATTCCCCACCATCCACTTTTTTATGGTTTTTGTCATACCCTTTGTATGGTTTCCATATGAGTCAAAGTAACCCGACCTTACAGTACAATAAACAATCGCGATAAACTAGTGCCAGTATAAGTGACGTAACACCAGTGTTGGACACTTTAAGCTGATAAGCACCAGTAATGGACACTTCAATCTTAATTTCAAGATAGGTTAAAATGAATGTTGAAACGAATTACTATGCCTTTGTTTCTTTTAACCTTGCGATCTTTGCTTTTTTCGAGTAATAAAGTTAACTATGAAAAAACAGTGGTAACCTCATTCAAATGTGTGTGAAAAAACCGATCCGCCAGTCCCGGGCATGTGCCGTGCTCTCAATTTTATTTAAAGTGAACAGAATACAGTGGAATGGACAACTTTTATGTGATCATGGACATGTTAAGAAAATAGAACTTGTTATAGCCTAGCTGTGGTGTAAAACAATATGTCAGATTATCAAATGAAGTTGTGGACAAAGTGATTTTACGACTTGGAAGGCCCTGGCTGCTCCGAATGTCGATTTTGGAAGTTCGTATCACCATCACTCTCACTCTTCAATTAATGACGTTAGTGTGAGCGGTGTTGCACGAAACGGACTTCGAAAATCGAATTTCGAATTATAAGGCCGGTTTAGACTTGCAAGGGAACTGCCGGTCGTATTGCATTGTGTCGGTCGACGACCCGTTCGCTTCACAGGTTGGCAGTGTAATGAAACTTGCACGTGTAAACAGGGCTTAACTGTTATGGAGATGCTATAGCGAGACTAGCCGCAATAATAAGCTTTCGCGGCGATGTTTCAAATACTGAGTACAGTTTGTTGTAGTCGCTCCCGATGTGGCTATAGATACGGAAGATGGTGAAGATGAATTGAACGTTTAAGCGAACGCGTTAGGTACTTTTTTTACTGAGTCAAAACTTACTTTTTGCCGCCACGTCAAATACAAGAGACGTCGTCTATACGCCATATTTCTTTATTGCGATGCTTTAAGTAGAACCTAAACCCGATCGAACGAATGTTGCTTTTGCATTTAAGTAATGGATGTATATACAGATCGTTGGTTAGAAATTTTAAATAGTTTTCATTTAACGGCCGAAATCCACTGTCTCTTTCTAGCCTCATCGTGTACCGTTTGTCGGAAGTCAGTGTTTCGGTGTTAGTAAGGCATCAGTTTAAAGTCACTTTGTCCACTTCGATCTATTTAATGCTGTACTAGAGATTTTTAATATTTGTACTATATTGGCTACGATTGGCAACGATCTTACCGCAAATGTGGATGGAATTCTGTTGGATATTTTAAACTGGTAGCTCAAAAATAAGTTTAGTAGCCCAAGTAGCTGCCAGCTCCTCGCCATGGCTTGCTGTAAAGTACCCTGTTGCATTATGGAAGGTATGAGAAGCTGCCAGGAAATAGCGAGGATATGGCAGACTAAAATGACTCTGACTGTGACAGGGGTTAACTAATTATGTTTTATTTTTTATGTATGGGCTTTGTTCCCTTTGCTTTTCCTGTATGAAAAAAATTGTATTATTGTTACGAGCTTCCGTTTTACATTCATCATGGTTATTAATGTCGTTGCCAATCAGTCTCTGTATATTTAAAAGATGATATAATACACGTAAAATGTATATTTTATAATAACAATATAGAATCTGTATCTAGTAGCCCATCAATCATGTAAAAATCAAACAATAGACTTCCTGCTTGTGGTGGTATAAAAGTAAGCGAAAATAAAGAATTGACGTTACTACGCGTTTTATTTCTACTCGCGTTGTTTGCGAGCGAACGCTGTCTCGAGATAGTTCATCCATTCATCACGAGATGGCGCCACACATTAATTGAAATTTGTATTCAATGTTTTCCCAAACCCCTAGCAAATTTCACCGAAATCGTTCTAATCCAAATTTGGAACGTAGGAATCGTGACTTTCACACAAGCTACGATAGGTGGCACCACGCCACTTTGTGAGTTGAGAGTCCCGGTGGTCCAGTTGGTGTACGACGCTTTTAGCGCGTATAACCTTGAAGCGTGGGATCAAATCCCGTCCGTTACTCGGTAAAACTTTCGTTTATAATAAAATTACAATTACCTCGGGAATGTTGTGTTGACCCACCTGCGACTTTTTATAATTTGCCGTAGAATGCAAATCCGACATGTTTTCGGCACTGGGGCCCGATTTTTGAAAGCACATCACACGAAAGTAAGTAAGTAAATGCTTTATTGTACAAATATAAACAGATACAATTTACAAAAAAATAAAAAAAATAACATTAATACATGCACAAAGGCGAACTTATCCCTATAAGGGAAAGTGGTATAAATCAGCTTATATCTCAACTACAGCAAATTTTGACTAGTTCACAAGATTAATGGGAGCTGTGATTGTCTTCTATACTATTCATATTTTAAATTCAGCTCAATTTTTTATCACTTTCGAGTAAGTAAGTAAGTAAGTAAATGCTTTATTGTACAAATATAAACAGATACAATTTACAAAAAAATAAAAAAAATAACATTAATACATGCACAAAGGCGAACTTATCCCTATAAGGGAAAGTGGTATAAATCAGCTTATATCTCAACTACAGCAAATTTTGACTAGTTCACAAGATTAATGGGAGCTGTGATTGTCTTCTATACTATTCATATTTTAAATTCAGCTCAATTTTTTATCACTTTCGAGTGGTATTTTCACACATGTGCTTTCAAAAATCGGGGCCCAGGACCGATAAAAAATTTAACTAACGGCTAAATTCTGGTACCTAAGTGGCTCAATATTCCCGCGAGATCACCGTACAAACGGTACAAGAAACAGTGGCTTACTGAAGTCTAGCTTCGTTTCTACTGTTTTTTGTTCTGCTAATACGTAAATATAAACAGTATGTAGTTCATACACCTACGTTAGCTTGAATGAAACCGCGCTGACCTGCAAGTAGGGCGGTGCAGCGATCGATGCTCTGCGGTCTGCATCTTGAAACGGGTAAAGATTAGCTAATACAGCCAGTGCCGAAACGCGAACGCCAATTAGAGGTACTGCCGGGTGAAACGGTTCTGAGCATTTGAATAACGATAATAAGTACCTCCCACAGGGGTATCTAATTTGCAGAGATGTACAAAATGGTTTTAAAAAAGCATTTAAATACAAAATGCAAAATACTTTTCAGATTTACTATTTCAAATGCAAAATACCAAATAGTTTTGCGTTTTGTATTTCAAATGCTAAATGCAAAATAGGTATTTTCAAAATACTTTTTCAAAATAAAATACCTTTTGATCAAATATCAGAAATTTTTATTTATTTTAGATATTTATCATGAGAAATAGAGACACAATGGCGAGCCGAACAAAAACGTCTAATAACATGGCACCTTATGCATGACATTTTGGTCAAATTTATCAGTACGCGTATCAATTAATTCTGTTACGTTAATAATTAATCATAATAATACTCCTTTCAACATGAAACTACCGTGAGACTTAATCATCATTACACATAAACGGATAACTCACGTATAAAAAGTCGAGTGATACTCGACATGTTTCGGACTATTTCGTAGTCCTTCTTCTTGGAGCGCTCGCCCCGGCCGGCGGCAGCGAAACGAACACTGCGCGCCAGCGCTATGCTCGCGCGGCTGTTCGACGCAACTGACAGCGGAGCACAACTACCCTCGTTTTCATCGTCATTTTTAACGTTTTTTTGTGTTCGTTTCGCTGCCGCCGGGGCGAGCGCTCCGAGAAGAAGGACTACGAAATAGTCCGAAACATGTCGAGCATCACTCGACTTTTTATACGTGAGTTATCCGTTCATGTGTAATGAATAATAATACTCACTTAAAATAATGTAAAGCAAGTAGACTAATGAAAAGAGAGCCATGGCTCCATTTTGTGAATTGTGTGGCCATTTATTTCGGTTGATTGTGCATCTAGTGCGGCAATACAAGCGTCATTCGTTCATTTCATTTTGTTTGAGTGGTAATGTTGGCTGAACTTAATCAAAAAGTATTTTGCATTTTGAAATGAATATGAAAATGCAAAATACATCTCGAAAGGTATTTCAAATAAAATACAAAATGGTTTTTACTAAAAGGCATTTAAATGCAAAATACAAAATAGGTATTTTGCATTTTGTATTTGCATTTTAAATAGAAGTATTTCAAATAAATCGCATCTCTGCTAATTTGTAATGCTGGTATAGTAGTGGATAACTAGATTAGATATTAGATACAGCTAACATTCGCTGAAACCTAATATGCTGGTACCTACCTACGCATTTCTATGCGCTATGCTCGTAACGCGTAGCTACAAACAAGCATTAATCCGCTTTGTAGCGAAAATTGCTTACGAACAGAAATCTCCCTTAACATGTCCTTGGTGCTGAATATAACTTTGACAACTGGGTAGTTAGTCGAAAATTATATCGAAGCGATAATTCTACAGCCATATATTTTTATCACTTTATAATCGTAGGTAGTTTTTATTGATGGCGTCACGATGCAAGAGGTCAATTTCAATGAACAAAATTTACCTTGCTACTCCGCTACTTAAACCACTACTGATTACCGCTTAAACCGTCACTCGTTACTTAAATAGTAGAGTAGCAAGGTAAATATTTTTTTCGTCGGTATTTTTTAAAATAGTCCGCGGGGTACTGCTTTGCAGCAATCGTGGATGTTCGCTAGTAGGTACAATCTAGAGAACTTAGTGTACCTAAGATTTTATATCATAACAAACACCTCCAACGCATTCGCGTAAAATTGACAAATACTAAGAGATTGGTTTGTCACCACGTGCCGCTAGAGGCGCTGCCAAATTAGCCTACTAATATAAACATTTATGCGACTAACACTAGTGTGTTAACTCTATCATTTTATTACGCGGTGAACGGCTCTATGTATTTTACAAGAAAATGGCTAAAACAAAATCCATGAGTCAGATATATTCAGCCGTCGGTGAGTATCATGTTAGCAACAGTAATTTTTAATCCCAAATTTTATCACAAGTATCCTCGTGCCTAAGAAAATTAGTAACGTAACGAAAATTCCTTAAACTTTAGTCGAGAGACTTCACAATCATGCAAAATAAAATTGACCCTAATTCCAATTAAGTGCAACAATGGACACGACCTAAGACCATAAATAAAAAGTACAGGTAGAGTTCAGCGAAAGCCAAAGTAAGTCCCGTTAAAACTTAACTGTGTGATCAGTCTTTATTTTTATATTATTATTACTAGCTTTTGCCCGCGACTTCGTCCGCGCAGATAACGTCAGAGTGACGACATCAAAAATATTTTTTTTAGTAAAAAGTATCCTATGTTACTTCTAATATCTCCAAGAACATGTGTACAAAATTTCATGATGATCAGTTGAGTAGTTTTCGCGGCGTAACAAACAAACTTACATTCGCATTTATAATATTAGTAAGATTATTTTATTACAAGCTACAAGCTTTATATTAACTTGCAACGTATGTATGTAGTTAAGTATGTTTATCCGGGTGGAATCTTACGACTCAATTTTGAAGCAGATACTTATATTCATCCGATTGAGCTAACATGTTGCATACCTGTGTAAGTCAGATGGCAATACAGTAATCTGGTAGTAGTATTCTGGTGGTCCGGCCTCCTGGCCGTCTTCCGCAAGAGGGTACTCTTCAACGGTTGGTCCGATTGCCTTGAAATTTGGTTCACATATGTAGGACGGATGACAATGCAAGTACAGCCAACAAAAAGTACAGTCCGTATAATTTCTTATCTAAAATGAAATTTTTAGGTATGATTATACTAGCTGCAATTTCGTACGCATCCCGTGGGAACTATGAACTTCGTTGAGATAACAAATCAAATAGCCTAGTTAGGTACTCAGTGATAACGTTGCATTCTATAGAAAGACATTTTTTAATGGGATGAGTAGTTTCGAACATTACGTAAGGGATAAAGAAGTAATTCATGTATGTATGTACTAATACTAAGTACTCTCAAAACGAAGATATTATTTGAAAATATTTTCTACGGAACCTAAAACTAGAACACGGTTGACCGTATGTGTTCAGTACCTCCCAGTGATCCTTTGATTGCTTTTTATGTCGTGTCAAGGACGTACTACATGTACATTCCTACATGAATCATGATAACAATAAAGAACCTTTATTTATAATTCCCAGCCGATAAATCTAGCTCAAGATCTATTGATTTAATAATATCTTCTGTCTTAAACGCAAACCTATCTCAACATTCCAATTAAGTAGGTAATTTAATATCTTAGATATCCAAGTTACCCATCATTCGCAACTATTGAGATATGAGGCAAAGATTAGACCCATCATAACACGACTGCACCCGATCGACAATCTCACAGTATTATAAACCCTCCACTAATTTCAATATCCTGTTTCCAGAATCCAATTTATCAATTCCTTTGTGTTATCTACACTTGGAAAGTACCCTCGAAAGCAACCTCTAAGAGTTCAACATTATGCCTCAAATTCAAGTGAGTCTGACTTACTACGTATGATCTGTAGCTTGAAGTACGCATGCGTCGCCGTATCGACTACCCCCCTTTTACCCTCCAACTGAAACCTGAACGTAGTGCTTGCAGGATTCAAAGGACATATAGTATAATACTATAGACATATAGTACTCTAAGAGCGTCCATTGTGATGCGATAAGTCAGTTACATAAGAATGCCTTTCGCGTAAAATAATAAGCGATAGCTTGATATTTACGTTCTTTATAGATGTACCTATAGAGAAATATCTTGGGGCAATTGACACAAGCTTGTATTGATAAACAAACTTATAAAGAAAAAAATGTACTTACCTAAATACATATTAAACATACAATACCTAGTTTAGAACCACCATTCTTATTTTTCATACATTATTATTTGCTCCGACCAGAATTCGAACCCGGAACCTCAAGCGACATAGTCAGGTTCTCTAACCACTAGGCTATTCGGTTGTCACTTGAATATAATCTTCACTCGTTGTGAGAATCTTGTGCTTATTTATGCTAGAAATGAGGGATTGTTTTGTTGTTTACGAACAATAACATAATACAGCATAATCTCAAGGTTTCTTCTAAGATTTGCATAATTATAATAATTCGGGAGCTCATTGCATAAATTATTTCGGCTTATTGTGTTTCAGCTTAAAACCAGCGTCTACTATATAAATTGCTTCGATAATAATGTAACTAATCTCGAGAAGTCTCGACGAGGCTTTGCGATGTAGAGAACTTTAAACAAGATACATAACCTTAATTATGTACCGTAATTTATAGCACACCTAGCTAAGCATAGCAACAAACATGTACCCTGTTTGAAGTTCAGGCGTTACATTTGCGGAGGTCATAGTAATGAGCAAAGACTTTACCTTGTTACTCCGCTATCACACGCGCCAGCCTGTGCGTAATGTGGGTCCTATATATTGTGCTCGGTGTCACATATTTTAACAATGGACAGTGGACACGTATAGAGTTCGAAACGCGTCAGTGTTCTGTATAGTATATGGGATAATTGGCATTGTTCATTTTTTTTAGTATGCTCCAATTCGAAAACCATTTCGAGGAAAACCATCAATTATCCGATTTATCTTGTCCGATTTCAAAAATACTTTATGATTGCAGATATTTTTGTAAAAGTACTTTGAACCTTTGTTTGACCGAACGACCGGGTTTTTAGACAGAATCCAGCATCGAATGTTTGCCACAAAAATGAAAAAAAAAGTTTGGCTACGGCAACTGTCACGTGTCACTGTCAAATCTACAAAACCATAGACAAAGCCGTCTTTTTTTATAGCCAGCCGAACGAAGGCGATTGGGATTCTGTCTAAAATCACGAATTATCAAACAGCGAAAAAATATTTATTATTAATTAACGAAGCTACGTAAAAGCATAATATTCAAATTAGTTGCTTGAAATAGTCCATTTTATCAAATAAAAGTGTTAAAAGCACAGCTTTAAAAAAATGAACAATGCCAATTAAGTTAGTTTGATTTAGCATAAATCGGAAACCTTTTATTAATTTGTCATCCAGGTCATTCAACGACCTATTTATAAACGTTGTTTATTGGACTGTTTTTAGCATTTTCGTGGTAAGATCGTTTACATCGCTAAATATTTTCTTTACGTTTACATCGATGATATTCTACGACTTTCCACGTCTATTATCAAAGACCTACTCGTTGCCTGTAAAAAAAGTTATTACACGACAATCCCAAACATGACGAAGGCCAAATAGAAAATTATTAGGCTAATAGAAACTCTTAACTATTTAGGAGCCGGTTCAAAAGCTACGTTAGTAAAAGTTATTGAACTGACTTCGCTACCTCAACTCACATTGTAAAGACGGCCGTACCTAACCAATCACGTTAAAGGCAATACCAAATTGTAAACACTGTTCCTATTCCAATGTAAACAAAGTCGGCAATAGTTCTGCAGTCATCAATTTTAATCAATATCCGGGCCTCGCCGAGCTGCAGCCTGTGGGCTAACTTAAAATAGATTGCCCGGTGCAGTATGGGCCTTCCGTGATTTTCCACGGCATTATTTCTGTCCTACATGCATACATAAATCGCGTATTTATCCCTTACGGGGTAGACATAGCCTACTGCCATAAGACCCAAAGGCCACGCTTAGCATGATATAGCAGGCGTATAGGTAAAAAGAGGAATTAAATTAGTGATGGGTTGTTAGCCGCATCGCCTTAACATGACTCCTAAGGTTTTCGTCCATCCCTCGATGGTCTTTTACCATCTGCGCGGGAAGAGAAGCAACTGGTACATGGGGTACATGCTATGTTTTTTTTTTTGCTCCCAGACCTGCATGGAAATTTCTGTCTTCAGATGAAGGAAATATAATTAGACTAGCTGTTGCCCGCGACTTAGCGCAGATTACAAATTTACACAGGTAGCTTGATTTTGAATCATGTTAAACGTGGCCTTAAGGTTTTATTACTTTAGTCTCTGTCTACCCCGTATGTGTATGTATGTATGTAGCTTGACTTTTTCTGATACTTTCAAAAATTATTGACAAATAATTATAGGTACAGTTAAAAACCTCTAGTGCATCATTGTATTTGTTGGTGTTCAGATGTTTTTAGTTTATTGCGAGCAGACAGACAGACTTGTTTTTTGTTTGGGTGCGATCTTGCAAGTCTGACCCACTTCTACTTAGTGGTCTGATGCCTTAAAGGTATAGCTATGTAGGACGGATGACGAATGCAAGTATAGTCGACAAAAGCTTATTTTATAATGTAGTTTTATTTATACCAAAAATAGTTAGCAGTAGTCATTTGCCAAAAACTGACTCGCCTCATCAATATAGGTTATTGTAATGAGGTGTCGCGAGAGGTCAGACCACATGAGACGAATAACCCTAAGAACTCACAAGCTATTACTATATTTAGATCCTCATACCTAATCGTAGTGTTCTGTGAAACCATAGCAGTGCAAGAATTGGTTGGGTCAATTTATCCCTACTAATACTAAGAGCGAAAGTAACCCTGTCTGTCTGTCACAATGAAATTTGGTACAGAGATCCCAGGAAAGGACCTAGGATAGTTTTTATCTCGGAAAATTGCATAGTTTCCGCAGAATAGCGATAAGTGAATTCTGCACAGCGGTGTCGAGGGCAACAGCTACGGTCAATACCGTCTTCACTATAAGGGCACACCGGGGCCCGTGCTCAGGGGGCCCCGAAAGACCGACAATTTCTCTCACACATTTATCCTCAAAACATTTTTGTCGGGCACATTACACTTTTTTCTTCTTTTTTACTTTCCAAAAAGGCCCCAAATTCTTGTGTGCCCAAGGGACCCAGCCTAGTTTAAGATGGCCCCGGCTAGGGTCTCTATATTTAAACAATAAGATGTAAATTTGGTTTATAACATTTGGTACAATAAGTGTAACATCAGGAACTATAAAAGTTTTTTTTTCTACTTTATTTTTGTACTAGGTACAAGGAAGGATTCAAGATTCAAAGATTTATTTGTCCAACATGGTTAAATTACAGGGTGTTACGTATATTACTATTTGTATCACTATGTGGCAAACGAGCAATTGAGTTTCTTCGGATGGTGAGCGCCACCAACTATGCTGAAACGATCCGGAGACCCGAGGTCCTATCACCCACTCCCACACGGATTATTAGCTACATTATCCCTAATTAATTGGCTACTGTCTATCTCGGGAACACAGAAAACTCCCGTGGGACAGGCGAAGTTGTGAGCAACAGCGGGTCATTAAATAGAAAGTTAAATTTAGCTGTGCTATTTATGTTTGTGTGTACGTTAAACTTGGGCACTTCAATCTGTTTTGTTGATACGAGTAGAGGCCAAATAATATCTGAATCCTAGCTGATGATGTGTTCTAAAAAGGCATATTTATCATTTAAGTTCCAAAAATTTGATTACAACTTAGATTTTATGTTCGAAACGATCCTACTAGTATCGACCTTTTTGAAAGATCTTATACTTCGATCAATAATACAATTGTTGATCGAAGATCTTATATTATTTAATAATGACTTATAATTTTATATAGTCCTATGATATATAAATTGGTAGAGATAATAATCACAATTTTATCACATTTAACCGACTTCAAAAAAAGCCAACATCCTCATTTCGACTCTTTATTTGTCATAGTGTTTTACTTAGATTTCTTTACGCTGAAGCTTTATGTTTATTTAATGGTTTTATAAGTCGTATCATCGTATAACGTATATCCATTATAACTAACCCTGCTTGGAAATGCGACCCGTTTCCATTGCACTGGACAATAGGCAATACCTGAAAGTAAATTAAATTAGTCTGAGTTTAGATCGCGATTTATTCCGTAATGTGCCAGAAAATGCTACTTATATGAGTTTATAAGTTTAAACAACGACGAATTTATAATACTTATCTACTATGACTTTTATGAATGTTTTCTAAGGGTGCTTACTTAATAGCGATCTTGAAAATTAAAACAAAACAATACCCTCATTGCCTAACCGTTGTGTAATTTAATTAAATGATTAAAGTGAGAAAGAAATCAATCGAATTCTGGCTGTTACGCTTTGAAAGTCACAACACAAAAGTGTTTCATAAATAAGGACTCGTGGATATTGCAATGGTTTTTAATTTTAATTAAATTATATTTGTAAACGATACTGAAAACTAGAACACGTAGTAAAGCAACGTAATTATGTCCGGGAATCGAATCCGGGTCCTCATAAATCCGTGATGCGTGCTTTTACCCCGACACCACCCATGGTGGGTAAGTTTTTATTGATAGTATTAATTAAATTATCAGATTTTTCCAACCAGCTCTATCAAAAACATTTCTTTTTTATTTCAACAAGCTCTATAATATCCTAACTAATTCCTATGAATCCTTTGCACATTTCCCCTATACTAATGATACCACATTAGATATGATACATTTATACATAAGAGATATACCCAAGCCACTGCCAAGGTCACATCGATCGCTAGAAAGGGATGTAGCTACGCAAGATTCACTTTATCTCCCTCTGGAACAAAACCGAGTGGAAGTTTTGGGCCAGACTGTTAGTAAACACGAATGTTGCCATACAATTTATATAACAAAGCTGTTAGCAGTGCGTTTGGGTGTTTTCTTGGTTACCGCAGCTTTCGTTTTATTTTTATTTTGTTAGCGTTTGCGGCTTGGTTCGCGGGATGTCGTAATTCATCTTTAACAGAGTGAAAGTACAAAGTTAGTCGCCATGTTTGTTGTCTGACAACGGGAACTTATTGCTTTAAATAATTGACTGAGTTGTCATTGTTGGGCTCCTGGGGTCACCGTGACGTCTTAATGCGATTCAATTCCAATTCAGATTAGGTTCGCTCGCTGCCAGGTCCATACTTGTCGCGAATGTGTTCGGCTTAAGTTGCTTGGCGACGGTTGTTTATAACAAAGAGAATATAATCACTACGTTTTATAATAAAAATCTCGGTGAGAATTTGCTTTTTCACATGGCGACCGTGACAGGACAATACTAAAAATTATTAGTCACTAAGACGTCATAATAAGGCCCCTGATTTAGAATTTGGAAAACTTAAAGGCGCGTTTTGGAATGCCCAAGTCACCAGCCAGCTATACAAAGTTGGAGAAACAATGGCATTGATACAGTCTATATTATCGCGTTGCAGGTCAATACAGGATCGTGAATTTCAAAACAACCGCATTCGCTGTGGTTTAAGTTCCTGTTAATTTTTCCTTTATCAAGGCATTCAAGTTATTACATGCGTCATATTAATCAAGTCTTTAAGGAGCGACCACACCGCCGCGTATACGCAGTGACGTGTCGTAGGCGTCACGTTTTCGCACCGTTTTTTCATACATTTTGTTTCACACCGGTGTTTTCGCAACTTTATCCCGTACGGGGTACAGAGCCTAGAGTAACAAGATCTAAAGGCCACGCTGAGCGTGATTGTGAGCGCATAGGATAGGAAATTAAAATAGTGATGGGTAGCTAGCCGCATCGTTTATTAACATGATTCCTAAGATTTTTACATTAATTATTGCAGTTACAGCAACGAAGATGTCAGATATCTATTATGTATGCCGTCTCTGTCTATACTTAGATGAATATTATATTACGCCAGGAACAGCAGTTAATACATACATACATACATATATCACGTCTTTATGCCTTACGGGGTAGACAGAGCCTTAACCTGACCCTAAAAAACGTTAAGGCCACGTTTAGTATGATTAAGGGCGTATAGCTGGAAAGGGAAATCAAAATAGTGATGGGTTGCTAGCCGCATCGCCCATAACATGATTCCTAAGACTCGCCCATTCCTTCGATGGGCTCCTACCATCTGCGCGGGAAGAGAAGCAACTGGTAAATTATATGTTTTTGCTTTATTACTCCCAGACCAGCATGGAAGTCAGCAGTTAACGCAATTCCTTATAAACTTTGTGCCTGAAGAAGACCCATTTGCTTTAAACAGCTAAATTAAGTGGCAAGTGGGCCATCATCCCCGGGTGGTGGCTGTATACAATCCGTTTGCCACTAATATTTTCATGGTTTTTTTTTGCGGGTGGTAGGGCCTTGTGCAAGGTCCGTGCGGATCGCTACCACCATCTTACTCGCTAATCCTGCCGCTAAGTAGCAGTGCTTGCACTGCTGTGTTCCGGTGTGGAGAGTAAGACAGCCGAGGAAATTACGGGCACAAGAGGCATTTCATCTTAGTCCTCTAGTTTGGCAACGCATCTGCAATCCCTCCGGGGTAGCGGGTGTCTATGGGCAGTGGTGATCACTTACCATCAGGTGACCCACTTGCTCGTTTGCCTTTCTATTCATATAAAAAAAATGGTATTTTGTAACAAATCGAAGGGAAGTGGGTGATATTCGAGTGTTCTGATTTGAGCCAAACGCCATTCAACTCCCCACGACTACATCGCAACGGAAGACAAAGCTACACACACAAAACACACACACAAATCACGTCTTTATCCCTTACGGGTAGACAGAGCCTAAGGTAACAGGTACCTACAGGCCACATTTAGCAAAATTGTGGGCGTATGGTGGGAAATGGAATCAAAATAGTGATGGGTTGCTAGCCTCATCGCCTATAACATAATTCCTATGATTTTCGCCTGTTCCCTCGATGGGTTACCATCTGCGCGGGTAGAGAAGCAGTTGGTAGACAAAGCTACACACGGATTTATTTCCTTTTCTTAAAAAGTTAAGCCAATACAACCTCGTGTGTGTGATATTTCCTGAGACGATGACTAGAAACTCGCCTGACCCAGATATCTAGGTCATAGAATAGGTACCTACTTATTTATCTTGTACTAGCTATTGCCCGCGACTTCGTCCGCGCAGAATAAAAATTTGTACATATAGCTTAGCTTTTCCGAACACTTCCAATAACATCGTTACATTTCAACCAATTTACACAAAATCTTAAGAAATGTAACAAATGTTGGTTGTCTGGCAGAGATCGCTGTTAAGCGATAAGACCGCCTATTGTCTACCTTGTTCTTTGTTTCTGTATTGTATTGTATTGTATGTATAGGTACACTCAGAGTTTCCTCACGAATCACTTTATTTACTTAACTGGCTTCTGCCCGCGACTTTATCTATTAAAAACCGCACCAAAATCCGTTGCGTAGTTTTAAAGATCTAAACATACATAGGGACAGACAGATAGACAGTGGAAACCGACATCTATCCTACTTCCTACTAATATTATAAATGTGAAAGTTTGTAAGTATGTTTGGATGTTTGTTACTCTTTCACGCCAGAACGGCTGGACAGATCTGGATGAAATTTGGAACATAGATAGATTTTAGTCTGGAATAACACATAGCGATAAACGATTTCGATGCAGACGAAGTTGCGGGCAACAGCTAGTTTTATACTATGTAGTGATGGTGAAAAGCGCATGAAAATTTGACAAGTAGTTTTAGAGTTTATCGCGAACAGACAGAGAGACGCGGTGGATTAGGTACTTTCTTTTATATTTAACTAGACTAAGACCCAGATATTTAGGTCACAGAATACTTATTTATCTTGTACAGTCGAGGGTATAAATATACAGCGATCATGTCAGATATATATGTCACCGACCTTATTGTTTGTGGCATAAAGGTATACAGATGTTTTTGACGTCTTGATAACGTACATATATTTATGCCCTTGACAGTACTAGCTGTTGCCCGCGACTTTATCCGCGCATAATTAAATATAGCGTATGTACGGCACTCAAAAATAATGTCGCTAGCTATTGATAAATGAAATTTCAAAATCGGTTCAATAGATACAGAGATCACCTCTTCTTCTTCTTCTTCTAGTGCCTCTTCAATCCTGAAGGTTGGCCGTCAGCTTCGTATATTCGTCCCTATTAGCAGCCAGTCGGAACAGCTGTTCGACGGAGGCAATACCGGTCCACTCCCGGATATTCCGGAGCCACGATTTCTTCCTTCGCCCAGCGCGTCTCTTTCCCTCCACTTTGTCCATCATTATCAACTGCAGCAGCATGTATCTCTCGTTCCTGAGCACGTGACCCAGATACTCTATCTTGCGCTTCTTGATAGATGGCAACATTTTCCGGGACATATGAACGCGCTGAAGCACGGTCTCATTCCTGACCCTCTGTGTCCAGCCCTAAAGACAGTGTGTATAGATTACCTCTACACCTCACAAACTCACAATTTAGCTCTTTATACATACTACATACATTGTATAAATCACGTCTTTATCCCCTACGGGGTAGACAAAGCCTAAAGGTCACAAAACCTAAAGACCACATTTAGCATGACTGTGGGCATATGGATGGAAAGGGGAATCAAAATAGTGATGGGTTGCTAGCTACTTCGCCTATAACATGATGGGGTTTTACCTTCTGCGCGGGAAGAGAAGCAACTGGTACATTCTATGTTTTTTTTTTACTCCCAGACCAGCATGGAAGCTCCTAGCTCTTTATAATATTAAATAGTACAGAAGTATAGATAGGTATGTAGAAATACTTAGACGAGATCAAGTTGTACGAAAAGATCATCGTCTCACGCGAACAAAGTTGCGATCACTATTCCCCTAAGCCTAATTGCTAAAAGTCGCTCGGCTAATAAATTATTGTCTCGCAAAGTTGCTGGAACTAATAACACTTGGCATTAGCGATTTCGTTACATACCTACCTGTTTGGCTCTAGGAGGGAAAATCGAGTGAGCGAAAATCTTAGGAATCATGTTATAGGTGATGCGGCTGGCAAACCATCACTATTTTGATTCCCGTTTCCACCTATACGCCCACAATCATGTTAAGCGTGGCCTTTCGGTCTTGTTACCTTAGGCTTTGTCTACCCCGTAAGGGATAAAGACGTGATGCATGTATGTATGTAGGTAAATCGTATAGGGAACGCAATATTTTTTTTAGTAGGTACTCAGCATTTTATTCCGTATGATTATTATGTAGATGACCCACGTGCCAAATTTCAGTTTTTTATTACTTAGTGCCTTTGAGTTAAGTCGCACAGGCAGGCAGACGTGGTGACACCAAACTAATAACGTTCCGTCTTTGTCATTTTTCACAACGAAACCCTAAAAATAAACATATACAGTTGTTATCAAGACATTTTATTGAATCAGGCGTTACTTTGCGGAGGGTCACTTTAATGAACAAAAAATATTTACCTCGCTACTCCGCTACTCACGTGCAAGATAGCCAAGCCTGTGTGAAATATATATGTTTTTTATGGCATCCCTTCCTCCACTACTGCTACATAAAACACATATAAATCCCACAAACTTATTTATCCCTTACACCACACAAGCACTGACGCGTTTCGCTCCTACGGGATCATTATCAAAGTTTAATGAGCACAACTGTCACACATGCAGACCCTAACCCTGGGTTATCTCGTTATCCTGCACGTGAGTAGTGGAGTAGCAAGGTAAATATTTTTTGTTCATTAATTATCAAAACGTCAAAAACATCTATACACCTTTTGCCGCAAACATGGTTGGTGGCACATATATTTGACATGATGGTTGTATAGATAATTATGCCCCCAGCTGTACTAGTAATGTAAACAAATAGGTATTACGCTGCAGTGACCGCGCCGACCCACGCCCTCCTCTAATTCTGGTTGACCTAAATAATGTATCTGTTATATTACGCCGGCGCTCTGCTTATTTATTATTCATTCTGGAAAAAGAAATTAAAAATACAGCCAAGTGCGAGTCGGCCTCATGTACAGTCAAGGGCATAAATATATGTACGTTACCAAGACGTCAAAAATATCTATACACATTTATGCCATAAATATTAAGGCCGATGACAAAATATATTTGATATAACCGATGTATCGATATTTATGCTCTCGAATGTACAGTGAAGTCAGCCTACAAAAAGGTTTAGACTTTGTTATAAGTCAATTTAACGGTACAAATGATATTTTAATTACATATTACAAGGTTTTAAGTACGCTTAACACTTCCGTGCGCCGACTTTACTAGCACAGATTGTATAATACACTAAATCCTAAATCTAAAATGGGGAATCCGAAAATAAAATGTTAATCCTTTTATTATTTCTTTTCGTGTTATATCGGGAGCTAACTTAATGGGTTTGACTTCCTTGTTTTTGATATGAAAATAACTTTTAGAAGCATGTATTTTTTGATCGCGTAAACGAGAAACTTTATTTTTTACGGCTTCAAGTCTTGGCTTCAATACCTTCGAGTTCAAAACAGACGATGTGATTGTGTAAAAGTTCTGTTTTTTTTCCTTTGTAATGTAATATAGTAATATACCTTCTATTCAATGTAAGTTAAGTACCTATAGATTCAATAAACGCGCCCTTCGATATGATACACACTTAGAATCGACCAATCATCTTTGTTGAAAACCAAAGTCACATTATCAATCCCAAGACTACTTGGGTACTGTAGATAAATAATTAGCATAACATACAAGAATCAAGAACAAACATTCTTATTTTTCATGCATCTGCCCCGACCGAGATCGAACCTTAAGCTCCGAGTCATTTTTTTAAACTAACGACGCTATCCGTGGCGTAGTTCAAGGAGGGCTTGAGGAAGATGTGGGGCCGTCTCCTTAAATATTGTATGTGTGTACTCAGTATGCATGTGTGTAATGATATTTAGTAGTTTATTTATGAATTGTTTGTTGTATTTTGAGATGTACGCTCTATTATGGCTTTCACTATATGGATATTTTAAACTCACTTTGTCGGTATCTTAACGGTTAACTTGTAGAGATCCCTTATAGGGATAAGTTTACCTTTGTGCATATATTTAAGGTATTTTTGTGATTTGTTTCTGTATCTTTATACACACACACACACACAAATCACGTCTATATCCCTTACTTACGGGGTAGACAGAGCCTGAGGTAACAAGACCTAAAGGTATATCTTTATATTTGTACAATAAAGCATTTACTTACTTACTTACTATTCGATCTACCAAACCTTTCAACCTTTTCAACCAACTTACAAGGATTTCCTGTTTTCTTAAAAAAACATCTATAATAAATCATAAATATCATAAACAAAAAGTTCTATTAATGTACTTGCTATTTTGATCGTCAGGGGAACAAGCGTAGGCGCTCCGAGCTCGTAGCACTTGTAGCGGCTCTACGCCGGAGGCGCTACGCCGTGATAAATAAACGACCTTCAGTGGCCGTAGCAAATTCTGCACTCTGGATTGAGTAGCGGACTTAAAACATGCATCTCTTTTGCGTATGAACTGTTTCGAAAGGGATAGACTCATACTGCCCGCGATGAAACCTAGTGTTAGGATCTAAATTGAAGTGTCATAAATATTTGAAACTAGCTTTTGCCTGCGGTTTCATCCGTTTATATCTACTTAGCAGAAATAACAATTAATAATGCTTATACTTGACTATACTTACTGTAAGCCTGCGACTTTGTCTGCGAAGAATTCTTTTATCGCTATTCGACGGTAACTATGCAATTTTTGCATTTTTCCAGGATAAAAAGTAAATTAAGTAAGTTTAGAAAACCGCAATTTGGACTGAAAATTCCTTTTGTAGCGTTAACGCATAAACATACATTTATCACGTCTTTATCTTTTACGAGGTAGACAGAGTCTAAGGTAACAAAACCTCAAGGTCGCGTTTAGCATTTTTAAAGGCGTAAAGCTGGAAAGTCAAATCAAAATAGTGATGGGTTGCCGCATCGCCTATAACATGATTCCTAACACGCTCACCCATTCCCTTGATGGGCTTTTACCATCTGCGCGGGAAGAGAAGCAACCGGTAAATTCTGTTTTTTTACTCCCAGACCAGCATGGAAGATAGTAATATTTTAAACCGAGCTTATTAAAATGAAAACAGTTTAAGAGCCCATCTTCATATTACCATAAAACAACTTCAAATACATACATCCCAGAGGTCTAACTAAGAAACAAGACAAAAAGAAAACAGCATCCGTATTCGGAGCATAATTTACTTGATATCGTTGCTTATGAAATGGAGTTACGGCAATATTGTAGAGAGCCTGACGCGATCTGTAGGTATGGCGCTGAGTACGCCGGCCGGCGTGCGCTTCTACATGTTTACATGCTAGTGGCGGACGTGTGCTTTATCGATATCGACGTCGATGTAACTGCCCCAACTGACTAAGTATAACACATATATACATATATCACGTCTTTATCCCTTACGGGGCAGACAGAGCCTAAGGTAACAAAACTTTAAGGTCACGTTCATGATTAAGGGCGTGTAGCTGGAAAGTATAATAAGTTGTAAAATACAAAATGAGTAATATCCTGCCATCGAAACTGATTTACTAGGTAAATAATTGATAGTAACAAATTGTTTGAATGACTATTATTTAAATTCCTTTTGAATGAGACATTATTCGTTAGATTACGTTGAAATTAACATTGATACTTACCTCAATTACATTTCATTACAATTGCGATCTATGCAAGGTATTTCTTTGTTATATAAAGCACGCCGCATGCTGTGTTGCACGTTATTTGTATACTAATAGGCAAAGTATAGTGAAACCTTTGCAAACATATGTTTTGACAAAATCAATATTGTTCTTATTACAATTTATACAATACAATACAAAAACTCTTTATTGAACACCACAAAAATCAGTACAAAACAATACAGAAACAAAGAACAAGGTAGACAATAGGCAGTTTTATCGCTTAATAGCGATCTCTACCAGACAACCAATAATATAAACAAATAAGTGGAAGACAATTTAAGTAGGTGGCGGAAACAAATAGACAGGAGAAACGCAGGGATAATAAAAACAACAATAGTAATTTAAATGTAATATATTGCTAAATAAATTAAATAAAATAATACAAACATACACACATACCTATACCTACACACAACATTATTGTGCAATACTTAAGATACTTATACAAAATTATATGGAAATGTAATACCATAAAACAGAAAAGGATTTGATCAGAAGCAAAAGAGAATAGAAAGGGACTAAAGACAGGAAGTGGATTCATTGATGGCAAAATTACAATTTAGTAAGTAAGCTGTAAATAAAATAGTAAGAAGTATGAGGGTGATAATTAGTAATCACTCGTATATTATAAGTATTTAATATAAGTTACCTACAAAATTTTTGTATTTACAATTAATTTGAAAGCTAAGAAAAACATAGTATTTACAGCAATAAAATATTGTTGTTGAGCAAAAATCTTTGTTACTCTGAACATCACACATTTATCATCGTATGAGATGTTGGTAGTCGCGGCATTTACAGCAGTTGATCGGTGTTCTACGCCATCTACAAAGCAATGTCTCATGACCGTTACCATCGTCCACCCGATTACTAACCATAATTCATCAAAACTCGAATTCCAATCACAAAAACAATCATACAATGACGTTTAATATTATAACGCAAATATTATATTTCATCGATATGAAGATTTGCTCATCCCTACGCCTGCCCGGCCCAGCCCTCAGTCGGTGTAGCTGGGTGCTCGCGCGCGGACGTGACCGCCATCTTGGATTTACCCGCGGCCATTCAGCAATCACAATCACTTCCTACTAATCACCAATCACACTTGTGTCATCATACGAGGATAACTGCACTCAACCCGGTAAGTTCTGAACATAAGAACCGAGTTTGATCTCGGACTGATACAGTCCTTGAGACCAAGGACGTTTTCTGTATCGATGCTTCCGTAGTAAATAGAGTGCGTTCTTTTGTTTTTTATGAGCTGACAGCGTAATTGATTTGTAATATTTACAGTTACAAACAAATGCATACGTAAGCGACTTTTTATATGTGTAAAAAGAAAAATCGTCGCAAATTTGGACATTTCTAATTAAAAGTTTAAAAAAATCTAGTCGATAGTCCTGTCTTTTTCTATTTTATTTTTTATCGATATCGCCTACGCAAAGGCATCGATCTCAGTTGATATAAGACAAGGGTTAAGAGCTCCGTAACAATGGTAGGACACGCCCCGGCCGCTTCGCGAAATCGGGTCAATCTGACTACCGGTTCATTGAATTTTAAATGATAATTCAATGTTACATGTTTGAAGATAACTCGGTAGTAACAGTAAGAAAGCTGATTAAAAAAATTAGTGTTTAGATATTTTTTGTTGTTGATTCAATAACGTACATGTTTTTTTTTAACTTGATTTTGAGTAACAAATATACAAAATTATTTATCTAACTCTAATAATAGACATATTGAGATCTCCGATAATTTTATCGGCAGCCATCAACAATGTTTGTTTTGGCTGTCATCATAATATTTGTAAATTTATATCATACCTAAATCATAAATCATAATAATTCACTCTTAATCTCTAATAAAGACTAAACTTCCTACGGCAGTGACGTAAGTCTGGTCGGCGCGTAGACATAGTATAATATTACTAGCTTCTGCCCGCGACTTCGTCTGCGTATAATTCGACTTAAGAATGTATTTAGTATATTTACATATCAACGGTCTTTAGCTCTTGATACCTTACGCTCTGTCTACCCCTTAAGGGATAAAAATATAGGTATATTTCCCTTGAATCACTATATCTTTTAAAAAAACCACATCAAAATCCGTTGCGTAGTTTTAAAGATCTAAACATACATATAGGGACACGTAGAGGAAAGCGACTTTGTTTTATACCTACTACCAGCTTCTGCTCGCGACTTCGTCTGCGTAGAATTATACAAGTAAACCTTCCTCTTGAAACACTCTATCTATAAAAAAAACCGCATCAAAATCCGTTGCCTAGTTTTAAAGATCCAAGCATACGCATTCATAGGGACAGACAGACACGTAAGCGTAATGTGTGTACATTCTCTAATATTTGTGTGTCTTGCAAAAAGGAATAAATGTCTTCTTTTAAGCGACGTTGTTTTATATCATGTAGTGATAGTGGTATAGTGATTAAGTTAGTTAGCTACCATTAAGTATTTATACCATTACATATAGAGTGTAGAAAACACCCGTGCGATAATTCACTAGGGTATAGAAACTAAAAAGTATATTTTTGTTTTTTTGTTGTCATAAAAAAACTTTAAAAGGATTCGATTTCTGATCAAAACAAGATCTAACTGCAGTAAGTGCGATAACGATTGATTTTTTCTGCTAAATAAAAAATAACCATCAAGCTCAAATAAGTGAAGCTCGATGATGAATAAGTTTTTTTAATGTATTATAATATTTGCAGATTAATTTAATTCGTTTTCGGTCCTTGGGTTGTGGCAGAATATCAGTGTTTTGCTCCCACGAGCAATGTTGACCACTGAGCCATAGCCCTTTTGCACTGCTGCAACGCACACAACAAAATACTTGTAAGTTAAGTCTAATGTGTAATTTCTTGTTTTTCTTTTTTTTTATTGTTATTTTTATCTTGATTGTGTGTATTGCAGTATCAAATAAACGATTTATCTATCTATCTATCTATCTAATGTTAATAACTGCTGTACCCGCGGTATAGAAGCAACCAAATTCTAGGTATACTGACAAGTCGCGGGTAGAATTTGTTAGTGACACTTTCCGAAGTGGCGTTATCCGTCACTCGAAGGCATTAAAACTTGGGAGTTTCATTTATTGCCGCCATTCCAAAATGTAAAACGAGTGCTTGTACAACTGCCGTAAACAATGTTTTTAGACAGCCATATTTATGAGGGATCATAAACATTTAGAGACTATACGTTTACAGAATAATACACCGTGGCTTTGATTTACGGGATGATTTTAAAAAGTATGTATGCATGTAAACTCTTTATTGTGCAAAATTAACAAGACAAATACAATTGACAAACACTGAGATACATGCACAAAGGCGCACTTATCCCTTTAAGGGATCTCTTCCAGTCAACCTTTGAGTGGATGAAAGGAGTATTATATTAGGGATGGACGAGTGAGTTTAAAAATTACAAACACTGAGAGCCACAATACAAAACTTTACCAATTATAATACATAATGTAAAAAAGTAGTTGTAATGACAAGATTATTAATTTTTATTTGCGTTTACTGCTTCCAATCGATGTCTTCATCAATCGCCTTTGCGTCTACATGCCAAAGAGTCATACCGCATATAAACAATATCGATCTTATAGCAATTTTAAAACGATCTAAGTAGCCCCAAAGTTATCAAAGTCGCCCTGGTTAACGTAGGTATTTTAAAGTCGAATGAATGCCACTTTCGATGATAGTATGAATTCGAAGAAATATATTGGTTTGTTAATATATTGTAAGTGTTGTGGACCTAAGTTAAGAGTTCAGTAGTACATAGTAGGCACCATAATAATTATGTAAGTAGGTACTTGTTTAATAGGGTCGTATTTTTTAGTGCCGCTTTTGACAAACAGCGTAGTTAATGTGCATTTTTGCAGAACAATGATAGGTCTAAAAAGGTTTTAAAAGTCCGTATTAAATAGTTTCACCTGACCGCATACTTCACACTACATTCACATACATACAGGCAACAGACGACCCTCGCGCCGGCAGCTTTCTCGCACAAAGATCGCAATTGCGATACAACGCGGGAATGCTGCCTGCGTGATGAGGACCCTAAGGGTCCAAATTTATTTTAATTTTAATTTTTTAGCCTAAGTTTTGTTTTATTAAATTATTTTTAAGGTATCCTTAGTTTATATTTTAATAAACTTGATGCACATACATACATAGGTATTATATACTATTTCTCATGTCGTTCTTCTTCTGTAAGAGCATAGAATAAACCACAAACCGACTAAGCGTCTATTATTGACTCCATTAATACTCTCAAATTAATTGAAATTCTCGGGCGGTGATAAAACCCTCTTCCAAATACAACATAATGACGCCGTAATTACTATATAATGCTTAATGTCTCGGCCGTGTCGTAACTTTTTCAGATAGACCGAATTACAGCACGGACGGGTATCTTGCGCGCATATTTTACTTTGATTCTGCGCACATTTGATACAGTAAGCTGATCGTTTTGCGGCTTCTGTTTTATTCTATACTAGCTGTCGACCGCGACTTCTTCCCCGCAGAGTTTAAATTTGCAGTAGAGCTCCTTAATCCCTTATCCGGCAACCTCGCCAACGGGTGGTTACGACATGATAATATACATTTGCATGCCAACACTTTCAGCTTGTATAAATCAAAATGCGTATACTGAGTTTTAGTCACTTTTAATTATATTAATTATAATTTAAGCGATCGTACGTGTGTTCGCCATGCGAATCTTAGAAGGAGAGAGAGTGTTGCCAGCTTTAAAACAATAAGGCTGTCGTCACACTATATGTTTTGTATTAAACACAGCGCAAACCGTTTTGTTCTGTGTTGTTCGATCACGATTCCCTTTTATACAGTGGGCCCATTAGACACCCCTTTGAGGACTGAACATCGGCCAATGAATGGAAACATTTGTCAAAAACAATTGAAGATTCCCGAAAAATATTAACTTACCCGGGAACCTGCTGACCAACATTATTACAGCCAATCACACTAGGTTCTGTCTACCCTGTAAGGGATACAGACGTGATTTATGTAAGTACTTTCTTGTCTGTGGTTATAGGTAAAATCTGTACTTTAACGTTATTGCAGTATAGATTTTTGTACTGTAATGTTATTTATAGTATAGATTTTTATTTATTATTATTTTACCGGTAATTCTGACACCTTGTATATGGAGGCCTAACAGTATTGTATCACAATAATAAGCCTTGGTCTTGGTGAGTGCCGATGGCTAAACGAGGTCAATGATAGCTGAAGAACTTCGGAGTTCGTTAGCATTGGATCGATGGCGCTTCGTTCGCTTTAGTTATGCCATAACGATTGCTTCTTGTTCTTCCCTGCTGGTCTGGGCAAAGAAAAAACATACAATATACCAGTTGCTTCTCTACCCGCGCAGATGGTAAAATCCCATCGAGGGAATGGGCGAAAATCATAGGAATCATGTTATAGGCGATGAGGCTAGCAACCCATCACTATTTTCATATATATAGAAGATTAAACTTCGCAAAAACTTATTCACCACTTACAAGTTGTAATTTAACAAGCAACACTTATTCCTTTGTAAGTCATGTAAGTTGTTTACAAAATTTGCAAGTCAACTTTCCCACTTCTAGTAAATTTACATGAAAACTAGTAAGTACCTACTTCCTAAAGTATTTTTTAAACTAAACTGTGGATGCAACTTAAATTTATCTTTCACCAAACTTTACCGTTTCTCCGAACGTGCGAATGTGCCTGGATTGAATAACGCCATTGCTACGTCTCGCAGCGCATTCTGCTGCTACGCGCTACGACGCAGCTACGCAGAAGGCTGCTACGCAGCAGGGTGCTACGCAGCAGGTTGCTACGCAGTACCCTCTCGTTATCCGTTCTTATGTAACATGAAAAGGAATTGTTTACTTGAGAGATAATATCTCTCAAGTATGATTAATAAAAAATGTTTCCGGAAGTATTTTGGTACGTAATGTTTTTCTTAACATGATGAACCAACTCAATCACAAAATCTCAGTCACATTCAGGCGTTTGCAACATTTGGATCAAATCAAAAATAGTTTTTGTAATACTTTATTTGTATTTTATAATAACTGCACCATGTTTATAATAATTTGTCATAGTTGTGTGTTGTATTGTGTTTTTGGTAGGGTACAAAATATGTAGGTAGCTTAAACATAACGTATGTAAATTACAATATTTTTTTTTAACTTTTAAACAAATAATGCGATCGAAATTTATTTTATTTATACGTTAATAAATTTATAAATTATAAATTATAACATGTTTAACAATTAAAATATGGCTAAAGCCTACTCAATAACATTTATCGCGGATACTTAATTTTTTTATGTACATTTAGGAGGGGAGGGGGGCAAGCCAAATCTCATCAAATCTCACTAAGGGGGGCGGGTCTAAAATAGCCAAATTCACCTCACGTGATAAATGGATGTCCTTATACTTGACGCCAACCAGTAAGCACAAATATCTTCCTTCATTAGTCTTAGTGCATGAACCCGTTCGTCTATTTTCGTAACACACGGGACACTCCGCGTCCTTATCCTGATACCTATCTTCACTTTTTACCTGACTACGGCGAAGCCCAAACTGAGGGTTATTATCTGGTCTGACGTTACACTTGAAAGGCTTTACTGTCAGTTATAGCCTCCCTGCAGGCTAATCAGATTTGTTTTAGTACTACAGTCTGCAGACTTTTGTTTCTAATCTAATCCAGTATTTATGTTGCTATTTTCATCACTAGATATTATAAAGCAAAGTCCTCCCTCACAACATAGTTTACAATATATAGAGTTATTCACACGGAAAGTTCGACAGGACATATTATCATGAAACGAGAATAGACTGGGCGAAAATCTTAGGAATCATGTTATAGTTAGGCGATGGGGTTAGCAACACCTATACGCCCACAATCATGCTAAACGTGGCCTGGGTCTTGTTACCTTAGGCTCTGTCGACCCCGTGTCGCACCCACGAGGGCTTTTGGTGACAGACGCGATCATGCCTTTGGTACCGCTCTGCTTTCAGAGTAGTACATGAGAGTGTGAGAGCTGACGTGAGGGTCGGCGGAGCGGCGTGGCTTCGGCCACTGTCGGTCAACACGTAACCCCGGCCCGTAGGCGCCGGGAACGTGGGCCGCTGTCTTTTTCAAGACGGGGGCCACGAGGAAACAACCTCTATAAAAAATCCAACCGGCATCAGCGGAGGAGGGCGGGAATTCCTAAACCTGCATTGCACAGGTGCCGCGAAGAGGGAACCCCATCCCGGGGTGGCCGTGGGGCGTCGCGGTGACACCGAGTGTCTCCGTAACGCTTCACATACGACCGAATAGGGAATCCGTGTGATTTTTAGTGGGTATGCCTGCCATCGCGAGAGCCCCACATTCCCCCGATAACCCCCTACCGGGCGGATGCATTTTCCACACCATAAAAAAAAGACTGGCTACCTCGTAAGGGGGACGTGATTTATGTACGTAACAAGAGTAGATACCAGTAGCGTGGCGTCCATAGACCTCGATTTTCACCGGCTTGCCTATTTTAAGGCAGTGGAGCACTTTTATTGTGCAGAATTAGAGTAAAAGGCTAGTTAAATTCCCTTGTGATATACTTGACGCCACGCCACTGATAGATACACAAAGAAAAAGAAATAAAATCAACTCGAAACCTCAAATTGTTATATCTACAAGTTCTCAGAACATAATTTACATATGAGTATAGTATAGCTCCAATATTATTACATCATGGAATATAGAAGCTTAAACATACGTTACCCGACTTTATTGCCAACTTTGGAAATGACATAAAAATACAGCAAACAGAAGAACAAAAGAGGTGACCTAAAAATCAGTAACCCGGACGCTAGCGTTAGATACCCTATGTAGGCTGTGTTATGATTATCACAAGAGCCTTGAGATATCGTTTTGGCGTCTCTTCAAGGCTAGCGGGGTATTGTGGAAAATCAATAGTGTGATGAAATTTTCTTGTAGCTTCAGGCTTATGCCGCAAGAGAGAAACTGGTGAATAAGTTTTAGAATACAAGCTCTCTCATAATTATTTCATAATATTTCATGAGTTTGAGTTAATTTGATTGAACACCCCTACAAAGATTTTTCATTTAAACGCGATTCACTTTGAACATTGTACAATGTACAGAAACATTTGTAGGCTGGCCAGCTGCGAGGAACGTTGAAGGGTACATGCTATACTAGCTTTTGCCCGCGGCTTCGCACGCGTGAACCATGAGCATTTCAAAGAAGCTAGCAATCAAGCAAGCGAACACCCAAACCCATGCAAGCAGGCAAGCAAGCATGCAAGCAAGCATGCATGCAAGTAAGCACGCAAGCATGCATGCATGCAATCAAGCATGCAAAGCAAGGACTCAAGCAAGCATGCAAGCAAGCGTGCAAGCAAGCATGCATGCAAGTAAGCATGCATGCATGCAAGCATGCATGAAAGCAAGTATGCAATCAAGCATGCAAAGCAAGGACTCAAGCAAGCATGCAAGCAAGCCCCCGCATTGCCCCGCTGTCTTAATTTTTCTGAAACTGTAAATATTACAGGATTTTTATAAAACAAACCTAACCTAACCTAAAGGGCTGTCCTAAAATATACCTACCCCAAATAGCTTTTGCCCGCGACTTCGTACGCGCTAAGATGTAAAACGAAAAAATAAGTTTTTTCCCGTTCCCGTGAAAATTTTGGGGAGTGCTTTCGGAGTACACTTAAAGCCTTTAAAGAAACACACGTTATAAATATTAAGTCTCTTTCTTCCGCTGTTTCGTCTGGAAACGTAAAATCCCGGTTTTTCCCGTTCCCGTAAAAATGTTAGGAAATCCTTTGTTAATGCTTCCTTACACTCCCTAAGGAAGCTAAATGCTAAATGCTAAATTTCATCTTTCTATAACCAGTAAAACGAAAAACCCCGTTTTTCCTGTTCTCGTGGGAATCTCTGGAAACCCTTTCTTAGTGCTCCCATACACTCATCAAGGAAGGTTCTTACCAATTTCTACGACCAGTAAAACAAAAAATCCCGTTTTTTCCCTATCCCGTGGGAATTTCGAAAAATACCTTCTTAGTGCATCTCTAGGATACTCAAGGTATATGTGTGCCAAATTTCAATTTTCTAGCCATATTATGCCTACCACAGTATTTCTTTGTAAACAAATATTTTTCCCGTTCCCGTAAAAATGTTACGAAATCCTTTGTTAATGCTCCCTTACTCTCCCTAAGGAAGCTAAATGCTAAATTTCATCTTTCTACGACCAGTAAACGAAAAACCCCGTTTTTCCTGTTCTCGTGGGAATTTCTGGAAATCCTTTCTTAGTGCTCCCATACACTCATCAAGGAAGGCTCTTACCAAATTACAGCTTTCTACGACCAGTATAACAAAAAATCCCGTTTTTTCCCTATCCCGTGGCAATTTCGAAAAATACCTTCTTAGTGCACCTCTAGGATACTCAAGGTATATGTGTGCCAAATTTCAAGTTTCTAGCCATATTATGCCTACCGCAGTATTTCTTTGTAAACAAATATTTTTCCCGTTCCCGTGGGAATTTGGAAAAGTACTCTCTTAATGCTCCTCTGCACTCCAGAAGCAACCTACATGCCGAATTTCAGCTTTCTGCAACCAGTAAAACGAAAAGTCCCGTTTTTCCGGTTCCCGTGGGAATTTCGGGAAATCCTTTTTTTATTGTTTAGACTCCCCAAGGGAACTTGAAGGCCAAATTTCAGTTTTATACGACCAGTAAAACGAAAAATCGATCCCGTAGAACTGAAAATATAAATCCCGTATTTTTCCTTATCCCGTGGGAATTTCCAAAAATCATTAAGACATTATTTTACTATTATAATCCCCTACTTCTATGCCAAATTTGAACAGTCTAGTAATTATAGTTCATAGGATTTCGTTTAACTGAATATATAAATCCCGTTTTTTTCCTTATCCCGTGATAATTTCCAAAAATCCTGAAATTAGTTTCTTCGTTTTGTAATCACCTACTTTTGTATCAAATTTGAAGAGTCTAGTTATTATAGTTACTGAGATAGCGTCACTCGGAGTCGAATATATAATTCCCGTTTTTTCCTTATCCCGTGGGAATTTCCAAAAATCCTTCCTTAGTGGACGCCTACATTGTATAAGGTACCTATGTGCAAAATTTCAAGTCTCTACGTCCAGTGGTTTGGGCTGTGCGTTGATATATAGTTAAGTCAGTCAGTCAGTCAGTCAGTCAGTCAGGACTTTGAATTTTATATGTATAGATTATCTGCGTATATAGAGATCTCTGTATTGTGGTCACACCACAGTACAAATAAATGGTTTACATTAACACTTTGGTGCGGTCACCGCTCTTTTTCATCGGCATGTTATTCGAGTACATCTTGCATGGGATCAGAGGAAAAAAAGATTACGTTGTCATAGTGGTCCCCTCAACTGGTTCCTTTCGTTATGGCTGTGGAAGTTCCTGGCGCGCATCTCCTACGGGATCTTTCCTTTTGCACATGACTATTCTCTTGGTATTCTTGTTCCTATTCTTTTATGTATTTTTATATTTTTCACAGAAACATTTTGTCGATTATGGTACAAAAATCCTGAAAATCTTTCACAGGGTTATTATTATTAAATAAAACTAACCTAACAACTTGCTGAATTCCGAAACAGTTTAGAGATCCTGAGATTACTAACGAGGGTGGAAATAAAGAATGTCACAGATCAGAAGTGTACACAATTTTATGTCTTCCCCTGACCAGGAAGTGGCAATTTCCGCTCGTGTAGCGTTAATAGTTATACATACATACCTACAAAATGTATTCTTGGTAGCCAATAAAATGTATACAATTTACAAATCGCGACTTGGCGTTTCGAGTTGACGCGGCCGTTCGATTTATAGTCGCGTGCGAGCCACGAATTACTGTTGAATTAGACCCTCTGTAATTTATGACTGTTCTTTGTGAAGTACATAAATTAGTAGTGACCTTTGGGTAGGACGCAGGAAGTCAGCAATTACTGAAAGCAGTAAAGGGAATTTTGGTAAACGTCGCAGAACAAAGAAAAGTTAATGACTCGGGTGTGCCACGTAATAAGTTTTGTCAATGTAAAGAAAAAATCAAAGTCCATAAACGGTAATTATTCGTGTTAATGTCATGGGTAGACTTTTGCAGCATTACTGGAGTTATAATCCTACTAATATTATAAATGTGAAAGTTTGTGAGTATGGATGTTTGGATGTTTGTTACTCTTTCACGCCAGAACGGCTGGACAGATCTGGATGAAATTTGGAACATAGATAGATTATAGTCTAGAATAACACATAGGCTATTTTTTATCCCGGAAAATTGCGTAATTCCTGCGGGATAGCGATAAACGAATTCTATGCAGACGAAGTTGCAGGCAACAGCTAGTGTTTACATAAATAAAAATAATTCATGTAAATTTGAGTAATGGCTGTTTTCTATTACTTTTATAGTTTATTTAAATAGAGCTACGAACACGTCACTTTACCACACACTTCAATTAAATACTCTTGTTATTGCACAACGTTATGAAATTCTAGGTATTGTATTGTGTTTGACACGGTATATAGATAGGTACGTCTCCGTAGTTAAGTCTGCACCGAAGTATTTGCGAAACTTTGTTTTGATTCTGATTCTGATCGTTATACCTCTCATATATCTCTCTACAATGATATCTCTCAGAATGTGGTATCATTATTTCGTACAATGACATTTGGAGGTGTCATTTGGCTGTTAATTTATCTGCCAGACTATAGTGATTGATATTTCGTTAGGCAACCCTTATTCCCAGAGAATCCGCGTGACGCTCGACGGTGACCTGGTTCTATCTCGCTTCAATAATTCCTCAAAGCTAATTACCTCTTATCTTAGCAGCGAGAATCTCGTATTAAGCGAGCTAGATTCATCGTCATCCATCAAGCTAAAGTAGCTAAACCAACTTGTCGGCCAACACGCCTCCGCTAATGGGGCGCAGTCGTGGAGGAATAAGTCAATAGAGGAATTACAAACTTGTTTAAATAAAGTTCAACCTGGTGGTGGCCTGCCCAATGTTGACTAAGCATAATAATATGCTTAATATGATCGATGTATAGGTTCAATTATTCTGGATTATCGTATTTTTTTATTTAAAACGAAATCATCCCTTTGATGCCGTTCGCATTGAACCTCAAACAAGGTTTTAGTCAAACTAAACCAACGACCTGCTAAAATATTTCCAACTAGTTATAAGATACAAATTTAATTACATACAGATTTAATTTTAAGGGTTAGTTATTGCGTGGGGGATAGCGAATAAAATACACTTGTTTTTGTAATGAAATTTAAGTGAAAGATAAAGTTATAATTCTAGTTACTATAACTCTATTGGATATTTCCTACATGGTCACTGTTCACACTGGTCAAGCGTAAAGTTTGACGAAGGTCGAAATGGGGAAGCTACTCTGGAAAGTTCGATTAACTTTGGAGTTTCTAGTTTGAGGTTTGAAGTTTAGAGCTATTATATGATTCGATAAAGATAGTGTCAAAAATGCTAAAATGTAAACGAATAAATTTTTATTTTGTTTCAGATTTCATCGGCAGCACAGAAAAAATATCCAAAATTCAGCCTCTTCAGAATATAGTTTTTCAACACCAGTGTCAGTGTCATAATCGAAAAAGCCAAAATGATAGACGATAATTGAACGAAACCGTCGCGTACAAAATTTTGTCCGTCGTTAAAAATATCAGTGAAAGTGCAAGAATAAAATTAATAATGGGGAAGTGTCAGTAACGTCGTGAGCTAACCGCTCTCCTACCCGCGTTCACACTTTCGATGTTAAATTACAGACTAGTGTCAACGCATTTTCTAAAGCAGCCGTAAATCGCATAAAATACCTTAAATATATTGACTGTTTGTGCTGTACCATTATGTGCCGCGATCGAGATATGTCGGTGCAGAGGATTGACATCATCAAATAGACTTGAAATACTGACTCTAGAAATAATAAATAGTTTAGTGTATTCCCGCCAAAACGGCGCGCGTATCCGCCCTGCCGTTTCGTTTTGTTTATTTCAGTTTGTTTTACATCAAAGGATAAGCAATAGCCCGGTGGTGCGTTTTGTTTCGTATTACTAGGGGTTTTGCCCGGAGCGGGCCCCGAGCGACCGTGGCCAGCCGCAGTCGAGACAATCTCACCAGGATATTGGACTCCATAGTTGGTGCTGCAAGATACTGCATTGTAAGTACCAATACTTGTACACTTTTAAATTTAAATTATAAGTAGCGCTCAGCTAGTCAGATCTACCATTGGAGTTACGCTTTTACGAGTTCTACATTTAGCATTGTGATACAAAGAAGCCTATTTAACATAGTCTTAGTGGCGGGAAAACCCAGCTGGAGCCATGTACAACTACTAGAGTTCAAGACCAATGTCAAACCAACTTCGTGATGTAACATTGCCATATTTTTTCAATTCGAGTAAACGTTCTTTATTTACATGCTCAATGCTAAGGAAACTGCTACAATATAACTGTATGGCAAGCAGCAATAATACAAAAGGCTATGAAACCATATTGAACATTACCACGCAGATTGTAGGTACTGTTCGCGACAAGCCGACTTGGTATATGGGACATCAGACAAACCTGCCAATTGGTACGTTTATTTCCAGCATGACGCTCTGAATTATTTTATGACATAAAATAACTATTTGAGACAAAGTTAGGTACGTAATAGCGGGTAGTTTCTTCTATTATGATGGCCCATTGTTTAACAAAGCTAAGCGATAACGAAGCGTTATGATTGCGATATAATTTCGAAGTATTCAATTATCAGCACAGTTGTAATATGAATGATTTATAGAGCGTAATAATTATAAATCACGCAACGTCGTCTCTTCGCAACTGAATCGGGTCTTCTTTTAGTCTTAATCTAAATACAATGATAACTAAATAACATCATTTGTAGTTGTTACTAGATAACTCACGTTTGGTTAAATTTAGTTTAGTATACACAGTAGTAGGTAGGTATTATTATGTCACCAATATTACGCAAATGGCAGATAATATAGAGTTCAAAGAAGCGGAGCGGTAGCGTAAATCTAATATATCTTAATTTAAATACGTAGTTCGTTAAAAAAGTAAGTAATAAACTTTTACTTTTATGGACAAACTTATAAAACTTACTTAACTACTTCCGTGCTGGTTTGGGAGCAAAGAAAAAACATAGAATATACCAGTTTTAAAACGTAACGAATTTAAAAGATTGTTTGAATTTTCAATAAATATTTTATATTAATAGTTAAAATACAACTAGGCATAAAACATGTCAAGGCTTCACATCCACCGCGATTTTGCTGGGGTGTTTTCTCAATGGAAAGGTTATTCCATGAAGTAATTTCTCCGTACGGGAGACAATCATATCTTGACCCGTTCGGTTGCGCGTAAAGAGTTAGAGCTAGAGCTTTACTGGCAAAACGCTACCGCTCTTGTTTCTGTGATACTATTACTAACGTTAGTTCATTTAGTGCATCCCCTAGAGTGCTGTTAGACTCAGTAGCATTACAATTCTGCGAAACATAATCAATTACTTAGTTTGAACAGAAGTACAAATGCGTATTGTTTTACAAATTAATGGAATGAAACGTGCATGATAAATCGATGTTTACATAGATTAAGTATACTAAAAACAATGTTAATAGCAACGATTTAATAAAATGGGCTAAGTGTCGGATTCTTTTAAGGCGTATTAAGGTTTTGTAGAGCAAAGACACATTGTCTGTAACCACAGATATCAGAATATACCTTAGATTTACACAAAGTTTTCTACGTCAACGCAACCAAAAAATTACTCCATTTAAATTTTTAAATGTCACTGAAAATTAGAACACATAGAAAAATCCGAAAAGTAAAGCTATGGCCGGGAATCGAATCCGGATCCTCGTCATTCCGTGACGCGTGCTATACCCCTGCACCACCCATAACAGGTGGGTAGTCTTCGAATTTTTCTACCTGTTACTAGATGTCAAGTACCTTGTTACTATTCGAATTTTTGTCGCTAAGCGTCATCTGTTTAAATGATGTGTCTATACGACACAATACAAGTAAGTTAATCGTTCGCATGTAACTAAATAATTTCTGCGGCGCCCTCGGTGCGCGAGTCTAAAACTTGGCTCTTTTTTACAGTCAGCGTCGGATAGTAGGTATAAAACATCCCGACCAGGTTTATTCCGTACATTCTGAAGGACGGCGGGTCCAGTTGAATCGTTTCAATCGTAGCGGGGCGGGGGGGGGGGGGGGGGGGCATCGGTGTTTGTGAATAGGCATTTACCATCACGGCTGTGTCGTCACAGTGAGTGGCAAAAAGTTAGCACGCTCACAGTTATATTTGCGTAATCTATGGTATATCTGATGATAAACTGTGTCTGTAACATTACAAGGGTAACATTGTGAGTTTCTATTAATGTGCCCCGCTCCGCTTGTATCGAAGCGTACCCTAATGTCACATGGTTAATTAAGTAGAACAACGTGTGATATAAGCAGAGTTACTACGTATTAGTTACGATAGTTTAAACTACTATTAAAATCAGCACATCCAGGCGCACCGGAGTTTGAATTGTCTAGCCAATTCGAGTTGTCGCAAACAGTATAATTTTCTAGCGTTTTTCAGTTGCACTAGATCCATACATGGTTTAATTTCAGAATCCTCACAGTAACGGCCTTTGGAAAATTGGGGATTTAATTTCGAGTCTAAAGTTAGTCTGAAGCGAGCATGGTACAATTGGAAATACTGCAGGTACTTTTGCAACTCATAGGTGATGGGGCTTCACTTGATATCATTGTAGTACCGTAGTGAACCTTATTCTATTGACGATAGCTTTATATTCGCTTGTATAGTTACAAATATTGGTTACGGAAAAGTCGTTCAGAAATAGAAAGAGATTCTTTTAGATTTTACGTAGTCAGTAGTTGAAGTCTTGCCTAGTGAAACGAACGAAGATCAAAAATATCTATACGAATTGACGATCGAATCGTGTATAGACTACATTTGAGATCTTCGTATTTTCATTTGATTCTTCTAGAGTTTATACATGGTAATAAACCCACAATACTTTTCCTGCAACCATTGTTTCAAATTTAAATCTTTATGCGTAGGTACGTAAAAGCAGTTATATTGCTTGTTTTGGAATTTTAAAAAATCAGTAGCTAATCAAATTGCTTTAAAACGTATCTAAGTAAACTATGTTATATACCTACTTACGTATAATTATGTTTATTGCCCAAATAAAACACCTTCCAAGCATTGATACACCCAACAATCATCCACGATTCCGTATCCCATTTGAAGTTGCAATACCGCTTTACCACGGAGTTCACATAGCACGTTACACCAATACATTGTACTGTTAGGGTTTCGGGCACCAAAGCGAGTGCTCGAGCGAGCCGGTGGTTATAACTGGGCTCGCGTGGCCTGCGCAGTGCTGCGAGCGGGCGCGAGAGCGGGACGGCGAGATGGCGGCGCCCGAGTGCGAGCGGGAGGCACGCAAGCGGCGCGAGCGCAGAGACTCGGGGTGTGCGCACGAGCGGAAAGAGAGGCGGCCGCACAGCGAGGAGCGCGCGCCGCCGCCGCCGCCCCCGCCGCCGCTACACGACTGTAACCGGCTTGAGGTGAGGAAACTAGCCGCAGCGCTCATTTTCTAAGATAAATTAGGTACAGGAGAAAGAAAATAAAAAATTGCATTGCTATCATAGCTAATCCCAATCTTGAATGAAATATTTTTTGTGTCACAAAGCACCGTGTTTTATGCATCAAAATTCTTGACCAAGCCGACAAATGACGAGTAGTACGAGAACACAGCTTTTCGGCTTTCGGCTTCGGCCGCAGTTAGCGAAAATATACTTGTAGAGCTTTCACTCACGATTGTCGTCACATATAGCTAGAGTCCCATAGCTAGAGGCGGTGTATGCTGCTGTCTGCGGCCCCGCAATGCAAAGGGCCTCGCACCTCACAGCCGAAAATAAATTAAAAATTACTGAAAATCCATACACACGTTCCAAGGTTTTTCAGCCATTAGAGGGCCTCGCGAAATGTACTTTGTCCACATTAAGTTTCGGTCGTGCGCCGCCACTGCTCATAGCGGTGCCTAACAAGCAAGCTTGACAAAAACCCATTTCGCAGGTGTCTCGTCTCGTGTTATAAAGTAATGTCCCTTCTCAGTCGGAGCGTCGAGCGGAGCGGTTGTCGCGCGCGCGGCGTCCACAATTCGGTGGCAAGCGGCGCCGCGCGCCCGCCCGCCAGCATAAGCAGCCCAAAGAGAACGACTGCTTCGCCGAAGACACTCGGTGCAACACCCCACCGCACTTTGACTATACAGTGCTGCAGAAACCACAACGTAAGTACTTTCGAATACTCACAATTCTGTCGAAAATAAGTATGCTACCAAATTTTAACGTAAATCAGTTTTCAGATATCAAAACTGGTATACGAAATTTAAAAAAATTCTAGAAAAAAGTATTCTATTACCATCTTCTGGTTCTAAGCTATCTCCCGACCAATTTTCAGCCAAATCGGTTCAACCGTTCTTGAGTTATAAATAGTGTGCTACACTCACACGACTTTCTTTAATAGATGATTATCCAGTGTTCGATCACATTAAGTCGTGTAGGTATATTATGATTGTTCCTAATGTGTTTATTTTTGCCCGGAGTCAAATCCAATTTATATTTTACATCCTATGTAGAGAATTACTTGCTTATTTGATACCAGAATAATTCTAATCTACATGGTTCCTATCTATTTAAAATTCTGCTGACATGCCAAGTACGACTTAGATTTTATGAAGAACTTTACGTAACCAAAGTACCTATCTTCAACTGTCGGCCGCCGTACCGTACCATGACACCGAAGTAGCACATACGTTCTGCACTGAAATGATGGCTGTCAAATTGCTGTATCTACAATAAATTTACAAATGTTTTTTTTTTACCTCGAGGCAGATGTTATCTTCTAGTCAAAGGCGCATGGCGTTTTACTAACTTAGATCTAATTTATAGGTATATTTGAGATCAGTGGCCCTAATCAAGACGCTCATTCACATACACGAATTGGCTAAGGCTAGGTTCTGTTAGTGGCAATTTTTTCTTATATAAAAAACTGGGATTTCTTTCAGTATGCGAGGAACCGGAAAGACTGGATGCGAGCGCGCTGCTTGGCGCGTCGGCTGTGGAGTGCGCCGAGCGCGCGCGGCGCGACGAGCGGAGCGTGGCGCCACACTCGCGCCGCGACCCGCCCGCGCCCGATCGTCGCCTTGACAAGCTCAACAAAAAGGTAACACCACTGTACGAGTAAACTTTGTTCGCTTTTACTGCCACTTTTCATGGCCAGACTATCCATACACACTAACTACTCAGATACGTTAGGCTAAGTACATACGGCAAGACATAACACGTATAAAAATAACATAGCTGATCGGTAGAAAACGCCTTCGCAACTGACTTGTATCTACTAATCTTCCATGCTCAGATTATTGCTACTACTAAATATGTTAGTCAAACATGAAAAATAACTAAATTCCAATACACCAAACTAACGTTACGTCTTCAAATTTCAGATCAGCGTCCTAAAGAAGAGCATAGCCAAGCATGAGGCTGAATACGAAGCCACGCATGGCCACGAAATAACCCCAAGCGACCGCATCACCGACGTCCAACTCACACGCATGTATGAGACGCTCCGACGACTGCAGGCCGAGAAACGATGCATCAAGACTGACCCGGTAGAATACGCGTTGAAAGTGCAAGCGGCCAAGCAGCAGAAGGAACGAGATGACAAATTAGACGAGGCCTTGAAGAGCGATAAGGCTACCACAGAAGTAGTTAAGGATATTGAAGAGGTAAGTGGAGAAGTGGAAGTCATAGACACCTTATCCTAGCACAGGCATTACGTAAAAGCGTACCGTGCAATAGGCGTACATTACTGAGAGTCGGAGTAAGTGAGATGTGAGGAAGAGGAAGTTGGATGTGGATGGTAGGGTCTTGCGCTGGGCCCATTTGGATCGCTTCCATCTAACTTGTCAACCCTGCCACTATAGAAGAGCTTGCACTGTCGTGTTCTGGTACCTACAAAGAGTAAGACAGGGATATTATGGGGAAAAGAGTCATTCATCAATTTCATCATCATCATCATAGCCTTTTAAACAGGTTAACAATGTATCGACTACTCTCGGTTTTGCGGGTGTCGAAGTATTTAACAACTGATTCATACTTGCTTGTTTTCTTGCATTGTTAAAAAATAAATCAGACCATGTTGATCGTCTACTGTCGCCACGCGTCACATTTATTCCAGCTTTTTTCTAACAAAAGACTGACCAGTGATTGACACCTGATGGAAAGTGTTGATGTGGCTGACGGTGTAAGTCAGTGATTCAATAACAGCTTGTTCACTCTTACCTTGAAAAGCCCTATTTGTATCTATCCGGAAATGCAGACTATGGGTACAAAGTCCACTCCTTGGCAGTTCACATTACGAAAGAAAAAGCGAACCGCTTTATGCGAACCAATGGAACTTTCAGTAACATAGGGATCAATTGTCATTTCAGTGGCTCGAAGGCTGTCGTCAAGCAGCGGGGCGCTCCACATCATCTGAAGCCACGTGGGTGTCAGCACAGCTGGCGGCTGAGAAGTCATGCGTGCAGCGTGCCTTGCTCAAGCTAGAGGCAGCCAGAGGTCGACCACCAGCGCACTCCGCCGAGCGCGGTGCCGCGAGGCATCTCTACGAGCGATATAGAGCTGTGAAAAGAGCGCTTGCTATGTCTAGACCTGATGCTGTGAGTTAACAAGTTTCGTCGTTTACCTTGTTCAATCTAGAGGCAGTCAAAAGTGGTAGCACCCACTATGCTGACCGTGATGCCGATATACTTATGCAAGAGAAATAAAACTGTGATGAGGGCGCTTTCTATCTCAAAATCTGGCACTGAGTAGCTTACTGTGTTGTATATTGTTTTTAACTTAATCTAGTTTAAGACAACAAGAGAACACCTCCCTCTATCAACAAGAAATGAAAATCTGAAGACGTCATTATTGTGGCTTAAAAACTTATTTAAAAACCTACCCTTGTTATGTCTTTTTGGTTAAACCAAGGTCAATGCTTGCAGGTGATCGGGGGTACGAACAACGAGCTAGCGACCATACATGAGCACGAGACTATGCTGTTCAACAGCGTTGATAGCTCCAGTGACAGCCAGGAAAAGCCTTCTGACTCTTCGCAGGTATTAAATACTTCTCTCATTTTCATTACCTACATATCTCAAAATAAGCCCGTAGTCATTTCGGTCATCGGTTGGTCAAAGACGTCTGCGTTGCGCAAGATGATATAAACAGATGAATTGGAACTACTGTGAAAAGATTTTTAAACCCGTGACGAAATCTGAACTAAGTACTAATGTGCAAGAAAATGAATTATTTTCCATCACTGGCATAGTTACAACTTGAGTCTTCTTTGTTCTTAATAATGATGGTGTTCGTATGAAGTGGGATACAACAACCGATTCTAAACACACTAAAAGAAAACAACCATTCTGATTTAATACTCCCCTTTAGGAAACCACAGAGACCCCTCTCCAGTCGCCACCGACGCGCGATGTCGAAGAGCCCCCTTCCTCCACGTCTTCAGCCAAGTCGGGTACCACCAGCGAGGAAGCTCCACCTGCCAACGAGGGGCTACACTGCCTTGGGCTTGAGGATCTGGCGAGGGCACTCGGAGAAGCTAAACTGCAGAAATGTGTAAGTATTAAGACTACAATAAGACTAGGTTATGTCACTTTTTTGACATATTCGCTACCTGCAACGAATGCTGCTGCGATTTCGTAAACTTCGTCTGGTGTCAGGTCCCAATTGTGCAATTATTCGAAGGCACATGTGCACATTGAAAACGTCCGTGTGTGTATACTGGCAGTTAATGCGTTAAGCAGCGAATCTACACTCCTACTCCGAAGTTAGACATTGGAAATCCGTTTTGTGTCGTTTCGTTTACGCTAATAGTCATTTACAGGAAAGTGAGAGGGACGGTATGAGACGAACTTCCCGATTTTAGAGTAACCTCCCATTCTCTGCTCTCCCTTTTCTGAATATATGAATTGATATTATAGCTCTGACTCTGCAGAACCTGCAAATATATATTAATAAATCCTTTCATTTATTTCAGTTACTTCGCCGAAGCATCAAAGAGTATGAACTAAGTTTCGAGCTTCAGAACAGCCGTAAGGTGCAGCGCGACGACAAGAAAGGCCGCGAGGAGGAGTACCTCCGTTACAAGTCTGTCAAGGCCAGGATCAAACTATTGAACGCTCTCATCAACAAGCAGAAGGCTTTGAACAAATACTAAAGTACCTACTACAGCCTTTTACAGATAAGAGCGTTCTTTGCGTCTTTGAAGTAACTTTCGAAAGCTACTCCTGAATTTTACCTTGACTACAGTGGATACTACTCCCTTGGATTTGGAATGTCTAGGCGTAGATTTATTAGTGGTGGCTCTTAAATAGATTCCTTTTATACGGGTATTACTCGTGATTTGTGCAGGGCAGTCTTTTATTTTTAACTGGATCGCCTAGTTTTGGAACATATAATGGAGTTATAGTCAGACTAAATATGCTTAAAACTTCTGCTGCAACTGCTGCAAGGCTATGATTCTATCTAAGATTTATTCACATTTCGAACTTATCATATTGTCTCCCCTGATATCCGTTATCGGCATCATCGGACGCCCTTGCGCTACGGGACGTTAGTGAAGACAGCACTATAGTGTCATCTATCGGATATCAACTATCGTCGTTCGACACCGATATCAGATCGGATAATGTGAAAACGTTTTTCGAGTAGTCCATAGTCCACTGTCCAACTTTACTGAATTGGAATCGGACCGGACCGGAATAGTTTCCTTGTGGCACCTAAAGGTACAGCGTTGTTGAGTTTATATTCTGTCTCCTATTGATCTCTTAAAAAAATAGAGAATTACTTAACCATTTATTTGAATATTTATCAATTAGTTTTAAGTACGATTATTAACGTGCTACCACTACCAAACTGCCAAAAAGTACGAGTACTTATGATAAAAACTCACCTTTACTAATCGTAAAACAACTTTGACGTGGCTGTACTAATACGAAATTTAGTTTTAAATACTATCCACAATTTGGTTGATGGTGTTACTTAATTAAGTAGAAAATCTTGTAAGAAATGCCTTCTGTAGCAATATTTGTTTAAGAATCTCGGAAATGATTTGGCTTCTAAGTGATATAATTTGTTAATGACTTGAGTTGTGGTAAATTTTAGTTAGCGAATGATTGAGACAAATAGTCTTTTAAATGTATTGATTTTTAAATTTAATCCGAAAAAACAGGATGATTAACATTTTTGGGATATGAGCGATTTTAATGTCTTTAATTTGATGAAAAAGTCCAAATATGGATTTACTCGTAAGAAAAGGAGTACTATTTTAATGTCTCTATTTTACTAACTTAAACGATGGGCTTCGATGAATATCGTATAAAGATATTGCTAGGTTATCTTGTCTTGTAACCTGGGTTACGATTATAGACTAAAATGTAACTCTAAGGGCCAATTTTTCAATCGTCAGATAGGTCCTCTTCTTATCTTCCACGAATAACTCTATGGGTGAGTTTATGTCAGTTAAGTGCATATCTGAGGATTGAAAAATCGACCATAAGTTGGTTTAAAATTAAACAAATTGCTTGTCATGCAAATTGTCATACTTTGATATAACCTTAAAGGTTCACGTATCACAGGAGAGAATAATAATAATAACGTTGGCGACTACAAGGACAGCATCACATTGTGTTGCTGTCTCTCTCTCTCGCTGTAGAAGAGGATATTTTTTAATCATAGCGCTTCGATTATAATCCAGAAAATTGGCGTCGAAACCTACTTTGATGAATTAACCGAATTCGTATCGGGACATCACGACGAACATCATGACGAACGTGTCAGCGATTTAAATTAAATGATGGTAGAAATACAATCAAAACTACGCTAATGACGTGAATTATGGCCTAAAAAGAATAAATTTAACTAATAAGGATAAATTCGGAATGTGGTAGCTTCGAATGGTAGGTACAATGTGTTTTAATGGGTGTTCGTCGCTTCAAAATGAACGGCAATAAATACCTACTACGACAATGATCCTCTTTATAAAGTATGGAATCCAGTACAATCAACTATGCCATGCAGGGTTCATCATAAAAATAAAATCAAAGACTAAGACAAAATATTTCTTACCAGTACTTGGCCATTTAGCGGGAATTCAAAAAAAGAAAAAGTAAAGTGAATATCGATTAACATTTCGTATTTTATACGCTGAAAACTGTTTTAGAGGTTTTTACAAGAAATCTAAACTATATTTTGTCGTGCTCTTCTGATGTGCTGTGCTAAATGGCCCGGAACTATGAAATTAAACTAATTTAACACACTCGGATATTTCTTATGTACCTGATGTCACCGACTGGAATGCGAAGGTAGATTTTCTACTTTTAAATACTTCAAGATCTTTACAAATTAAAAGCGCGGAGTTATTAATTTTATTGAGATATAAACACATTGTTATATATACGCGCTGTATATAGATGAAATACTTATATAAGTAGCATATTGTCTGAAACGATATTGCTCTGTGTTCTAAAACTTTAAAGAAGTACCTACCTACCTATAGAGTTATTTCTAAGTAAGAAAGCCAGCTATAAATAAAGCTGGCCAATTAACTGATGGTTAAATTTGTTGATATCGCCGTGGTACGGGTTCGCCTGTAGGATTTTTTTAAATGACATCCATTCGTAGAGGCTTTTGAATTCTAGTATGACACGGATTTTATGATATTAGACAGAAAGCATTTGCTTTAATGTATGGGATTACGAATTACGAATAACGACGTACGAATTGGATCATAATGATGAAAGTTCATTCGAATGCGTGACTTTGTAATGTGTGTTAAATTAAAAGCGCGTTGAACTCAATGTAATGCTCGACGGGACAAAATAATTTATTGAAGAAATAAGTAAATTGATTGTAAAATGATCATTTGTGGGAAGGTTTTAAGGTTTAAATGTTAAGGTAACATTGAAGATAATGTTGAAATGTGTGCAATAAAGAAATGAGGCAAAAATCTCTGGTAATAAAAACAAATTGGCGCGGTACAAGTACTGGAGTGCCGTTAGAGCGATGTTTAGTCATGTAGTTCCAGAAAGTGTAGTTTATAAATTTGTTTGTTCACGGTGCAGGTCGCTAGCCGTAGGTCTGACCACTAGATACGTTCCAAGCATCTTCTCTAAAAGAGAAACTTGAAAAATAAATAATACTTAATTAACTTGTAAGTTTAATAAGTGTCTAGTGATAAACTACTTACCTGTGATTTTTATTACAAAAATATTCTTGTGTGACAAGAGATTGTGTCTTTTTTAATCGGTGTTTAAGTTTGTTGTTACTAGATGTTTTTATTTATGTCGTTTTTGTATGTTAATTTATTGTGATTTATATTTTTAAACTTCAGAACGTGACCTGATATTCGTTTGTAACTTTTGAAGATTTAAATACTTAGTAACGTATGTTGCACTACGTCGTTGACCTCGGCAATGGTATTTTATTGTAAGATTTATATGTTTATTTAATGTTTGCAGTTTGAATTAAAGAAGTCAACAGAATTATCACGGACAAAAACATAAAAATGTATTCTGACTGCGATTTTGTACCTATATATCGAGTATTATATAAATGCGTAGCTTATGGTACCTGCAAGGTACTGGAGTACGGTACGAGTGACGTTTGTACATGTACATATCTATTTATAAATGAAAATTATATATGAATCTGTAAATCGTCCACCGTTAGACGAAGTATTTTATGTTGTAATAATATTCAGGAATAAAGCTCCTTCCAGATTAATATAGCGGGTTAAAGGCTATAGCAAAGTGAATGCGACATTGCAATGGAACGTATTGCCTAATATTATTGTGCAAAATAATCATTCAGCCAGTAATTAAGTAGATTTCTGTAAATTGCCATTATTATTCATATATGACTATGTTTAAAAATAAAATACTGATCTATCCTATTTTGTTTTAGTATTTTAATGCATTCCATATAACCTCTGTTGCTGTTATTGCCTATGACACTTCGTGAACCCCAAGTCACGCGCACTTGGACACTCATAAAGTTTATTTCAAGCAATCCACTAAATTGGATCCAATTGCGTTTTTCGTGCAGCCATCTAGTCGCAACCTACGTAAGGAAGGTACTCTAGCGTTCAAAAGTATTAGCCATGTTTTGTTTCGATCTACCTCACCATAATATTACGAAAGGAGTACAAAATAATACCTTCCGTGCTGGTCTGGGAGAAAAGAAAAGAAACAGAACGTACAGTTGCATCTCTTCGCGTGCAGGGGCCCGATTTTTGAAAGCACATCACTCGAAAGCGGTACCTATAAATCAGCTTCCAAAACCTATCACCTATCTCCAAAACTACAGCTCTAATCAAAGTTTTGATTGGTTCACAAGATTAATGAGAGCGCCGGTGATTGTCTTCTATGCTGCTCGTATTTCAAATTCAGCTTAATTTTTTACCACTTTCGAGTGGTATTTTCACACATGTGCTTTCAAAAATCGGACCCCAGATCATAAAAGCCCATTGAGTGAATGGGCGAAAATTTTAGAAAACACTATTTTTAAAATGTCGGCAATCAACTAGTTCCTTGGACTTGTAAGCGTCCATAGGCTGCGGTAGCCGCTTATATACTATCAGGCGGACCGCACATACGCTAATTTGCCACCGCCGTGGCATAAAAAATCATTGTTGCTCGCTGACCCGGCAAACTTTGGTCCGCTTTAGACCTTCTGTCAGAGAATGCTGCATACGAAACATGTATAACAACAACACGCTACAAAAATTCGTCTCAATTCTCTTTTTCGTGAAATTTTCATTATTTTTATACTTAAGTTATTCGGGGCCGAGATAAATTCAACATCTCCTTTCGTTCTTTCATCAATTGTAGAAAATATATAATGTGTAAAATGATATAATTATCCATGTGATATCCAAAGAATTCATTATTTTATTTACATTGCATGGACTTATGAGTCAATAACATGGGAATTTAATTAATATTTGAATTACAAAAAAAAAAAAACTATGATAAAATCTAATTCATCAATTCGAACAACCAATATTAAGATCAGTAATGGCCGCGGCAGAGAACTTTCAGCCCCTCGAAAGCACATCACTCGAAAGTGGATTATGTATGTAGGTATGTATGTAAACTCTTTATTGTGCAAAATAAACATAGAACAAATACAATTTGACTAACACTGAGTTACACGCCTACATACATATATAATCTGTGTAATTGGTATAAAACAGCTCAAATATTTTTTTACTGCTTGACTAGATTAAGTAGAGCTGTATTTTTTTAAAACAAACTACTCGTATTTCAAACTTAGCACAATTTGTCACCACTTTTGACAGGTATTTTCACTTTATATGTGACTAGCATTTGCCCGCGGCTTCGCACGCGTGAACCATGAGCATTTCAAAGAAGCAAGCAATCAAGCAAGCGAGCAAGCGAACCTGCAAGCTTTCAAGCAAGCATGCAAGCATGTAAGTATGCAAGCAGGCAAGCAAGCAGGCATGCAAGCAGCAGGCATGAAAGCAGGCAAGCAAGCATGCAAGCAAGCGTGCAAGCAAGCACTCAGCGAGAATGCATGAACCTGAACATGAAGCAATCAAGCAAGCGAGCAACCAAACCTGCAAGCTTTCAAGCATGCATGCAAGCATGTAAGTATGCAAGCAGGCATGCAAGCAGGCATGCAAGCAGGCATGCAAACAGGCATGCAAGCGAGCAAGCGAACCTGCAAGCTTTCAAGCAAGCATGCAAGCATGTAAGTATGCAAGCAGGCATGAAAGCAGGCAAGCAAGCATGCATGCAAGCAAGCATGCAAGGAAGCGTGCAAGCAAGCACTCAGCGAGAATGCATGAACCTGAACATGAAGCAATCTAGCAAGCGAGCAACCAAACCTGCAAGCTTTCAAGCATGCATGCAAGTATGTAAGTATGCAAGCAGGCATGCAAGCAGGCATGCAAGCAGGCATGCAAGCAGGCATGCAAGCAGGCAAGCAAGCATGCAAGCAAGCGTGCAAGCAAGCACGCAAGCATGCGTGCATTCAAGTAAGCAAGCATGCATGCAAGTAAGCACGCAAGCATGCATGCAAGCATGCATGAAAGCAAGTATGCAATCAAGCATGCAAAGCAAGGGCTCAAGCAAACATGCAAGCAACCCCCCACGCATTGCCCCGCTGCCTTAATTTTTCTGAAACTATATATTGCAGGATTTTTATAAAACAAACCTAACCTAACCTATAGGGCTGTCCTTAAATATATCCTAAATAGCTTTAGCTTTATCTTTATCGCTATCCCGCAGGAATTATGCAATTTTCCGGAATAAGAAAGAAAAAAATTAGCCATTTGTTATTCCAGACTATAATCTATCTATGTTCCAAATTTCATCCAGATCTGTCCGGCCGTTCTGGCGTGAAAGAGTAACAAATATCCAAACATCCATACAAACTTTCACATTTATAATATTAGTAGGACATATTTTACTAATTTTACTAATAATTTGATTTCTTACCTGCAATCACAAACCTCAACGTAATAGTAGTAATAGTACCCAGTTAGTAGTAATATATTCATCATCATCATCATCATCATATATCCCTCGGGAACCGTTCATTTTTCCGGGATAAAAAGTAGCCTATGTGTTATTCCAGACTATAATCTATCTATGTTCCAAATTTCATCCAGATCTGTCCAGCCGTTCTGACGTGAAAGAGTAACAAACATCCAAACTCACAAACTTTCACATTTATAATATTAGTAGGATTTTACTAATAATTTGATTTCTTACCTGCAATCACAAACCTCAACGTAATAGTAGTAATAGTACCCAGTTAGTAGTAATATATTCATCATCATCATCATCATCATATATCCCTCGGGAACCGTTCATTTTTCCGGGATAAAAAGTAGCCTATGTGTTATTCCAGACTATAATCTATCTGTGTTCCAAATTTCATCCAGATCTGTCCAGCCGTTCTGGCGTGAAAGAGTAACAAACATCCAAAGTCACAAACTTTCACATTTATAATATTAGTAGGATTTTACTAATAATTTGATTTCTTACCTGCAATCACAAACCTCAACGTAATAGTAGTAATAGTACCCACTTAGTAGTAATATATTCATCATCATCATCATCATCATATATCCCTCGGGAACCGTTCATTTTTCCGGGATAAAAAGTAGCCTATGTGTTATTCCAGACTATAATCTATCTGTGTTCCAAATTTCATCCAGATCTGTCCAGCCGTTCTGGCGTGAAAGAGTAACAAACATCCAAAGTCACAAACTTTCACATTTATAATATTAGTAGGATAGGATTTCAAAATCGGACCCTTGGCCTGGCCGAGGCACATGAGATGAAGAGACGCTACGCTTACGCTCCCGCGCCCTCTGTGCTGGCCGTGCTGGTGTAAATACCCTCTTTTATGCAATAAAAATAGAAAAAGCGCATTAATGCTCTCATTGGTTAGTGTAGTGTTCGTTTTTTTTACATATCTAAATACTTTTGAGCGCTACTGTAAGTAGGCAAATACATCCATCAACGTTTCCAAACACGAATAAACAGGCCGTACGTATCCTTGTAGTGCTGCAGAACATTACAAAAATTCGCCATCTTGGACCTTCCTGGTTAGCAAATAAAATGGTGTATAGGTAACAACGCAAAGTCAGTTATAGAGATTTTATATTAAATCTTGTGCTGCCCTCGGCTTCACCCCCCTTCCAGTTTTTTTTCTAAATATTGTTTCATAATGAACTTTCACCTGGATCGCCTGTAACATGATTCCTAACATTTTCGTCCATACCCTCGATAGGCTTTTACCATCTGCGCGGGAAGAGAAGCAACTGGTACATTCTTTTTTTTCTTTGCTCCCAGACCAGCATGGAAGCTTCCTAGTAGCCCCCCTGAAACTATAGGTAGGTACATAATTCATAGAAGTTCAAACCCCGTTACAGATCGAAACCCTAGGTTATAACGCTTTGCCCTATTCACAGAATGCCCGCAACAAACAACTGAAATGACATCGGTATACATGTATATAGTAGCCAAGCAGTATAGGGGACGCAGTCGACTCTCATCTTCGGTACTGAGAAACTCGTCCAATTTTAAATCAAAATGGTCTGGGTAGTAGCGTTCCTTACGGCTGTCATCCCAGCTATGGCTTTGGGTATGTTACAATACAAATCATAGTGAATAATGCATACGTTAATATTCTTTAGCCACTATATTAGTACTCTAGTACTACTATTTTTTTCCTCTCTTAAATCCCTAATTGCAGATTTAAGTTATCATTCAGAAGTAGTAAGCGTTATGTTACGAAATCACAGCTCAAATAAAATTTTCGATTATTTGACAATATTAGGTACCTAGTTCAAGTCGCAATTTTCTTCCACTTGAGTTATATCATCATCATCACTACATAGTATAAAACAAAGTCGCTTTTTCTGTCCCTATGTCCCTATGTATGCTTATATCTTCAAAACTACACAACGGATTTTGATGCGGTTTTTTTAATAGATAGAGTGATTCAAGAGGAAGGTTTTTATGTATATAATTTTACGCAGACCAAGTCGCGGGCAGAAGCTAGTTTACTTATAAAATAAAGCACAATTTTTCACTATTTTTGAGCGATGTGCCATAGGCATATATAGGTACTATCCTATAGCATATCATATCCTTCCCGGACATACAGTCACTTTTGCGTATTTATTATCGGCCATAAGTGTCAATAAAAAACATGTTTGCCTATATGGCCAGGACATTACTGCAATATTGCGTAGTCTGGCTGGTATTGCTTGCAATATTGCCGGGCCACTGTGTTGCAGCCACAAATTGCAGCAAAACATGGCCCGTTTAGAAGCCCCTTAATATTCCTAGCTGTTGCCCGCGACTCCTGCGCAATATCGCTATTCCGCGAAAACTATGCGATTTCCCAGAATAAAAACTCTAACTTCCAATCAAATCAATTCAGTGCTATCAGCGTTAAGAGGTTATATACAGACATACTTTCGCATTTATAATTATTAGTGTGGATATAGTTAGTAATGGACTACAGGCCCATGTCAAAAAAGTGTGGGTCACATATAAAGGACGATATAAGAGCATAAAATAATAAGATTCAGCACTATGCCGTCACTTGTAAGCTGATTGTAAGGATAGTAGAGATGATATTGCACATGATTTAACTTTTAATTTTACAAGGGACTCCGATTGCGGGGACGGATAAACTGGCCGAAAACAAGGAGGTCATAGATTTCGTCACCAGCACGATGCATGGTTCCCAGGCCAAAATTCCAGAGGCCATGGTAAGCGATGTCCAACCACAAGTTATTCTTCCTTCACTGCTCTCAGGCGGCAATCATAACTTGAACCGTTGGCTACCAGATATTCTACGGAGTCAGGTGTCACGTCAACGTCAATGCTTCCTAATCGGTCCATCGTTCAGAGCGTCTAGTATAAGTTACTGACAAGAAAAATGACTCGGTCGTTAACATTAACCTTTTCGCCGCCACATCTAATACAAGAGACGTCACCCATACGCCAGACTTCTTTATTGCGATGCCTTAAGTTGAACCTTAACCCATTGAAGGAAGGTTGCTTTTGCATTGGAGTAATGGAGGTATATATAGGTCGTTGGCGTTCAACCTGCGATGGTTATATATGAGGCGATGCGTTGAAAAGGTTATGGTCCGACCACACCGTTGCGTATACGCTACAAAATGTACCATGAAGAAACGGTGAGAAAACGTGACATCTGATGACACGTCACTGCGTAAACGCGGCCACAGTATATATATAAGCTAAAGCAGTAAGGAATCTACGAACAAATCGGTTGAAACGAAACACGCACACAGGCGCGCGCTTTACACGGCCCCTAAGGGGACCTGAGCCTGAGCGGAGTGGACGAGGTCCCCTTAGGGGCCGTGTAACGCGCGCGCCTGTGTGCGTGTTTCGTTTCAACCGATTTGTTCGTAGGTTCCTTACTGCTTTAGCTTATATATATACTGTGACGCGGCGGTGAGGTGAGTCTCAAACGTCTCAAATACTTTGGAAAAATTGGCAATGCTACTATGAACAGCACGTAAAGGCAAAAAAACTAATCTCATAATAGTCATTAATATTAGACACTTTGAAGTTGAACCGAAGCCGTTTGAGACGTTTGTTGCGACATAAAACTTATAAACGCTCGGGAGCTTGAACATTCACAGATATAGCATACATACATACCGTCACGCCTCTACCCCACAGGGGTAGGCAGAGGCTACTTGGTTCCACTTGTTCCTGACATACGTCTTTCGCGTCATCCACATGCATCAATCTCTTCATACATGCTCGATATAAATATCACTCGATCATGCACATGCATGCTCAATGCATTGATATAGGTTTTCAACTTATCAACAACGGGCGGGTAGGTTTAATATCCATTTCATTGTTTTAGGATATCATTGAGAAGTTCCAGATATGCGCTGAAAATTTGACAAATGACTTGGAAACAATCGTATACTCGGACGTGTCCCGCAACGACGACATCAACGGACTGATCAAAAAGTAAGCCTTTCTTGGAATAGGTATTTCTAATTCTAATCCAATGAAAACATTTGTAAATCCGATGATGCCAAGATGCCATGATGACGATGATGATGACATATATTCCAATTCCTCTACAGGTATTGCGGTCTCGCGCCGCTGTTGAAGAATTGTACGTACTCCCTGCTGGATTTCATTGCTATGTGCTATAAGGATGACAAGGAAGACATAGAAGACACTCGCTATTTAGTAGACCAATTGGTCGACTACGCTTGCCACAAAGACGGAGAACGCATCACTTGTGAGTAGATCGAAGTCGTTTAGTTCACCCTAGAATTCTTTTAGCACCATAAAATACGTCATTTTTATAGCATAGGTAGGTACTAGTTAAATTTCTAAATGACAGTGAAAATTAAAACAGAAAAATCCGAAAAGTAAAGCTATGGCCGGGAATCGAACCCGGATTCTTATCATTCAGGTGACCCACTTGCTCGTTTGCCTTCCTATTCACATAAAAAAAAAAAAAAAAAAAAAAAAAAAAAAAAACGTAATGCCGCTACACCACCCATAACAGGTATCTTTACTTTCGGATTTTTTGTTTTCTAATTTTCAGTGTCGTTTAGAAATTTAATTTCTAACGGGTAAAACCGTAAAAATAAACATAAAAAATCAAGAAGGATAGCATACTAGTTACCCGCCCCGGCTTCGCACGGGTGCAATGTAAATACAAACACGGCGCTGCCACAAATTATCGTTATTAACACATAAACGGATAACTCACGTATAAAAAGTCGAGTGATGCTCGACATGTTTCGGACTATTTCGTAGTCCTTCTTCCTGGAGCTGGAGTTATCCGTTTATGTGTAATAATGATTAAGTCTCACGGTAGTTTCATGTTGAAAGTGACAAATTATCGTCATTAATTCAACTACTTTTTAAAAAACCTTCACGAACCCTCAAGAATCACTCTATCTATTGGTGAAAACCGCATGAAAAACCGTCCAGTCGTTTTTGAGTTTATCGCGATCAGACGGACAGACAAGCAGATGTAGCGGTAGACCTTATTTTGTAATATTTATGTAGTGATTAATAAGTAAACAATGTAGAAAACTGACAATAAATAGTGAGTTCGAGCTACTTCGTCGAAGTAAAAATGCACTTCTGATTTATTGCATATTTGTTAAGATGCTGATATCGTCATACATAGTATAAAACAGTCGCTTTCCCCTGTCTGTCTCTATGTATGCTTAGATCTTTAAAACTACGTAACAGATTTTGATGCTGCTTTTTTTTAAGATAGTGATTCAAGAGGAAGGTTTATATATTATGTATAATTCTACGCAGACGAAGTCGCGGGCAGAAGCTAGTTCATGATAAAGAAAATTCCTGTTTTCCTACATGTTTGGGGGTAGGTATTTAAACAGATACATTTTTGCAGCGTTCCTGAAAGAAGGTGGTGGCCAGTGTATCCAGAAGAACTCCAAAGCACTCAGCGAGTGTACGGTTTTCATCGCTGATCAGATCGAGGGCGACGGCGACGAGGACAATTCAGATGAAAATGTAAGAACCTATCAAATGAATCAAGAAATTTTATTTCTTGATTTATTATGTTAACTTTTACGGTTTTACCGTTAGAAATTAAATTTCTAAATGTCACTTCCAGTGACTTTTAGATTTTTTTTTATGTAAGAACCTATCAAAAATTATAAGCCTTAGGTCGCGTCTCCATCAGAGTCCTTATGAGCGAGAACATGAACATACGTTAAGGAATACCATTGGTTGGTTTTCTTCCACGCTCGTCTGGAAAAATAAAACAGAATGTACCGGCTGCTTCTCTCTCCGCGCAGATGGTAAAACCTCATCGAGAGAATGGGTAAAAATCTTATACACACATAAATAAATCACGTCCTTATTCCTTACGGGGTAGACAGAGCCGGGGTATCAAGACCACGTTTAGCATGATTGTAGGCGTATAGGTATAGGTGGAAAGAGGAATCAAAATAGTGATGGGTTGACTGCCGCATCGCCTATTACATGATTCCTAATAATTTCGCCCATTCCCTCGATGGGCTTTTTTTTCTTAGCTCCCAGACCATCATCGACGACGAATCTTAGATATATAATTACTAGCTTTTGCCCGCGACTTCGTCCGCGCAGATAACGTCAGAGTGACGACATATATATATATTTGTTTTACAAAAGTACCCTATGTTACTTCTGATACATCCAAGAACATGTGTACAATATGTCATGATGATCGGTTGAGTAGTTTTCGCGTGAAACCGTAACAAACAAAATTACATTCGCATTTGTAATATTAATTTTAAGGGTGAACAACCCTTATCACTTAGGGGTATGAAAAATAGATAGTAGCCGATTCTCAGACCTACTGAATACGCATATAAAATTTGGTAAGAATCGGTAAAGCCTTTTCGGAGGGGTACGGTAACTAACATTGTGACATGGAAATTTTATATATTAGAGAAGATAATCTGCTTATAGTCGCTACAGCTAACGACCCATCACTAGTAGTCATTACATTAAATTCCCATGATAAAATTAAGCTGCTCTATTTTTTCAACAGAAACATGTTGTAGGCGATGCTGCTAGCCTACCTATCTTGATTCCCTTTTCCACCTATACGCCCCGCCTTTGCTAAACATGGCCTTTAGGTCTTGTTGCCTTGGGCCGTGAGGGATAAAAACGTGATTTATGTATGTATGTATTTTTTCTTCCTCAGGGCATCTGTAAGTTATTTGAGCACTCTTCCAACTGCATCCTGTCTTCGATGGAGGATTGCACAGCGACGCCTGTCAAGATAACGCGGGATGCGTCCGCCCACCTGCGCACAGTCCTGAACTGCACCAGCGTCCAGCTCGGAAGACAGTAGCCTCTACAAACATTGGCTGCAGTCACACGCCACCTTAAACTGAGCATTTTCAAATAATGAAAGTCTAAAATGCGTTGTTTCTTTCTTAATCTTGATCGCCTTGAGATATTTAATAGTATGTCAAAAACTTTTAAAACGTATTCTGTAATTTTGTAATTTTATAAAATCTAATAATCGTTGCACCTTATATTAGTTTCTGTTCTTTTAATGGTGAAACCAGGCCTGGCTACGCGATGAAACTGCAGAAAACACATAAATAATATTACTGAGATAGAACTATTGTGTGGTAAAATTGTAGTTTTTCTTTTTTTTGAAGTTGGTTAAAAAGTTGACCAATTTGAGTAAACTTTAGGAAACAGATAAGAGAATATTGGTTTTTAAGAACTGACAAAGAACGCGAGGGTGGAGCTGGTTTAACCCTCAAAATCTTACATTAAGTAGGTACCTACTCGACCAGTACCTAGGGACTTTATACATCTCTACTATAGACTAATATTATTTAAGGTACCTGCTTAGGATGGGGATTTTATACATCCCTATTATAAATCTATTATGAGTTAAGTAGAATTGAAGTATTGTAGTAAATTAATTTCATTAAAAAAATTACTTTCTGTCAAGTTGCTTGCGGCGCATTCTTCTTGGCAATGATGCGATTTCCGCATGCGCTGGTAGTTTAAAAAAAAGACGTAAAAGAGCCCTTGGCGGCCTATTTTCAATATAAAGTTTTGAATCATGTTAAACGTGGCCTTTAGGTCTTGTTACCTTAGGCTCTGTCTACCCCGTAAGGGATAAAGACGTAATTTATGTATGTGTATGTATGTAAGTTTTGAATTTTGAATGTTTGTCTCAATAACAGGATAGTCTCAGAGATAAAGTGATTCATCAGGAATTTGTAAGTGCATAATAATCAGTCAAGGATTTCTTGTAAATTGGTTGATAAATGACGATAACTTTTGCGTGTTAGTATCTGCAAAGCACGCGTGCGAAGCCAGGACGGGTCGTTAGTTTTTGACAAAATCATACGAAACATTGACCTATCCGATGTCCAGTAAATTTTCGAGGTTTGTCAATCTGTGGGACAATCCCAAGTCAGTACATCAATCAGGAACACAATGCCGTACAGGCCATATCCGCAATATGTAGCAGACCATTGTTGGAATTCGCCTAAATGCACCTTGTCTGGTCCGCCAATTTTAAAATGTTTAGGGATCAGTCAAATTTAGAATTTTATACGCGTTTGATCCTTGGATAATTTTGGGCAGTATATTACAGTCAAGGGGCATAAAACTTAACATATTGCATCTCAACAGATTAATGAAAAGAATCAAATCCCCTGTTATCCTTATTCCTATTCCTTATTCTTATTCTTATTCGGATTTTTCTATGTGTTATAATTTTCACTGACATTTAGAATTTTTTTTTTATTCCTATTCCTAATTTGGATACTCATAATCTCATCCATATCTCATCAGTCAGTTTAAAAATATCCTACCTATAACGATATCACGGTTTTTGTATTGTCGTTAGCTTAGGTAAGTTTAATGATAATTTAAATTCGGGGATCTCAGAAACCGGGTACCGATTTCGATAATATTTTTCATATAGGGGTTTGGCGGCGTAAAATCCATCTAGGTTTCATTCTGCTCAGGGAAAATATGTTTTTCGGAGTTTTGTATGTATCAAGATTTGCTCGGTTGTTCAGGTACTTGAATTACGACAAATGATACAATTACTTTACAAGCATGAATACATTCAAAGACTTCCTCCTGACAGCAATTTAACAATTTCACAAGCAAGCATAACACAGTAAGGATTATCCCCGGAGTAGTTAGACTAAACCCAAGTCACGCTCCGGCCTATTCGTAGAAAACCCGTATCAACCAACTGAAGGGGCATAGGTATTAAGTGGTCAATTCACTAATACAGGACTCAGTCGACACTCGTCTTCCTCTAGCGAATCACGATTCCCGTCCAATTGTTAAGATGGTTTGGATATTTGCGTTAGTTGCAGCTTTGATCCCTGTTATGGCTTTGGGTATGTAATTCCATATTATATAAAATAATGTTTCCATCGAAATTCCTTGTTAAATTAATACAAAGTACTGGTAAAGTTCGTCGTAAACAAATCAGTGCTCTGAAAGTATTGTGAACAACAACAATCTAGCGATTGTCGTCTGAATTGAAATTGACGTCCTGGCATGTTATTTGGAAACCGGACATTCTCTAAATTTGTGCACCTCATCTAATTAACGCGTCGCATTTGTTTTCCGTTGTGCAACGCATTTAACACAATATACACGGAGAGCACCAAATCTGGAGAATCATCTCAGTCATTCTCCAGGTTTGCGAGCTCCGTCTAATTAACGCCGTACAGATGGAAAATATTGTGGCGCGTTGATTAGGTGGGGTACGAATCTGGAGAATGACCGAATTACTTTTCCAGGAGCTTGGGGGAAGTACGAGGTGGTGGAAGACGTGAAGGTCACCGAGCTGGTCACCAGGATGTGCACCATGAATGGTGCTGAAGACAAGGTGCCACAGGTCTTGGTAAGCGGCGTTTGTACATGGACGATAGTAAATTATGTGGAAGGATTAAACCGGGTACTCATCTGCAACCGCAACTGGTTCATGGTATAGTAACCAGAAAGTGTGGCGTGGCTCGCGAACCTGCCGCGAGCCGTGCACACTACACACTAGAGTTTCTGGTTAGGGGAGAGTGGGTAGGATTCGTACACATTTTTTTGTATGTTACATAAAAAAATAACTGTTAACAATTTTATAATAAATTCAATGCTGCCATATACATCACTTATCTGGCTTTAATAATAATTAAGTGTCTTTTGGATATTAAGCAGCATGGCGACGCTACAGTGATTTTTCTCAAAAATGGGAAACGTACGAAACTACCCCACACGTGGGGTAGTTTCGTACATACCGTCGGGTACATTCGTACATAGTGGGGAACCTTCGTACAATCAAAGAAAAAACCATTTATTTAATGTAATTTTATCATTTCTTGAGATCAAAGTTAACACTAAATCAGCCTATATGTAGTAACAATTAACGATTATTCTTTTGTAAGTACTGTGTACTAATAATAACTACTTATTTGTAGTAACAAAAAACTTGTGATAAATTTGACTTTCTCTATTTTTTCTAGCCTTGTTTTTTCCGGAGTTTCTGTATATATTCTCGATTTTCCTGGCTGTCTTCCTTTATTCGACTTTTTCGACGCGTTTCTGTCCACTTTGGGGTAGGGCCGTGGGAGACCTGGGTCTTGATCAGCCGTAGAACTTGATTGGCCACCTTGTGCGGGTTCTAATGGCAGTGGCGGTAAAGAAGTTGATGTATGAGCTAATTCAGGAGGTAGATCTTGTTGTTCTACTGGTTTAGTATTAGTTTGTACGACGCTAACATCTGCACCTGATGTACGAATCTACCCCACTGACAACTGTACGAAGGTAACCCAACCCAACAAATTAGCAAATACGTTTGAAATAAAAATAACCGTTGTAGTTATCCCAAAATGGCTGTTTACATATAAAACCTCGATATCAAATCATAAACTATATTAATCACTTTATCTAATTCGAGTAAAATTTATAAGATTTAAACGTGTTTCAAGGTGAATACAAAATAAAGTTACCTGGAGCAAAAACATGAATGAACCTGTCGTGTCGAAGCCGGCGGCCGCACTGTTGCGCCGCCCCGTGTGTAGCGTATGCGTATGAGTGGGAGTTACCCACAAAAACGTGAACACGCCACTGTATTCAACAGCGGGGATATCACCTCTGTACGAATGCTCCCGGTGTACGAATCCTACCCACTCTCCCCTACTGCTACGTACAACAGGGGCCCTATCATGACGTCTTAATGCGATTCAATTCCGATTCAATTTTACGTTCTAGCTGATATTTTTGACACTTCTAGCACAGTATATAAGCTTACTTCTAGTATGGATTTAACAGCGAGCTATCCAGCTTTGGTTCGGAATTGAAGTCATGGTAAGCCCCAGCTCGCAGATGAATACCCGGCTTTATATATAGAGATAGTCGTTCGTTAGCTACATAGGTATGTAAGTGGGCCTCCACCTACTACACCTAGCACTTTGTCGTGACTAATGTCAATGATACAAATAAGGTTATAACCTCAAATGACAAGGAGTTAAGTACGCTCAATATTGTAATGGGCTGACTGGACCTATAGGTAAGTAGGTATATACGGAATCAATAAGAAAAGATTGACAATATTTTGGGACATAGTCTATTAGTACAAATCAGTAATTTCTAGTTCACACTAACAGCCACTTCCATTTAAGTTATATTTGAGCATTAAACTTTTAGGACTAGGATTTGTAGATGACATCATAAATTAAGAGTGACAGTGTTCAAGTATTATCAGCTCTCTACCTTAATCTATGATTCATTGATTTGACAATACCTATGAATATTAAGAGTTACGATAGCTTATCTCTTAAAAATCCCGAGTTATGAGTCACCTAAACACAAACAAAATAATCTATTCAGTCCAGGATACATTTCATCCGAGTAACGTACCCAAATATGACTTAATGTTCATTGAACTTTTTCTTATCACCAAATTAACAAATCAAAATGAAAACAAAAAACATCATCATTTAAACTTTAACATTTACCTACTTCATAAAAATGCTGCAATATTCCTTTTATCCCGCCCCAGCTGAGCATTAGAGAGAATTAGTAAAGAGCATGATGTTGATATGATGTCCGAAGAAACTAAATCACGTGCCTCTATGGAACTAACTATTTGTCATACAATTTCGCAATAACTTCTTTGCAGGTGTATGGTACCTAAGTCAAATTTCTAAATGTCAGTGAAAATTAGAACACATAGAAAAATCCGAAAAGTAAAGCTATGGCCGGGAATCGAACCCGGATCCTCGTCATTCCGTGACGCGTGCTATACGGTATAGCCTATACCCCTACACCACCCATAGCAGGTGGGTAGTCTCCGAATTTTTCTACCTGTTACTAACTGTCACGTGACCTTTTTGTTACTATGCGAATTTTTTGTCGCTAAGCGTCATCTGTTTGAATGATGTGTCTATACGACACAATTACAAACTCCCATGGAACATCTACTGCTCACCAGGGACGAGAGAAGTCGTACCTACCTAGTAGTACCTAAGTCGTTATGAAATTTACAGTGAAAACGTTCAATAGTGGTACGCAATTCATTTATAGATAATTACAATTTATTGTTTTTAGGACGCAGTTGAGAACTACGAGAGATGCGTCATAAGCCTGTTCAAAGATGAAACCCTGTTGCAAGAAGTTGCAGCTGCAATCCGTAACAGTGACCTTAACGGTGTCTACAAAAAGTTAGTTATCGCTATTCCCCAGATTTTTTTCCAGTCTTTAGATAGCAATTGTTTTGCATAAAATTATCGCCTTTTGAACGCCAATGACACCTGAAGTTAATGCTAATTGTTTTAAAAAGTGTAAAATTATACTATTATTGGCACTGGTGTTTTCAGCATTAATGGTTGTAGGGGCTGAGGCTCTAGAGGCCGATTTTCGAAAGCACTTTAATCGAAAGTACCAAATTGAAAGTGATGAATAATTAATCACGATTTTAAACTTCGAGTACCTAGTGCAGAATCTTAGTTCAAAAATTGTATCTGATCTGTAGTTTTGTGCACAGATTTTTAGCACTTTCGAATGGTATTTACAAGTGCAGTTCTTTCAAATATCGCCTCTGAGGTTAACATCAAATCGGCGGCTTAGTTACGTATAGTCCATTCCAATAAATTTTAATACTTTTGTAAACAAACAGACGCCCCAAGTTCAATAAAAGAATCATAGTATACACAATACAATACACAAATCATGTCTTTATCCCTTACGGGGTAGACAGAGCCTAAGGTGACAAGACATACAGGCCAAGTTTAGCAAGATTGTGAAGCTAGGTATAGATGGAAAATGGAATCAAAATAGTAATGGGTTGCTAACCGCATCGCCTATAACATGATTCCTATGATTTTCGCCCATTCCCTAGATGGGCTTTTACCATCTGCCCGGGAAGAGAAGCAACTGGTACATTCAATTTTTTTTCTTTGATCCCAGACCAGCATGGAAGGATAGTATCATTGTTATAAAATGATGAGAGATATCAAATATGATCCTTCAACCGGTGGATGTGATGCTAATTATATATACACAATGAGTGATTCCGTGGGAATTCAGATGAAATCGTTTTGTTTACAAAGGCATTAGGTACATTGGTACGGAGAATACATACGATAAATCATGTCTTCATCCCTTACTTACGGGGTAAGCAGAGCCTAAGGTAATAAGACCTAAAGGCCAAGTTTAGGGGGTGTTTATGGGCGTATACTTGGAAAAGAGCATCAAAATAGTGATGGGTTGAAAAGGTGATGGGGAACGGAGAATTTGTTTCCATTTATTGTTCAGGTATTGCTCGCGGGCGCCGCAGTTGGCGAACTGTTCGCACACGCTGATAGACAGCATTGCGTTGTGTGGAGGTAACGCCGCAATCGCCAACCTGCCCGCAGCCCGCAACGTGGTGGACCAACTTCTCGGTTTCATCTGTCACAACGACGGCGAGCGCATCGCTTGTAAGTACCCAACGGGGTACCTAAACTACAAGTCAATGTCGAGGTTATAATGTGCAAGTATACCTACTTGGTATCCAGCTCGAAAAGAGGGAATCTTCTTATTAGTTTCAATCGAAATATCTAAGTACATAGATCCAAACCTAAGATTTTTAAGGTAAACTTTAATATTCCATTGGGTACTATAAACTTACCCCAAAATGCAGTGGTATCGATGAATCGAGCGCGCATGCACAGAGTTGATGTGTCAGTCAATAAATAGCATTTTTATATTTTTCTACTATTTATACTTACGTACCTATACCTAGTTTATATTAACTTCTGCCCCCCTTAACAAATGCTGGGTACGCTGATGAATAGAGAGACCAACGGTGTTTACAAACGGAAACCAGTCAGCATGCTACGTTTTCTGAATACATTTCGACATAAAGTTTAATCGATACTAACAAAAGGGGTTTTTTGCAGTGTTCATCCAGGAAGGCGGTCCGCAGTGCTTCCAGCAGAACGCGGCGAACCTCGCCAAATGCACAGCCTATGTCGTTGACGAGATTGAGTCTGCTCAAGTCCCCAATGTAAGGCATCCTTGAACATTATAAGCGCAATACTTCGAATGATAATGCTTTCAAAAATTGGGCTCTAGCTAGCCCTAGATGCAGCAACACGTGTTTTTGTAAAATGTATCATTTATTGTATTTATTAACTATCTTTTGTCCGCGACTTCGTCACCGCATAATTAATATTAAGTCTCGATTCCCTATCCCGCGGGTATTATGAAAAATCCGGATATTACTTTTTAGCAGTTATAATTCCCTATTTGCATGCCAAACTTCAAGACTAGTAATTATAGTTACAGAACTTACGAAAGTAAAGCCCCTTTTGCTTTAAATCCCATTTATTCCCTATCCCGTAGGAATTTTGAGAAATCTCTTCAATGTGCAACTCTATGATAAGGAATATATTTTCCAATTTTCAAGTCTGTAGTGGTTGGCCGTGCGTTGTCTATCAGTCGTTAGCCAGTCAATCACGTGACACTTATATGTATAGATTACAACAAATTAATGGGATTCATCGAATTCTATACTCAGTGTTGCTTCGCTACCATAACAGCTACAAAGACTTAACGCAAGCGCCGGTGGAATTGCATCAGACATACTGACTTGCTATTGAAAGCTCCCTATCATGTCGGCAAATGACTCTTTTATCTCTATTGTAAGTATTAAAACAATGTTGCATAGCTACTGACGTCATTATTTTGAATTGGTGTTTACATTAAGTATGCTAAAGAATAATAGAGTAATATAATACATACATATATCACGTCTTTATCAATTACGGGGTAGACAGAGCCTAAGGTAACAAAACCTTAAGGCAACGTTTAGCATGATTAAGGGCGTATAGGTGGAAAGGGAAATCAAAATAGTGATGGGTTGCTATGCTAGCCGCATCGCCTATAACATGATTTCTAAGACTTTCGCCCGTTCTCTCGATGGGCTTTTACCATCTGCGCGGGAAGAGAAGCAACTGGTAAACTGTATATTTTTCTTTACTCCCAGACCAGCATGGAAAAAAGGAGTAATAATAGACTAACATTAATGAAAAAGTTAATGACAACACGTTAATAAATAAAAATAATCGATCTCTCCAGCATTTGGAAATAAATAAAAAATTTAAACGACACGGAAAATTAGAACACATAGAAAAATCCGAAAAGTATAGCTAAGGCCGGGAATCGAACACGGATCCTGACCATTCCGTGATGCGTGCTATACCGCTGCACCACCCATAGCAGGAATTCATGATTTATTGGTATAAATGGTCTAGAAAAATTATCAATTGGGGAAAAACACAACTGGATTTTTTTTTTATATGAATAGGAAGGCAAACGAGCAAGTGGGTCACCTGATGGTAAGTGATCACCACTGCCCATAGACACCCGCAACCCCGGAGGGATTGCAGATGCGTTGCCAACCTAGAGGACTAAGATGCAATGCCTCGTGTGCCCGTAATTTCCCCGGCTGTCCTACTCTCCACACCGGAACACAGCAGTTCAAGCACTGCTACTTAGCGGCAGGATTAGCGAGTAAGATGGTGGTAGCGATCCGGACGGACCTTGCACAAGGCCCTACCACCCGCAAATTATTATTATTATTTTTGTCAACTATGATTCAAAAATCGTGAATAGCATTTGACATGGCTATTTAGTGAAACTGACCCACCGCCTATTGAAGTATTCCGTGACAATTTTAAGTGAACCTGCATATTTAAACTATTTTTCCGCAGGAACGTTGCAAGGTATACGACCACGCGTCCAACTGCATTGTTTCAACCTTAAGCGGCTGTTCACCCCCCACCCCCGCCAACATGACGCAGGCGCTCTTCGTGCACGTCCGCCAAGCCATGCCTTGCGCGGGCGCTGACGACGACGTCTTCCAAAACTACACGCGGTGGCTGCAAGGCCGCGGCCACTTCAACTAACTATTATAGCGGGGTATATATTTTATCTCATAAAATTGAAGTTTGTCATTATTTTATTTTTGTTAGTCATAGAACGTTATGTTTTTGTGAAACGGTTCTTAGAGGTGTTTAAGAAACTAACCTACTATTAACCTACTATTAATATTATATTGACGACGCGGTTGGCCTAGTTGGTAGTGATCCTGCCTGCGAAGCAAGCGTCCCGGGTTCGAATCTTGGTAAGGGCATATATTTGTGTGATGAGCACGAATATTTGTTCCTGAGTCATGGATGTTTCTATCTATTTAAGTATGTATTTCTCTATATAAGTATGTATATCGTTGTCTAGTACCCATAACACAAGCCTTACTAGCGCTTACTTTGGGACTAGGTCAATTTAAGTGAATTGTTCCCTAATATTATTATTATTATTATATTAACCAATATTATTAATTCTGATGACATTCCAAAATTCCTGAAGAATGCCCGATTTAATGTGTTATGATATAAAAAAATATGACTAACGATTAGTTTGACCAACGATAATTATGGGATAAAGAGAGACCCGATTATAGCGATGAGTATAAGAAGCGAATTAAAAGCCGTTGTAATGTTAATAATTTACGATTGTCAGTAATATGGTGATCTGCTAATACATAGTTTGAAAATATAAATTAAATTTCTTATTAATTTCGTGCGTCGTTTTCTTTTGTTCAATTTTCCATAACTTTTCCCTAGTAGGCTTGCTTTAAAGATTATTGAATATAGAGCCAATGAACAATAATCAGTTAAGTAAATAAATTCAACGCCAGACATTGCAGCGTAAGTGTCCTAATACCGGTCCTAATGGATTGGAACAAACCTTTGTCAAGGAAAAAGCATGCTCCGATATATTTGTACAATTCCCGCGGGATAGCGATAAGCGAATCTTGCGCAGACGGAGGCAACAGCTGATGTACCTAGTACATAATTGTGCAATTGCAGGTACAACTTTCAAATGTCATGAGAGAGAGAGGAAGAAAGAGACATTGGGGTGGGTCGATTTTTGAAAGCACGTGCTTGTACATCTCTCGAAAATACCATTCAAGTGGTTTAAAACTTTTGGTAGGCATATTGACCTAACAACGGCTCAAAAGAAAATTCATCACTAGTTGACTAGATTCATTAGAACCGTTGTCCCCTATATCAATAATATAAATTCCCTAGTTACAACATACAGATAAAAACAAATAAATGATTAAAATTTCTAGTTAGTTTATTACTTAACAGGAAACACGTCTCTCAATTTTAGCTTGACCAATCAGCAGAGGGGAACACTTGCGCTATCTCGTGGGTTCAATAAGTTATCCGAGAAAGGCAAAAACATATTCACATACAATTACGTTTTTAAGTAATATAACTATTTCCTTCACACATAGCCGGAATTCTTGTTAGTATAATACTATGCACAAGTAACACAGTACTCAACACAGAGTAAGTCTCTTAAAAATATTTCAGTGTATTTAGGTAACTACAGCACGTTTCTTGTTCCGCTTTGCCTGGATCGGCCCTGTGGTCCCATTGTATCGCCCAGTCATGTAAGACCCAGGCAGTATTGACACTAGATACTTTTCCTCTGTAGCCTTTTCAGTGAAAAGACCTAGCCTGAGGTGCAGAGTGTTTCTCGGGAACTTCGGAGTCGGTGGTGGTGTTTTGTGTTGAAATTCACTCGGTTCCTCGGGAGCAATAGCTTTGTCACTATCTTCCAAACCTACAGGCGCCGGCGCACTTATAACAGTTCTGCCACTCGCAAACACAACTAGAACTAATAGTACCGAATTCACTGTATTCATTTTATTTGTTTGATTAAAGTTTCCCAATTTAATCGAGCCGTTTTTGAGACATCAGTTCCCAGACGGTTCTTAATTATATATGCGTAGTCTGCAACAGATTTACAAATAATATAGTTGCGTACATTTATTTATGATTGTCATAATTAGCTCTTATCATTCACTGCGTCCGTGGCCAGAGGAATTTCAAGACGTAATAGGCACGATAGGATATTGGCAAAACAATTGTTTCTCGGAAGATAGTGAACAAATAAACCTAACTTTTGATTAATTTAGTACCTATTTCTTTCATTTTTATACGAGAGTACTAGATATTTAGGTACTCGACTCTACTTTTAGGTGGGCCCAAAAGAAAAAGATTATATGATACGTTTTCCATAAATGCGGAAAACGATAAGTGAGCGTTATTTAGTTAGAGTTCTATGCTCATTGTTATCTGCGATAGCGGATGATAATAAATAACTAGCTACGAAAACGGGTCGACGAAAAGAAAACTGAAAAGGGGGTTTTCAAAAACGTCACCCTTGGGGGAGATGGGTGCTCATGAAGCCTCGCATTTATTTGTTTTCGGGTATTTTGTTTAAAAGTCAGGTGATAGGTAGATACCTAGAGTTTTTTTTTAATACGAATGCATTTATCAGTCTCTTTTAGCGTTCTAAATCCGGGGTTAGCGCAATAGGAGCATCCTTTAGCATGCTAAGCTAAAATTCCCCTTGCTGAGGGGCCCAAACTGCCAGGAGGCATCAGTGGCGTGGCGTCATGTATATCAGAAGGCAAGCCGAAGGGCAATTAATTAGCCTTTTCCTCTAATTCTGCGCAATAAAAGTGCCCAACTGCCTTAAAATAGGCAAGCCGATGGGAATCGAGTTCTATGGACGCCACGCCACTGGAAGGCACCATTCTAAAAGTCATGAAGGCTAACAGCAAACAGTCCATCCGGAAACAAAACAGATTGCGTGACATAAAACATTCCTAAATTGAAAACCTTATATAAAACCTTACGGAATTCTAGCACGAGGAAAGGGGATTGAAATAATCTGCTATGTCACTTAAAAAGTCACATCTGGGGGCAAGGTGCGCCCCCGCCAAGACAAAAAAAATATATATTTTTGACCAACCTAAAGCCAATAGGTACGGACCGAAGGTAGGACGGATATAGTGGTCGGGAGCTAACACAATCGCCTCCTTAAATTCAGTTAAAAATTTACACGCGCGAAGACATACTTGGAAGTGTTTTTGATAAGTATGATACGAGCATGAGTAATAAAATGGATGTGGTCTTTATTGGACGATAACCCGAGTATCGATGGAAAGCAACGCGGGTCAAGAGAGGGCCACGATACAATGGTTATTCTCGTAAATTTTTAGAGGGGTATTCTCAAACCTCAAAATTGTGACAATAAAGTCACAGTCATAATCATTAAGTCTAAAATGCATGAAAAAAAAGTGAATAAGTGGGTAACTAAGCAAATGCAAGAAACAGACACAATCTAGAAATATCAGATATATAAAAGTACCTACCTATTTCTCTAGTACATAATCTATTTGTCGGTTTAGAACTTAAATAATATACCTCTGCTAAGTTCAACTAGATAACTAATATCCCATGATATTACTTATTTATTTAAATGTCCTAGCTAACAATATTTTTCGGCTTCCAATATTTCAAAATATAATTTAAATAGCTCATGCCGGTAGTGTCAGGTTTAAATAGAATAACGTGTTCAACATCGATCACAGCCGTACTTAGTCATACAAAACACACAGATAAATACAGTGACAGGTCGTCTATCACCCGGCTATAATGTAATGTACTATTTTCGTCTGCAATGGTAATGGGTCGGCATTTACACGCTATTGTAACTTTAATTGGAACAAATTTCAATGGGATAAGTTGTCACTCTACAACTTTTCCAACTCCAGTATTGAAACATTTATAAATACTTACAGATTTCATGGTCACACAAACAGTGAACAGCATCAGTTCTATCTATCTAATTATCTAATATATTATTACCTGTTAAATTTCAGGCTAATCCGAAGTTTATAAATACCTACTTAGATACGTGAAGTTGTCTAATTTCTAATGTTTATTTTTATGAATTCTAGAATCACAAAAACCCAGAACGACGATTAAATATGGACCCAATAGCATTTATGATTCATTTCTTTGTGCCAGTATTTTTTAAAGCCAAAGGACAAATTAGCATTGTCCTACGTTTACTCTATCAGTTCAGTCAGTTAGTAAAAAGGCGACAAAAAAATGAATATCTATTTCTTATCACTTCATTTACAGACAAAAGAAGAGTTGCATGAGACTATGACACATGCCTGCTTGGTTGTGGAATAAAAAATCTTGATTCTTAAACATAAATATCAAGTGTTTAATGCATTACATTGCAGAATAAGTAAGTAGTATTTATAATTGTTAAGTAGAGACACTAACTAAACGGCTACAGTTATGGCAGTGTTCTAATCAATCAATGTTCGCGTAAAAAACGTTTTGTTTTATTTTAGTTAGTAAATAGAGATTTATAAATGATACATAACCTTTGCAGTTGCATATATTAGTAAATTTATTAGATCCATTTACAATCGACGATTGCGAATACTTAGATAAGTATATACTGGTAAGTTTCGTATTACATAAATAATTTACCTAAACTTTGACAATTATCAATTCAAAAATTGAAATCGTACATTTTTGGAAGTATTTACATCGGTCAGTATTCTAACTAGATTCGTAAAGAGCGTAGTTAAATAAATTAATAGATTTAATGAGAGCCGTGTATTGTATGCCAAGGAAAGTCACTTCTTCTGGTCGTAAAGTTTGAGTATGTAAACGATATAATAATAAACGGGGAAAAAACCTTTAACGGAAATACATTATAAGGACTTCCATAATTGATGCAAATACACATACCTACCGCATGGCTCAATAAAATCCTAATAGCCTGATTACATGCCTTTTAAGATCCAATTGCATATTTATCTCGCTCGTAAGATTCCTTATCGCACACTCAGAGAATAGTCGCCCCGAGTCAAAGCGTGCCTTGTGTTCTATATAAAGTGACCTGGGATAAACGGAGCTTCAGTTGACATTAGTCTCTGCCGCATAAACAATTATTGTTTTTTTTTAATAAGTGCTAAATACTACAATGCTGTGGAAACTAGGCTTTGTTGTCCTACTGGCTGTAGGTAAGTTAAATTAATTTAAATATATGTATTAAAAAAACAATAGGTACCAAACGGAAGATAAAGACAAAAGATAAAAGGTAAAGATCGCGTGATGTGAAACTTAACAAAGTGTGTTTCAATATTTAGGTACCTATTCATTCAGGGTGTGTTGCGGGCGTGCGTTTTTCAATTACATAATACAGAGGCAAATAGGTAATTTGGCCTTTTTATTTAAGTAATTTTTAGCGCTAATCAACATTATTGCTATGAAAAATATCAATTAAAAATCATATTCAATTAAAAAAGAAATATGTCAGGATCGTAGCAAGTGGAACAAAGTAGTCTCTGCCTACCCCTGTGGGAAAGAGGCGTGACGGTATGTACGTATTCAGTTAAAAATAAATTTAGTTCCTGATCTAACATAGAACGTTCTCATAGTGAGCGGCACGACGATTTTCCTTGTCTGGTAATGCGATATCACTATATTTCCTGTGCAAAGGTTCTGCTTAGAGTAGGTTTAAATTCAATTGGTTCTATAGTACCTGCACAGTCAGCGTACAGTTTCAAACATCCAAAGTGACCAAAAAGTTCGACATATATTTCTATGGTTACAGACTTGGATGTTTCCACCTATATAACGCTGATTGTACCTAAATACTGGCAGGAAATTATTTTTATCGTGCTAACCAAGTTGCAAGTCAATTGACAAGTCACTCGCACCCAGTGATAGAATTAACTTGAAAATGATCAGGGTCCCGATTTTTGAAAGCACATGTGTGAAAATACCACTCGAAGTGGTAAAAATTGTGCTGAATTTGAAATACGAGAGCATAAAAGACAGTCACAGCTCTCATTAATCTTGTGAACTACTCACAACTTTGATTAGAGCTGTAGTTAAAAATCGGGCCTCTGACTTTTATATATATATATATATTATTTTTTGCAACGATCATTAGGTAAAACATGTGTCTTAAAAGCGTTTTTTACAAGTTTACAAGCTTTATATTAACTTGCAATGAATGTATGTATGTATGTATGTAATGTTTGTCCGGGTGGAATCTTGCGACTCAATTTGGACGCAGATATCTTATCATCCGATTGAGCTGAACTTTACCATAAGTGGTAAGTCAGAATTCTGGTAGTCCGGCCAGGACCGTCTCCGCAGGAGGGAACTCTTCAACGGTTAGTCCGATTGACTTGAAACTTGGCACACATGTGTAGGACGGATGACAATGCCAGTACAGTCAGCAAAAAAAGCTTGTAATAAAAAAATATTTTTTGACAGAAACTTATTAATATTAGTACAGATGGATACGCGATGCCATCGTGAAGACCACATACAGTACCCGGCCATACAGATTACACTGTATTCAGTATTTATTCAATGGTAACATTTTTTACAAAGTTTTGTACATAATGATGCCCTGTTATTAGGACGTAGCCACTTATAATTAATAATTATAGCTAATCACATGGCAATGCAGCACTGGTCTTTGGAAAGAGGCAATTGGCGTCACGTAAGTTAGAGCGAGACAACGCTCTACGAAGCCGAAATTAGCCGAGAAGACCGACGTGCAATCTTTATGGCCGGGTACTGTAACTAGATAATTCTATGGTTAGGTTAGCCAAGGCTGGCGTCCCCTTGCGCCCGCGACGCGTCCCGCCTATTTACCAATTCTCTCATAAGTGGTTCGTCGGCCACTCACTGTCTTATGATGCGGTCATTGTTAGGGTCCCATTTTGGGGTCCCGTATGGTGACAATAGTACAGTGAGATTATAACTCTTGGCATACACATACACGCACACACATAAATCACGTCTTCCCTTACGGAGTAGACCGGGCCTAAGGTAACAAGACCTAAAGGCCACGTTTAGCATGATTGTGGGCGTATATGGAAAGGAGAATCAAAACAGTGATGGGTTGTTAGCCGCATCGCGTATAGCGTGATTCCTAAGATTTTCGCCCATTGCCTCAATGGACTTTCACCGTCTGCGCGGGAAGGAAAGCAACTGGTACATTCTGTTTTTTCTTTGCTCCCAGACCAGCTTGAAAGCGTCTAAGGAAATGACTTATTACAACAAGTTGCCCGCTGGATAATTAGATAACGTAGGTAGTTACATTGATTTCTTTACATGCGCAAAGCGGTCACGGTGATAGGGGCTGTCTTTTAAAGGTCGTCAATCCCGACTCATTCAATCGGGCGGTCATGTGATAAGTGCATTGAGGTATTAAGCAATAGAGTAGAAATTTCATATAAGTGCGGGTCAGACTCGCGTACCGTTCCGTACAAAGGGGCTGACAAGTAGGATTACAAGGGTTCCAGTTTTGCCGAATGATAAAAGAAACGGCCAAGCCAAAATTGCTGCACTCTGGTTGGCCGGCCGAAGCTCAAGCTCTAAGAGTTGGGCAAGCCGATTATTATCTAACTAGGCAAAAATTAAATGTAACCTGTAGTTTTATAGCATACCCAGATTTTTCCACTTTCAAATGTTATTTTCGAAATCTGGCCTTCAGAAATCGGGCGCATGGTCCGCGCAAGTTTGCCTGAGAGAGTAGATAAAGTAATAAGTGTACTTACCTCATTGTCTTCACAGGAGTGTTGGGCGAGTACAAAGTGACCGACGAACAGCGGCAGCAGCTCAAAGACTTCATTACTCTGGTCTGCAAGAAGTCCAATGCTGAAGACAAGGCATCCCAGGTTGAGGTGCGTAACAATTTAGAACAAAAACTCTGCTTTGTTATACAAGATGCCCGCGAGGAACCCGAATGATTTGAACGGTGTATTCCTGAGGTCACAAGGAGTTAAAAATGTTACATAAACCTGGGTCGAATTATACGTTTTTAAAATTCATTTCGCATTCGCATTCGCATGGACACGCTTCACATACTTCCATGCTGGTCTGGGAGCAAATAAAAATCATAGAACGTAGCAGTTGCTTCAGTTCCCGCGCAGATGGTGAAAGCCCATCGAGGAAATGGGCGATAATTCTCGGAATCATGTCATAGGTTATAGGCAATACGGCTAGCAGCCCAATCACAATTTTAATTCCCCTTTCCACCTATACGCTCACAATGATGCTAAACGTGGCCTTTAGGTCTTGTTACGCATAATTCGACCTAGGTTTATATATAACATCTTTTACTCCTTATGACCTCAGGAATAGCTAGTGTTCAAATCTTTCGAGTTCCTCGCGGGCACCTCCTACAAACCTAACCTTGAACCTTAACAAACCTAATGCCTTGATCACACGTACCGAATACAGTGGCGAGACAGCTAATTGGTACTCGGCCGGAGAGTAGTGGATGAGTGGCCACTCGGCATAGTAAACGAAACAAGGTCCGAGTGACTCGCCCGTCATTTTCATGGACCGAGTGCTAGAACAAGTACTCGTCTCAAAGTGCACACGAACCGAACTCGACCTGGATGGTTAGCACGAGTGCGCGCCAGTTAGACTATCCGTCTCTTTCTAAAACGAACAGTAAGAAAAAGACAAAGATGAGATGGGGCACTCTCTCGCCACTGAAGTTACGTGTGATCAGGCATATTCCGCATTCAACGATGTGCTCATCATCAACCATAACTTGACCCTTCTCGTAGGTATTGTTCGGACCCAGTTGTCTCGATGTTGATCATAAGACACCTGTGTTAGGTGTTACCAAAATTTCATTCAAATTCCTCCAACGGTTTAAGCGTGAAAGAGACGCTTGCTCTTCTCTCCCTCTCGTTCTCATTGAAATTCCCAAACCGTCGCTCACTGAAACTAGAATATCCCAAAGAACGTCCGGTTAATGTATAGTATATTAAAGTGGCCATTAATATTACAGACTGCCGTGAACACCTTCGCTGAGTGTGTCAAAGGTCTCTTCGATATCGACGCCCTTCAACGAGAAATAGAGGAGGCCAAGCCCAATGGCGCTCTTGACGAGGTCTTCAAGAAGTAAGTAGTGTTTCATTATACTTCTACTTATACCTATATTTATAATTATAATTCAACCCAACCTAGCAACCCATCACTATTTTGATTCCATTTTCCACCTATACGCCCCCAATTTTGCTAAATGTGGCCTGTAGGTCTTGTTACCTTAGGCTCTGTCTACCCCGTAAGGGATAAAGACGTGATTTGTGTATGTATGTATGTATGTATACCTATATTTCAGGAAATATGAATTGGCCGTCTGTTATATACCTTGGGTTTTACGCATATACACGCGGTGACGAGTCGTAAATACTACTGAAAACTAGAACATATGGAAAAATCCGAAAATAAAGCTATGGCCGGGAATCGAACCCGGATGCTCGTCAATCCGTGATGCGTTTTGCCCACCATACCCACCACCCATAGCAGGTGGGTAAGTGTTCGAATATTTCCATCCGTACCTACCAGCTTCATGTTATTTTACTTAGCGATATTGTTGCCAAGTGTCATCTGTTTGAATGACGTCTATCTACGACACAATTATCAAACTCTAATTTGACAGAATCTACGGTTGACGTGTTAAGTCGCTGGCTCACTACCTACTTACCGTTACTTTCTTACAGGTACTGTGCCAAGTCGCCGCAGCTGAAGGCGTGTATCCACGCCGTGACCGCCGGCGTCACGCCGTGCTTGCCGGCCGAGTTCCGCGACCACGTCGCCGTCGCCGACAACGCTACCGACAAACTGCTCGACTTCGCCTGCCACAAGGACGGCGACAGGATTGCTTGTAAGTCTCAATTTAACTTTTAAGAGTGATTCACGAGGAAGTGTTTTGTCAAGGTTTAAATTCGATATTTGTCGGAAGTGTCGGGAAAATTCTAGTCTAGCTTATTGGGGTATATTTAATTCTGACGAAGTCGCGGACAACTCGCGCCATTTCCTTCGTAAGTTTATTTCACAACATTTTTGACATAAAGTAAGCAGTGGGACCCGATTTTTGAAAGCACATCACTCGAAAGCGGTTTATACCGCTCAGCTTATATCTCCAAAACTACAGCTCTAATCAAAGTTTTGACTAGTTCACAAGATTAATGAGCGCTGTGATTGTCTTCTATGCTACTCCTATTACAAATTCAGCAAAATTTTTCACCACTTTCGAGTGGTATTTTCACACAATGTGCTTTCAAAAATCGGGCCCCTGTTGTATGAAAATGTTGCATTTTTCATCCGTTTCCTACTCTTTGGAGTCTGGAATCCTGGAGTTTGCCTTTATGTGCCAGATTGCACTTATTAACCGTTCCCGTCTTATAAACAAATAACCGTTTCAGTGTTCATCGCCGAAGAGGGTCCTCAGTGCTTCAAGGAGAAGTCAAACGCCATCCGCGATTGCACCAACAGCCTGAAGAGCACCTTCTCGAGCGTTCAGGCCGCTACCTCTTTGACTAACGCTGTGAGTTTTGGGTATACAGTAGTGTAAATAACTAAACAAGGTGATATTTTTTACGTGATTCGAAGTAAATGTTTTCTATACATCTCTCCAATACTAAAAGGCACTGCTGGGCCTGGTCTCATAATAGCAACTAATTCGGTATTTTTTACATACATATATCATGTCTTTATCCCTTACGGGGTAGACTGGGCCTAAGGTAACAAAACCTTAAGGCCTCGTTTAGCATGATTAGGGGCGTATAGGTGGAAAGGGAAATCAAAATAGTGATGGGTTGCTAGCCGCATCGCCTATAACATGATTCCTAAGACTTTCGCCCATTCCCTCGATGGGTTTTTACCATCTGCGCGGGAAGAGAAGCAACTGGTAAACCAGCATGGAAGAACATCTCAATTTTTTACATGTGTGATTACTCTACCACTTAAGTGATAGAAAAAAGCTTAATTTGTTTTCACAATAAACACTCGCCTCTACTACCTAAGTACGTTGACAAAGTAATGTGAAAATTAATTAATACGTAAGTAAATGCTTTATTGTACAAATTAATTATAGAAAAATTAGAATAATTAAATAAGACTAATTCAAACAAGTGAGTTAATGTATCAGAATTGACCTAGTTCAGCATTGCTAGTAACACTTATTTTGTATCACGTATAAAATTTCACCCTGTAGGTATTTAATTGCCGCCGTAGATTAGTACCTAACTGTGGTAAATTAAGTAGAGTAACAAAGTAATTCGTTTTTACAGGAGCGATGCGCCAAGTTCGACGAGACAGCCGCATGCGTAGTGACAGCCCTGGAGGGTTGCAGCAACCCCACTCCTGCCAACATGGCCGAGTCGCTGCTGAAATTCGTGCGCACCGTCACGCCCTGCAACGCGATCCCGGTAAGCGCCATCTATTACCGCATAACGTAGTTTAACGTTTTGCACAAGTTCCGTTTTTTAAAAGCACATATCCAAATCCAAGTTCAGCCGATTTTTACGTACGTTGCTTCATAACTTTAAGAGCTCATTAAGAACTGAGATTATAACATTGTTTTTTTTTTTTTTGCAGAAGGCCAATTAGACGCATCCAGGAAGGCTGTGATATATGCAGGTGTTAGCGGAACAGTGCCATTTCAAAAGTAATCATAATAATTACTAAAATAAAGAGATTATGAATTTGCATTCAGGTTATTTACTACGTTAATTCATCCTCGTTATCCTGTTGCATCTTTCTCGCTTGTCGTTCAGTGCGTCCCTTTCAAACTAGATAACACAGAAGATGGAGCGACCAACCACAAAACTGCACGCGTGCTAACCTTTATGAGCATCTAACACGAGCGCTTTGTTGCTGTCTCTTATCAACTAATCGTACTAATACTTTAAACACAGTATATATATATAAGCTAAAGCAGTAAGGAACCTACGAACAAATCGGTTGAAACGAAACACGCACACAGGCGCGTGCTTTACACGGCCCCTAAGGGGACTTGAACCTGAGCGGAGTGGACGAGGTCCCCTTAGGGGCCGTGTAAAACGCGCGCCTGTGTGCGTGTTTCGTTTCAACCGATTTGTTCGTAGGTTCCTTACTGCTTTAGCTTATATATATACTGTGCTTTAAATGCGAGAGTTCGTGACGATGTGAGTGAGTGTATGTTTGTTCCTTCTTCACGCTGAAACGGATAGACGGATTTAGATAAAATTTGGAACAGAGGTACCCTAGATTGAAACGTAGACTACTTTTATCCCTGAAAATTGCATAGTTCCCGAGGGATAGCGATAAATATGTCAATTGATAATTCTACGCGGACTAAGTCGCGGGCAGAAGCTAGTTAATTATAAATAAGCTGTCGGCTGATATCTTTAGGTTAGTGTTTACCGTACACTGGCCGACATGTTTTTTTAAACCTGCATTAATCGACATTGGCGAAATTGTTATTAGTTATCATTATCACCCAACATAAACGTAGGTACCTACGCACAAAGCGATAAGAGGAAAAATGGCGCCGCGAGTGACAGACAATTTAACCTTTTCGACGCCAACGTCATATATCAGCACCGCAGGTTCAACGTCAACGACCTATATGTACGTCCAATACTTCAATGCAAACGCAACCTTCGTTCAATTGGGTTTAGGTTCAATTCAAGGCATCGCAATAAAGAAGTTTGAAGTATGGGAGACGCCTCTTATATTTGACGTAGAGGCGAAAGGGTTAACAATGATGCTGCGCCTAACACGAGAGCGTGCGAGATACACTACCCTTTCTAGAAAGACTAAAAGAAAAGAGACGGGTAATGTATGTCACGCGCGACATAGCTCTAGCGCGCTGTCTTGTTTGCCGTGCTGTATGAAGAAGTGGCCTATCCCAACAAAAATAGAGATGGGGATATAATGTTTGAAATAATAAAAAACGGTTTTGTTTGGAAGAGGCCACGTTTGTCATTTTTGACGGCCTCAAATAGTTCTAGAGCCCACGACCAAAACCATGTCTCATAGCAATACGGCAAAAACCCTATAAAATCGTTAGATTGTATGATTCTGAACCCGACTAGGTGTGTAGTAACGGTCGAAAGTGTAGCAACAGCGTGGGAGGCCATTTCTGCTGTGTCAAAAAAAAAAGGCAGTCGGTATTATAGCAATACGTCTGATAGTGAAAATGTACATAGATTTTATAATTGTATTACGAAAAAGTTTGTTTTCAGACATTTTGCGCGTAGCATATAGCCTGAGCGCATTTTTGAAAATGTCAACAAATTTAGCCGACCTGTATCATAGCAATACGGATAAATTTTTTTTTAAACTTTTCGTATTGCTGCCAGGATTACCAAAAACCTGTTTTCAGACACTTTAAGTGTAGCATATACTCCCAAAAACGAAAATAACGTTTCGGAGTCGCCTGGCCGACGCCTCTGTTAAATGTTTTTTTAAATTTACAGCCTTCATAGATATTCAAGAATCTCCCTTGTCTATTATATGTACTTTGACAGATGACAGATGTCATTACTTCTTTCTTTTGTAAAAGTCACTCAAGTGTGCTTTTTTTTGATATATGAATAGGAAGGCAAACGAGCAAGTGGGTCACCTGTTGGTAATGGTAGTTGTCATGCGTTGTGAAGTTTTGGTGGTGTAAAATGATATCTGAGTATCGAAAAGTTGTCTGATAGAGAAGGTGCTACATTTAATTTGTCTGATATAAATTTTTTGCACATGTCGACAACTTATTTTATCATGTCCAACAATTTTCAGACATATTGCTATGATACCGATCGGTAAAATTTGTTAACATTTTCAAAAGGGTCTCAAAATTTAATGCGTTCACATTTTCGTCTGAAAATTGTTTTGTTCGCATCAAATAACCAAAATTTACTAATAAAAAAGATTTTCAGACGTATTGCTATGAGACATTTTTTTTGTCTCATTTTTAATTTTTTTAAGTGATTTTACGGGTTTGCGCTACACCACTAACGTCTGAAAAATATGTTTCCGGTATCTCAGAACTATCATTCAACTACAGTCTGCAAATCAGACATATTGCTATGATGCAGTTCGGTAAAATTCTTTGACAATTTTGAAAATTCGGTCAGATCAAACGCTACGCGGAAAATGTCTGATATTGGTATTTTCGAGTTCAGGATAATCGTATCTATCGATTTGATGCGGTTTTGGCCGTATTGCTATGAGACAAAAATTTTGGTCGTGGGCTCTCGTACTAAAATTAGGTTTGGGTCAAATTACGAGTCATCCCCTTTTGTTTTTCAATAAAGTAGGTAACTAAATAAATAAACCTTATTCCATCCATCCCTCGTTTATTTGTTCTGTAAAGTTTTACTTTCACCTACGTTACAGTTATCACAATGAAAAATATTTAATTACAAATGTTACCCAAAAAATAATTTGACGATAATAATAATATAAAAAGCAACTAAAGTTAAGAAATAGAATACCTACTTGAAGTCACAAGATTAGATTTTTCGTAGCATTATTAGCTTAGGAAAAAACGAACGGTCCATGGAATAACAGGGCTCTAAAAATGAAAATGGCGATTTATACTTAAGGAGACTTAATTTTATGTGGAATCAGGTTTATTACCCTTCTCGTTGCAGTTTGTAATAGCTGTAGGTACTTAAAAAAATAACAAATATCCGTGTATGTTGTAGATTAGATAAATCCTAAACAAAAACCCCAATATAATTTAACCCTGACATAATTTTTTTCAATAAAAGAAAGTCTCATTTTTATTTAGGGTTCTTTGCCTCCTGGGTTTGTATTTTTTCATACTACACTCGGGAGCAAACAAACCGGGTATCATTTCATACAACTTTATGGAAAGTGACCCGATTTCTTTGCTCTTGTGTATATATACATAGGTATATTCCAAACAATCAGCTTGATATATTAACACATAATATTTACTTTATACATTATCGGTTTCGTGGCAGTTACTTTATATATTTAGAGAATTAAGTATTGTTCAGATGAAAAACATGATTATGTACTCGTATTTCTCAGTCTTAAATATCATTCTATTATAAGTGTATTATAAAAACCCAACATCACCTTTATATTGTTTATGGTGTATATACTGTATAAAAAGTGCTTAAACTTATATGTAAATAGCGTACTTATTATTAATGTATAATTTGGACTTGATTTTCGATCTTCCTTACAAATAACATCAAAGTAAAAATAAAAAATGTAGAAAAATATTACTCGCATAAACGTATATAAGAAAAATCGATTCGATATAAAAAATGTCTATCAAAACAGGATGTCATGTAACACAAAAAACGCTTTAAAAATACATAAAATAGTAATATCTGTAAATGTAAATAAATATTAAAATCAGCTCAACTTCACCTTACACTATACCACAAAAATGCTATCATGTTTTAGCCGTTGTTGCTATTTATGAAATACAAAGTTATTTCTTTCCATGTTTTACTTACAGTCAGCGCGCGAGCTTCAAAGAATCTCAAGTAACGAATTATGAAAGATCAATTTAAGTTGAGTGGCACCAACTTATTATAACTATAACCGACGATTTTGAGGAATATTTGTCAGAAAACCTATGCAACATAACGTCATAAGCGTCGGCCATGGTTAACGTCGTGGTTCTTTAACTATAACTTGTTTGTTAGTTCTCTAACTTGGACCAACTCTCACTAAGAGTGCTTTCGCAGTAAGCCGAACATTCGCACCGGGCGAGCGCGGGGTATGAAGCGACGTGCGGGCGGGGCGCACACCCCTCGCTTCCCCAACCCGATTCCTCATAGCTCGTGCGGAATGTAAGTATTGAACACGATTCTAACGTAGAACTCTTCTTTACCGTGTTACTTGAAGTAGTTTAAAATATATATAAATATAATTTATAATTATAACATCGCTGCCGGTACTTTTAGTACATATAAATAGCTGTCAAATTTAAGCTACAATACAATAAGCTGGTCAAAATGGACTTCCAAGATTTTAAGTGAATCTAAGTTACATTATTAAGCTTTTATTCATAAACACTAAACTTGTTTTGTTATGCATCTGGTCATTCCATTTTTTTTTTTTTTTTTTAATAGAGCTGCCATTTGATAAAATCGAATCTGCTGTCAAAGTGATATACGTTAGAATCGTTTTCTATACCCAAGAAATAATAAAATAATTTCATTCGACATAATAAAAGAATTAACTTCGTATAGTTGCCCATCCAACATGTAATAAGCAAGTTAACCAAAATACAAAATAACACTGCGACAAATTGAAAATAACTAAGAAGCTTGCCTTCGCGCTACGTACAGTCTGGCCGAACAAAGAAGTTACACAAGTATAAAAAGTAGTATTAAACGCGAGCGCCGATCATGAATCACACATACTAAGTAGGTGCAGATCGTCTGTCTCAAATAGTTTGCACGCGCGTCAATCACAAAGATACAGCCGTCTCTTTTCAACATCAGCAATAAAACAAGGACGGGAAGCCACTCGTAGATACTATTTGAACAAACGATTTGCAAGCATATCATTGGACATATTTTCTACTGAAGTATCGGAAGCTCATGAAAGGCAACCAATCGCGTTCTATACTCCTTGCTAATAATAAGTCTCATGTAAAAGCGTGAACAATTTAAAACAAATATTTTACGTAAAACAAAAAAAGTTGCCCAATTTAACCTGAGTAACTTCAGCTTTGACGGGTCCACGTATACTGGATCTACGAGAAACAATGATGGAAGTGACACATAAATCTCTACTATAGTTTGCTCATAGCAAAGGGCACAAGACCCTTGGGGCACCTGCGTTATACGTTTCACGTACTACACCTATTACTTACAATCTAAACATTTGGTTGGAACCAGGCATCAACCCTTGGCACGCACTGTCTGTTATATTCCAAGAGCTGTAGACATTTTCGAGTAAGTTTTTGAGACGGCGCAATAATCACAATTAGCACGATACTTCTTTTAAGATATCTGAATACAAAAGCCAAAGATCTGATAGACATCCGCTTACAGACGATTAATTTTACTTCAGGCGCTTTTTTTAAAAGATAATCTATTTCCGTTGCACGTATTATTAACTCTAAAATTAAGAGCCGACCCATCAGCCCTGTCCCTGTTTCGATATTTAGACATCTTAAAAAAAGTGCATGTCTACACCGCCTCAAATTGCTCAAAAATGGTCACCATCTCTCGGACTACACAACTACAACGATATGTACTTTCTGTTAGCAATGGAAGCTCTAAAAATTAAACGTACGAACCTATTTGACTACTTATGGTTGAATGGTGCTCAGCAGTACATCGACGGAATGCAGTTTTAGAGGAGAAGGGAACCTGCCGCCATTATTAAGGTGAGTGACGTCACAGCGAGTCCGCTGGCCGAGCCAGGCTTTGAGGCTTTCTGATTACCCGGCTCCTGAAAGAAAATCATATGTTAATCCTACTAATCTATGCTAATATTATAAAGAGGTAAAGTTAGTGAGTTTGTGAAGTTGTTAGGGGGTAATGTCTAGATTTACTGAACCGATTTTGAAATTCTTTTAAAGAGCCACATTATTCGTAAGTGTCGTAGACTATATTTAATTCCGCGCAGACGAAGTCGCGGGCAGCAGCTAGTGAATTAATATAAATGAGAAAGTTTCTCGGTTGTCTGTGTGTTTGTTATTCTTTCACTGGAACACATGATACTACTTTTTTTCTTGATATTCACGCGGGGTCGGGACTTATGCATAATATGTAATATGTAACACCGCGAAACTTGAATCGCTAATATACCTAGAGAAAGACAAGCTCGTATTCTTTAGACAGCTAGGGGTTGGAATTGTCTGTGTCAATTATACATTGAAATTTGAGGAATTTGAATTGTGCCGTACAGACACTTCATTCAAATGACGCTTGGCGACAAAAAATAGTAACAAGGTCACGTGACAGCTAGTAACAGATAGAAAAGTTCGAAGGCTTACCCACCTGCTGTGGGTGGTGTAGGGGTATAGCACGCGTCACGGAATGACGAGGATCCGGCGAGGATTCCCGGCCATAGCTTTACTTTTGTGATTTTTCTATGTGTTCTAATTTTCAGAAATTTAATTTGACCATTTTCGTATTTTGGCTGAACAGGCATTTACTACATTTACATGCATGTACTAGGCAGGCGTGATTGTGGTATAGGCATTTAATAGATTTCCTGGATTCAAGGCACTCTTAGCGGTAAAAAAGTTAGTAACATTTTCAATAAACTGTTCGAAAGCTCTCGAGTTTTATGGTTGTAAAATCACTAAAAACATTCAAAAGCGACGCACATAACGCACACAAAACAAAAATATCACTTACTTTGGCGTTCCTCGGGCTTGCCACGTTGTCCTGGTTCAAAGTGGTTAGATTAGTAACGTTAGTACATGCAATAATCATTATAAGTATAGTATTTCGAGTTTCGATGGGGTTATTATATTAAGACAACTTTTTTTTAAATAAAAAATAAACAAGTACAAGCAAGTTAGTGCAGTCTTTCAACGTGCATGATATTGAGTGTACCCATTATCAGAAAAACTGACCACCCCAGAATCTTTGATTAGAATGCAGGACCAGAGCTGGCCAGCACGAGAGAGCGAGAGCTGTGCCGCGCGCTAGATACACAAGCCGTCTTTTTCTAACGAACAGTAAGAAAGAGACGGGTAGTTTATCTCGCGCGCGTCGTGCTAGCCGTGCAGTGAGAGATAAATACTTACAAAGGCCTTGCAGGGCGTGCCCTTACGGATGTACTTGAAGAGGGCTTCCACGATATTGGCGGTGGTGGGCTGCGAGCACTTCTCCAGCTCGCCCACAACGCAGCCTTGAAGTTTCGACAACTGATCACACTCCTTCTCCTGCAAACATATTCGCGAAACGTAAATATATTAGACCCGTAATAAGGGCTGTAAAATGCTGGCAACACATATGACTTTTTCGACATATACAGTAACACTTATTTTTCGCGACTGTTTTTACTTTTATTTCTTACACGGAACAAAGTCATTCAAGTAAATTTACTTTCTGGTTTTTACTAATATTAATAGAGTTTCACTCACTATGCCACACGACTAAACATTAACTGATACTGAAATTGTAGCGAAACGGATTAAAAGGGGCTATATATATTTCGGCAGATTCAAAATTAGTACACTCCTTTGACGCCTGATAAACACTAACAGGGGTATTCAGCCAAACTACACCAACCACCTGTCAAAGTCATCCGGATCACTTTTAACCTTTCCGCCGCCACGTCAAATACCACACCCATACGCCAAACGTCTTTAATGTGATGCCTTTAGTTGAACCTAAACCCAATTGAACGAAGGTTGCTTTTGCGCAACCTTTTGCGTTGGCGTTGAAAAGGTTACGACATGAGGTACTTACCGAGGTAAGGTGGGCATGACTTTTTTTTAATTTTATAATACTAGTGGCTGTATGAGCTAAATACTTTTTAATTTTTTAATCTCCTTCCTTTTTTTCTTTGGGTTTCCATAGAGAATATTTTGTACTGTCATTTTGTTGTTTCCTTTCATGCTGGTCTGGGAGCAAAGGAAAAATATAGATTGTACCACTTGGTTCTCGTCCCAAGCATATGGTAAAAGCCCATCGAGGGAATGGGCGAAATTCTTAGGAATCATGTTATAAGCGATGCGGCTAGCAACCCATCACTATTTTGATTCCGTTTTCCACCTATACGCCTACAATCATGCTAAACGTGGCCTTTAGGTTGTGTTACCTCAGGCTGTCTACCCCGTAAGGGATATAGACATGATTTGTGTATGTATGTATGTCATTTTGTTACTTACGCCGAAGTTGATGTCAGGCAGGTTGTCAGCTGTGATGTTGTTAGGGTCGAATGCTACGTCGGCGCCCATAGTCTTGTTCACACAAGTCTGAATGGCTTCCTGTTGGTCTTGCAAGCACTCCGGACCGCCTTCTGCGATGAACACTGAGAACAACGAACAATCAGGTATTCCTTCCAGAGTATTCTCTGCAAATGTTATTTCTTCATGCCTTCATGGGCACAGAACTACGACATGCATAGAGGATGATTAAGCAAAAGTAATTTTACTGGCAGATTTTTATAAAACCACTATTTACCTTAAGCCACTTGATACTAGCTAAATTTTGTACTTTAAAGGCTAGCTCCCTTATTCATAAACGCTCTATAGGCTTCGGCTAACTAAGCAATGGTTTGTCCTTATCTGTGAAAGGTAAATGTCAAAGTGACAGATAAGGACACACCATTGCCAGACGCGTTCATCCCTTACAGGCATATAAGCAGTGCTTGTAAGCATACGTAAACGCATCCGCCACGCTTCGTACCAATACGGGTTTTGTTGTCAATATCCCTACCCTCTGTCAGAACCCACTGCACGCCCCTGACCATTGCTAAGTAAGCAGAAGCCTACAGAGCGTTTATGAATAAGGGGATAAATATTTCGCATCCTAAACCTAACTAATATAACAAACGAGAAAGTGACTATGTTTGTTAGACTGTTTGATATGCTTTCACGCGTAACCAACTCATCTTCCGTGAGGTATGGAGATAGTTTGAGACCCTGGGAAGGACACAGGACGGTTTTCGTTCCGGATAATTTTACAGTTCCCGCGGGCGAGCTATAAACAAAATCTCCGCAAACGAAGTCGCGAGCGAAGGCTTGTCTCTAACAATTTGAACTTGAATGGGTAAATACTATAATAATATCTAATCTAAAGTAATAAGTATTATAAGGAGGAAATTTTGTGAGTTTTTGAGGTTGTAGGAGGATCTACTGAACCTGTTTTGAAATTTCTTTTACCAATAAAAAGACATTATTTGCGAGAGTCATGGGCTATCTTTAATTCTGCACGGACGAAATCGCCGGCAACAACTAGTGTATAGTGCATTGGGGTAAATTCGAAATTGGGGGAATTTCGAAACTCGTGGAAATCCACTATGCGGGAAACAATTACATAATCTAGCAACGCTTGCCTAGAAGCTCCAATGTCTTTGGCGTCTAGATAAGCGTTGCCAGATTATGGAATTATTCCGCGTTTAATGGATATCCACGATTTTCGAAATTCCCCCAATTCCGATTTTACCCCTAATGCACCTAATATATTTTACTATACAGTTGTTGTATATTTATTTATTTCAGGGATCTCGGCTTCGGCTTCTATGAAATTTGCTATGGGGTTTTTGGGGGAAAAACGTGTTTTCCCGAGTTTTGCGAAGACCGAGCTCTGCCCGGCCGCCCATGTGCACAGCGATAAAGCCCATATCTGTATCGTTGGATTTGTAATTGGCAAAATTTATGATAACAAAAGTTGATACTATCGATAAGGCACAAACAAGCAAAATAATTGACATCATAGACGTATGCAATTGTCATCAATAAGCGAAATACTTCATTGTTAGCCGTAGCGGCCCGAGAAACAATTAAGCGGCAGTCGTTTGCTAAATTATATGTGTATCACAACCAGCGGTTACCCGCGACTCCGTCTGCGCTGAATTCGCTTATCGCTATCCCGCGGAAACTTTTCGATTTTCCAGGATAAAACTATACTATGTCTTTCTTCGGGACTGATAACCATCTCTGTGCCAAATTTCATTCAAAGTAGTTTAGGCGTGAAAGCGTAACAGACAAACAGAGTTACTTTCGCATTTATAATAATAAGTATGGATTATCAACGCTTTGAAAAAGAAAATACCAACTCAATCTCCAGGCTGTTTAACAGAAAATCATTCAACGAGTAAAGGAGCGACCACACCGCTACGTATACGCAGTGACGTGTCGCAGGCGTCACGTTCTCTCGCCGTTTCTTCATACATTTTGTTGCGTAAACGCACCGTCGACGTCTTATACGCACTGGTGTGGCCGGACCTTAATGTGGGAGGAGCGACTCTTGAGTCAGGCGTGAAACGACATCCCAAAAATATGGTATTTATTTTAAAATTATTTCTGGCCATGGGTGCCACCGCTAAGACCGCCCCAATTCGACCGTTTTTAATTTTTTTATTTTGCAGGTGGAAGGGCTGTGTGCAAGGTGCGGCAATGCTCGCGCTGTGTTCCGCTAGGGGTCCTTGCACTTGGATACACTTCGACCCATTCCTGGATCTTTTCTGTAATGTGTTCCAGCTTGGAGAGTAAGACTAACACAAGAGGTTCCAATATCGCCCTCTGGACAATCTTTTAGTGTTCCAGGTGTCCATGGGCGGCGGTGTACTTACCATCAAGTGACGCACTTGCTCGTTTTCCACTTTAAAAAGCAACAAGCTCTTAGGGCGACGGCACCAGTAATGGACATGGACCCAATACAATTACAATAACTCTTATTTAAAAGACACTAAGCCATAGTCATTTATTTTACAACAGTCAATTTCAAACCATATCATCTTTAAATTAAGAATGAAGTGTCCATTACTGGTGCTTGTCAGCTGAAAGTGTCCAACACTGATGCCGTCAGCCTAGCAGTATATTTATTTACTCACATGCGATCCTGTCTCCATCCTTGAAACAAACGAACTCCGCTAGCTGCTCAGTGACATTGTTGATAATTTTAAGGTTCTTCTGTTCATTCACCGTAAAGCAAGGCTTGACAGCTTCCAATGTGTCTTTGAAGCAACTTTTGAACTGGGGCTTCTTAGCACAATACCTGGAAAACAAATACAAATTTAATAATATGAGGCACAAAAATTACTAACGATATTTTACCAGCACTTCGTTGGCATGAACGTCCCTGCAAATACTAAGTGTGGGTTGCAGTTTACTTTATCAATAACCTAATAATAATTTACCTATGATGCAGGGTGTGTTGCACACGGGTGCAGCGTTCCTAGGGGGCGCCGAGCGCCGCTCGCTACAGAGCCCCACTCGGCGAGCGCTTACCAGGGGGTAGGATAATGTTTGCACGCGGGTGCTACATGGGTTAGAGACGTCTTTGACACCACAGCCGACAATTATAACATATTATAAGTACTCTAGTTTAAAAAAGGGTTAGGGCTGGCCCTGTTTGACGGGTAGGTAAGTGAACTATCGCCAATGATTTTATTTATTTATTTAATGCAATTCACACGTCATAGGTACAATAAAATGATGGCAATATGCACAATAAAACATATGAAACCCTGTTGGGCGCAGCATTTTAGAGGAAGAGATAGGTCGAAGTTACATTACAGAAATGAATTGTATACACATTATGTGAAACTAGACTTACAATAATCATAATAAACAATTACAAAAGAAATTTTATACCATGTATAAGCGATTCTAAAAGGCCACAAGGTGACCACCTTGTATATTGCATTACATCGCTCGGCTGTGGAGCCAATGAGTTAAAGCGATCGGCTGAGCACCGTAATGTACAACTAAAACTGGGTTTTTACCGCATTGATGCTCTAATTATTTACCTAATTATCTAGATTCCAAACAAAATGTATTTTAACGCCACTTAAATGAATAGGAATGCAGTAAGACAAGAATAGCGACGATGAACAAACATAAACAGATCTTTATTTAATTGGGTCTATTTGGCACAATATCTGAAAAACAAATGTCATTATGCATAATACATACGTGGTATTGTTTTGAACGTCAACATCAAGTAGGTAAATGCACGCTTTGTGAATGCGCATGCACAAAAGAATGGCATCATATTCACCTCTCATTCAAACGCAAATATTGAAAGTTAGTGATTAAATTGGTGAGTCAACTTAATGCGTTGTCAGGATGTAGGTATGTGGCATCAGCATTTTGTGGGGTTCCGTAGTAATAATGACAAAAATAGAAGACTTAGAACCTGTTTCACAGCTCCCTGTTAAGTAGATACCTGATATCTTTGTCTGATTTCTATGTGGACGTCTCTATTTATTACAAAGAAACAGACAGAGATGACGATGCCATCGATATGTGACACCTAACATGTCAGGAATGGTAAAACAGGCCTTTACAGTCTGTCCGTCTGTTTGGCTGTAGCTTAGCTCAATTACCCTTAGTACTAGAAAACCGTAATTTGACAGAGGTGTACCTAATTATCACGACAACATAGTGGAAGAATTCAATTTTGAAATATTTAGAGAAGTTTTTTTTCTTGCCTTCCTCGTCGTGTCGGGGTGTCGTTGGATAGCTCTTTCAAAAATAGGGAAAGTTTGCAAAAGCGCTTTGGAATTGGTTTGCGAAATATCAAGCTTTGAAATACCAAACTTTTGATAGTGTTCCGATTCGAAGGATTCATTGGTTTTTGATACTTGAAAGAATTGATGAGTAGTAGCCCAAAATTTGCCGCATGTTAGTATTAGTACAGAATCCTATACTGTGCGTGGTTTGAAACGCACCAGGACGATTTTTTTAAGTACAAATAACACTGATAATCTCCTATGACCTTCAAGTTTATCAATTCGTCAGTTGTCACCCAGGAGATGCAATTTAGAGTTAAATATTTACATTAGGCAACTACTTCCAAAACAATTGAGTTCCATGTCTGGTGTAGGCACCTCATATATCCATCCCCTTACCCTTTTATCTACATTCGTCTGGATTGGTTCGAGAATGTTCGGCTGATGAAACCGTTAAAGAAAGTACTCACTTTTTGAACACCTCATCTATCTTGCCTTCAGGCTTCGCCTCTTCAATCTCGTGCGCCAACTGTGCTCGGTCCACGAGGCCTTCTATACACGTCTTCAGCTCCAGAGAAGATTTCTAGAAAAAACAGAATTCTATCTTCAGATAGCTTCATAAAATGAGGCAAAAGTGTTACAGCAGCATACTGAATTTGACAGGCCGATAAGGTCACCGAATTTAATTACAATTAATTTAAAAATACATACGTACATAAATCACGTCTTTATCCCTTACGCGGTAGACAGAGCCTAAGATAACAAGACCCAAAGGCCACGCTTAGCATGATTGTGAGCGTACAAGAGGAAAGTGGAATCAAAATAGTGATGGGTTGCTAGCCGCATCGTCTATTACATCATTCCTAATATTTTCGCCCATTCCCTTGATGGGCTTTTACCATCTGCGCGGCAAGACAAACAACAAAGTATGGAAGTTTAAAAATGACAGGGTTAAAAAAAGAAAACATCACGCGACAATTTACACCAATTGATCTGGTCCCGAATCAATCAAAGCTTGAACTATGGATACTAGACATACCGTATACATTTTTGATATATAAAATAAAAGAGGTAAAAAAATTCATATTCACCATAAAATTAACTTTTACCTACCACTAGCTTTAGTCAGGGTCACTAAGCAATGCCTATCAGTATATGATTAGCGACCATTTCTCAGTTTGTTTGCTTTTAATACACAGCCATTTTTTAAATTGCAAAGATCAGGGCCCCGATTTTTGAAAGCACACATGTGAAAATAGCACTTAAAAGTGGTGATAAATTGTGCTGGATTTGAAATACGAGTAGCTTAGAAAACAGTTACAGCTTTCATTACTCTTGTGAACTAGTCAAAACTTTGATTAAAGCTGTAGTTTTGGAGATTACTGATTTATACCATTTTCGAGTGGTACATTCGAGTGAGTTCAAAAATCGGGCCCCAGACGGGATACGGGTTACAAAGTTTCAGGCAAGAGTTTTAAATAAAATCTAACAATTGAGATAACATGATTCATCTAATTTAACTTTTTACCGTGTCAAGGAAGCACAAAGGTCAGTGGTTAGCCAGATGATCCGAGCTCACGTCCCTACAAATTGGTCACTAACATTGTATTGCATTTATTTAATTCTGGACTGGAATGTCTATTGTTAAGGTGCTGTAAAGGATGGTACATTTTGGTGAAAATGAGTGTGTCATTGAATCATAATAGACCATTATTGCCCAAGCCTGGAAGTAGGCAATTGCTGCTGAGCATTGGTTTAATAATACGAAACCAACAACTGTCGTTCCGGCCGAGGCAAATATACTCAGTACTTTTGTCAAAAACCGCAAAACCAGCTTAATGACGTACTTTTTTAATTTGTCCACTTGCAGAGATTCTTCTAATCAAAACTGTGAAGCTATTGCAGACATAGACATGGACTTCGCATTAACTTTTTTTGTTGGTGTTTTATTTTTCATTTTTTCATTATGGTGGGATACGGGGCATATGGGTGATATGGGGCATATAATATTATATATAGGAAAAACAAGCGCGTTCGCTCAGATAGCATAAACAGAAGTTAGTATGGATAAATAATAATACCTGGATTTATTGCATACATATATACAAGAATTGCTCGTAAAGGTATTAGATAGATACCACTAAACTAGAAAAATCTAACTACATTGAAAATCGTATCATCAATGGATGTTTAAAGTAAACTGAACTTTAAAGCAAAGTAATTACGGACGGGAAATTACGGGCACAAGAGGCATTTCATCTTAGTCTTCTAGGTTGGCAACGCATCTGCAATCCCTCCGGGGTTGCGGGTTTCTATGGGCAGTGGTGATCACTTACCATCAGGTGCCACTTGCTCGTTTGCCTTTCATATATATATAAAAAAAAAACAGTAATGTTGACTTCGTAAAATAATGGATTTTGAGATACGACCTATTCTAAATAAGTGACAACATATTTTCTACAGCCTATCCTATATATTTGTTCACAGCCACACCAAACCGATTAGATAATAAAATTGAACTTTGTCTTTATGACATAGTTAAAGGGCATTACTCATTAGTATACCAAATAACTATAATTGTCATTTAACGAAGTATCGAATCGTTTGAAAATTGCCATGGACTTTTCGTTGAAGATCATTGCAACACAAAGAAGAAACTTGCACACACATACGAAGTAGTTCAATAATGTGTGTCAAGTTCCCAATACACACAGGATACAGGTCGACGCAAGTGAAAAGAACCTCGGGTGGCTGGTGGTCGTATCCACGTCTTCAGGTACAATTTGTATACAAAAACGTATCCCTTCCACCAGCCCTCCGTGATTCTTTTTATAGACCGACCGCTTAAATGAGTCCTCGCCCGCGCGGTACAGGGGCGCAGGGTAGGCGACAAAGGGGACCAAGATGTGCGGGCGGCAGGCGCACCACCCTCCCGCAAGTCTCTCGGTCCCCTTTGTCGTCCTACCCTGCGCCCCTGTACCCGCACGGGCGAGTACTCATTTAAGGGGTCGGTCTATACTTGCGCCGACTTGTACCATAGGAACTACACTTTCATTAGGAGAGCGAGAGAAGAGCTGTGCGGGTTGCTCGCGACGTTGCAACTTCTTCTGCTAAGAATGCATTTGTCGCAATGCCGCGGGAACTAGATACGAAATTTGTACCAAATATCTATGATCCAGAGTAACAAACATCCAAAACGCAAACTTTCGCATTTATAATATCAGTAGGATAAAATAGCCTAATACGTGTATCATAAGGAAAATTTTGAAGGTTGCGCCACAATGCAGCCGATTGGAAGCTATTAATTTTATAAATGGAACGGCAGACACCTGTTCGGTTATTGAAAAGAACATCGTTGTGCACGGAAATGTCGTGCGAAGACTTCACGGACGCATAACGCAACTCAAACAATATCCTATCGATTAAATGCTACCTACTGCACAAGTTTTAATTGAAGCCAGTGTAATTATAGCCGTTGAAGATAACCTGTATCGCCTAGAACATAATTAACCCCGTCCCAGTAAGCGATACTACGTGCATTAAGAAAATATACTTGGTATTAAACCGAAACATTGCCTATCTCAAGGTCAAAGGGGGTAATTTTATTCCCATACATTTCACAGCAACTTATTAAAAGGTCTCAGCTGAAAAGCTTGTGAAATTTATGTTCGTGCCGCGTTGTTATGAACACAGTTGCATCATTATTGGTCTATTAAATGATGTACTTCCGTAGTCTGGGAGCAAAGAAAAAACATAGAATGTACCAGTTGCTTCTCCTCCCGCCCGCGCAGATGGTAAAAGCCCATCGAGGGAATGGGCGAAATTCTTAGGAATCATGTTATAGGCTAGGTTAGCAAACCATCACTATTTTGATTCTCCTTTCAATCCATACGCCCACAATCATGCTAAAAGTGGTCTTTAGGTCTTGTTAACTTAGGCTTTGACTAGTCTGTAAATGATCATACATTGATAGGTAGCACTCAATTAAAAGTGGACGCCAATTAATTGAATGAGCTGTTTGCTAACAGCATGTTAAGAAAAATTTGATATGGCACTGTCTGTACAGTAAATACCTATTCATTAGGAAAATTTGTAGGTACCTATCCACTATATAATAATATAACGAAATCAAAATGTATAGTAAATAAATCCTAAAAATTAGTTAAAACTATTAATCATTTTATCACAATACCTACATCACCAAGGTCTCTCTAGAATAAGTAAAAAATAAATAAAACTTCGCTCAACTGTTGAGTGTCACTTAGCTCTTGAACTTTAGACCCGGAACGTGGACAATTATGTTCGTGTTAGACGCCTTTAGTTTATCTCTAAAAAAGACTGCTCATACAAACCGTTTCTCCACCACTTACAATTTCACAATTCTAAACTAGCAACATTGGTCAAATCCCGACCACTGATTGGTTGATTGGTCCAATGTTGCCAGATAAGACCTGTAAATTTGTATAATGTAGCTACGAGAAACAGGCCACAGGGGATCTACCGCCAAATCAAGTAAATTCTTTGAGTCCTTAGGGTGCGAGTCGTGTTACTTCCGCATGTGGTCAAGAGCTGCGGTTCGTTTTTGGATCCGTTCGAGGGGAAGAGCAGTGCTTGGTCTAGTGCACCCTGGGCATCGGTTAATGATTTCGGCAGATTCTGAGGGATATCATTAACCGTTGGCTAAGAGCCCGACAGGGGGAGGAGGGGTCTTTTGATTTGACCGTGTTCTACTGTACAACGTTGCCGACATTTTTGTCACAAGATTTTTGAATACTGTATTTATTACTTTGACATTGGCGAAACCATCGCATCAAGCGATGGGGCACTATTAAAAAAAGAGAAAGAAGAGCCTTAGAGCTTTATATTGAGAAAATACTTTCATTACAATGTCGTGCTACTGATTTTACAATAATGCCAATGATAGTTTGTTTTTATGACTATCGCTTCATCGAGCAAATTAAACCAGTGACTAATTTTTTTACATAGATTTGGATTCCACTATCAACCTATTTTACGACAGTGGACCAAATGTTTAACACTATCAATGGAGATAAGATTAATGAATTACGAAATTAATAATGCATTAGTCTAGATTCACGCGCTTAAACGGCTTTGCGACACACGGCAATATCCGCCTCTCCCAAAACAATCCCAACTTCCCTCCTAATAGTTATCCTTACTAATATTATAAATGCGAAAGTAACTCTATCTGTCTGTTACCTTTTCACGCTTAAACCGCTGGGCCGATTTAGTTGAAATTTGGTACACAGATAGTTTGAGTCCCGGGAAAGGACATAGGATAGTTTTTATCCCGGAAAATTGCATAGTTCTCGCGGGATAGCACAGCCAAAACCACTGGAATTTTTCAAATTTAAGGCGGAACAAAGTTCGCCGGGTCAGCTAGTTACATATAAATGCGAAAGTATCTCTGTCTGTATGCCTGTATATACTTCTTCATTTCTTCAACGACTTAGAGGAATTTTAGTATGGAAATAGTTTAAATTTCGTGGAAGGACATAGGATAGTTTTATACCAGAAAATAATACAGTTCCCGCGCCGCGGGGTGTTGACCTAATTCTTCGCAGCCCATTAACACCCCACTGCTAATTAAGTAGGTATAAGTACATTCAGAAAACTTTGAAGGTTACTCCTCAATGCAGCTGATTGTAATTAGAGATTTTAGCACTACCGGAGGTGCGACTCTAACTGTAATAAACGATTGAACTCGAAATGCGTAAATGAGTAATTAGATACGCCAATGTATTTGTTTCTAAAACGTGGTAAACAAAGATAGGATTATTTTGTAGGCTTTAACAGATTTAATTAGAGGCCTGCTAACGAAAGCAGAGATTGGTATCGAACGCCAAATTTAAAAATTCTGTGTATTATTTTATTTATATATCTATAACATTGTGTGCAAATACTGAATTTCATCCTTCATGCTGTTGTCAATACCAGTATTTATCATATAAATGTATCAATACAATCATCAATATCATCATCATCTTCAGCCTATATACGTCCCACTTATCAAATACATGCAATCAATATTGCAGGTATTTGACACAATGTTATAGGTTATAGAACGACCGGTTAAATGAGTCCTCGCCCGCGCGGTGACGGGTGGGCGACAAAAGGGGCCGAGAGAGGTGCGGCGCAAGCGCATTAAGTACCCGCCCGCACCGCTCTCTGTCCCCAATGTCGTCCTACCCTACGCCCCTGTACCCGCGTGGACGAGGACTCATTTAATCGGTTGAAATTTGCCGCTTCTTTATTGCTTCCATGCTGGTCTGGGAGTAAAGAAAAAAAATAGAATGTACCAGTTGCTTCTCCTCCCAAGTAGTAAAAGCCCATCGAGGGAATGGGCATAGGAATCATAAAGGCGATGCGGCTACCTACCCATCATTATTTTGATTCCCCTTTCCACCTATACGCCCACAATCATGCTAAGCGTGGCCTTTGGGTCTTGTCACCTTAGGCTCTGTCTACCACGTAAGGGAGAAAGACGTGATTTATGTATGTATGTATGTATGAATGTAAATTTGCCGCGCGATTCCAATTTCAACATTCGTTAGCTCTAGAAATGAAGCGTCCAGAAAATAAAATACTACAAAGTAACAAAGTAAACACCATTGGCATAAAACGTGAAATACAATAGGTACCTACAACGTATTCTACAAAACGATTTTGACAACAAGCCATGAATAAATTTAGAACAGTTGACTGCGCTAGTTTCATTTTTCATTATGTGGTGTGCAAAAAACTGCTGGTCTGGTTCTGCTGCTGTTCAAACAAAAAGTTTTAAGTCTGAGTAAAGCTTTGTTTGAACTGTGCCCATAATAATGTTCCTTTGTTCGGACTCTATGAGTAATTTAGAAATAAATAGGTTTCCTTAGTCAGCAACATAAAATTAGTTAATAGACTAGTATTTACTTTGTTAAGAATTTAGTATTTTATTGTATGAGGTCTGTTAAATTCTATTTGTAATACATGTATAGTACCCGGCCGTAAAGATTGTACTGCGGTTTTTGGAAAGAGACAATTGGCGTATATGGAAACATCTCGAAAGCGTTCGCGTAAACGTCTCAATTACAATGGTACAACGCCACTAGCGGAACGACGCGACAACAAACAGTCATCATAGTTTTTGAAATTTTGTGTTCGAAAACTAAGCATCCATTTTAACAGTGGTACAATAAAAAAAACTGTGTTTTAGTCTCATTTATCTCAAATACTTAATACCAATTTCAGAGATTATAAAAAAATATATGTTTCAATAGCCCAGATCTGGGACTAGGCATGCAAATAGGTTTAAGCGTATGGCCCGCCTTATTACCATAAGCGTTTTTCATAGCTTATGGACACTCCTGGGAAATCGCATGTGCGTTGCTGACCCCTCATAAAACTTAGCCAAAGTATATCAGTTTCAGTGTTTTATAGTACAGAAACAGAGTTTTAATTTAGTTTCTTCCCAGTTTTAGAAATCCTGCCCAGTCCAGCAAAAAGTAATGAAACCCGACCTCAATTTAGAGAGCTGGAGGAGGCCTATGCCGAGAGGCACGCCGAATTACGCGATATTTAATTTAAACATGAAAGTGACGAGAACATGCAGTGGCGGATTTACCATAAGGCTGAGAAGGCTCGAGCCTAGGGCGGCAGATTTTGGGGGCGGCAAATTTGGGATTTTGGGGGCGGCAAATTTGGGATTTTGGGGGCGGCAAATTCGGGGCACGACCTTTTTTTTTTTTTTTACCTCATAATAAAAATTTTAAGAAGTCTGCAACAGATTTTGCAAGGGCGGCAAAAAATCAGCCTATACCTTGAAAATTTGTAAATCCGCCAGTGAGAACATGTATTGAAATTGTAGCGTATTAGGAATATAAGGGCTATATTATTCTTTTATAGCAGAAATCCTGCCCAGACTAGGACCAAAACCGAAACTGGGATTGTGGGCTTTGGTATGCTTCTTTGGGAAAATTTACATTGTAGATTACATTTCTAAACAATACTGAAAACTGGAACACAGATAAATCCGAATAAAATACATAGCAGATTCTGCTGCTTGATTTTTCTATGTGTGCGAGTTTACAGTCCGCCTTTCCTTTGTATTATTGTCTGTGTACTTCTGTATTTTTAAATTTTTATGTGCAATAAAGAGTTTACATACATACATATAGTCTCATTTAAAAATATAATTTGTAACGAGTAAAACTGTAAAAACTGTAGAAAAAAAAAAAAAATGTAGAAGTAAAATTCTTGATTCATTTGATAGTATCTTAGATTAGCATGTTTCGCATATTCACTTTTTTGAGTTACAGAACTATAAATTATTTGCAACAACGGCTTAAATGAACATAAGTTACAAGTATGAAATACGTAAGCATCACCTTAAAATTACATATTTTATTATTTAACTTATCACTTACGTAACAAGACATCTTATGCAAATTCGCATCATCAGTAGAGGATTTGTTAATAGCAAATTTTATTTGACATATTTTTATCCTAACCTGGTCTAAGTATTATGAATTTGAATAAGAATAATTTCAAAACATATTAGCATTAAATAAATACCTCAGCTTTGCCAAATGCATCTGGTCCTCCGTTTCTCAGGCACTTGTCCTTAAATACTGCAGTAGATTTGTTTTTCAGCTCATCAATTTGATCAGCATTCACACTGCCTTGGAGCTCAGGGGGCAGGTTGTCCAATGCATTTTGTACATCAGGATCTTTGTCCAGCTGGGCCCAAGTCACCCCTTTTAAAAAAAAAAGATGGTCAGAAATATAGAATGAAAGTAAGACTACTAAGCTACTTAAATTAATATTTTTTACATTCATCAGTCCTAAATGTCAATAAAAAAATTATACTGATGTAAAGACCTCTAACATAGTTGCTATTATCTGTACAGTAAATGTCATTTTACTTTGGCACAAGCTTTCTTTATTTTCTCAGCTAAAAGTATGGTGATTAGCGGTGGAGGGTGGATAAAATTACCCTCCACGGCTGAAACAAAGTCAAGTGAGAGTTTACTGTGACCTAAACCCACCAGAAAAAATAAATCTATGAATCGCTAAAGACAGGTACCATCAATATTAACTCATTTTTCCATTGATAATAACATAAGTTAAGTCTGAGGTCAACAGAAGACAAGTGTAATTAATTTTCCGTAGTCATAAATTAAAATCAAGGGTAAGTAAGATCAAAGTAATATCTTACCGAATAAAACCACCGCTATAATGAGGTGCTTTGCAACCATCTCGCAAACCGGTTTTCCTTGGTTAATTAAGTATCACTTCACAATATGCAAGTTAGTATATGTAAACAAGTAAAATAACAAGAAATAAGAAAGCATACACTTCTTTTTTTATCACATAAAATCTATTTTCTCAGGCACTACCCCACAGGCCGACCATCTGCAGTATCTGCACAATGACTGATTGATTTGATTAATTTTTTTTCTGAACTTGAGAACTTCAAGTCAGTGAAGTTAGTTTGACAATGACGTAGTGAAGAGTGTTGCCAAAGCTAATTTTTCAAAACCAGTCGCACATCATCAAAAACAGAACTTCTGACGAAAGCAGTTTTTTTATTAAATTTCAAAGTTGTATTATTACCTTCGTTTATGTGTGTAAATAAATGTTTCTCTCTATCTCATTGTTTGTAAATAAGTTTCTTTTTAGCTTTTGCCTAAGAATTTATTCGCGAAATAAGCCTTTACTATAGAGCAAGGGTGAAAGCTCAGAACAATAACTAAAGCATAGAACCCGGACTAAAATAAAAACTAATTATTATAGTGCGTTGCTTCTTATTCCAGTGTACTGAAACGATAAGTTAAAAAGAGAACAAACTTGTCAGTTTCTTCTTATTTTTCTGTTTCGTACCTGTCCAAACGTCAAACTTGGTTCCTTTACGTCACTTGGTTCCGATATATGATGCCGATTTCAAGAGTCAGATTTCTTAGCCCAATGACTTGTGTTGAGTGTCAACTTAACTTGTCTGTATGTGCTTATTGTACTTCGGATGCGTGAATGACTGACAACTGTTGGAGAATTTTTTGTTTATTATTGTTAAAAATTGATTAAATAACGAATATTGGTAAAGCCAATTACTTAGTGAAACTAGAAAATGTCTTGTGCAGTGCCAGGATGTAAATCTAATGCGTCCAGAAAACAAAATGATAATGCGTTTATAAGTTATCATCGTTAAGTGATTTTAATCAGCTTCAGGGTCGCATTAAAATATATTGAGTGTGTTCTATAAAATAACACCATTATTGAATCCTGTTTGTCAAAGATATCCCTATTTACATATTATTTTAAAGAAAATATGAAAACAGTATAGGTTATCTTAGTGATGTGCCTGTGATATCGACTACTGTCAATCGATATTAAATGTAAATATAGAGATATGATTAAATATGTTTAATTCTTTCAGTTTTCCGACTCCATTATTGTTCCATATTGTTCCCTTTCTTTGGCCATAACTTTACTATTTCACTTTTTTTTGACTTGGCAAGTTTTTACTAATCTATAGGTATGCATAAATGTTCCTTTTATAGGGTTCCGTATCCAAAAGGTAAAAACGGGACTCTATTACTAAGACTTCGCTGTCCGTCTATCAACAGGTTGTTCATGAGCCGTGATAGCTCGACAGTTGAAAGTGTCACAGATGATATATTTCTGTTGCCGCTATAGCAAAAAATACTATGAATAAAACACATATGAATATAACAATAAAATGAATATTTAAGGGGGGCTCCCATACCACAAACGTTTTTTTTGCGATATTTGTTCGATATCAATAGCGGCAACAGGTAGACGCTTGAAATATTCAGTTTCATATTCACTTTAAAAATAGATAATTAAATCAAAATAAAATTAATATTTATCGGGTCCCATACAACAAACGTGATTTTTTGCCGTTGTTTTGTTACCAACCAATTCAAATACGAACGGACAAAAATGTGTTTTTGTTGTACGGTGAAACGGAATTCTCGGTGCGCGAGTCCGACTCGCACTTGGCCGATTTTCATAATAGATTTTTTTTCATTATAATGATATCCGTTTAATATGTATTAATATCCACGACCGTCCCGATACCCATAAAAAATATCGAACGAAGACTAATCAATGACGGTTTGTTCCCTACACTAGCGAAATATATACATGTATAATTTAAAACGCTTTGTATAGGTTACCCTGGTACGGAACAGACAGACGACTGTCTCGTGAATAGCATCTTTGTCTCTTTTTAACTTATTGTTTTAGTGCACTGGAATAAGAAGCAACGCACTATAATAATTAGTTTTTATTTTAGTCCGGGTTCTATGCTTTAGTTATTGTTCTGAGGGTGAAAGCCACCAAAAAAAAAAAAAAAATTATTCACGTTGGAATAAAATATAATCTATCCGACCTACTTTATAACGTATGCGTTACACGCCGCGAGATGGCGTGCAATTTATAAAAAATATTGAATTGCTCGGCAGATGGCACTAACGGTACACATAAATTAAGCGTTTCTGAAGTAAAAAGTAGTCTCTCCTTATTAATTTCTCATATTCATTCGTAGTTTTTTATAAATCCAGCTACGCTATGTTAATTATTGAAGTAATTTGTAATTTTTTTTGCTTGCAGCTTAACTGGAACAAAAAAAAATTTCTAAATGTCAGTGAAAATTAGAACACATAGAAAAATCCGAAAAGTAAAGCTATGGCCGGGAATCGAACCCGGATCCTCGTCATTCCGTGACGCGTGCTATACCCCTACACCACCCATAGCAGGTAAAAGTAAAGCTATGGCCGGGAATCGAACCCGGATCCTCGTCATTCCGTGACGCGTGCTATACCCCTACACCACCCATAGCAGGTGGGTAGTCTCCGAATTTTTCTACCTGTTACTAACTGTCACGTGACCTTTTGTTACTATGCGATTTTTTGTCGCTAAGCGTCATCTGTTTGAATGATGTGTCTGTACGACACAATTACAAACTCCCATGGAACATCTACTGCTCACTAGGGACGAGAGAATGCGCTGTTTTTTCAAATGATAGGTAGGTTTGATAGTTCAAATGAATCAAGAAATTTTATTTCTTGATTTTTATGTTTTACTTATTCGGTTTTACCGTTAGAAATTAAATTTCTAAATGTCAGTGAAAATTAGAACACATAGAAAAATCCGAAAAGTAAAGGTATGGCCGGGAATCGAACCCGGATCCTCGTCATTCCGTGACGCGTGCTATACCCCTACACCACCCATAGCAGGTCAACTAACTAACTAACTAACTGGAACACTTAACTTCACAAAGACACAGAGATATTATATCTGTCTTACTCTAACATAATAACAACTGCATCCCGTCTGCTGCGGCATTAGTTATACACCAAAACCGTAAGGCAGATTCAAAAACTGATACGTAAGAGCTTGAAATACCAATATCTTTCGGAACCAGTTTTTGATTGATACTTTCGGCAGCGGTTCCAAGCCCTGAACGTAAGTAACTCATCTTGATAATAGATGCGATGCAGGTGTATACAGTTGCCAGTAAATAGGTTGCTATACCTACTTACTTTAAATATTTAAACTAAATGTACAAATGCACAATAATACAAAGTATCGACAGTGAAACCAACGTTTATTAATGGAACCAATACAACTTATAATATTAATTTTAAGGTCATGAGTGCACTACCCAAAATTAATGTGAACGATGGTAGGGAATACTGGCCACTGTTTATGTCGTCACGAATCTGCAACAGAATATGGAAGACTATTAGTGATAAATTTTGTCTTTGACTTACCCTCATTATGTACAGATCCACGTCTAAGAATACACAAAAAGGAACCACTAAAGTGTTTAAAAAACATTCATCATCATCATCATCAGCCAGAAGACGTCCACCGTTGAACAAAGGTCTCCCCCTTAGAACGCCACAATGAACGAACTCGCCACCTGGATCCACCGGTTTCCCGCAACTTTCACGATATCGTCGATCCACCTAGTGGGAGGCCTGCCAGCACTGTCTTGGTTCGTGGTCGCCACTCGAGAACTTTTCTCCCCCAACCGTTGTCTGTTTGTTCTACGAGCGATGTGGACTGCCCATTGCCACTTTAACTTACAAACTATTCGAGCTATGTCAGTAAAAAGTACTTTACAAGGAGAACAAAAAATGGCCTGTTGCCCGGCTTATTTTGGACAAGTATACTCTTAATGCTATCAAATTACACTTCTAGAAGGCTTCAGATTACTTAAACAAAAATCAAGTCACATACTCTTTGAATATTACAAAAAAAATACGGTCCTTCTTAAAAACTAGGTACCATGTTGATATATAAGTAAAACACCCAAATCTATTAATGTTCTGACCAATAACTTTTTAGATCTGTCTTATATCTACAGGTTATTTTGCTTACGCCCTACACGCTCACAGTCATGCTAATCGTGGTCTTTAGGTCTTGTTACCTTAGGCTCTGTCTACCCCGTAAGGGGACGTGATTTAATGCATGTATGTTATATAAATATGTACGTAGTTTGTTTACAAACTTTGACTTTTAAGCGCTTTGATTTTTGAATTTTCGAAAATGTTGAATGCCTACGAAAGGCCTACAAACAGTGGCGTAACTATAGGGTGGCAGGGATGGCAAAATGCCACGGCCCCCTAGCTCTACGAGGCCCCGGACTGGCTTGGTTTAGAGCACAGAAGGGACGCTGATGCACTTCTTTATATTAAGGAAGGAGCCCCATCTGACGAATTTGCCGCGGGCCCCAGACGTTATAGTTACGCCACTGCCTACGAACAAACCGATCATCAATCAAGTCGAGCGAAGCGCTGAATTCATGTACTTATTTGTACTTTCATTATAACTGCGATCCAGTGCCGTAAATAGGGCGGCGCCACCGATGCCCAGGCACAGGGCGTAGACTCTGGTAGGCGCAAGAATTAAATGGCCAGGCCAGACAATATTAAATAATTGGTCCACCAACACCAAGTACCTTGTGCTTTATTTTATCACCCTGAATGAAATAAAGTAGGCCTATACTTAGCATTGCTCTAGGGTATCTATAATACCTTAAAAAAAACCAAGGGCGCAGTTATAGAAGCTTGCACAGGGCGCAGAAAAGACAGTGCTGCGATCCACTAGATAGGTAACTAGCATGTTTGTTGCAAACAAGTAAAAAAACTCACCCAAGCGTCCTCGCACAAGGGCGCAATACCATCAAACAACCTCATGAAGACATTTTTATGGGCTTTAGTGGTGGCATTCAAATGACCAGTATATACATTTTCAACGCAATCCATCACTTTCAAAGAGTTCTTACACTGTTGTATCTGAAAAAGTGCACGAAAAACATAACATTACGAAGGTAAACAAAAAATGACGTCTCTTGGGTCCAGTACGAATCCCAATATATGTAACCAAATCACACGAAACGAAGATGCCATTCGAAAGTGGTGAATTTTTTTCTGAATTTGAAGTACGCAGTACCTAGAAGAAAGTTTCAAATGTACCGAATTTCTCCACTTTCGAGCGCGAGCCCAGAGAAACCTAGACAGTAGACAAGAGTCTATACTGTCTAGCGCGCGGACACTGGTAATTGCATTCACCATATCTTTCTATCCTCATCCTATACCGTTTAATAGAAAGGTATGGTGAATGCTATTGTGATTTCGATTGGGTTAGACAATGAGGCTTACTCAAATCACATCTACCACGGCGGTGACTAAACTATAGGGAAATTAAACTTTTGATTCGTTGATAAGACTAATAGACTACAAGCCCATGGACAAAAAAAAACATGTGAAATGAACCAGCGTGAATGAAGCTTAGAAGGCTGTTACTACCTATATCATAAAATAACTTTGAGCACTTGTATTTTAAATTCTCCACACTTTTTCCGTACTATCGGGTGATACTTTCAAGTTACGTGTTTTCAAAAATCGGACCCTAGCTCACGGTTATATATTTCGTTATGACGTTAAATTAAAATTTTAACCAACGCATTAATCGAGTATGTACAAAAAACATACTATGCCAAAAATGCCTTACTTCATTTTGGAAAAACTGCTGGACCGATTTTTACCAAACATGACTAAGAACTAACAACCACCACAAGGACCCCAACCGCATCCAAATCGGTATATCCGATTGAGAGCAACGATGCCACAGACAGACACATACACAAACACAGACATCGAAACTTATTACCCCTTTTTTGCGTAAGGGTTAAATTTTTTTTTTTTTAATGAAACCTTATTTTCGGTCTAACTTTTTTCTTACCTCGAATTTGAAGGTGACTGTGTTATTAGGGAGCCCGAAATGCTTGCGCATTTCAGGTTCAGTAAAATCGAACCCCGTGATATCATGAGCGCAACTGCTTATATTTCTCAATATTTCTGGATAGTCGGTCACTGGAGAAAAGAAGATAAATAAGTAATAAGTCCAGTGAAAATAACACAATTTAATGTGCTTACAGCCACCACGAGATACTTTCCAAAGCTCCAGCTCTTGTAGTATCAATGGCATAAATTCTCCGAGCATAAGTTAATATTTAATATTGCTTTCATTTAGTTCCTCTTTCACCCGCCAGGTGGTCAATCTTTGAATCACAAAATCACATTTACTTGCGGGTGTCCATGGGGGTGGCGCGCTTAGCAACAGATGACCTACTTTATCGTTTGCCTTCCTTGTCGTATATAAAAGAACCATTTTGAAAATTCTTTTACCACATTATTTGTGAGTGTCATAGGCTATTTAATTCTGTGGATGAAGTCGCGAGCAACAACTAGAAATATATATAGTTTCTTACAGTTTACGAGTTCATCTTCATGCCCTTTCAATTTTCTGAAGAGATCCACGAGTACAGCCGCGACTAAAGTTTCAGTCCCGTTTGACTTAGTACACTCGTCCAGGTTCCTTGTAAATGTTTTAGCTTCCATCAAGGCGGTGTTGTTAAACTGATCCAGAGCTTTGCAGGACCTGAAAAAAAGTTTACGAATGTATTCCAAAAGCCATTGTTTCGATTCGATACGCACTTTAATGGCTACGGGATACGATACCGATGAGTAACTACCAACATTTTATAAAATGATATAACTAGGAAGGAGTCGTTCCAAATTTTAGACCATACGACGGTGTCAAAGGTGGGCATTAACTAGTTAATCCGTTAATCGTTAATTAACGAAGTTAACAATCTGCATAACGGATTAACTTTTAAGTAAACTTCGAAAAAAAATGTTAACACTCTTACTGACTTCCGTTAACTTTAGTCCGTTACAATAGTCGTTTTATTAAATGTATCACTGCTATCCCATTTGTGCTCATGGATGAAAATTTTAATTTTCAAATTTTTATGCTGGGGAACATACACCTAATGCAAAATTATTATTAATAGTAGCCTCATTTCTACCTATTTTTATCGAAATAAATAATTAACTCTTCTTAATTAATAAGTTAAATTCTTTTTTCTACTTGTTTTAATTTTTGGTTAACTTTTAACGGTTAACTTAAATTGCGTTAAATTTTCGAAACGTAGTTAACTTTTGGATTAACGGGGTCCCTTTGTCGTCAATACTATGCTCATGGCTCCGATGTATAATCTGATGTCATGCAATAATTGGCATTGTTCATTTTTTTAAGCTGTGCTTTTAACACCTTTATTTGATAAAATGGACTATCTCAAGCAACTAATTTGAATATTATGCTTTTACGTAGCTTTGTTAATTAATAATAAATATTTTTTCGCTGTTTGATAATTCGTGAATTTAGACAGAATCCCAATCGCCTTCGTTCGGCTGGCTATAAAAAAACGGCTTTGTCTATGGTTTTGTCGATTTGACAGTGACACATGACAGTTGCTGTAGCAACTTTTTTTTTTTCATTTTTGTGGCAAACATTCGATGCTGGATTCTGTCTAAAAACCGGGTCGTTCGGTCAAACAAAGGTTCAAAGTACTTTTACAAAAATATCTGCAATCATAAAGTATTTTTGAAATCGGACAAGATAAATCGGATAATTGATGGTTTTCCTCGAAATGGTTTTCGAATTGGAGCATACTAAAAAAAATGAACAATGCCAATTGTCTAATTAAAATAAAATGATTAAGTATTCGAATAGTTCGTAATGACGCATTTACGTAGAGCGCGGTGCAGATATTTTCCTTCCTTATTATCCACTAATTACTCACTTTAGTCCTCCCCAGAATTTCCTGAACGCATCAACCGCAACATATATTTAAATACCGTGTTAAATGGGGAATTCCTCATCAACAATGTATTAACTATCCCAGTGCAATATTGCCTATTAACGGCATATAGAATAGGAATAGGCTTAGATCCTTTTACCTTTCTTATTTAGAAGAAAAATAATAAAAAAAACTGATTTACTATTAGACTGTTTTTCTTTCATCCACCATTTTTCTCGCTGTAGTGAGGTGAAAAATTGTGTGTTTCGCTCGGCAGCAAAGTTGTTTAGTATCTCGTGCCTTGAAACCCTCGCGACGCTCAGGATTCTTCTTTTGAACTACTCGCTTCGCTCGTGGTTCAATCATACAATCCTTCGCTTGCTCGGGTTTCAATTCAGGCACTCGCGCCAAACAAACACTTTGCAGCCTTGCATAACAAATAACTATGTTTAATCAGTTGTAAATTTTATAAAAAGCTTACCTTTCTACATCTGAAGGTGTTGCAGGTGTCGTTGATGTTGTTGACAAGGTTGACTGAAAAGGGAATTTACTTTATACAATAACCGAAATAAATTTACTTATGCGTTTACTCCTAATGAGCTGGCAACGTCGCAATCGTAAAAAGCACCAAAATGTGACGTTGCCAGCTCAGTAGGAATAAACCCTCTTAAATTGAAATAAAAATTAAGGAGTCTCTACTTACCGATTGTGCCATTACCGAAGCTGCAAAATAAAGAAAAATCATTAGTAAAAAATAATACGTAGACAGAGATATAATCCAACAATTCCAAGATGGACGGAGCACGCTTTTATGTAGGAGTCTCGAGATCTGTCAGTACCTAATCATAGTACCTTATTAGGGTTCCGCTCCTCATATTAAATAACGGAACTCTTATAATGTATATAGGATCACTTTCGTATCCGTCCATCCGTCTTTCAAGATTTTTTTGTCAGGACCGCGTTAAGTGTTAAGTTGAAATTAACACTTGTTCCCTGTACATAACTATTTTACATAACCAGGACATTTTAAGGTAAAGTAAAGACTATTTCTAAATTAAAACAAACATGTTCGCGGCTTAGGAGCGGCCCAAGGGCCACCTGCGGCGCACCTAAACCTAAATTAATCCAAATTAATCTTCCTACATTGGTTTTACCAGTACCGGTTATGTAATTTGGTTATGTACGGGGAACCAGCTGCAAAATCAACCCTCTACGCTACATCAACTCAATCAAAAGATAGAGTCATTAGAAAAGATGTATTCTTACAAATTGCCGCGCTCCCAAAAAATAAATAGGGCACATCCAGTTGTCCTACAACTTTGAAATTAGGTGTGAAGGTAGCTCTTATAGCACAACTAATGAAATCAATTTAAAAATCTTACTTTTATGTCTGTCTGACAATGTAAATGTCCAATTTAAATTGATCTCAGACTGCCTACATTTTGCTTAAGAGTAGGGCTGCCAACACTGGATTTTATAATAATATGCACTCGCCGAATTTATACGGAACTTTCGGTGCGCTAGTTCAACTCGCTGGCTCGTCTTTTGGGTAAGTTTACCTACTGTTAGCTCATGTTTAACACTGACCACTTAGTGCAAAGGTCAAATTAACACTCGCACCAAAAATCAACTTTGCTATCTTGTTGCACAAATGAAATGTAAATAAATAGATACCTACTCACCCATGGCAGCTAACGTAAGCAATACAATAATTAGCGGGCAGGACATCCTCACAGCTATACATCAACAGATACAATGCGAACAATATTCTATTATCGCATTCGTATTTATTTGTGACTTCCTGTGGGTATTATTTAATTTTTCCTTTATGTAATACATCTTGTGAGTTATCCTTTCCTATTGCATTTCTGTGTTTTAAACGACCAATAAATACTGTTACGTTGACACGGCTTTAATCATTTCGGTTAATTGTTCCCCTAAAACTCCTATCCCCCATCCAATCTATTTGATTGGATGATAATTCTTTTACCAATAGAAAGCCACATTACTTTGTGAGTGTCATAGGCTATATATAATTCTGCGCGGACGGAGTCGCGGGCAACAGCTTGGAAGTAATTATATACATGTGTCAAAAAACCCTTTAACGTTTATTCACGAACTTGTTCGGTATGTTGGGGTTGAATACTCCTGCAAAGTATGAGACTCTAATAAAAACTTTAAAAAATATTAAAATAATACCTTTGCTTGGTGTGCCACAGGCTTAAGCTACTCACAGTACTGCGCAGTGTTTACTCATAGTACTGCACACTCAATAAGGAAATCCGATCAAAGTTTTATGTTACTTCTTGTTCTTTTTTTTAATATGGCCCCATCGATCTATGCGATGATTTCGCCAATGTCAAAGTAATAAACAGTAACAGTAAAGAGTATTCTAAAATCTTGTGACAAAAATGTCGGCAACGTTGTACGGTAGAACCGGTGAACGAATATAACTATTCGTTCACTGGGTAGAACACGATCAAAAGACTCCTCCCCCCTGTCGGGCTTATGGTAGGTACTTAGTTTGAAAGCAAGTGCGAGTGAAGTTTGACGTTTCGAGTAGCGCTACTCACGTAACTTATGACTGAAACGGTAGGGTACATACACTGAGAGCATAGTACTGAAATGCATCTTAAGATTCGTTATTAAATGCTAGTGTATTTCTGAATAGAGGTGCTATGCCTTTGACTTTATGCAACCGATGCAATATAATAATGTCAAATTTACGTTAATTTTGTAGCAAAACACTACAGAGAACAAAATCTGCACATTAAAAATAGGTACTCAAGAAAAACAACTTTTTAGAATGCCTGTCATGTTTGTTTTTCACGCTAATCTCGGAATGTTCTAGCGGATTTTCATGGCGTTATACTACAGGTGTCGTATCAGGATGTCAAAGAAAGGGCCATGGAAAGCACCACGTGGAAATTAGGTACTCCGCCGACAAGAATAGCTCTTAAATTTAAGAAAGATTAAGCTTAGCCTGGTGCATGAGATTTCGAGAAGAAAACATACCTACTTATAAAAAGATTCTCTCTCAAGAGTGAAATCAATACGAATGCACACGGGCCACAAAAAAACGCCGCCATCGGCATATTTCATGTAACTAGGTAGTTTTCATACATTTTATCACACGTTAGCTTCTCGTGGCGGCGTTTGTGGCTGTGGCCGAGTGGCCCGTGTGCGGGGCCCCTTAATTCTCGTGGACCCACTGTTATAAAAAAGTCGAATTACACTCCACCATAAAGTCGACGGAGCCCCGCTTTCGCGGGGTTCCTATTTCTATTCCGTTTGCCCTTCGGGCAATTTGAAGATCTCTAGTGAGGATTTTTAAACAGTGGGACCACAAGAACTAACCTGAATGTGCCAGCTAGTAATTCAACTCCGACACGAGACATGAATACCTAAAAAGTAAATTGAATGATCAAAGAACTTTTTACGACAGTGTTTATTTCAGCCATGTGTTGACAAAATAGTCTTCGTTACTATAATCCAATCATAATTCCATCACACCAAATAGTAGTATACCGTGGTCCAGTTGGCTGCAACGGTAGAACTATTGCCAATTGCCACATCTGCTATTGTAGTCTGCGCAGTCGTGTCTTCATAGTCGTCCAGCTTAGGATCCTGAGGAACATTACGGGCTCGCACTCGTGGGTTGTCTTCCGTCCCGTTCTTGGCCATCTGTTCAAGCTCTTCATCAGTACGAAGAAACGTCTTGGTTTTCTCGTTTTGACTGTAACCTAGTTTGTTTAGTATCCTATCCAGAGCTCCTGTGACTTTGAATATATATATGATCAGGATTACGGCTAAAGCTGACATGATGCAGTCGCAGCTGCCGCCTCCCTTGCTACCGGAGCAGCCGCCGCCGCCACCACAGCCGCCACCGCCGCCACAGAACAAGAACTTCAGCTTCGAGGTCATTATGAACACCAGACATATTGGTATGAGCGAACAGATTTGAAACACGAATGACAGAAGATTGTAGATCGTCTGTAGGACCAATCTGATGAGGTTTTCTGTCATGAGGAGGGTCGTCATCATGATCCGAATTATCATCTGGAGGAGGCAGATAATCGTCTGGCCAAAAGACTGGACCGTTCGACACATTGTGCTGGCTTACGTCGCTTTTTATATAAAAATAAACACTATCACTCTATTTAAGCGATTATAGTGATAGTATATCAAAATAGGAGTAAAATATTGTCTAAAATAAAATTGTAAAACGTTCACATCAAAAACGAGATGTGTAAATGTCAGTTGGTTGCATTCTTTTTACGTCAATTTAATTTCAGATTCGTGACACAGGAAGTTAGTCTTCCAACCAGCTTGAGAATTGGTGTTTGTTAAAAAATTTGTTCGTGTAGTTTGAAGCAGTTGTCTATGTACCTATGTCTGGAATGCATTTGTTCTATTCCATGCATACTGTTGCTTGTGACTTCGCGCGCACAGAATTAAAAATATAGCCTACTAGCTTCTGCCCGCGACTTCGTCTGCGTAAAATTATACATAAAAACCTTCCTCTTGAATCACTCTATCTATTAAAAAAAACCACATCAAAATCCGTTGTGTAATTTTGAAGATATAAGCATACATAGGGACATAAGGACAGAGAAAGCGACTTTGTTTTATACTATGTAGTGATGATGATAGTGATTAGTGATGTTACTTAGGTTGAAAGGTGAAACAATTTTAAAAATCGATCCAGTAAGTTGTTGATTTATTCGGTACTGTCAGGTGACCCACTGCTATGCTCTTTTCTTTTAAATTCGTAAACGAAACAGGTAGTTCTAGTCAGCTGACCACAATCAGATCAAGACAAAAATAAAAAGACACAGTAGGTACAGTCGTTGAACGTAACCGTCCATATCTTTAATAAGGGTTTCTTAAACTAACCACGGACTTGGGGGTCTGTAACAATGTATGCCAGGGGTCCGCAGCTCAGGTAACCTTCACATATATTATGTATTTACTTACTTAATGTGATTTCTAATATAAGGCTACGTTTTATTTTCTTATAACAGGGGTCCATAGAAATCTTGAAATTCTGAAAGTGGTCCGTGACCGCGTAAAGTTTAAGAAACACTGTTTTAATAGTTACCCTTCTATTTTGCATCGGAAGCAAAAACTGGATAAGAGAGCCCCCTAAAACTCTTTTGTTCCATTGTAGATGTAGTTACCTATATCTATATATCCATGCAGTTAGGTAGTCAGAAATAAATTACTACTAAGTACATTTTAAATTTTATTTTTTTATTTTCATGTAAATTAACTTAAAACAAGTTTAAAAAAATATAAACAAATGTATATTAACTATAAAATAAGCATTAAAAATGTATAATTGTAAATTAACAACAAAACACGCTTTAAAAAACCGTTCTAATCTTAACATTTTTTTTTTGCAAAATAGGCTTTTGACCCTAATGCTTGCTACAGATGTAACAAGCATAACTTGACGTTTTCCATTTATGGTAAAACACTGATTCCTGATGAAATTTGACAGCGATATAGTTTTGTACGTTGACTTTTTATGTATCTATGCGAGAAGAAGCGGAAATTCCCCGAGACAACCAGGAACGAATTGCAATCAGTTATGGTTAAGCTTGTAGATATAATAAATACGCGTAGCTCATTGTGTACAATGTGTACCAACGTTATGTCCTGATATTTCTAACCATATTTATGTGTACTCAGCTTAATCTATCCATACTTATCTGGCTATATAGTAAAACACTGTTGTCCAATTCGGCGTAGAAAAGCTAGATTCAGTGGTAAAGCTACAAGTGCTATCTTCATATTCTTCTGACGCACTCAAAAGTCTCAAGCCTGTTTCATTCTGTCTACGCCTTAACGACTTCCAGTCGCGCGGTATCGTCCATCCCTTCGGAAATTCAACCTTGCTTTTCACCAGTTTTTCCCTGAGTCCCTTTGTCGGAATATAGCCAATTTTCACCATGATTCGATCAAGAACTCCTGTTTCTCTGAACACGAAGAATATGCAGATCAACATGATAGTTGATACGAAGCAATCGCAAGTGCTCGCCTTCTGACCGCCTATGGTGCCGCCGCCACCGCTGCAGAAGATTAAGCCTTTTAACTTTGTAGTTAGTATAAACACACAGCAGATCGGAATGAGTGAGATCAGTTGAGTGACAAATGACAACAAGTTGTAGACTGTCTGCATGATCAGTCTCAGCAGATTTTCCACCATGAGGACGGACGTCATTAGGATCCTGATGATCATCTGACACAGGCAAACCAAAGATTGCCCGCACGATTCGATCATTTCACACATTTTGCTGTTTTAAGTCGTCTTTATTTGCAAAAAATAAACACTGTCACTATAAACAGTGATGGTTATATCAAAAGTGTAAATTATAAAATTGTAAAATGTGAACATAAAAATATAAATTGTAAATGTCAGGCTTAGACGTAAAACATCTTTGGTCTGAGACGTCAGCGTAGGTACCATGTAGGTTAGAACTAATAAGGTTAGGTAATAGTTATAACCAGTTTTATTATAACTTTGCCTAGACAAATCCAAGGAAGAAAAATATATATTGCACGGGGCTGGACATGGACTGGACCAATTCTGCTATTATTTTTTTTCATACGTTCCTAAGGTACATAGTTAGAAGGCCGATAGAAGATTTTATGAAAAATACAAAACTGGAACGAGGGCGATGGCGTGGCCAACAGCTCGTTATTAATGAATTTTGATCTGAGATGCTAAATATGGTCCCAAACAAATTTTAACTTCAAAAACGCTAAAAAAATTAATTTAATTTATTCTGTAAGTATGTAGGTACTTCCATGAAATTAATAGGTACACTGAGAACGCATAAATATTACTGAAATGCATATCAACATTAGTTAGGTATGTGCCGATACCGAAAGACAGTCATATACCGACTATACCTACTGACGTTAGCCAGCTAAAGCGACATAAGTTCAAGCTTTAACCATCTATTTGCCTAAGGTATTAGTACTATGTTCTCCAGTATCTAGTCGTGTTCTCCAGACTTTTTTTTCAATATTAAAATAAAATTAGAACTTAATGTTGCCTGAAATAAATAAATCCCACTTTATTTTTACGCTTTATTTGCATGTAAATTAACTGTTAAAAATACATTTTAAAAATAAAATTATAAATACGATCGCTCGCTAGATATATGTTATAATATAAAATAAATAAATTAAAAAATCCACTGGCTTATTCTATGGCAAATAGGTAATATAAAATGAGACGATGAGATGGGAGGAGTTACGTTAGACAATATAGCTTAGGCTTTAACAGCCACAGCAACCAATGCGTAAATTATTCCAAAAAAACCGTGTTTATAATAATAAAATTGTAACAGCTTGCCCATATAATACCGCCGTTGAATTTAACCGACATTTTCAAGGCCGATACGTGCTTTATCCACGCACATGTACTTGATGTACTTCATTTCTTCAAACAGTTCTTTCTTTCAGGCTACGTAGTAGAATACTGTAGTTGAATTGTCTGTAGAAGAACTGTATAAAGGCTCTGTGGTGGAGCTGGTGTCATTAACTTCTAATTCTTTCGACTCATTGAAACTTCTCCGACCTATTGTATTCGATCCACTCCTCAACGCTTTCCACTCCCGCGGTATGGTCCAGCCCTGCGGGAAAGTGACTTTACTCTTTATCAATTTCTCTCGGAGTCCCTTCGTTGGAATATAGCCAAACTTCACCATGATTCTATCGAGAACCCCTACTTCTTTGAACACGATGAATACACCTACCACCATTAGAGTTGATATGACGCAGTCGCAAGTCCCTCTTGATGTGTTAGGACCGCCACTGCCTCCTCCTCCACAAATCATGTGTTTGAACTTTGATGTTATTAGAAACACACAGCATATCGGGATAAGCGATAACATTTGAGCGATGAACGATATCATATTGTAGATCGTCTGCATGAACAGCCTCAAAAGATTTTCAAACATAAGGACAGTGGTCATGAAGATCCGGACGATCATTTGGCAGAGGCAAACCAGCGTTTGCAAAATAGCTTCGATGGTTTTACACATTGTGCTGTTTTAATTCGCTTTTTACTAACAGAGGAATATTGTCAGCTGTGTTGTACCAAAATATATTTGTGTAAATCGAAGTTGTAAATAGCGAACATCAAAAACGTTAAATTGTTAATGTCAGGGCAGTGTTCTTTTAATCAAAGAGAATATAACACTTCGCTTCTAATGTCAAAAAATATCGAAAAGTTTATACCGTGGAAGATTTTTTTTTAATGTAGAATAGGCTTGCGTTTGACCACAATCATGCCTAATGGTAGACGAGGATGGAGTCGGAGATGGAGCACACGGGCCTACCAAGTGCCCATTCGCCCTAGATAGAACTATGCAATTTCCGGGATAAAAAGTAGCCTATAACCTAGCCGGTGATTTTCTCAACAGATTAGTAAAGTTTGCATCAAAATCCATTCAGCCGTTTTCACGTCATGCGCTCGCAAATATACAGACAAACAGATAAAAATACTAAAAACTGTTGGAACGTGTTCTGTTATCGATTCTAAGCATGCCCAGCTATTTTTTTTTAAATATCTTCCATGTACAGACTTTCGACCCTCTTTAGCTATATGTATTATAGATGCCCTTGAGTAGGTACAGTCAGGGTCATATAATATAAAACATCCAAGGTGACCAAAAAGTGCGACATACCATGACTTGGATGTTTCAAACTATATGACGCTGACTGTATAAGGCCTGCTCAGACGCCTGTTAGTAACATGCAACGAATACTATGCTTTTGTACGGTAAAAAACTTAATTATATTCGAAGCTCCTAAACTACCCAAAATATAATAAGGTGCATTGGAGTAAATTCAAAACTGGGGGAATTTCGAAAATCGTGGATATCCACTAAACGAGGAACAAGTCCACAACCTGGCAACACTTATCTAGACGCCAAAGACATGGGAGTTTCTAGGGAAGCGTTGCTAGATTATGTATGTAATTGCTCACCGTTTAGTGGATATCCACGAGTCGAAATTCCCCAATTTCGAATTTACCTCAATGCACTACATAGCTCGAAATGTTGTCGAAAAAAAATAACCAAAATTATTTTCCTTTTTAATTCTACGTAAACTACCTATTCAAATACATTTTACCATTAAAATTAAACAACATTCGCCTATCACAAGCCAGAGTAGGTAATGACACTAAGAACCATGGGTGTACATCCATGCGCAGTTTCCTTTATCAGGCTATATAGTAGTATATCGTCGTCCAATGCGCTGGTGGTGGTGTCGGGTTACTTGTAATGTTTTTGGGATGTTCAGGATTCAGAAGTTCAGAGCTGACGGGCATGACTGGCGGTGACTCTGACGACGGCTGTGGAGGCCCCTGCGGAGACAACAACGTAGGCGCCGGCGGAGAGTCAGGCGAAGGTGCCGGCTGAGACACTGGTGGAGGTACTGTCGGATATCCTGGAGAAGACGCCGACTGAGACACTGGCGGACTTGACTCCGGAGAATTTGACGGAAGCGCTGCCGGATGCCCTGATGGAAGCGACTCCGCAAAGTCTGGCACAGGCGCCGGCTGCGTTGGCTGCGTGGCACTCCTTGTTTCCTCACTGACCACACCAGTCACCCAATCATACTTAACGGGTTTGGTAGTAGTCACATTTTTCACTCGCGTAGTCCTCAACGCGTTCCACTCCGGCGGAATCGTGTATTGCTTAGGAAACACCACCTTATCTTTCTTCATTCTTTCCACGAGCCCTTTTATCGGCAAATAGCCCATTTTTACCATGAGCCTGTCAAGGACTCCAGTTTCTCGGAACACGAGAAACACGCCGACCACCATTAGAGTGGATATGACGCAGTCGCAGGTGCCGTTTTTTGAGACCCCAGCGGCTCCTCCGCCCCCGCCCCCTCCGCATATTAAAAATTTCATTTTCGACGTAACTACCATCACTAAGCATATTGGGATAATCGATAGCAACTGAGCGACGAACGACAACAAGTTGTAGATTGTCTGCAAGACCAGCCTCACCAGATTCTCCACCATGAGAACGCAGGTCATGAAGATCCGAACGATCATTTGTAGAATACATACTATAGTTTGCAAGACTGCGGCGAGAGTTTGACACATTTATGCTTGATTAGGTAGTTATTTATAATACCACTACTAAAAATACTCTAAAGAATTGCTGCTATATCAAAACTAAGTAAATTAAAGTACCTAGAAAAATAATAGCATCTAAAATCGGTCTCAAATCTTAACTGCTAATGCCAGTATTGTCAGGCTTGTCAGTTGCGTATATTTGACGTACCTATCTACACTGCTGGAGAAAGAGGAAGACTAAGATTTATAACCAACCAATGCCTGAGGAGAGTCAATCTACAATAATAATATAAAGAGGAAATATTACTGGACTGATTTGAAACAATATAACAAGATTCTATGTTCTATGGACTGTACATACATATACATATTTCACGTCTTTAACCCTTACGGTGTACGTACATATCCAAATTAAAACACGTTTTACACCACAACAGTTTATTAGTAAAAAAGCAGAAAGCTTGCTCCGGAGGACATAATATCTTGAAGATTAGATTATTATATTTATTCTAAGAAATGTGCGAAAAACAGTACAGTCGCGGTTACATTTGCATACATAATAAATCTTCTGCTTAACCCCTTAATATTAATACAGTCTGCTTCAGCTCATAATCCAGGGTAAAATACAGGGCCGCAGACCACCTGGCCGAAGACGTACCTCCTGGCTAAAAAATCTTAGAGACTGGTTCGGGATGAGCACCAGATCCCTGTTTCGAGCGGCCGTTGTGGTGCGCTAAAACAGGAAGGGGGTTTATCATACAACACGGTGTATGACCGTAGCGATACCACATATAGTAATTATATAACACATTATATATATATATATAGGCAATAAAGACCATGTCATGGTCGTTCAATGAGACCACCCATATCCTATGTCTATCTTTACTATGCTCTGCATCGTCACTAGATGCTATTACTAATTAGCTTATACTGGGAGAGCCGTTTGGACACAGCCACGGCACAGGGATGGAAACCCTGATTTGTTACTCTCCTGAGAGCCGCTGCTAAGCGTCGCAATGTAGGCCCTTCCCTGATCGCCCCGCGCCTACCGACGAAAGCCGTAACATACGGGACAGAGGAACAACACTCTGTTTTGGTACTGACGTCGCGGCCGTACTTACGTTGCCTAAGCACACGTTGGCGGACCAGGGCGCTCTTTGTCACTCTCTTACACGCGGATACGGGCCGCAGCCCACTGGCCTCCACCAAGTCCCCTTACAGCCAGCCCATGCCACCGGAACCTGCCCGTCGGTTCCTAACTGTACTCCGTCACAGTTCTCTAAACACTTGAACCTGCACGTCGGTTCATATCCATAACGTCCGCATCTAAGCTATACTTTTCTAGACCGGGAAGAGGGTAATCTCATGTCTCGACTCACGTAGTTACATTCACGCAAGACGATAATACTTTCATAATCAAGTTATAAGCTTTAAGGACTCACCACGTTAGCCGTGTCACTTCATCCCCTGTCCAACCAACACTGCCCTCCTCTTCTCTCCTCACACAATTTTCTTTCCCGCCATCTCAACTGACAGCTGCCTCTGCAACCGTCAAAACCTTACCAATCTGTACCAAGCAGTGTTACTACATCATAAAATTGTAAGGACAGTTACTCACCACAACATGGTTACGCCTTGGATTCGCGGAACTCCGCGACACTCCCGAAGGCGAGAGAGTGTTGTTACTTTAATAACACAAGAAGTTGGCGCGTCCACTCCGCTATCTTCTCCCTTGCTCTAATGGACGCCACCCTCTTCCTTTTCATATCTTCTTGTTCAACTGTTTCAGTATCACACAAAACCTCTTCGACTTCCATCTCGGCCGGGTTTGTTTGAACAGCATCAACTTGCTCGTCACTTAAATTTTCCTCCGAAGGCTGAGCCGTCTCGAGGTGATCCGACATTATACTGTCACCTTCGAGCTCGTCTTGGATGTTATCTTGTTGAGCCGTACCAGACGCATCTAGTACCTCTATCTCCATGTTCGGCACGGGTACTGCAAGATGTTCTGCATTAGTTTCTTTGGAGTCTAGAGTCCTCGACACTTCAACGGGAATTGACTCACTGGGCACTTTATCGTCATGATCAGTATCATTCTCCAAAGGGTAAAGGTGAGCAATAGAACGAGTAAACTCAGAGTTTCCCACCTTAACTCGTGCTACCCGACATTCTCCATCACGACCCTTAAACAGTGAAGATATTCGTCCGACCTTCCAGCAACCCCTGTTTTTATTGGATTCATCTCTAATTTGAACGAGGTCGCCTAAGCAAGGTGCACGATGCGACTTCACCCTGGGTTGCTTGCACGAATGTCCGTACCTCTCTCTCAAGCTAGGTAGGTATTGGTCTTGAAACATTTTCTTGAACTCTTCCAGAATCATTTTACCTCTACGCCATCCTTGGACAAGATCAGTTTTTGTGTTCGTGCCACCTGACACATCAGTGTCAGCAGGGTCAACCTCTAAACATCTTCCTAAGGTAAGGAAATCAGATGGTTTCAGTACATGATCGAGGTCAGTGCCGACTCGAACCAGAGGGCGCGTGTTAAGTACAGATTCTACCTCTTTGATGGCAGTTAGGAGTTGTGTGTCTTCTAGTAGGTGTTTGTCTAAGGTTCGCTTCAGGCAATGCTTGACCAGGGCCACCAAACGTTCATAAAAACCGCCATGCCACGGCGCCAGCTGGGGTATAAACTTCAACTGGATCTTATTATCCCTGCAGTAAGGTTTAGACAAAACTTCACTTGATAGTTTGAATTGAAGGGCATTATCTGAAACTATCTTCATTGGCACGCCTCTTGTGGCGATAAACCGTCGCAAAGCGAGTAAACACTCTTCAGCGGTTAGGTTCTTGACTACTTCCATGTGGATCGCCCGTACCGCAAGGCAAGTGTATAAACAGATCCAACGTTTTTCTTTACCAGATTCGGTGCTTACGAACATGGGACCAAAATAGTCCAACCCCGTATAATTGAATGGAGCACTGTAGCTTACTCTTTCTACTGGCAATGATGGGGTAGGTGGCAACTGGTAAGGTCCTCCTCCATATTTTACGCATTGTGTGCACTTCTTTAGTACCTTTTTTACTTCTGCTCTACCTTGGGGTATCCAGTATTTTTGCCTAATGAGGCTTAATGTATGTGGTATACCCACGTGGTAGTTGGTCTCATGCGTTTTTCTTATGACCTCTTGAGTAAAGGAACAATTCCTTGGAATAAGTACCGGGTGCTTCTTCTCATACGTCCAATCGGTGTTAGACATGCGGCCTTTACATCTCAAAAGACCATCAACGTCTAGAAATAGACCAAGGTTCCGCATTAAATTTGTTTCTTTGCCCGCAACTTCGTTCGGAAAGTGTTCAGCCTGCAACATCCTGATTCTATCACTATTCTCCTGTAATACGTTATTAACGGCAGTTGAAACATCATCCAGTACTAATTCGTCAGTAGCAGCTGGAACATCAAGCTCTTCACATTCTAGTAACTCTTCATAGCCTTTCGTTACCATCTCTGGGCCGTCGACCACGCCCAGGGCCTCCCCGGCCGCAAAAAAGGCTGCTTGTTCGTCGAGTTGTGAACAGGTTGGCCAACATTCTTGTTCTAGGGTTAGGAAGGCAGGGCCGTTGAACCAAAGTTCTTTCTTTTGGTCCCACAACTCTGGCCGTGTTGCTAGGTCGGCCGGATTAATGTGTGTACTGACGTGACAAAATTCCACCTCCTTGTTCTCTTTTATTTCATTGACACGTCTTGCCACGAATGGTGGGAGAAGTTTGCTTGATCTAAGCCAGCTTATGACGATAAGACTGTCTGTCCACAAGAACGATTTGTGTATCGGCAAGTTTATGTTATTTCTCACATATTTTAGCAGTCTATTGCCAATCAGATATCCAAGTAGTTCCAGACGCGGTATCTTCAGGTCATCTTTGTCTTCAATAGGAGTGACCCTAGACTTCGACATGAGAAAGGATACACTCGTCTCTTTCTCCGTCGTCGTTCTTAAGTAGACAACCGCAGCATATGCATTTTTCGAAGCGTCTGTAAACGTATGTAGTTCATACTTAGCGCTGCTGTCCATGTTATTACTGCAAGCATATCGTTGCAACTCGACCGTTTTTGAAGCTTGTAAGTTTTCAACAATTGTCTCCCATTTTTTACTTAATTCGCTAGGTAACTTTGCATCCCATTTCATCTTTTGTGCACATAATTCTTGGAAAAGAAGCTTTGCTGGCAGTATCAGCGGTGCAATAAAGCCACAAGGATCGTAAAACCGTGCTAACTTCCTAAGAACATCCTTCTTGGTCATAGCTCCTTTAGCCTTATCGGTTTCGAACATATCTTCATTGAGCTTTAACTGCAGCGTGTCTTTCTTAAGGTTCCACACCAAACCAAGCACCTTAACTTGGTCCGTTTTCTTTGCTCTATGTGATTTTGGAATACTTTCCAAGAATTCCTGGCTATTCGAAGTCCAGTCTCTGATGTTCATCGATAATTCCCCAAATGCTTCTCGGTTTTCTCTGTATACTTCTTTTGCTTTGGTTATGGAATTCGCATTTGTCACTAAATTATCGACATAACATCTGTCTGCAATTTTCTTCAAGAGTGGCTGGTTCGTCTGAGCAAAATGGTACCTTATTGTTGCAGTCAGCAGAAATGGGCTTGAAATAATTCCGAATGGTACTCTACAGAATCTGAAATGAAGCAAATTGTCTTCGCTCAGCTCTTTAATTGGATCTTTCACCCATAAAAATCGGGTAACTTCCCTATCGCTTTCTTGTAGTCCAACTTGAAGAAACGCTTTCTCCACATCCGCAGTTATACCGATCTGTCCAGTCCGAAACTGAAGAATTAAAGCGGTCATGTCTTCGATCATGGATGGACCTCGATACAGGCACTCATTCAAGCTTTTCTGTCCATTAGTTTTAGCGGAGGCGTCGTATACGATTCTGCCCTTTTTCCCTTTTTGCTTGACAATGTGGTGTGGTAAGTAATGAATAGGAACACCAGAGTTCATAGGTTGCGCGTCTACAGCTTCAATAATTCCCGATTCTAGCTGTTCATTCAATATTTCCTGGTAATCTCGTATGGTTTCCTCATCGGACCGTCTCAGTAGACCTTTTAACCGACCATATGCTAATCCGAAATTCGTAGGTAACTCTGGCGGGTAGTCGATCCACGGCCACTTCACATTATATCTCCCGTCGCAGTAGACTACCGTTGCGTTAAAATGTTTGACTGCTTCCTCTTCGCGAGTCGTTTTTGGCGAATCTGTGATGCCTATACTTTCTAGGGCCCATAGAAATTTCATATCAACAGTTCTTAACGGTAAGTCCGGTTCGCTAAAATAAGGACAGCCTGGTTCGTGGCATTGACAATAGGTAATGACAACAGGTAATTTATTTTCATGTTCTTCAACGAAATTTCCAGAAAAAATCCAGCCAAAGTCTGTATCTATCATGTATAGATTATCTTGAAGTCTTAGACGCTCATTCCTTATAAAAGAAAAATAATAATCGTTGCCAATTAAAAGGTCTATGCCATCGCCAGCAGAGTCATCATCCGCTAGAAGGTCAATATCTAGGTCATGAGCGTCGAAATTGAGTACCGGGATCTTGTCGGTGATGTGTGGAACTACATTCACCCGTATCTCCTTGTTGATACCTCGTTTAGTTACTAGTTTAACATCCCCTGATGGGCTGGATGTTTTTTGTGGAATATCAGAGCCGAAGGTAAATATGACGAGTAGATCTTCCGCGTCCATGGCTAAGTCAAGTCGTTTGGCCATCTTCTTTGTTATGTAGCTGCGTTGACTCCCTGAGTCTAACAGCAGCCTACACGGTATTGTTGAGTCATTGTTTCTCAACTGCACCGTTGCCGTCTGTAAGCAAGATTTTACATGATCAACAAAACAAGAAGTTTCTATAGGTATCAATACAGGTGAGGGTTCTGTCTTACTCGGGGCTACGGTGAGCTTCTTAGGGCACAAGGCTCTGTTGTGTCCCTTCTGGCAGTATGGGCATCTTTGTTTCATAGCATTGTAACATTTTCTTGAGCTATGACCTGCTTTAAAACATATATAGCATTTGTTCCGTAGTTCAGCTTTCCGAGCCTCTAGGGTAACAAATTTTGGGCACTGGTCACTAAAATGTGCCTCCCCGCAGAAAGCACATTCTTTGCGAGCCCTTTTTGCCCTTTCTTCACTCGTAGCGCTGGACTTCCTTTTTCTGTCCCAGGACATGTTCGTTTTCTGGAATCTGTCATTCCTTCGTTCCGTGAACTTCCTGGGCCTCGCCTTAGCAGCTATATGCAGTACCTCTGTAGATGTTTCCTGAGGGACATTTCTTGATGAGGAAGGTGTGGGTATATCGGTATGTTCCATGGCAGAGATCACCTTCTCTAAGCAGTTCCTGAGCTCTGTGATCCCTTTATCTTTTGCCAACATCTTTACTTGAAAGAGGACAGGTCCTGGAAACTTTGATGTTATAGCAACTCTCAGGTGGCTGCTTTCTACATCTTCTCCATACGCCGCTAGAACCCTGAGGTGCCTCTCTATGTGGTTAAGATTACGTCGACACTCATTCTGTAGGTTGGCTGCGACCTTTAAATTATTTATCGCAGCATGGTGTGCATCAACCACCTTTTCCTTCTCACCATACCTTTTCTGCAAGACTTCGACAGCGATTTTGTAGTTGGCATTTGTAGCGCCTAGTCCCTCTACGGTTTCTAATGCTGTTCCTTCTAGCGTGCTTAATAGGTAAGACAGCTTGTCCACATCTTTTAAGTTCCGAGAATCGATATTGGACTCGAATCTATCCCAGAATTCAGTCCATTTTAAGATGTTGCCATTGAACTTATGTAGGTCTAGTTTGGGCAGCCTTGACGCTTGATCTGTTGTTGTATTTTCTGGTACAGCTACAGCTACCTGACTCAAAGCCTCTAAAGTTGCTAATACATCTTCACCCATCATTTGTGCCTCGGTGCACTGGGAAACTAAACCTTCTTCATCTTGATATTTTTCAATAAACAAAAAGGTTTCTTTTTCTAGTGCCCCAATGGCAGTTTTCATTTGCAGACACATCTGAGACACTTGAATGAGCGGTATGCCGGCTTCACTATCCAGCATCGCTTTGCCATTTTCGACAAGATCCCTGAGATGTCCGTGTCTCAGCACCAGCCTTGTACGAAAAGCCTGTTCCATTGTGAAGCTGACTGAAATTATAACACATAAAAAACCGTCACTACCTTAAAATGCCACTTGTACTAGATTCTTACAATAAAATGTTATCTTCATGTTTCCTACCTTATGGGTTTCAACTATCCGTAAGGAACAAAACTTCCGGAGGGATCGTATTCTCGTATTGTATCGCGTTCTTTTCTTAAATACTCTGGAGTGATGCCGACTCTGGGGTTATCGACAATGAACTTAGAGTATGCCTACTTTCTTCTGCTGTGCTTTACAGATTATTAGCATTACTTAATGCTTACGACTTCTTATCCTTTAATTAATAGCTTACTATTATTAGTATAAAACCTGAAAGAATTCTCTAACTAGAAAACGAGACAAGTTTTCTTTTCGTAAGTACGGGTGTGCCGAGAATAAACAGTGCGTTCGGATACCTTGCGCTGTGTAGACTTATCTCGATTCCGGCTTCGTTCACTCCATTACTTTGGCGATAAAGAGAAAAATAATTGCCGTATTTATTCTATGCGTGATTAAATCCTTGCATTTGCTTAAATAATATGTTAAAGGGTAATAAAACTCGTAACCTTTCTTCTTTTCTTTTATTTTTTAATAACATTTTATTTCTATGAAACCATGTAAATAGTACTTACCGCGTTGTAAGTATCCAAACGTACACCATAGACTAAGTAAATGTTTTTATAAAGTAACTCCCACACTATCGTTTTACCGGTTATTGAGCGCTAAAAAGGCGAATTGTTCAAAGGGATGTCAAGGAGCTTCAGCTTACTTAAATAACACTGGAGATAGCGCGCCGAACATCCGTTTGAAGTTATGCTTTTTTTTTTTTTTTTAGAATAGAATAGAATCATTTATAGAAAGTCACATCATAGTTTTTATTTTTTATTTTAAACCACCTCTGAACCGCATACATTTATTTCATTAAAATTAAACACAAAACATAAAATTAAGAAAAAGAGGAACCGTGGGGTTAAATCGGTTAGGAAAAATTATAAACTAAAACTGGGTAGCTTTACGCTGTCAAGGTAGGACCAGTCACCATTATTTACAGCCGATACTTTGGCTAGCGTTTGAATGAGTCGAAACTGTCATTCTTTATTCATCAACAACGCCTTGAAAGCATGACTGCAAGAAACTAGTCTTGCTCATACTTTATTTTAATTTGATTCGTGACTTCCCCCCCGAACAACGCAAAGATCCCTTACATCTCCACCATAATGTGGTGCGCTAAAACAGGAAGGGGGTTTATCATACAACACGGTGTATGACCGTAGCGATACCACATATAGTAATTATATAACACATTATATATATATATAGGCAATAAAGACCATGTCATGGTCGTTCAATGAGACCACCCATATCCTATGTCTATCTTTACTATGCTCTGCATCGTCACTAGATGCTATTACTAATTAGCTTATACTGGGAGAGCCGTTTGGACACAGCCACGGCACAGGGATGGAAACCCTGATTTGTTACTCTCCTGAGAGCCGCTGCTAAGCGTCGCAATGTAGGCCCTTCCCTGATCGCCCCGCGCCTACCGACGAAAGCCGTAACATACGGGACAGAGGAACAACACTGTTTTGGTACTGACGTCGCGGCCGTACTTACGTTGCCTAAGCACACGTTGGCGGACCAGGGCGCTCTTTGTCACTCTCTTACACGCGGATACGGGCCGCAGCCCACTGGCCTCCACCAAGTCCCCTTACAGCCAGCCCATGCCACCGGAACCTGCCCGTCGGTTCCTAACTGTACTCCGTCACAGTTCTCTAAACACTTGAACCTGCACGTCGGTTCATATCCATAACGTCCGCATCTAAGCTATACTTTTCTAGACCGGGAAGAGGGTAATCTCATGTCTCGACTCACGTAGTTACATTCACGCAAGACGATAATACTTTCATAATCAAGTTATAAGCTTTAAGGACTCACCACGTTAGCCGTGTCACTTCATCCCCTGTCCAACCAACACTGCCCTCCTCTTCTCTCCTCACACAATTTTCTTTCCCGCCATCTCAACTGACAGCTGCCTCTGCAACCGTCAAAACCTTACCAATCTGTACCAAGCAGTGTTACTACATCATAAAATTGTAAGGACAGTTACTCACCACAACATGGTTACGCCTTGGATTCGCGGAACTCCGCGACAGCCGTCTCCAAAGTAAAAATAGCTATAATGATCGCCGACCTCCGATAGGAGATGGCACCAGAAGAAGAAGAATAAATCTTCTATCTCTTTCTACGACCACCTGTCCCACGAGCCACCCCCCACGCTTGAAGTTGTAATTTTCCATACAATGATCGATGTTCAAAGTGTACAGCATCAAAGGGGTGACATAATATTGAATCCAAAGTAACAACACAAAATCTTCACAGGGGTCTTCAAGACTTCAATCAAACTAACCTTTTATAACCCCATCACCTACTGAAACATCCCAGAATGCTTCATTCTACATCATTATTTAATTCTGATGGATGCAAGCCGCTTCCAACCGAGGCAACTGGTCTATGGCGGAGGCCTATGTCCAACAGTGGACGTCCTATTGCTGATATGATGATATCTTAATTCTAAGACAACGAGTTTAATCATTAAAGTAAGTAAAATGCATTGTGTTCATGTTTTATTATTAACGTGCATGTTAGGATAATTTGGAAAGAAAACGCTTAAAGTCTGAAAGCCTGACGCATCATCAGGTCGAAGAAGCCGTTGTCTTCGATGGAGACACTGATGCCGCTGTAGAAGGCCATGAACTCTTCCATAGTTACCTGAAGGCAAAAAATCGATTCAGATATTTTATCAATATTTTGATGAGATCTTCCATCCTGTATGTCGCTACCATAGACAATATATACCTACAAATTCCGTTAGATTAGTTCGGAAGCTCAGAAGGGTTAAAGGCGTGATTTATGTATGTAATGTATGTATTAGATCGTAAACTGAAACTAGCCCTAAAAGACTACAGCTCAGGGTGCGTGTTAAAGAAAAATCATTCCTCGTTTCAGTTAAGAGTATTCATGTTTGGGGACTACTGGGATTCTCAGATATCGATTTTGGAAACAATCGGTCCGAAAACGAAAACTTTCAAAATGGCGGGCACTTTTTCCATTTCTGATACGAATTCATGTATGGTTTGGAGACCACTCGTGTACCCTCATATATCGGCAGGGATGATAAATTCAAACTTGAACTTGATCCGTGAACATGGTAAAACAGTTCTGAATTTCCACCGTCAGTCAATACAAGTGACAAGGCAATTAAAGTTAAACTTCACACTCGGATACGTCGATTAAGATCTAGTAGGTAATCATAATTTTAACTGACGTCTGTAAAAACGGCACACGTTCAAGTTTTACTATATGCTGCAATAATAATTCATTCTATTTAACAAATATTTATTCCAACTCTAAGAGATAGGCGTGTATGGAACGTACTTGTAAAAAAAAACAAGAGCACAAGAGCCGCAGCGTTTCGAGCAACGACGCTGCATACTTTAATAAAAGAGCAGGAAAATTTTAACTTGTATAAGCCTTAGTGTATAGCGATGAAATGTTTTAAGTACGGCTATTGGCCACTGGATGTCACTGTATCAAGCAGTCCAATTTCTGAATCGCGGTATCGAAATGTTCCCGAGAAAACTATGGGTGTAATAGTGCAATGGAGTCTGACCTGACCATCTGCGGTGCCTTCTGTTTCAAAGTGAGACAGGAACTTTGTCATAGTCAATTCTTCAGAATCATCACCGCTCATGTAACTGTAACGGGAGTAATATTATAGTCACAAAAATAATCTATATATACCTACATAAAACAAAGTCGAGTTATTTACATCATTTACAACTCAAGTACAGCGGCACCGATTTTTATGATCTTTGATTTGTTGGATTTGTCTTCATCCCGAATGAGACTAAATTATGAAAAATTACAAAAACAACTAAAAAATATATATTATATTTCGTACCCAACGCCATCTCTGATGGCATGACAGTAACTAATTCTAGGGTGAAACAAAGCTTGCCGGGTCAGAGAAGTTATCTATGTTGAATACATGATTTTACGTTAAAATAAATAAATATATTAATAAGGGCTTACTTAGGGTTAGCAGTAACCTTGTACACCCGACGGAAGTCCTCAATGGCGACCGTGCCCCTTCCCGCTTTGTCCAACTTGTTAAAAGCTTTTTGAACCAATGAGCGGCGTCCATCCGACATTGGAGGCTAAAAACAAATTTAATTTATGATTATGACAACAAAATGGTCGCATTATAAAAACCATTTATTTCCAAATTATAAAATAAAAATATTTCATAACATCACGCAGTAAAGTAACGCCTGCAATGCCGCTCCCACAATGTGTTTCAAAAAGTCACTTTGAGAACTAAGTGGCTTCGCACACGTGACTTTGTGACACTTGACACTGTGTGGGAGCGCGATAACGTTTAAATAATTTTCTGTCAAAAATTTTATTTTCAATGTTCAGTGTTGCCAGTTCAAATGGATCGATTTCCATCCATTCTTTTATTTTTAACTGTAGTCACACTACTTTAAACTTCAACCGTTGTCAGCGCACTTCCGCTCCCCGCCACTATCGTTGTTTATAAATAACAGCTGACGGATCAGCTATGGGTGATTATTGCGCAGCTGATATTAGATTTAAATAATAGTCGTTACGCTGCCAGTTTGCAACGTTCAACCTTTTAAATTCCTACTTTAACAATAGTCTAAGTGTAAATTCTGCGCCGCTGCTCTCTCTGCATGTCATCTGGCTACAAACCCAAAGGCTAAGTGCAGCATTCGAGGTAAGAGTTGACGGTAATTCAGAAGAGCTGAAGACTCCGACCAACGGTGCCGCTACTGATGCCCCCGGGTTCTGCTGAGCCGTATACACACAAGGTTCAGGTGAGAGCTTTTGGCGGCAGCCTTTTATTCTTTTGCACTGAACCGATTGTAGTTTTTATTACTCGACGTTAGGGCAATATTCCTGCTTCACCTTTCTTTAATTTCACCCTCACTTTCCTTTTTGGCTCTTACGAGCTTTCGCCTATACAGTCCACTCCCATTATCGATCATTCAATACAAGCTTTTTTTTGCTGACTGTACTTGCATTGTCATGCGTCCTATATAATATTATGTGTACCAAAATTCAATCGGACCAACCATTGAAGAGTTCCCTCCTGCGGAGACGATCTTGCCTGGATCACCAGAACTATATCTACTACCAGATTATTGTATTGTCATCCGACTTACTCAAATATGCAAAATTTCAGCGCACTCGGTTGAAGATATCTGCTTTAAAATCTATATATATAAAACTCAAAGGTGACTGACTGACTGACTGACTGACTGACTGACTGACTGACTGACTGACTGACATAGTGATCTATCAACGCACAGCCCAAACCACTGGACGGATCGGGCTGAAATTTGGCATGCAGGTAGATGTTATGACGTAGGCATCCGCTAAGAAAGGATTTTTGGAAATTCCCACGGGATAAGGAGAAAACGGGAATTATATATGCACAGCCCAAACCACTGGACGGATCGGGCTGAAATTTGGCATGCAGGTAGATGTTATGACGTAGGCATCCGCTAAGAAAGGATTTTTGGAAATTCCCACGGGATAAGGAGAAAACGGGAATTATATATGCACAGCCTAAACCACTGGACGGATCGGGCTGAAATTTGGCATGCAGGTAGATGTTATGACGTAGGCATCCGTTAAGAAAGGATTTTTGGAAATTCCTACGGGATAAGGAGAAAACGGGAATTATATATTCAGTTCTACGGGATCGATTTTTTGTTTTACTGGTCGTATAAAACTGAAATTTGGCCTTCAAGTTCCCTTGGGGAGTGTAGGGGAGGACTATAAAAGGATTTCCCGTAATTCCCACGGGAACGGGAAAAACGGGACTTTTCGTTTTACTGGTCGCAGAAAGCTGAAATTCGGCATGTAGGTTGCTTCGGGAGTGTAGAGGAGCATTAAGAGAGTACTTTCCAAAATTCCCACGGGAACGGGAAAAAAACAGGATTTTACGTTTTACTGGTCGTAGAAAGCTGCAATTTGGCAAGTGGGTTCCTTGGGGAGTGTAGGGGAGCATTATGAGATAATTTCCCAAAATTCTTCTTCTTCGTTCCCGTAAGAATTTCGGGAAATGCTTTATTTGGCGAAATTCTTACGGAAACGGGAAAAACGAAAAGCGGGGGAAAGTTTAAATTTGTCACGTAGGTTTATTCGGGAGTGTAGGGGAACACTAAGAAAGGATTTTCCGAAACGCCCACAGGGACGGGAAAAAACCGGATTTTAGGTTTCCAGACGAAACAGCGGAAGAAAGAGACTTAACATTTATAACGTGTGTTTCTTTAAAGGCTTTAAGTGTACTCCGAAAGCACTCCCCAAAATTTCCACGGGAACGGGAAAAAACTTATTTTTTCATTTTACATCTTAGCGCGTACGATGTCGCGGGCAAAAGCTATTTAGGATGTATTTTAGGACAGCCCTATAGGTTAGGTTAGGTTTGTTTTATAAAAATCCTGCAATATTTACAGGTTCAGAAAAATTAAGGCATCGGGGCAATGCGGGGGCTGGCTTGCATGCTTGCTTGAGTCCTTGCTTTGCATGCTTGATTGCATACTTGCTTTCATGCATGCTTGCATGCTTGCTTGCATGGGTGCTTACTTGCATGCTTGCTTGCATGTGTGCTTACTTGCATGCATGCTTGCTTGCACGCTTGCTTGCATGCATGCTTGCTTGCATGGGTGCTTACTTGCATGCATGCTTGCTTGCACACTTGCTTGCATGCTTGCTTGCCTGCTTGCATGCCTGCTTGCATGCATGCTTGCATGCTTGCTTGCATGGGTGCTTACTTGCATGCATGCTTGCTTGCACGCTTGCTTGCATGCTTGCATGCCTGCTTGCATGCCTGCTTGCATGCCTGCTTGCATGCCTGCTTGCATGCCTGCTTGCATGCCTGCTTGCATGCCTGCTTGCATGCCTGCTTGCATGCCTGCTTGCATGCCTGCTTGCATACTTACATGCTTGAAGGCTTGCATGCCTGCTTGCATACTTGCATGTATGCTTGAAAGCTTGCAGGTTTGGTTGCTCGCTTGCTTAATTGCTAGGTTCTTTGAAATGCTCATGGTTCACGCGTGCGAAGCCGCGGGCAAAAGCTAGTTGAGTGATAAGATTCCATCCAGACAAACATACATACATCCATACATACTTAGGGGAGACCGAGGCGAGTTGAGTTGAGACAGAGGTGAGTTGATACAAAGCCGATTTTCTCTGAACTGAGACAGTTTATCGGGCTGGTAACTTCGCTAATTCGTTGCTCTTTCTACACTCCACAGTTTGTGTGAAGTTGTGACCTCGCTAACTGTCATAGGTGCAGAGAAAAAGGCTTTGTATCAACTCACCTTTGTCTCAACTCGCCTCGGTCTCCCCTATATACGTTGCAAGTTAAATAAAAGCTTACAGAAACGTACGTAAATCTGATTGATGAATTCGTCAATGTTGATGAAACCGCGGCCTTCTGTATCTAAGGTAGCGAACAACTTCTCTGCATCCTGAAAATGAAGGAACTATTAAATTGGGTTTCTTAATCCCCTGGCTCCATACGCCGAAGTTACAAATTGTGCTATCCGCTCACACTAATAGTCGTAAGTAGGAGAGTGAGTGGGACAATGTTAACTTATTAATTTAGGGTGTACAATATTAATACAATATGTAATATTAATTTAGAGTGTAAAGTAAAGTAGCCCCGGGCTACGTTTGTTTTATCTGTAAAATAAGGCTACCTCATCGCTGAAATCAAGTCCAGATTTTTTGATGGCCGCAAAATACTCTGCTTTTTTCAGTTTTTTGCTTCCATCTTTGTCCATTCTTCGGAAAATTCTGAAAACAACGACAAAGAATTTTTCCTGTCTAAATTATGATCACTAGTAGGTAGATATCTAGTACCTAGGTTAGTGATCAGATCAGAGCAAAGCTAAACCGAGCTCCTGTACCCTGTGTGAGTGTGAGTTTAAATTATACCCCAGTTTTCATTTCATTGTTAATGCTAATCTCAAAATTAAGTATCACTCAGGGCAAATTAATTATTATTACCATAGACAGGTGTCCCACTGAAATGAGTTCAACAATGAGTACAGCCGCTGTATCTCGCTTTTCTCGATTATAGCAAGGCCTTTGATAGTATAAGTCATGCGGCTACACTTTCGGCGTAGCATAATCAAGGCATTGACACCCACCTACGTTGAGCTCATTGGTACTATTTATAACCATAGCATCGCCAGCATAAAATTGCATGCTTCTGGCCCTAAATTGAATATTGGAAAAGGCGTCAAACAGGGAAACCCGTTTTCTCCAAAACTATTTACCAACTGTCTTCAGGAAGTATTCAAGAAGCTAGCGGTCTCATGGGAGACAATAGACGGTCATAGGTTATCAAACCTACGATTTGCTGGCGACATTGTCTTGTTCTCCCGTACTGCTCCCCAATCACGTCAAATGCTCCAAGATCTGAGCACGGCGAGTTCTTACCTCACAATGAACAGAGCGAAGACACATTTAATGACCAATAGCGTGAAACGTAGGGTCACGGTTGATGGGCAAGATATACAATAAGTCGGTGAGTACATTTACTTGGGCCAACACTGTGTTCCTTCGAAAACAGGCAGTCTAGAGAAATCGATAGGCGTATCGAAAATGCCTGGAAGGTCTCTGTCTGGAAGGTCGTTCTGATCCATAGACGCTAATGAAGAGCAACCTTCCTCTTTCACTAAAGCGTAAACTTGTTGATGTGTATTCTTCCCATTCTAACCTACGGCGCTCAAACTTGGTCATTAACTGAAACTCAGAAATCCAGGCTCAAGGTCTGCCAAAGGGCAATCGCAGTATTTTGAAATCTAGAAATCCCGAGTCACGGATGTGGGGGCAAAGACCGCTAAGCTGAATTGGGACTGGGCTGGTCATGTTTGACGCATGAATTCAGAGAATCCTTAATCGCTATCCGTTGGGTGCCTCGTGATGGCCATTGAAGCGTTGGCAGACGAGGAAGATGGCGGGATGACTTGGACGCATATCAAGTAGAGTGGTAGGACAGGAGAATGCCCTCGACGGGGACGAGTGGCGGAAAAAAAGGGAGGCCTTTGCCCAGCAGTGGGACACTCAATTGGGCCAGACACAGAGAGACGTCATATATATGTATAAATGGGTCACTCACATACACATTGGACATGCCTCAACTACAAATATGTAAGTTACGTTGCGAGTGACCCCCATATTTCCATTTTTTTTTATTATGACCGTTTTTCACGGGTACTTTGTATTATTTATCAAAGTATTCCTAATGCTCAGAAGATGCATTTTTCTTGCAAATTTAAATTGGGCTTTAGCGATTTACACCATCGACGACAACAACTGGAGGCCGCTACTTGCAAGTGAGATACTTAATGGGGCTGACCTGCCAAGGGCCATGATGCCCGAGGCCCCGCGCGACAGAGCGAGCAGGCGCAGTCTCTCAAGTGGGTCGGTAGCATTCACCAGCGCGCGTGCACTCTTCTGCATCAACTCCTCCTCCACACGCGACGTCGCCGATTTCGGCCGATGCCATGCTACTGTAAATTTAATTTAAAGCACTTTTAGAGTTAAATAACAATTAAAAATTTAAAAGCACTCCCATGCAAAAAAAGACGCGAGAAATTCAATTATGGCGATGACATTAAATTAAAATATATTTTTATATCCCTTTAATACGACACATTGATACACTAAAAACGAAGAACACAACAGACACAGACATTTCACTTTTATTCAATGTCTGTGAAATAATGTGAGCTACCATTTTTTAAATCCTTAATTGAATTAAGGCTTGAATTACATTTTTAGCTTTGACAACACTACCTATCTACCTTCACGTCTAGCACGAGAGCGCACAAGAGTCGCGTCGCGCGCGAGATAGATTGCCCGTCCTTTTCTTACTGTACCAACAAGAAAGAGACGGGTAGTCCAACTCGAGCGCGACGCGACTTTCGTGCGCTCTCGTGCTAGCGGGGCTGGTCACTTGTTACCAACAATCAGTAAGTAGGTACGAGTGCTAAAGCCTTGCATGCGCCACGTGTTTTGTTGTTATCGGAGTCCTGTTTCTGTTATTATTGTTGAGTTTCGTTGTTATTGTTGCTGTTTTCTGTTGTTGTGTAATTATTGGTATTTTAACATGCCGAAAAGACAGGGAAAAACGAATCTTAACAGTAAAGTTCGGGAGTCTTATTTATCAAACCGCGGCGAAATGAGCTCGTAATGTTATGTCCTATAGTCAGACTATGGTGATTAAAAGGTTAAAATAAAATTTATCTATGCCTAATTAAGATCATTGATAGAAAAACAAAAAACTATTTTATTTTATTTTTACCGTGGGTGCATACTAGTGTCTAGTCGTGGTCTAGTCCTTCAGCCAGTTTCAGAATTAAGAGAAATATGCATAAATTTAAGACAGATTGCAGAATTAATTTAAATTACACTAGCTTCTGCTCGCGACTTCGTTCACGTAGAGTTAGCATTCGTTTACAATTTATATATTCTGTTACGTGGGCCTTCACGACTATAAAACTACATATTAGGTATATTCAACGAAACTAAAATTTTAATGTATCCTGGATAACGTTACATTTACTTCTTTTTTTTCTTCTTTTTTGTGTATGCTGAGATGTTTTGACAAAAAAAAAACGTCAATCGTGAGTCGGATTTAAATGTTGAAATGCCAAATTCCTGTTTCATTGACTCGATTGCGATGAAGTTTTTGTAAGCTGTGGGGTGCGAGTCTAAGCTAAAGATTTCAAAATGACGGCCATTTTTTCCATTTTTGATAACGGATTCATGCTTCGGGACCACTCGGACCCTCAGATATCGATTTTGAAAACAATCGGTCTAAAATCTAAAGATTTTAAAATGGCGGCCCCTTTTTCAATTTTTGATAACGGATTCGTGTTTGGGGACCACTCGAATCCTCAGATATCGATTTCGAAAGCAATTAGCCCAAAAACTAAAGATTTCAAAATGGCGGCCACTTTTGAAATTTTTGATAACGGATACATGCTTGGGGACCACTCGGATCCTCAGATCTCTATTTTGAAAACAATCGGCCCAAAAACCAAAGATTTCAAAATGGCGGCCACTTTTGAAATTTTTGATAACGGATTTATGCTTGGGGACCACTCGGACCCTCAGATATCGAGTTTGAAAACAATCGGCCCGAAAACAAAAGATTTCAAAATGGCGGCCACTTTTTCAATACTTGACAACGGATTCAAAAACTATACTTATTCTGTACCTTTACCGCAGAAAGAAGAAGAGAGAAAGCAAAGGTTAACTTTTACACTTAGAAATGCCAATTAACATATTAAAGGACTATTTATTCCTTTGTATTACCTTTGGTAACGGCAGGGATGATAATATATTAAAACTTGAACTTGATCCATGAACTGCGTGCACACGGCAAAACAGTTCTGCTAAATTTCCACCGTCAGTACAACGGACAGGACAATTAAAGTTAACTTTCACACTCAGAGAATGTCGATTAAGTTCTAATAATCATAATATTAATTGACGTCTCTGAGAACGGCACACGTTCAAGTTTTACTATAATTCTACAACAAGCAGGATGTACTAGCAGGATTTATTTAAATTTCCTATTGTGCTAATCATTTACCTATTTGCGGATATTTTGGAAGTTTAAGATGTTAGATAGTATAAAGTTATTCATACGGTGTGGAACACTAATAATATCAAAAATTTAATGATTCTTCACCTACACCCTTGTATAGTCGATAGAAGGTAACAATGGTAACTTTGGTGCAGTAAATTAAATGACCTAACAACGAACTTAAGACACGAAAGTTTTACTCAGCATTAAATATAACGGTTGTAATACGTTTAGAATGTCCATCATTTTATTTTATTATTTTTATTTAAAACAAATAGGTAAAGAATTCAGTTTTCGTAACTACTTACGGTTAGAATCAGTCCTGCTTTTGCCGGCGTAGCCTTCATACGACATGCTTTTAGGTTTTTATATTTATTTGCGGATTGATTTAAACTTCACACACTGGCTTGATATCGTAATTTGATGTTTTCAAAACAGATTTTATAATATTTTTGCGTCGTACGTATTGCGCCAGTAACCAGTGTTGCCAGATGGATTCAGTAACAGTAGAAATTTTCGTAAAAAAGCAGTTGTGTTTAATACTGTATTTTGCTTATGTAGGTTAACCTGTTGACTTATCTACGAGTAACATTAAGTTTGACGTCAGCTTTAAGAAAGTTGTTGTTTCTGTGTCACTTTTTGAATAAAGACTTCCGTTCAGCGTCTTGTACAACACGACCGTGTACAACGGAGGCGTGTTTTTCACTTTGTTTATTAATTTGACATCAGCATCATCATCGTTTCCTGCTTAAATACGTTCCACTGCTGGGCACAACGGGCTGACGTACTTTATTGCCATGAACACAAAAGTTGATATTGAAGGTGTAAATTGAGGTCTCCGAGTACTCTTTATTATGACTACGAATATGGAGCGACGACCTGATTAAGATCGCGGGATTGCGGTAGATGTGGAAAGCACAAGCATAGAATAAATAAGACTGGACTGAGTGGAAAGCCTTGGGGGTGGCGTGTTGCCAGTATGGATTATCTATGGTTTGGTTTTTAGGATTCAATCGGTGAAAAGGTAACTACGACATAGTACGATGTGGACCAGGGTACGTGAAGGGTACGACACATGGTCAAATAGTACGTAAATCGTACCAAAAGCTACGATCTGGCAACGCTGGGCCTATGTCCAGCACTGGACGTCTTTCGGCTGACATGATGATGATGATTATAATTCGAACTTTTCACCCACAGAATATTGTTCTAATTCCATTGTACAGGTGCACTATCTAGCGTGAAGTAGCCAAATTATAACAGTCAGAAAATGTCAGTTGTCTAACTAAATAACTGCTGGCATTGCACAATTGCTGTCGTTGCAAACTGAACTCTGCTGAACGGGAATTAGAGCAATCAGGATTCCGTAAGATGGTTTAAAATTTTGTAATAAGTTTGGTTTAAAAAAATAATAATAATGAAATATGAGCATAATAGTAGTCTGTATGTATGCTGTTTTGAGACTAAGGCAATGCTTATATGCCTTTAAGGAATGCCGACGTCTGAATTCCAGACCAGTGTTGTCTTATTTGTCAGTTACGTATACTTGACGTATCTAAACTGCGGGAGAAAAAGAAAGACTAAGATTTATAACCAACCAGTGCCTGAGAGTCAGCTTACACTAATAATATAAAGAGGAAAGATTTCATTGTTTGTTTGCATTTGTTTGAATAGGCTCCGAAACTACAGGACCGATTTGAAAAATTCTTTCACGATCCTCAACAGTGGGGGAGCGAGGAAGAAAAGATATTCTTCGTAAAAATATATGGCTCAAATTGCCAGTGTCAAAAAATTATTTAAAACACAGAACCTTATCACATTGTAAATTTTTTATTCGTCTATGCAAATGCTTATCAAATGACGTAAATGACATTATAACAAGATTCTATGTTCTATGGTCTGTACATACATACATATACATATATCACGTCTTTAACCCTTACGGTGTACGTAATACCCAAATTAAAACACGTTTTACACCAAAAACAGTTTATTATTAAAAAAGCACAAAGCTTGCTTCGGAGGACATATCTTGAAGATTAGATTCTTCTATTTATTCTAAGAAATGTGCGAACAACAATACAATCGCGGTAACATTTGCATACATAATAAATCTTCTATCTCTTTCCACGATGCACCAGTTAAGCGTGATTATTATGATGAAAATTATGATACAGCTACATTAACCAATACATTCAATATTTATAAAAATAAAATAATTCTCGTTGGTAACCCACTAGATAAGCCCACTATTGAAAAACATTATTTAACAGACATATTTATACTAATCATATAGAATTTGATTGACTGATTAAGATTTTAAGATGTAATTAAGATTACAGAACAGGTATATTGATTTCGATAGGTATTATCAACATAAATATTGTACCTATTGTAATTAGTTTTGTAATTTTTAATTTATTAATTTTAATTTTAATTATTGTTTACGATGACATAAATATTGCTATACCGTATGTGTACTAAGCTAGGAATTACGTACCTAGGTATATTGTTATGTTAAGCTTATGGATTTCCGTTTTCTTTTTTCTCTTACTGTCTAGTTGCAGGCTAGCAACGTCGAAGTTCCTAAAATGTCCCCATAGCTAGCTTTTTTTTTTTTTCGGAGGAAAAATGCATTACGCACTATCCACCGCGCCGTTGGGACGACGCGGCGGGGTGTATGGGACTCTCCTCCTCCATGCCTTCCCTCCTATTTGGGAGCGAAGGAACGTAGAAGGCATACCCATTAAAAAACCTCCGGTATTCCCTCAACTGCCAGACAGCGGGGTGCTATGGGAGCATATTGTGAACCACGGCACCCAGCCCAGCCACCCAAGCTCCTCTCAGAGAGGGGGGGATCGGGAATACATGATCCCCCTCTAACACTGTGGGCCTTTAACACTTTTCTCCCCATAATGAGCATGTGGGGACAGAAGTGATACATGCCCTCAGTACCGCTCTGCTTTCAGAGCTAGACAGCTACACGAGTGCGTGAGAGTGAGAGCCAACTTTTAGGGTGCCAGACGTAAGCTTACCTTCGGAATCCAAAAGCTTATCGGTTAGGTACTTACTTGACATGTAACTTATATTTCAATTTTTTTTTGACATTGGACATATCCCCAATTAATTTATTTAACGATGGAGGCGTTCTACACCTCCACTGTCTTCATTTTTTTTTTTTTTTTTTAGTTTTAGTTTTTCTTCTTTTCTTTTATATATTATTTTGTTTTATTTTGACCAGTAAAGACTTTATACATCTCTACTTACTTACTTAACGTACGTAGTTAACTTCGGGACCTTATACATCCCTTTTATAAATGTATTATATAAGTTAAGTAGAATTAAAGCATTGGTTAAATGTATTTCATTTTGAAATAATGACGTTCTGCCAAGTTTCTTGCGTTGCGGCGCATTTTTCTTGGCAATGATGGTCTTTCCGAATGTAAGAGCCATTGGCGGCCTATTTGCAAATCAAAGTTTCGAATTTATGGTTATTCTTTTGTTATGGTTACCCTATGGTTCATCATCATCATCGTCATTCCAGCCAGAAGACGTCCAAAGTGGTTAAGTTTATCCGATTGAATTTATTATACCTGTAAATATTTTTTTCAACACAGTTGCTCGTAAATTGAGTCTTATTACACCGCATTTAAACTCATAATACAGCTTATTACGCACAAGTGTTGTAATAATATTACCGCACGAGTGCGGTAACATGAACTTTTTTTTAATCTCAGCAAACGGTTCAGTACCTATCAATAGGAACAAGGAATATTTTCGTGAATATTAAACTATTTTAGTTTAAAGATGATAATAAACATTTAATTTCGACAAATTATACATTCTTATCTAAAAAGGGACCATAATTTGCATATTTAAGACATTGATTAATTATTTTATTATAATTTTAATATTAGGCTGTTTAGCAGTCTGTTGTCAGTGTCTTCGTCACGGGCGTGCTAAGTGCACAGCGCGCATGCGCGATTGCTGCGTGCGGATTGGCGCGGAGATATAATATCTGCCGCCATTTTTCACTGATATTGTTGATTCAGACTTTGTTATTTTATTACTTTAAAAATTACTAGTTCAAGTAATCAAGAAATGTAGTGTCCGTCGCTGGAAATACTAAAATATGTTCGGACAATGTTCGGGCAGTTATATCAGTAAGAAATCCAAGGTGTTAATTACCAAATGAAAAAGGAAAGTTCTAAAGCAGCTCCAGGTAAACAATGTCTGGTAACAAAGGTAAACTAAAGTTCTTAAAGTCCTTTTATTAACTAAATTTTATTTATTTTTCCTCGCAAATGTGTTGAAAAACGTCGTATGCGACGCGTGTGCTTTGGTAATTACACATCTCGGCTCTCTTACCCGCGCTCGCTGGCGCTCGCGCGTACAATACGCCTCGTGTGTAATTATCAACATAGCACACTTGTATCATAATGTACTATTACGGTTTTTTAACGCATTCGCCAGCTGCCAAACCCGAGACTTCAGGTGCTTTAGACACACATGTGCGTTCAAATGCCTTTAAAATTATGACAGTGGCAGTGAATGCGGTAATTGAAGTTGTATTTTTCCATACAATGATCGATGTTCAAAGTGTACGGCATTAAGGGGTGACATAATATTGAATCCAAAATAACAACACAAAATCTTCACAGGGGTCTTCAAGACTTCAATCAAACTAATCTTTTCTAACCCCATCGCCTGCTTAAATACCCCGGAGTACTTGATACTACATCATGATTGATTCTGATGGATGCAACGGAGGTCTTTGTCCAACAGTGGACGCCCTATTGCTGATATGATGACGATGTTGGTGACTTAATTCTAAGACAACTAATTTAATCATTAAAGCTAATAAAATGCATTGTGTTCATGTCTTATTATTGTTAGTTAACGTGCATGTTAGGATAATTTGTGGAGAAAACGCCTACAGTCTGAAAGCCTGGCGCATCATCAGGTCGAAGAAGCCGTCGTCTTCGATGGAGACACTGATGCCGCTGTAGTAGGCCATGAACTCTTCCATAGTTACCTGGAGACAAAAAATCGATTCAGATATTTTATCAATATTTTGATGAGAAGATCTTCCATCCTGTATGTCGCTACCATAGACAATATATACCTACAGATTCCGTTAGATGAGTTCGGAAGCTCAGAAGGAATAAAGGCGTGATTTATGTATCTATGTATTAGATCGTAAACTGCAAGTAGCCCCAAAAAACTACAGATAACGGTGCGTGTTAAAGAAAAATCATTGCTCGTTACAATTAAGTGTCACTAGTCACTTAAAATCACAAAGTGTAAGAAAAATGGTCTCGTCAATCTATCTCGCCTTAACATACGCGTATTACAGTGTTTCTTTTTTCGTAATGTATCTAGGCAAACTAGGTCTTTCATTACGTTTGACATCTGAACTGAAGATACAAGATGTTTAAATATTATATTATTACAATGTGGGTGACGTTTTTTGTATTTGACCTGGCAGCGAAATGGTTCTTCACTAATAGACAGCAAAATTTTTAAATAAACGAAAGTCTTTCAGGTTTTCCGATCGGCAATGGGTATAATAGGGCAATAGAGTCTGTACCTGACCATCCACGGTGGCTTCTGTTTCAAAGTGAGACAGGAACTTTGTCATAGTCAATTCTTCAGAATCATCACCGCTCATGTAACTGAAATAAGAGTAATATTATAGTCACAAAAATCATCTATATACATAAAACGAAGTCGAGTTATTAACATCATTTAAAACTCAAGTACAGCTGCACTGATTTTGGTTGGTTTTGTCTCCACTCCGAATGAGAACTAATAAAAAATTACAAAAATCAAAGAAAAAAGAAATATTTCGTACGCAACGCCATCTCTGATGGCATGACAGCAACTCTAGGGCGAAACGAAGTTTGCCGGGTGAGCTAGTTATCTATATTATGTACAGACAGTCAAGGGCATAAATTATGCCACAAACAGTAAGATCGGTGATACCGATGGATCGATATTTATGCCCTTATAAAATAAATGAATATATTAATAAGGGCTCACTTAGGGTTAGCAGTAACCTTGTACACCCGACGGAATTCCTCAATGGGGACCGTGCCCTTTCCCGCTTTATCCAATTTGTGAAAAGCTTTCTGAACCAATGAGCGGCGTCCACCTGACATTGGAGGCTGAAAATAAATTTAATTTATGATTATGAACAACAAAATTGTCGGCGGCGGTTGAAAATAAGCATGGTGTTCAGTAACTATACTTCTAACAATAAATAACCGTCCTTTTTGTAGACAGTTGGGTAAAATAGGGATTTATATTTATATCTGTCAACCGGGGAAATTACGGGCACAAGTGGCATTGCATCTTAGTCCTCTAGGTTGGCAACGCATCTGCAATCCCTCCGGGGTTGCGGGTGTCTATGGGCAGTGGTGATCACTTACCATCAGGTGACCCACTTGCTCGTTTGCCTTCCTATTCATATAAAAAAAATAAACTATTTTCAAATACCTACTTGCCAAATTTTAAAAACATTTTTTTCAAATGATAAAATAATATTATATCATAATATCACGCAGTAAAGTAACGCCTGCAATGGCGCTCCCATACTGTGTTTCTAAGTCATGTGACAATGTTTCACTTTGAGAACAAAGTGGTTTCGCACACGTGACTTTTCGACACTTGAAACTGTGTGGGAGTGCAATATAATTTAAATAATTTTCTGCCAAAAATTTGATTTTTAATACAAGCTTTTTTGCTGACCGTACTTGCATTGTCATGCGTTCTATATAATTATGTGTACCAAATTTCAAGACAATCTGACCAACCTTTGAAAAGTTCCCTCCTACAGAGACGATCTTGGCTGGATCACCAGAACTTCACTACCAGATTATTGTATTGTCATCTGACTTACTTAACTATGGAAAATTTCAGCACAATCAGTTGAAGATATCTGATTCAAAACTGAGTCGCATGATTCCACCCAGGAAAACATACATACCTACATCAATACACACTTTTTTAAATACATTACAACTATTACAAGTTAAATAACAGCCTGTAATTAAAACAAAAATCTTATATGCCCAGGGCCAGGTGACCACTATGCATAATCCAAAATTCATCTATTATTATTGTTAGATATCAGTATTTTGAACACATTATCAACATACGTGAATCTGATTGATGAATTCCTCAATGTTGATGAAACCGCGGCCTTCTGTATCTAAAGTAGCGAACAACTTCTTTGCATCCTGAAAATGAAGGAACTTTTAAATTGGGTTTATTAATCCCCTGGCTCCATACTCCGAAGTTAGAAATTTAAGGTTCAAATTGTGTTATCCGCTCACACTAATAGTCGTAAGTAGGAGAGTGAGGGGGACAATATATATATATTTTTTTAATCTAATATTTTTACGAGGCTTAAGTGCACTTGTGTGACTATGCCAGCCTCATTGGATGTCTCTTGGGTCAGATTCATCAAACACTCCCCTGCCCACTACCAGATTCTCTGGCAGCAAAGGAGTATTTCACAAACCTGTATATTCGTACCGCATTTTCTGATGCCGGAAAACTTAATGTTGTGTTGGGACAATATTAACTTCGAATTTAGAGTGTAAAGTAGCCCGAACTACGTTTTTTTATCTGTAAAATAAGGCTACCTCATCGCTGAAATCAAGTCCAGATTTTTTGATGGCCGCAAAATACTCTGCTTTATTCAGTTTTTTGCTTCCATCTTTGTCCATTCTTCGGAAAATTCTGTAAACAACTCCTATATAAATTATGATCACTAGTAGGTATCTAGTATCTAGATTAGTGATCAGATCAGAGCGAAGCTAGACCGAGCTCCTGTACCCTGTGTGTGTTTCAATTATTATTATTATTTAAAATAATACACTAGCAGCTCTGAGCTATAAAAAATATTATTAAAATAAGACACATGTATGTGTGGGTCACTCACAAACATGTTGGACATGCCTCAACTACAAATATGCAAGATGCAAGTGACCTAGGTGCTAAGTGAAATATGGATTTCCATTTTTAATAATTATGTCCTCTCTTCACAGGTACTTTGTCAGCTATTATTAATTATCAAAGTATTGCTAATGTCTAGAAGTTGCATCATTTTTCTTGAAAGTTCTAATTGGGCTTTAGCAATTTACATCATCCATGACAACCACTGGTGGCCGCTACTTGCAAGTGAGATTCTTAACGGGGCTGACCTGCCAAGGGCCATGATGCCCGAGGACCCGCGCGACAGAGCGAGCAGGCGCAGTCTCTCAAGTGGGTCGGTAGCATTCACTAGCGCGCGCTCGCTCTTCTGTATCAGCTCCTCCTCCACCCGCGACGTCGCCGATTGCGGCCGATGCCATTCTACTGTAAATTTAAAGCACTTTTAGTATTAAAAAAAGTTAATCTCAAGCTACGAATAATAATAAGTCAAGAAGCGTAATTCCCTAACAGTTGCCGATTCGATTGTCATTCCACTTACGCACACAAACTAACAGTAATGCAAACGTAACACCTGTCACTCCGATAGACAATACTTGCACGTGATTAGTCCACGCGTCGTGATTGTGTCCGCCTACTTGCGGTAAGGGAAGGGTGCGTGGATCGCATGCATCCAGAGTCGTCAAGTATGGTGTCCTAAAATATTTATTTACATACATATGACAGGTGAGTCTCTATTTTTCATATCTGAATGGCTTCTACACCACTTCACACAACACGATGGCATATTTTTCTAATGTATTAGCGCAAAAATACAATGATAACGTCCCGGCCGAACTTATTCGCCGCGCGGTACATATTTTAAGCTCAGCCCTCTGCGGTTAACTTCGCGTGGAATTCTTTTTCAGGCTTAGTTACGCTTCTTGACATTATTATTCGTAGATCTCAAGGATATATTTCATCATATTGAAATGTCAATTTCCTTCTAAAAATAACAAAAGTATTTTAAAATTTATAACAAAACACACCATCTCTTTAAAGTATCGATTATTGGTGCCATTATGTTATGTGATAATATTTAATTTGTTGAAATTGAATTATTTTAACCAATCCATTTGTGTAATACTTAGTACTTAATTAGCTATAAGAAACTAAATATGCCATTTAAATGACAAGTTTATTTCCTAAATAAAAAAATTACCTCCCTTTAATACAAAAATACAAGTCAATCACGATTAATTATTGCATTGGGCATATTGATACACTAAAAACGAAGAACACAACAGAACCACCATAAAATGAAATAATCATAAAAAAAAAACAAAGATGCGTCTTTGCCAGCTTAGTAGGAATAAACCCTCTTAACGTTTGGGTGTAAATGATGATTAAATTATTATTTTGTGTATTTAATAATCATTTAGACTGAAGGTTTTGCAAATGTTAAAAAGCCAATACAGTAAAATCCAGGTATTTGTCTTTGGCAGCGAAATGAGCTTGTAATGTTATAATTATCTTGTAATCAGTCTATGGTGATTTTATAATCAGCTCAAATAAAATTTTACTATGCTGTCTAATTCAGATCATGGACAGAAAAACAAAGCCACTTTTTTATTTATTTCTGACCATGGGGTCTTACTAGCATTTTAGTCATTCAGCCAGTTTCAGAATTAGGAGAAAGATGCATAAATTAAAGACAGATTGCACACTTAAGGTAAATTAATGTTAGATAATATAATAAGTCGAAATATAATAAGAAAAGCCGTGGTAGCCTAGTGGTTTGAAAAAGCCGTGGTAGCCTAGCGGTTTGACCTGTGGTCTCTCAAGCAGAGCGTCGTGGGTTCAAATCCCGGGCGCGCACCTCGGAGTTTTTCGGAATTTATGTGCGAAAATTACATTTGAAATTTGCCATGAGCTTTTCGGTGAAGGAAAACATCTTGAGGAAACCTGCACACATCTGCGAAGAAATTCAATGGTGTGTGTTAAGTTCCCAATCCGAAATGGGCGCGCGTGGGAACTATAGCCCAAACCCTCTAATAAACGGAGGAGGCCTATGCCACGAGGCACGCAATAATAAAAAAAAAAAAAAACAACAACAACAAAATAAATAAAATCAAAGACTTTTTAATGAGTGAAGTGTTAGCGAACTTTTAGATATTTATACTGGACTGATTTAAACTTAAACTTGGACTATGAGATAGGCACATCAGCAACTCTGCTGCTCGCCTATAATTCAATAATAACAATAATAATAATACTTACTGAAATTGTAGCAAATTCGGATAAAAAGGCTATATTATTATTAAATTATTAAAAACTTCCAAGTTTCTAGGAGGAACAATAAACATCCTGTAAATTATTGTGATCCCCATCCCTTGGTCTATTGTTGGTTGTGGTGACAACCTCTTAACCTCAACCTCCAGCAAGCTGGAGGAGGCCTATGCCAAGAGGCATGCCAAGTATGCTATTCTATAAACATATATCGAAACTGTAGCAATTTCGGAATAAAGGGGCTATATTATTATTATTGGCTGGCAAATGGGCTGGCCATATTGCCAGACTACAGGACGGGAGATGGACATCTCGAACAACAGCCTGGAAGGGTCCAGCGGGGAAAAGGAAGAGAGGCCGCCCTCTGGCTCGCTGGGCTGATGAAATAGCAGAGGCAGCAGGGAAAGACTGGGTTTGGAGGGCCCAAGATAGAACCACGTGGACATCTCTGGAAGAGGCCTTTACCTCCTAGGAGGGTTCTGGTGTAATGTAATGCACTATTAGTGCACTATTGGCAGAGTGCAAAGCGGGTGGAGGGGGTAGCCTAAACGATCACAGCGCTCGCTACGACTAAAATTGTCATTTTTGTCGCTGACTTGAGCTGTCAAATCCATATTGCAGTAAACATTTTCTAATCGTTTTTGAGATAAAAATATGGTCCTGGCAAGATGTGTTGTTGTGAATTGTAATAACACCAAGAAGAATAGCGACTGTAAATTTTACCAATTTCCAAGACCATGGTGGAAACGAGACCAAAGAAATAAGTGGATATTTGCCGTAAGAAAAAAAAATTTAGTTACCTAACCTCTAAGATCAAATAAAAAGTAAAGATAGAGCGCTGCAAACAACGAAGTGAAGCTGGTCAAACTGCACCAATCCGTGTGCTTACACAGTGACACGCACACACTTGCAACCAAACTATACCAAAACCTTATTATTTGAGCTACGCATTCCCGTGGAGCACAACGTATTTTAAATTGGACTAATATCAGTAATAATGCCAAATTGCGTAGTGAAAGGGTGTAAAAACTATTCGTCCAAAAATAAAAAGCAGGATGGAATCACTTATCACACGTTAGTAAACTCGTAAACCAATATTTTCAATAAAAATCGAAATAATTTTTGCTTCTGACAAAACGTCAACAATAGTGCTGCCATTATAATATTTTAGTTACCCTATTATTCACCCAATGGTGAATGCAGCCTCTGTAATACAACCTTTTCTGTTTCATTTTAAATTCTATTCTTTATTAGCACGGCTTAAAACGTGAGAAAGTGACACGCAACCTAAAATACATACTACTTTATGTATTTTTTCAGATTTCCAAACCCATTATTATTATATATATGTGCAGTATCGGGGTATTAATATTTATTATGGCAACAACGGCCTACGCACACATGTTTATAAAACCGGCTTCACTCGGCTGTTCACCGCGCTCTATCTTTACTTTTTATTTGATCTGAGCCTAACGTCTAAAATTTCACTGAAAACAACAATTTTAATATTATTGGCCATAATGTTACTGACTACCATTGTCCAAAATTGTGTAATATAGTAAAATAACACAAGATTTCATTAATATTTTTCACAATATTTACTTACTTCTTGTTTGACAGCGGTGACAATATTGTCCATAATGGCCGCCTATCACGTGGCGCTGTCGTCGCGCACGGTCCCAATATGGTGATAGTTTTACTGTAAATTTCACTTTTTTTTATACTATGTTAAATATTTCTAGCATGCGATGTAAGAACCAGAAATAAAAGGCTTTTTTATTTTTATTTATTTATTATTATTATTATTATTAAATTATTGTGTGATCAAATAAGTTATTGTTAGTTTCATGATATACTTTGATAGCATGTCATTAATTTTACAAATATTCGAATAAGTCACACATACACTTTTTATTAAATTTACAGTTATTCGTAAGATACAAGATTTTTGTTTTAGTATTGACTGAAAGTTGTTAAGTTACAATGATTTTGTTTTAAATTTTATGGTACAAAATTAAATGAAATGTATGTTTTTATGTTTATTAAATTAACTAAGTAAACTCTCTTAGAGTAACAACATACAAACTTAAATAACAATGTGTCTCCGTAAAAAAAAGATCAGGTTGAATATTTTTTCTCAACTATACATGCAATAAACTATCGTAAAATGCATGGTAGTCTTTTGGAAAAATCGGGTTTAGAGATTGCAAATCATCGTACTTTCGTTTTTTAATAGGGACAGGTCCAGAATATAGCTGAGGAATCGCTTGATCTTCTGAACCATCATTCTATCTTTGAGGTAGAACAGCCCAGATGTCATCAAAGCGCAGTTTAAACTCAATCGGATGGTGAGGTGTATATTTTATTTGCATATTCACATTATGCATTTACATATTTCAGCCATTCTCAGCGGTATAAGCATATTTGACCTAAGATCTAGTTATGATGCATATTATCGGTACATTTACAATATTTTTCACTCACCCTGCGTTCCGAAATACGGCCAAATTTAATAACAGTCACAAAATATAAGGGCTTTTGAGTAATAATTGTGACTACTGCATTTCGGAACGCAGTCAGTAGCCGCGCGCGTCTTTTGTTTTGACAGTTACCATAATAAAATGAAAGAGACAGAAGAACGTCGCGCCCGCCTACTACAAAGTCGTTCCACCTATTACGCATATAAATTGTTACTTGTTATTATTATGTTCCTTGCGTGGGATTCCTAAAAATTATCATTTAATTTCGCATATTCTGTCAATTTTCGTGCATATTTCAAGCATTTTTCATGCATATTTGCATGCATATAACAAGCTTTTTATGTTGCATATAATCCGGTCTCTAATGATGACCAAATAAGTACCCATACTTTATGAAAAATAAATCAGATAAGTTTTTTTTCAAAGTAGTGACGATAATTTGTTTAGATACGATATTTTTGAACTAACGATTACTTACTGTAATGTCGATTTACCGACGTTGGAGTTTGTGCAGCATACGAGGTGTATTTTTATTAGGTTAATGCGTAAATTAATTTTAAAAAAGGAAAAAATCACAGATGAGTATTTTTAAAAGTAGTGACGATATAACGGTTATAATACGTTGAGAATGTCCATCATTTTATTTTATTATTTTTATTTAAAACAAATAGGTAAAGAATTCAGTTTTTGTACTTACAGTTAGAATCAGTCCTGCTTTTGCCGGCGTAGCCTTCATACGAGATGGTCGACATGTTTTTAGGTTGTTCTATTTATTTGCGGATAAATTTAAACTTCACACACTGGCTTTATATCGTAATTTGATGTTTTCAAAACAGATTTCACAATACTTTTGCGTCGTAGTCGTACGTATTGCGCCAGTAGTAACCAGTGTTGCCAGATGGAATCAGTAACAGAACAGTAGAAGAAAATATCGTAAAAAAAAGCAGTTGTATTTTTTTGCTTATGTAGGTTAACCTGTTGATTTATCTATAAGTAGCATTAAGTTTAACGTCAGCTTTAAGAAAGTTGTCGTTTCTGTGACACTTGGAATAAAGACTTCCGTCCTCCAACCCAGAGGGGCTACTCCGAAATTCGATTTTCGAAGTTCGTTTCGTTCCGTTCCGCTCACACTAATAGTCATTAATTTGAGAGTGAAAGGGACGGTATGACACGAAGTTCGAAAATCGAATTTCAGAGTATAAGGCCAGCGTCTTGTACAACACGACCGTACATAACGGAGGCGCGTTTTTCACTTCATGTTTATTAATTTGACATCAGCATCATCATCGTTTCCAGCTTAAATACGTTCCACTGCTGGGCACAACGGGCTGACGTACTTTATTGCCATGAACACAAAAGTTGATATTGAAGGTGTAAATTTAGGTCTCCGAGTACTCTTTATTATGACTAAGAATATGGAGCGATGACCTGTAGGCTTATTACCCAACTCTTCTTCTCTCCTTAATGGCGGCCATAGGCTCTCCACTCAGACCAGTACTGATTAAGATCGCAAGATTGGGGAGGCCTATCGCCTATGTCCAGCAGTGGACGTCTTTCGGCTGACATGATGATGATGATGATGATTATAATTTGAACTTTCCTCCCACAGAATATTGCTCTAATTCCATTGTACAGGTATATAAACACCATCTAGCACGAAGTAGCCAAATTATAACAGTCTGAAAATGACAGTTGTCTAAATAACAGTTTGCACTTGCACAATAGATGTCGTTGCAAACTGAACTCTGCTGAATGGGAATTAGAACGATCAGGGTTCCGTAAGGTTTAAAATTTTATAAGTTTGGTTTATAAAAATAATAATGATGAAATATGAACATAATAGCAGTCTGTATGTATGCTATTTTGAGACTAAGGCAATGCTTATATGCCTTTAAGGAATGCCCACGTCTGAATTCCAGACCAGTGTTGTCTGGTTTGTCAGTTGCGTATACTTGACGTATCTACACTGCGAGAGAAAGAGGAAGACTTAAGATTTATAACCAACCAGTGCCAGAGTCAATCTACACTAATAACATAAAGAGGAAAGATTTCATTCTTTGTTTGCATCGAATAGGATCCGAAACTACTGGACCGATTTGAAACATTCTTTCACGATCCTCAACAGTAGGGGAGCGAGGAAGAAAGGAAAGGATATTCTTCATAAAAGGATATGGCTCAATTTGCCAGTGTCAGAAATGATTTCAAACATAAAACCCTATCACATTGTACATTTTAATTTGTCTATGCCAATGCTTATCGACGTAAATGACATTATAATACGGTTCTATGTTCTATGGAGTGTACATATCCAAATTAAAACACGTTTTACATCAACAACAGTTTATTGCCGATTTTATAAGAAAAAAGCACAAAGCTTGCCCCGAAGGACATCTCACGAAGGTTACTCTCTTACTTTTTCTTAGAAATGTGCGAACAACAGTTACAATCGCGATAACATTTGCATACATAAATATATCTTCTATCTCTTCCCACGACGCACCAGTAAAGCGTGATTATTATGTGATGACAATTATGATATACCTACATTAACCAATACATCAATATTTATAAAAATAAAATAATTCTCCTTGGTAACCCACCAGGTAAGCCCATTATTCATCCAAAAACATTATTTAACCTTTCAAAAGCTGTTGCATTCAAGTAATCGACGTATAAATCGGTTGTTGGCGTTGAACCTGCGGTGCAGATACACGTGTCGTTGGCGTCAAAAAGGTAAATAGCCATATACTAACAATATAGACTAAGGACGATTTCCTATCGTTATCATCATACCAGCCAGAAGGCGTCCTAAGTGCTTGAGTTTAACCGATTGAATTGATTATACCTGTGAATATTTTTCAGGTTTTTTTAACGCATTCGCTGCCAGCTGCCAAACCCGAGACGTCAGGTGCCTCAGACACATGTGCGTTCAAATGTCTTTAAAATTATGACAGCGGCACTGGCCGAGTCAGAGGCAGTGAATGCGGTAATTGAAGTTGTATTTTCAAAACTATGATCGATGTTCAAAGTGTACAGCATCAAAGGGGTGACATAATATTGAATCCAAAATAACAACACAAAATCTTCACAGGGGTCTTCAAGACTTCAATCTGACTAACCTTTTCTAACCCCATCGCCTGCTTAAATATCCCGGAGTACCTGATTCTACATCATGATTGATTCTGATGGATGCAAGCCGCTTTCAACTGAGGCAACTGGAGGTCTATGTCCAACAGTGGACGCCCTATTGCTGATATGATGTTGATGATAACTTAATTCTAAGACAACTAGTTTAATCATTAAAATTAATAAAATGCATTGTGCTCATGTTTATAAAATTGTTTATCTAAGCACATATCATTGATAAATGCGTTCAGAAACCGTAGGAAATGACCAGCATTATTACACCCTTAAAAAATCTATACAGTAATATTACAGTACAGATTTTATCTACTACCACAGACAAAGTACTCACAGTATAATACATTACATACTTACACAAATCACGTCTTTATTCCTTACGAGGTAGACAGAACCAGTATAATTGGTTGTAATACTGAGGTCATTTTCCTACTGCTTCTGAACCCATCTTAGAGCACTTATATGTGTGTAGATAAAGCCATGTATGCAATTGCACACAACTCGCCAAGGCTCGTTTCAAAAACCACACTCGTGTTTTAAGGACCCTCATTATAAAACGCTTGCATAAAATACTCTAGTTAATATGCATGTCAGGATAATCCGGGAAGAAAACGCCTACAGTCTGAAAGCCTGGCGCATCATCAGGTCGAAGAAGCCGTCGTCTTCGATGGAGACACTGATGCCGCTGTAGTAGGCCATGAACTCTTCCATAGTTACCTGGAGACAAAAAATCGATTCAGATATTTTATCAATGGACAATAATCTATCTATCTAGCAAATTTAAACGAGCAATTCTCGTATATATAATCTGAATCTCGGAAACGGCTCCAACGATTTTCATGAAATTTGGTACGCAGGGGGTTTCGTGGGCGGTAATAGCTGGGTTTCATTTTAAAGAAAACGTGCCAAAAATAACTAATTCTGTTAGATTAGTTCGGAAGCTCTGAAGGGATAAGGACGAGATTTATGTATGTGTATGTATGTATGTATGTATGTATTAGATCGTAAACTAAAACGAGCCCCAAAAAACTACAGCTAACAGCGCGTCTTAAGTGGGTGACAGACGGTCTTCTCAAATAAAGTTTTATTTCTAAAGAAACTAAAACTAGACGAAATAAAATTGCAAAATGAAATTGCTGTCACAAATATGTGTGGAACGGGAATTAAAAGAGAACATTGCCGGCCTAGGCTTGCAAAGTTGTATGAAATCCCATTAAAAGCCACCTGAAATGCGATACTTCGCAGCCTAACGTAAGGAACCTAACATCAATATTCCTACGCTACACGAAAGGTGTTCCGAACGGCAATAGGTGTAATAGGGCGATAGAGTCTGTACCTGACCATCTGCGGTGGCTTCAGTTTCAAAGTTAGACAGGAACTTTGTCATAGTCAATTCTTCAGAATCATCACCGCTCATGTAACTGAAATGAGGGTAATATTATAGTCACAAAAATCACCTATACCTATACATAAAAAAAAGTAGAGTTATTAACATCATTTACAACTCAAGTACAGCTGCACTGATTTTGGTTGGATTTGCCTCCACTCCGAATGAGAACTAATAAAAAATTACAAAAATCAACGAAAAAAGAAATATTTCGTACGCAACGCCATCTCTGATGGCATGACAGCAACTCTAGGGCGAAACGAAGTTTGCCGGGTGAGCTAGTTATCTATATTGTGTACGGTCAAGTGCAAAAATAAGTATCGATAGGAACTTCTCAAAAATATGTCCCACGACCTTATTACGGTGGCGTAAGAGCGTATGGTACTTATTTTTGAAACTTTGTCTAGATACATATTATTACACTTGACTGTACAGCCAAGGGCGTAAATTATGCCACAAACAGTAAGGTTGGTGATACATATATTTGACATGTTTGGCTGTATCGATATTTATGGATATATTTATCGATATAAAAAATATATATATATTAATAAGGGCTCACTTAGGGTTAGCAGTAACCTTGTACACCCGACGGAAGTCCTCAATGGCGACCGTGCCCCTTCCCGCTTTGTCCAACTTGTTAAAAGCTTTTTGAACCAATGAGCGGCGTCCATCCGACATTGGAGGCTGAAAACAAATTTAATTTACTTATGATTATGAACAACAAAATTGTCGGCGGCGGATAATAAGTTAGCATGGTGTTCAGTAACTAGGTATACTTGTAACAATAAATAACCGTCCTTTTTGGAGACAGTTGGGTGAAATAGGGATTTATATTTATATCAGTCAACAAAAAAAACCTATTTTTAAATACTTACCAAATTTTAAAAACCGTTTATTTCCAAATTATAAAATAATATCACGCAGTAAAGTAAAATTGCAATGGCACTCCCACACTGTGTTTCAAAAAGTCATGTGACAATGTGTCACTGAGAACAAAGTGGCTTCGCATACGTGACTTTTCGGCACTTGAAACTGTGTGGGAGTGCAATATAATTTAAACAATTTTCTGTCAAAAATTTGATTTTTAATACAAGCTTTTTTTTGCTGACTGTACTTGCATTGTCATGCGTCCTATATATGTGTACCAAATTTCAAGTCAATAGGACCAACCTTTGAAAAGTTCCCTCCTGCGGAGACAATCTTGGCTGGATCACCAGAACTTCACTAACAGATTATTGTATTGTCATCTGACTTACTTAATGCAAAATTTCAGCACAATCAGTTGAAGATATCTGCTTCAAAATTGAGTCGTATGATTCCACCCAGGCAAACATACATACATCCATACACAATTAAATACATTGCAAGTTAAATAAAAGCTTGTAATTAAAACAATAATCTTATATGCCCAGGGCCAGGTGACCACTATGCATATCCAAAATTCATCTATTATTATTGTTAGATATCAGTATTTGGAACACATTTTCAGTACTAATTAGGAAACATACGTGAATCTGATTGATGAATTCGTCAATGTTGATGAAACCGCGGCCTTCTGTATCTAAGGTAGCAAACAACTTCTCTGCGTCCTGAAAATGAAGGAACTATTAAATTGGGTTTCTTAATCCCCTGGCTCCATACTCCGAAATTATAAATTTAAGGTCAAAATTGTGCTATCTGCTCACACTAATAGTTGTAAGTAAGAGAGTGAGAGAGACAATAATATTAACTTCGAATTTAAATTTGAAGGTAGCCCTGGACTAGGTTTTTTTTTATCTGTAAAATAAGGCTACCTCTTCGCTGAAATAAAGTCCAGATTTTTTGATGGCTGCAAAATACTCTGCTTTATTCAGTTTTTTGCTTCCATCTTTGTCCATTCTTCGGAAAATTCTGTAAACAATGACAAAGACTTTTTCCTATATAAATTATGATCACTAGTAGGTATCTAGTATCTATACTAGAGATCAGATCAGAGCAAAGCTAGACCGAGCTCCTGTACCTACACTGTGCGTGTGTTTAAATTATACACCAGTTTTAATTTAATTGTTAATGCTAATCTCAAAATTAAGTATCACTCAGGGCAAATTAATTATTATTAGCGTAGACAGGTGTCCCACTGAAAGGCCTCAGGGCATAAAATAATTAAAAAAAATATTATTAAAATAACACATAATATAAGATATTATGCGTGGGTCACTCACATACATGTTGGACATGCCTCAACTACAAATATGTAAGTTGCAAGTGACCCCCATATTCCCATTTTTAATAATTATGTCAGTTCTTCAGGGGTACTTTGTAAGCTATTATTTATTGTCAAAGTATTCCTAATGCCTAGAAGTTGCAACATTTTTCTTGCAAGTTTAAATTGGGCTTTAGCGATTTACACCATCGACGACAACAACTGGAGGCAGCAACTTGCAAGTGAGATACTTAATGGGGCTGACCTGCCAAGGGCCATAATGCCCGAGGCCCCGCGCGACAGAGCGAGCAGGCGCAGTCTCTCAAGTGGGTCGGTAGCATTCTCCAGCGCGCGTTCACTCTTCTGTATCAGCTCCTGCTCCACCCGCGACGTCGCCGATTGCGGCCGATGCCATGCTACTGTAAATATAAAGCCCTTTGTATTTAATAACTATTAAAAAATTAAAAACACCCCCATGCAAAAAAGACACCAGAAATTGAAATATGCCAATAACATTAAATTGAAAATATATCCTTACATACATAATACATACATACAGTCACGTCACGCCTCTTTCCCACAGGGGCAGGCAGACTACTTTGTTCCACTTGCTACAATCCTGACATACTAAATAAATATATCCTTATATCCCTTTAATATGAAAATAAAAGTGAATCACGATTAAACATTGCAGTGGACATATTGATTGATACACTAAAACTAAGAACACAACAAAACAACATTTCACTTTTATGGAATAAACCCTCTTAATCTTTGGGTGTAAATGATGAAATTATTATGTTGCGTATTTAATAATCATTTAGACTGAAGGTATTGAAAGTGTTAAAAGGCCAATACAATACAATCAAGGTATTTGTCTTATTTATCAGACGGTGGCAAATTGAACTTGTAATGTTACATCTTATTATCAGACTATGGAGGTTAAAAGGTTAAAATAAAATTAATCTATGCTGTCAAATTTAGATCACGGACAGAAAAACAAAACCACTTTTTTTATTTATTTCTGACCATGGGGCTTACTAGTGTTTAGTCCTTCAGGCCGTTTCAGAATTAAGAGGAAGATGCATAAATTTAAGACAGATTGCAGAATTAAGGAAAATTAATATTAGATAATACTATAATAAGTCATTGATGCGGTGTGTAACACTCTAATAATATCAAATGAATGATTCTTCACCTACACTACATCCTTGTATAGTCGATAGTAGTAGGTAACAATGGTAACTTTGCCGCATTGAAATAAATTACCTAACAACGGACTTACGACACAAAAATGTTACACAGCATTAAATGTAACGGTCATACTATGTTTAGAACGTCCATTATTTTATTTTATTACTTTATTTAAAACAAATAGGTAAAGAATTCAGTTTTTGTACTTACGGTTAGAATCAGTTCTGCTTTTGCCGGCGTAGCCTTCATACGACATGTTTTCAGGTTTTTTTATTTATTTGCGGATTGAATTGAACTTCACACACTGGCTTTATATCGTAATGTTTGATGTTTTCGACACAGATTTTATAATACTCTTGTTTGCGTCGTATTGCGCCAGTAACCAGTGTTGCCACATGGAATCTGACAGTAGCAGTAGATCTGTATTTTACTTAATTATGTTGGTTAACCTGTTGATTTATCTACAAGTAGCATTAAGTTTGACATTAGCTGTAAGAAAGTCACCTAAATCTCATTGAAGAAAGTTGACATGTTTTGACAGGTCTCTAGCGCTGCAGCGAAAAAAGAGATAGAGAGGAAGTAGTCTCGTGGGGAGTGGGTTTCGAAGGCTTACCCACCGGCTATGGGTGACGAATGACGAGGATCCGAGTCTACTCCGGCCATAGCTTTATATTTCGGATTTTTCTATGTGTTTTAATTGTCAGTGTCGTTTAGAACTTTCAAAGTAAGCTTTTAGCTTAAACCAAACGACAGAGCACACCACTTTATTATTCGTTTTGTAAAAAAACAAAAAAAATAACTACTTACCTGACGTGAGTGGTTTTGAGTGGGTCGTGGTCCACCCGCCAAAAAATGCTGCCATTATTTGGAATCACTGATTATTATTTTAATACAATAACGGGTTTTGCCCTAAGGGCAAAATACCCAGAAAAAGGGCTCTGCCCTTGGGCAGAGTTCCGTCCAAAACCTGATGGACCATGACCCATAGCCGGTTTTGACGACTCATTAAAACCCAAAGTCTTCCGCTGGTCCTTGGGAGCAAAAAAAAACATAGAATGTACCAGTTGCTTCTCTACCCGCGCAGATAGTAAAAGCCCATCGAGAGAATGGACGAAAATAATAGGAATCATAATTATAGGCGGCGACGCGGCTAGCAATCCATCACTCTTCTTTCAGGATCCTCGACAGTGGGAGAACGAGGAAGAAAAGATATTCTTCATAAAACAATATGGCTCGAATTGCCGTGTCAAAAACAGTTTTAAAACATAGAACCATATCACAGTGAACATTTTTATTTGGCTGCCAAAGCTTATCGAATGACGTAAAAAAAATCCGCTTTCAAAGCGGTAACATTCATCGCCAAATAATCCATATTTGCGACAATTTTACGAAGGAGATCACTTTTCAACAGGTCAATGAAAAAAAATAAAATTTGTCACGAAGCCCGCCCAAACCATAGAAAAGTGAATGTTATTGGACCTCACGCGACACAAGCGCCTCTAGTGGCAAATTCACACGCGATAGCGCCTATTCTGCTAGGTATATCTCTTTTTTCTATGCGCTGGACGGAAGACTTTACTGTACCTATTCAAAACTAGCTTCTGCCCGCGACTTCGTCTGCGTAGAATTATACATAAACCTTCCTCTTGAATCAATCTATCTATTAAAAAAACCGCATCAAAATCCGTTGCGTTGTTTTAAAGATTTAAGCAAACATAGGGACAGACAGACGGCGGAAAGCGACTTCGTTTTATACTATGTAGTGATATTGTGACATACTACGTTGCCAAGCGACTTTGAGAATTATTTCCCAGGCACATCCTCGACAGACTCCTTGGCTTGGGTATAAAATGATCGATGGTCGACCCATATTTTTACTAAGTTTTTGTGCACATTATTTACTAACCATAAACAAAAGAAAAGAAACACCCAAATTATAATTAAAATATTTAATTAAAAAATAACACAATTATTGTTTCATACAATGTTAATTTGAGAAATAAATTAGTTCTCACAAATCTCACAATGAAAAATACATATTACAAATAAACATTAGTGACCTCAGTGCACCAAATATCGAGTAGCGTTTCAGAAGCTTTGAAAGTGTGCGTAGACGTGATGGCTTTGCCAAATGGTTGCGGCCAACATTGGCATTTGGCAAGCGGCGGGAGAGCCAGTTTACAGCTTGTAAGCCTGGCGCATCATGAGGTCGAAGTAACAGTCATTGTCAATGGACACGCTGATGCCACTGTAGTAGTTCATGAACTCCTCGAGTGTTACCTGCAGATAAAAGAAATGTTTGACTTCTTTTTTAAACTGATCAGATTTTCGATAAAATTGTAGCTACTTATAAGGGACGACTGCTGGAACAAAACAGAATACCTACGTGGTCAAATGAGCCCACAGACCAGTTAGCCCGCGGGCTAAGCTGCCCACTGTTGTTTTTCGAAGATGACGTGACCCACACTAATACCGCAGACAGAATACGCAGAATGATATTATACGTTTATTATCCAATACGCTTTTAGCCCTTAAGTCGCTTATCCACTAGAGGCAGCCTCGGGTCGAGCGGCTGAATCGCTCCGAGGCCGTGCAAGTGGAGACGTTGAGGCGTTGAGGCAGCATCTCCAATTGCGCGGCCTCAGTTCGAGGCAGCCGCTCGACCCGAGGCTGTCTCTAGTCGATAAGCACCTTAAAATGCATACGGTATCATATTTGGGATGACTGTTGTGTGCTCATTTAACCATAAAGGGAACAGAATAGGTGCTTAAGCTTAATCTAAATCAGAGATGGTAGTTTTTGTCATTATCATGGACAGTCGTTGGACTTGACAGTATTCGCATTAATGTAACTTGCTGCTGTTGCAGAGAAAACGGTATACTTAGGCAGTAGGGTACCAACATTACAAGTACAAGAGCAAACTTCGTATACGCACCCTTCCATCCACGGTGCCTTCCGTCTCGAAGTTAGCCAGGAACTTGTTCATAATCGTGTCCGCAGTTTCCTCGCCGCTCATATATCTGAAATTTCGAAAATAAGAGCTTGATGTCCAGCATTTTGATTAAAACGCAACATTCATAAATACATCACACTTTTCACTTATACGCCCACAATTATGCTAAACGTGGTATTTAGGTTACTTTAGGATAAAGATGATATGTATTAGCGGCATAATTGTCCAAGCTAATTTTTCGCTTCTATGCTGGTCTGGGAGCAAAGAACATAGAATGTACCAGTTGCTTCTCTTCCAGCGCAGATGGTAAAACGCCATCGCGGTATTGGGCGAAAATCTTAGGAATAATGTTATCGGTGATGCGGCTAGGAACCACATTTTCCACCTATACGCCCACAATCTTGCTAAACGTGGCATGTACGTCTTTTTACCTTTAGGTTCTGTCTACCCTGTGATAAGGACGTGATCTGTGTACGTGTATGTATGTAATTTTTCGCAGAAGCGTCTGAATCTCATAGCTGAATCTCAGCCGGGGAAATTACGGGCACAAGAGGCATTACATCTTAGTCCTCTAGGTTGGCAACGCATCTGCAATCCCTCCGGGGTTGCGGGTGTCTATGGGCAGTGGTGATCATTTACCATCAGGTGACCCACTTGCTCGTTTGCCTTCCTATTCATATAAAAAAAAAAAAAAAAAAAAAGAAATTGTTTTATCGTACCTGGGGTTGGCAGTAACCGAGTAGACGCCACGTAGATCCTCTATAGCAATGATGCCGTCTCCAGACTTATCCAGCTTCTTAAATGCTTGCTCCACTATAGCGCGGCGAGAATCCGACATCGGGGGCTGGGAAATATCAGCATTCATCATCATCATCAATCATCTCCTTTCATGTGTCCACCTCTCTCTAAGCTGAGTTACTTTCCAAATTTCAATTTAACTGACACAAACATAGGGGAAGATAGTATAGTATCGGACAGGTGTATACTATCGGACAATGTCGCTAACATCTCTATTTAACGTCTAAGCGCCATCTATGAACGCACAAGCAAAATATACCATTCTAGACACGCGATGAAACAAGAGGATCGTCTGACTAAAGTGACCGATGCACTGAAGTCTATAGATGTATTAATGTAACACCAGAGAGATTATGGAACTGTAGCCAACTTATACCTACAGCTAAGACGGAAGGGCCCTTGTACCAGAATTTTCTCCGGCTACCTTACACTCTTCTTTTAAGATTTTTAAATTGACAGAAAACCACACCCTTCCGGCGAGAAGTCGGAGCGCAGGAACATCTGCTGAATCTTTGTGCCACCAAACCAACCAAACCTGATTATCTTATGTCTTAAAATAAATTAATAATTAATTTAGCGTGTCACGCGGTCAGCAAAAGCACTTACTCGGATCTGTCTGATGAATTCATCCACGCTGATAGATCCACTGTTATCGGTGTCAAACTGAGCGAACAGCTTTTCCGCATCCTGAAAAAATACGTAGGAACTGTTAGACACTAAGTCTGTGTCAATATTACTGGATGCTGGCTTTTATAGCATCTGTATAGCAAGAATCATCGTAAAACCTTAATAACAGCACCAAGGATTGAAATGTTTATGACCAGCAATTCAACGTAAGTATTGTAAAGTTTTTGCATGAGAATCATATCTATTAGCAGTTGTAATCTTTGTGGGATAGAGGGCTGGTACTACGGGTGACATGTTTCAAAATGACAACTTACCTCATTGCTGATTTCGAGTCCAGTATCCTTGATGCCGCTGAAAAACTCCTCCTTATTGAGTTGCTTGCTGCCATCGTCGTCCATCCTTCGGAAAATTCTGTAAACAACAAACAATACTTTGTGAATGAGTAATTACATTTTTAGTCCTTGTTATAGTATACAGCTTGTTCCCCGTACATAACCAAGTTACATAACCAACACTGGTAAAACCAATACCTATGATGTTTAATTTGGATTAATTTAGGTTTAGGTGCGGCGAGGGAGCCCTTGGGCCACCCCTAAGCCGCGAACGGAAGGTGTATTCAAAAAATCTTATTTACGCGCCGCAAGACATTTTCGTCAAGGACTCGGACTCTGTTGTGTCTTTGACCTGGAAGGAATGGGATTATTTTAAGGTTTTCTTATGAGTTTCCCTCAATAAGGCACTCGATTCCTTCAATAGTGGTAGTAAAAAAAAGCGTGGAAAAAGATAGCGAGGTCTCCCTAACAGCAGCGTCAAAAATGCTTCTCTTCTTGGTAGAGTTTCGGTAGTGTGAGGAGTCTTATGCTATCTCCACACGTTAGCTGTTCTTCTGCAGCGTTCACCAGATTCAATTACAAGCCGCCATTTAGCAGCAGCCGCTCCTTGATCTGTGATCTCAACACCAACCATCTCTAAGCTAATGCAAGCAAAGAAAAACACTCGTGAGTTTGTGAACACTAGCCAAAGCTCGATGAGCGCGTAAGGGTTTGATTTCAATACATTTACCTGCCAAGCCCCATGATGCCCGAGGCCCCGCGCGAGAGGCAGAGCAGACGCAGCTTCTCCAGTGGATCGGTGGCGGCGGACAGCGCGCGCGCACTCTTCTGCATCAGCTCCTCCTCCACCCGCGACGTCGCCGATTGTGGTCTGTGCCATGCTACTGCAGGATTAAGAATATAGTGTTACATAATCAATTGAAACTAGAGTCGCGCAGGGATCCATATTCGGTAAACTCAAAATACCTCGCTACTCCGCGACCACACTGCTTGCGATCGTGGAATATCAAGATTATTAACGCATCGCAATCGTCTAGTGTTGCCGGAGTCCATGCGTGGCGGTGTTTACTTGCAATGCAATCAGGTGACCTACTAGTTTGCCTTTCTTGTCGTAAAGAAAAAAATAAGAAAAATAGCAACAAGGTTCACGAATGTTCAGTTATAAGAGTGGTGGCGATTTTAGTTACTGAGCTGTCGAGATGGTCTACGCAATATTTGGGCTAGCTACACCGAAATTAGATTTTTAAACTTCATTACTTACCGTCCCCCTAACTCTCGAATTGATATGACTATTAGTGTGAGCGGAAAGAGACCAAACGAACTTCGAAAAACGAATTTCTTATTATGAGGTCTGAAAACGACCCTGTTAATGGCTCAAGTGCGTGTTCAGAATTTTTGGAGCGCCTAAACAGCCATGATATATTTAATAGCGACTGTAACGTAACCGCGTTTAAATTATTCACTTAACAGACCCGCCAAATATTTAAAACAAGGGATCCGAAACCTCGTAGTTATCTGGTGTTAATTCAACTCAGCAGTACAATGCAATACAATACAATAACTCTTTATTGAACACCACATATAACAACCAAAACAGAAAAAAAGGTATACAGAATATTACAAGGTAACAAAGGCCTTATCGCTACAGAGCGATCTCTACCAGGCAACCATAAGTAGCCTTAAGTAACAGTAGCCTTGTAACTACAAACTTTTTCGTTCAAAAATATTAAGCGGCTATAGGTATAGGCTTTAACACTATGTCCTCTTACTATGTTTGTATGGGTTTGTTGCCATTTTCGATGATGAAATAAGTCGTAAAATTGGTGATAAAGTTGTAAACACGCGACACCTTAGGATAATTATTATTATGACACTATAAAAACCGCCCCACGAAAAATATTAACGTCCACTTTTACGCTACCACGTAATTGTTTGGAGTTAACCTAGAAACGTGAACTAATCGATACCCCAGTCCAGTCCCAACGGGGTAGGTAAGTTAGTTCGTAATTTAGTCGATTAAACTAACAATGAAAGTAATTTTACACGAAAACTGAAACGGAAATTACGCCGCTACCTAAACTATAGCGAGACGAACTATATAGAGCTGTCACTATCTTGAAACGATCAAGTTAAACCCAACTGAAGGAATTAATAGAAATTTACAACGTTAAATTTAAATAACTTCATGTGGAAGGAAAGGAACTCACTGTTTGAATTTGTTTTGCTTTTACCAGTATATGCGGCATACATGTTTCACTGTTTAACAATCATTTATATACCCGATACGATGGCACGTGGCCCGAATATCAGCACGTAAACATTTTCTTAAGAAACTCCGAGAACGCGTCTCGTGGCTGTAAAAGCTATTACCCGACTGACTGGGACTGAATGGAAACAAAAATCCAAGTTACAAACACGGCAAGATCGCCTGACTTGTGGTGGTTAGGAGCAACAGCGACAACACCCTATTAGCGTAGTACCTAGTATAGACTAGAACTAGAACAAAATCAATCGCAAACATCTGGTGCTTTGACACAGTTCATATAATTCAAACAATGCGACGGAACAGTTCTCACTACTGCGTGACCCATATTTTTTAAAGTTTGTGTGCAGTCACATGCGAAACTGATATTCAACCTGAGGTAGGTAGCTAAGTCCCAAATTAAAGATCGATCGTGACTGTTAGCTTAAGTACTATCAATGTAGGATCTCCTGCTGCCTTTTCGCCTAGAAGTATATATATTTTCAGCCTTCATTAAGGTAGGTTCTTCCATACTGGTCTGGGAGCAAAGAAAAACATAGAATGTACTAGTTGCTTCTCTTCCTTCCTTCGAGGGATTGGGCGAAAATCTTAGGGATCATATTATAAAGGCGATGTGGCTAGCAACCCATCACTGTTTTGATTCCCCGTTCCATCCCTACGCCCACAACCATGCTAAACGTGGCCTTTAGGTCTTGTTACCTTAGGCTCGGTCTACCCGTAAGGGATAAAGACGTGATTTATGTATGTATGTATGTATGTACATAGAGAATTCATGTGTCCTTGGGTTGCTCAATAACAGCTTCTACAATTTGATCGCCTTTAACGTAGGGAGTGTCCGAAATATTTCTGTGGGAGTGTCGCATCACATGGTGACCCCGTGCTCTCCGGGAGACTTAGTCCTCTGGAGTGGTTTTTACTAGTGGAGACGTCAATTCTCTTTGCGTATTTTACAAGATCCAACGGACATCGCTTTTTTTAAGCTTGTCTCATCTACCTATCATATTTCTCGACGTAAAGGTAGCTTCCATCAACACCACCTCGATGAATGGTGGTGTGCTCCTCAACCGTACGATTTAAGCGATGTTTCTTGCCCCGTACGTGTAAATTTGGAAGGGATTGGCGGCTAAGGTTTTCCCGCCTTGCTACGACATGGCTGCCTTTAAAAGGCGATTGTACCACTTTTTTGAGGCCGGTAACGCACCGGTAAGTTCCAATTGTACTGTGTGCATTTGCATGGTAGGTGTGCATTTGCAGCGATGATCACTTAACATCAGGTCTGGTGAACCGCATGCCCGTTTGTCGGCTTCACTACATATACATATCATTACATAGTATAAAACAAAGTCGCTTTCCGTTGTCTGTTTTTCCCTATGTACCTATGCTTAGATCTTTAAATGATGTGATTTTTTTAATAGATAGAGTGATTCAAGAGGAATGTATAATTCTACGCAGACGAAGTCGCGGGCAGGAGCTAGTTAAGTATAAAACAAAGTCCTCCGCTGCATCATTGTTTGTTTGTATGTTCGCGATAAATCCAAAAACTACTGGACGGGTTTTCATGCGGTTTTTACCAACAGATAAAGTTCATTATGAATCACAAGCAAAATTTAGATAGGTATCTGGGGGGCACGGCAGTGCCCCCGCTAAGTCGAGCAAAAAAGCGGCTTGTCATGGTTTTTTTGTAAATATACCTACATCGCACCCGTGAGAACACGGGGCGGGTCGCTAGATAATCATTAAAAAAATTACGTCTTGACAAACATAACCGGTAAATATTGTAATTGTCATTGTGTTGAGTGAAACAGAGCGTGCACAGTCGATTTGGGTCAGCAATGGACCGGTACTAAATAAGACAATGTCGATTTGAATTTGATTGCGAAGGTGTCCGTCTGTCCCATCCCATTCCAAAGAAATAATTCTATTGTCCGTGAGCTCTTAGAATGGCATTCGGGTGTGTCTTGCTGTCTCTCTCACTCTTATGGGTTTGATACTTGAATCGGCCGATGGTACCCGAAACCTGAATGACATTCATAAGAGCTCACGGACTGTACCTACTTTTGTTTTAATAATATAGTCCAAATAAGTTGGTACCTATATCATTTGTCCTTAACAGCCATGCTACACTAGGGTTTTTACCCCTGACGCAAAAAGAAGGGTGTTATAAGTTTGACGTCGCTTCCCCCCCCCTCTCTCTCTCTCTCTCTTTCTATCTCTCTCTCTCTCTCTCTCTCTCTCTCTCTCTCTCTCTCTCTCTTTGTTTGTGTGGTGTGTGTGTGTCATATCGTAGCTTTCAAGCTGGTGGACCGATTTCAATACGGTTTTTTTTATTCGAAAGCCAGTTTCCTTGCGGTGGTTCTTAGCCATGTTTGGTAAAAATCGGTCCCGGATGAAGAGTATCCAGCAGGCATTTTAGGCATAAAATTGAATTATTTCTATATTTACGTATGATTATTGGATCGGTTTTTTTTTAATTTAATTGTATTGAATACGTGCAACTGAAACGGTTACAGCTTGTAGACCTACCCGGATTGACGTGTCAGGGCGTCCATTGCGGTTGTGTAGATACACGTCGATTACACGTAGGTAAACGGGAAAATGTAATTGTGTCATTACTGCCACTAATTCACACGCCACGTCGGCGTGGTAACGGCGATGGCCCACAATCACCATATACGGTAATTTTCTAGATTGTAGTCCAGAATACATTAAAATTTACATTTTACAGTGGCACTAAAGCCAGTTAACGCGACACTATGCGGGCGGGTATCTATACATATAATAAGGCTGAAGAGGGTCGAAAGTCTGCTGCTTAAAGGGTGTTATGAGTTAGACGTTAGTCATACTTAAATATACAAATAATTAAATTTTATGCCAAAAATGCCTTAGGGTCCCCGCATACGGGCCACAAAAAACATCTTGCATGGACTCACCGCACACGGTTGACGCCAGTAGCTGCCACAAAACTACAGGAAATATAAAAAAAAATAATTAAATAAATTCTAAACGACACAGAAAAATCCGAAAAGTAAAGCTATGGCCGGCGATCGATCCCGGATCCTCGTAATTCCGTGACCCGTGCTATACCCCTACACCACCCATAACAGGTGGGTAGGCCTTCGAATTTTTCTATCTTACTAACTGTCACGTGACCTTGTTACTATGCGATTTTTTATCACTAAGCGTCATCTGTTTGCATGATGTGTCCGTACAACACAATTACAAACAAACACACAACAGGAAATATGCCGGTGGCGGCTTTTTTGTGGCCCGTGTGCCCCCCTTACATCATTTTGGAAAAGTACTGATACTCATCAAACCGCTGAACCGATTTTTGCCAAACATGGCTAAAAACCACCGCAAGGAAACTGGCTTTCGAATGAAAAAACCCGCATCGACATCGGTCCATCCGTTTGGGAGCTACGATGCCACAAACAGAATACACACATACAGACCATCAACGACAAATTTAATAACACCCTTTTTTTTAGCCGGGAGTTAAAAACTAGCCTGCTGTGACGGATTATTCCTCAAGTAAGTAATATAAATAAATAGGTAAATAAATATCTTGGGAAAAAATCTTTATTTATTTGTTCATTGTCAAACTAGCCTGCTGTGACGGATTATTCTGACATATATATGAAGATGTTAACATTGTTCTAAGTCAGTCCATGACGCCCTATATTTATTATAAGTAGATAAAATGCTCAAAATCGGAGCCCCAATTACACCAATTGACCCAGCCCCAAACTAAGCAAAGCTTGTATTATGGGTACCAGGCAAGTAAGAAACATACTTATATAACAGGGGTGGCCAACAGGTCGATCGCGACTGTTAGTCCAGTCGATCGTGGCAAGGCAAAAAATATAAATACGTAGACCAGACTGCCCAACGTTATCACCAACTGCATATTTAAGGTTTCATGAAGTATGTAATTGGTAGATCGCACAGGGTTTCGTTAGTAAACATGAGATCTTGGGTCTGATCAAGTTGGCCACCCCTGTTATATAATGTAGATAAATACATACAACATCCATGACTCCGGCACAAACTTTCGCATTCGTCAAACAAATGTCTGCCCGTACTGGGATTCGAACCCGGGACCTCTAGCTTCGTAGTCAGGGTCACTAACCATTACGCTATCCGGTCGTCAATATACACAAGGGTTTTAGATAAGAGTCTACGATTACAATAAACTCTGTGTGTAGAGTTCGCGTGCTAAGAGAGGTTAAACGTAGAAACATGCAACCAATTAAGTACCAACACTGAAAAAACTGTAACCATGAAAGAGCTATGACCTCATACTTGGGCACGGCTATGGCTATATTACAAATAGTACAGTTCATTTATAAGCACGAAAACCAGTCCTACTAATATTATAAACGCGAAAGCTTGAAAGTATGGATGGATGGTTTGTTACTCTTTCACGCCCGAACGGCTGGATAGCAGGATGAAATTTGGAACATAGCTACTTTTTATCCCGGAAAATTGCGTAATTCCTGCGGGATAGCGATAAACGAATTCTATGTAGACGAAGTTGCGGGCGACAGCTAGTTAATAATAATAAATTGATAAATGTGACATACACACACAAATCACACAAAACAGATCCTAAGATCTAGAGACCTAAAAGCCACGTTTAGCATGATTGTGGGATAAATGTGAATAGGGTAAAAATTAGGGTATAAATGCGAAAGTAAAACTTTGTCTGATACCTTTTCACGCTTGTAGCGTTATTAAAAAGCTATTAGCTTTGTTACAGCAGATTATATTTTCATACTATCCATCAACGTTAATGAATTGGGTAGCTACCCAAAGTGGATATGAATAAGAGCGAATAAATATCTATGTTGTAGCTGTCTAAGCTGTTTTGTCAATAAAAAAATCGACAGAAGACCAGAGACTTTGAATCACAATCACAGTCAGGATTGCTTTCTGTCAAACAGGTAGAAAGAAGAGCCGTGTCGCACGGGAGGGGAGAAAAGATAGAGCACATGTACGAACATGTCCTAGAACGAACAGTAAGAAAAGGACAGGAATACTATATTCCGTGTCAATACACAACGCATTATCTTGTTGCGAGCTCACTGCTAAAAGATCAGGGTGCTTGGTAGCAGAACTACCCACACGAAAATTTATTTAACTGTTCTTGTCAGTAGTAAAAATAGATAAGAGAATCGAAATTACTCACGTCCGCTGTCCATGCTGTCTTTTTTCTCAGCCTTCACTTTCGTGGTGTCGTAATTGAAGCAGGCTGGAACAAAACAAAGAATTCAATTAAAATATAGGAACTTGCCATCTTACTTATATAGTAGTGTTTTTTAGTTACACATAAGTCGGGTTCCTATTTATTGCTTTGTTTACGTAAAAGTTTATGGATTATGTAGTATATTTTATCTGTGTATCGTTTCGTGAGTCATAGACGGTTCTGGCTGAAAATCAGTGCTGCAGGTGTCTAACACCTCAGCGTAATGCTGAGCCAGCGACCGTTTCACTTTTGCGAAGACACACAACGCTGATGATCTATTTTCCATGTCTTGTTTATTTTCTATAAAATTGTGTAGGTATATTCTCTTATATTTGTGTGTCTTGCAAAAAGGAATAAACGTCTTCTTTCTTTCTTCTTTCTTTCTTTCTTCTTTCTTTCTTTCTTCTTTCTTTCTAGTTAAATATTGGTGTTAACAGTCTGTGAATTTTTAGAATAGCATTCTCGGGTTTGTCTTGCTGTCTCACTCACTCTTATGAGTTTGATACTTGAATCGGCAGATGGTACCCGAAACCCGAATATCGTTCTAAAAGAGCTCACAGACTGTACTTAAACGTCTGTAGGAAGACAAAATCATTAAGTGAGAAAAACGATAAGGCCCTCTCTTTCTGTACTCCAAGCCCTCACAGTTCATAATAGCCCCTTTTAATCCGTTTCGCTACAATTTCAGTACATTGTGTAGTCTTTTTTTATAAATTATCACGTAATTTGGCGTGCCTCATAGCATAGGCCTCCTCACAATTAGGGCCCCCGTAAAGTTAGGGGCCAATGGCAGTTTAAGTACTACCTGCTCTATTGTTACGCTATTAAGTCAATATCGGTGACAGACACCTCGGTTAATATCGTTTATTTATAGCGCCTCAAAAGATTCTAGGTATCAATCCTCGTACCTACTCATTTGATCCCTATATTTTGGAACAGTACAATTTACTACTGTGCACCCATATTATACCCAAAGGTCAATCTAAAATAAGTTTCAAGCAAAATAAATCAGGTCATGGAAATCCTCAGACAGCCATGCTCTAGCCTCATATCAAGCCTGCATTTCCTGTCCGCCCTGGTGATATAGTTTCCTACCGTGTCAAGGGTGTTTCCGACCTCCTAAGACGACCCTCGCGTGTCACCTCAACATGACATCACTATCTTTCACACATGAGCACATGAATTGAAATGAATCTGGTATACAGTCAAAAGAACTTACACATACATAGGTACTTTATCCCTTACAGGGTAGACAGAGCCTAAGGCGGCAAGACCTAGGGCCACGATTAGCAAGATTGCGGGCGTATAGATGGCAAAAATTGAATCAAAATAGTAATGGGTTGCTAGCCGCATCGCCTATAACATGATTCCTATGATTTTCGCCCATTCCCTCGATGGGATTGTACCATCTGCGCGGGAAGAGAAGCAACTGGTACATTCTATGTTTTTTCAAAAGAACTTCGATCAAGAAATTGCTTTACCATCCTAATGTTCATTTATCTTTAAAGTCTATATTTATACAGGGTGTTAGGTAATGAGTGGATAATCCTTGAACTGTGGATAGAGAGCACTTAGGACGTTATAATAAAGCTAAAATAGGTTTAGTAAAAGTGGCACGGTTTCCGAGATATACGGACTTTTAGGTTTTTTTCGAAAATGAACACCCTTGTTCAATGTTTTGATCATAGCACCATTTTAAACTAACTTTTTCAATTTTTTATTTTTGCTCAATATTCTTGAGTACTTGTATTTTCAGATAGGCATTACTATTTTTGTGAGACTACATGGGATTTTTTTTTTAAAAAATCGCAAACTTAATTTTTGCCTTTTCAATCGTACATTGATCGAATTTTCAGCTCTCACTGTGAAAAAAAAATACACTACCGCCTAGTTGCCAATAAGCTTAAAAACATGCCGGTTTATTGACAATTTAAAAATGGTAATTATCTTTTGAATTTAAATTCAAAATGATAAAATAATAAAAAAAAATACACGCTCACCCACATTTTTCCCGATTTACTTTTTGTATCACGGGCGTAGAACTCAAAATTTTTTGTTGCAAAAATAACATTATTGGCCACTTATTTAAATGCAAATGGCATTAAAATAATTCCAAAACTAAAAGACATGCCAACTGCCTTTTGTTTTTTTTTCTACTTCGATTTTGAATTTCGCTAATTATTATTGCGTAATGAATGGTTAATTTTGCGTTTAGATCGTTGTGTTGAAGTTTTTTACTTTAATACTGCTTCGAATATAATACACACTGATAGAATATGCCCAAATGCATTACATTTATGGTGAGTTCCAAGGCACAATTTCACCATTCATTATGCAATAATAGCGAAATTCAAAATCGAAGTAGCAAAAAAAAAACCAAAAGGCAGTCAGCATGTTTTTTAAATTTGGAATTATTTAAATGCCATTTGCATTTAAATAAGTGGCCAATAATGTTACTTTGCAACAAAAAATTTTGAGTTCTACGCCCGTGATACAAAAAGTAAATCGGGAAAAATGTGGGTGAGCGTGTATTTTTTTTATTATTTTATCATTTTGAATTTAAATTCAAAAGATAATTACCATTTTTAAATTGTCAATAAACCGGCATGTTTTTAAGCTTATTGGCAACTAGGCGGTAGTGTATTTTTTTTTCACAGTGAGAGCTGAAAATTCGATCAATGTACGATTGAAAAGGCAAAAATTAAGTTTGCGATTTTTTTAAAAAAAATCCCATGTAGTCTCACAAAAATAGTAATGCCTATCTGAAAATACAAGTACTCAAGAATATTGAGCAAAAATAAAAAAAATTGAAAAAATTAGTTTAAAATGGTGCTATGATCAAAACATTGAACAAGGGTGTTCATTTTCGAAAAAAACCTAAAAGTCCGAATATCTCGGAAACCGTGCCACTTTTACTAAACCTATTTTAGCTTTATTATAACGTCCTAAGTGCCCTCTATCCACAGTTCAAGGATTATCCACTCATTACCTAACACCCTGTATAAGACGATGTCAAATCAACTTTATTGATTTTTTAATGCTAATCCACTTGTTTGGTCGACTGTACGTAGTGGATCTATTTCACTTTAATATCATATAATGATATAATAGCCTGGCACAGAAATCAAGTATGCTGACGTGCAAAAATAACGGGCAACTTTCCGCACAAAGCTTAACGAAAAGTGAACCGTTGTTTCTTCTCGTCAACATAATTAAATTATAGGTAAAATAAAAATGAAATAACAATTATGAATTAATTGGTTGCACTGGAAAAAATATTTTGTTGACGTAAGTTGTAAATTAAGTAAATACCATGTAAAATTGTTGCCTTATTTGTGTGACCTAACTTCCTGTCTGAACTTAGAATTTTTTTATGATTCATTCATAAAGTAAAGGTTAGATACGGTGCTCAATTTCCCTGCAATATAATATTTACTACTTACTTAAACGTAAAAATAATTTTATCCAAATACCACTACTTACTTGACCTCTAAAACGTAAAAAAAAATAAAAACAGTAAACCGTAGGTGACATGTTACAACTTTTACTGACTAAATCGATAGTCTACTAAACTTGTAAGAGTTCCAAGAATGCCAAAACACCCATCAAGAAACCGTCAATTTTCTCAAATTCTAAACAAAGTATATTGTACTTACAGTCAATAAAACCGCTGCAGACGACTTCCTATGATCACAACAGAGTTAACAGTGTTGGCATAGACAATAACTGTCACACGGTTGTAGAAAATCGATCAACGATAATACACTCCGTTAATAATATATGTCTAGTGCCTGGCCTAGGCTACGCTATTATACAAGTCATATTTTAGTCTGCTTCAGTCGAGATAAGGTAATATACTGAGGCGATGAGTCGCAGTGGAGAAGATCGTCTGAACAACCTTGATTCAAAAACCGTTCGGATTTGAGCTCATTTTTAACGTAACGTTTGTATGCAGACTGTCATTTGTTTAAGTACGCGTCGATGCTACCTGACTGACCTACGAGCATATGCATATTAATTTAGTCTTACTACCCCTATAGTACTTACCTATACCTATGCATAATAAGTCTTACTACCCCAACAAGTACTCAGGTACTATGTTCAAGTGCCTGACTTTACATTTAGTTTTGATAAAATGAAAAACTTAGGTACAGTCAAGAAATTAAATTCCTAACCCACCATGGAACCTTTTTGCAGTAGGTAATTGTCGTAACGATTTTCCTTTTATGTAGTGTAGATGTCTTTATGACGTTTTATGTGAAAAGTTTCCTCGTTGGGTCAGGAATTAAATTCCTTGATGTACCTCAAAATTCTAGTAGAGGTACCTACATACATACATAACCACAAATATACGCATTAATCACGTCTTTATTGCTTAGCTACCGGGTGGGCAGAACCTGGGGCAACAAGTATGATTGTGGGAAAGGAGAATCAAAATAGTGATGGGTTGCTAGCCGCATTGCCTGTTTAGCATGATTCCTTAGATTTTCGTCCATTCCCTCGATGGGCTAGGGGCACTTGTTTTAAGTTTAATTACTTATTGCGATACTTCGTCAGGTGTTGGTTTAGAATAATCCTAGTCTGTAATTCAGCCATTTTGCCTAAAAACCTAATGTTATTATTCGACTATCCGTAAAAACGAAAAATGATGACACCATAAAGTAGGTGTTACCTTCATGATACAATGTACGTCATACTTACATATAATATACGATACCAGGTAAGTAGGTATATAACTTTAGTCATCTAGACTGGCATACTGAGTCACTAGGTACGTAGGAGTGAGGGCGGTGACTCGACCTTGAGTCTACCTTATTGAGCTAATGTCGGTATTTATACCACATACACAATAAACCTGGCACTAAGTATTTTATTATGTTAAATACACTCTTTCTCATAGGGGTAGGCACAGACTACTTCGTTCCACTTGCTACGATCCTAGCATACCTCTTTCGCTTCATCCACCTTCATCAATCTCTTCATACATGCTCGTCGGTTTAGGGCAGTCTTAACCTTTTTAAAACGTTACAGTTAAGTTTGAGTGAGAGAGTACGTATCAGTTAAGTTTGACGTAACTTAACATTAAAATATAGGCCAACATGATTTTTATTCATATTTTATATTCAATGAAACATTAACGCAACATCACTAACGTCTGACAGCTGGCCTAAATCTTTCATTAATTATGTACACCCATTTTATCGTCAATCAACGCCAACATTCATCAACTACCTAGACTACCTATACCTATATGAACATATTTTTATACCTACTTCGTTTTATCAATAAAATTCTTTAGGACTAGAAATGTACCTATTGCCGCAGCGGCAAGTTTAGCCAGCTATATTTTTTATTAGGTACTATCAAATGAATCAAGAATTTTGACTTCTTGATTTTTTATGCTTACTTTTACGGTTTTACCGTTAGAAACTAAATTTCTAAACGCTACTGAAAATTAGTGTCGTTTAGAAATATAATTTTTTATTGTTCAAATCATACGTCATAAATTAATAGTAATAGATGGGCAACGGTGAGGTTAATCTGTGCATGTCATAGCGAGATAGATACAAGATAAAAAAAATTACACGCTGTGAGCTTGAGAGAATTCTGTGCCACTCATGGATGAAAAGGAATAAACAAGTAATGTTTCCTTTTCTTTCTTTCATTTCTGACAAATTGATCGATCACGTGTCAGTTATTTCTCTAAAGAGAGTGACAGACGGGCGAGTAAGTTCGCGTACTTACGACTCGACGACTTTCCTCGCCTGTACTTTACTCTAAAAGTATGCGTACTTAGACTGACACACAGGCGAGTATAGTCGTCGAGCCGTTACTTCGCGAACTTACTCGCCCGTCTATCACCCACTTTAAGTAGTTAGTATTATACTTATGCGGTGCAAGCTGTATGGCATGGAGACAGTCAATAGACACGATAATATTGACTGTCTAATCCATGCATATCTATGGCGCAGACGCATGATCATGATCGATAACATTTCGGCTAGCACGCAGCTCTCTGTCCTTATACCTACCTATAGACCGACCGCTTAACTTAAGTGAGTCCTCGCCCGCGCGGCACAGGGGCGCGGGGTAGGACGACAAAGGGGACCGAGAGAGGCGCGGGCGGGTAGTACGCCTGCCGCTCGCACCTCTCTCGGCCGCCGTGGTAGTCCCACCCCACACCCCTGCAAATATAATACAAAATTCGCATATCCAAGTTCGTTTCGTGGCGTTCCACTCAATAGTCAATAATTTGAGAGTGAGAGAGAAAATCGGATTTCGGAGTAGCCCCCATGCTGTAACCCAGCATGTGATATATAGGTATCTAAGGTGGCTATAGATTGACGTACTTATATTGAATATGGTACCTAATTTAATAAAGTTCGAACGCATTTTCCCATGACGAAACGTTCATTGGGGTGGCGAAGTTCGATTTGTATTCTATGGTAATGAAATGAGTGCCATGACAATATGGATGTAGGTATTGATTATAATTGTGTCCATTTATAAGATGTATTTTTTTTAACATCCTTTAATATTTCTCAAAGCGTTTTAGTAGCTTCCTAAGTAGAAGACATTTTTGATTTCTTTGATAAACAATTTAGTTTATACTATTCGTTGTTAGGTACGATTTACAATGATTACTGAGGGTAGGTACTAGCATCTCAACCACTACCACTAATAGTATCTTGTTGCAGTATCGAAGAAGTGACTGACTCACACCTAGCGTAATGATTTTACAAAAACAATACACAGAATTATCAAAATGAGACAAAATATTTAAAGCGGCTTAATCGCCAGTAAAACTACCCTTGTGCGTTACTTCTAATGTTGCTCCATTAAATTTAATCGATGATTAAAATAAAACCGGCGTAACCGGCTTCTTAGCGGAATGAATTCAAAATTAAAAAACTTACCCGCCATTGAGGCGCTGCTCATTCTTCCGCGTGTGAAATCAATTTTGGATAATTTTAATTCACTTTATCAAATAAAATACAATAGTCGAGATTGGAACGATTTGTGACTATGACACTGCTATGACGCGGAAAAGTTTGTTTCTTGGATTATTTTTTGGGTAACTTAGGCAACGTATCGCTTCGAAACAAGGAGGTGGATAATAAGGAAATAATATCGAGTTACAAATTCATTTTAAGCAATTAAATATAAAATGGCATATACCACGCAGTTATTGTTTGAATTATTTATGTAAAAATGATTTAAGCTAATAAAACGTGTGTGTAATATTTTTAAGAGCGATGAATGCTTTTGATAATTATTAGGTATTTTAATTTTGAACGCAGCGTCTACTATGACTGATTCGAGTATGTTCCCGCCATAAGGCAGCAAGAGGAAAATAATATTAATAAGTAAAGCGGCGGCCACGTTCCAACTATTATGTATTTTATAGGTCTTGTTAAGTCCTCAATTACTCGCATTAAGAAGAGTCAACTCTTAAAAAGGAAATCTACACGAATTCATTTTAATAAAGCTGTATCGACTAAATCTCCTTTATCTTTTTGGAGGACATAAAAAAGATACTTGGGACAGTGAGTGACAGTCAGTGACAGTACTGACAGTGACACTGACATTTACCGTTTACGATCGTTGTGTCTAGGTTATGTTTTGATTTGTTCTTCACGGTTGAATTTGGTTAAAATTTATTTGTTTAAACATTTACTGGCAGTATATTTAGTGGCAGCTTCACTCATTACAGTGGAATATACCAATTTATTTATACGACTAGTGAGTTTTATATGGTTTCTGAATAAATTTAGACTCGACAGATGTTTTTAGTGTTTTTATTTGGTATTGACTATTTTACTGATGTTATGGATTACTTCTAGTAATCTAGTTGAAAATATATCATGATCAAATGGTGCTGTGGTGTACAGAGCCAATTTAAACCCTAAAATTCCTTTGCAGCGCTATGGCACCAGGCAAAAAGGGCAACACTCGAGGCAAGCGCTCAAACCACCACACCGAAAAAGATTATGCAGAGAAAATGAACGAATTAACTGTGGATTCCTCTGACGACAGTGATGAGGGCAGCTCAGATGGAGAAGGCAAAGAAGCTTCATTCACCGTAGCCATGTGGGACTTGAACCATTGCGACCCTAAGAAATGCTCCGGAAGAAAACTACTGCGACACAAAATTATAAAAAATTTAAAGCTCGGGCAAAGGTTTCCTGGATTAGTCCTCTCCCCAGTTGGTACGCAATGTGTTAGTCCAAATGATAAAGACATCATAGAAAAATCTGGATTAGCTGTCATTGACTGTTCGTGGGCTAAAATTGACGAAACACCTTTCAGTAGGATGAAATCGCCTCATCCGAGGCTGTTGCCATTTCTAGTTGCAGCTAACCCCATAAACTACGGCAAACCATATCAGTTGAGCTGTGTAGAAGCACTAGCAGCAGCCATGTTTATAACTGGCCATAAAATGGAGGCTAAGTTTTATTTGTCCAAGTTTTCATGGGGGCACTCATTCTTGGAGCTAAATATGGAAGCATTGGATCTGTATGCGGCTTGTACAGACAGTAAGAGTGTTCTTGAAGCACAGGCTAAGTACCTAGAATCTGCAGCGGAAGAACAAGACACAAGGCAAATGTGGCCGCCCAGCGAGAGTGAAACTGAATCAGAAGAAGACAGCTAACAAATCAACTATATTTCCCACAAGCGGTCTAGTGAGGTGGGCGAAAAGGTCGAGTCATAAACAACAACTCCAATTTGCTCTAAAAATAAACGTCAACTTCATTGAGTTACCCACTTGGGGCCTCTATTAGGTTAACTCCAACACTGATGATTGCCACATTTATTTACTCAATGTTGAATGTTGATTATTGTATGGATTTCTAATATTTATGTAATAAATAATATTGCTTTATTTTAGTTTACTCTAATTTTAACCACAAAACTAATAAAATTTGAAGCAGTTAGCGTAAGGGTTTGAATTCTATTAAATACGAATTCCAGAATATAAATTTTGATCCATAAAAGTATTGTAAACCCGTAAAGAAAACTTCTAAAACTGATCATTAACGCCATCTAACCATACGTACTCACACTACGAGGAAGTTACTTGAGCTTCGTTGTTTCCTACGGCTGTGTACAAAATCCTCTAGATGGCGTTTCGGAACATTGTTGCCGCTGAACGAAAGAGGGCGCTAGTAGTAAAATTTACGAGGTGAGTGCAAGCAGAGCGTAAAGCCGGGTACTCATCTGCGAGCTGTAACTGTTACACGTTACAGTAACCGAAACCCCTAGTGTAGCCGTGGCGTTCCGCTCTCGGCAGGCTCACGAGCTACGTCCAGACGTCCGCAGGATATTGGTTATTGTAACAAGCAACAGTTGCGGTTACAAAATCTGATCTGTTGACCTCTGACCTCTGTTGATGAGTACCTACCCGGCTTCATAGAGTAAATACTTTAGCGTCAATTATTGTCGCTACGGTCGAATAAAGTTTGTCGACATTAAATTTGGTTTCACGCGATAAACCTAGCAATAAAATAATTTCCTTTTAAATTTAAATTGTAACTGAAGGGATTATCAAACCTCTTTACCATTACACTTAATGGACTGGCTAACAGATATTGCTGAAGCTGACAGTGTCATAACATTTTCCAAGATGCTATGAGCTAGTTGTAAATAGTTAATGTAGTTTAGTGTTTATAATTAGGTTAAGTAGGAGAATATTGTCGATTTTGGCCCATGTGGCGTACGTTTCACGGAAAAGTCCAAAATCCACAAGTTTAAAAAGAAGACATTAGCCCAAAGGCTGGAGACGTTGAACAGTAAGTACTGCCGCCTTTAATTGTACACTGAAGTGCAAAAATACCGGGCTATTTCAAACAAAAAGTTGTATGAAAAGTGGCCCAGTATTTTTGCTCATCAGTATAATGTTGTCCGCAAATTTCTTCGTCTACGTTCCGTGGGATTTTAGCAATTTCCTGGGATCGAAAAATAGGATATTGTAGCTTTCTGTTTACTGAAAAAATTTTTAGAATGCGTTTTAACGTTCCCGAGAATCCCTCCGACATACAAACAATCAATGTCTTCCTCTACCTATTGCCCTGATCTCACCAATATTACAAATGTGAAAATTATGTTTTTATTTGTTCCTCTCCTAACGGATTGTGTGGCCGTAGTACCTTGTGTAAGGTATCCCTACCTATTACTCACTAATCCTGCCGGCAAGCAGCAGTGCTTACTTACTGAACTTACTGGCATTTTAGGTAGGTACGCTACCTTAACCCTCTAGGCTGGTAAACCACTCCTCTAATATTGCGGTATCCATGGATGATGGCGCTGAATTTGTGTAACGAAAATGGCCTTTGGTTGGGGTGGACATTCTACTGCATCTGTCTTACTGTTTAGTTTCTTACCAGGCGTCTTAGATTTGTCCCAGAGTATTTCAGCACGTTGTTTGGTTACTTTCACTGAACAGGCATAGGTATTAAAGTTTTTTAACATTTAATAACAAATTCGAAATTAGGTCGTCCCATTGACTACGTATACTTTGAACATCGTCCAACATAATATGGAAAGACCTCTGTCAAATAAAATTAAGTAATGTTGGAAAACATGCTGAAGTATTCCGGGTGCGGATCAGAATACATAAAGTTTAAAATGTACATTGGGTTAAAGTGCATATTGGTTCAAAATGTAATCTGTAACGCAATTTTCAGCGAAGTTATTAGTTGAACGAACTTTTTTGATCGCGTATTCTTCAGATTGGTTTAGGTTAGGCTAGGTTTATTTTATAACAATCCTGTTAAGTTACCATTTTCTGAGAAGATTGTATTCTAAACCATTATGTATTTTAACCCAAGTATTCCGGATACATTTTAAGACAGTATATTCATATTTAAATACGATCTAAATAACATGTTTTGTTTTAGGTGAACTTCCATGTGTTGCCATGCGAAGTAAGTTCCACGCTGAACCCGAAATAAGTGACACATTACTTGTTTACTTATCAGTTGTACTCTTCAAATTCTAATGTATCTTCGTCATAGAAAAGCAATACCTGAAGCATGAAGCCACATCAGCAAGGATTTATCCTAAACCGAGGTTCGGGTAGTTCCCGTGAATATGAAAATGAGTCAGATTGGGGATGGTGGGAGCAAATGATAACACAGGCTTCTGAACAAAACAGAAAACGTCGAGAGAGATACATAACTACAGAAGAAAGAACACTTCTTGATAGGCAGTCGTCTATAACCAGGGCGCAGTATGATATTGCTAAACATGAACTTCTATCTAATAGCAGTATAAGTGTTGTTCAAAATATTGATTTCAAATTACGGAACCGCAGACATCTTAGTGAGAAACCGAAAAGGGTACAGCCCAATGTAAAATTGATGGATGCACATGGTAAAAGTGTTAAAGAAGAAACAAGTACACTAAACGAATGTTGTAGTTATTGTAATTTGACTACTGCTCGCGTTAATGAGCGTAATAAAGGACAACGTCATCGGTTAGGTGTCGCACATAACATTTTAGATCGCACTGATTGTGTTGACTTAAGCTCGAGATCTAACGCGAAACCACGATATAAGATCGATAAACGAAAACACGGAAGACATGAGCATCTTAAAGCTAAACCTGTCCAGTCGGACACAATGACCAGTAATGCCGAACTTCAGACAGTGATGATTAAAGTAAGCCCAGAAAAAGCACAATTAATAAAAGATTCTACAATGTTTGATAAAACGGTGTTCAAATCAAAGAAGGCTTTGAAAAAATATCACCTGCAAGCGGAAAGGACGATATTGCCGGAAAGGCATGATTACTTGCAACATGAAGCTAAATACGTAGTCCCTTCCACTCATTCTACTGTATTGTCGGAAAGAGAACTGAACAACTCTAAATATGATTCGTGGTACAGTCGGCAGCAAAGCCACCAAGAAGGAAATAAATTAATTTCACTTGAAGAAACAGCACTACAGCAAAAATATCAACTGGAATCAGGAACTCCGTCAGAACTGTCCAATAAGTTTTTACAACTTCAAGTAGTTTCTAGATCTCCAGAAGTGACAAAAAAATACAGGCAAACGATGCAAAAGCCAAGCAAAAGAAAATTCAAGACAAGATTTTCTGAAAGAAAAGAAAGAACAGAAACCCGAAGACGTATTGAACTAAATCACGCAATAAGTGTAGACTCTGCTGAAAATTCAACGCTCAGAGAAGAATATTCTAAATACAATAAAAATAATGTATTTCGACAAGCTGCAGAAATTAAATCATCACTAGCATTAAATATTGATTGCAACAAAAATAATAACACAAAGCCTTGGAAAGAATCGCAACCTCAAACAGGAATGCGTGAACTTCAAGCAAAAGAAGCATGGGAAGGGGGCCATGCATTAAAGCGGTGTTCGTGTGAACTCACATTATATGGTAATCAATCAGAATCAGAATCCATGATAATAAATATACTAAATCCTATTAACGACAATGCTGATTCTGAACTACTTAGTAGCCTATTTGAGAGTAATGATTTTGTAATGAAAAGTGGTCAGCGTAAAAGCACATCCTCAAATACGGATATAAACAACTTTACCTCATTATCAGTACTGAGAGCTGTTTCTAAAGGCGCACATACTTGTTTAAACGTAAAAGAGGGCGACTATGTGTCTGCTTCAAGTAATTTACTTGCCAAACCTGCTGTAGCTAATCTCCGCAAAGTTTGCGAAAACTCAATAATTAGTTTGAAGTTGGAGGTTGCTAGCAGTCACAGTTACCAGAGTCAAGAGGCAGATCACTTGTTCGACAGGAGCACAAATGCAAATGACAGAATCATACAGAAAAGACTTTGTATGAATGATAGTCAGTCCACAATCAGAAATGTTTGTGGATTACAAAGAGATAACATGTTCGCAAATAATGCGTTACCATCAATGATCGATATTTCATCACTGTCACTTTTACATTCTCGAGAAATAAGAACATTTCCAAGAATGGACGCTTCAACTGGCATTGACAACAGAAGTAGCAGTAACTTATTAAATCTTAAAAATATATCAGCTGTAAGCTTTATATTGAGCTCTGTTACTATAACAGACAATATCCAACCCATAGTTTGTCGACGAAATAGAATCATTATTCCTACCAGTACGGATATCTCGGAATATCATGAAATACCAAAAATCCAACCTGTAACAGATTCTGTTTTACAGTCTTCATCAAAAATTAGTTTATTTCAATCAGATTCCATATCTCATTTTCTTAGAGTACAAAAACCAAAAGAATTATTAACTAAGAATTCTTTGAGTAGCGTCACCAGTACTTCGACTTGCCGTCTAGTTAGAGCAAATAATGCATTGACTTACTTAGATAATCAGAATACGTTAAGCATATCAAGAGCTCAGTTATTAGGGGATATTGAAATAACCAAAAACAACGGAAAGCAAGAAGAATTTTATGAAATGAAAACTTTAAAGAAGTCACCAGGCAAAAATGCTTTGGACAAGCATGTCGCACATTCGCAGTTTAGCCGATCTTTTTGTACCATGAATGTGCGAATTCCAGGTAAAAGCGTCACTTTCCTAAAACATACAAGAGATAAAAATAAATGCGTCGAGGAAGAACCGATACTATCTGTGCTTTATCAGAAAGACCTCTATACTCGTTCCAAAAATAGAATTAAAACAGACACACAGATGAGAAATGTCTCTAAAGTTACACGAAGATCTGCACCTAAAGAATGGTCTCACATAGTCAAACCAAGTAAATCCCAGAAACACATAAGTTCGAATTTAAAGAAAGCGAAACTGCAAAAGAGTGACCGATCTCGCATATCTAAATATACAATATTTGATAAGCCACTGGTATCAAAAGGTTTTACAACTCGATATAAACAAGAATTGCAACCAAAGTTAGTTAGAAGATATCACGTAAAATCCTCTAAAAACCGGTTATCTTCTAATAAAGTTCAAATATCGTCCGAAAAAGTAGCCCAAGTTGGAACTAATTTGAGTTTTAATACAGATGTTTTCAAAGATATTAAATCTTGGCCTACATCGTATCCCGTAACGTCTGAAAGTAAAGATCGTAATCACAACCAGCGTAAAAAAAATTGTGGAAATAATGAAAACGAAAGGCTTTCACAAAGTCGTAAAATTTTACACAGGAGTAATGAAGATACAGGTGGAGAGAGTAAAGTTCCAACAAAAATCACTTTCACTATGAGTCAGACTCAATTGTGGGATCATCAAGACAAACTAAATATAAGCAATAGATTATCCCAATTATATAGAGAAAGGGAAACTAAAAAGGGTTGGAAGTCTGTTATCAACAAGTGTGTAAAAACGATTAAGAGTATGACGACTAAGAAGGCGCCAATACCTGTTAATACGAATATGTCTGCAGCACCCTGCTTTTCCAAGTGTAACCAATGGGAGGAGACTTGTTATTTTTGCACAACATCACCAAAAAAATCAAATCATGAGTATATGGGATATAAAGATGATAACAATTTATTAAAAAGATGCTGCGGAACGATGGATATTCACACGAATAGGAAGACGCAAGATATATGCAAAAGAAACGAAACAAACACTCTTAAAGGATATAACAAAATAAATCTGGAATATCCAGGACCAGCAAAAATAATTTACCAAAACCCTGCTACATTTATTTATAGTACGTGGGATAGTTGTAAATGCTCTAAGAATAGTCCTAAAAATCATAAAACCTTGGGTACTCGAACTGTTGGTAGTAATATGTCAGTAGTTTCAACGAAAACGTCACATGATCTCCCTCTTTACAAATCCAAGTCAATACAGTCTATTGAATTAAGAAAACATCGAAGTAAAGGTCCAAGAAATCGGAAATCATATGATATTGAAACGATATTTCCGTTAACATGGAACAAATTTCATAAAAGTAAAAGTGAAATAATTGTCTTACAAAGCAGTAATGTTAAGTGCCAAAATACAGATGAATCAAATATTCCAAATAGTTTCCAAGAAACTCAACTTTATTCAGTAAGCAAAAAAATTAGGCACTTAAAAAAAAGAAAAGAGCCTAATGTCAATAAAGTGAAACCTATCTCCAGTAAAAAAAGTGAGCATGCTGTAAGGGCATCTTTAATTAGTCTCACTAATTTTAAAAGGTTTCTGATCCGCTGCGCTATATTGTTTAAGAGAAAGACTAAAACACAGGTGAAAACTGAAACGGCTAAGTCCAAAGTGAATGAATTTGGTAGCAAACACTTTTGCAAGGAGGGAGAACATTCATTCAAGTCTTTGAAGCTACATCGCAAACACATACAAGTTCAAGGAGAGGATATAAAAAAGTCTAAAAGTGATCGTCAGCGCAAACAATCTGATTCATTATCACGTCATGAAAAGTGTAAAGGTATTAAAATAACAAAGGAACCCCGAAAAAGCACACTAGACAAGAGAAGTCTTCAAGAAACTACGCCAAGTAAAGGAAATAATTCCAGATATGAATCGGGAGATGCTAATTCGTTTGCTTCAAAAATTTCGGAGTGTCAACAAAGTAAAGATTGTTCGCATCCCAGTAACTGTTATAGACAAGATAAGTTATGTTGTGGATATGCCCAAATACAACCCAATAAAGTTGTTAAGGAAAACAGAATCAAGTTGTTAAGAGAATCACTTCATAAAAATTTAGACTTACCACAATTTCAACTTAGTCACAAAACCCAAAAAAAAATTAAGAAGACGAATTGCCAGGTCTTGAAAAAAGATGTAGGAACAAACTGCATTCGTAAAAAGAGATTTAAAAATAAAACAAAATGTATTCAAGCAAAATTAAGGGATGAAGAAACTGTTCTTATGATATCAGGAGACGGAAGAAGTGAGCCAATCGAAAAAAAGCAAAAAAATAGACGTATGATATTTGGAAATGAGAAAACTGAAATATATGGTCATTTACCAAGAAATGAGAAAAATGATGCTACAAAAGAAATAAATTATAAAAATGAAACGAATATAGCGCGCACAATCACAACTAAATGTAAAAACTTTTTGAAGCTGAACAAGCCTCCAATGGAACAAGCATTAGCAGAAACGAATTTATGTTATAGATATGTTGATTGCGAAGGAAAACGTAAGGTTCAGATGAAAAAAGGAAAAGAGTTGGACGTAGATAGTGCTATTAAAGTTAAGTACACGCAAACCCCTCCTAAAACTAATAAAGCAAAGTCCACTAAACCGGCAAACTTAGTAAAAACTGCTGTTAAAGCCTTGCAAGTTGATGGTGAAAAGCTTTTAAAAGATCTTGATAAGGTAAGACAGATGAACTGTGCTGTTAAACCAAAAGAATTAATTACTTTACCATTTAGAAATGATGGCAAAAAACATGAAGCTACGATCTGTAACAAGGCTAAGCAAAAAAACAAGTGTGTTAAGACTTTAGACGCCGATTCTTTTTTGTGCTGTAAAACTACAAGTACTAGTAACCTATTTGGAGCAAAGACACCTGCTAAGCAGAAACCAGCAAAGATAGCTGCAAGAGATAAGAAAATTTTGCCATCATTATCAGCGGTAAATCGGGAGAATGATACAAATGCACTTATAAAATCAGCTAGAAAAACTGGAACCAGAAGAGCTATCCAGGGAAACCATCAGAAAAATACTACAAGCGCTTTAGAAGAATTATTGTTCCATGAGCCTACCAAAAATGAAAAGGACGTTATTTACCCATGGTGTGCAACTACATGCCCAACTAAGAAAATTGGATCCAGGGTTGAGAAACAAAACGAAATAAAAACTAAAGTAAGAGTTAAGAAAGGTAAATCGACACACAATGTTTTTAAGGCAAGGAATAATGATTTATATCCAGTTTCAAATACAAGCCCGCGGAAGGGTTTTCCAACTAAGAAACAAAAGAAAACCAATGCAAAGACTAGGACAGCGTTATCGTTGAATAAAGCTGTCATGACTCATAATATCCTGGTTTCTTCGTGTTGTACAAACACAACTCCAAGTATTGAAAAAAAAATTGGTACTAAGATATCTGCTAAGCATAAACAAGAAAGAAGTATAGCAAAAGTTAAAAAAGGTGTACCGTCAAATAAAGCTGTTGAGACTAAGGACGTATATGTTTCTTCGCGTAGCACAAACACAATCACAAGTTGTGATAAGAAAGTAGAAGCTAAAATAAATGTAAAGACAAAACAAGATAATAATGGTTTAAACACTATAAGAGCTCTATCATGTCCTCGTACCTCGACTGCTAAAGTAAATCGAGCTGGAATCTCGGATAAACATAAGAAACAAAAAACCACCAGTCGCCGAAACCTGCTCCATTCAGATTCAAGTGAAAATAAAAATAGGAAACCTTTTATTAAGAGCACACAAACAAAAATTAAGTGCAAGGCAAAGCAAATTAATACTACTCAAGAAGAAAGAAGTGCAGCAGCAGGTAAGAAGGGTAAAACGAAAATATACACAACTGAAGACAAGCAAACAAGTGCCTCAAGTAAATGTATGCCACCATTGACAACAGAGGCACCAGTTAAGTATTCGACGATGATGAGTGCAAATAGGACAAAACAAGTCTGTTGTGCTCTTTTCACAGCTGGAGCCTGGCACAATAGTAAAGCCGCTATTTCACAAAGTAGCCACGCTTCTCCAACATACAACGAAAAGTCACTCGCAACAAACCTACAAGTTATGACAACTCATGGTGTAACGTGCAATATAGAGAAACAAAAGAGTTCCAGAAAATCGAAATATGTGAATGCAGTTGAAAAGAAAAATGGACTAGGACAAGAGTTGAGAATTCCATTATCGAAGTCAAGTCCATGCTGTATTTGTGGTAACGCGATTTGTGAAGAATGTAAGGTAAAATTCATTAAAAGCAGTACCGAAAAAGGTCAAAAAGATAAGAAATCAATAAAACTTAAGAACAAAGGTGTAAATAGTATTAAGAAGATCAATACGAAACCAACATCAAAACAAAAAGCAGGTGTTAAAATTGTGAGAAAACCTACCACAGAAACGATCCAAAGAAACAATAAACGCTTAGCGAAGGAGGCAAGGAAGATGGAAAAATTAAATAAACTAAATACAACGAAAGAGGCGAAAGGGACTGAAAAGAATAAGAATAGAAAAATTAAATGCTCAGCGAAACAGATAAGAGAGCTGGAAAAACTTGATAAACGAAAAAATGAATGTGCCGCAAAACAGATAAAGGAGATGGAAAAATTAAACAAACGTAAACTTAAATCCTTAGAGAAAGAGGCAAAGAAGATGGAAAAATTAAATAAATCGAAGAATGAAAGCAAGCCAAAAGAGAAAGAGACAAAGAAGATGGAAAAAGTAGATAAATCCAAGGATAAAACCAAGCCAAAAGACAAAGAGACAAAGAAGATGGAAAAAATCAACAAATCCAGCAATAAAAGCAAGCCAAAAAAGAAAGAGACAAAGAAGATGGAAAAAATTAATAAATCCAGCAATAAAAGCAAGCTTAAAGAACAAAAGAAGGGGAAAATTATTAAAGTCAAGTATGTAAGCGTTAAAGAGGATCGTCCACGAAGAAAGGAGATTGAAAAAATGAAAGGAAAGAATAGGAATGTTCAGAGAGAAACAATACGTACTAAGAAACTTGTTCAAGACGCCAGAGTAAAGACGATAAGGATACCCTTTGCTTTTTTAACTTGTTCATCGCGTACCCGAAAAAGAAATGCGTCTGATTCTGAATGTCAACAGCTTTACAAAACAACTTTTAGAAGAAGAATGATTCTCTTTATTTACGTCAGAAGTTGTTGTTACTTTGTACGTAGCATGTTTAGGCGCCTGCTAGGGTGTTTACTTTTTGCATTAGGGGTTATTGTTTGGACACCTTGCATTTGTTGTTTTGAATGTTTCAGAGAATGCCTATTTTGCTGTTGCACCGCGTCCAGATAATTAAATCTATTTCCTGATTTTGTAGTATTGAGATTGTTTCATGACGGAGCATTTGGTGGTCTAGAATGTTGACCCCAAAAATTGGATATGTAGCAACTGTGTAAATTAAAATAGATGAGTCGGTACACAGGTCTAAAAGTTGCAACAAAAATTAATAATTCTAGGAAAGTTCTAAAAAACCTTTCGTTTTAACTTTCTTAGTTTCGACAGCTGATTTGGCTAGCTAACTTTCATTTATATCTGTCTCATTGTGATGTATTAAAATAATAGATGTGAGAGAGGACTAATCTTCGACAAGAGCCTCACAACAAGATCAAGCTGTTCTAAAAGTCAAGCAGACATTAGCTTGAAAATTTTGTCCGTTTGAAAAAGTATCTTCGTTGTTGTAGGAGACAATGTTTTTATAGAAGTCAATACAAATGACGTCATGTCGTCGTCATCGTCATGAGTGATCTCAGTTGACTCAGGTTCAGTTGTTTCTGCACGGCTAGTACGAGTGAGCGCGAAAGCTGTGTCGTGCGGGAGATAGATTAGCCGTCTTTTTCTTACTGTTCGATCTAGAAAGAGACGGGTAGTCGGTAGGGTATCGGGTGGTCTGTCGGGTAATAAATGTTTCTCTCTCTCTCTCTCTCTCTCTCTCTCTCTCTCTCTCTCTCTCTCTCTCTATCACGGGCGTGGCGCAGCCAGCGTGCTAGCCGTGCTGATTCATTTAATATTCAGGCTAACCAATTGAATTTCAGTCAATGTTATAATATTTGTACTTGTCAGGCTTTGCAGTGCAATTAAGATTTTATGCATTATTCATTGTGAAAAGGTTTCACGATTCAACAGATCCGAGCGTACAAAAAGGTCTTAAGATATGATTGATTGGTCTGAGAGTGTGTGCTCACATTCTCATAGTTATTTGCAAAGTTATAATTAATTAAAATATACAGACAGTCCTATTATAAAGATTCACGGGAAAATTCACGGGAAAGCATACCTAATGTGGTCTTAGTTTAACTGCTTTATCAGTATTGATATGATCAGTACTGGTCGCTTGTGCAGATGCTGTGTTCTTCCCTACGAATAATAATAAGTTGACTGCTTTATCAGCATTGATTATGATCAGTACTGGTCGCTTGTGCAGACTCTGTGTTCTTCCCTTCGAATAGACTTATTATTATTCGTAGGTTCTTCCTTAACGCACTCATTAACCGTAGTTCAACTGTTGTTGAAGAGGGATGGGGGTAAATATGTTTACGATTATCAATCTACACATCAATTAGCATACTGACAGCATTAATTTATGCTTTAATCACGCGTACCGAATACAAGAGTGCGGCGAGACAGCAAATTGGTACTCGGCCTAAAGCGTAGGGTGGTTGAGTGGGCACTTGGCCTAAACAAAACAAGGTCCGAGTGACTCGCTCGGTTATTTTGCTGGGCCGAGTTAGTACTCGTAGTCGCTGAGTACTCGTCACAAAGTACACACGAACCGAGTACTCGGCTGAGGGCACGCTCTCGCAACTGCACTGGGTAGGTACGTGGGATCAGCGCATTATTTATTAAGTTAAGGGAGGCTTTGCACATAGCAGATGACAAGCAAAGTGCCCGCAGAACGCCCATCCTGCTTGTATTTTTGTAAACTGAGTTGGAGATATGAATTAGCTAATCTAATAGCGTCTAATATTGTAAATTCTGATAAACACAATAAACGGCATAATTTAATTCTTTGAACTTATTTAAACGTAAAACCAGAAATATCACAGAGTTGAAATTAAATGTGGTACTGTCACACTGCCTACACTGTCGTACCTAATAACATTTCGACTGCTTACCACCATATGAAACGCGCACGCTCGTTTTCCTCCTATCACATGAAAATAAATTATGGGGACCTCTTACTTTGAAAATTATAATTTCTTTTTCATTAGTTCTCCACTTACAGATTTTAAAAATTCGCAGTTTTCATATAAGACATATTACTAACAAACTCGGTAAAGTTAATCGCGGCCTACATCACGTTAATAATTATGTCTTGATGTGAGTTACACCGAGTTACTTAAACAATAACTTTAACTACTGTAACCGACGATTTCTCGTTCCGCTCCTTCACTACTTCAAGATTCAAGTGTCAAAAATTCACCCCCGCCTACCTCACCTCATCCCCTTCCTCACCTGACATACATCATTTTTTGACACTTGAAACTTGAAACAATTTACGAGCAGGTTTACTGTTGAAATTCTAACTAAACTCATATTAGTGAACGAAATTGCGGGCAAAAGTTAGTTGACTGTAACATTTTGAAACTTTTTCTAGGTGCTGCATTGTAACGTCAATGGCAATTAAAATAATACAATTGTCATGGCGGTGGATTAAAAAATGGGTTTACAAATATTTTTTGCTGTTTGAATAAATGATATGTAGTTTTTTATTTATTACAAAGTACCTACTCTTAAGGCGTAGGCGTAACCAAATTCAAGGACCGGAATCGGTTGCATTGCAATTACAAGGGGTTGTGTTTTTGTAAGACTTGTTTTTAAGCATATCGTCAACTTACCCCAAGCAATTGCTTGACTTAATTCGGGATATTAGGTACGTACAGTCAGCGTCATAATTGCTTGAACCTTCCAAGTACACCATAGAAATAGTACGATGTGCCGATCTTTTAGGAGAGGCTGAGATAGTCTTCCACTATCACCATCATCCAAAAAAGCGTTTAGCAGGCAGACAACGCACTGGCATCGCGTAAAGCGCTGCGGGTGTCTACAGACAGTGGTGATCATTTAACATCAGGTGACCCTCTAGTTCGTTTGTCTGGCCTCTCTAACATAAAAAAGAGGGGGACGACGCAACTCGACTCTACCAAACTATACTCGGGATCAAAAAAACGGGTCAGTTTTCATATAGCTTTCTATGGGAATTGACCTGGTTTTTTTGCTTCCGAGTATATTTTTAGCTAAACTGCGAACAGACAGACACAGCTAAGCTATTGAGATTGATTGTTGATTGCGGCACCGTAAACAAGAATTTTCCGTTTTCTGTTCCCTGACACAAATTCATTATTATTCTACTTACTCTACAATTTTTCAGTAGACAGCTAAAGCCATCTATGATTTTGCTGAAATACTAATTCAACAAGGTTCAAGGTGAGTTTGCCGCGCGACAAAGTAGTGCGTGGTAGCATGGCATAGATGGCGCTGGAAGCGATTAAGTTACAAATCAAGTTTATGGGGTTCGTAGACCGGTTGGTAAAGCTTCGTACTGTTCCCTTAGTTTGCGTTTGCGTCTGAATGCGTGTGCAGGTTTGCGCCGCTCTAAGTTAGCATTGGAAACTCGCGTAGTAACTTGTTTCGTACTTTCTTTGAGTGGTGAAATTGTGCGTTTGTGATTCTTGTGTTTGTTCCTTTGAAGTGACACTATTGGCTTGTCCTGGACTTTAGTTGGAGAACTTTTAAAGGTAAGTTTAGTTAATGCAACCTGTCGCGCAGGTGTCTCTCAAGTCACTAACCTCTTCTTTGATGAATAAATTCTACTCTACTCATAACTTTCCTCGTACTGATGTCCATTGATTGTGGTCTGATTCATTAGACAGTTAAGTATACTTTAATTTATTACAGAGTGGTTTAGATATAGGTAAGGATTTATTTCGCTCTACCTTCTTAAAGTCTTCTGTTTCTAAGAAAGTTTGCATATTTACTTTGTTTGTTAATTTAGTACCTACTTACTTTCTAACATGGAAGTTACGTTATATATAGGTTCTTAGATTTAAGTTTAAATGCAGTTACCTAGATGAGTTCAAATGAATGATCGGAGAGTTCTATGCATCCCGTACCCCGTTGTATGTTTCTGATCTTTTTCACCGTTTCATAAAAAGTATTGACAATATACTCATATTACCCTACCCACCATACCCCTGGCACTACCCCTGAGGGTAGGGTGGGACTGAACCATACCACCGTAGTGCTGTAAGCTACGGGTATTAGGTAGGTTAGGTTAGTTAGGTAGCTCCTTATGCCCGCAGGGCAAACCACCCAGGAATTAGAGCCCCGCTATGCGGGGCTACGTCGATTTTTTTTTCAATTATCAAATCCCAGCACTACTATGGTGGCATGGTTCAGTCCCACCCTACCCCCAGGCCAGGGGTAGTGCCAGGGGTATGGTGGGTCTGAAGGGTAAATATTGGCCAAAATTTTTATTTCAGCTCTACGTTCTCAGTAAGTAGGTAATGCATATATGAACTTGGCTCCATTTATTTTAGTTTTTTCAAACTCACAACTAGACGCATTACAGGAATGTTTGATCGACTAATCTGGCTCTCCTACTCCGAAATTCGTCCCGCTTAAACTAATAGTCATCAATACGGGAGTGAGGAGGACGGTAGGATACGTATTTCTAAATTGCGGAATTTAATCGGAACCAATTTCTTGTACTGATCGGCTATTTGTATCAGGATAGTAGCGCCCCTTAGTACATACACAAATCACGTCTATACTAAATCAAACGAAACTGGCTTTCAAATAAAAAAAAAACGCATTAAAATCCATCCGTTTGAGACTTGTTTGATATATAGGTACACACACACACACGCACACACACACAGACATGGACGTCAAAATTATATCACCCCTCTTTTTTGCGTCGAAGGTTAAAAACTATGACTGGCTGACGACACTCTGAACGCACCCGTCTGACACCGCAACGTCACAGTATTTTGAAATGCTTTAGCGTTGATAAGAAATTTATTGCGAGTTATTTTTATTCATGTTATTCCATCAAATTTGTAGTGATGCCGCATCAGGCGGTCAATCATGGACGTGTGCGCAAGTCAGCGTGAAGGCTTGAGGTATTGGTGGTCTGTTGCTCCCTGACCCAATGGGCGGTTGACGGAGACACCACTTGTGTTGTGCGGTAATGAACACTTAGAGTTTTACATACATATATCATGTCTTTACCCCTTACGGCAGGGGTTCCCAATCTTTTTCAACCTGCGGCGCAGTTACAAGTTTAGTATTTTGTAACGGCGCCCTGCCTTAGCTAAGTTGTATTGTTGCTATATTATTTACCGATGCGAGCGCCCAAATAGGTACCCGCGAATATTTGTGGTTTCGGATAGTGATAGAACTCACGGCGCCCCTCTTTACTTTATACGGCGCACCAGGGCGCCGCGGCGCACACTTTGGGAGCCCCTGCCTTACGGGGTAGACAGGGCCTAAGGTAACAAAACCTTAAGGCCACGGTTAGAATGATTAAGGGCGTATAGCTGGAAAGGGAAATCAAAATAGTGATGGGTTGATAGCCGCATCGCCTATAACATGATTCCTATGATTTTCGCCCACTCCCTCGATGGACTTTTATCATCTGCGCGGGAAGAGAAGCTACTGGTAAATTCTATGTTTTTTTTCTTTACTCCCAGACCAGCATGGAACTTGTAACTTCAGAGAACTGACTTCGCACTTCAGTTTGCCATGCAATATGGCCACAGAGATTGATATTGTTGACCTAGTAAACGTCTTGAACGCGTCCGAGTTGAAGTGTTAGGGCTGGTATAGATAGACGGACTGCATATGAACTGCAACCCAACTGCAAAACGGCTGTCCGGGTGCAGTTCTGCTACAGTTGGTGTAGCTGTTTCTTCAACTGCACTACGATCGCGCATTATTACCTAACTCGCTCCCAATCGCCATCGTGTTCATTTTGACAGTTCATGTATGGGCTGACAATTGGCATCGGAATCAGCTAGCTGTCACATTCATACAAGAACTGTCAAAACGAACACGATGGCGATTGCGAGCGAGTTAGGTAATAAGCCTACAGCTTGCAGTCGGTGTGCGGTTGATAGGACTGCACGGCGACTGCAAGCGGACTGCACAGTCGGCTTGCAGTTTTGATGCAGTTACACTAAATGCAGCAGAACTGCACCCGAACTGCCATTTTGCAGTTGGGTAGCAGTTCAAATGCTGTCCGTTTGTACCGGACATTAAATACTATGGATTAGTTTGTTACCATTTACGTGCTGCAGTGGCGGTGCCAATTCGAAAGCATGGCTGCAACTTATTAGGTAGATAAGATAGGCGTTGCGAATGACCATGTGCAGTGATGATGAGAGAGAGAGAGAGAGAGAGAGAGAGAGAGACAGACATTTGTTTACGTATATTCGATACACGTAGATACATAAAAGGAAGGAATGCAATATACTTAAGAATAGTACCGATATGGTGTAAAAATTACGATTACTACTATCAGATAAACCACTTGCTTGTTTTCTTTCCTTGTAGTCTCGTTTCGTCTCTAGCCCATTATATGTATACCTACGTCCCACTGCTGGGCACCGGCTCCTTGTAGTACATACATACATACATTCATACACAAATCGGGTCTTTATCCCTTACGGGGTAGACAGAGCCTAAGGTAACAGGTTCCTTGTAGTAGTTATATAAAAATCCACGTGCAGTTATTTTTAACCGACTTAAAAAAGGAGGTTCTCAATTTGACCTGTTTGTATGTATGTTTGTCCGCGATTATCTCGCGTTTAGCTGAACCTATTTTGATGCGGTTTTCATTTACAGGTAACGTCGTCTTGTGATGTCACGTGAAGTGGTTGGCCACTATGTAAAAATGTTTTTTTTTGTCCAGTGTCAAGGAGACTTGATCGTACGTAAGTGTGATTTTAATGTTTTAAAATTGTAAAGTTGTATCAAAAATGAAGACTCCGCCAGATGTGGCGGGGACGCCGCGGAGTTGCTCCATCACTTCTTGTTTTTGTGACAATTTATCTTGCAAACAATTGAAGCTGAAGCGATTGTTAAATTTAAGACCAGAAGCGAGCAGGGATAGCGATTTAACAAAAAGGGAAAGAAAACTCCTAGATAAGTTGATAGCAGAATATGATAAAGTAAAGAGTGAGATTTTAACAGGCATCAATAGAAGTGAACAACGAAAAGTGGACGATGAAGCAAGAACTCATAGACAATCCGACCGTAGAGTAACAGAAGATGCTGAGAGAGCCGGCGCTATGCTAGATCTCGTTAAATTAGTTGATAAAAGGCAAGCGTTGGGACACAATGAACTTAGCGAATGTTGTAGTTGTTGCATTTGCAATTCATCAATATGTTCCAATTATATAAGACAACGTCACGGCCATAATAACGCGAGTCGTCCAAATTACAGCTCTAAATCCAGCTTATCTCGACATAAACGTATCCGAAATGAAAAGGATCTACGTTTGAAGGAGAAAACCGTTTGGTCCGATCCTTGCACATGCATCACTAAGTTAAGCAGTGTGATAACAGTAGAGTCGAAAGAGAGCAACACATTATTGCATCCTAATAAAGAGAAAGAAAAGAACAAAACGCTATCAATTACCAGTGATATAGAAGTTGAAAAAAATACGAAACCCAACAGGCTGACAAAGAAATATTTGAAGCAAATGAGACATTCAGAGTTAGGTTTACGTGGATCGATGAAATCATTGAATCGTAAAATAAGAGGTGAGGTTAAACAACCGTTCAAAACAATAACAGTCCTCATTAAAGAATCGAAATCGAAATTAAAGGAATCCTTGTTCAAAAACGACGATATAGTTATATCAAATAGTAAAGATGGACGACGGTTTGATGACTATTACAAAGATACACTCGAAAATATAAATATTTCAACGAGTGGTCGACTACTAATAAGCACAAAAATTGATTTAAATGAAGGCAAAAGAAAGAAAATAAATTTATGGAAATCCACTGAAAAAATTATGCGACTAATGCAAAAGTCAACCAATATAGTCGGAAATCTAGAACCAAAGTCTGAAACAATAGCACAGTTTATCCAGGTACCAAAAACTCATGTTAAAACAAGCATTAAAGCAGGAAAGATATCTGCTGTTAAATTGTCAAGGAATGCTAAACACCGGCTGGAACAGTTACCGAGATCGCAAGAAACCAAAATTCATAATAAAAATAATAAAACATCGAAATGTGGAAAAAGCCACTCCAAAAGCAGAGAAATAAAATATTGGTCAAGTTACCCTACGTGTAAAGAACGTGCATCACAAGAGTGCTTTAATTTACTATCGCTAAGAAAAGCCAAATTAGCAGAAACGCCGCGTAACAATCGCTTGAATATAAAAGAAATTATAGAAAAATCATTTAGCGATTTTGGTACTCAATTGGAAATCAAACAACATAAACAAAAGTGTAAATCTAGCAAAAACAATGAAGCGTCGACGAAAAATATTTCTAAAATATTTCTTGATATCGAAGGGAAACAATTCGTCAAATCGTTTACGGTGGGCATTTGTACTCATCCCACAGACAACGTCAAAGAAGATACAAAAAATAAAGTCATGCCTATCCTTTCCTCAGCAAATATGGAATTGGATACAACGAAGTCACCTAAAAGACCAAGTACAAAAAATTTTGCTAACGTAAAGAAGATGAATCTAAAGTCAGAAAAGAAAGGCAACAGCCCAACTACACAACCCAAAAATCAGGAACTTGAATGTTTAAGAATATTACAGAAAGAAGAAACCATTGCTGTATCGGGGAATATTGATGCTAAATCTGCTTCAAAATCACTGTTACTAAATACCTATTCACATTTCAGTTTCAAAAGCTTGAATAGTATCACTTTTTCTGGTTCCAATTTAATTAATTTATTAAAACAAAACTCCGTCACTAGTTCTTACGCACCGGGATGTTTTTGTACAACGAATTCTCAAGTTCCAATTAAGGATATTTCCTCTAATGGTAACTCAAGTGATTTTAATAAGTGCAAGGTTAGTATATCTACTTGTAAAACCCTAACAATAGGAAGTAAAAGTGACACTAGTCTTACGGATAAAACCATGGGACCAGTATCATTGGTTAGCATTCATTCACTATTTAACGATAAAACTGTGGAATCTCAGGTGCATGCAAATACTATATTATATTCAACATTAAAGGTCAGTCCATTTACAAATATACAAACCGTTTATCAGTGTCAGCCTGTTAAGTGTCCTAATATGAAACAAATTGTAGACAAACCACAATGTAGCAAAAATTGTATCGTGCCACACAAATGTGAATCACGTATGAGCGTACCCATTGAATGTGACCCAAATAAATGCCTTAAAGTAGTGATAAAAAAGGCCTTAAAAAGTAAATGTCAATCTATCGAGTCTTTAAGGGAAGCTATATCGAAATTTAACATAGCGTGTCCGTGTGAATGTCAGAAGTGTCAAGTGGCACTGCCGCCTATGATTCAAAGTCAGGCTAAAAAATCTAACGAAAACTTTAAAATATCACAATCAGAATGTCCAGATAGCAGCTGTGTGGCACCGCCTCCCGTGATCCAATGTCCACGAAAAAAACCAGACAAAATGGCGAAAAAATCCAAATCAAAATGCCCAAATACGTGTTTGGAACCGCCTAACGAGATCCCAAGTAAACAAAAGAAATCAGGCAAAAAGTTGAAAAAATTACAAGCAAAATGTCCAGATAGTTGCTGTACACCATCTCCTACAACCCAAAGCCAGAGAAAGAAATCAGATAAAAAATCAAAAAAAGCTAAATCAAAATGTCCAGATAAGCGCTGCAGCGCATCTACAGCTTCCACTTCTACTAGTCAAGACGGAAAAGACCAGTCCACATCGAATAGTTGCTGTACAGCATCTCCTACAAACCCAAGCCAGAGAAAGAAATCAGATAAAAAATTAAAAAAATCTAAATCAAAATGTCCAGATAAGCGCTGCCGTGCATCTACAGCTTCCGCGTCTACTAGTCAAGACGGAAAAGACCAATCCACATCGAATATATCATCAGTATGTGATTCAAATATGGTCGTACCCATAAAATGCGATCCGAAGAAATGTCTAAAAGCAGTGACAAAAAAGGCCTTAAAAAGTAAATTAAACTCGAGTCAGTCTTTAAAAGAAACAATATCTATACTAAACATACAGTGTCCATGCAAATGCCAACAATGTCAGGTTACACCACCACCCGATGTACAATGTGAGAAAAATAAATCAGAAAAAAAGTTGAAAAAAGCGAAATCCAAATGTCCAGATAAGCGTTGCCGTGTATCTACCACTTCCTGTGCCACTAGTCAAGGCCGAATAGAGCAATGCAGGGCGGATATGTCAGCGGTGTCCTCACCCCAAGGAATACGGCTCACGTGCAAGCCACGTTCATCACAACTTCCATGTCCAGCACAATGTGATTCAAATGCTCCTGGATTGTTGGCAACAACAACTCTATTTATTAGACGCTGTTTCTGTAAACAAAAACTTAAAGGAAGTAAAGATAGTCAGCAGTGTGCTCAAATGCTTAAAAGTGGGAAAGAAAAGAAAGCGAAACTTACAAGCAAAACTTCGGTATCATCTTTATGTCAGCCATGTGATTCCTCAACTAAACATAAATCATCTAAAAAGTCAAAAGGTACAAATTGTCTATCCGATAATGAATACACGAAAGAGGTCTTCTGTAAACTAGGATCGAGCAAGCAAGCGGTGAAGGTATGCTCAAATTATAGTTTCAGAGTAGAATATTGCAAGGGTCCGTGCCCCTTATCAGATAAAGATTTGTCAGCTGTTAATAAAACGAGCCATGCACCAGCAGAGCGCAAATGGGAACTCGTAACTCCCCGTGCAAGTCAAGAATTTTTAATATCAAGTAAACCATCCATCAGTTGTCCAACTACAAAATGTGAAAGTACATATCAGGAATTTCTGAATAAAGAATCTTGCAAAAAAAATAAGCGTGATAAAAATTCATCGATGGAAGTATGTAAATCTGCGAAGCCTAATAGAAATAGGACCGGTCGATGTAAAGAAAAAAAATCGGTCACGTGCCTCTCTGCAACACGCAAATGTGAACCTCAAACTACCCAAAAAAGTATAACAGTCTTGACAGTTTGTAAAGGGAAAAAAAGTTGTCCATCAGTAAAAAACAAAACAAAAAAATCTAGTAGAGATATGTCAGTTTGCACTGGAAAGCCGCTTACAAGTTGCCAGTTAATGAAATGCGATTGCAAACCAGCGTTAAATTGCAAATGTAAATCAAAACGGTCCCAAGAAGGAATAAAAGTTTGTAAAAAAGTTAAAAATCCAATAGCTGAATGCGGATCTCGACCTATAAAACCCTGTAAAACTACACCAGTATGTGGAAATTACAAAGAAAATGACCATATTAAATGCCCATCAGTTAAAAGACCTCATAAAAAAAGAGCACAAGCGAAGTGTTGTTCATCGGTTGAATGCGAATGTAAACAGATAGGTCCACATAAAACCATTTCAGTTTGTAAAAGTTGCAAACTGGAAATTAAGTGCGTGCCAATAAAATGTCAACGTAAACCAACAGAGACTCAGAAATGTGCAACACTTGGGAATGTGAAGGCATGTAGTAAGTGCCGGCCATTAATGAAAGGTGATTGTAAATACATAAAACCCCATAAAAATACATCTGCTTGCCAACATTGCAAATTGCAAAAGAAACGCAATTCACTAATATGCAGATGTAAAGCAACAAAATCGAAAAGTTCAGTTTGTGAAAATTGCAAAGGCAAGAAAAAAACCAAGCATGAGTCTCATAAATGTGGAACAGTTTCTCAAAAAAAGAAACAATCTAAGTGCTGTCCGTCAGTAAAATGTGAATGTAAGTATATAAATAAAAGCACATCAGTTTGTAAAAATTGCAAACGTAACAAAAATGTTAAGTGCCAACTGATTTGCGAATGTTGTAAACCTGTAAAACCCCTTAAATGTGCAGCAGGTTTTAAAGAACCTGCAATTTGTAAAAAATGCAAAGGTAAAAAACAAACAAAATCATCGGTGAAGAGCGCATGTAAATCTCAAATATCCTTTAAAGATAAAGCAATTGGGTGTAAGAAATCACAAAATTCATTCTTTTCATTTATAACACGATACTACAAAAAACTAATACATGGAACAGATTCTGAATGTAACGGTAAGGCCAAATTACATGAAACCAATAAATGTAAAACTAAAAAACATGAAAACATGTGTCCTAAGTGCGGCTATATAAATATTGCTTCTAAAAATTCTTGCAAGAAAACGAAATCATCAAAGAAAAATCAAGTCAGCTGTACACATAGTAAACATCATAAGAAGCTCAAGTCATGTTCAGCTTATAAGCATAAATCAGGATCAGAGTCTAGTAGCAGTTGTCAAAAACGACAAAAGCAAAAAAGAAACAACAAATGTGCGATATGTAATTCTGACACAGATACCAGAAGCATTAAAACCTTTTTTGTCAACACCTTAAGAAGTCTTAAGATAATTAAGGTGGCAAAATGCCCAACAATAGCAGAAAATAAGAGTTGTTTAAGAAATCAACCATCCCGAGCTCCAAGTTGTAAAATGAATCAAAGTCAAAAGAAATTAATAAAATGTGGCTCGAGAGGAGACACTATGTCTAAAAAGTCATCGACATGCTACACTGATTCTATTCAGTGTTCTAAGAAGTTAAAATGTGTTCATTGTGAATGTAAGCATAATACACAACAATGCGGTAAATCAAAATCATCGGGTAAGAAGGCTTGTAAACAGAAGCAAATCTGTTCTAGTATGGGTGATACAGGGTCCACGTTAAAGAAATGCTATTGTTCGAAATCATGCAAAAATACTTTCAGGAACAACCATCACCACTGTCATCAAGTATACCACTTTAAAACACATCCAGTTTGGAATGCATGTCATACACCAATGATTGAAAACGTTTCATATGAATTCGAACCAGGTCTTTTTGCATCGAACCAACATGATCGTGACGTAAGCTCACAGAACATCAGAAGTCGCAAAAAAAAAAGTATGCAAAAAAGTCTATCTCAATTGATGGATCCTACAACCAAAATCAAGTCGTCCGCTGTTGAAATCGCTTTGATGAGACGCTTGTGCACTTTAGATGTTCAGCGTGCAGATATGCAGATATCAACTCCGAAAATTATTATTGGCAGAGTTGCTATTGAAGAGGATAGGAAAAATTATCACAAACGACACCTGCCCGCTGTGCCATCACCCACACTCGTTCAAAGATTTGCACTCAATGATATGAGTACAATATTTCCGTACACTCCTCAAAATAAACTTAAAAGTAGAAAGAGGTCTAAGAAAAAATTGAACCAGAATCAAAATCATAAGCAGCAAATTTATCAAGGCCCTGAAGCAGTGACACAGAAAAGTAAAAGAACAGAAAAGCTAAAAGCAAAAGTTCGTGAAAATAAACTCAATGTCAAAGAACCGTCAACTTCTTCAGGTATAACCAGATTTGTTAATACTTGTATGTCATTCTTTTCACGTCAGAAAAAGACTGCGCCTCTAACTAAATCTTATACGTCGAAGTGTCATGATAATCGTAACGACAATTTTCATCAAACAGCTTCATTAAAAAATACAAGACGCAGTTTAGCAAAAAACATGATCTTTACTGCTTCTAAAAGTGACGAACAGCCTAAAAAATCAATCGTGATCCAAACTAAAACATCCAAAAGTCTTGCTAATCCAAAAAACCGAAAACATAAAAATGGAACAAAAGATCAGGATCTCACTATCAAGCAGCAAATTGACAATTATTCGGAATATCAATCAGGTGACGCTTTTGGGAATGTTTTGGATGTACCAGGTATGTGCATAAACAATAAGTATCCAGACATTGAAATTCAAAAAGAACTAGTAAGTTATCTATGTAAGCCGATATTCCATACAGAAAAAACATTCAATCCATACACTAGAGATTACTTCGTAGGGTACGCGTTAAAATCCAGGAAACAAAAATACAATTCTCGTCACAGTTCTCAAGGGTCATCAAAAAAGAAAAATAAAGGTTGTCATGCTAGGTGCTCCAGGTTTAAACTAAAAGGTATATTGAAGGCAAGATGTAAAATGAACGGAAAAGATAAGAAATCCGGTAACAGTTGTTGCGACATATGTTGTGACCACATAGGACAAGCTACAGACAGAAAGAAAAAAACACGTAAAAGTGGACCAAGAAATAATTTAAATGCAAGAGGAGGATCAGGAACAAGGCGATTATTTTATAAAAGAAGCAAATCAAAAGAACGATACGGATCAGAAGATGAACCAGAAAACGAATCATACGAAAGACGCGGATCAGCAGCAAGGCGAGTGTTTAATAAAAGAAGCAAATCAAGCGAAAGATACGGACCAGAAAACGAATCCTATGAAAGACGCGGATCAGCAGCAAGGCGAGTATTTAATAAAAGAAGCAAATCAAACGAAAGATACGGACCAGAAAACGAATCCTATGAAAGACGCGGATCAGCAGCAAGGCGAGTATTTAATAAAAGAAGCAAATCAAGCGAAAGATACGGACCAGAAAACGAATCCTATGAAAGACGCGCATCAGGAACAAAACGAAGATACGGACCAGAAGATGAACCAGAAAACGAATCATATAAAAGATACGAACCAGAAAACGAATCATATGAAAGACGCGGATCAATAAGCAAATCAAATGCAAGACGCAAATCAGCAGGTAAGCGTTTTTTTTTTAGAAGCTCAAGAGTAGGCGAGGGCCCTTGCGTTGATACTTGTCTTGTTAACGTAACACGTGAAGGCTATATAGAGGAACCGAGGGTAAAAAAAAAGAAACCACCTAAATTTAAGAAAATTTGTCGTGAAGAGTGTACACATATGAAACATTTGGAACGTGTGAAACTAAAGAAAATGAAGAAGGCTCAGAAGGCAAAAAATAAAAAATCTTCGAATTACTTCAACATCCTGCAAGGTGTCACCAGCTTCTTGGGTGGAAAAAGCAAGACACCAGTCTCCCTTAAGAAGCCTGATCCACGACCTGAGCCTTTATTTGAAATTCAATTAGATTCTAAGGATTACAGAGTCTTAAACAAGGAACAAACTTTCTACTCTATATCTCAATGGCAAAGGAAAGAAATGGAACGACGAACTGCTGAACTCAGGCATGGCAAAAACTGCAGGTGTTGTGTATGTGTACGTTCTGCTTTTCAGCTGGCTACAAGTATACAAAAACCGAATGACAAAACTGACATGATTTTAAAAGACCCAAGTGCAGTAGAATGTGTTTGTGGAAGTCCGGTGTGTGCCAAAGAAAGAAATAAAATGATAGTTAAACTTCAAAATGCAATTAATAGACAAAAGGCACTGCAAAAACCGCCCTGTATATGCGGCAGTAAGGTTTGTTCTAGTGAATCCGAAATGACCTCAGAAGGAAAAGTAAGCGGCAAGAAAAGTGGAAAGGGAAAGGGAAAGGGAAAGGGAAAGGGAAAAGGAAAGGGAAAAGGAAAGAAAAAGAAAAAGAAAAAGAAAGAAAAAGAAAAAGGAAAACAGAAGAAAGACAAACACAATAAGGAGAAAGACAGAGAAAGAAAAGAAAGAAAAGAAAGGGAAGAAAGGGAAGAAAAGGAAAGAAGAGAAAAAAAGAAAAAAAGGAAAAAGCCAAACAAGGACAGGAGAAGAAGGGCACTAGAAAAAGCACAAGAGAAAGTAGCAAGAAAGGAAGAACGGAGAAAGGAAAAATTAGAAAGGGAAAAAGAAAAAGAAGAATTGAAAAAAGTGAAAATGCCAAGGAAAACTGCGAAGGAACTTTTAGACGAGAGAATGCAACGTTTTAGTGACAATAGGAAGAAAGACTATGAAAACTGGCTAAAGAGCAGAGAATTCAAAAAAAATAACAAGTATGAAGTAGCTGCTAAGGAACACCATAAATATTACGTGGCAAAAATGAACAGACTCGAGAGTTCTGCTACCCAAGAACGAAGTGAGCCTGATATGTCACTTATAGCCAAATCAGTAGCAGATGTTTGGGACCTCGGCGCTACATGCATACAAAGCGCGGCGCGCCACAGCTACAGACAGATTATGCAACCAGTACCCAAAGAAAAAAGTATTAAACGACAAGATTTCAAAACAAACCAGTACGTTATAAATACAACTTGTAGGAACATACGGAGAAGACTTCTTCTCACAAAAGTTTTTGGTTTTTTAGGCAGTCTCGGTGGCGGGACAAACAGATATCGACGGAAAAGTAGAACTAAAAACTGGGGATGTAATATGTATATGCAAACCATGAGAGTGAAACGATGTGTTTGGTTGTATAATATTTGCCCATGGTTTTATCCGTACTTCCTCAATATTCTTGGTATTTGGAAACAATTTGCCTTTTTCCTAATGTTTGCGGTGGGTATATTCTTGTGGACACCGTGTTTTATTTGCGTGGAGCTTTGTAACTTAGCAATGTGTTGTCACTGTTGAAATTATCTCGGAAAATAACTTGCTTCTTTTTTAAAACCACTCAACATTTTTACGACAGTAAAGGGCTTGTATGAATTTTAACTGTTTTATTATTTTTATCGCCATCAGACAAACAGTCTAGATACGAGTATCAGAATCACGCATTTCTCTATCTCATACTCGTAAACACTTTTTATTCGTAAAAACAGGGTGTCGGTTAACGTAAGCAGTATGACAAACTTAATGGGGAGATAGGTCATCTATTAAATATAAAAAAATATATAAGTAAAAGTCTCTCTGTTTTTGAGATATAAAGATTTACAATTTTAATTTTACCTCTTCTATTTCACTTTTTTCAAGCTTTGACTTCTCTTGGGGAGTCAACTTGGTGACACTTTTCCTAAGGTATTTTTTTTGTCATTAGAGGTGAACTTTGTTTAGACTTTGTATTTATCTAGGAAGATAATAATAATATCAGGAACTACTGAACCTGTTCCAAAAAACTTTCACTTATAAAAATCTTCAGTATGGCTGCTCCGCAGTTTGGGGAACTACAAAGTTCTGCAAATTGCTGACAAAGTTAGGGGCAACAGTTCAATATACATTAATACATTATAGATTTTTATATTAGTAATCATTCATATCGCAGTGAGAACGCAGGAGCTTGATTTCAGAAAGCAAATAACTCGAAAATACCGATCGAAAGTGGTGAAAAACGCGTGGAGCATAAGAAAATTATAGCTCTAGTTAATTTTGTCAACAAGTTTAAAATTTTATCCGAGCGGTAATTTTGTAGCAATACACAGATTTTTAAAAGCTTTTATTTAACTCGCCCTGTTTATTTTTGGGTCAATTCTCGCTAGTCAAATTTGACCCACTTTGGTTAGTCGGATTGCCATGGTACAGCCGAGGGCGTAAATATCGATACAGCAATATAAGTGTCAAAGACCTTATTGTTTGTGGTAAAAAGGTGTTTTTGACGTTTTGGTAACGTACATATTTATGCCCTTGACTGTACTCCTTTGTAGGATGGATGCCAATGCAAGTACAGCCAACAAAAAGTAAAACTTATCACTTTCGAATGCTACTTGCAGTTTGGTACAGACTTAGTTGTACGTCAAAAATGTAAGGTCAAAACCAGGGTGGGTCGAAAAACCCGAATCGATATCGTTGAATGCATGCAGCCGCTATGCTAAGGGTAGTAATACCTACGTGCAAGGGTCCTCCCCTCTGACTCATAAAGAGGGTGGCTCTACTCCCCCTCACTTTTGAGGGTTAGGTCGATATTGCTCTCTTTTGTTTTCGCACTTTGAACGCACTCGCCACTGACTCGATTTAGAGCTAGTTACTAAATACGATCGCCGTAAGATTTTCTTTAGTTGCCGCCGCACGCTGAGATGTCAATTAACATTTCCGTTTACGTGCATTGTGACATAGTGGTTATAAGAAATGTCATAAATTTACGCAGTACAAATTATATATAAGGATATACGAGTACTTAGAATCAAAGGATAGATACAATTACAATCAGACAATCAATTAACTTGCCGACGCTAAAATGTTATTTGAGTAATACTTTAGACTAACCTTTTTTCTTCCATGCTGGTCTGGGAGCAAAGAAAAAACAGAATGTACCAGTTGCTTCTCTTCCCGTGCCGATGGTAAAAACCCATCGAGGGATTGGGCGAAAACCTTAGGGATCATGTTATATAGGCGATGTGGCTAGCAACTTATCACTGTTTTGATACCCCTTTCCATCCATATGCCCACAATCATGCTAAACGTGGTCTTTAGGTCTTGTTACCTTAGGCTCTGTCTACCCCGTAAGGGATAAAGACGTGCTTTATGTATGTATGTAACCTTTTTAAACTCTTTAATTAAGTATTGTTCATTATTAAACGTTTTGATTACGATTATGAGTACATGTCTAGTGAGTAACTCTAATTAGCTACAATTTTAATGTCTTAGGGCCTGTTTCACAAATCTAGCCATATGAAATTTCTGATAAATTAAGTATCAGATATAGCTATAGTGCCGTCTCTATTTATTACTACTAAATAGACAGAGATGGCTACATATACATATACATCTGACTCTTAAGAGATAAGAGAGTGTGGTGGAACTGTAGGCTTATTACCTAAATCGCTCGCAATCGCCATCGTGTTCATTTTGACAGTTCTTGTATAAATGTGACAGCTGGCTGATTCCGATGCCAATTGTCAGCCGATACATGAACTGTCACAACGAACATGATGGCGATTGCGAGCGAGTTAGGTAATAAGCCTACTGGCCCCAAGTGTCACTGTAAGCTTGACAGCTACTGATTATTTGATAAGGGTCAATACCGGAATTAAACTAGTTTTACTACACGAATTAAGTAGATAATTTAATTAAAATAACGATTAGGCTGTAAAACTTTGGGGGCTTCGGGGTCATTGACCTTTGGGGCAAAAAATGCATTTATGGGGCTGCAGTATCGATCGATCAATCAGAATACGTAATCATACTGGGGGATATAAATAAATACATACCATAAATCACGTCTTTATCCCCTAAGGGGTAGACAGAGCCTAGGGTAACAAGACCTAAAGGCCACGTTACGCATGATTGTGGGCGTACCTATAGCTGGAGAGGGGAATCAAAATAGTGATGGGTGGCTAGCCGCATCGCCTATAATATGATTCCTAAGATTTTCGCTCATTCCCTCGACGGGTTTTTACTATCTGCGCGGGAAGAGAAGCCGCTGGTACATTCTATGTTTTGTCCCAGACCAGCGTGGAAGTGTAATAAATTCTTACTTTTATTATAAGAAAATAATTCGTTTTTCTTAATCAGGACAGAATTACAAGTAGGATTCGTTATTGCCAAGAAAAAAGTGTCCCTTATTTTTCTCTAGGCACTTGCATTAAGTGCCCAGTGGGAAACGGGGCCTGCTTACCTTCCCTTATTTTGGAACTAGGTGAAGTGTTATAAATAGGCATATTTAAATGTCTACTGTGAATTGCTGTTCGTTAGTCTCGCTAAAACTCGAGAATGGCTGTACCGATTTGAATAATTAAGTTTTAGAACATTTGTGCTAGTCCATTGAAGGTTCAAACGATGAGAAAACATTTATACAAAAAACAGGGGTACGTATTAAAATACATAAAGTTTAAAATGTATAATGGGTTAAAATACATAATGGTTTATCTATATCTATACTAATATTATAAAGAGGAAAGATTTGTACCTATTTTTGTATGTTTGTATGTTTGTAATGAATAGGCTCAAAAAGTACTGGGCCGATCTGGATGAAATTTGGAACATAGATAGATTATAGTCTGGAATAACACATAGGCTACTTTTTATCCCGGAAAATTGCGTGATTCCCGCGGGATAGCGATAAACGAATTCTACGCAGACGAAGTTGCGGGCAACTGCTAGTATAATTATATAATGCGATTTTCTCAGAAAGTTACAAATTAACAGGATTGTTATAAAACAAACCTAACCTAACCTAAACCAATCTATAGATTACACGATATCAAAAAAGTTCATTTAGCCAATAGTTTTACAGAAAATTGCGTTATATATTTTGAACCATTATGTATTTTAACCCATTATATATTTTAAACTTTATGTATTCTGATCCGCTCCCAAAAAACAGGAACGGTGGCGAAGCCGCGGGCAACAGCTAGTCCTACTATAAACGCGAATGTTTGTAAGTATGGATGGATGGATGTTTGTTACTCTTTCACGCCAGAACGGCTGGACAGGTCTGGATGAAATTGGGAACATAGATAGATTATAGTTTGGAATAACACATAAGCTACTTTTTATCCCGGAAAATTGCGTAATTCCTGCGGGATAGCACTAAACGAATTCTATGCAGACGAAGTTGCGGGCAACAGCTAGTTATTAAATAATGTTGGGAGTCATTCGTTGGACACCTATTGTCCCTAGTGTAGCCCGACCTTGTATCCGTATCCTTTTGAAATGGATACGCGACCGCGACCCGAAACGCCGGGGTCCGCGCGAATTCACAAATCTCCGTTTGCTAAATTAACATATTCATGCGTGACCCCACACAGCTGCCGTGCGAGACGAGAGTTAGCTTACAGATATCCCTAGCTAGATCTATTCTATCTACACGGTGTCTTATAGTTAAAGTTTTAAATTAAGTATACATTTATAATTACACATAAACGGATAACTCACGTATAAAAACGAAAACGGTGCGTAAACGGTGAGTGTGAGCGAACCTTTACGGAGTGACGTGATCAGTGTTGTGTGCTGCCCTACATTTGACAGTAATAAAAATGACGATGAAAACGAGGGTAGTTGTGCGCCGCTGTCAGTTGCGTCGAGCAGCCGCGCGAATAGAGCGCTGGCGCGCAGTGTTCGTTTCGCTGCCGCCGGGGCGAGCGCTCCAGGAAGAAGGACTACGAAATAGTCCGAAACATGTCGAGCGTCACTCGACTTTTTATACGTGAGTTATCCGTTTATGTGTAATTATGAGTGAGTCTCACGGTAGTTTCATGTTGAAAGTATACATTTATAGACTACATGCCCATGGAAAAAAAACGTGAAATGGACCAGCGTGAATAACGCTTAGAAGGCTGTTACTATATCATAAAATAACTCTGAGCGCTATGCCGTCATTTCTGAGCGGTACCGATTTTTACTCATACATGGAAAAAAAATGCACTAACTTTCGGCACCACCACTTTAAAGCGGCACTAGGTTTTTCGACATTTATTTTTAATCATCTATAAGCTGTAAAAAGCCGTACATTACTAATTAGTCGTAATTCCTCACTTGTGCCTGAGAAATTCCATACCTGTATAATTCACGCTGGTTCATTTCACATGTTTTCTTTTTCCATGGGCTTGTAGTGTATTATATTTACATTTGAAATTTATCATGAGCTTTTTAGTGAAGTAAAACTTCGCGAGGAACCCTTGCACACATTTGCGAACCAATTCAATGGTGTTTTTTTTTTTTTTTTTTTTTATATGAATAGGAAGGCAAACGAGCAAGTGGGTCACCTGATGGTAAGTGATCACCACTGCCCATAGACATCCGCAACCCCGGAGGGATTGCAGATGCGTTGCCAACCTAGAGGACTAAGATGAAATGCCTCTTGTGCCCGTAATTCCCCGGCTGTCTTACTCTCCACACCGGAACACAGCAGTGCAAGCACTGCTACTTAGCGGCAGGATTAGCGAGTAAGATGGTGGTAGCGATCCGGACGGACCTTGCACAAGGCCCTACCACCCGCGTTGTGTGTGAAGTTCCCAATCCGCACTGGGCCCGCGTGGGAACTATAGCCCAAGCCCTCTCGTTATGAGAGGCTTGTGCCCAGCAGTGGGACGTATATAAGCTGATGATGATGATTTTGATTCGAAATTAAGTCACGCCTTTGACGCCGTACAGTACATTGAAATATTAAATTTGTCCAAAATAAATACTTCCATGCTGGTCTGGGAGCAAAGAAACAATATAGAATGTACCAGCTGCTTCTCTTCCCACACAGATGGTAAATTAGGAATCATGTTATAGTAGAGTAAGATCCCAGAGCGATCAGACATAACTTATTTTCAGACGAATGAAACCTTAAGTTTTCAGTAGCGTCTCGTGTGCCTTGAATACCTACGCGCTTGTGAAAACTTGCCGAGTGACACCTGGGCAGGTACCAGGTGAGAAAGGTAACTAAAAATAAGAGTTATTTAACTTAAATTCAGATGGCTGATTTTTATATATATCATGTAGAATATTATTTTAAAGCAATATCATAAGTGTCAGACACTTTTGATGGACCAGAGCTTTTGTCAGACGCTTTTAAGCTAGGTACCTAAAAAATAAATGAACTTTACTTATTTTTACATGTCTGATTTTTGAATATGTTATTTAAGTATTTATTTAAAAGTTATATTCAATCAGTCAGACAAATTAGAGTGACCAAACATCCCCTAAGACAAAAATTGTTCAGCCAGAAGTATGAGGGCGAGAGCACTATTGCGCAAAGTAAAGTTCATTTATTTTTTGGGTACCTACCTTAAAAGCGTCTGACAAAAGCTCTGGTCCATCAAAAGTGTCTGACACTTATGATATTACTTTAAAATAATATTCTATATGATATATATAAAAATGAGCCATCTGAATTTAAGTTAAATAACTCTTATTTTTAGTTACCTTTCTCACCTGGTACCTGCCCAGGTGTCACTCGGCAAGTTTTCACAAGCGCGTAGGTATTCAAGGCACACGAGACGCTACTGAAAACTTAAGGTTTCATTCGTCTGAAAATAAATTATGTCTGATCGCTCTGGGATCTTGGACTATAGACGATGCGGCTAGCAACCCATCATTATTTTGATTCCCCTTTACGCCCACAAACATGCTGAACGTGGCCTTTAGGTCTTGTTACATTAGGCTCTGTGTATACACGTACCCGATACAGACGTGTTTTATGTATGTATGTATGTAAATTTGTCAATAGTGTCAAAATCCTGCAAAACGTTAACAGGGGCGTTTAGTCTACTAACCTAACCATACATACATAGATACATACTCTCACGCCTCTTTCCCATAGGAGTAGGCAAACTACTTTGTTCCACTTGCTACGATCCTGACACCTCTTTCGCTTCATCCACATTCATCAATCTCTTCATACATGCTCGCCGGATGTATTATATGACATACAAAGCTGGAAATATGCACTGCACGCATATAATTTAACCTTATATAATCGAACTCTACTAAGAAATATTTCCTTGTACCATTAAAGTGTCTCAAAAAGCGTTTTTTTCCGCTTCAGCTCCCATCGAGAGTATTTTTAATTTAAAACAAATCGAATCAATCGGGGTTCGGCAAAATCACAAGAGCGTAACCTGAATAATTTATGCAAACAAAAAATGTGAAAATAACGTAAATTGTTTCAAAGCGGTACCGACGGGCACCGATGGAAGTATCATTAGAGCTCTCGCGGGAAATAAAAGCGTTCCTTTGTCAAAATGATACTAGCCGATTGCTGAGATACAGCCTCGTACAGTTATAGTATAATTGTAATTATACCACGATATAAACAGGGGCCCGATTTTGAAATCATAGCACTCTAAAGTGGTGAAAAATTGCGCACATTGAAAATGTGAGTAAAGTGATTAATATTGTCAATTAGTCGAAATAATTGGAGCGAGCTGTACTTTTGTATAATACATAAAACAGATTTTTACCACAAGTCAACATTCTAATGAAATTTTTGTAAAATCTATCTGTCTCGCCCTGGCATACACATATAACATTGCTCTTTCTCTTGTTGCCGATCTATTACTATGTTCTATATCTCTAAGCTACCCTAGGGAGAGTAAAAGAAAGATCTCTTACTCTCCCTGTCTACTAGATAATGTTACTATTACTAAAGATATTTTTTTTTTATTTAAATATGAATTGCTTTTGAATACAAATGCGACAAGTGAATATAAAATCCAGTGTCAGCAGAGCCCTACTCTTAAGCAAAATGTAGGCAGTGTGAGGTCATTTTATACTGGATACTTACATAGACACAAAATATGTAGTTTTAGACAAAATTACATCATCTGTAAAAATTTCAACTGTCTCGCTATCTCGTTTCCATGTGACTGTGACAGACAGTAAGACAGACGGACAGTGGAGTCTTAGTACCTTAATAGGGTCTCGTTTTTACCCTTTAGGTATGGAACCTTAACAAAAACCAAATAAGATACCTAAGAATAAGAAGATAAAGATTAAGATAGTTAAGAAGAAACCGACGAGCATGTATGAAGAGATTGATGACTGTGGATGAAGCGAAAGAAATATGTCAGGATCGTAGCAAGTGGAATAAAGTAGTCTCTGCCTACCCCTGTGGGAAAGAGGCGTGACGGTATGTATGTATGTATGTAAATAAGATACCACGCGTTATTGCATGTTATTACGTTGGGATCAATTAGGCTTGTATCAAAATAACTCCATATCTGTTAGCAAATCTGTTTTCGTCGCGCCTAACCGGTGTGGCGGGTCGCCTTGTTAGATGTACTTGATAAACTTTATAGTTTCCGCAAATTGAGAGCTGGTATCAGCCGTTAATAAGCTTTTTATTGATTCCAAAGATATCGTTATCCCGTACCGATGACATGCAAGCCGGTTTGGCACAAACTTGCGTCGTGTTAGGTGCTTGGATGATTGAATTAAATTGTCTTTGGTTAAACAGCTTCTCACGTACAGTTTAACAATAAGTAAGCGTGGTTCTTATTACTAAGTACAGTAAACCGGGGTGACTAAAAAGTAGTTATTTTTTATTTGCGTTTCTTACTTCTTCCGATGTCTTCGTCGATCGCCTTTGCGTCCACATGACACCGCATATGGACTATATCGATTTTATCGCAATGTTAAACCGATCAAAGTAGCCCTAAAATTATCAAAGTCACCCCGGTAGTTGAGGGTTAATTGTAATAAAATATATGCGTCTTACAAATACATACGTTTATTTCGTCATTACAAGTAATCTTAATCAATCTCAGGTAATATCTTCCATGCTGGTCTGGGAGCAAAGAAAAAACATAGAATGTGCCAGTTGCTTCTCTTCTCGCGCAGATGGTAACCCATCGAGGTATTGAGCGAAAATCTTAAGGATCATGTTACATAGGCGATGTGGCTAGCAGCCCATCATTGTTTTGATTCCCCTTTCCATCCATACGCCCACGATATTGCTAAACGTGGTCTTTAGGTCTTGTTACCTTAGGCTCTGTCTACCCTGTAAGGGATAAAGACGTGATTTATGTATGTATGTAGGTAATCTCACGAGAACTATGCAATCTTCGTTGATGTATGTATATAAGTGCGAACCGGGAAATCTGGTTTCAGTATTAAATTTCGTAAGTTGTTCTTGACTCTGCATGAGTTTAAAGTCAAATGTATCGTAAAGGCGGGTACGCATCTGCAAACTGTTACCGTAATCAAAGGTGTCTTTACCTATGGTGCACACGGACGCAGCGTGCCTAGGGGGCGCCGTGCGCCGTTCACTACGGAGCTTCACCCGGCGCGCTTACTAGGCGCTTGGGGCGCTACGGTAATGTTTGCACCTGGGCGCTACATGGACTAGAGACGCCTCTAACCGTAATTCTTGCACGTTACCGTAACCAAAACTGCTAGTTAAGCAAGCTCACGGGCCACGTCCACACTAGCGTTTATGGTCACTGTGACGTGCAAAAGTTTCGGTTCGCAGACGAGTGTCCCTAGTATCCGATGCGATGCGTTAAATATTGTCACCTGTTTTCTGACGTTGCAATGAAATAGCTTATCTGAACGTATATTCCACCATCGTAAAAGTTAAGTACTCCGCAACACCGCTTCCCCACAGTCAGTTATGATTCCAAGATTCCCCTTTTGAATAACTTCCAGAAGTTTCTTGTAGCATGACTATTCGAAATAAGCGTGACGGTAGCTTGTTTATCCTCTCTTAGGGGGTGCAAATTGCCTCTTTTGCTTTACTACTCTTGTGGCCTTTTGAGAATTGATATTACGAAGCATTACAAACCAACATAGAGCAAACGACCCAATAGAGTGAAAATGTCGCCAAGCCGAAATTGGCGATGCTGCACTCTAATTGGCAGCGGAAGGTCAAGCGCGTCGCTAGAGTTGATCAAGCAGCTATTATGATTTATGATCGAAATGGACAGTTAACGTGAATGAAACTTGGATGATTTTTGTAAAATGTGAAAGTAGCTCTGTTTGTCTGTTACCCTTTCACGCTTAAACCGCTGGACCAATTTAGTTGAAATTTGGTATCAGATAGTTCGGGTTTTTATTTCGGAAAATTTTATAGTTTCCGCGGGATAGCGATAAGCGTCTGCGCAGGCGGAGTCGCGGGCAACAGCTAGTAGGTATGTAATGTCAATTCTAATTACCTACTTAAATGTCTTTGTACCATCTAGACCCGGGTACACATCTGCGAGCTGTAACCGTAACTGTTGCAAAGTTGTAGTAACCAAAAATCGTAGTGTGGTCGTGGTTTGCGAACTTGCTACGAGCGGAACGCCACGTTTACACTAGGGTTTTTGGTTACTGTGACGTGCAACGGTTACGGTTAGCACGTAGAGAGTATCTGGCTTAGGAGATAAAAGAAAAACAATCGCGATTTTTTTTTGTTAGTATGATATAAGTGGAAATAAACTGATGTGTTGTCATAATTGCGCAGCCCTTATTGCCACTCTTTTTGATTATTTCCTCTATGCAACCCAATGGCAATAGGGTGATAGCATTCTGTTGTATAGGTACAATCTTTATTTTGATGTATAAGCGACTAACTGATTTGAAGTTAGAGTCCTTAGTGAAGTTTCACGAACTTTTTACTGTCTTAGAGAAGTGAAACGAAATGAATTTAAGTTGGGATTAAATTTTAAGCTTCTGCGCAGAATTCGAAACTCTGTCTTGTCAGAATGGCTAAGTAAAGTTTTTGGAAGAGGTGCAAATTATATTTTTTTTCGATAGTCGACGTCTTAATAATCCAGGAACTGCAGCTCTTTTATTTTTATTCCCTATTATTAATGAGATATAATTTTTTAAATGCTCGATATGACATTTGTGAGATTTAACGGCCGAAAAGCTCTGTTGCCTAGAACTAGCTTGTAATAAAAAAAAACTACGTCAACTGTCACGTTTGACGTTGTCAAAAAATAATACCGCGGTTCTGTTTATTTGCGTTTGCGTGTAATCAGTGTTAGCAGTGTGTTTTTTAATGATATTTCAACGACCTCAGCACAACCCCTGGACTTTCGATATTGCCGCACTTCTCTTCGACCTTTGCACGATATTTGGACTACGATTTCAGCTACTTTCGACGACTTAGGCACTGCTTCTTGGACTTTTGGACTTCTACACGAGTATAATGGATTTGGTCGATCCCCAAAGCACTGCAGAGGAAATGAAGTATTACAGGGATGTACTCCAATGCTTTGTACCGTCGTGTAAGAAGTATAGACGGGATTTTCCAAATTCCGTGTATTTGAGCTTACCAAAGGCTTTACAAGCGACTTGGTGCCGAACTCTAGATATCAACTGTCCGAAACGGAACTTGTATGTCTGTGAGGAACATATCAATGTGAGTATATTGCAGTTAATGTCGCTGTAAGAAATTAAGAGTATTGAATGTAGTAAAATGCTTTTCTTATATTTACAGATTGAGGAAGATTGCTACAAAAGTAAATCTGGCAAGTTACGCCTAAAAAATACTGCAAACTTGATATTAACCAAAACATACAATGAGATTGTAAGTATCAGCTAGGTGTCTTATTTTATAATTTGTAATTTTTCTCCACTATATTAATTAACAAGTTTATATAAATGTTCAATGTGTTATTATGAACGTAAACACAGGATATTTATCCCTTGCCTATTGTACAGTTACCTACTAAAAATAAATCAATTTTTACACCTTAGTTCATTGCTACACCTATTGTTTTATTTGGTGAATCTTCTCCTGTCTTCTTAAGGCAAAAAATTAAGTGTTAAATGGATGCTCATATGTACTTAATTATGTGCTTATTTTTAGGAAATGTCGAATGATGAAAGCAGCCTAACGGAACAGCCACTGGAAAACACAAAAGATCTGGCTACTATGTCAAAGCAGTTACTGCAACATGGGACCAATCCATATTCAAAGGTAAAATTATGTACCTGTATAAAAAGAAAAATCAAGTGACCGATTGAGCGATAACAATTTTTCTATGGTAGGAACCATAAAACCCTACATAGTAAAAAGTTGTCAAAATTGTGAAAGTGTAAAACAATATAAAAGCTAGTTGTTATTATAAAGGGCTAGTTTGTAAAATTAATTTGATTCTTTTTTTCCAGTGTGATTCTTCAACTCAGACCCAAATCATATACTCAAACAAAGCCGTTATGGTGAAACCATCAGTAAAATGTGTAGCCTGTTCAGCTAATATAAATGTCTCACTTATTGCTGAAAAAATCATGCCAAGCAAGCCATCATCTTCAACTGCAAGTCGTTCATCAACACCAACATTATATGAACCCTCTAGCCCCTCATCGTCAAGCTCAACCAAGGAGACAGTAAAGGAAGGGAATGATATGTCAGGACGTACACATATCTTAAGAATTATTAAGGAAAACCCCAAAATGTATCTTGGTCTTCCTAAGTCATATTTTTGGTTGATAATTTTTTTAGCCAAACAATGCAAATTACGCCCCCTGCATGTCATTATCACCTTATTTAAATTAAAGCAAAATGACACAATACAAAGAATAAGTCATCACTTTCATTTAAGTCAAGTGACATTGCAAGAGCTGTTAAGAATTTGTATACCGCATCTGGCAACTTATTTACAAATGTTTATATACCTGCCAGAATCCATCATGATTAAAAAAACATTGCCCCCTGTTTTTAAAGTGAGGTTTGCTAACGTACAATGCATACTTGACTGTTTCGAGATCCAGATTGAAAAAGCCTCAAATCCTGTTATGCAATCAAGGACATGGTCACAGTATAAATCATGCAACACATTAAAATACTTGATTGCATGTTGCCCAAATGGCTTCATATGTTATATTTCGAAGGGTTATGGAGGAAGGATTTCTGACAAAGCTATTACTGAATGTAGTGGCTTTGTCGATATTCTTCCTCCGGGGGCTGTGGTTTTAGCCGATCGAGGCTTCAAAGGCATAGAAACTCTCCTATCGCAGAGACACGTGAAACTACTTCGGCCCCCAAGTGTTTCCTCACAGGAAACGCCAACCAAAAAGGAGGTGATCCAAACCAAAATTATTGCCAGCTTGAGGATACATGTGGAACGTGTGATAAGGAGATTGAGGGAATTTGCCTTTTTAAAGCCTCACTCGGTTATAAACCATAACCATGTCAGATATGTGGACGAAGCAGTTATTATAGCATGTGCTTTAGTCAATTTGCAAGGCGACATAATAAAAATACAATAATTTTTGCTTTGTTTTATTTTAAAATGTACAAATTAGTTATAAATATAGACTTTTTAACAAAAATCTTTTTGAAAGACCTATCCAACGAAACCTGATGTGGTATATAAGAAAAAAATCACCATACTGTACACACATACACAACACATAAATCACGTCTTTATCCCTTGCGGGGTAGACAGAGCCTAATACTGTACAGTTGAACAAACAGAATTGCATACCTCTGTGGAACATTTTTATCATAAATTACACAATGATTTCTTTGGACGTATGAGTAAGGTTTCGACTGTACCTCTTCTACATAAAGTCATATTTTAGCTGGGGTTCATGATAACACACATCAGAAGTCAGAATGGGGTCCTCATATTATGAAAATGAAACATCCTTCGGAACTTAGTCTATCTTAGTACAGATTTAGCCCATGGTAGTCAGACCTTTGTTATCCTTACTAATATTATAAATGCGAAAGTAACTCTGTCTGTCTGTCTGTTACCTTTTCACGCTTAAACCGCTGGGCCGATTTGGTTGAAATTTGGTATACAGATAGTTTGAGTCCCGGGAAAGAACATAGGATAGTTTTTATCCCGGAAAATTGCATAGTTCCCGCAGGATAGCACAGCCCAAACCACTGGAATTTTTCAAATTTAACGCGGAACAGATTCACCGGGTCAGCTAGTATAGTATAACGGCTAAAGGCATCCATAGAGAAACTCCTTTATACTATGACGAAGGTCTGGCTATCATGGGATTTTTCTCCAATATATTTAGGACAAAGCGTTAAGTAAAATTTTGGGATAAATCGCATTTTTCCAAAACTTTTCTGATCTTTCTAACAAATTGTTGGCATAAGCCACGTCAAACTTAACCCATTTTATTTCGATTTTTTTGTTGTGTTCGAAATCTGGGTCAGCAACACAAAAAGCACACTTTTTATATCCTGTGGCCAGCATTTGGAACTGGCATTGAGCCAAAAATTTTTCTTTTATTTTATTTTTATCTAGATAGTTTTTCACGGTTTTAGCAGTGCTAGGGCATTTTACTTCAACAATGAAGTCATTGGCTACACCATCAGGCGAAGCTCCACTAAAAAAATTAATTAAGTGAAATCCACATTCTTCAATGTGGACCCCCAATAGCCGTTCAACTTCTTTTATTATTGGTTTTTCTAATATTTTTCCTCTCTTCATTGCTTTGGTATCATAAATCTTGTAACCACCAAGAATTTGTTCCACAAGAGAGCCATCAGGTGTGTCACAATGACAAGCTTCATGTACTTTTGATGCTGTTATTCGGCCCTGTCTTATGCTATGCCATAACTTTGACTCTGCCTGCTTTTTAGTGCTTTTTGCTATTTGATTTTGCACAGATTGAGGCACAGATACGTTACTTTTAAAATATTCAAAACTGTGATTATTAGTTTTAGTTGCAAAATCAAGTATCATGTCAAATATACACCATTTTGTCAAACCATTATCATGATCTGGTAAAAATGACAAAATCAGAGAGTCCCCAATTTTTCTTTTCTTACATTCTTCATAAAATGCATTGAGTTTCTCCGGATCTCTTGGTCCTAGTTCTATTCCTCTTTTCTTGGATGGAAAAATATCCTTGGAGGATATTGGCTGTGTTCCCTCACTGGCTAATCGTGGTTTAGCCCAATAACATTCTATGGATGTAGATGATGGTTCTGTAGATTTTTTTTGTAACCAATATAACACCACCAATGTGTGTTTACATCCACCTGAAAGTAAAACAAATCAATGAAAATATTTATAATCCTCATTAACCATAAATATTTACTCTATAGTGTAAGTATTTACCAGCTGATGCAGGACAACCATCACATGTTGCATCAATTATATTACTATTCGCCTCTTCTAAATGAATAGTCACAAGATAATATTTCATCCTTATTTTGTGCTCCGGAACAACTTTGGCCCTGACAACGCATTCAGTGCTCCCTCTTTTAATTTCAACATAACCTACTGCATTATCAACATAACCACCTCTGGATGACCTAAAATGCAATGGAAAACATTATAACACAAGATCTTTCATCATTATCATCTGCCTATTTATGTCCCACTGCCTGTGCCCGGCTTATTTATAACCAAATAAATGATTTTGATTTAATTTGATGCACAACAATACACTATGTATATACATGTTAAATATTTGTAATCATAATTAATTATTATATGCATCAGAATGTATGTGAAATTCGCCAGTACGTACATGAGTGTCTTCACACCTCTTATTTCAGCAACATTGTGCTTATCGTTTGTGTGGAAATATTCCATTATCATGAACATATCCATGTGTGGCAAGTTTCTTGAATCCGCTCGTACAAATTCGCTCATTTTGTGATCAATAGCGAAGCCTCAGTATTATAAAAATCAGTCCAAAAGTCAAGGCGGGGGTCGTCGCAAAGCAGAAAAACGTTGTCCAAGAAGCAGTGCCTAAGTCGTCGAAAGTAGCTGAAATCGTAGTCCAAATATCGTGCAAAGGTCGAAGAGAAGTGCGGCAATATCGAAAGTCCAGGGGTTGTGCTGAGGTCGTTGAAATATCATTAAAAAACACACTGCTAACACTGATTACACGCAAACGCAAATAAACAGAACCGCGGTATTATTTTTTGACAACGTCAAACGTGACAGTTGACGTAGTTTTTTTTTATTACAAGCTAGTTCTAGGCAACAGAGCTTTTCGGCCGTTAAATCTCACAAATGTCATATCGAGCATTTAAAAAATTATATCTCATTAATAATAGGGAATAAAAATAAAAGAGCTGCAGTTCCTGGATTATTAAGACGTCGACTATCGAAAAAAAATATAATTTGCACCTCTTCCAAAAACTTTACTTAGCCAATTAGGAACCTGGGAAGTAAGACGATTTGTTGTCAAATAATTGGAGCATACCTATTTATAATTAGATACGTACTCATTGTTCAGTTTTCAAGTGGGATGAGAACAAAGAAGCTGACAGTAATTAGCAAAGAATGGTACTTAATGATATTTGAATGAATATTTTGTGTTTACCGCACAGCAGCGCCAGCACTGTTGCTTGGCGGCAGGGCTTTTCGAGTAAGAAATTTTGTAGCAATCCAGACAGACCTTGCACGAGGTTATAACTCTCGCAAAATCTGTGTGAGCGATTTAATAAATATGTAGAGGCATATTAAAATGTCTCGCCTGGCCGCCTGTGTCACCGTTGATATGGATAAAACATTTTATCTCGCCCCTTCGTTAGCGCTAACGCCTCATTTGAATATTTTTGTGAAAGGTCCATGCATAATCGTAAATCAAAAACTAAAGCTCGTGTGTGTAATTAAAAATGTAATGGCCAATAACTCTTTCAGTGGTTTTAATTTGATTTTAGCTTTAGCGCGCAAATATTTAAATTCAAACGAGACTGAAATCGGGATTAATAAAGTGAGTTGCAACAAGTTACTTTATATCTTACTAGCTTCTGCCCGCGAGTTCGTCTGCGTAGAATTATACATAAAAACCTTTCTCTTGAATCACTCTATCTATTAAAAAAACCGCATCAAAATCCGTTGTGTAGCTTTGAAGATATAAGCATACATAGGGACATAGGGACATAGGGACAGAGAAAGCGACTTTATTTTATACTATGTAGTGATAATAATTAACCGTTACCGTGGATTTTAACATATTCCCTACTTTCCTTTCCTACTAATATTATAAATACGAAAGTAAAACTCCGTCTGTCTGTGTGGTACGCTTTCACTGAACCGATTTTAATGAAATTTGGTAAGGAGGTAGTTTTAGTCCCGGGAAAGAACATAGGATAGTTTTTATCCCGGAAAATTGCATAGTTCCCGTGGGATAGCGATAAACGAATTCTGCGTAGACGTAGTCGTGGGCAATGCTAGAATTTCGTAAAATTTCTGAACGACACTGAAAACTAGACACAGAATAATCCGGAAAGTAAGGTTATGGCCGGGATTTTTATTGTCTTAGAGACACATCATTCAAACAGATGGCGCTTGGCAACAAAAAATCGCTTAGTGAAAAAAAATCACATGACAGCTGGTATAGATAGAAAAATTCGAAGGCTTACTCACCTGCTATGGGAGGTGTAGGGGTAATAGCACGCATCACGGAAGGATGAGGATCCGGGTTCGATTACCGGCCATAGCTTTACTTTTCGGATTTTTCTGTGTTCTAGTTTTCACTGTCGTTTGGAAATTAAATTTATAACGAGTAAAACCGTAAAAAAAATATTGAAATCGGTTTACAAATTTCTGAGATTTCCACGTATAGACAAAGGAAAACAAAGAAGTGGAAGTTGTTTAATAAACCGTCAAGTAGAAGACTGATAGATCCGCTTTGTCGTCGTCGTGATTCCACAGACTAACAATTAATATTCCGTTTAGGAACCCACCACAAAACATTATGAGGTGTCAAGAGGCGAGGCACCCCACTCCATCCCCGCTCTGATGATTCAAATGTCTTGTAATCAAATTAAGTTTCAGAACCCTTACTGTAAGTTTTTCGTCGTAACAAACGTCTCGAAACGTTTTTAAGTGCAAAATAGTATGAGAACAGGAGCCCGATTTTTGAAAGCACATTGCTCGAAAGTACCACTCGAAAGTGGTATAAGTCTGTTTATATCTTCAAAAGTACCACTCTAATCAAGCTTCTAAGCTACTCGTAATTAAAATTCAGCACAATTTTTCACCACTTTCGAGTGGTACTTTCGCGTGATGTGCTTTCAAAAATCGGGACCCTGTTTATTGCGGATTTCCACGTCAGAGGGCTCTGCCATTTTGCCCACTAGAGGGCGCTTCCAATCTCCATTGTAATAAATGCTTTGAGAATAAGTTTAGGTTTTCTTAAAGGTCTTACATTATCTCAATTTCAAATGTGTCAAAGTAATGTAACTGACATGGCAACCCGCCAAATTCAATGCTTATCGTATCTAATTTAAAACAGTAGTCCTGTGTCCTGATTTAGGGCGATATGAGCGATATAATTGGAATAGAATTTCACCAGCTCTCATGCAGACTAAATCAGAACGAAACTTCTACAGCATGGGGTTATTTTAAACTATGTTGAACATTTTAAGCTTTTTTTACGGCTCTACATTTTATAGTCACTTTGTCTCTGCGAAACTTAACACGAAATCGTTAAGCGCGAACATTGTAATTGTAATTCCAGTGTTGCCAGCTAACAACAATTAGATAACAAAGTTTTCCTATCAGCTTGTGTTACCCATTTCAGCATAATAGGGACGAGCAGTTATTAAGCGACTACAATATAATTTTAGAGTGGCTCATACGGTAATTTATAACGGTTATAATGTTGCATGGTTTACTCAAGTGGATTTTCTCAGGTGTTATGTTTTATGCCTTTGTTATCTTAATTATAATCTTTTATGACGTTCGTTATCGTAAATTTGGAATCGTAGCGAAATCGGGCGTAGTTTGATTACCGTTATAGGTGTCTACCTATTCCGGAGAGAGATGCGGATAGTCTGATTTGACTTCGAAATTAAATCAGAAACAAATACTAAATAATAATATATCTTTTTATTAAATAGGGTAGCAAATGAACATGACTGGTCACCTGATGGTAAGTAAGCACTGCTTTAGAAGGCTATGATGGAATACCTAACGTGCGTAATTCCATTAGTTGTCTTAGTCTGTACTTACCCCGAAATACAGCAGCGCACGCACTGCCGCCTAGCGGCAGGATTAGCGAGTTAGATGGTGGTAACAACGTCCTACTACCTCATGCTCTTCGCATTACTTTTCACCTACCTGTATTTTTAGTACAAAGCACAGGTGTCATTAATTATTCCAACACTCTTTCACGAAAAGTCAAAATTAATATGCAAGCGCCTAGCTCGGCGCGCGGTGTTGCTACAAAGGAAAACAAACATCGGGGTTTTCCCGCCAAAACACGCGCCATGTTTCCATTCCAACATGGCGGCGTCTCTTTACGACTTCCGTGAAAATTATGGCCCTGTTCGTATGTTCAACTTTTATATCCACCGTGTTTACTACACGGAGCTATAATAATAATATTATGGCCAAAAAGCACGAACTTGAGAGTTGTTTTATTTACCGCTGAAGTATCCGGGTTCACTTGGAGTTTAATTTTTGGAAACATAAGCATGCTCCTTTCGCTACACAGCTAATATCAGCAAAACCGTTCTATTTGTGCTACTGATTAGCTTTACTGATGCCAACAATCATTGTCATGGTGCGTTTAGTTATTCGATAGAAACGCATTGCGCAAAATAGGCAAGCGTTTACAGTACAATTATGCTACGTGTTGGACGTGCAATTTTCGTTCACATGAGCCATCTATATGAATAGAGTATACCTAGGTATACGTTTAAAATCGATTTTGAGGATTATCAGTTTAAGAACGCGTATATTTTTAGAATTTTTTTCCAATATAATCAGTTTAGTAGTATAGGAGCCGTTTTGGAAAAAGGTCAGGTCAGGAGTGTAGAGGTGAATGAAGCGAAAGAACTATGTCAGGATCATAGCAAGTGGAACAAAGTAGTCTGTGCCTACCCCTGTGGGAAAGAGGCGTGACGGTATGTATGTGTATGTATGTAATCAGTTTCAACATACTATAAGTACTTCTGTAAATATGGAAACAGGATGATTTTTGTACAAAAGTCGAATATTTTCTTTGAATTTTTTGATACCACATCCTTGCTTTGGATCACCTACAAGAATTAAAATTTTAACTTAACTTCTCACATCACATCATTGAAACAGATGACGCTTAGTGACAAAAAATCGCATAGTAGCAAGATCACGTGACAGCTAGTAACAGATAGATAAATTCGAAGGCTTACCCACCTGCTATGGGTGGTGTAGGGGTATAGCACGCGTCACGGAATGACGAGGATCCGGGTTCGATTCCCGGCCATAGCTTTACTTTTCTGATTTTTCTGTGTTCTAATTTTGAGTACATACATACATACATACACACACACAGATCACGTCTTTATCCCTTACGGGGTAGACAGAGCCCAAGGTGACAAGACCTACAGGCCACGTTTAGCAAGATTATGGGCGTGGGTGTAATTTTGAGTGACGTTTAGAAATTTAGCTTCTCACTGTAGATGGGCAGCCATCTTAATCCTGATCGTTGTTGAAAAGAACACGAAGCCAAAACTTGGCGTGTTATCTGCTGAATGCTAGGTAGCGTAACATCAAGAAAGTTAGAGCGTGCGAGTTAATTCGCAATGCAAGTTGATACAGCATCGCATCGATCGGGTGATTCATCCGCGAGGCGCGCCAACTTTGTACGTTACACTACACAGTACCCATACCTATGTACAGTCGGTTCCTTGACATAAGTATATACGTTGACAAGCAAAAATAGCGGGTCACTTCCCATAGAAAGTTGTATGAAATTTTTGCTCTTAAATACAATACTTTTCTAAGCAGTACGGAAAAGTAGATACCTAAGTTAGGGAGCCGACTGTTCCTATGTATATTCCTTTACTTATTATCTACTTTAGTCATACATTCATAGTTTTTCGAAACTTTCAAGATTTTTTGTTGTGAATAAGAGTTATTTTGTAGGCGTTTTTAAGTTGAGAACTAAAACAGATAACTCACGTATTAAGTCGAGAAATCGCTATATATCCTTTCTATCTATTCTATTCCATCGCTCTATATCTTTCTTCTTGGAGCGGCCGTCTTACATTTGAATTGTATTTACAGTTTATCAGTTGTTTTTCCTCTTAAATTTGGAGAATTTTGAACCATAAGCTACTTTCTTATAAACTCTGCTAGCACTGTTACCCTTTCTTTCGCAAGTTGGGTCAAGTGTACTAAAAAAAAAGACGAACTTAAAGTGTGTTGATTATAATCAACTCTGCGAAATAAAGGGTTCAGATTGATATGAAATAAGACAGCCTCTTAGGTCCCTGTTGGCATCATCAAGTCAGTCTGTCCTATCCTTTACAGAGGTATTCGTATTGCAAGCTTAGGGTAATTATTCACCGGCTGTCCGGTTTTATTACGTCGCTTCCGCCAAGTGGCTTTTAATGACGGAACTTCTGCCAAATTATTACGTCTGAACGATACCAGATTTTTGTGACGCATTCACTCTAAGAGGGTGATGTTTAGAGTCATGTAGTCATGCTGCTGTTTTGTTTCCGCTCAGGATTCTATTGGTGAGTAGAATGTGAGTAGACATTAGGGGTGGTAGACATTCGCGTAAATAGACATTACTGAAATCGGGCATGGACCAAACCGTTGTTGTTGTTTAAGTTACTTAAATAAACAAGTTGCCTCAAACTGTGAGCTTTATCGAGGGTAGACATGTTAATAAATGGTCTTTTTTTGTACATATTTTACCGGTATCAAATTTCGGAGGTGAATCAAGAAACACTAAGTTAAACAAAAACTTGAAAAAAACGGCCATCGTGGTGTTTCATGAATACTAAACTGCGGCAAAAATGCAATTTTACCTTCAGTCGACTATACGTTTCCCAATAAATTGCAAAGTCTTCATTTCTTTCGTTCTTCTACTGAAGAAATGGGACAGAAATAGCATTTGTCCCTGTCTCAATAACGTATGCGCGTGGAAGGGATAGTTACTCTATGTCCGCGACATAACCTAGCGCGCTAGGCCCACTGGGATACATTGTAATAATGTGTTCCGGCCTCTGTAGTCTATAGTAACCTCGTAGGTTTTGATAGTAACAGTTGAGGTCATCGACCCAGCAAGCCCGTCGATCAGCACTATAGGGCATAGCACTAATGGCTGCCCTCTCCACGTGCTGGCCCGTGCTTCATTTGTCATCTGTCTTTTTGCTCCATTGCTCGTTTTGTCAAATTTTCACATTTAGTGCATGAGGAAAAGTGCTTTAGAAGAACTCACAATTTATACGGTCATTTCTTTCCCCATCCTTAGATCCTTACTTATAAATGAAAGTAACACTCTCTCTCACTCTGTCAGTCTGTTTGCTACCTCTTCACGGTAAAACCGCCTCAACAATCGTGATGAAATTTAGTAAGAAGATACTTTGATGTGATGAAACTTAGTAAGAAGATACTTTTTGTGATGAAATTTAGTAAGAAGATACTTTATATCGCGAGGTAGCAACAGCCCGTCCGTCCGTCCGTTTTTTGTTTGTCAGTTGTGTTTATTGCTTTACTTTGTACGATAGCATTTACTTGCTCACTTACTTTTAACAGCTAGTTATTCATAATCGCTTGGTAGCTCCTGTTAGACTAACATTCGTTGTCTTTATTCTGTCACTTCGATTTGTCTTTGCCAGGTAAAGACAGAACATATTTTTCGCCTTAGTATAGAGCCATTATCGCAGCATGCATCGCACTCAATTCAGCATTCCTTTCTGTCAAATAGTAAAAGTTGAAGCTTATAACTAGCTAGAAAGAGATGGTAAATGCGATCATGAGGATAACCACGTTTGACAATAAGGCCTCAGTGGCCCGTTTCACGAAGCTTCAATGTTACAATTTTACAAATCTAAACTAGCAACATTAGTCCAATCAACCAATCAGTGGTTAAGCTTTTGTCCAATGTTGCAAGTTTTGAAAAAAAAAAACGCAGGTTTATGAAACTGGCAACAATTTTTTATCAAGAGGGTTATGCCACGCTTGAAATCCATTTAATTTTACGAGCCACCTCTTCTTTCTAGTCACGTATAAATGTAATCCAATCCAGTCGATAGTCAGACCATCTCGTAATGAAATGTTTTAGACAATCCCTTAGGTGAATGTATTAATTTAAAATCCATTTACAAATGGGGAAGGACGGCTCGAGCCTCCCCTACTGTAAAACGTACAGATGAATATTTTAGTTACAAGATTTATACGGTTTGAGGGATGTTTACATTGCGTCTGCAGAAGAATTGTGGAGGCAACGTTGATTAAGTATACAGACACTGGTAGTTTGCATTAAATTACAATGTGACCGGCAAATGTGGGAAATAAATGAGAAAGCAAAACATATAGTTAATGTATAGAAGCTTGCTTCCGTCTTAATTTTTTATTTAGTCTGTTTTCAATAAAAGCAAATCCTTTTCTAAAATGGATCACTTTTACAAAAAACTTGTTTATTTACCCAACAATGGGCAGATTACGGGCCGGCAGCTCTGTTGTTGTTTGCACAGAGCACAAAAGGTATTATAGCTGTCCAATAATATTTATTTAAACGAGGCATACATTCTGGATTTAATTTCGGACAGTGTAGCTCCAGCACGTGACTCGAATTCGCGTTAATTACCCTTTCGGGTTGTTTTTTCCACCGATGAAAGCCCGGCCCTTCGTTTCGTATGAAAGAGACAATATTTCTGATTAATGGCAACATTGCCCGTGATTTATTGTAACGATTATGTTGCGTGTTACGCAATTTGCAACCCTTGTTCTACAGTAGTTTGATTTAAGTTAACTGAAATGGTGGGCGGTTACATTGCTGGCGTTTAAGTACTTGTAACATTACTCCCGTGATAAGGGGTTAACTTTGGGATTTTGGTGTTAGCCTTTACAACGGATTCTAAGTCAATGATGACATTTATTCTTCAATTTAATATTGGGACGGGCCCTGATATTTTACAGTCTGCTACAAAATATATTTTGTTTCTGTTTTATTTAATGACAGCGATTGCGAGTGGACTGTTGTTAGCAGTGGCGTGGCGTCCATAGAACTCGATTCCCACTGGCTTGCCTATATTAAGGCAGTTGGGCACTTTATTGTGCAGAATTAGAGAAAAAGGTTAAATTCCCTTCAGCTTGCCTTCTGGTATGCTTGACGCCACGCCACTGGTAGCTAGCTAAGATAGGTAGCGAACGCTGAAAGTTTTTTTCGAACTAGCCACACTTTTGTTTGTATTTTGTCTTAATTAGCAGTGTACCTTCACCCCAGTTTACACTTGACCACGGTTAAAAGCAGCCAAATGTAAACTTTGAAACAATCGAAGTGTTAATAACAATCTAGTTTAAATATTGTGTAGCTTTCACTGACTTCAGGGGCCTTACCATGACGTCTTAAGAGATTAAATTCCGACTCAGTTCAGGTTTTAGCTGTCATTTTCAGTATGAATCTTACAGCGAACGAACCTATACTGATTCGCATTAAGACGTCATGGTAACTCTCCCGGTGACGCTTTTCGCGTCGGGTGACATTTTACAACAGATTTCACCAGATTTCACAGACTGCAGAAATAATGTTTTGTGAAAAAAAATACTAAAATGATTATTTATCGTCGGCCACGTTTTGATTGTTTGTAGTTTGCGACCACAGGAAACGCGGATCATTAACTGCCAATTAACGGGTAAATGTACATTGTGGTCATCAAATATCAGTAGGTACCTAATGATCTAACAATTTGCGATTGTTGTACATTAAATGATTTGAAAGGGGTGTGATCGTGTTTTAGTATATTGATAATCTCTACGTTTAGAATTTTCAAAATGAATTAATCCAGAATAGTGAACTATTAGCAGGAGGTTTGGTGGAATGCCCCTGTATGATTTCTTCAATGTGGTTGACAAATAGATGATTCCATAGATGGGCCGAATCAGCTAAGGCAGATAAATATAGGGGTCTCGACGCCGAATACTACTTAGTTCCTTTCGGTTATAAGACCCTTAGTCCGTGGGGTCCCAGCGCTATTAGCCTCTTCAAAGATATTTCGAAGAGGCTAGAGACGCCACGGGTGACCGCAGAGCTGGCAGCTTCCTTGGACAGCGTATTTTTAAAATTAGAATAAGCTTATTTTTTTATTTGTTTTGTTTTTATTAATTATCTTATGTTATTCCAGTATATTTATAAAACACCTTGCATAGAAGAATAACGTGAAGTGACTAATTGACTTAAGACAAAGCACAGATTAACCCCTAATATGCTTAAGACACGGATCCGTGCCAAATTTAAGGCTCTCTTTTTGTATATTTATTTAAATCAGCAGACTGTGCGTATTATGAAACAAACTCATAAATCCTTTCTAGTTAATCCATTGAAGTCAGATTTGAAATTTGCCACGCATATACATATTTACCTTGAGCACCTAAATAATCAGGGATTTTTCAAAAGACCCTGCGGCTGGAGAATTAATATATTTTTAATTATTCAGCATAACCTTTGCTCGAACCTTGTACTATGTACATAGCCAATGCAACAAATATAGTTTAAAGCATATTTCAACAACTTAAAGTGGTTATCATGCGTTTGTTGTTCAGAATTATGGCGATAAATCTGAAAACTTGAACGGTGCGTGCGTGACGCCTATAGCGACGTCGGATTTACGATGTTGTGATGAGTTAATCGCATGTAACAGATTTTAATACGGTACACTGTTATGATACGACTACGTGACTTGATTCATGTTACAGTAGGCTTATTGTCTAACTCGCTCACATTCGCCATCGTGTTCATTTTGACAGTTCTTGTATGAATGTGACAGCTAGCTGATTCCGATGCCAATTGTCAGCCCATACATGAACTGTCAAAATGAACACGATGGCGATTGCGAGCGAGGTAGGTAATAAGCCTACAGTGCTCGTTAATTAATTTGCTATTGAGATTATCTTGTTCTTTAAATCGGAAGAGGGTTAGTGTAGCTTTCTATCAGTAAATTTTTATGCTGCAGCTACATTATCGGGATTCGGTGAATGTTCGACAACATTTGCCTAATCCCGATAATGTAGCCGCAGCATTAGAATGGGCTCGCTAGTTTCAGAGATTGCCTGCCTACATACAAAACACAAACAAACAACCGATGTAGGTTTTTTTTTATATTAGATTAGTGATAGTTATTTTATCGTTGCAACCTCGGTTTCTTAATAGAGTTCCTCGAGTTTCTTTTTAACCTTTTCACCGCCAAGCAGCTCTAGTATCACTCGCAAATGTCAGCTTTATCATGTCAATTGAAGATGCATTTTACACTGCGCGTACTGACTTCATATCAAGCCAATGGCGGTGAGAAGGTTAAAGATAATGTGTCATTGCAGGACAGCGATTTATTAAAATTGTCCACCACTTTAACTTATTTATCACTACATAGTATAAAACAAAGTCGCTTTCCGCTGTCTGTCCCTATGTATGCTTAGATCTTTAAAAGTATCGCAACGGATCTTGACGCGTTTTTTTAAATAGATAGAGTGATTCAAGTCGCGGGCAGAAGCTAGTAGGTACAATATTATGTGACAAGAGATTGATAACAGTTGAAACTCGAATACTCGTACACATAGACGAAATGCTTTCTCTGCGCTGCGTTCCCTGCGTACCCACACGCGTATGTATGTATATATACACTGCGTATATCTAGATATACACAGTCACAGTGTAGATTACATAGTGTCAGGGATGCCAGGCGAGTGAGAGTGGACTTTCGTACCTGGGTAAGGACCAAAAAGTTACACACCGTTAAAGTTGCGTTAGTAGGTAAAATTATCACACAGTTTTTCCATTGTGACACGAAAGATCCATACAAATGTATGACTAATTTTCGTGTCACAATGGAAAAAGTTAGTGGTAATTTTACCTACTAACGCAACTTTAACGGTGGGTAACTTTTTGGTCCTCACCCACCTAAGTCCTAATAAACTCTGAAAAAAGTCTAAAAAACGCAGCCATTTTGTTTCTGCATTTGAGTGTGTCGAAGCTAACGGAACAAACTAACGTAGGACAGAGTATTGCTTCTCTATGAAAATAGTTACAAATATCGTACTTTTACGTAAGATAATCATCCTACTTTATACATGTGAAAGTTTATAAGTGGATGTATGGATGCCTTTTACTCTTTACGCCAGAACAGCTGAACTGGATCATATTTGGCACAGAGTTAGATTATAGTCTGGAACCCACATGGCCTACTTTTATCGTGATAGCGACAAACGAATTCTATGCAGGTGAGGTCGCAGGCAACAGCTAGTTAATCATATTCTGGTGTCGCACATCGTTCCGGAGTCGAAATGATCGTTACGTCTGCCATCCCTGCATAGTGTCTGTAGACGTAGTGTGTTGGTAGCTCTGTTCGCTAATTGCTTCGGCGTTGTCCACCGCGGCATCAGTTTGCCGCCGCTGATTCCCCGTATCAGGCCGCACTGCCTTAACCGAAATCACGCGAGTGACAGTCTGACGCACGAACCAAATTGGATTTGTTTAACTGTACCCGTTCTGTTTGTTAGTTAAACGAGCGCGGTGTTCTGTTGGTAGTTTAACGAATGATTCGAGGTTTATTTTATAGATATTCATGTCAACGGAACAACATTTACCCTGCTACTCGCTAGTTACCATAGATCTGGTATAGTCGAGGGCATGAATATCGATACAGCCATCATGCCAAATATGTGTCATTGGCTTTATGGTTTATGGTGTATAGATGTTTTTGATGTCTTGGTAACGTATATATATTTATGCCCTTCACTGTACCGGCAGTAGTATTGTTAGCTTGAGCTATTATTGTACTAAATCTATCAAGAAGCCTCAAGAAACGCTAACTCTCTTAATGAATTTAATAAAATAAGCTGCGTTTAAAAGTAGAAGTTTTTTTTATTTTTTCATAATGTATAAATTATACTAAGACGTAGTTAATCTCCAAACAGTAAGTATGATTATGTAAACATTTTTAATTACATATACATTTGAAATTAATTTAATTTTCCATACCCCGGCAACGTATTGACAGTGGCTCAAGCAACAAACACAATTACGTGCTCAGTGATGCGACAACAACACATTCTGCTCGAATTAAACCCTGTTTACACCGTTGTGTAACATGGTGACATTAAAATTAAATGTATTTTCCATGAACTATGGGACATGGGAAGTACAGTCCAGTAGGCTTGTTATCTTACTCGCCCGCAATCGCCATCGTGCTCATTTTGACAGTTCTTGTATGAATGTGACAGCTAGGTGATTCCAATGCCAATTGTCAGCCCATGCATGGACTGCCAAAATGAACACGATGACGATTGCGAGCGAGTTAGGTATTAAGCCTACGGGGCATAAATATATGTACGTTATGCCACAAACACTAAGGTTGACACAATTATATTTATGCCCTCGACTGTACATAAAAAATTTTCGGTCCGATGGAGGGGGTTGTGGGGGTCACGATCCCCTAAGTCGTACTCACATGTTAACGTTCTTAAAATTGTGAATTTACGAAAATTTTTATCTGTAAAAAGCGAGTGACCTCTCCCCAAAATTTCTAGTCACTGGTCATATAAATATATTCATACGACATGTATCAAGGTCTACTACGGTGGTGTTAAGACGACTTGAATTGAACTGAACAACTTGAATGAAGTATGAGAAAGAGAAATCTTATTTGCGCTGACCGTGAGAGAACGAGACAGCATTATCACTAACCGTCCACCTAGAAACCATTTTAGCTCCATGTCGGTATTTATAGGAATGTGGCACAACGCAGCCACAGCTCCCTTTTTAAGCCCTCAGTGAGCGAGATCTCCAAAACAGCCCTTTCAGGCCCTAATCCTGAACCTATTCGGTTTGAACCCAACAAAAGGCAGGGTACGATAAAGGGATTAAATTTTGTAAAATTTATAGCTGTAGGTGGTATTAAAATTGTTGGTGTGTGAAGATATTTGATTCGGGCCGGATAGTCGGACCTTTTCGAGGAGTTGGGGCGGGTTGTTTTGGGCCTGTGAATTTTTTGACGTTTAGAAGTTACTTATTATTTTGCCTTTAACATGACTGTTACCATGTGCGTTGTTTAACATGTTTGTGTGTTGTGCGCCAGTTGCTTCTCAAACCGCGCAGATGGTAAAAGTCCATCGAGCGAATGGGCGATGATAATAGGAATCATGTTATAGGCGATGAGGCTAGCAACCCATCACTATTTTGATTCCATTTTCCACCTAGCACTTGCGGTTGCGGAGCAGCAAGGCAACTGGTTTGTGGATATGTACCTCTGCAAAGTAAGACCTGATTCAATCAACCTATTTCACAATTTGAATTAACATTCAGCAATAATTCTAGTACAATTCAATAGATCAAAGTGTCACAATCACAATCTCGTCTTAATTGGTTTATAGTCCCACAATATTCGATTACCCAGTCCGTCTAAACTTAAAGGTCCTAACACAGTGGTTACCAACCTTTTATTGATCAGGGTTTTTTTTTTTTTGTTATCAGCGACCACGATGTACAAGATAACAAAACAAAATAAATCCGAAAATAAACTCAGAACTATCACGATTTTTTAGCTTACATCTCCTGCACAAGTTCAGCGATCCTAGGACTAATATTTTGGCACAAGCGACACGCAGAACATCACTTATCTACTTTTAAACAATTACTGGCCTGGCCTTGCTTGCGGACCAAATGTTGACTACTACGAACCATTGGTTGGGCACCACTGCCCTAACAGAATGCCCTGAGTTTGTATAATATTATCTGCGTACCCCTGACTCCCTAAGAGGCGTACTACGACCGCACTTAATACAACAATACAAGTACGATATTCGAAATTCGTATCATACCGACCCTCTCACACTCCTATTAATGACTATTAGTGGGAGCGGGAAGGGACAACACAAATTTCGAATTTCTTAACTTCTGAGTATAAGGCCAGGCATTAACGTTCTGATACCGAGAACTTTGAAGTCGTTTGTAATATTAGGACATGCTTCCTAGATAGTACAGAGGCCTTACCATGACTTCTTAATGCGATTCAATCCCGACTCAGTTCAGGTTTTAGCTGTCATTATTACTATGGATCTGACAGCGAGCGAACCTAAACTGAGTCGGAATTAAATCGCATTAAGACGTTATGGTAAGGCCCCACGCACAATTACCTGTAGCCTTAGGAATCATGTTAGTCGATGTAGCTAGCAACCCATCACTATTTTGAGTACCTTTTCCACCTGTACGCCCACAATCATGCTAAACGTGGCCTTTAGGCCTTATTACCTTAGGTTCTGTCTGCCCCGTAAGGAATAGAGACGTGATTTATGTATGTGTAGTGTACATGTATGTTGTCAAGATTCCTTATCTCTATAGTTATGGATGTTTCGGTCTTTAATCGCCTAGGCTTTGTAGTAAATAGGTCCATGGCTCCGACCCTTGAGATTTACCGCAATAGACCCAACTAATTTCCTTTGCAATCCGAACCATCCTTTACATTGACGACCAACAAAGGATCAGTTTCTGAACAAAATTGCATGGAAACTGACCCGATATTTTTGCTCCTCAGTACATAAACAGTCTTACGACATTAAGCTATTAAGCTATCTTCTTACATCTTTATATCGTCGTTTTGTTAATTTACTACAGTAAAAACTAATCATGTCTTTTAACCTTTTCGACGTCAACGATACACACACACACACACACACACACACACACACACACACACAAACGCTCACGCGGACACACACATTATGCTCGTACGGTAAATGCCCCGTCCGCTTGTCCTTTTTGAGTGTTTCTGTAATACTTTTTGTTCAGTTAAATGCATGTTAAATTTTCTTTTACCTATTTATTTCGCATAATGCACTCCAGGATCCCAAGATACAGGCTCAGCCTAGTTTCGGGTTCGTCAGATATTCCTTTTTTGTATACTTGTGTTTTATTAAGCTAATAAATTATTATTATTATTATTACATATCAGTACCGCAGGTTCAACGCCAACTACCTATACATACATACTTCCATTACTTCAATCTAATAGCAACCTTCGTTCAATTGACCTTAGGTTCAATTCGAGGCGTCGCAATAAAGACGTCAGGCGTATGGGCGACGTCTTTTGTATTTGACGTAGCGGCGAAAAGGTTAAGATAAATTATATCAGAAATATTGCGGAAGGAATTTAGAGCATTTTTACGTCGTTAAAATCGGCAAAGTTCAGAGAATAGTATATCCGTAAGCTTGGACAATGAAAACGAATGACAATTGTCATGTCCTTGTTCATTGTAATTTCTTAAAAAGCTGAATGGTCTTGTTTAAATTTCAATGCCGCTGGAATACCAATGAGGAAGTGTATTGGAGAAATGAGCTATCAAGATTCTGCTTGAGATCGGAAAGAAGAATGGAAAAATATTAATGTCCATGCCATTTTTAGAACAGCTTTTTCTTTGAGTTTGACAAAGACGTAACGGCACAAAAATATCAGTACAGTCAACTGGTTCACGAAATCCGAACCGCGTAAACAGAGACTTGTCTTACTGACTGTCGTCAGCCTCCTTTTTGTAAGTTGGTTAGCATTGGTTTTACACGTTACATAAATCACGTCTTTATCCCTTACGGGGTAGACAGTGCCTAAGGTGACAAGACCTACAGGCCACGTTTAGCAAGATTGTGGAGCTAGGCTATAGATGAAAAATGGAACCAAAATAGTAATGGGTTGCTAGCCGCACCGCCTTTAACATGCTTCCCTTGATTTTCGCCCATTCCCTCGATGAAAATGAGTTACCACTATACAGGACTTTCTTTAAAAAGCCGTGGTAGCCTAGTGGTTTCACCTGTGGCCTCTCAAGCAGAGTGTCGTGGGTTCGTATCCCGGGCACCCCTAAGTTTTTCGGAATTTATCCGCGAAACATTTGAAATTTTCCATGAGCTTTTCGGTGAAGGAAAACACCGTGGAGGAAGCTCAAACCTGCGAAGCAATTCAAAGGTGTGTGAAGTTCCTGGGACGTAGACTGGAGATTATACAGGACTTTCGTATGAAACTGAAATACGCAAGTCATTATACACGACTCTGAGTCGTCGACTCACGACTACAAACTCAAAAAGTTACCTTCATTTTTGGCCTGTATTCGTAAGGTTTCATCGCCCACGCCCTGCCTCAGACTTAATTTTACGGATATACTACATCTGTTGTTACACCAGCTAATCTCCTTAATTTAAAGTCTCTGTGCGGTTTACTGGCAGCTACCTAAAAGGGTCTTGTAGTAATTAGTGTCGGCGAGTGTCAGTCAAAGTCGAGGTACCTTTATGAATATAGAGGAGGTAAAAGCCCGTTACATGTTTAACTAGTTTTAGTGAAACTTAGTTTGGAAATTGTTCAAGTTTCTGTCCATTTCTAGCCTTCCAAGTTTATTTCTGGGGCCTTACCATGACGTTGTAATGCAATTAAATTCCGACTCGGTTCAGGTTTTAGCTGTCATTTTTAGTATGGGTCTGACAGCGAGCGAACCTAAACTGAATCGGAATTGAATCGCATTAAGACGTCATGGTAACCCCCTGCTCTGATTTATGATTTGGGTCGTTCTACAATACAATACAATTACTCTTTATTGAACACCACAGATCAGTACAAAACAATACAGAAACAAAGAACAAAGTAGACAATGGGCTGTCTTATCGCTTAATAGCGATCTCTACCAGACAACCAGTAAGAAAAGTAAGTTGGAGACAGTTTAAGTAGGTGGCGGAAACAAATGGACAGGATAAACGCAGCGAAAATAAACACAACAATACCAACATAAATATATTAATTAAACAATAATTCTAATATTAATTGTCTTGTCAAAATTTAAATTCAAAGTTTTATTCTGAAATAGGCCGCAATGACATAGTTATTTTGACTCTACTATCGCTTTCAGAAATATCATTGGGATGTAATATTCCAGAACAATAGGAACAAAGGACTGTTGGTATTTTTATTTTAGGAAATGACTATTGAAATTCTTTATGCCAGAAAGTTTCTGTTCGTTTGAATACCTACTTACCAAAACATTACAAAATGTCCCATGTGTAACATCAAAGCTTCTAAAATAGTATTTTGTCCTTTAAAACTTACTGTACAACTAAGTTACAACAACATTCTACATAAATCAACTGTGTCCATATTTTGAAAGTCAATAATTATAACTTGTTTTTTAATCGTTTTTGATATCTAAATAGGGTTCTGTTCTCGCAGGCAATTATTTTTTTACAGCGCGATCCCTTCGAACTCAGGTAAAATATTTTTTACGCGTACATTATTAAAAACTACCTACTGACCCTGTTCCACATAATAACTACACTAACTCGCAGATGATCAAACCCGGTGATCAAGCTGATGATCTTAAATTTGCAACAACAAAAGTAACTATTAATAATCTAGTTCACAATTATGTACAGCTAACGCTATTAACAGGAAAGCCACGTTTAAAACCTCATTTATTCAAAACAGTTAGCTTGTATCATGCTGAATCGATTAGTACGTGATTTTGGCTACTAGACGCCCAAACCGCTTTTAGGGGTCAGGTGTCAGTGAAATGGAAATGAAATCATAACAGACCCATTCCAGTTGGCTCGGCACTTTCTCCGGCCACAGCGACATAAAACCAATACTGTGTTATTACGTTCTAACTTACCTTTTATTCCGTACCAATAATTACAAAAGAATGCTCGGCCGGACGCGCTTCTGCTTCGCTTAAAACAGGAACGTAATTTTAAAAGTGGTAAAGTAAAAAATGAATTGATGACATTAGTGGAAGCAATTATATGAACATCAGGAGCGCCGCTCACACAAACGGGTTCCCAGCCTGATGGATTGAACTAGCTTCTATCCGTACATTTCCTTTTTTGCCGCCGCTATGCATTTGTTTGCGTATGAAATGAATTGGAGGCTTTTAAACTGGTATTCCTTGGTGTTTAACAACGTTTCGCGTCACGACGAGGTTTTGCCTCGTAAAACTTGGCCGGTCCAAGGCAATTTATTTCACGTTAGACCCCGGACTGCGTTTAGGGGTTTTTTCAAGTCGCCCCGAGCCCCAGGCGAGGACAACCCTTTTCACGGTGCGAACTGTACGCGAAGGAATTGCGAGGTAAGTATACAATTTAAAAATAAAAGTGCTTTAACTACGAGTAATGCCGGAGTATGCTTCTAGGATTTACGCGAGGACAACCACGTGGTTAATGATATAATGAACTGTAATTGTGATATAAAATACGGGATATCAAGTGTAATTTAACGCTACGTTTATTCACCTCAATGGACCCTTTGTCCGCAACAATAACAGCATCGCTCAAGTTACTTTTTTATAAATAAAATGACACAATATTGCAATCTCGCGCGGTGGCTACCGAAATAGAAGCCCGCAAATATTTTTCCACCTCTGGCCTGCTGAAAACTTGGCACGATAATCCAACAAAGTTTTCTGTGGCTCGTCTATTCGTGGAAATTCCCAGTTTATTTATGGTCGCCGTGGATGAACATCGATCTGAGTAAGTACCCTCGGGCTGATCGGGAAAGAAGTTTTGATTCGGGATCGCGGGAGGCTCAGTAGGATCTGATTGATTCATTGTCGACCCGTATTGTTTTAGTTTACTGTAAAAATATGACGTTGCTAGCTTTTATCCAACTGGCAATTTTTATTTCGTTACTTGGGTTAAATCAAAACTTGCAAAATTGACCAGTACCATCCACTACCATGTCGATTGAATGATTAAGCAAGTACATTGAGTAACATTTTGTTATTAAACAGAGGTATTATCAGTATTAGGTAATAAGTACTTACTTTACTTCTTACTGTAAAGCTAAGGATGAAAGCGACATCAAAAGTTGAAAAGATGTATGTAACTCGAACATGAAGTTTATGTTCATCAACTCATTTATATGTGTGGGTGACGCAGTTAGAGTCCCGACGTTTTCCTCAACATATTTACGAGTTATACTAATTCATCAACATCATGTCAGCTGGTAGACGTCCACTGCTGGACTTAGGCCATCCCCAAGGATTTCTACGACGATTAGTTTGGTAGCCGCAGCCACTAATCCCGCGGTCTTTAGATCGTCCGTCCATCTCACAGGAGCTCTACTAATATTTCGCCTTCCAGTACGCGTCCGAGTTTCACGAGTTGATCCGAAACATCGGGTACACCTCTATCACATCACATTATCAGCCCGTGTCAGGCCACTGCTGGACATAGGCCTTTCCTATGGCACGCAACTGAATCTCGATTTTCAGCTCTCCTTCAATCCCTGCCCGCTGCCATATGAATATCATCGCCCCGCCTACAGGACGCTCAACACTTCGTTTGCCGTCACTTCTCCACTCAAGAAATCAGAACCAAATCCATAAATAATCATAAACATAATGATGGCTGATGTCTGAGCCTAACGTGAGTTTTATGCTATTGCTATCAATGTAAAAACTCACGATCGCTCGGGGCTGCTTCACACCACGCCGCCGCGACTGTCACCAACAATACCACTTTAAAGTAACCCATGTTGTATACTACACGTATTTAGTCCTGTCTGGTTTATATACTGACCGTGGACGCCTACGGACGCATTATCCACGGCCTTGGTAAGTGGATAATCAGCTCATCTGCGGATCTACGTAGTTCGGTATTGTTAGAACTGTTATTGTTCCGCTCTGACCCTTTGACTCAGCTGGTCGATTGTTAGTTCACAATAATTGTAGTTACAGTAACGTAATTATAGCATTAAATTGAAATTTTAATATGAATAAATATCTGATTTGTATGTACGCTCTTTGTCTACTCCATTAATACTTACATCGTAAAAGTTAAGCATCATAAAATCAATAAAATGCTGATTTAATTTAAGCTTTCCTCAAAGAACAATAAAATTATATTGAAAGCGAAAAGAGTAACGTTGAAGCGATTTTATCGCAGTTTATTGAATAATGATCTTAATTTTGTTGGACAGTTTGATGGCAAAACGAAGACAAACTCCTGATAGATGTTTTTTGTTTTAGTATCCGTGATAAAAAGTTCGGCGGGTTATATTCAGCATAATGGGAGGTGATAAATAAAGATGTTTTTTATTTGTAATAGCACTGTTATTGTATCTTTAGACTAAAAAACTTGAGGTGCAGGGGTAAATCCCCGGTTTACCGTTTACCCCGGTTTAAGTTTAAATGTTTTGTTGCATGTTTAACGCGAAATCATGATCTTCATGTTCATGACCCTCTGCCATAGAGATTGGATGCACTGTTAGACGATAAATGTACAAAGGTCTGTAAATGTGTTGTTGTCGTAAGACCTTACTATGTTCTTTATTACGAGTACGTATAACTAGCGACTGCCATAGAAGAAAGAGAAACCCTTTTTTCTATGGCGACTACAGCGACATATAAACCGACAAGGTTTTCGGTCGCTATCTAAGTAAAATATGATTTACCATGAATAAATAAAAAATAAAACATGCACGTAACTGCATCAAAATATTGATAGGTAATAAAATGTTATCAGAATCTCTCTCTCTCTCTCTAGAATAAAGAAAATCTCGTACAGAAATTGTACCAGCGGTCAAATGTTTTAACAAAACTTTATCCAACAAAAGTCCAATATCCGGCCACACACGGGCAGCCGTGGCAACAAGGATTCAGGCAAAAACACGTTTGTGGCCATTTTACCGACTCTGCGGTAAAATTGTTCAAAAGTTTTGGGTACGTAGAGCGAAAGGTTTTAGTCCCATAGTAACGTCTCTACTTTTTGTGGTTCTTTACCCAAGAAGCCAAAAGAGGCCTGGAGCCTTACCATGACGTCTTAATGTGATTCAATCCAGATTCAATTTTACGTTTTAGGTGTCATCGACACTTCTAGTATGGATCTGACAGCGAGCGATCCAACTTTGGTTCCAAATTGAATCGCATTAAGATGTCATGGCAGACCCCTGTTACTAAGGCATTGACTGCCAGCCATAGCCATCAGAAAAGTCATAATATCTTGATCCCCCTTCCACCTATACGCCTCCAATCATGCTAAACGTGGCCTCTAGGTCTTGTTACCTCAGGCTCTGTCTACCCCGCAAAGGTTAGACGTTATTTGTGCATGTGTATGTATGTTTTTCAAAATTATTCCCGAATATTTTAACAGGTGGTTTTAAAACACTCCGGTTAAGGTCTATCATTAATATTTTTGATTAAAAATTGAGTCACCCATTTGACGTCGTACCTTTTCGATGTATAAAAATTTGACAATCATAATTGAAAATCCTGAAAAACATTTACAAGGGTCAGTCAATCTAACCTAACCACCGGTGAAGTATCCCGTATTCGTTTTGAAACACAGTGTGTAAGTAAACAAGCGGATTTAAAACTACACCCGTTTACGACTGGGTAAACCCAGCGTGCAGCGAATCGATACAAAACCGTCGACCATCTTTTGTTGTTAGGGTTGACAGCCCCCTAAGCATGGCACCCCACTGCACTGTAATTAACAGCGCTTTGTGCGATGCCAAGCGCTTCTTGCTGGATGATAAGGTAATATGACACACTGCTGTGCTCTCTGGCATCAATTACTTTGTTTGAGTTGATCTTATATGTATTAGCATATTATTATTGTAGAGGCAAAGGAAGTAAATTCATCATCAGCCTATATACGTCGCACTGCTGGGCACAGGCCTCCTCTCAGAACGAGAGAGCTTTGAGCTATAGGTCCCACGCGGGCCCAGTGCGGATTGGGAACTTCACACACACCATTGAATTGTTTCGCAGATGTTTTTGCGTCACTGAAAAGCTCATGGTAAATTTCAAATGTTATTTCGCACATAAATACTGAAAAACTCAGGTGCGAGCCCGGAATTCGAACCCACGACCTTCTGCTTGAGAAGCCACAGGTCAAACCACCTTCCACGGCTGCAAACAAGTTACAAGTAAATTACAAAGCTAGTTTTTCAATTGACTACGTTACTTACATCTCACCTTACGAGATAAAAAAAAATAGTATATGAAACGCTGTGACCTCTTAAGCGTCTCTAGGGAATTTATCGATGCTTACGTGCGCGCATGTGTTGAAATAACCGGTCATCCCTACTAATATTACATTCAAGTAGTAAATATGCGAAAGTAACTCGGTCTATCTGTCTGTATGTTACCTTTTCACGCTTAATCCGCTGTAACGATTTATATGGAATTTGGAATACAGATAGTTTCAGTCCCGGGGAAAGACAGGATAGTTTTGTTCCGGAAAATAGCATAGTTACCACAGGTTAGCGACACGCGAATCCTGCGCAGACGGAGTCACGGGCAACAGTTACTTTCCTATACTAGTTTGGAAGTGATCCGTTATTTTTTGCTCGTAAATTCGTGAGCCCGTGCCAAAAATTGGTGTAAAAAGAGGATGGGCACAGAACCATACGACCCTCTTTTTGAAGCGTCGCTACGGGGACTTATTGTTCGAAGTTATTATTTACCTAGAGCTAAAATATCTGGTTCCTTCATATAGCTTTGGAAGTGAACTGTTATTTTTGCTCATAAGTCAACTTTTCAGTGACAGAATTTAAAAAAAGTAGAGCTACTCAAATAAGCCTTGTTTTTCGTGCGACGAAGCCCGGTTTCAACGCTAAACTGTGTAAGCTATGAAGTTTATCTCAACAAAGTTCACATTAACTCAGTTGAAAATCTGAATATGATTTCGCGAGGTTTTCCGCTGAATCCCAAAGGTGAAAAGTTTTATTGCAAACGGGATCTCCTAAACTTAGTCGACTAGAGATCACAGTAGTAGTTTTGTAGTAAAGGAACTTAAAATTCTGTTGCTGAATAATTATTTGTTATTTTTTTTTCTATACCTATATGTTTTCATATAGTGATTATGATAAAAAAAAGTACCTATGCTTAGTTGGTTTGGTCACCTAGAGCGGATGGATGAAAGTAGACTAACTAAACAGATTTATATGGGGAGTGTGAATGGTTGTGTTGGGAGGGGAAAGCCTAGATGGACGTTCCGATACCAAATAGGAGACGTTTTGGAAAAAGGTCAGGCCAGGAGTACCCGCAACCGACGAGCATGTATGAAGAGATTGATGAATGTTGATAAAGCGAAAGAGGTATGTTAGGACCGTAGCAAGTGGAACAAAGTAGCATCTGCCTACCCTGTGGGAAAGAGGCGTGACGGTATGTATGTATGTATGTATGTATTTCTTTTCTACAGGTACGGATTAGAGTAGATCGTTATCCTCACTGTAGTACGCACGCTTTCTGAGAGCAGTCGGGGTATGAAGTGCGGGCCCCGCTGTCAACCGTCCAATCAGATAAACTGTATATGAATTCGATTAAATTTAAAATTAATCAAATAAATGGGTTTCTGATTTGACATTCCGAGCCTATTGAGAGAGAGAGAGAGAGAGAGAGAGAGAGAGAAACATTTATTTACACACATTCGATACACGTAGATATATAATAGTAAGAAGAAATACAATATACTTAGCAATAGTACCGATATGGTGTAAAATGGGCCCCACTCAGCATAATATTGCGGCAAGCCGCAACGCTGTTTTTCAGTAGGACCCAGATAAAATAAAAAACTAAACATATAAATGACACATACACTATCGCATAATTTTACTTCGAAATATCTGTCTTTCTGATTTGTATGCGTCTAACGTGCAGTCTGTCTGGCAAGTCTAATTATCGAGGGATTGGAGCACAAGATAATGCCAACGGTATAGTGAAGTATGGAAAATTAAACATATACTTACTTAGTTAAATACAGTTTTCTTTAATATTGCTCATTAACTTTGAAACTATTAGCAAGATGAACTTTTATGATAGTGTATCTATAGATTGGTTTAGGTTAGGTTAGGTTTAATTAACGAGAAAATCGCTTATACATTTTGAACCATTATGTATTTTTATCCCATTATGCATTTCAAACTTTGTGTATTTTAATACGTACCCATCATACCGTCGTGAAACACATTGCGCTTCCCCGTAGTCGAGTACCTAATAAGGGACACACAAACAGCAACAGCGTATAAAAGTGATTTATTAAGACCATTAACAAGTTTACGCTGAATTACAAACAGTTGCCGTATTGTTCGGCTCTCAAATACACGTTGTAGGCAAGGGCTTGTTTACGGCGTGGAAATATAGCGCTGTATTTAAGTGCTGTAACAACTTATTTAGGGTTATCTAAGATTTCAGTTGAAATTTCACCATCATCATTTCCAGCCTATATACATCCCCCTACTGGGCACAGGTCTTCTTTCAGAATGAGTCGGCTTCGACTATAGTTCCCACGCGGGCCCAGGGAACTTCACACACTCCACTGAATTTCTATTTTTAAATTTATTTCTTTACTCAAATAAACAAAGTGTACAAAAATACAACAGGCAGCCACGCAGCAGCAGGTTTCCTCATGAGGTTCGTATTCACCGAAAAGTTCATGATAAATTTCAAATGTGATTTCGCACATGCTTACCGAAGAACTATAGGTGCGAGGCCGGAATACGAAACCACTAGGCTACCACGGTCTGGCATATTTCAGACATGATTTATATTAGGATACTTCATGTGCCAGTGATTTTCCCTTGTCTTACTCTCCACGCACCCTCACATGGCAGCGCAATTCCAGTCTATTGGTTAATTATTCTATCCAAAAACTTAGTTGGTGTAGTCACGCCCTAAGTCTCGTCCACGTCTCGGCGGAAACTCGCCTCATAATTCTGTCCCCGGAAAGAGTTTACAAGTTCTTGGATGTTTTTATAAAACTCCCCCAAAGTTGGAACGTTACGGCTATACAACCACTAAGCGCTCACGACGGGAGTAGGCAACAGACTCCACTTTCTCACTGGGCACTCTAACCAAGTGACAACGCTGAAGTGACAAAAAATAACAGTTGAATAAACGTAGACTTTGGTTTACCTGCTTCATTTCTCGGTTATAGTCTACAGGGTCCTAAGCTATCTTAAAGTGCCCAGGCTAGGACCATCAAAAAGTTAAAGATGGCCCTGGTAATCCCAGTGCTCGCTAAGAGAGTTTGCTTTCACTGGTTCTTGCATGGAGAATAAGACTACTGAGGAAATTAAGGGCACAAGAAGCATTTCGTCTTAGCTCTCTACATTCACAACACACGGTAATTCCTACAGTGCAGCGACTGCCTGCGGCTTAACATCTCATGTCAGATCCTCAACAACGACAACTGTGACAATATTGTAGCGAATTGGAAGAAAAAATGTTAGCTAGAGTCAACTCCGTTTATCAAGTGTCTTGTGGAATACAAAGCACAATGACTCACGATCCGCATAAAACGAGATTATTCTTTGAGTTTTCGGGTTTTAATGGAATGAGGGCGAGGCAGTATGTTTCTGAATTTAAAACTTTATGGCACGGCTTTTTTGATTAAAATGTTACGTAGCAGATTATGGACACGGAAGAAAAGTTGGAAAAAGAACTGCATGAGTTTTATAATGTCTGGGGATTTTTGGAGCTCATCTAGCCTCACATAACTAAAACACACTCAAACAAAAACTCAAAAATTGTTGAATGTGTATGCCTGTGTGTGTTTGTTATTCATACGCTAAAATTACTGGAGGAATTTTGATTCCACACAGAGATAACTCCTGGACTAACTCTTAGACTTCAGTGTGCGTGTTTGTTCTTATTTCACGCTCAAACGACTGAAAGGATTTGGCCAGAAGCACACGGAATTAAGTCAAATCCTTTTTTTGTTGTAAAATTGCGTAATTCCCGCGGGATCTTTTATTAGATATTTAGCGATCGAATTCTTTTACCGAAAATATGTTTCGCGCATTCGAATGAAACTGTCTTAATTCGATCACGTATCGTCAAACGAATCGCTATTGTAGTTTAGTTGCTGAAATGTAAGTCGTAGAGTTCACAATCGCAGTGACAACCATACCACTTAACACCTTGTTATTTTAACGCTCGTCACACTAACACTAAATTACGAAACACCAATTAGCAGCAAGTGCAGTTCGATGACCTCTGGCAAATTGCTAAGTACGAACTGCAATTCGATCTGCATAAATAATTGCTGCGTCTATTGTTCGAGATGGGACCCCAGTCGTGCGCTAATCTGCCCCAGAGCGTGCGTTCGCGGCTTAACTCGTTAGCAGAATAGGCCCCCTGCTGTAGACAAGGACGCACAGTTGTCGCGACTCCCTTTAAGTTCTCTCTATGGATAATTTTGCGACAATTATGACACACTCTATGGATAACTTTTTCTATAAAGTGTGATACAATTACGAAACAACTAATTGCCATGACAATTTGTCATTGACAAACACGGTGAGCGAAACTAAAACACAATCGTGACTGTTGAATTCCTTGCTTAAAGTTTTCAGTTTCATATATATTAAAAAAGAGAGGCTATGACAAAGTGAACAAACATGTTTACTTCGTACTGTCACCATGAGATATATTGGAACTGTCTCAGTAATAGTAGTAATACATATATGTATAAAACTCTACGAGATTAGTTTGATGCCGTTAGCTTTTTTTTGTAAGACTGACCAGTGATTGACAAATTTGATTAATGAGGGCGGATTGATGAGGGCGACATTGTGCTAGCGGTGCTGTAAATTTTTCCTTTTAAAATTAAATTCGTTCAAAACTTCTTCTTCTTATTTGTGGCGTATCAAGTCGTTATAGCGACGACAACTTGGCCAATGTCAAAGTAACAAAAATATAATTAAAAAATCTTGTGACAAAATGTCGGCAACGTTGTACGGTAATGGTTAAAGAGGGTCCCCCCCTGTCGGGCTCTTAGCCAACGGTCACTGATATCCCTCAGAAACTGGCAGGAACTCATTAGCCGATGCCCAGGGTGCACCGGACCACGCGGTGCTCTTCCCCCCGGACGTTTCAAAAACGAACCGCAGCTCTTGACCACACGCGGAGGTAACTCGACTCGCACTCCCTTAAACTTCTTTGTCAAAAACTTACACTAGCTCAGCTATTTGACATGTTGCAATGATACACAAAGCTTGTGAATATTTATGCCATTCCAAGTGTTTTATTATGTTAACATGAGATGCACGATTGCGTTAACGCATTTAGTCGAATCACTGTATCGACCACCGCTGACTACAAAGCAATGAAAGCTTTTAAACATACAGCAACCAGGATTTGCTGAATCATGAATATTCCCTCCATTTTTATTAGGTTCAGAAGTAAAAGGTGTTCAATTCTACAACTAGCGTTTATACATTTTAGAATTATCTTTCCGTCTGTCCCATTTTCTGTCGTTTCATTAATTTTCTACATTTGTATGTCTAGGTCTTGCCTTCGGCTCATGCTCAGAAAAACAACTCGTTGGTAATGATTCGCTTTCCACACTTGCACTATAATGTACTATTGTAATTGATCGAACCAGGCGCTACTTTGCTGAGTGTTTCTTGTTTTTTGATATATTATTTTCATAATACATCTTAAATCCAGGAAAAGTCGATTCGATTGTAATGATAATTCATAATTCGTAAAACCTAGCAGATAAGATAAAACACGATTTTAGTCTAGTCATTTCCATATTTAACCTTTTTAGTTTGCTGGAAAATATTATCCAGGAAGCTTTCCTTCGGATAACAAATCATAAGCTGAGACTGAAAAGGTTCTATAATTTTTTTGTATGTTGCTTGAATGTTAAGTAAGCTTGCATAGAGTTAATGCCATTGGAACCTTTACATTTTCAATTTACGATTTAAGAGTATTGATTAAGAATTTAGCATAGAGTTCATTATTACTTAGTAGTAAGCTTTTATATTATGAGAGTTATCTACTTAAGATTATGGTAACTATTAAGGTGCGACCACATCGCTGCGTATACGCAGTGACAGTGACGTGTCGCATGCGTCACGTTCTCTCGCCGTTTTTTCGTACATTTTGTTGCGTAAACGCACCGTCAACGTCTTTTATGCACTGGTGTGGCCGGACCTTTATTGGGTAATAAAATAACTTGTAAATTAATGATTTATTCAATTGTTTCAGGTTTCCAGACATAACAACGCTACTTAAAGAGGTAAATCATAGCGTAAAAACTTTTACCGATATCCCAAATAACTTTTCTATGACCACAATACATTATTCAGCAGCGACTGACAAAACTTATTCAGCCAAGGTTATTTACAATACACATACATACTCAAATCACGTCTTTATTCCTTACGGGGTAGACAGAGCCCAAGGTGACAAGACCTAAAGGCCATGTTTAGCAAGATTATGGGCGTATAGATGGAAAATGGAATCAAAATAGTGATGGGTTGCTAGCCGCATCGCCTATTAACATGATTCCTATGATTTTCGCCCATTCCCTCATCTGTGCGGGAAGAGATGCAACTGGTACATTCCATGATGTTTCTTTGCTCCCAGACCAGCATGGAAGAAATTTACAAATAATGTGAAAAAAAGTTAATAGTTATTTTTTTTATATACGACAAGGAAGGCGAACGGGCAAGTGGGTCACCTGGTGGTAAGTAAGCACCACCACTCATGGACACCTACAACACAAGAAGTTGCAGATACGTTGCCGGCCTATAGGGCTAAGATAGAATATCTCATGTGCCAGTAATTCCACCGGCTGTCGTACTCTCCAAGTCGGAACACAGCAGCACAAGCACTGTTGCTTGGCGGCAGGATTAGCGAGTAAGATGGTGGTAGCGACCGGGACGGATCCAGAACAAGAACATAGGCCTCCCCTGTAGACCTCCAGTTGCCTCGATTGGAAGCGGCTTGCATCCATCTTGAACCCGCGACTTAAACCAGTATACTTATTACCTAACTCGCGCGCAATCGCCATCGTGTTCATTTTGACAGTTCTTGTATGAATGTGACAGCTAGCTGATTCCGATGCCAACTGTCAGCCCATACATGAACTGTCACAACGAACACGATGGCGATTGCGAGCGAGTTAGGTAATAAGCCTACAGGTCATACTCGTACGTCCATCTCGTTGGACGTCCTACGCTGCGCATGCTGATCCGCGGTCTTCGCTCGAGAACCTTTAGTAAGTAAGCCTTCGATTTTTTTCTATCTGTTACTAGCTGTCACGTGACCTTGTTAATGTGTGATTTTTGTCGCTAAGCGTCATCTTTGAATGATGTGTCTGTAAGACACAATTACAAACCTAAGTAACGTCATCAAAAACACTTGATGAACAAAAGTAAAATTTTGGTGCGAGTCGTATTTACTGCTAAAGACAAGGATACATTCATCTCTTTCTATTGCCAGCCTGGCAAAAGAACAGAAACAAACTTTTATAGCCGCGACCGAGCTGTACTTATACATAGTATACACATGAAACAGTTGGTGAGTCATTTACAATTATCGGGGAGGCGCGGGTCAGTTGGCGCGATTACGACCCCCCGACTTTAAATTCGGAGTCACGATTATGTTTTGAGCAATATGCGCTATCAGGGGGATGTTATAATGGAAGCGTGCTTTATTACTGTGGATTTTTATGACTTTAGTGTTTAAAATTTAAATTTTATCTGATATAAAATAATCTGTCCAATACGAATATTAAAAGTACAGTTCATTTGAATTGTGATTAATCCAGACTATTATGTATTGTGTTTAATGAGGGCTTTCTGACAGTCAAAATATCGTTTGACTGTTATTACTATTATTGATTGGTTCAGTTGAATCTGTCACGTGCGGAATTGGTTTATTGCTTACTAGCTTCTGCACGCGACTTCATCCGCGTAGAATTGGACTTAAGAACTGATGTATAGTATATTCTGCAATAATTATTATCGGCGCGACTCTAGGCAGCAACGACCTTTGACCTGTTTACCGCTATCCCGCGAGAACTATACAATTTTCCGGGATAAAAAGTAGTCTATGTGTTAATCTAGAGTACCAGCTCATAAACTTTCGCATTTATAATATTTGTATAAAAATATTGTCAAAAGCTAATAGGTATTGTGATTATAGCAAATGTTTTTCATAAAAAGCATCAAATGAAACGACTTTTATAATTATTTAGGTAACTATCAACCTAAATAGTTAACTTATTATATTCATAACCTAGTTATTTTCAATTGACAAAAGTAAGATAAATTAATTACAGCTCATTTATCTCAAGATCAATAATACGTACAAAAAGTCATATTTCTTGGGAACTCATTAATTAAAGTGAAGTTTATCCAACTAGTCACTTCTCATCGCTATCGTTCTCATATCGTTTTAATCTCGGGGCTGTCTCGTTCAATCGCATAGAAGAAAGAAGGGGAGGCAATCACGTGCAAAACAAATAACAACAGTAGATCGACTTTTACTATTAAATAATGTAATATAATAGCGATGACTCAAGTACCTACTACTCGTACAAAACGTTAATTACCTAATCATAATGTTTCCAATAAGATGGTGTTTCTTCTTTTCACGATGGATACTGTAGATAGTTTGGAATAATCGATTGTTACCTTTATTTCCGTAGTATCGATAGGCCTATCGATATTATGGTATTATCAAATTTGCGGCAACTCTAACTGGCACCACTTACAACCACTACCGACCTTGTACCATTAAAATAAAACTTATAATTACTTGCCTCACTCACATTCACAATAAAGTCCCTGTTATTGCCACATGCGAATGTGTTCCATGCTGGTCTGGGAGCAAAGAAAAACAAAGAATGTACCAATTGCTTCTCTACCCGCGCAGATGGTAAAAGCCCATCGAGGGAATGGGCGAAAATCATAGGAATCATGTTATAGGCGATGAGGCTAGCCACCCATCACTATTTTGATTCCATTTTCCACCAATACGCCCACAATCATGCTAACGTTTTGGTCTTGTTACTTTGGGCTCTGTCCACCCCGTAAGGGATAAAGACGTGATTTACGTATTAACTATTTATCAAAATTTGTTACGCTCTATCACGTAACATTTTACGTGTTATTTTTTTTTATTTGATTTGATTTGATTTATTTTAATTTAATTTAATTTAATTTGATTTAACTTAGTTGATTTTAAGACATTTAATTAATTTAAACTTTCACTTAATATTTTATTTTGTAATATGGATGCAAGTCTGGAATAAAAACATTTCATTTCATTTCATTTCATTTCATTTACATACTAAAATCATTTCATGCTCTTAGCTGGCGGTACACTGAATGCAAGAACATAGCCACCCCACCCCCAAAGCATTACCAAGTAATTCCATAAACTGCACTAGATCGCCAATTTTATCCAAAATGTCCCCAGAAACATACCAATTCAAAAGAGAGTGAAAATTCCTGAATCTATTCCTTGTAAATCATATTCTAGCAGCGTAACTTGGCGCATAGAGCAAATAACCACATAGAGTAGTACTTCAGACCATCCAATGCAACACCTAGTGATTTATCACTATTAGTAATAGTCAGTAATCATTACCAACTACTGTGATCATAATGCCCAATTGTCCAACTCTAGTGACATAATTCTCTAGTGTAAGTTTTAGATACAAAAAACGCTTCTAACGCGTTCGCGTTCACATCTCAATTAACTATAACCTAGGCTAACTAGTAGCGTCACTAGCGGAACGAAACGGCAACAACAGTTCTCACCGAAAACTTACACTAAGCATACTGCTTGACCTTTGGTCGGCAGCAATCGCGTTACTATAGACCAAGAGCTTAAATGAGTCTTCGCCCGCGCGGCTCAGGAGCGCGGGGTAGGACGACAAAGGGGACCGAGAAGTGCGGGCGGGTAGTGCGCCTGCCGCCCGCACCTCTCACGGCCCCCGCGGTCGTCCACCCCGCGCCCCGACCCGCGGGCAAGCACTCATTTAAGCGGTCGCTCTATAGCTTCTCGAATTACCATTTATTCCAAACTAGCTGTTGCCCGCAACTTCGTCTGCATAGAATTCGTTTATCGCTATCCCGCGGGAATTACGCCATTTTCCGGGATAAAAAGTAGCCTATGTGTTATTCCAGACTATAATCTATCTATGTTCCAAATTTCATCCAGATCTATCCAGCCGTTCTGGCGTGAAAGAGTAACAAACTTCCAAACATTCTCACAAACTTTCACATTTATAATATTAGTAGGATTTCCACTGTGTTGGTTATCTCCTCTGTGCCTAGGCGTAACCGTGCGACTTAAAGGTAGCCCAACATTCCCCAGCCAAGGCCAACGGATTAGCATGCGGCGCACGCATATGCGAATATGCCACGAATATGCGAGGGTATAGCCGTGCATTGTCTCGCCGTGCTCGCACACGACATGGTATCTAACGATCAGAATATGGAGCCTTGTACTGCTTTAGTTTAATGCTGTAGGTATGGTAGATCTAGTGCATGTTAGTCAGACTAATACAGGGTGATGTGTATCGTAGCGGGTTGTGTGTACAGTTAAGACAAGGGATATCAGTTTTAATGAATAATTAGTGCGAAAGAAGAATTTTGAAGTCTGTTGAAAAGACCGGTCAAAACTTTTACTTAGTTTATAGTATGATAAAATTATTAATAGAACATTATTATGGCACATTTGGTAGTAACAAGCTTACAGCGTACAGATATTAGGACCTAACTGGAATGATCCAGAATTCCATTTCACGTTCCGTTGTGTACATCCCATATGAGCCCCGTACCGAGATAGATTTAATGAGACCAATAGAGGATCAATCAGTACAATCCGTTTAGGATCCAATATGATTCCAATGTGGTAAGGCTCTGTGCTGTGGATGTACCCTAATTGCAAATGTAATACCACTCCCCCCTCTCCCCTCCCCCTCTCGTCCCAGATGAGCTGTAGATGTTCCACGGGAGTTTGTAATTGTGTCGTACAGACACATCATTCAAATAGATGACGCTTAGCGACAAAAAATCGCATAGTAACAAGGTCACGTGACAGCTAGTAAAAGATAGAAAAATTCGAAGGCTTACCCACCTTCTATGGCTGGTGTAGGGGTATAGCACGCGTTACGGAATGACGAGGATCCGGGTTCGATTCCCGGCCATAGAATTACTATGTAACTATTTTGATTCCCGTTTCCACTTATGCGCCCACAATTATGCTGAGCGTAGCCTTTGGGTCTTGTTGCCCTAGGCTCTGTCTACCCCGTAAGGGATACCCGGCTCGAAGGACCATATGTAGTAGTCCCTGTGTGGTTGGTTGGTTGATGGAGACACGTTGAAACACTTTATTTCACGTAAAATATTTATTTTTTGTAATAACACAAATAGAGCACAGTGCATTAAGTTTGGATCTTGAAGGCAGAAGAAGGGGCAAGGGTGTTGCCATAATAAAATAATATTAACATAAAAATTTACTCTGTTGGGTTGCCAACATAGGCTTCCCCTATAGACCTCCAGTTGCCCCGGTTGGAAGCGGCTTGCATCCACCGTGAACCCGCGACTTTTACCAGGTCATCCGTCCACCTCGCTGATGTACGTCTTACGCTGCGCTTGGCAATCCGTCTCCACTCGAGAACCTTCGGTCTCAACGACCATCTGTTCTCCGTACGATATGCCTGTCTATTGCCTGTCTAGTGGCAACTTCAAAGAGCTAATTCGCTTGGCTATGTCGGTGACCATTGTTCTTCTATGTTCTCCTCATTTCTGATTCGATCCCTCTAGAAACCTCAGGCATAGTTCGCTAAACAACGCAGAGTTAGTATGATAAATAAATTATTTTAAAGAACATGATTGTATTAAATTAACTTATTAGTCTGATTGGAAAACTTAATTAAATATTCATACTTTAAAATATGTCATGCGGTTTATTAGTGTCGAGCCTAACGATTAATTTCACAAATTAACAATGCATTATGTAGCAAAACATAATACTACTAATAAATATTCAAAACTATCCAAACGGCAACCTAAAAACCTTTTAAAGTTCCATAAAATAGCAAAAACATTCCCTTACACGGTAACGTTAAAATCTCATAGATCATCAGAAAATAGCTGATCAAGATACCACACTCGCGCGCGGAATCGTAATACCCGCCTTCCCACTCACCATCACTATTCTTATGACCATAAAAACCATTTTCCCTGCCGCCTAGCTATTCGTAAACGCGTAACTCTTAGTGAGATAGATATAAATGTCGTTTTGGTTGACTATAAAAGTGGAAGAGGCTCCATTCGTGAGATGCATCGGTTTTTTCCAAAGTCTATTGTAACGGAACAATGTTGGGACTATCGGATGTCATCTGTTTGGTTACTGGTTGGCGTAGCTTTGTGGGAATGGTAATGAATGAGCGAATGTTAGGCGCCTTTGGTAGCAGTTTTCGTACTGGTTGAAGTGAAAACAGTATGAGTAGCACCAAGTTACATATAACCGACATACATACATATACCACGATTTTATCCCTTACGAGGTAGACAGACCCTAAGGTAACAAAACCTTAAAGCCACGTTTAGCATGATTAAGGGCGTATAGGTGGAAAGGGAAATAAAAATAATGATGGGCTGCGAGCCGCATCGCCTATCATGTTATCATGATTCTTAAGACTTTCGCCCATTCGAGCTTTTACCATCTGCGCGGGAAGAGAAGCAACTGGTAAATTCTATGTTTTTTCTTTACTCCCAGACCAGCGTGGAAGAAAAACTGTCGATTTCGACATATCCTATTAATATTATAAATACGAAAGTTTGTGAGTGAGGGTGTGTGTTTGTCCCTTCTTCACGATGAAACGACTAGACAGATTTGGATCAAATTTGGAACACGAGCCACTCAGACCTTACTTACACAAATTACAGACACGTAGATGAACAAAGAAGTTTACATTTCGGCTCAACTTTTAAATAATGTAATTCCAACCGGAATTGATACTTCTCCGAGTGTATTGAATTGCATTGTGTCGCTGATCGCTAAAGGTAGCGATGATCCTTTTATGGGAACAAGAGAAACGTGTATAAGTACTCGATATGTGCCCAGTAGACGAGGATGTTCGACTCGCTACGACCTCGCGGTCCCAGAGGAAAGACTACGATTAGTTCGAATCATGTCTGGCTGAATTCTACTAGCACGTGAGGGACACGTTCATTTCACTGTCTGGATTGGTAGTTGTAAGTAATGAAAAAAAAACTTTCGTACTATCTACAGCCATTGTCCGTCCACCGCTGGACGTAGGCCTTTTTTTATGTTAGAGAGGCCAGACAAACGAACTAGTGGGTCACCTGATGGTAAATGATCACCACTGTCCATAGACACCCGCAGCGCTTTACGCGATGCCAGTGCCTCCTTCATATTGCGCCAATTTTCGCGATCCTGGGCTTCCCTCATCCAGCCACTGCCAGTTGTCCTCCTAAGGTCATCCGTCCAACGCGTCGCAGGGCGTCCCACACTACGCTGACTGCGTATTGTTATATGACAAATATTCAATGTAACATTTTGAGCAGCTAATACTCTTTAGAATGGTAAATTATCTTGCAGAAAGGTGGAGGTTAATAGACACTTGATACTAACAAAAATTTGCGCCCAAGCGAAATAACAGTACTCTATTGCTAATGATATCGCCCATAATAAATGTTCAGTATCAAGGTAGCTCAGGCCAAAAGAAACTCAATCACTTAGGAAGAACTTACGCCATTTTTTAGTAACCCGCTTAATACCACTAAACCTTACATAGCTATGATAAAAGTAATCGTGAGTGTATCATTTATCTCAGCGAGGGTTTTTGGAAGCGAAAAGCGGCGAGACAGTTCAAGCAGAGGCTGTGAGACAAATCTCCCCCAAGAGACGTATTGTGAGTAACATTTCTAAGGCGGTCGCGAATTCAGCACCTTTTTTTGTTTGATTCTTACTTACTTTACCTCGTTAGAGGAATTCGATGTGGCCTAACATACTCCCTTGAGGTACAACGTAGCATTTTGTCTAAATATATTTAGAGCCTGTTTATTATCCATGTTTAGTATGTACTTGTACAACACACTATCTATCACGTCCTCATTTTAGAAAGTTGATCTTATAGTAAAGAACATGACCGTACTGTACAGTTTGTGATCTCTTAGAATGCCATTCGGGTTTCGGGTACCGTCTGCCGATTCAAATATCAAACCCATAAGAGTGAGTGAGACAGCAAAACAAACCAGAAGGGCATTCAAAGAGCTCACGGACTGTATATGGGTACTACAATTTTTCAATTCTATTAAACATACCACATACAACCATAAAAGACACTGTCCCTAACAAGGATGTGAACCAAGCGCCCATCATATCAACAAACCCATTCGTTTTTTCCGTACCTTTAAAAATGTGTTATTACTTATTAAATCAACACCAAATTGCCATGTTACTCTGATCCAGGAAAGGTGGTAGGGCCGTCACGGTCAGTGCCCACGAGGCCTATCACGCTAGTAGCCGCGGACAAATATTTGTCCCTGTCTAACTAAGCAAGTGCGTAAGAGACGCTTGTTCGCAATAAACGCTGGTATACTAGAGCTGAGAAGGATCCCAGACGCCATTAAGGTTGAAGGAACGCGGGATTCTCACGCGGCAGAGCGCGACGTCCATTGTGGAAACCTCTATGTATAAATATTAATATGTGTAAGAATTACGAGGGGAGGCGTAATTAATTAGAAGAGCCTTTTTAGGCCGATGTAACTGTTGTAGTGCAGCTGTTCTGTAAAAAAAATATTAACAGTGAAACGGCAGGCATTTCCTTCATTGAGTAAGTCGGTATAATCTTTTATCTTTAGAGAATTTTGGTTGCAAATGGCTCTTTTGACTTCATTTGTTACTAATTTAACATGAGCTCCGGTCGCAACTTAAATTAAAATTCAAGCATTTAAAGTATTCCTTATACTTATGTTTTATATCCATAATTCCACTATCCACTCGTTGGTTAGACCAATGTCTTAAGTATTTCGTTAAATATGCAAGCTTACTTACGATGCATTTTCAGGTGACGCGTCTAGCCAATGCTCATATTTTATTAATGACCAGTGTGAGCCGGGAACTGTTAGTGGCAACCGTTGAATATTAAATTAAAGTTCACTTGTCTCATAATACTTTAACAGACTCGAAGTAATCTTGTTTGTAATACCAGGATCTATTTTTATACTTTTTTAGTTTCTGTCACTGAACACCACGTTCACGTCTTTTTCATTAAGTACATTTACATCATTTAACGCTTTTCCGAATTTATTGTTTACTCATTTGAAATTAAAGATACGAATCTAAGATCAGATGTTGTCTCATTAGTTTATAGAACAGTAAGATTTTAATTGAACACCATGATTTACATAAGAAGTGAGTTGCCAATCAGCACTAGGCCCGCGTGGGAACTATAACTCAAATCTTCTCAATATGGGACGAGGCCTGTGCCCAGTAGTGGGATATACATAGGCCGTAAATAAGATAAGTTAAGGTAAGATAGTGGAACTGCAAATTAGTGCTGCATCTATAACTTATCTGATATCAAATAGAGAATCTGTCATACTCTAAACTTGGTAGAGCCAGCTGCTTGACTTTGGGGATGTTGTGTATTCTTCATTAACAACTTTCCCGTATATTATGTTGATGATAGCACACAAAGCTAACAGATTTATGGGCTGTTTATTGTCATTCTAACAGTTACACTGCAGTGTTATGTTTCCCAGGGGCTTGTCTTTGGCCAGATTCCAATTAACACCTTTCTTTGTAAACTTAGTTATAAGAAACGAACGGCCATTCACCTGTGAGTAAGATGCCATCTTCATTGTCTTTGTTCTATATTTGTATGCTTACTCAAATAATCTGTTGTATTATTTTAATTAGGTATCTACATGGTTCCTTCCATGCTGGTCTGGGAGTAAAGCAAAAACATTGAATTTACTAGTTGCTTCTCTTCCCGCGCAGATGGTAAAAGCCCATCGAGGGAATGGGCGAAAGTCTTAGGAATCATGTATGGGCGATGCGGCTGGCAACCCATCACTATTTTGATTTCCCTTTCTAGCTATACGCTCTTAATCATGCTAAACGTGGCCTTAAGGTTTTGTTACCTTAGGCTATGTCTAACCCGTAAGGGATAAAGATGTGATATATGTATGTACTTATGTACACATGGTATGTTAAAACGAAATACACACAGAGCAGGCAGAGGCAGAGACTACCTACTTTGTTCCACTTGTTACCTGACATACCATTTTCGCTTCAGCCACATTCAAGAAGCTCTTCATAATATGCTCGTCGGTTTAGGGTACTCTTGACCATAATTTTAATCAATAAAAAAACATACTTTTATTTCATGACTTTGTCTACAAAGAATTTGTTAGTCGCGCGTCAATCGCAAGAAATTAATGCAGAATCAGAATGTGAATCTGTCTCGTACATACACATACATACACAAATCACGTCTTTATCCCTTACGGGGTAGACAGAGCCTAAGGTAACAGCCCACATTTAGCAAGATTGTGGGCGTATAGGAGGAAAATGGAAAATGCTAGCCTCATCGCCTATAACATGATTCCTATGATTTTCGCCCATTCCCTCGATGGGCTTTTACTTTTTTTTTATATGTCTCGTAGTATTTGCGTAAAAGATTAAAAATATTCATATGCCCATCCTTAGCTAGCTATCTCATTCACAATATTAATAAGGTTAAAAATGAACTGAGCGTTAACATTACTCACTTAACAACATACATAGGTGCCAGAGGCGTGGCGTCAAGTATATAGAAGGCAAGCTGAAGGGAGTTTTACTAGCCTTTTCGTCTAATTCTGCACAATAAACTGCCTAACTGCCTTAAAACAGGTAAGCCAGTGGGAACCAAGTTCTACAGACGCCACGCCACTGATAGGTTCTAACCCACAACTTTCCCACCACAGGATCATTCAAAATTAAATGGCAGATGGGATGATGGGATAGGTGCATAAATGTTAATACACATTAACTCATTTTATTACCATCTGATCCGGTAGCTAGGTTTAGATGGCGAAACACTTGAAATTATATCACTTAAATGATAATGTTTGGCTGTAAGCGCGATCATTTACATACAAATTAACATAAAGAGAGTAAAATACAAGCTCTTGTAGAAAATATAAAATTACATCTACTTGCAGTAGCATGTTACAACTCTTCTGTATCACATTAAAAAGATAGCGCTCTTATAAAAATAACTTGAAGCTTCGCTACAGCAGAAAAGCGCTTCGTATGCAATTGTTGTATGCAAATTGGACCATTTGCAGAACGTTTGGTATTTTATACAATAGGCACTAACGTTACTTTTCTTTTTAAATAAAGGTTGATAGTTTTGTTGAAAAAGCCATGGTAGCCTAGTGGTTTGACCAAGCAGAGGATCGTGGGTTCGAGCCCGGAACCTCTGAGTTTTTTAGAATTTATGTGCGAAATTACATTTGAAATTTACCATGAGCTTTTCTGTGGAGGAAAACATCGTGAGGAAACCTGCACACATCGATCAATGGTGTTATGTGTGAAGTTCCCAATCCGCACTGGGCCCGCGTCGGAACTATAGCCCAAGCCCTCTGTTCTAAGAGGAGGCCTCAGCAGTGGAGCTGGAGATGATGATGAGTTTTGCTGAAAAACAAAATACAGTTTTACTTGGCAGTGAGGGAAGTTTTTAGGTAAGGAAGAACACCAGTTACGCATTCACGGACACGAATATACGCGTTTTCATAACTTTCGCCCAGAGACGCTGTCATCATTTTGGAGACATTTGCGATATTTGAGAAATTTTCGGGCTTAACAATCAGCAGCAAATGCATTTAATAGAATGAAGAATGAAAAATCTTCCATGCTGGTCTGGGAGCAAAGAAAAAACATAGAATGTACCAGTTGCTTCTCTTCCCGCGCAGATGGTAGGAGCCCATCGAGGGATAATTGGGCGAAAATCTTAGGGATCATGTTATATAGGCGATGTGGCTGGCAACCCATCACTGTTTTGATTCCTCTTTCCATCCATACGCCCACAATCATGCTTAACGTGGTCTTTAGGTCTTGTCACCTTAGGCTCTGTCTACCCCGTAAGGGATAAAGACGTGATTTATGTATGTATGTATGTATGTAAGAATGAAAAATATTTCTTTTATAATAAAGGTCACACCAACCAGTATAACGTAAAAGCAACGTAAGCAAGTAACCAACGTAAAAGACGTTGACGGTGCGTTTACGCAACAGAACGTATAAAGAAACGGTAAGAAAACGTGACGCCTACGAAAGTCACTGCGTGTATGCAGCGGTGTTGTCAGTCCTTAATATCAAATCCTATCCTTAATCCGTATACATTAGTTGTGAGTTTAGTCAGATCCGTAATAAAGACGACGTGCGTAACGCAATCCTAAACCGATCTCAAAAAATTAGAAGTTTCTATGTATTTTCATCTATTGCATGTTTTTGTTTTTTTTTTGTATCTCCGTGAAAATAATACAAAAGCCACACATACGCTCATCATGTAGATATTATTAAAGGCAGACGGGCAGGAATATTATGGGCGTCGCCTAGTACGGCGACGACCAACCGTGGTGAATATAAATGTTTATTTACACCGGATTACATACGGACAGTGGCCGCTTATGGGTTGCGAATCGAGTGACGATAATAAACTCTTGTTAGGCGCTGCTGTGTCCAGGCAGCGACAGTTGGCCTCTTGAGAGATATATTGAAATGTCTTTTTCATCATCATCATCATCATCATCTCAGCCATTACAAGTCCACTGCTGGACATAGGCCTCTCCTTTAGACCTCCAATAAGACCGGTTGGAAGCGGCTTACATCCAGCGCGATCCTCTGATCTTAATGAGGTCATCGGTCCACCTAGTGGGTGGCTTGCCGCGCTTGCCGGTACGTGGTCTCCACTCGAGGACCTTTCGACCCCATACATACATAAATCACGTCTTCACGTCAGAGAGCTTATAAGGTAACAAGACCTAAAGGTCACGTTAGCATGACTGTGGGCGTATAGGTGGAAAGGGGAATCAAAGTGTGGGTTGCTAGCCGCATCGCCTATAACATGGTTCCTAAGATTTTCGCCGATTCCCTCTTTGGGCTTTTACCGCCTGCGCGGGAAGAGAAGCAACTGGTACATTCTGTTGTTTTTCTGTGCTCCCAGACCGGCATGGAAGTAATTTCCCATACCTAAAACTAAGATCTGCTGCCTTATGTAACACTGTCGCATTCACCATCCCTTTCTGCCCTTATACTTTACCTTTTGAAGGAAAAGAATCGTGAGTGTGATTAAGATTCTGAGTCCAAAAATGGTAATTACCCCAACAGTCCAGAAAGAGCTCTGTGAATGTTGTTTATGCGCACTAAGGGTTCTTAACAGATCGTCTGAAGAGATGTAGTTGAAGTTTGAAGACACGTGTGAGGCTAAACAGAAAATTAAAAGTAAAGATTTGCAAACCGTGTGACATGTTAAATTAGAGAGTATTTTGTAAGGGCCTTAATTTTTTTAAGCTTTAAAACAAATTACTATCTTGAACACCAATATTTGTTCCAACTTAAGTACCCTTGTCCCATCTAAGTTTAAGAGCCTTATAACTTATAACGTCCCGTTGGTCGAACACTAAAAGATCAACCCCGCAAATTGTATATTGATCTTTTGCGCAAGATTTTATTCAGCGGCTCGTAAACCGTGTTATTTGTTAACAAAATGTGACAGGTGTGAGAAGGGTATGCGGCAAGGCCGGCCAGCCGTGAGCTCTACCCGATAGACTCGTCGACTTCCACGGGATTTGTGAAGTCTTGTACATTACATATAGTACTTAATGTGGAGATTTTTGTAGCCAGTTTATTGAAGCCCTTCATTCAAAGGGCACGATTTCTGTTTCGTCTGTAATAAACTTATTTTTTGATCGTATTTTCGGTTACGGACTCGTAGTCCCACTGTTATAAAAACGTCGAACTAAAATCCACCATAAAGTCGACGGAACCCGCTTCTATTCGGTTTGCCGTACGGGAATTTGAAGATACCTAACGAACTTAACCTAATTTGGTTGTGTCTAGTGAGGATTTTTATAACAGTGGGGCCATGGAGAACTAACCTGTATTTTTTTATTAAACTCTTACTAATTAACTAATTAAGATTGTTTAAATTTGCAAAATTAAAAGCTACATAAGTATGATTTAATCCGGAATGTAGTGTAAAATTTTGTTTCGTCGATTTTTGCCCAGTTCCAATGGTTTTATTGTTTTTCGAACTCACTACATAATTTACATTGAATAATAGCTACTACTTCGCTACTTATCGCTTTGGCCTCTTATCTGTCATGGACCGACTAATCATTTGTAACATCTTTTAATATAATGTACATGGCATTACAATGTAATAATAAATATATAAATACTTAAATAAACGTTACTTATTTTTGAAGAAGAAGAACAAACTTTATAGATGAACTTTTTGTAGTTTCTCAGCGACAATGGACTTGAACATCAAGAAGACACAAGCGCGTAGGTAGTAACTTTTAAATCACGAAGCACCTTTAGAAATCACAAGTTTAAAGCACCCCTTTTCCTACAAGTTGCTTTTGAAAACTCTTTATAGTTTCCTGTAGTCTACGAGGTCAACTTTCGCAATATATTGCGTGATGTAAAATCTAAAGAATTCAGCAAAGTTTCTCAGTGAATCTTAGTTTTAGTCTTAGTTTCCATTATAAATGCTCACAATTGCAAGTACGTTAAACTTAGAACTGCAACGGATCATTGGGTTTAAAGTTTTCGCATTAATTGCAACGTGTTACTAAAACGGTTTACTAGTATCCAGTAGAAGGTACTAGGGTCTCAGAAATCCAAGGAGTTGAGACGCTGGGAATGTCTAAACGAACACTGAAAGCGGTGGAGCGGAATGAACACCGTTTGTCTTTTATTTGTTTTAACACTTAAAAGCAAACTGGAATTGAAATTGTTTAAATGAAGCCATTGGTGTTTTTATTTTAGTGGCAATTAGTCAGAAAGTTTTATTAGGGTCTGCTCGTTAAAGCGACGCGTTGTCAGCTCAAATCCGCCTGTCAGATGTCTCACTTAACGGTAGGTATCAGTCAACTCTACCGGCTTTCAAAACATTTTATGGCTAACCTCTTTATTTAGAGATTATTAGTTTGTCTACATCTGTTATCATGAAATTTTCCTATACGAACATAAATAAGGCAGCTAAACACTACGTATTATTTTATTAAGTCAAATAAAATTATACTGCCGTGATTTGATTTGACACCCAATTTCACGCGTAACCAACTTCTTCTGCTGGGTTTTATAACCGTTAACCTTTCCAAAAGAACGAGACATTTTTAAACGAAAAACTAACGTGATCACTGCAGGCAACCAAGACTTATAAAAAACCTACAGAACACGCGACAAGCAATGTTAAAGCGATCGAGACCCCGCTGCGATGTCCAGCGCAGTTTCCATTAACATTACAAAACTTAAACTTACTATGTACCTAACATAAATACAATTTAAATTTACAAGAAAAATCCTACAAGTTTTATTATTATTACATTGCCAGTGTGCTTAGTGTAAGTTTTCGGTCACAAAATTCGTCTTAACCGCGGTGGCGTTAAAATGCCAAATACTGTTTGTTGCCGTTTGAATTCGCAAGTGGCATTGCTACTTTTTCCTTAATACTTGAGACGTTTAGCAGTGTTTCTTAACCTTTTCCAGCCACGGACCCTTAGGAAAACGATTTTCAAAAACCTCCGAATTAAAAAAAAAAATCGACGCTGTTATTACGGTAATTTTGGTGGCATTTAATTTATGTTTTGAAATGGTCCAAAGACGAGACTGTCGACCCCCATACGTATACTCTATACGTATCAAGACGTAAAAACATCTATACACCTTTATGCCACATACAAGGTAGGTGACACATATGTTTGACATGCTGGCTGAATCGATATATACGCCCTCGACTGTACCATTCGGATTCTAATACAATCGAAAACATTTGTAAGTCCGACGATGCTGTGAGTAAGAAAATAGACGCAATGCACTCAGGTGTATAATCTGGGCTTTAGAACTGTTAACTAAATACATTCAAAACTCCGAAATCACACAAACGTCGTACAATTGCGTTCTACTGTCCGTTTAAGATGAATTTAGGCCAGTACTTGAGTTCAGACTGTATAACGAATGAGTTCTGAATAGATCTTGAGGAATGCAAGAACTTAGTGAACCTAGTTACTCTTGCTTCTGCGACAATTAATTGAGTGAATAGTTTAGAATAGACCAATGTTATGAATTCTTAAGTTACGAATGTAGTATGGTTTTGGAAGCTTTGATAACGAATAGAATAGAAGTTGTCCATGTAACATACATCACATATAGCACGATAAAAATTCATGCACTGGCTTACGTAGTTGTTTAACAAAGACATTTTTCATTCCATGATTATTTCTTATAGCCAATTAATGCATAATATTTAATATAAATATTTATATTCGCATAGTAACAAAGTCACGTGACAGCTAGTAACAGATAAAAAATTCGAAGGCTTACCCACCTGCTACGGGTGGTGTAGGGGTATAGCACGCGTCACGGAATGACGAGGATCCGGGTTCGATTCCCGGCCATAGCTTTACTTTTCGGATTTTTCTGTGTTCTAATTTTCATTGTCGATTAGAAATTAAACTTGGAAAACGATAAAAGAAGCCTTTTTGAAGAATACGTCTAAGTAGACCGATCAGACACGTCAGAATAAAAAAGCATCTACTTTGTTACAAGCATTTCAGTGTCAAACAAACGTAACAGTCTCTTTGCTATTCACAGACGAATTCCGTTTTCCAATACAGATGTCGATCCGAAAGCCGGTACTCGTTTACACAGTCCGTATTGTCTTGTCCATTTCGACGGGAACATTCCTAAACAAACGGCCGACTGTGTCAACACAGTTTTCCTTGAAGCCCGAAAGTTGTCAAAATTAAATTCAACAAACGGCAACGTCTCGAGTCTCAATACGCTCCGCCAAAGATTTGGTTTTGGCGCAGAGCAGCCAAGTTGTTATCAAATTGAAAATAAAAAATGGTTTTTTTTTATTTCTTTTTTAGGTTTACATGTTGAAGTATCAAAGTTGGAACCTCCTAGTAAGCATAAAAATACTTGTGTCAGGAAGTCCCGCTCCTCTATTATTGTGTGTGTGTGTGTGTGTGTGTGTGTGTGTGTAGGTAGGTACATCTTAGGACTAAAACGAGATCTTATCCACCAACAACTCAGTTTCCTTGTAACTCATCCGTTCAAGCAAGTCAATGACATTCTTCTTACAGTTATAATAATGCAGATCATAAATATTGTCAATTGTACTTTTACATTTTTTACTCAGTCAGTCCTCACCTGCCTCCGGGGGTAGGACCTCGTGCAAGCTCCGTCCGGGTGCTACCACCGTTCTACTCGCTAATCAGCAGCGCTTGCGCTGTGTTCCGACAGCCAGTGAAATTATTGACACAAGGTATTCTAAGCCCTGTTGGTTGGCATTGGCTTTAATGTTGGCCCATGGGTGGTGGTGTTCTCTTACCATCAAGTGATCCACTAGCTCGTTTACCTTCTTCACTACATAATATAAAGTCGCTTTCCGCTGTCGGTCTGTCCGTCTGTCTGTCTGTCCCTATGTATGCTTATATATCTATAAACTACGCAACGTAATTTGATATTGTTTTTTTAATAGATGGAGTGATTCGAGAGGAAGGTCTATATGTATAATACCTAAGCAAATGAAATCGCGGGCGGAAGCTAGTTGTCGTATAAAAAAAGCATTGCATTTTTTATGGGAAATTTATATTAGCTCTACCCTTGCTGGAATAAGTTAAATCTCTATTAAGTGTTAAACTCGATTTAGAAGTATCAAAATGTATGGAACTGTCTAGCTTTAAACCAGATTATCTACTTAATCGAGGTTTAACTTTTGTTGTAACTGCCAAGTCGCCATTAAGGCAATTATTTCAGCTGTGACTTGACTTTTTTCTACTATTGGATAGAGTCACAGTATATATATAAGCTAAAGCAGTAAGGAACCTACGAACAAATCGGTTGAAACGAAACACGCACACAGGCGCGCGCTTTACACGGCCGCTAAGGGGACCTGAGCCTGAGCGGAGTGGACGAGGTCCCCTTAGGGGCCGTGTAAAGCGCGCGCCTGTGTGCGTGTTTCGTTTCAACCGATTTGTTCGTAGGTTCCTTACTGCTTTAGCTTATATATATACTGTGATACAGTGGTCTCCACGTAATTAGGTCTCTGTTACTTTCATTTAATTTATCTATAGTAAGTACGTATGGGGAAATCACTTTTAACCGGTTGCTCCTTAGAAAGCCAGTCTAGGGTGTACCCTAGTTAGATTGGCTTCACTGTTAGCTATGAGTGTTTACACGATTTAATAATTTAAATTAGTTCGAACATTGAATTCAGTACTTCCATGCTGGTCTGAGAGCAAAGAAAAAACATAGAATGTACCAGTTGCTTCTCTTCCCGCGCAAATGGTAAAAACCCATCGAGGGAATGGGCGAAAATCATAGGAATCATGTTATAGGCGATGCGGCTAGCAACCCATCACTATTTTGATTCCACTTTCCACCTCTACGCCCTCAGTGTCTTGCTAAACGAGGCCTGTAGGTCTTGTTACCTTAGGCTCTGTCTACCCCGTAAGGGATAAAGACGTGATTTGTGTATGTATGTGTATGTATTGAATTCATTAGATAATTCCCTAACATAAGCATCCGTTTTTTCTTACTGACTTCTTAGAGAAGTGGATGGGTACTTGTCACGGCACCGACTGTACTGGATGACTACGTCAATTTCTAACTACGTAACGTTTAAGTATCTTATTTGCGTTAACCAATTCAAAAACTTGTGTCGTAAGAACTACTACGAATACGGTATCGTAAATAGTTGTTTAGTCTTTGGGGCAGAGTTCATTTCCCGGCGTAGTCAAGTGGTGGAAACTCTAAACAGTGTCTTGGCAAGCCGCTTATGCCTTGAAATTTGCACTAACTTGAAAATTTAATGAAAGAGTCGGCTCAGCGTGCTAGGGATGGGACGACGAGCTTTTTCGCTTTCGACTAGTCGATGTATTGCTATGTATTGATGGTATATTACCAATAGACTAGACTTATTCAAATGGTTAAAAATTCTTAGTAACTTGGATGGAATACGATTGATTGAAGTATTAAGCGTTTCTAATGGTTTCTCTTGTTTTACTATTCATAACATCGTTGACTATACTATAGGTCAATAATGTTCATAGAATCGCATCCGCCCGTACCGCTCCTGAGGACTGCGTTTCGTAATCATCGTCTATTTAATGAAAAAATAATGAGTTCTCTTTTTTTCATCGAAAGATCACTTCATCATGATTTCAAACAACGTATTTGTTACAAAAAAAAATATAATAACGGAATCAAAAAAAAAATAATTGCGGAATACCGTTGATTTTGCATACTTAAGTATCCCAACTTGGGTGTGTGAACTGTTAAACACAATCTGACTCGGCTTGTTATTTATTCAATCAGGCGTACTTTGGGGAGGTCCGTTTCAGTGAACAAAGAACATTTAGGTACCTTTCTACTCCACTACTCACGTGCGTGTTTTTGTTCACCGGCTTGTAATAAAAGATGGCGCCACATGCTACTAATGGCGCGTGTAAGCGATCGAGTTAAACGAAGGATTAGCCGGTGGCACTTTCTTGTAAAAAGAAAACAATGTGGGCATGGTACACTTTAATAAAAATGTTGGGCGAAAGTTGTACCGATAAAAAACACAATCTTCCAATTATTTTCAGAGACTAATCGATGAGTATCTATCGACAAACAGACAACATCCCTAACTTACGGCAGGAAGCCATTCCGTCTGCCAGTTTGCGTGCCTTTTCGGATTTACGCGGAATGGTGTGCGTCTGCTTTTCCCTGCTTGTTTGGACTTTAACCTTTTTAAGCCTTAACTAGTTTAGTTGAAGGCTCGTGATAAAAATAAGTTTATTATTTCTAAGTATCAATTGATAAACGTTTCCAAACACTTATATGACCGCCTCAGACTATGGTTATATTTTAATAAAAAAAACTTTTGACTGTAGGTAGAACTGGCAAGTCCCCCGTCTACAATATATTATATTATAGCCTTTTTTATTCCGAATTCGCTACAATTTCATTTTTTTTTGTTGTTGTTATTGTGTTGTTTTTTTTTATTATTATTAAATTGTCGCGTAATTCGGCGTGCCTCATGGCATAGGCCTCCTCCGTGAATTGGAGGGTTTGGGCTATAGTTCTCACGCGCGCCCAGTGCGGATTGGGAACTTAACACACACCATTGAATTTCTTCGCAGATGTGTGCAAGGTTTCCTCACGATGTTTTCCTTCACCGAAAAGCTCATGGCAAATTTCAAATGTAATTTTCGCACATAAATTCCGAAAAACTCAGAGGTGCGCGCCCGGGATTTGAACCCACGACGCTCTGCTTGAGAGGCCACAGGTCAAACCACTAGGCTACCACGGCTTTTTTGCCGTCTACAATATACATGCAAAATTTCAAATCAATCTGACTACTATAACTGTCTGAAATTTGACTTACAATATACGATGATGTCATCTATGTATGGGTATACTTTTAAACAAATCAAATCAAATGAACGGTAGTGACTATGTCTATCACGTGTCATAAGTTCAAAATCTTCAAAACTGCTGATATTTGGGCAAATTAGAAATTATGTATTACGATTCACAATAAATATACACGACGGGGCTACTACGAAAATCGAATTCCGAAATTCGTATCATAGAGTCCCTCTCACTCTTAAAGTAATGACTATTAGTGTGAGTGGAACGGCACGATACGAACTTCCAGCTACTACCAACCTCCGCTACCAACTGTGCATCACAATTTGTAAAGAATAGGTCATTAGTATGTTGAGACGTGAAGGTTCAAGAGCCGGCAACGGTCAAAGCCAAGGTCGGAACAACAGCTTGGAAGTAGTTTGTGTTGTAGTATTATTTATTAATTAATTCGATTTTACCCGCGTAATGCTGGTGTGACATATGAATATGACAGTTGAAATTTTGGAAGTCTACTGTTTCCTTAGGAGTCTTCAAAAATTTCGTGGGAGAGGGCTAAAGAGCGCGTGATAGTACATCCCCATTGCCTCATTTGTTTTATGTTTTATGAATTAATATTATATTTTATGTAGTAAAAATAAGGTTTAAGTTATTATATAACTGTTGTTTCTTGTAATTGTTGTTAGTGGCAATAAATCATCTTTTATCTTTATCTTTATAGTCGCGTCGAGCGAGATAGACTTACCCGTCTCTTTCTAGAACGCACAGTAAGAATGAGACAGGCAATCTATCTCGTGCTAGACGAGCATGTCATCGTATCATGCTTCTAGATTTAGGGGTTGATATTTCCAGATCTTACATGAGTAAATAGCGATTCTTTGAAAAACTTAGAATATAGAACAGCCCATGTGTTATTCCAGAAACCCAGCTATCTACGGGCCAAATCCATCCAGCCGTTTCAGCGTGAAAAAGTTACAAACATACCTACAGACAGATAATATGTTCACAAACTATCATAATTACAATATTAGGATTGATATGGTTTAGATGAACAATCAAGGCTGTATGAACGTAAATTATTTTCTCAAAAAGTATTTCTGCATCCTACTAATATTGTAAATGCGAAAGTTTGTGAGGATGTGAGTGTGTATGTTTATTCTTTCTTCACACTGAAACGACTGGACTGATTTGGATATAATTTGCAACAAGGATAGCTGGTTCTCTAGATTAAAAGAGAGGCTTCTTTTTATCCCGGAAAATTGCATAATACCCGCGGATAGCGATAAAATTGCTAATTCTACGCGAACGAAGTCGCGGGCAGAAGCTAGTCAAAAATGTAGTTGAATAAATGATGATAAACGTCCGGTTTTACCCCGGTAACAACTTATTTCTGAGAAATTTTAGTGCGAACCATTAGGTGTGTGAGTCGTTACTACAAAGACCATGAACTCTGTTGACCGTGGCAATTGGCTAAGTAAAGTTTTTGGAAGAGGTGCAAATTATATTTTTTTTCGATAGTCGACGTCTTAATAATCCAGGAACTGCAGCTCTTTTATTTTTATTCCCTATTATTAATGAGATATAATTTTTTAAATGCTCGATATGACATTTGTGAGATTTAACGGCCGAAAAGCTCTGTTGCCTAGAACTAGCTTGTAATAAAAAAAAACTACGTCAACTGTCACGTTTGACGTTGTCAAAAAATAATACCGCGGTTCTGTTTATTTGCGTTTGCGTGTAATCAGTGTTAGCAGTGTGTTTTTTAATGATATTTCAACGACCTCAGCACAACCCCTGGACTTTCGATATTGCCGCACTTCTCTTCGACCTTTGCACGATATTTGGACTACGATTTCAGCTACTTTCGACGACTTAGGCACTGCTTCTTGGACTTTTGGACTTCTACACGAGTATAATGGATTTGGTCGATCCCCAAAGCACTGCAGAGGAAATGAAGTATTACAGGGATGTACTCCAATGCTTTGTACCGTCGTGTAAGAAGTATAGACGGGATTTTCCAAATTCCGTGTATTTGAGCTTACCAAAGGCTTTACAAGCGACTTGGTGCCGAACTCTAGATATCAACTGTCCGAAACGGAACTTGTATGTCTGTGAGGAACATATCAATGTGAGTATATTGCAGTTAATGTCGCTGTAAGAAATTAAGAGTATTGAATGTAGTAAAATGCTTTTCTTATATTTACAGATTGAGGAAGATTGCTACAAAAGTAAATCTGGCAAGTTACGCCTAAAAAATACTGCAAACTTGATATTAACCAAAACATACAATGAGATTGTAAGTATCAGCTAGGTGTCTTATTTTATAATTTGTAATTTTTCTCCACTATATTAATTAACAAGTTTATATAAATGTTCAATGTGTTATTATGAACGTAAACACAGGATATTTATCCCTTGCCTATTGTACAGTTACCTACTAAATATAAATCAATTTTTACACCTTAGTTCATTGCTACACCTATTGTTTTATTTGGTGAATCTTCTCCTGTCTTCTTAAGGCAAAAAATTAAGTGTTAAATGGATGCTCATATGTACTTAATTATGTGCTTATTTTTAGGAAATGTCGAATGATGAAAGCAGCCTAACGGAACAGCCACTGGAAAACACAAAAGATCTGGCTACTATGTCAAAGCAGTTACTGCAACATGGGACCAATCCATATTCAAAGGTAAAATTATGTACCTGTATAAAAAGAAAAATCAAGTGACCGATTGAGCGATAACAATTTTTCTATGGTAGGAACCATAAAACCCTACATAGTAAAAAGTTGTCAAAATTGTGAAAGTGTAAAACAATATAAAAGCTAGTTGTTATTATAAAGGGCTAGTTTGTAAAATTAATTTGATTCTTTTTTTCCAGTGTGATTCTTCAACTCAGACCCAAATCATATACTCAAACAAAGCCGTTATGGTGAAACCATCAGTAAAATGTGTAGCCTGTTCAGCTAATATAAATGTCTCACTTATTGCTGAAAAAATCATGCCAAGCAAGCCATCATCTTCAACTGCAAGTCGTTCATCAACACCAACATTATATGAACCCTCTAGCCCCTCATCGTCAAGCTCAACCAAGGAGACAGTAAAGGAAGGGAATGATATGTCAGGACGTACACATATCTTAAGAATTATTAAGGAAAACCCCAAAATGTATCTTGGTCTTCCTAAGTCATATTTTTGGTTGATAATTTTTTTAGCCAAACAATGCAAATTACGCCCCCTGCATGTCATTATCACCTTATTTAAATTAAAGCAAAATGACACAATACAAAGAATAAGTCATCACTTTCATTTAAGTCAAGTGACATTGCAAGAGCTGTTAAGAATTTGTATACCGCATCTGGCAACTTATTTACAAATGTTTATATACCTGCCAGAATCCATCATGATTAAAAAAACATTGCCCCCTGTTTTTAAAGTGAGGTTTGCTAACGTACAATGCATACTTGACTGTTTCGAGATCCAGATTGAAAAAGCCTCAAATCCTGTTATGCAATCAAGGACATGGTCACAGTATAAATCATGCAACACATTAAAATACTTGATTGCATGTTGCCCAAATGGCTTCATATGTTATATTTCGAAGGGTTATGGAGGAAGGATTTCTGACAAAGCTATTACTGAATGTAGTGGCTTTGTCGATATTCTTCCTCCGGGGGCTGTGGTTTTAGCCGATCGAGGCTTCAAAGGCATAGAAACTCTCCTATCGCAGAGACACGTGAAACTACTTCGGCCCCCAAGTGTTTCCTCACAGGAAACGCCAACCAAAAAGGAGGTGATCCAAACCAAAATTATTGCCAGCTTGAGGATACATGTGGAACGTGTGATAAGGAGATTGAGGGAATTTGCCTTTTTAAAGCCTCACTCGGTTATAAACCATAACCATGTCAGATATGTGGACGAAGCAGTTATTATAGCATGTGCTTTAGTCAATTTGCAAGGCGACATAATAAAAATACAATAATTTTTGCTTTGTTTTATTTTAAAATGTACAAATTAGTTATAAATATAGACTTTTTAACAAAAATCTTTTTGAAAGACCTATCCAACGAAACCTGATGTGGTATATAAGAAAAAAATCACCATACTGTACACACATACACAACACATAAATCACGTCTTTATCCCTTGCGGGGTAGACAGAGCCTAATACTGTACAGTTGAACAAACAGAATTGCATACCTCTGTGGAACATTTTTATCATAAATTACACAATGATTTCTTTGGACGTATGAGTAAGGTTTCGACTGTACCTCTTCTACATAAAGTCATATTTTAGCTGGGGTTCATGATAACACACATCAGAAGTCAGAATGGGGTCCTCATATTATGAAAATGAAACATCCTTCGGAACTTAGTCTATCTTAGTACAGATTTAGCCCATGGTAGTCAGACCTTTGTTATCCTTACTAATATTATAAATGCGAAAGTAACTCTGTCTGTCTGTCTGTTACCTTTTCACGCTTAAACCGCTGGGCCGATTTGGTTGAAATTTGGTATACAGATAGTTTGAGTCCCGGGAAAGAACATAGGATAGTTTTTATCCCGGAAAATTGCATAGTTCCCGCAGGATAGCACAGCCCAAACCACTGGAATTTTTCAAATTTAACGCGGAACAGATTCACCGGGTCAGCTAGTATAGTATAACGGCTAAAGGCATCCATAGAGAAACTCCTTTATACTATGACGAAGGTCTGGCTATCATGGGATTTTTCTCCAATATATTTAGGACAAAGCGTTAAGTAAAATTTTGGGATAAATCGCATTTTTCCAAAACTTTTCTGATCTTTCTAACAAATTGTTGGCATAAGCCACGTCAAACTTAACCCATTTTATTTCGATTTTTTTGTTGTGTTCGAAATCTGGGTCAGCAACACAAAAAGCACACTTTTTATATCCTGTGGCCAGCATTTGGAACTGGCATTGAGCCAAAAATTTTTCTTTTATTTTATTTTTATCTAGATAGTTTTTCACGGTTTTAGCAGTGCTAGGGCATTTTACTTCAACAATGAAGTCATTGGCTACACCATCAGGCGAAGCTCCACTAAAAAAATTAATTAAGTGAAATCCACATTCTTCAATGTGGACCCCCAATAGCCGTTCAACTTCTTTTATTATTGGTTTTTCTAATATTTTTCCTCTCTTCATTGCTTTGGTATCATAAATCTTGTAACCACCAAGAATTTGTTCCACAAGAGAGCCATCAGGTGTGTCACAATGACAAGCTTCATGTACTTTTGATGCTGTTATTCGGCCCTGTCTTATGCTATGCCATAACTTTGACTCTGCCTGCTTTTTAGTGCTTTTTGCTATTTGATTTTGCACAGATTGAGGCACAGATACGTTACTTTTAAAATATTCAAAACTGTGATTATTAGTTTTAGTTGCAAAATCAAGTATCATGTCAAATATACACCATTTTGTCAAACCATTATCATGATCTGGTAAAAATGACAAAATCAGAGAGTCCCCAATTTTTCTTTTCTTACATTCTTCATAAAATGCATTGAGTTTCTCCGGATCTCTTGGTCCTAGTTCTATTCCTCTTTTCTTGGATGGAAAAATATCCTTGGAGGATATTGGCTGTGTTCCCTCACTGGCTAATCGTGGTTTAGCCCAATAACATTCTATGGATGTAGATGATGGTTCTGTAGATTTTTTTTGTAACCAATATAACACCACCAATGTGTGTTTACATCCACCTGAAAGTAAAACAAATCAATGAAAATATTTATAATCCTCATTAACCATAAATATTTACTCTATAGTGTAAGTATTTACCAGCTGATGCAGGACAACCATCACATGTTGCATCAATTATATTACTATTCGCCTCTTCTAAATGAATAGTCACAAGATAATATTTCATCCTTATTTTGTGCTCCGGAACAACTTTGGCCCTGACAACGCATTCAGTGCTCCCTCTTTTAATTTCAACATAACCTACTGCATTATCAACATAACCACCTCTGGATGACCTAAAATGCAATGGAAAACATTATAACACAAGATCTTTCATCATTATCATCTGCCTATTTATGTCCCACTGCCTGTGCCCGGCTTATTTATAACCAAATAAATGATTTTGATTTAATTTGATGCACAACAATACACTATGTATATACATGTTAAATATTTGTAATCATAATTAATTATTATATGCATCAGAATGTATGTGAAATTCGCCAGTACGTACATGAGTGTCTTCACACCTCTTATTTCAGCAACATTGTGCTTATCGTTTGTGTGGAAATATTCCATTATCATGAACATATCCATGTGTGGCAAGTTTCTTGAATCCGCTCGTACAAATTCGCTCATTTTGTGATCAATAGCGAAGCCTCAGTATTATAAAAATCAGTCCAAAAGTCAAGGCGGGGGTCGTCGCAAAGCAGAAAAACGTTGTCCAAGAAGCAGTGCCTAAGTCGTCGAAAGTAGCTGAAATCGTAGTCCAAATATCGTGCAAAGGTCGAAGAGAAGTGCGGCAATATCGAAAGTCCAGGGGTTGTGCTGAGGTCGTTGAAATATCATTAAAAAACACACTGCTAACACTGATTACACGCAAACGCAAATAAACAGAACCGCGGTATTATTTTTTGACAACGTCAAACGTGACAGTTGACGTAGTTTTTTTTTATTACAAGCTAGTTCTAGGCAACAGAGCTTTTCGGCCGTTAAATCTCACAAATGTCATATCGAGCATTTAAAAAATTATATCTCATTAATAATAGGGAATAAAAATAAAAGAGCTGCAGTTCCTGGATTATTAAGACGTCGACTATCGAAAAAAAATATAATTTGCACCTCTTCCAAAAACTTTACTTAGCCAATTGGAAATTTCACGCGCATTAGACACACACGAATAGGTAATTGGAAAAAGTATGATCGATATGTCTAGCTCTAACGAATTCGTTGATGGTACTATTAATAATAATTGAGATATGTTTATTTCTGAAGACCTTAAGTTGGAAAAGGAAAAAGATGTGGTGAAAACGAAAAGAAGATAGAGACAGAAAAGAAAGTCAGTAAACTCGTGTGATTCTGACGTCTGTCACAAACAGGGTTGAATGAAATGAACAAAGTACTCTCGTGCATTGTCATGACCAATGTTCAAAAATACGATTGGTTAGTCCAGTTTTAAGAGAGTTTAATACCACGTTTTAATTACAGTTTAAAATAAATTTGAAAACCGTCTATGTTGCAGTCTTACACTGGCTACAAAAGTAAATGACCACATCATCAATATAGAATTCTAGTAAAATCTCTTATCGATGCAATCATGCTACCGAAAATAATTTTTGAATTGCACGCTCAACCAAACAGTTCATCGGTATTTTGCTAAACTCTTCCACACTACTACTGACTACACGCTACATGTTGCGTTTTAGTATAAGAAAACTACAAAATGAAACGAGAACCTAATGCATAATTCATTTATTCCACAGTTATTCTTTGTTGCCTTCATATTTTAATGAAATTCACCTACACTTACTTCGCTTGAACTTTCTCACAACACAATTAATAGTTTCATCAGTTGATCGCATCAAAGTTCTATACTTAACAATCTATCTCAACTCATGCAATTCTCCGAGAGCAAGCCTTTATACTATAAAGTTTATAGTGCACGCAGTGCAATTGTCTCCTTATAAAATCCTCTCGAACACTATCTTACACTAGAATTGAAAATATAAATTCAAGTAAGCAATATCCACTGCGGGCAAACCGGGTATTCCATAAAAGTGAACGATGAAATCTTGGAGGAACGGCAACCGATGCTTCATTCAGTATTAACAGTTTTATAAAACGAAATACGATTTGGAGACATTAAAATCTTGTTTAAATCTTTTTTCTGAAATACTAGTTATGAAATTTTAATGTGATAAAAAAATCCCGTAATATAAAACCATTTTCCAATAGATAAGTATATCTGAAAGACACGAGATCATACAAACAAAGATGTCAAAGGCAAGTTTAAACGATATTTCTACTAGGCTAAGGGTTTTACTACTTTCTTGGTGGAAGTTAGAAAAGAAAAAGACTAGTATAAGTATTTCCCAGCTTCCCGAGCAAGGCACTACGAGTATCTCACAGGAACCGGCTATCTAACTGTATCTCTCAACCCCGCTCTTTGCTAATATGGTCGCTTGCCTCGATGCTCGTCGATAACTCCGCGAGCTTTGCTGGTTCAAAAGACGCGATATTTTTAAAGTTTGCTGTTTACTTGGTTACGGTACTCGTAAAACAAAGTTGTACCAAGTTGTAGTATGTGGTTATGAATTATCGTCACACCAAGAATACTGTCGTTGACTAGGTACAGTAAAACGGAGTGAAAAGAGATTGCGGGGGGAGAAGACATAGAACTAATATTTTGTGTTTTAACTTGCTACTTAAAATTTCTGGCTCTGCTTGCTCTAAAAGTAGTTTAGTTATATTTTAAGACATATTATAATCTCTTTTTTTTTTGTTTTTGTATTTTTTTTATTTGTTCCATCCCTTCTGACCCCACTACGGGGTGAGCTGGGATTTGCCTATATTTTAGTGTTTATTGTTCAACTATGAAACTAAACGACAGGTAATCATTATTAAACCGAGGCGGAACATTTTTTATCTATAAAAATCCACTTGATATATGATTTTTTTATCGAGGTTTGAAATTCAATTTTGCCCCTACTTACCCCGTTTTAAGGCACTGGCCCTGTGCTAATGGATGAACTTTGTTTGGTATTAAAATAATTATCAAGACACAAGGTTTCATAAATAAATGCACACCTGTGCCATTTACGAGTAATATTTCTCGCTCAAATTCCCATTCAAGCTTTTACTTTATAAAGTTCTCGTCTGTTTAATTGCAATTGGCATTTCGAAGCCAACTTTCGTTCTCTTGGCAGAAGCTGCCATTATCGTAATGCATTGTTCCCCCGATGGTAACTTAATTGTCAGATAAACCTGCGACCCGCGACACTACAATTTAGAGACGCCAACTTTTACAAACTACTCGACAAATTTATCATTTCATTACAATATTCGGTGCAGGAAATATTTTCAGTAGCGAAAACTAATTTTCATTTCGAAAAGTGCTCTCCTTCGTAGCTGGCGGGAAATTAATTTTCGGACTACAGTCGTTGCCACGGAAATTGCCGGTGAAGACAGTTTATTACTACTGGGAAACTGTTGTTGTCTTGTTTTGATGCAAAGAATTAGCTAACACTTTTTGAACACGCGAGGCGTTGATTGTAAAGAGCGGACGACGCTGAAACTCAAAGGCAATACTTTCCGCGTGCAAATAACTCGAGAATTTGTGAAAGCGAGGGTGTCTTTTCATACGATTTGAAGGCAGACATGATAAATTATGATGAACGAGTCTTTTCATAACGCGTCGTGGTCGTGACAGCGCGAGGGCTTTGATTTCCGACGATCGACGTCTTTATCCGTTTTCGTCAGTTTTCTACGAAGGGCGAATAAAAATAAATAAGCATATTGAACTTTGTTTTCATGAATAAAACTTAACGGTCATGCAATCTTGCAACGTTAAATTGACAGATGTGTGTAGTTAATTAATTATGTTATGCTATGGTCTCTATAACCCGCGAAAAGCCAGAATGATATTCATGACATGATAATTATCAAATTGGATCATACTTAACTGATTGTATAGTAGACTCTATTTTTTAATATTGACCATGCCAAAAATACACATACTTATGTAATTTAATCCAATACTTCTTATTCGGTTAAAGTTTTCGCTCCACAGCTTGAAAATGTAGTTAACACTCTTTCTTTTAGAGCTTAGAAAACGTGCGCGTATAATCCACCCTCTTTTGTCTTTTGTAAGAATGCAATTGTAATTAAATAGATTGCATTTAAGTGCTATCTAAGGTTTCATCGACCAGAGGCTTCTTTTTAATTAAGTGATACTTAACACTCTTTTTAACTTCCACCCCAAGCAAGTTGACTTGACATCTTGGCGGGGTATTATGTTCTCTAATGTGTACGATGTAAGGTAAAGATTCTTTTATATTTGAATAGTGGATTTGCATTCAGCCGAACTGGTTTTATGGCCGTCGTATATCTTGTATTACGAGTTTCCATTTTACAGCGGCATTTTATGTGCAATTTAGGCGACATTCCTCCGGCTCGACTGTATGTAATTACAATAATAATATTTGCAATGTCGCAAACAGTGGATGTAATTTAACAATTGTAATATAACTTTGAATTAGACAGGAGTTTGAGTTCATTGAATTTATTGCTATTTTATTAATAACTAACTGTTCCCCGCGACTTCGTCAACAGATAATTACTATCTTTATGTCCATCCCAGGGTCTCGAAGTATCTCGATATCACAATTTTAGTTTATAGTTTCTTATTGATTCCGTTTTAAAATCATGGTAACAGTAATTTATAATCTCTTATGACTTGTCTCAAAATGTTAAAGATACCTAACTCTATCTTGAAAAATAGAAATATTGTCAAACTTTAAATGCGAATGAAATTAAAATTACTAAACGTTTCATAATTAGTTATTCTTTTATTTCCTAAACCAGATTACAATTGTGAAGGTTATCGCCGAAAATAAATTAAAAAAACCTCCTAGTTTCTATAAGTTAATTAAAAAAATTCAGAACTCTGAAACAAAATAACTGAACCGATTTAAATAAACGGTTACCATGGTATTTTCCTTTATTTCCCAAGATTCGCAGTGCCCACGCACAATTCGAAAACTCCGATATAATTAAAAGGGAATCCAAATTTACTGGAAAAACTTCGCCGGGATCTGTTGTAGCTTCCGTAGGGAGGCTTTTAAACTGTCTTCGAACTTTATAGACTCATAGATCAATGGAGACAGAACCCGGCTTCCTTTTGCTTTTGTAGTAGGCACAAAGGATGCTGAATTATCGATAGTCTTGCAATCGATACTTATATCAAAACAGTAATTTAAATCAATTAAACTATCGATACTATTATCGATAGCAGTCAATTACTATTGTACAGTTTGATCATGCACATGAGTAAGTTTTATTATGTAGTGTACTGGAATTTGTAACCATACTTCTGACAAAATCGCGTTATTGTTTTGTATGGACTATTGAATGTATTATATTAGTACTTATAATCAATAGTATCGTTTTAATTGCTAATGGCTAGAACTAATTTATAGGGCTGAATGCACTAGGAGTATTGAGATTGTAGATAAACTTTATTAAGAGATCTAGTGCTGTCGATAATGCAAATAGTTAATAGATTACGTATCATTTAATGAACTATACAGACTTTGGATTAGTGTAGGTAGGTAGTTATGTAGTGATAATAGTATTGCTATTGAAAGTTCTTACCGTAGAGTATTAACAGTGTTACAAACGACACATTGAATGTAAACATTTATGATTTGTCGTTTGTACATTTAGTTTAGAATAAATTAAACATACCTACTCGCTTGCTAGGGCTCGTGCTGGTGTGAAAGGAGACATAGTGACTAGGATAGAAAAAAATATGCTAAGTAAAAATGCGTTGTAAAGAATTATGGCGAATATTAACTTGGCGTTCTTTTACTACACCAAGGACTTGGTAGAGAAAGGCTAAAAAGAAGAGGAGAGGAGATTAACTTGTGTTAATTATTACCAGATTTCGATAGTTTATCGATACTTGCCTATCGAGCGGCGCGGCACCACTATCCTGCTCGCTTTGTGTTGTCAGGGCCTTTGGACATGTTCCTGCTAGTTTGTGTGTCCGTTGAACGACTCTAAATTGCCTCGAACAGGTTTGTAGAGACAAAAACGCCCCGGGTGTCCTTTTTTGGAGCAAATACTTGGACAACTACTGTGAAGACTGGATAATTGTTGCTTGATCAGTATTAACCCACGTTTAAAGCAATTTCTTTTGTATTCATTGGCGAGATGTTGTTAAAAAGGTTATTCCTAATTCAAGCTTTTCTTGCACTCCGACCACTGAAACTGGGTGAAAATAAAATAAAAGAGGCCAATGAACAAAAACTATTTATTTTGCTACTCCGCTACTCACGTGCAAGATAACCAACCCTGTGCGAAATATTTGTATGTTTTTCATGCGAGTCTAGGGAGGGATTGCATGAAAAACATGAGTACCCGGTAAATAGTTTTTGTTCATTAAAATGGACCTCCGCAAAATAACGCCTGATTCAATAAAATAAAAGATACCTGTGAATTTCGGTTACTTATGGTTCGTTAAATCTTACTAAATACAAATTAACATACGTAACAAACATAAAACACGTGTTTATCCCTTACGGGGTAAATAAGACCTACAGGAACAAGACCTAAAAGCCGCGTTTACCATGATTTTGTGCGTAAAGGTGGAAAGGGGGATCAAAATAGGGATGGATTGCTTTTGGCATGATTTTCGACCATTCCCTCAGCGTTGCCTGCTTAGTATAACGATGTCGTACGTTGTACTTTGCCTCAATGACTGAAAGTCTTCACTTTGTCGATCACACAAGCTTACACCACTCGAAACCCATGGAAAAAACTAAACCACTTTATATGTATAGTGCATTGGGGTAAATTCGAAAACGGGGGTATTTCGAAACTCGTGGATATCCACTAAAAGGGGAACAATTACATAATCTAGCAACGCTTACCTAGAAGCTCCAATGTCTTTGGCGTCTAGATAAACGTTGCATGATTATGGAATTGTTCTCCGTGTAGTGGATATCCATGATTATCGACATTCCCCCAATTTCGAATTTACCCCAAAGCACCTTACTTCTTCGGTTTCCCAGTTCTCGGTATAAATATAAAGATAAATTAGAAACTTACCTACCAAGGGATCTTAAAGAGGCTTGATGAAAAGCGACGGCACTTTACAATCACTACCAAATTAGCTCTCTCCAAATTCTCGCACTAATTAAATTCTAAACGAACTTGGTGCTAATTAGGTTTGATCGCAGAGTTTTCTCACGTCTCCTAACAAGCTTTGACTTTAACTGTAAAGTTAATAGAATGAATAGGGGTTATTAATCGACGGGTTACAGTAGCGTAATAAAATATGCGTGCGTTCGTAACACTTCGAGTTGTAACTGTTACTGTGTAAAAAGATAAAAGATTAACGGTTACTACATAGTTGCTATAAATTTATGTATCCCTTTAAGATGAATATGACGATAACGACCACAAACTACAGCCCCTTGCAAAAAAACAACGGGTTGCACTCCGGGAGTGCAGGCAGAAGTGAAAACTAGACACACGCACACTCGAGCAAGAGCCCAGCGCCTCTTAAACGATCCAGCAGCAACTCTCCTTCCGTCTTACGAATTTTCGATCAGGGGCCCGATTTTTGAAAGCACATCACTCGAAAGTGGTGTAAATCAGCTTATATCTTCAAAACTTCAGCTCTAATCAAAGTTTTGACTAGTTCACAGGATTAATGAGAGCTGTGATTGTTTTCTAAGCTACTAATATAGCTGCTATTTTTTATCTGTTGATAAAAAATAGTAAGACAGCACTGATGAAAAAAAGCATCATAGGAATTGCACCTAAGATATTTAATAACATTCCGAATCATATAAAATCTTTAAATTTAAATCCATTCAAAAATATGTTAAAATTATTCCTACTCGACAAATGTTATTATTCAATTAATGAGTTTCTAAATGATAATTAAATGTTTTATATTGTTTAAATCTAGGTACTTAATTTAAGTAAAATAAGTACTAACTATTTGCACGCCCTATCAGGCAAAACATGGACGATCCTATATTTATTGTAACACCTTTTCTGTACACCTATGTTTAACAAATAAATAAATTGTATTGTATTGTATTGTATTGTATTGTACTCGTATTTCAGATTCAGCAATTTTGGACCACTTTCGAGTGGTAATTTCACAGATGTGCTTTCAAAAATCGGGCCCCAGGTCACGTGACCTGACGCGAGTTTAACATTTTTTACCCATCCCAAAAAATGCACAACGCTGTTAATAGCTAAAGATTTTTTCACTTCAAAAATCGAGCACCTATGGTTTTTCAGACTTTTAGAAAGTAAGCTTTTATGCACATAAAATACAAAAGCCATGGGTGCCCGTTTTTTTTTTGCAAGGGGGTGTTTGTGTATGTAAGAAGGGTCAGACGTGTATCGCACAGACCTAATTTCTTGGTCTGCTGGTGTAGTTACAGAATAAGAATGATTTAAGTTCATATTACAAGCTTGACTATGAGGACCTCACTGTCCCGCCTCTCTCACTGTGAGGAGTATATACATCGTCATTTTATATGGATCTTTCCATACACCCACATAGACCCTATATTTGTTCGTCATAATATTATATGTATAGTTGGTCTGAGATCCAGTAATGGGACAGCTATCTGCGCTACAAATTACTCTATACCCCGTTACAAAAGCGGCGAACTTGTTCCGCCGAATGCATTAAAAACTTGTTTAGCCTTTCGTAAGTTGATAATAAATAAGCGACACTAGATTCAGGTTTCGCGTGAACTTCATTAATTAATTTACACGTTCGTTGTTTAATTAAACTTTGGTGGTGGGTTAATATTCAAGCGTTTTGAACGCGCGTTACGAACTCCATCCTACCATTATTATTAAGACAAGTTGCAACAACTATTATCAAGATAGACCCCTAATCGGTATTCTCTTTTTTTTTCGTCAGAAGATAGGTCTGAGCATCTCTTTTACCAAAATTTGTTGAGAGGATAATAAAAAGGTAACGGATAAAAGCCACTTATAAACGCTGAAAATTGACCCTGAGCAGTTAACACGACAGCCCGCGAAAGGAGGAACAGTAGGAAAAAGAAGACATTACTTGTGCTAGTCGTGCTGGTGTCGAGTAGACTTCCGAAATAAAAGAGTACAATATCTTCCCATGCTCATTAATGGCGATGATTCTTGATTACCAAGTGTTTTACGAATCGCAGTTTTTTACCATAGCGTTATTCGCAAAAGTATTTTTTGTTTCTTATTTAATACACGAGTGTATAAAGATAAACAGAGCCGTGCGAAATCAGTTTCACTTTTACCGATTAAAAGTAAAAACATTAAAATGGAAAACATCCAAGGTATTTGACACAGTTACAGCAATTCGCTGGTCGAGTTCGTACAATGCGCCTTAAAAGGTAAACAGCAAAGCAATGTGGTATATTTTTCTCCAAGCATAGTGAAATCATAATTACTAGCAAACTCGCTTATGCTATTATGAGATAAACATAGAACAAGGTTTAAAGGAAATTTTGTTGCAACTTACGATAGTTTATAAAGTTACCAGGACAGACGTTTGAGCCTCGTTTTAATGATAAATAAACCCTAGAGGTTGTAACCAGAAGAAGAATATCATCGCGGGCTTGTCTTTCTTAGGAACCACAGTAAGTCGTACCCATGCACTCTTGCCCATAAGACGATGACACAGATGATATACTCGCCACAACACCCCTAAAATCATAGGTCTGCGCCGTAGTTCCCAATTTTTTGGCTATAGTACAACTTCGCACACATTTCTTCTTCTTTTTTCACGATATTTTCCTTCACCGTAAATTAAAATGGAATTTTGAACTTTATTTTAAAGCTAATGTTTGCCCGCGAGTTTAGACCTACAATTCTCTACTTGAGAGTCAATTTAAACCATTTCTCAACTGAGGCTTTCCTCTAAAGTACCGCTCCTATTCTTCTAAGCGTATCTTCAAAACCTTATACCTAAATAATCCTGCCCATTAACACCCTATATAATTACCACATAACGTAACGTTACCATAACGTGTTCGTCCTTCACGGTGTGGTCACGACGCAGACGTGTCTGGCGTGTGGTGCGTCGAGAGTGAATGGTCGCGGTCCGTCACCCAAGCGGACCATAACGCACGGTACATGTTACATAAACAAACACCGGTGACTTGGCACAGTTTTGTAGAGTACTTTCGATCTAATAGTTTCTGTAGTGTGTCTACACTTAGGCATAGGAACCAAGGATCGTGTACAATGGCGTGTAGTTGGAGAAGCCTATAGCCAGCAGTGGACTAGTAGCGCGGCTCATGATAATAATGATGATGAAGGACCGAGGCGTAGCGATGGAAGAAATGTGCTCTTTTAAGTCAATTATACATTACTAGCTGTTGCCCGCAACGTCTGCATAGAATTCGTCCAGCGCTATCCCGCAGGAATCACGCAAATTTCCGGGATAAAAAGTAGCCTGTGTTATTCCAGACTATAATCTATATATGTTCCAAATTTCATCTAGATCTGTCCAGCCGCTCTGGCGTGAAAGAGTAACAAACATCCATCCATCCATACTTCCAAACTTTCGCGTTTATAATATTAGTAGGACTATCTGCTGCTAATATTTGGTGAACGTCCTTCGGGTCGGGAACTTAATTGTTGGCAAGGATAAAAAGTAGTTCGTGTTAATCAAGGATAGTGATGCTTCGGGAAATAATTTTTAGCGGTTCAGTAGTTTCAGCTTGCCCCTTATACAAAGACGCAAACAAACAAAGCTAACTTATTTACAAGCTTATTTGACTTGCAATATATATATTCCGGTCATATATCTACCAAATCCAATTTGAGCAACATCTAGGGATCGTATTAACTTGAAATTGGGTACACATTATGTAGGATGCATGACAATGCAACAACAAAAAGTACAGCCAGCAAAAAAGCTTGCAAAAAAACTATCATTACTTATATTAGTAAAGAGAGATAAGCTTACGTTGAAAGATTTGTTTCCAACGGAAGTAATTACTTTAAGGTCATTTCGAGGATACTTTTATGGAACAGATTCTAAAGCTGTAGGTATAATGGTTAATAGTTGTTTCACGAATTTAGGTCAAAATTAACGATCTTTACTTGTTTATATGTAGTGGTAGAGATATTGCGTTTCAATTACTTTCGCCTCTACAATCCGCACTAGACTACCGCCATTAGCGGTCCGCACTTACCAAATAAGGATATAGTTTCTCTGAAAATTACATATTTGGCGCCATAACGACGTGAATGCAAAAACAAATTAATAATGACTTAACAATTGAGATATACTCCAGACTAATGGGTTGTTAACACTTCGCCATATTGAAAAGACATTCTATATCGAAAAAAATCCGGTACAGAAAAAAATATACCGTTATCGACTTAATAGTCTGGTCTGGTGGAAGGAGAACCTGACTACGAAGCTCAAGGTTCCAGGTTTTACCGGTTCAGGCAGATATTATGTATGAAAAATTCCAATTTTATTCTCGAGTCTTGGATTTTCAATATGTATTTAAGTGTATAGTTTTATCTGTATAAAAGACAGAAGACAAATAAATTAACACCCGCTTAGTACTAAGTTATTTACAAAAACATGTATCTATCCTTCACATTTTTTCGATAGCATGAGTAAAAATTAAAAAATCTGTTCAGTTGGCGTTAATATATATCCAATTAAAATATAATATTGACTGCGGGTTACCACAATGGCTTCCATATAGCAAGCGATCATTGTGTTATTTAACATTTTAAACACGATAAAACTGTACATTGTTTACTGCATATTTAAATTTTGAATTTTATTACAGGTACTTGCCGATGATATGCTGCAAAGTGAGAATAGTTGCTTAAATTGAAAGCAAATCACAACACCTCCAAGTAAGCTAGTGCTTTGCGTCAAAAACCATAAACACTGTGTCCTTATGCAGCAAAAATCGAGGCAGTGTTACATTACGGCGTTCCATAGATCACTTAGTAACTCATAAGCACCGCGAGTCCGCAATGTAATAGTTCGAGTGCGATTTTTCTCGCATTTCAAAACAGAGCTTAAAACCGGCCAAATGGCTCGTCTAATATTTCGACGGCGTTGCCCTGAATCGGAAAATGGTTTTCGCAAACCTGCCATATTTTTGTGAGACTAATCCATTGATATATCAAACCGCACTATGGGAAAGACGAGAATGAAAACATCCCACTTTACGTAAGAAATCTCGGGTCGAAAAAATCTTTGAAAAGTTTTTTTTGCACATTTTGCATTTTGTACAATAATATTTAGTGGGAGTCTCAAAAATCAAACCCGCGCTTTGAAGGCATTACAATTCCATCAAATTTTCCTTTACCAGGACTTTGACCCCGAAAATTATGAAGGCATATTTCCCAAATTGCTACCTTGGGCAATTAGTGAATTAGTCCCAAACGGATTTCCTCGGGGATTTATTTGTTCGGATTGGATTTGTAAAAAAATACTTTTTTTAGGTACATTTAATTAAAATGCCTAAGGTTGAATGGCTACTATTAAGTCTGATTGTTTCGCTAAGAGGCTGTCTTTTTGTTAATCAAATTTAGCCTTTTTGAATAAAAACTAAGGTCACCTTTACCTTTCAGGGTAAGACACTTTGTAAACATAGCTTAACTTAATAAGTCAGTAAATGGCAATTTGTAAATGGGGGTTGTTTCAATTTGTGGAGAGTAATTAAAATCAATTATCCGAAGAACAGTGCTGCTATCAATTTTCAAGATGATACTCAGCATAAACTAATTAAGTTCGAGGGTTTGTGTGATGAGAGCATAGTTAAATTTGTGGGATTTATGTATGTTTTATGTGGCAACAGAGAAGAGTGGGCTTGCATGCAAAAACTATATTTATATTTCGCGCAGGCATGACAATCTTCAATCTTCTTTCGAGGGAATAGGCGAAAACCATAGGAATCATTTTATAGGCGATGCGGATAGCAATCTCAAAGAACAAAATATATTGACTTTGCTACTTCGCTACTCACGTGCAAGATTGTCATACGTTACACGTTACAAATCACGTGTTTATCCCTTACGGGGTAGACAGAGCTTAAGGTAACAAGATCTAAAGGCCACGTTTAGCATAGATAGCGTATACCTATAGGTAGAAAGTGGAATCAAGATAGTGATGGGTTGCTAGCCGCATCGCCTATAACATGATTCCTTTGATTTTCATCCATTCCCTGGATGGGCTTTTACCATCTGCGCGGGCAGAGAAGCAACCGGTACATTGTTTTTTCTTTGCTCCCAGACCAGCATGGAAGTTTCTTATAATCTTTATAACCGTGTTAATCTTTAAACGACGTTTGTTACTCGTATTTAGTTGAGCTCATGATGAACCTTCATGCTGTGAGGCTACCAGGTACAGATCTATTGTAGGTGATCTGTGAACAGGGTCCGTCTGGTTTGTCGCCACCATCTCACTCGCCACCCTGCCACCAAGAAGTGAGCAGCGTGCGTTACACATAAGTCGGGTTCTATCTATTTATTACTTTATTTACGTAAAAGTTCATGGATTATGTACCTAGTATATTTTATCTGTGTATCGTTTCGTGAGTCAGACGGTTCTGGCTGAGAATCAGTGCTGCATGTGTCTAACGCCTTAGCGTAATGCTGAGCCAGCGACCGTTTCACTTTTGCGAAGACACACTTAACGCTGATGCTCTATTTTTCATGTCTGTGTTTTTTTTCTTGTTCCTTTTCTATAAAATCGTGTATATTCTCTTATATTTGTGTCTTGCAAAAAAGAATAAATGTCTTCCTTCTTTCTTTGCTTTGTCCAGTAGGCTTATTACCTAACTCGCTCGCAATCGCCATCGTGTTCATTTGGACAGTTATTGTATGAATGTGACAGCTAGCTGATTCCGATGCCAATTAACAGCCCATACATGAACTGTCAAAATGAACACGATGGCGATTGCGAGCGAGTTAGGTAATAAGCCTAGGTACATGGTGCGGGGACTAAAACATGTTCCACCTTAGCCCTGGCAACGAACCTGCAATGCTCCGGTGTCGTTTTCCTTCCTTGTTGTATAAAAAAAACAAAACACGATTTTTTTAGTGATGCGAAAGTATTGGGGCGCAAGCCCGATTTTTCCTTTATTTGCGCTGTAAAAAAACACTTCCGTATCCCCTAATTAACTCGCCTAATCTCTCGATCCCTCTAATCCTTACTCGAATCAGTAATCACTTCCCCGCCGCTCCATTACTTTCTGTAAGAAAATCAACACGTCTTCAGTCTCCGGATTAACGTGAAAGCCGATCCCTGTTAACTGATATGTGATTAATCAAGCGTCCGGATAGCCGGCTGTACGTCCGGGCCGGATAATCCTTAGCAGCCGCTAATGTGATGGGACGCGCGAAGATATCGGATTGCTTTGTTTATTCGATTTGATCGCTAGAGTTGGAGCGAGAGAAATAAACTCTCGACGGCTGCGGAAATTTCTGCATCTAAGAACTTGTTTTATTGAATCAGGCGTTACTTTGCGGAGGTCCATTTCAATGAACAAAAAATTTACCTTGCTACTCCGCTACTCAACCCGCTACTGAGTAACGGAGTAGCAAGGTAAATTTTTTGTTCATTCTAGAACTTGAACATTGTGTAAAAACAGATCACTGATAGAGTCGGCTACTCGACATGTTTTGGACTAATCTGTAGTCCACAGCATTTTTCTACTCCTACACATTACATTTATTTTCTATTTTTGTCAATAATAAAAAAGACAACGAAAACGAGGGTAGTTGTGAGCTGCCACCACCTTCGACGAGGTTAACGCTCTGAGAGGAAGGGCTAGGGGTTAGTCCGAAACATGTTGAGCAGTACTCAACTTTGATATGTGAGTGATCCATTTATTTCCCAATTTTGAAATATTTAACTCAAGAGACTGACAGCGATACTCCATACGTCAACTTTCCACCCTAATTTTTACCGTTTGACATAAAGAAATGGCGAATGGGTAGTTATTTTCCCAGTGCGTTAGAGTATATTTGGCTTCAAACTGGTTTCCTAAAATTATATTTGAAGTTAGAACTTCCTCTGTCTTAAAAAGTTACCTAAGTTGTCTCGGTAATTGTATACCTTTCTCGGAAACTTGGAGAATGCCAAGCACAAAGTTGGTATCTTTAATGTAACACAATTTCATAAAAATTATAAGGTCAAACAGGTAAGTAGCAATTTCTTTGTCCGTTTATCACCGCTCAGCCGGAATCACTAAATTAAAAACAACATAATAATATATTATACTTGCGGAGTAGGTACGTTTAAAAAAAATCGGTTGGTTTTCTGAGAAACATAATGCAAAGCTGACTGTCCTTTTACTATAGGTATTTCATTTTAATAACACTAAAAAGAAATAAGTGTTAGGAAACTAACTATAATGTGAGGAACAAAAGAGTGTATCTATTTTCAAATTATCATTTAGATTGTACTTTCAGAATATAAAGCTACTGTAACTCTGGATTTTTTAATTATAAAATCTCACTATAATTAAATGCATGCCTGTACATATTTTGCTGGAACCCTCCAAATATTTTAAATCAACATTTAACCTTTTGTAAATGGTTTTTATATTTATTTATTTAACAGCATGCCTATACATAGTTCGTGCAACCCTCCAAATATTTTAAATTAACCTTTAACATCAAGCTAGGGTATTTATTATCAATATTTTGTCAGCCGAGTTAATGAACATGAGAAAAACAAACAAATGAAATATAAATATTGTTAAAAACAATACACTGCTTTCTTTGAAGCGTTCTATATTCAAATTAATAGGTAGGAGGAACGAAATTAAGTGTTAATGATAAACGGAGTCACAGTCATATTTTCCTTCTAGTCTTATATTATGGTTGGTGGTCAGACAATGCCTTCAACCCATATTTAAGTATAGCGTAAAGTTGACTGACCACGTCCAAGGCCGCTGGCTCACACCGCACATTCCAAGTTGGAGCACCGATCACAACGATCCTTTATCGAAACAATCTAATCTTAACTCATTTGCATACGTCCTTTTTGAATCCAACCGTTGTTTTTAACTGATAAACAACCGCCAACTAAATAAAATCATGTAACAATGGGTAACCATGGTGCCTTCTGAAGCAGTGGTTACGAACATGAGGGCAATCACCCCCTAAAGGGGTAGAAAAATCTCTGTTAAGTAGTTTTGATACGTAACGAGCAAGAACCATCAGACATAGTAGGTTTGGTACGACAGAGACAAACAATACGTGGGTGAACGCTGTTTTTTTTTCAGTTTTCTGTGGTACAAGGAACAAAAGTTATAGAAAGTTTACTACGGTATCGTCTGAGGAGAGGTTCTTCTATAGCCTACACAAGAAATAGGTTGATTGTATGTTCAAGATAATTCTGTCAGAACGCAATATGTTGCGATACCGTTCAGAACCGGTCTTGGCTGAATTTAATAAAGTCTTCGCATTTTTACGATTCCAATCGTAAAAAATACTGTGACTCGCTCGAAATAAAATGTATAGCTATTTATGGGGAGCTCGGAGGATGTGTTAAGCGTAAATTGAAAAATTATACTTCACTTATTAAACCAGGGTTTTACGAGTATTAAATGCGCATGCCAGTGTTTAAAGCTCACGGAATCAGAACCGCATCATGTCTTTCTGTCAAACGGATTATAGTAGAAAGAGATGGTAGATGCTGTAGGCTAGTTTCCACTTTCACGACTTTACTTGAGGTCATTTGTTTCTGCAGCTTACTATACAATCAACGACCATTTGAATTGAGTAGGTACATTCCCTGCTTCTAGTTTTCCATATTATCGTTGGACGCACTCGGAATCACAGTCGCATTCACCATTTAATTCTATCTAACGGTGTATAAGATGATTTTAGAATTATAGATATACTCGTAGTATATGCGATTGCGCATTATATGATAGCCTCAGTTGTTTTATGATTTGGTTTACTTTGTTACCAAATCCCAAAATAGCTGAATAGATAGATAGATTCGAAAGTTTTGGGAGCTTACAATATCCTCCCCGGCTTTTAAAATATTCATGTCATGTTACTCATCGAAAGTGTATCTGAAATGTATCCAATACCATGTTCCTGTGGGGGACGTAAACTTGAATTTTATATTGGGGGTTGGCCGGGCCGTCTGGCCCAACATAATTCAAATTAAGCACATGACAGCAGGGCCGTGGTTCTGGCCACTAGGGGGCAGAGCCACGTGGCATTAAAGTGGTCGGATGTGGCATAGTTGCGAGTGTGATGCAATATTGATGCGTTGATTGTCATTGATGGTTTCTCTTTGTTTCTTAGATGTGGGGTGGAGGATGAGATGAGCTTAGAACTATGGTTAGAATAACGAATATTATAGAGCAGTATATCTACGTGTATCGAATGTGTGTAAATAAATATTTCTCTCTCTCTCTCTCTCTCTCTCAGTTCCTTAGAAATGTCTCAAAAGTTAGTGACACGATTAAATTCGTTGCAGACGTCGGCATATATTCAAGTTCGTGTGGGTGTGATTTCTTGATAGATTTGAAACTAGATAGGTGCAGTAAATTACATGAGACTTAGGTACTTGGTACGTGGTATTGTTGCGTGTCGAACTCGGTACTTAAATTATGCGCTTAAAAAAAGTTGTAACACCGTTGTTAGCCTCACACTTTCCCAAATTTTTGTAACTACAAAGGGGAAGAATAATATATTCCAATATAAGCAATCACATGTACAAATTGACTCGTAGCTTAAGTCCCGATGTTTCAAAGATATTAAAACCACGTCCTTGTCTGTGCGTCGTTGGCGGCAAAATGTTTCAATATTCCGCGCGAACGTTCCAGACACTTGTTCAAATGCGTGTCCTGTGTCTCTGAAATGGAATTTTGATTATAAATTTTCGCTACATACCTAATTTGAGTTACGCTGCCTACGTGATTGTTGTTTGTAATAGCTTGTGTGGGACTAATTTGCTGATAAGCATTGGATTGAACCGACACGACAAGTTGTAATCACTGATTACATCGAATACGTTACGTGACTGAAGTTTGGGCTTCGAGTAAATTGTTGTGCTTTCTTGTTTGACTTTTTCTTACTTCTTGACAGCATAAGAGTGTTACAAGTATGGAATACATAGTTCAGGATATGTCAGTACATACATAGTATCTTATTTATCTATTGCCCGCGACTAGAACATAATGTACCAGTTGCTTCTCCCATCTCATCGAGGGAATGGGCTTTTACTATCTGCGCGGGAAGAGAAGCAACTGGTAAATTCTATGTTTTTTCTTTACTCCCAGTCCAGTCCAGCATGGAATAAAGATTCTATACGCAATATTTATTATGAGAGCTCCAATCTAAGAATTCGTACAGACGCCTAAAGGCCACGTTTATCATTATTTTGCCCTGATTTTGTTTTTCTTTGTTTGCATGTTTCCTTTTAAAGCTTGTTTGTTCAAAAGCATAATCAATTTCAATTCTCAAAAGATGGAATCGTGGATATAAACGAAATGTTTAAAATGAAAACACTTAAGTGGCGCTTCAGTTTCAGTCAATTTGTTTATTCGCCGTTTTATGGATCACTATTTAACGGATCTTCGCCGACTTTGCATACATATAGGTTGTTTAGGGTAGTTTTATTTGGGGAAAATGGGAGACCTCCCGCTCCGTCCCCTCAGGAAATACGATCAACGCGAGCTCGCGGGAGGCACTTAGATAAGTTTATTTACCTTAATGCAGTATGTTAAAGGGATTCGCTATGATGTTGCTCGATTGACATTACCGAGTCGATGATTGTAGATCCTTCCATGCTGTAGGCTTATTAACTCGCTCGCAATCGCCATCGTGTTCATTTTGATAGTGCATGTATGGGCTGACAATTGGCATCGGAATCAGCTAGCTGTCACATTCATACAAGAGCTGTCAAAAATACGATGGCGATTGCGAGCGAGTTAGACAATAAGCCTAGGTCTGGTTTATCATCATGAGCTCAACTAAATACGAGTAACATTTGGTCGTTTAAAGATTAACACGGTTATAAAGATATGTATAAGAAACTTCCATGCTGGTCTGGGAGCAAAGAAAAAACAATGTACCAGCAACTGTTGCTTCTCATCCCGCGCAGATAGTAAAAGGCCATCGAGTTAATGGGCAAAATTCTTAGGAATCATGTTATAGCCGATGCGGCTAGCAACCCATCACTATTTCGATTCCCCTTTCCAACTTTACGCCTACGATCATGCTAAACGAGGCCTTTGGGTTTTGTTACCTTAGGCTCTGTCTACCCGGTATGGGATAAAGTCGTGATATATGTATGTATGTATAAAATACATTTACAGGGGTGTTTTATCGAAACTAACTTAACCAGCTGCTGATATTTTCCTTAACAATTTTATGATGCCTTGTATGTTCAAGTAATCCTTACACTCCATTTTAATTTAACGATATTGCTAATTGGTGCTCAGGCCGTCGGCCACTTTGCTGTTGGATTATTTTAGTCTTTCGTAAATCGCTTCAGATTTGCTTGGCCGAATCAGTTAATAAAATAATTAAGTAAGTAGCTGCCCAAAAATTTTCTCTCATTTAATCTGTATTTAACTTTTTTGTACACAAATATCCAATGATGATAAATAACGACCTATTTAAGAAATGGAAGGCTTATGTACGTATTCCTTTACCGCTCTAAGGTTCAATGACATTGCTACGGCTTCAAACTTCAGCGACTATTTTCACTTACAAGTCAATGTAACAATCAGCTTTATTGCTATTTTATGATATAGAAACTATCATAAAAATGGTAATGCCTTTCGTCAAGTATAAAAATTCCTCTATCTATAAAACCAACGTGAACATACCTGTCACAAGCACTTTGAAAACGAAGTTTATTACTTCAACCTCACCTCCATGCAGACCTGACAAACCTGGCAGAATAACTAACGTGCCCTTCGCTAGGCGTCACCAAATAAATTTGTGGTGCTGTAGTGGAGGGTTATCTTGAAAAATAAATCCGTCACACGACAGCCATGAATAATTCAAGAGTAGTTGCTGATGAGGACGACAGACGACGTGTTGCCAACCCTTTCTACATTTTTTCCGCCTCAATCGGCGTCAAACGTTGTAAGTTCTTTTGTAATTACTTGTCCGCGTTTTAATGTGCGGGGGAGTTTATTTCCCGTTGAATCAAGTTGTTATGACTGCAGTTTTTGAGGCGAGGTATAAGGGTGCATTTTATTGATGTAAGGTAGGATTTTTAAGACTAATTACATACATAGATCACGTCTAACTCTTTAATTTCTTGGTATTTTTTCCCGGTATTAAGTTTTTTTTACTGGAAATTTAGCCGCATGCGAATAGTTTTGAATTGTAAACAGTAAAGTTAATAATTAAAAGAGAGTAAAGCCTAGTGCAAGCCCATTTGTTCTGTAGATAATTACACAATCAACATTTTGTCGTCGACACAGTTGACTTCTGACTTGACAGTTGAATTGAGACGTACAAACACAAGGTAAGTAATAAGGTAAAGGTATAAAGTAGGTATTTACCTCTGTATTGTGCTGTCAGAATCAAAACATCTGACCACAAACTGGAAGCTTGACAATGCACGCTTTGATAGTCCAATAGACAATTTCGACTGACAGTATTTGCGTCACTTTGTAGCGTTCCAATTGGCATTGTCCATTTTTTTTAGTATGCTTCAATTCGAAAACCATTTCGAGGAAAACCATCAACTATCCGATTTATCTTGTCCGATTTCAAAAATACTTTATGATTGCAGATATTTTTGTAAAAGTACTTTGAACCTTTGTTTGACCGAACGACCGGGTTTTTAGACAGAATCCAGCATCGAATGTTTGCCACAAAAATCAAAAAAAAAGTTTGGCTATGGCAACTGTCACGTGTCACTGTCAAATCTACAAAACCATAGACAAAGCCGTTTTTTTTATAGCCAGCCGAACGAAGGCGATTGGACTTCTGTCTAAATTCACGAATTATCAAACAGCGAAAAAATATTTATTATTAATTAACAAAGCTACGTAAAATTATGCAATATTCAAATTAGTTGCTTGAAATAGTCCATTTTATCAAATAAAGGTGTTATAAGCACAGCTTAAAAAAAATGAACAATGCCAATTCATGAAATGTTTTAAGATACCTACTGGAGATATTTGTAGTGAAAATAAAGTCTTTTTTAAATGTAAGTACAGCTAAAGCTAACTAGTAGACTCGAACAAAACTTCATTCTACCAACTAATTAAGGCTTAACTGCTGACTGTACTTTTTGCGGACTGTACTTACAATGTCATCGGAGACGATTCTGGATAGGTCACCAGAACTCCACCGCCAGATTATTGTATTGTCATCCGACTTACATAAGTATGCAAAATTTCAGCTCAATCGGTTGAAGATATCTGCTTTAAAATTGAGTCGCATTCCACCCGGACAAACATACATACACCACAATACAATACAAATACTTTTTATTGAACACAACAAATCAGTACAAAACAATACAGAAAGAACAAGGTATACAATAGGCGGTCTTATCGCTTAATAGCTATCTCTACCAGACAGCCAATAAAATAAAGAAATAAGTCAGAGACAGTTTAATATAGGCATACATTGCAAGTCAAAAAGCTTGGTAAAACAATCTTGCTAAACGTGGCCTGTAGGTCTTGTTACCTTAGGCTCTGTCTACCCCGTAAGGGATGAAGACGTGACTTGTGTGTGTGTGTGTGTGTGTGTGTGTGTAAAACAATTATTACCTTCTCCTCTTTATTGATTACTTGTGATATTTTTCTCTATAGCTGCAATGGCTATGGGATTTACTTTATACGAGTAGTTTACTTCAGACCCCTCCAGACATACGATCGCTGCTCTCACGTCAAGCTCTGATTAACGAGCCTGACAGACCCTTTTCTGCAAGGACAGCCGTCCGTCTGACGTGACGGTACCCCTTTATTTCACCTATCGACAGAACGAATGCGAGCGTTGTTAACAGGGACCTTTGCACTATGTAAAAGTATATTGAAAGAACAGCGTGCGTTGTTATAAAAGTATGCGTAGATAGTTTAAAATAAAACTTCGGTGCGATGAAGGAAACCCAATAAAATAAAGAGTCGTATGATTATGGTTCCGAGTAAGTCGAGGAGATACCCACTCGTTATAGGCTGTGTTGAAAAGAAAATATGACTTTTAAGCTTGCCTGACATTTCTATTCCTCTACCTATTAATTTTATGCATAAAACCCATGCGAAACCCACCGTCTCTACATGGCGAAGTTGCCCAAATGCACGAAATTTCATTATACGAAATTAATTTGCCATTCCTTTATAATTGTCATCGGTGAGATAAGCATCTGTTCTAGGCTGCATAAGTGGAGCGTTCTTATTCTTACTAATCGGTATCTGCTGCGCAAGATTACTGTCTTTAGCAAATAGCGTAGCGACGACCAAATGATTGTACTCCTGGTGAAATTTACCTTCGACCATTATCTTTTGTGGCCGGTTTTATTCTGATGAGGTCGTATTAACATTTATTCTATGAGTATTAACTATTGCTGTTTAATGCTTTGACTTTATAAAACGGTCGCGTGCTATTATTGCGTTGGCTCCGATCGAGCGTTTTACAAAATGAATACGCTAATTCTAAAGTTAAATGCGCTATCCAATTTTATACCCGCTGCACAGATACCCCCTTATTCATAAACGCTCTATAGGCTTGTGCTAACTTAGCAATAGTTCGACAACTTTCAAGTATTTATTCCTTTAAAAAGGTATTAACAAATGTTAAAGTTTATTTAATACAATACAAAATGGAATTAAAACAAATTAAACTATTAATACTTACTTGGTTGCGTGTTTGTTTCTTACAAATGCTTTTGATTAATGCAAGCAAAGCCACGTAACATATAATTTGCGAATGTCAAATCCAATAATAAAAATAACGAGATTTACCCATATTTAACTTGCTCATGCAGAAAGAATTGAATCGACTTCAACCAACCGTCTGTGAACACTCGAGCACAGTATATATATATAAGCTAATCTATTTATTTACTGTGACTCGAGCTTATTGTTACAACTTGGTGTAATCCGTCGCGTTATTAACTCTATTGTTCTATCAAATCAGGCAGTAGAATAAGGCAACAAACACACTAGACGTTTCGCTCCATTTCACTGAACAAAAACATTGCAGAAGTCAATGATAGTATTGGCTCAATGCCCAGTGGGAATGCTGTGATAGGCCAGTGGTTTTACTATGGTCTGTCAAGAGGGTCGTAGGTTAATAAACAAAATGGAAAAAATGTCTACTAGAATTGAGAGCTGTATGATATGCAGTCTTAATTCGTCTCTGCTAATAAACAAGGCATATCCGGATGATAATGAAGAGGCGACCTGGGACGGCTGGGACCCGTTTTGAAAGTACTATTCAAAAGCACAAAGTACATTCTAAGTAGTGAAAAAATGCGCTGAGTTCTAAATATCGAAATCGAATATCTTTGTGATTTTTTTTACTAAGCGCTATTTATTTGCAAAAGAAACGTCTCAGTATAGAAACAAATTATTAAAGAAAAAAAAAACGATCTCACTCAGTACTATTTATGTCTCACTTTGGCCGCCTTTCTTAGTGTCCCTAAAATGTCAACGCCACCCATAGCCCACTTTAACCGCACAAAAGCGAACGGCAAACAATTTGCCAACAAAACTTAAAACGTACCAAAGGAGCAATCTTCATATCTCACGGGTGCCAATATCGTCGCATTGTCCACCCCAGGGACTGAGCCGAAGAATCTACCTTTTGCGGGTCGAATCGATTTGCCTTACACGGATAACTTACGGCCGGGTAGAAATAGGATCGGCCTGGGCTGTATTCTGGAATTTTATTTGAATATTTTTGTAGTGAACTGAAATGCAATGAATAAAATGAAATAACAGGTTTAACGTGATAGAAATGAAGTTTTTAAATAGACCGCAAGTACCATTCGTTGTAGTTTGCGATTAATTATTTAGGCGGTGTAAAGAAAAAACATAGAATTTACCAGTTGCTTCTCTTCCCGCGCAGATGGTAAAAGCCCACCGAGGGAATGGGCGAAAGTCTTAGGAATCATGTTATACGTGATGCGGCTAGCAACCCATCACTGTTTTGATTTCCCTTTCCACCTATACGCCCTTGATCATGCTAAATGTGGCCTTAAGGTTTTGTTACCTTATGCTCTGTCTACCCCGTAAGGGATAAAGACGTGATATATTATACTCAGTATACGTATATTAGTGCCATCTCCGTTTCGCCAACGGACTTCCAGGCGGGGGGAGCGTTTTCACCCATTTATTGTCAACATACCATTGGCCCGCACGAGGCGGTTTGCTTCATCCTTCCTAATGCGAACTGCTAGGGAATGGAATTCGCTCCCACCGTCTGTATTTCCGGACAGATACAACCTAGGGCTCTTCAAGGCTAGAGTGAATAGGCTATTACTGAACCAGTGAGTTACACCTTTGGCCTCATCTGCACCTTCCACCAAGTGAGATAGAGGTCAATCACTGGTCAGTTTATAGTAAAAAAAAAAAAAAAAAAAATACTACACTCAGTGAAAAGATTCCACATTGGGTCGCTCACTGGGTATTCAGTTGGGGCGATAGTACAACGCGCTTTTAGCATTATCTTGCCTGCTTCATGTAGAACGAGGATTTTTCTGTTGACCCACAATAAAACGGAAAAGGAAAGCAGACCCTATAAAAAGGACAATGTCGTTTGAATTTATCTTTGTGCTATAACCAAATGATCTTGTTTCAAAGGGCAGAAAATTCAAATCCAGGAAATTATCTCGGCTAAAGCTGATGCTGCTTTCCATTGACTTAAGAGTTATGTTTATGACTTATTTAAATTCATCTGCTTATTTATTTGAAATAAGCTTTGTTAGTCCAACAAAATCCATATTAATTTCAATTTGTAAAGGAAATTGGAATGTTCTGAGACTGATTTGAATTGTCACGTCGTGGGTTAGCAGTCAAGCCGCGTCGGAAAAGTTTTGCCGTAAAAATACCAATGCATATGTATTAAAAATTTGATACGCTGTGGTCATATTGTTAAAAGACAGTTAATTTTAAAAGGAAGTGTCCAAATTCGTGTACAAGTACAAATATGTATATTTATTCTATTTTAGGTTTCAGAACGCCTTAAGATACTCTAACTTATACTGTTAAAAAGTGGGAACATACAAAAATAAACATTACACAGACATAGTACCTATACATAGATGACAGGATAATTGTAACCAAAATAACCTTACCAAAAATTATTCCGCATTCAAAAGCAATGAACTCCCGTTTCTGACATCGCATTCAACCGTCTGGATTCCTAAACGATGAACACGAGCGGTGTTTATATGCAAAACTAGCGCTAACGCGGGTTGAACCGCGCTCGCTACGATTCGCGTTAGGCGGACAGCCAAAATGTCTTCGTCTGGCCCAGCGGCATTACATGCAGTTTATTGCTGTTATATTAAATGTTTTGGAGAAAATAGTTGGCCGTACTGCATGGAAACTTTTTTAAGTAACGTTAAAAATAAAAGTATTACTGTTTCTGTTTCCTGATTTATTGGCTTTGTAACTTTTATTCCTTATCACAAATTTGCTAATATATTTTTCACTTCAAATAAAAAACGTACAGTTTAATAAACTGCTAGCGAAAACTAAATGTTTCTGTGAAATTTAATACTTTTTTTTTTTTTTTTTTTTTTTTTTTTTTTTTTTTTTTTTTATGTGAATAGGAAGGCAAACGAGCAAGTGGGTCACCTGATGGTAAGTGATCACCACTGCCCATAGACACCCGCAACCCCGGAGGGATTGCAGATGCGTTGCCAACCTAGAGGATTAAGATGAAATGCCTCTTGTGCCCGTAATTTCCCCTTCGTCGACTTAATTGCCTTCTGAACTTAATTGGTATCTTAATATAAAACCATCGTCTTAAATTGTATTGATTTTATAGTGCTTTTACAATCACTTGTAAGTCTAAAAGAGAATGAGCGTTTGTAAATATACACAGTGTATAGTGTGTAAACTGTTCACCTGTAATAAATAATAAACTTTTCACTTGCAGACGTTATTACCTGCAATAAATTCTAAAGTTGTACCACACATGCATGTTCTAGCCGTTTAGGTTAATGACTGCTGGACGCGATAGCAAACTTACAAACTGTTCTAAGTTACAAGTTATCTACAAGTCGTTACCAACTCACCTACAACTCTAGACTCCGTATCACTCGCGTTAGTTTCCCTTCTTTTAATTGCTGGATTTCGTACGGAATGGTGAAGAAAGAAGTTAATTAAGACTTTTGATTGCAGGGCATAATAACATGTAGAGCTGAGTATTTAAGGTTTATACGCAGTCTCTTAAAATTATTTTGGAATAGTTCAGGAGGTGGTAAATGTTTTTTGGGTTATTAATCGTGTTTGACAAAATGTTTTCATACACTGGTAGATGTTCAAGACGTGACGTAAGTACCATCTACTTTCACTGAAGTATGAACACCGATACAGTTTATGAGCTCCGCGATATGCATCTGAATTTACTTGATGAAAATCGCCGTCATGAAAATACTTAATATTTAAACCGAGAAACAGTTGCACTGCGTGTATCGTTGGTTTTAAATAGCGTTGCGCTGTTTCACCTCAAATTGTTTGGGTATTTACGACAGTGTATTAAGGTTTTCGTGTGAATCGATAGCGTCTAGACTTTAGTAATTTAGGCGTTTCTGTTAAAACTAACAAGCGAGCAAATTAAACTCCCTTGAATACCTGGAAAATGTTGATTGATATCTCTACGTATTGATTTTTGGACACTGGATATACTTAAGGTGAATGAAACTTTTAGTTACGTAATCAATTGTTTTAACCACACAAAAAACGTATTTCTAGTTTTAATTATATTAGGTACTTAGTTAAATAATATTGACTTCATCAAATTCCTTGAAATAATAAATTGTGCTTGATATACATATGTAGGTATAAGTATTGTAAGTTCTTGCTATAATATGATAGGTTAGGTTTGTTTGAACCAAGCTTTTGAGGTTAAGGTTAAGGATAAGGTAAAACAAACGTCAAAAATGGACACAAATTTATTTTTTATACAAATAATTAAACACGCCGTCTACAGCTAATAATCAATTCAAATAAGGAAAGTTAAACACTTGCATTACACGGTTAACACGTTGTAATAAAAATAAAACCGCGCCACCAATTTAATTCGGTCCACTTTCATTTCCCGTTTTACGGTCGGGAAAGGCAAGATTACCATCGTAAACTCGATGAAAAAAAGGATGCATTTTGTAATAAAATTTGTATTCACGTTGCATACGGACCCTTGGAATTGAAGAACGAGTGCGACGACAGCAACGGGAGTCCCTAATCCGAGTTAATGTACGTTTATTAAGTTAATTAGCGGAACTAAGGGACCTTTGGTCGTAAAGAATGGCATTTCTTTTATCGTGGTGCCGTATTGTTTATAGTTATAGGTGATACCGTAGGTTATTTTCCTTGTCCCAATGGGATGTTACTCTTACGCAGAATGAAGAGTGTTATGCCAATCATTTTCCTTTTTTCTAACAAAGCAAACGTTGAAACTAAACCTTTATTCCAAAGCCTGGTTGTTTATGATTTCGTCTTGTAGAAAATATTGGGAAAATATAACTTAAAATGTCAGTTCCAGCAGTGTTCCTTATCATTCCGCAGCTGTAATAACTGTATAAAATTGGCCACCTAAATATCTAGTCTAATTTCCTTGTCTTCCAAATAAGCCTGCACACGCGTGTGCCATAAGCTTCGGAAGTAATGTCCCCAGACCTTCATTAGAGACGCGGTACATTCGAGGATGAAATATCGGTCGAGGGGACTCCGCTGTATCTGCAGGGCTTTGATAACGGACGCTACACACGGTCGTACGTAACGCTCGGAGAATATCTTGAGAGTTGGCCTGCTTTGAGCGAGCAGTCCATCTGCACCATTGAAATCGTGAGTCATGGGCGGCAGCTCAGAATCAGACTTAGCGGTGCCAGGTTTTTGAACAAAACAAGCGAGAAATAAATACGAGATAGCTATCTCAGCGAGGAATGTGTGCGAGAAATGCGAGAAAAGAAAGTGTCAGTGTTGTTCCCCTTTTTTACCACCAATCTTCTAAATAAATATCTTCTAGGTACAATTGACACCAATGGATCTAATCCCACAAAGCTTGTAATATGGGTGCTAGACAACGGATAATCAGACTTACATAGAACTTTCATACAAATATCTGCTCCGTTCGGGGATCGAACCCGGAACCTCAAGCTTCATAGCCAGGGCCTCTAACTACTAGGCCATCCAGTCGTCTAAAATCGCACGAAAAAAGTCCTCGCATCCTCATACTGTCCATCTGAACACAGTTTCACAGCGTCGCCACGCATATTCACACCGCGCCGCTGTGCATGACTACGCATGCGCAGTTACCTATCCCACATTATGAAGTATTTTTATAACTTCTTATTGTGGTCAGCCCGCATTTGGTCACGTAGGTAGGTAGGTACCAGGTTCGACCGCGCCCCGTCACTGCTGCGGTTTGCTGTTACGCCCTTGTATGCTGCACAAGCGAAAGGTACATCGATTAGACAATCATCACGTACTATAAATGGCCTGTTCTTTGCTGTTCTGCGGTTATCGAACTGGGTAGCTTTGGTCCAGACCTCTTGAATATGAATTGTAAAGTTTTGGAATGACACTCGGAAACCAGTTAATCGTTCCCAGTTTGTAACGTCGATTTGACGTTAGAGCGGTGCAACATGAATTTCTGTTCGTAGAAACTAATATAGATACCGCATGTTGCATCGCTCTGTGATACTGGAAATAACGACGTATTTTCTAAAATTTCGTTTAACAATTTAGTTCAGAAGAAAATCAGGCCCTCGCCTTACAAATATGTATATCAACGGCAGTGTGTCTCCGTTTGCACCTACAAACGACGGCACGGTGATTATGACTCGAAATACTAGATAAAGTCATTAAAATATGAAATTTACAGGCTACCCAGCTTTTTTTTTTTTTTTTTTTTTTTTTTTTTTATATGAATAGGAAGGCAAACGAGCAAGTGGGTCACCTGATGGTAAGTGATCACCACGGCCCATAGACACCCGCAACCCCGGAGGGATTGCAGATGCGTTGCCAACCTAGAGGACTAAGATGCAATGCCTCTTGTGCCCGTAATTTCCCCGGCTGTCTTACTCTCCACACCGGAACACAGCAGTGCAAGCACTGCTACTTAGCGGCAGGATTAGCGAGTAAGATGGTGGTAGCGATCCGGACGGACCTTGCACAAGGCCCTACCACCCGCAAAAGCTCACACCGCATAGCTAATTAGTGGCAAATTCAGTTACTAATTTACTGCCAGCCGGTATTTATCAGGACCCTTTTCGAGTCGAGATTTCGTGTAAATTTTGAATACTGCGAATAAATTACTAAACGGAGTGAATTGTGGACAGGAAATGCAGGACAGAGACAAAGCACCATACTCGTAAAAGGGGAAACGTGTCGGTGGAAGTAACAAAATTTTTACGAGACAAATAGTCGCGGCGACTCGTAGCGCTATATTTTACTGAGACGTTTCGTGAAGCGTAAAGATTTTTCGCTGCACAATGTTATGTGAAGAACAAATTACAGTGTTCTCACTACATTATGGCGATGTCTTGTTTTGAAACCGAGAAATGGAAGTGTAAATCATTTGGAACACGCACTTTGTTCTTATGTTTGTATCTGTATTTTAGGAGCTGATCTTTTCAACGTTTGTTATTGTGATGTATAAATTGTTGAAATATGTATCACAGTTTGCCTTTGAGTGCGTGATGTGTACCTACTTCTTGTACTCTTTAGGACTCTACATTGAACTAAATGAATACCAACTTTATTTAAAAAATATTGCCTTGTTCACAAACAAACGAGAGTTTCGAGTTAACAAGAATAATTAAAAGCTCTTATTTTCTTCACTCTACTCTTATTACTATTTTCACTACTTTTTAATGCTATTTTCACATCACATGTGCATTTAAAAAATTGTCCCCATACACCCTAAGTCAATAGAGTCCCTCTAAATATGTATAACCCGTAACTCCAATTTCTCCACAGTTTCAAACGGCAATCATCTTCCTTAAAACACAAAAGACGATCACAATGAAAATCAATCATCTAATTAGAAAATCTTTGTTCGGCAATCAGTTACGGCTCGCAATGGGAGGGGGGGAGGGGACAGTGACAAATGACGGCTCAGCCGCCCCAGCTGCACGCATCAGCGGCTAATTGCTCAGAATGCATTAAAATTTATAATAACGGGAGTACATTTTGTGGAGTTTTCATAATTCAGGATTAGAGTTGGAGAGCCGTTTTGTCAAACATGATTCGGCAGAGGTGCTCAAAATTTACAATGTAAATTGGAAATTTGTAGGTTTTAAAGCATTGATTTGATGTAATGTTACCGGATAGACAATGGACAAACTCGTCTTTACACACGTGAATCGTATCGTCTGACTTATGCACAGCAAAACTAAAAAGAAGGATTATGGGTTCAAGAGTCTATTTATGTTCAGAGTTAAGAAAGTCGAGTTGCATTAAAAGACGCATAAATAGGAATTAACATAAGTATATTACTAGGATGAGAGGTAATTGGATAACTTGTTCTCTATCTTCATACACCAAAGAGAAAAAGAGAGTTCTTGGATATTAGTATTATATGTTTTAATGTAAAATATCCGCGCAATCAATCAAATTACAGTTGTAATAAACACAACGCGGCACGACAACAGTTGCTACCAACTTAAAAAGTTACCGCTAGATGGCGCTGTCTCCTGTACAAACATGCTAACGTTTGGTCGCCGCGGAACATTTAAGTTAGTATGTAAGATTTGCTTTGATTATCTAAATTCAACAAATAAGTAAGTGTACTAAATCGATCCTGGACCTCCGGGTTGATTAAGGACCTTGCTATCATAATTACATGTAAACAAATCGCTGTAATAAATTACTTTCTCGAAGAATATTGGTTTCAATCACCGAGCGCTGCGCTCCTGCACTACACTGGCAGCCCAACGTCAGGCCCGATCAAACTCCGACGCATGGGAGGAGGCGTTTGAAACGATTGAAACTCGTATGAAGGAAGAAACATCTACACCAATCAAGTCCGAACGGCGGAAATCTTCGGGGCCAAAATTACTGACGGCTGGCGGAAAACGCGCGTCTAAACCTCGGAAGCCACGTAAGACGGACGCTATGGCGGTATCGTTTTCGGAGGAACAGTTTGAGCGCATGCTATCGGCAATGGCACCGAAAAGTGGATCCTTCACTACTTGCTCCATAACCTACGATGGTCGCAAGGAATCCGATGTCCTCGAGGCGTTTTTGGCAGCCATCAATATTTTCAAGAGCTCAGAGAGAATAAGTGATAGTGACGCGCTAGCAGGTCTCCCGCTCCTCCTCAAAGATGAAGCCGCCACCTGGTGGCAGGGAATGAAAAATAAAATCAACACCTGGGCGGAATTTCAGTCTCGCATACGGAAATCTTTTGCTCCGAAGAAACCGGCATATGTTATTTACCAAGATATCATGTCACTACCGCAAAAACCTGGCATTACAACGGAATCCTTCGTAGCTCAGAAGAGAATGCTTTTTTCACTAATGCCGAGTCCTGAGCTGCTGGAGTCACAACAACTCGACATGCTTTTTGGGTTACTCAGCCTGGAGATCCGCGAAAGGGTGTCACGTGACTCTTTTACCACGTATGACGGATTGCTGGAAGCTGCTGAGGGAGCCGAACAACTCCTGCGGAATCTTAAGACCACAACCAAAGTAAATGCTCCAAGTACCTCGAGTAATGCGGAGTTGCCGCCCAAGCCCACGAAAATGCGGTGTAGGTACTGCCGCTTAACGAATCACACCATCGAGACTTGCTCAAAGAAGGCCAACGCAGATGCAAAACGTGCAACACACGCCCCCCCTGTGACCACTGCAGCTACAGTGTCCGAGGCACCTGCACCCAAGTTAGCATCCCCATCTGTTCGCAAGTTCTCCTGCTACGGTTGTGGTGCCCCTGGTGTCGTGCGCAGCAACTGTACTACTTGTCACGAAACTCGGAAATCCAACGGAGTCCCGAGGGAGATTGAGTTTTGTGCCGTTGGGATTAAAACCGATGCTAGGGCCAGGCCGGTCGTTTTTGTCTCAATCCAAGGAAAAACCGGAACAGCATTCATCGACACCGGTGCAAAGTCAAATGTAGCTTCGTACGAATTATACGTGCACCTGCGCGCGGCTGGATGCGCATTCGCTGAAGAGCGCGTCGTAGTAACTTTAGCAGACGGCATAAGGAGGAATCAGAAGATACTTAGCACCGTGACAAATGTCGTCATATGCGATCGCACGGTACCAACCACCTTCATAGTTCTGCCAGAATCCCGTGAGAACCGCACTCTACTAGGCGTCAGCTTTCTTCAGGATGCTTTGATTATATTGAATTTACCGCAATTCACCTGGAATTTCCTCGGAGAAGAGGCAAACCCGCAGGAACTATACACGGAAGATTTTGCGTCATTCGAATGTCACGACGATATAACCATCGCACGTCTGGAGAAGGCGGAAGTGGCAGCACTGCCTGAAGCCAGTCGAACCGCCGACTTGCCTGGCGAAGGACGATCGTATGGTCCGCTAATTCGTATAGCGCTCTCCCCGGCAAAGCGAAAAGGAATACCGTTCGATGGCGACACGTCATATATGGATTACCTATACGACGACGCGTGCGCTGCGATTGAAAACCAGGATTTCCAACTGTCCCCGGAGTCTGCAAGCCTGTTTCCTAGCGTGGACTTAGCAACCATTGAAATAGCGGCCATAAACACAGAACCGGATACGGCAAAAATCTCAATCGATAAGTTATTGCAAGCAAACGAGTCTGTCTTCGTCTCTAATGGAAAACCGACAACTGAGACCGAACATGCAATCGATACTGGAACTCACCAGCCAATTGCAGTTCCGCCTTACCGGCTGTCTCCTGTTAAAAGGCAGATTTTACAAAACGAGGTTACCAAAATGTTGTCAGAAGGAGTAATTGAACCATGTATCTCGCCCTGGGCTGCACCCGTGGTTCTAGTACCCAAAAAAGACGGCACCACGCGTGTCTGCATTGACTACCGGCGATTAAATGCTATTACCACTCCGGATGTCTACCCACTCCCTCGAATTGACGATCTCCTCCATAACGCAAGGCGAACACCCTTCATGACGACCCTGGACCTACGAGCCGGATATTGGCAAATTAAAGTCAAAGATGAGGACCAGATTAAAACCGCTTTCGTGACTCCATTCGGAATGTTCGCATTCAAGAGAATGCCTTTTGGACTGAGGAACGCCCCGGCCACCTTTCAGCGCCTAATGGACCGATTCCGGATAAGGCTAAGCCACATCAAGTTAATAGTTTATCTGGATGACCTAATCATTCTGTCAGGCAGCCTTCAGGATCACCTAAAAGACCTACAAGAAGTTTTTGACTTGCTGAAAGAATTTAACCTTACGGTTAATAAGGCGAAGTGCCGATTCTGCTGCTCCAAAATAAAATATTTGGGTCACTACATAACACCGAATGGTCTGGAAATGGATAGAGAGAAAGTCGAAGCGATATCCGGCATGCCTATGCCATCTAACATCAAGCATCTACTTTCTTTTCTTCAAATGTGCTCGTGGTACAGGAGGTTCATTCCCCACTTTGCCAAAGTAGCTGAACCCCTTACCCGCCTCACGAAAAAGAACCAGAAATGGGAATGGGGTGATGAACAATGCACCGCTTTCAATAGACTACGTGAGCTGCTGACAGCTGCACCCGTCCTCGCACAGGCCGATGAAAAGAAACCCTATACAATAAAGGCTGACGCTAGTAGCTACGCCATTGGGGCTGTTTTGGTGCAGGGGGAGAAGGATGAAGAACATCCGGTGGAATACGCAAGCCGCCTATTAAAACCTGCAGAGCGGAACTACTCCACCACGGAACGAGAAGCACTTGCCCTTGTATGGGCCGTAAACAAGTTCCGCGGTTATATTGAAGGAACACCTGTAACCGTGTTGACGGATCACCAAGCACTCAAGTGGCTTATGTCCCTAAAATCCCCGACAGGGCGGCTTGCGAGATGGGCTTTACAACTACAGGCTTACGACCTAAACATTAAATATATAACAGGTCGAAGCAATGTGGTAGCAGACGCCCTGTCACGTCCAAGTTGTGACCCCGAGAGCAAGGATAATTGTGGCATCTGCACCATCACCGTCGATATACCTACCGTTACGTCAGACGAAATAAGAAGCAAACAGCTAGCCGACGAAGACGTAAAAAGGATAATACACGCGCTAGAAAGCGACGATGAAGAGAATGCTGCTTATTGGAGCAGAAAGGGTTATCTTTTGAACAGCGGATTACTCTATCGCTACGATGTCAATGTGGAAAACGAGGACAGCCAATTGGTTGTACCAAAAGCAGAGCAGTTAGCTATCATTTCCATCTACCACGATCAGCCCACAGCGGGTCACTATGGAGCTCAGAAAACGTTGGACCGAATAGTGAGACGCTATTACTGGAAAGGAATGAGAGCCCAAATAGAGGCTTATATTCGTTGCTGCGTGAAATGCCAACGATATAAGCCCTCGAACACAAAACCGGCTGGACTACTACAAACCACCGCTGCCAGGCAGCGTTTCGAAATAATCTCCTTCGACTTGTTTGGCCCCTTGCCCCAAACCAAGAGCGGGCACAACTGGATATTTGTTATTGAAGATGTGGCCACAAGATGGGTTGAATTATTCCCCCTAACACAAGCCAGTGCTGAAGAATGCGCCAAGATTCTAATCAACGAAATCTTCTTGCGATATGGTACTCCACGTAGGATGATCAGTGACAATGGCACTCAATTCGTCAGTAGTGTGATGCAGAAACTGGCATACTGCCTGAACATTAATCATGGTCTCACACCGGTGTACCACCCAGAAACGAACCCCGTAGAAAGAAAAAACAGGGATCTGAAGGTGCAATTGGCCATATTAGTTGAAGACGACCACACTAGCTGGGCAGAAATGTTGCCCAGTATACGCTTTGCCATGAACACGGCTTGTTCCAGCGCGACCAGTTTCACCCCTGCGTATCTAACTTTTGGGCGAGAGCTACGCACACCGGATGAAGTAAAGCATGACATAAGGGCTATAATTCAGAGCGAAACTTTCATACCCGAAATCACCCCCAAACTGCTGCTGATGGCTGATACCCTCGCCCGAGCTAGAGAAGTGCAGGAGATGACGGAAGAAAAACGGAAGCAGTATGTGGATGCAAAACGCAAACCCTGCCCCGCTTACCAGCCTGGGGATTTGGTGATGGTAGACTTACACCCATTGAGCAAAGCTACTGCGGGATATAGCGCCAAATTTGCACCACGACGAGATGGCCCATACGTCATTAAGCAAAAACACGGCCCCAGCTCATTTCAGATTGCCGAACAACAACGGCAGGATAAAATAGTTGGCGTATATCATGCTTCTGCATTGAGGCCTTACCAAGGAGGAGACAGGCCGCTTCCAGATCCCGTACGACCCCTAAGGAAGAGAGGTAGACCGCGTAAAGCACCCTAAAGTCAAGATGATCCTGTCCTCCTCGCCGGGGCGTCTTCAGGGACAGAGGGGGAGCCTGTAATAAACACAACGCGGCACGACAACAGTTGCTACCAACTTAAAAAGTTACCGCTAGATGGCGCTGTCTCCTGTACAAACATGCTAACGTTTGGTCGCCGCGGAACATTTAAGTTAGTATGTAAGATTTGCTTTGATTATCTAAATTCAACAAATAAGTAAGTGTACTAAATCGATCCTGGACCTCCGGGTTGATTAAGGACCTTGCTATCATAATTACATGTAAACAAATCGCTGTAATAAATTACTTTCTCGAAGAATATTGGTTTCAATCACCGAGCGCTGCGCTCCTGCACTACACAGTTTAAATTAAATCAGAAATGATTTGATTATGCCTGCCTAACCGTCACCAAGTATAATTAAAAACCATAACTTGTCACTCAGTCTCTTACATTGGCGCTTCGACAACTGAACAAAAGAACAGCTAACATCCTTTGTTCTTTAAAAAGCCAGCAAATTTTAATTATGAGATCCTCGATGAAATTTAAGCCCTACAGACATAATAGGAGCAGTCGAGTTACTCTTCTGACCACCGAGCTTCAATGAAAGTAACCTAACCCAGACAATTATTAAGAAATTAACCGCAAGACATGACCTAGGGTGAATGCGAATGTTGGCATTATTCAAATATCACCTTTCTACTACGGCTCGCCATACTTTCATTGGAGTTTAAATGAATTCATTTGTATTCTTATGAGACAGTCTTTGAAATTTACTAAATATTGGATGGCTCTTAAATTACAACCACTGGGAGGACACTTCTTACTAAGGACTAGCTATTACATATGCATGACCTCGGTAGTGTTCGTACACGATATGAACGTCCATTTAATGGCGAACGATTTTTTATTTTAAACTAAACTATCGAAAAGTAGGGTGCGGTTCATAAAACATAAAGTTTAAAATGTATACTGGGTTAAAATATATAATGGTTCAAAATATACATTATAATGGTATTTTCTGTGTAACTATTAGCTAGATGAACTTTTTTGATAGCGTTATATTTAGATTGGCTTAGGTTAGGTTAGTTTTAGTTTATAACAATTCTGTTAATTTGCAATTTTCGGAGAAAATCGCATTTTATATTTTGAACCATTATGTATTTTAACTCACTATATACATTTTAAACTATGTATTTTAATACGTACCCTTAAAACTCGAAGAACCCTCTAAAATTCGACACATTTGGTGCGTCAACCAACAATAATTTATTAATCGTTTATATTATGTTAACGTTAATATGTTATGAAGCTTTTGTTAATTCAAGCAATTATAGCCTTTACAAAACCTCTTTGGTTGTTTGTAACATACATTCAATACGTTGTATGGAAATGTATGAGTAAAGGTTGTTTGTGTAGCGTGTAATATTTAATTTGTAATCCGTTGGGACCAGTCGTGGGCACTCACCTCTTTAATGAATACTTAATGTAGGATTGTGTAAGCCCTTTGCGAAATTATTAAAAAGTTCATTTTGTTACAGGTTTTTGGCGTAGCGTGGATCTAATTCAAACTGTAAGTACGAGTAAAGTTACAAAATTTTGTACTTTGATACATAAATTACGTTTCTTTATGGAGTTATCGCCTTTTTGTTAATCAAAAATTAGAAAATTATCTAAACATATTTTGTCTTACATACATATATAAATCAAGTCTTTATACCTTACGGAGTAGACAGCATAATATAACAAGACCTAAAGGCTACGTTTAGCATGATTGTGGATGTATAGGTAGAAAGGGGAATCAAAATAGTGATGGGTTGCTAGCCACATCGCCTGTAACATGATTCATAAGATTTTCGCGCATACTCTGAGGCATCTTCTGCGTGTCATAATGGCAGATAAAGACAAAATATATGTAACATTCAATTAGCAAGAGGTAAACAAGCATTTATTTGTACATAAGAACGATAGAGTAGGAATTCTGTAGATCTTAACCTTTTTGACGCCAACGCCACATATATCAGCACCGCAGGTTCAACGCCAATGTCCTATATGTATATTTATACGTCCATTACTTCAGTGCAAAACAACCTTCGTTGAATTGGCTTCAGATTTAATTTAAGGCATCGCAATAAAGAAGTCTGGCGCATGGGTGATGTTTCTTGTATTTGACGTGACGGCAAAAAGGTTAAACTTCTATAAACGAAGGCTCTCCGAAGTCAGTAAATTTATTCGTGTTGTAAAGTACTTATTTTTATTTTATCAATGTCTACACTCTCGTGTAAAGTAGGAGCAAAGCAGACAATAATAGGCCGTTTGCTAACTTTTTTGTCATATTTTACATGTAGTACCTACGTCTCGGCCCGTCTAGTCCTACATTATTCATGCAGGAGGACAACAGTACCGCTTTGTAAATCCAGGCTACCTGGGAGTAAAAAACAATAGCCGCATTCATGTTGATGATGCCAGCATATCGCCTATTTAGAAACACTAATAGGTAAAACGAGGTGAGAGAGAGAGAGAGAGAGAGAAACATTTATTTACACACATTCGATACACGTAGATATATAATAGTAAGAAGAAATACAATAGCAATAGTACCGATATGGTGTAAAATGGGCCCCACTCAGCATAATATTGCGGCAAGCCGCAACGCTGTTTTTCAGTAGGACCCAGATAAAATTAAAAACAGGTGCGCAATATACAAAGTATAAATCAGAAGTAGATTAATTTGTGGAATAACAATTTTATGACACTTATTATCTTATGCTAGGTCCTTACCATGACGTCTTAATGCGATTCAATCCCGACTCATTTAAGCTGTCATTTTTAGTATGGATCTGATAGCGGGCGAATCTGAACTGGTTCGGAATTGAATTGCATAAAGACGTCATGGTAAGGCCAAAGGAAGTAATTGTGGCCAGTGCACGAATTCTGATATAGTTATTGTTAAAAATATATTTAAGTATAAAAAAAATTGTTCAAGCGCGTGGAAGGACGCAAGATTTGAAATGATAGAAACAAATGAGGACACATGTTCTTGATCAACTAACTTACTAACCTCACCGAAACATATTAACGATTGTGTAGGTAACAAAAGTGTACCTACTAAAAAAAAATTGCAAAGACGTCTGGTTTAATTATATAATAAACACTCCTCTGGTCCGTTTAATCGAATTTATAAAAAACTCGTTCAAAACTCGATGTAAAGTCAGTGAAACAAGACGAGTTCTGAAAGAAACCAGACTGCATTCAAAACCCTTATAAGATTTCCTCGCCCGTCAAAGAACGCGCTTTCTGAGGGAAAACGAATTCTTTCACCATTCATTACTATTTTTGTAAAAAAACAGCATAGTTCATTAGACTTGCTTCGTTGGGCATTACTTCGACAGGATATTAAATTCATTTTAAATGTTCTTACTTTAATTTTCACTTTAGTAGAGACGCATCTTTAATACCTTTAAACTTAGGCACTCAAATAAAAATAAAGTAAGTAAGTAAGTAAAGTCTAGAATATGCAAGGCTACATTTTATTTGATAATTTTAATTAAATAATTGTTACAAAACTTTTTCAAGTAGTTTCCTTTGTTTCTTGATTTATGCAAGAAGAGCATTTGTACAGTCGAGAGCACAAATATCGATACAGCCCTCACGTCAAATATATGTATTATCGGCCTTATTGTTCATGGCTTAAAGGTGTATAGATGTTTTTGATGGTTTGGTAACGTACATTATATTTGCGCCCTTGGGTGTACGGTCAAGTGCAAAAATAAGTATCGATACGAACTTCTCAAAAATATGTCCCACTTTGACTAGGAATATTATATTACACTTGACTGTACCTAAATACATGATTAACCATGTGAAAATCTCATCAGAAATCATAAAACGCGAAGGTTTATATTTTTTTCGAAATTCTGCGCTCATGCGCCTTACTCACACACACACACACACACACACACACACTTACACATTTGCAGCTATTTTTCATATTTCTTGGCTGCCACGATACAGGCTGTGCCTAGTGTGGATTGAACTTCCTAATATTATATTTCGTTTCTATTTTGGAAAATAAATTTTACTTTACTTTTCTTTACTATACTCCGCTCATAGGATGAAAATAGGCATGCGTTTGTTCACAATCACGGCTCATATCTTAAAAAAACCCACATCTCTGGTTTTCCCCTCGCATGCCCCCGAAAACTTCTCGAGTCTCGTCCCCACTCAATTTCTCTGCACACCAAAATTACGGCAGTTGAAGGAGCACCGCCGAACAAAATGAATTTATCCAAACTGGAATGAATGGCACTTGCGTTCCAATTACATGCAAATTAGTTCCATCACAACTTGGCCGGGTTGTAGTATTACACGACGCGTAATAAGGACATAACTTGCCTTATGAAGGAAGATGATGAATGAGTAAGCTACACAATGCTCGTAAGGCTGCCTAATTCGTTTCATGAGTTTACTTTGAAATGTGTTTGTAAGAAACGTTTAATAGTCGGTTTTGTAATTGTGTCTAGGATTATTAACTGACTTAAATGTCACAGCACTATCCTGTTGTCTTAATATTAAGTAAGTAAATGCTTTATGGAGCAAATATAAAGAAACAGAGACAAATCACAAATAGTTAAATAATTAAATGTAATAATGTACTATGTGTGTAATGTCTTGTATGTATGTGTTAATAATTAAATGGTTAAATAGTTTTCATTTACTTTTTATACTGTTTAGAATTAGTATCATTTTAGTTAGTATATACCACAATAAATTCGTAACATACATACATACATAAATCACGCCTTTATCCGTTACGGGGTAGACAAAGCCTAATGTACCTAACAAAACCTAAAGGCCACTTTTGCATGATTGTGGGCGTATAGGTGAAAAGGAGAACCAAAATAGTGATGGGTTGCCAGCCACATCGCCTATGACATGATTCCTAAGATTTTCGCCCATTCCCTCGATGGCATTTTACCATCTGCACGGGAAGAGAAGCAACTGTTACATTCTATGGTTTTTCTTTTTGGTAATTCTGTATTGTAGCGATAGTGTCCAGTGCTACGCCCTCTTTTTCTCGACAAACATCTTGGGCAATCTCTATTCGTTGAAGAACCTGTTGAATCATAAAACTACTGGCGTGATGAAAAGCCTCTCTTCTGGCTGTTAAAACTTAAAACTCGCAATCGTTTTGAGCAACAACTTTTAATTGGCATCATGCAGGAGTACGCCTCAGACTTTATTTTATTTCTACACGTTAGAACAAACTTGATTAGTTCACGAAATTTCACAGACGTTAAATTTATTTTTAAAACATAATACCGTACGCGTTAGAACACAATCACGCCTAAGTATAAGTATCTACATATGACTTAAGTAAGCGAAGATGTGATCCAAAATGAAGCACGCTTGCCTAGTAGATACCCATTCATTCTTGATTTGAAGACGGCCAGGTTGTAGCGATTATAGGGAACACAGACGCAGGCAAGGAATTCCACTTCTCAATATAAAGGACGAGCAAAAATATTACAGGTGTCATAAATTTTGAATGTTTCCGTTAAGATCGACAATGCCAGAGAAATATAGTTTTTCTTGAGCCCAGAGGACCTTTTTAATGAAATAATTACTTTGTTTTACACTCGCGTTAACAACTGTCTGAATTGGCGGTCTCGCCTCAGTTGCTTCAAACTGATTTAATCTAACGGATATTTAGTGAACATTGTGCAAAAAGTTAAAGCACAGGTACATTGAACTTCGGAGTGTGGAACGAATTTCGTGCACATTTTCGATATTTGCCTTTATATCCTAAACGATCGCTTGTTTCGTTTTAGATATCGTTTTCTAAATAAATGAAATGATAAAAGGAAGTTTCTATACAAAGGCTTACCTATCAAAATACCCGCATTTATTATACGGTTTCTCATGTGTATGATTTATTCGTACTCGTCAAAATGGCGTCACTTCAAAAACCTTTTAGCTAGTTACTAGGTCTGGCTCGGTAAGTGCCGGATATGCTAATAATTGGCTAAAGACTCTAAAATTGGCTAATTTGTTACTAGGGCTCTCAAGTTTCAATCGTTAGGCCAATTTATTGTACACGGTCTGTCTGTACCGTACCACAATTGGCTGTTACCCTGTCGCTGTGTGTGTACCTTTCTACTAAATTAATGCGCAAGTCTAGAGCTAAGTGAGACCAAACAAGTCCGCTTCTACATTGGTTCCTAAAGTATTTACTATGACGGCATTATTTGTCACCCAAAGTACGAGCAACGAGATCCGCAGAGCCCTAGAAGGACGGCAAGAATGCAACAAAGCCAACCTCATGGACTCGACGCACCTCACGACCACCATGCCTAACCGGGAGTGCCGTGAAAACAGTGAATTAGTGAAATGAACTAGTATATAGACTTACTTATAATGGTAGAAATTTTAGACAATGCGCACAGTACAATAATATTTCAAAAGAGCTTCGGGTCTGTCCTTCTGTCGCACTCACTTTTATGCGTTTTGATACTTGAATCGGTCAATCGTACCCGAAACCCGAATGTCGTTCTAGGAGCTCATAGACTAGTGTTGCCGCTCCATAGTACACTATCGATAATTTTAGTAGTTTGAGCAAAGACTAGTATCGATTCTTGACGTCGAACAAACTATCGACAGTATCGATACAATTGCTTTTCAATATTACATAAACTATTGATATTATCGATAGTTTTGAACAATCGATTGTTACCTTTGATGCAGTAGTATCAATAGTATCGATACTATCAATAGTTTTCGTAATTTTCTTTACAAATTACTCATGATTTACGACAAAACGTATGTGACACGTCAATGTCAGACGTCGAACTTATTACATCGTTATTGCATTCTTTAATTTTTTTTGACCTCTATACTTCTTTGAAAAGTAGCGAGGAACTTCCTACGCAGCTTAATCTGGGATTTACTAACGTCTTTACGACCCTTGCTGTCTTATACAGTCTTAGTTTTACTTCTTTGACGCTTTTCTTGGTAATATGAAGGACTTAAAGTCTTGGCTCAATATACGGTATTCTATTGCCTGTTTGGATCATCTATCAAAACCTACTTTACCACTACTCGATCACTCGAGCAAGACATCTAAATACGATTGTGACACTATCGCTATTCCATATAATTTGGAGGTTATACTGTATCTTACTACTAATCCGGTACTTCAGCAGATAGGATTAGTTTAACTGAACTTTCCTTTGAAGGTTTGTATGGTTTGTTCATTTTAATTGACAAATGTTTCCATAATGTAAGTCGATGTTCGAAGTGTACGGCGTTAAAAGGGCGACTTTATTTTGATCCAAACATTGGAAAAAGCTATGCACGACTATTCAATCAAAATAACGCAACCACCCCTTGAAATATTTTGGTAAAATGCTGAGATATATTTACCCCCTTATTCATAAACGCTCTGTAGGTTTCTGTTAACTTAGCAATTGTTTGTCCTTATCTGTGAAAGGTAAATGTCAAAGTGTCAGATAAAGACAAACTGCTAAGTTAGCAAAAGCCTACAGAGCGTTTATGAATAAAGGGGTTTGAGGTTAAGAATCTGTCAAGCAACATTTCGAGTTACAATCATTTCATGCCAAATTATAAATATTCACTAAACTTGACCATCTCAACGACAAAATCAAATGCATAAACACCAAACCCTCTTGATTAATAAACAAGGACCGAATGCACCTATAAATACCGTCTATTGTTTATTATTTAGCAAATCCTATTCCCTGGAGCGTCGACCAAGGAATATTCCTGTCCGCAGTAAATCCAGCAGGTATTTGCCTCCGTTGGGATGCACTAAACTGTCAACGTAACCCAGGGTTACTGTTGGACTCTGTATTTATTATCTACAAAGTTTATACAACAGGAGCTTACAATGAAGATAAATTATAAAACGTTCTCAGTTCCGATTTTAATGTACTTGGGAAAGTATCCGTATTGTATATTTGTGTTGGGTTTATCTGGTCTGGTAAAGATCATGGGCTGAGGGTAGCATAAAACCGATCGTCGTAAGGATACCAGGGGAACCATGACTTTTGGGAAGTGGTTTGATAACTACATGTTAATATAGGTTTTTCTTTAAAGAAAAACTTTTTTTTGGAATTTTATTAAGTATTTTTGCGTTTTTGTCTTTTAAATAGCCATTGAAAATCATTTATGATACAATCCACGGAATTTTCCTAAACAAAACTCAAAAAATTCAGAGAAAAATTGCATTATTTTTAAAGAAAAATAAACTATTTAATGCCCATCCCATGCTGTCTGAAATTTTCCACCAATCTTTCTTGCATAATCCTTAGATTAGACCAAAGTGAATCTTCTCAAGTGTCTCGAAAATGGAACAAACTAAACTTTCCCTTGTAATTATTAAAAGGTAAATAAAAAATTACCCACTTCTTCACAAGTTTCTTGCGGCGCAATCTTCTTGGCAATGACCCGAAAAGTAAACGATCCCTTTTGCAACAATAGTATATTTACAACAATTGTGTCAATTTAGACCTTTTTTAAGAATTAAATAGAATTTCGATGACCCTAAGATCGGCTATACACAAATATGATTTGTGTATGTATGTATGTATGTATCAGCTTTCATGTTCAGAATCATTTCATTGTACTTACAGTCAGCACCAAAAATCTATAAACATTCGAAGAACTCAAAATAAGCTACACACGACACGACTCTATCGTTAAGAAAATAACAGGGTATGTAGCTCTTCGACTTCTTGAGCTCTCCGACTGTTTATCAACTTTTGATGCTGACAGTTATGTAAAAAAAAATAAGATAGCAGAAGTTAAAGAAATTGTGGTACCTACGGCGTTGCCAAAAACTAAAATAATAAAAAAGCAGGAAACGTGATTTTGATTTCTAGAGCGAGTGCGACTCGCACTGGGCCGCTTTTTACTAGGTACCAATTAATTATGTCATGGCCCAACCTCATGTAATACGCAGGTACGTACTGCACGTGACCTTATTACATACGAAATTAAAGCGTCTCAAGTTAATTTCGGCTTAATTAGTAGCTTTAATCGGAGCAGGTCCCAATGTAAAGTTGAAACACACGCGAACCTTTTGAAGCACATCCGCATTGACCCGTTCGTAAGCTATTAGCAACACGTGGCACTGGCCAGTGATAAAGTGACAACTTCTGAATGGACGTGATGACAAGGGGTTTGGAATTCGACATTCGAAGTTCATATATCGTCCATTTCACTCTCTTATTAATGACTATTAGTGTGAATGAAACGGCACGATACAGACCTGTTTTAACTTAGGAAGTAAAACAAACAAGTTGGGATGACTGTCTTTCACATTTCCGAAAATACGATTACCGTTTGATTACCGTATCGACTTTGTCACTATAAGGTTGATTGTGTCTTGCTGTTGTCACACCAAACCGTAACCAATTAAAAATGGTGCCGGCCATTTAAAAATGAAAATATACCCGACTGTTTCCAGCTTATTGCTACCAACATGCGTTAGAGCCAATCAAACTAATATTACTTTTGTTTTTTTTTGGTCTGGGAATGGGACTAGTGCTAGTCGAAAGAATCATGAGCATACGAGACAAATAACCGAGCATTATTCTGCAGTTCATAGTAGCGTTTCGGAGCTCCAGTCCCCGTGTAAGCTGAAATACATGCGACCTTTTAGCAACGCACTCCGTTGACCCATGCGGAAGCCGTTAGTGACGCATGGCACTGGCCAGTGATAAAGTGAGAACTTGCGAACGGACGTGCTGGCAGGAACAGACTAAGGTTGCGAAAGGACCATTAAATATTACGAAGTAGACTTTAAACATTTGAAAAAAAAAAGAAAATTTATGGTTTGTTACTTTTTTTGTTGTCTGCTGTTTTGTGTAAGGAAACCTGTACAGCCTTCAAAGCAGTTTTACGGCATGTTAAGTTCCCAATCCTTGGTCCTTGTGAGAACAACAACAAGCTATGTGAGTGGATGCCCACCAGTAATTTTAATCTAGTTCATATATTTTTGTTGCAAACAGAAGTCATCGTAATTACACCCACGAGCTAAACGTAGACTTATAAATTTAAATGACGACCGGATAGCCTAGTGGTTAGAGAACCTGACTATGAAGCTTGAGGTCCCGGGTTCGATCCCCGGTCGGGGCAGATATTTGTATGAAAAATTCGAATGTTTGATCTCGAGTCTTGGATGTTTAATATGTATGTAAGTATGTATTACAATACAATACAAATACTCTTTATTGAACACCAAAAATCAGTACAAAACAATACAGAAACAAAGAACAAAGTAGACAATAGGCGGTCTTATCACTTATGTATTTATCTATATAAGTATGTTTGTCCGTTGTCTAGTGCCCATATTACAAGCTTTGCTTAGTTTGGGGCTAGGTCAATTTGTGTCAATTGTCCCAAGATATTATTATTATTATTTCAAACTTTTTAGTGTCGGTATTTTTGTTTGTAGTAACATCTGTCTGATTAACCAATATCATCACTGTTTTTATTTAGTACTTAAATTTATGTAGCCGAAATGAGCCTCTTCTTGTATTAGCTTAAAAAGTGAGGTTGTAATCAGTTCAACGTTTAAACTTTAAACAGTTGCAATTCATTTTAAGCACAAAAGATATTTCTAAGTATAACGTTAACAGAGCTTCTAGATCGTTCTAGAGACGCTCCCGAACGATCTGCAGGTTGACTTTTAAAGCTACCTTTCCCGCTAAGTGCTGTCGATCGCTATACAGCAGTCTGCAGACCACTAGCACTTCCCTAATCGACTTAGTAAAACTGGTACAAGGTGCTAAGCGAACTATGCAACCGTTTCGTAACTTGCTCACAAATTGTTATAATAGTGCCGAGAAAGGCATTAATTCGGTAGTCTGTTTTAATGAGGAAAAGCTGCAATAAATATGCCAAGAACGCTTTTAATTTAAACTTTAATTGCTTCGAAAAATACTGGCCACTTTACATTATTTCTTTAATCAGGACTGCTATTGTCCGCGGATCCTCTCACCTCGACTTTTCCCATAGTTCTCAAAAATTTTATGACAACTTCATTTATGTAGAAATTTCTTGTCCCTAGGTTGAACACTTGAGGTTGAGAGAAAATAACAAACATACACTCACACAGACACAAATACTGTCACATTTATATTACTACTAAGATATAAGTCGACAGCGTATCACCGAGTACATATTTTCCTCATCCTAACACATTTTGCACACACTTGTTGACTCTTACATTTTGATATCCGTCTACTTAAAGCCCTGTTGTTTTTACGTGTGCTTGCGTTCATATTTGACATCCTACGTACACTTACATAATTGAATTTAAATCCTCACACATACGTAAATGCTGAGGATCAAAGCGAGACGTTAACTGTGCAGCATACGGGGCGGCTTACCACCGCATTTGCTTGTACAAACACTCACTAGAGTACTTGCTTTGTATGTTGTTGTGTTATTTAGGAGTAAATGCATCGTCTGTTTGCGGCTGAAATCATATCTTACCTACAGTTCAGTTTAGTGCAGTACAGTGTAGTTAAGTAAAGCAGGTGTTCCCTAACTTGTTAGGTGACTACCATGATATAAAGACAAAAGACACTGTTCACACATCAAAGTATTAATATGTAATGCCGTAGGCCCTAACGCTACGGAGTAGGGCGTTAACGCGGGTTATGTGTAAATACTTATAGTCCTTAAACAGTAGACCGCGCCCCCCTTTACAGGTCTCTGCACCTCACTTGGGTGGACCCTCACTTTAAAAATCCCTGCTGCAAAGATTTAAATTCCTACTTTTTGCTTTTTCGGTATCCTCTACCTTCTTTGGTATTTGGTCTTTAGCTTGTTGACTTAAAAAGTTAATCAAAACAAAATTAAATTTCGACGGTGCTGGTTCATTAGCCTGTCTATTTAAAAACTGTTTTTATCCTCGCTTAGTTACTTAGTAGGACCCTTAATGGACTGTGGCAACCGACTAATTAAAACTCCTCCTGGAATACTTTTATCCGAAGGTAATAAGGGTACAAAGAAATCTCGGCTGTTTCAAAATGTGAAACATTTCGTTTTGAGCATGATTCAAACATGATTTAATGAGTCATTACTCTTTGATCTAATTGACGTATTAAAACGTCGATTTACGGAGGGAACTGCAATCATATAAAGTTTTCCAGATGTGTATCGTAACAAAATCTGAAAAGAGAGCAGTTTCACCTCCTTTCTCATCCAACGAGGACTTTTAGTGTGTTATGTTTGTAAATATTCAATGTAAATATTCAAAGAACAATCATACTTATTTTCGAAACATGACCTTTGCGTCGTTACTTTGCAGATGTCCATTTCAATGAAAAAATATTTACCTTGTTACTCCGCTACTATCTATTAACTAACGCAATCTGATCAGGCTATTTCATAATGTAGTGATCCACTTGCTCCTATAGTGCACTGTGTTAGTATAGTGTAAGCGTCTTAAAACTGAATTGAATAGTATTTTCAACTATGTAAGAGGTTCTGCCGAGTGCTCATTCAGGATGCATTTATGGAACCAAGGGAACATCGATGCAACGCTCTCAGCTGTCGGCGCAATCACACGCATCGTCGCTTCACGCAAAGCCCCAGCTCTATGGGTTCAGCAAATGCCATTCCTCTACCACAAAGCAAAGCATAATGTTGACTGACATGACGGTGCGAGATTTAAAGGATTTCACGGTGCGAAGAATCAACGATTCCGTTTAGAGATGAGTAATTATTTGTTTCGAACATGGATCAGAACAGGATTTTAATCGATAGTTTCCATTGTTATTGTCCACATGTTATTATAATAACGTCGTTTCTAAATTGTTACAATCAAACGTTCATAATTCTAATGGCTTTATTAGCGAGCTGATATTGTGAATAAAGAATGAAACAACCGTTTAACTATCTGATGTCGTTGATCGCCATTAGCCCACGCCGAGCCGAACGTTTGCTTTGCAAAGCTGCTTAATTATAGAGGCAATTTGTGGATGAAGCTCTCAGACCGATTCCTACATATCTGCCTACCACGCCTCGCAGCCACTCTAACCTGGTCTTTCGAATGAGCGAATTTAATCGCAGTTACGGACGTGTAAAGACAAAAGTGTAACCTTTAGAGATCTTGTTGCTGGTCGGCAACCTTTTAGTGTTTTAGCGGTTCTTGTGACGTTTTGTACCTATTGAATATGGACAAGTGTAGCCGTCTGAACCGTAAACCGCGTTATTTATTCAATCACTTGGACGAGCGGCATAACAGCCCCGTTTCGGAATGTACTGCGCTGTCAAACTCGAACGTTGGAGCTGTCGCTTGTCCAACTTACGACTCGAAGATTCCTTCATTTATTCCGTTCGGAAATCTGATAACTTGAAGCTGAGAATGCCTTTCCTCAGAGCGATAAACCAGTAAATGCACCCACCAAGTCTTGTAGCACAGAATGTAGGAAATAAACTAAACCAGAGCAGGTATACCTTCAGTACAATGTATTAGTTGCAACCGTGTTCATGAGGCGTGTAGTGGTGCAGTTTGGCGACCTTTGACTCGGAACCAGTGTTTTATACTCACAATACAATATGTTACGGTAAATGTACCGGAAAAGCAACATTTTATATTCCTTAGGAACATGAGCGGGCGAATAATGTAATGTAAGAAATATGAAACGAGATTCTGGATAGAATTTTGCCGTGGAAACGCCGAAATGGTGGCTCGTCGTATTATGGATGTCGAATATTTATCGCTTACTCACCTTAGTGCAATGTAAAGTTAAAACCACATAAGTTTATCTACTAGTGTATTTGTTGTAGTAAATATAGAAGTGAAAAATAACGTCACAACATTATATCTAAGTCATCTAACGGAAGTCTGTGTTTAGAGTTTAGCTCAAGAGAAAATATAGGAAATCTCATAGAAACACTTCATTGTCCATCCATCCATCCGTCTTTCAAGACTATTTTCTCAAGAACGCGAGGATGTATCGAGTTGAAATTAATGATTAGTTACTGTCTCTTGCAACCGTAGATATATAAAGTATCTAAGTTCTCGTAATAAATATATACAAACAGCACCGTTACTAAGTTAAAAGAACAATTTACAGTTTTAAAATTTTGGACGATATCGTCAATGCGTGGGTCCAACTCGTACTTAACCCTTCTAATTATATAACAAATGAACAGCGTCATCTTTTGTTTTCTTTTTGTTTCATAAAATATCTTATCTTCTTATAGAAACGTAGGAAAAACATGAACGCAATGAAATAACCTGAATCCTTAACTTGGGAAAACGAGGTAGATGAAACAGGAGCTTGCACTCATAAACCTTGTTATTTTAATTGGTTAAAAGTATTTCTCTGTTCCGTAACAAACAGAGGGCATCTTAACAGCTTCTGGTATTATTTTGCTCTTTAGCTAATAAGATAATAAGGAAATGGTAATCATGAGGCCTACGTTGTGATGGAGTTCAAATTAGGGGTATGAATAATGCAATAGAAACAACTAACGCTACGTTTTTGTTTTTAGCTAAAAGTTTTTAGTTAACAAGGTAGCCGTAGGTGTCATCATTATAGACAATACTAGCTGTTGCCCGCGCAGAACTCGCTTACCACTATCCCGCGGGAACTACGCAAATTTCCTGAATAAAAACTATCCCATGTCCTTCCCCGAGACTAAAATCTCTGTATCAAATTTCATTATACAATTGGTTCAGTGGTTTACGTGTGAAAGGGTAACAGACAGACAGGCAGAGTTACTTTCGCATTTTAAATATTAGCAAGGACTCTATAGACAAGCCAAAAGTAAAAGATAGATTACCATTAAAGATCATACACGTATTATCGGAAGAGATAGGTTTTCTTACTTTCTAATCCTTTGTAAAACTAGTGAAACTCTTAAACATATGCACGCAGTTTTTTTAATCGCATGATTACCGGTAGCTGGCAGCGGTCTTTCACCTGCCGTAAATTATTAAAAAAATGACCATGAAATGTCCGTTGCTCTTAATAAATTGATTGAAATAAATTTCTACGTATGCCACATTAGGGCTGCAGCAATGCTTTAATAAAGTTTTAAGCTCCGCAAACAGCTCGTAAGGATTCTTTAATATTAATTGGTATGGAGGCAGGATGGAGGCTCCGGCGGTGACGCGTTTCCGGTCTGACTCGTTCGGGACGACTCCGCCACGACAATGCGAGCGATGCGACTAAAGAATTATCTGTAATACATTGCACGGTCAGGATAGCTTTGAAAAAACCTGAGACAATGTTTCTTATTTCAATATTCGGGGTATATTTTCAACTTTAATTCGTCAAATTGTATTTCATACGGGTAACCAGTCCTGAAAACAATGTACCTATATTTGGATCAGTTTAAAAGGAGTTTTATAAGTCAATTATTTTAAGTTCATATGCATATTAGTAAGTTCCCCTGGAGTCCTTTTTTTCTCAAAACTTCTTAAAAAAAAGGAAAAAACTATTTGTTTTTGGTGTAGAGAGTCTAGGTCCTTGGGGTAAGGGTGCGCTGGAGCTACACAGAGAGGTCAGCAAAAGATTGAGAGAGGCAACAACAGTTCAGCGCGGGAATGCTGCCTGCGTGATGGGCACCCTGCCAAGAGGCCCACCTCTCTTTTACAATTAATTTTAAAGTTTATTTAGTTATTTCAATTTAATAGTAGTTTAAGCCGTGGTAGCCTAGTGGCTTGACCTGTGGCCTCTCAAGCAGAGGGTCGTGGGTTCAAATCCTGGGCTCGCACCTCTGAGTTTTTCGGAATTTATGTACGAAATTACATTTGAAATTTGCCATGAGCTATTCGGTGAAGGAAAACATCGTGAGGAAACCTGCACACATCTGCGAAGCAATTTAATGGCGTATGTGAAGTTCCCAATCCGCACTGGGCCCGCTTGGGAACTATAGCCCAAACCCTCCAATAAATTTAGGAGGCCTATGCCATGAGACACGCCGAATTACGCGATAATTGATATTAAAAAAAGTACTGAAATTTTAGCGAAAACGGAATAAAAGGCGCTATATTATTATTATGTAGTAGTTTTAGTTTTGTATTTACATTTTAAGTATATTTTTTTTCATACTTTCATGAAATAAAATGGCATTGACACACCTTGGCAACTATCGCTGAAAAAAAAATTAAGAAGAAAAAAATATTGAAAATTTAATTGAATTGAGTTTTGACCTACATCTTAGAAACAAAATGTTGTCTTTATTGAATTTTCTATGCTTCCTGCACATTGGTTACTATAGCAACACGCAATGAATAAGGAACCACTCGCCGCGTCGGCGTCGGTTGCATTTAATCATGGCGGCCCAGCCAGTCAACGCGTTGCTTTTGATTAACTCGCCTTCAAAGTGCATGCGAAGTCTAATATTTTGAAATAAGACTTTGTAACGACCAATACTTTGTGTTCTCAATTAAAAAAGTTTAAGTAAATACAGACATGCAATTTTTTACATTTGAATTTAAATATCTTGAACGGATAAGATTGCAATTGATTTCGTATATCCCAATATTTCGAGTGACTTTTAATCGACTACGTAAAAGCACCAACTGGTATCTCAGAATTTTGTTGTTTATAAACCGATTTGGAAAATTTTACTTAAAATGAATGAGTCAGTTATTACAATGGTTCGGGAAACGACTAAATCAATATCCACTAATATTATGCGTACAAATTTATAGTTTATTATTATAATAGCTGTTGCCCGCGACTTCGTCTGCAAAGAATTCGTTTATCGCTATCCCGCGGGATAATAAGTATCCTTATTGTTGTTCCAGACTATATATAATCTATCTATGCCGTTCTGGCGTGAAAGAGTAACAAACATCCATACATCCTCATAAACTTTAGCATTCATAATGTTAGTAAGATAGGATTAGTAGGATATTATTAGGATTAGTAGGAAGTAGGATAGTAGGATTCAAACCTTTTTTATACAGCATTTCTTTGTATGTATGAAACCCAAAAAAAATACAAAAAAGCCGTGGTAGAGCCTAGTGGTAGCGTAGTCGACCTATGGCCTCTCAAGCAGAGGCTCGTGGGTTCGAATCCCGGGCTCGCACCTCTGAATTTTCCAAAATTTATGTGCGTATTTATATTTTGAAATTTACCTTCAGCTTTTCGGTGAAGGAAAACATCGTGAGGAAACCCACATTTGCGAAACAAATCAATGGTGTGTGTGAAGTTCCCAATCCGCACTGGGCCTGCATGGGAACTATAGCCCAAACCCTCTCATTCTGAGAGGAGGCCTATGCCCAGCAGTGGGACGTTCACATTCATCGCTAAATAATGCATATTTGCGATAATTTCACGAAGGAGATCACTTTTCAACACGTAAATGGAAGAAATTATAATTTATGTCACGAAGCCCGCCAAAATAGCGGAAACCGAATGTTATTGGACTTCACGCGACACTAGCGCCTCTAGTGGCAAATTCAAACGCGATGCCCCCCAATCTTCAAAAACGCCCTTTAAGCTTACGAATAATAAAAATTGCTTAGGAGAAAGTCAACTTTTTGAGTCTCTGTCAAATTGTAAAGTCATCGTGTAATTTGACCAATACAATAAAATTGTGAGTTAAGGAAGTTAAATAAATGCCAGCGAGTTTGCATACTTGGCTATTGAGTTTACTATTTTAATTACGAATTTCTAATAATCGTTTTTTCTCATGCAAATGAAATACGAACGAAAAACCTAAATGCCTAAGTTGGAGTATTAGTTATTGTGTTCACGCATGCGTAGCGTTTTAATTGGTAGGATGTGAAAGCCTAGAATTTTCACGACGAAAGTTGGAAGGGTTTGTTTACAGGAATGCCAGATTTAATTGAGTCTCAAGTTGGAAATCTAAAAAAGACCACTGCCATTCTCCATCCCTTTCTGTTTCGTGATATAAAATGATTATAGAAAGAGATGGTAAACACGAATATGGTGTACACAATAATAAAAACTCTGGTTGCAATTTCTAACTTAGTGCTTGCTTTGCTCCGTGACTAAATTCTATACGCTGTTCCAGACTCTGGTTTCATTGTATTATGGATGTCATGTGTGTACTTAGGATGCAGACAGGTTTAACAACTTTGTTCTTGTAAAAGACTGTTTTAACGGCGACTCTGTATCTATTATGTCCACTAATGAGTACTTATTACTGGGGGCTTACCAAGACACCTTAATGCGATTCAATTCTGATTCAGTTTAGGATCGCTCGCTGTCAGATCCATACTAAAGATGACCGCTAAATCCTGACAAGATTTGTAATTGAATCGCATTAAAACGTCGTGGTAAGGTCCAGTAGGTACTCATTAGTGGACATATTAGTACAGAGTCGCCGTTAAAACCGTCTTTCACAAGAACAAAGTTGCTAAACTTGTCTGCATCACAAGTACACACATGACACCCAGAATACAATGAAATCAGAGTCCGGAACAGCGTATTGAGTTTATACGTCACGGACCAAAGCAAGCACTAAGTTAGAAATAGAACAGGATAGGTTTAGACTGCTAACAGACCCGACAGGCCTCTTTATAATGCAAAACAGGCTCCGAAATTCTAAATTCGAAGTTCATTTCGTGACGTTCTGCTCACACTAATAGACATTAAAATGAGAGTAAGAGGGAGGGTTTGATAAGAACTTCGCATTTCGAATTTCGGATTAGCCCAGGGCATGAAACGGCGGTTAGCGTTTCGGGAACCTAATTTCATTTGCAATGTACAAAACGAATGACGAGGACGAGGTCAGAAAATTAAATAGGTTTTTAATGAAATTGTGTTGTCGGCTTGTGGTATTATTTTCAGCCAGTATTGTTTTCAACAATGTAAGAAATAATTAAGAGTTTGGTTATCGAATGTTGAGAATGGAATCGCGCGGTAAATTTAAATAATAATGTGTGTTGTGATTGTGACCCATATTTGTGCGCAAATAGTGTATCTATTGATATATGTATACGTATATGATAGGCATTGAAAAAGTGTACGAAAGATCAATACTTATTTATTTCTTTTATAACCCATTTAGGTTTACATTTGTCAAACTTTTGAAGGGGGTCGGTAAGAAACAATTAATCGAGTATAGACAACTCAATAAATTGAGCGGATGTACTAAAGTTTCGAAGATTGACCTTTGCTAAAAGGGTCATACCAACTTTTGTGACCCTTTGAAAGTTTATATCTAAAGTTATATTCGATGCAGCTTTAAATAAAATTTGATTTAAGAACCATGGGTCCGCTTGAGACTTTATAAGCCACATTTCAACCCACTAACTCTACATTCTTAAATGCTTACCGCTGTCAAATACAACAAGTAAAAGGTAGGCCCTTGATTTTTGTTTGCTCCGCTCTGTGAAAAAGTTAAGTACGTACCTAACTTAAAGTGTATTAGGACTTAATTCCACGGATCAAATAGAAATCATCCAAGTTAGCGCACAGTTGGGTGAATACCGGTTATCTTTTGTTTTTACTTTGTGATTTAATAGTCATGTCATAAATGAATCAAACGCATTTGTATTAAAGTGAGGGCTATGAGAACGATTTGTTGTCGATACACGCTGCTAAAGTCCTTCTAATTTGCCCGTAGTATCTTTACGGCTAGCACGAGAGCACGCGAGAGCTATGTCGCACGTGAAATAGACTTGCCGTCTCTTTGTAGAACGAATAGTAAGAAAAAGACGGCTAGTCTAAGTTTAGCAACTCGTATTAGCCGTGCTGAGACGTTATAAATAGCTTTTAAGACATCTCGAAAGGCGCTAACGTAATTCCACGTACAACCAACTTATTAAAATTGTACCTTTGCATTTTGTTATTGGTTCAAGCAAAAGGGAAAACCATTTTTATTATTTGCCCAAGGAAATGGTTTAAACACATGTCGCACCCGTTTCCAGAACGGTCCAGTGGAGTGAGGATCGCACTGACGCCGGGCGGCAGGAAATGAAGCGAACCCTTCAGGAAATTCAGATAACCCGCTCTAATAATATCAAACGGGGAATAACTTCGTTTACCTCCCTAGGGATTGAATCACTCTATTACATACGTAGATACTGAACATAAACATGCTTATTAAAGTATTAAAATAAATTACAATGGAATCACAAAATATATTTTTGAAAATTGAGTTGGTAATAAAACTTGCAACCGTAAACGATTCTATGAGTAGTTTATCAAAAAATATACGTATATCTTACCATATTTATTGCATTCCGAGACACGCCTGGTCAGACAAATTTACGGCGAAAATACAAAAAAGCGACTCTTCTATTCCCTCGGGATAATATTATACCACTTTATAAGATGTTAAACTCCATTAAATTATATTCGGAAACGCTATGGCCGTGCAACTGAAATAATAACCTTGCGATACTGTTTTATGGTTGATTCTTGTTTGGGGTTGTTAGGGGTGTAATTTGGTAAGCAATCTGCGTTAATGCAAGACTCGGACCGGTTGTACCTACCCGCGTTTACCTGCACGCACGTAGGTTCAGTTGTTTTTTTGTTTTAGCCGGTTAAGTAGATATTTGTTGAAAAAGTTTGAGCACCCTTAAGGCTACGTTTCCACCATAACTGTGCGAGGAGGCGTCGCGAGGAATATGTTTTTCAAGAACCAATAGAAATGCTGCATTTGCGTGACCTCGCTCAGCACAGCTAGTGGAAACACCTCGTCGAGGCGAGGTACATACAAAACTAGGGAAGGATGTGTGCGAGGAATGTGTTGTGAGGGATTGGTAGCCAGATATAAGCTCCGCTTCCGCCTCACCGCACCCCGCTTGCCTACTTGAAAAGAGATTCGCCATGCATCCTCGCTAAACGTCCTCGCACCGCTCACCTACGTCGCACATCTCTGGTGGAAACAGTCACAATGTTCGTCGCTACTCGTTCTCGCACTGCTCATCTACCTCGCACATCTCTGGTGGAAACAGTCACAACGTTCTACATCCTCGCTTCTCGTCCTCGCACTGCTAAGCTACCTCGCACACCGCTCCTGAACACAGTCACAATGTTCGTCGCTACTCGTCCTCGCACTGCTCAGCTGCCTCGCACATCTCTGGTGGATACGCAGCCTTAAAGATGCAAGAGATGAGTGTGAATGAGACAGGGAATCAATCCGTAGTAGTGGAGAAGCCGTGTAATGCGAACAAGTTTCTTTGGAGATGATTGAAGTTGTGTACTGTAAACCACAGCACGTATTGGAAATAAGCGTAGTAAGTTGACAGGAACCGCGTAAAAGCAAATATTAGCGTTATGAAGGGTTTCTCGGATTTCCATTTAAAAATAATCGAGAAAAAGCAGAGTGAAAATAAATATAAATGAGGCGCCGAAATGTACCCATGTGCCTACACGCATAACTTCCGAAGTAGTGCACCAAATTGGACAGTTATATTTTTTGTTTCTTTAAAATTATAGAACAGGGGTGAAACCACGGACTACTCTGTGTCACGTGTCTTCTCTGAATTTTGTACTTATGTCACAAAAACTACCTTCTTTCAATTCTAAATGAACAAAGTGTAAATAGGAAAATAACATGGATATTTCATTTTAATAACACTCTGAGTTCGTCATTATAGTAGGTAGGTGCATACTTTATTACAAAGCTCCGCAGGGCTCTCTCTGCTGGCCGTCCGTCCGTCTGTCATAAGGCCGTTTCCTTTGAGCTTGAATTATATAGGCACTTGAAGTATTCTCGGAATTTATATCATTATTAACAGTATGTTAGTTCAGTATTGTAGATATTATTATTTACTCGTTCCGCAGTATTTGTTTCTTTATTCTTATTATGGCACTCGCGATACATACCCTGAGTCTAGTGCGAAGGCCACTGTTTCACTTACCGCATAAAATGTCATCTACCTATCTTTATGTAACAATGTGTTCTTGTTATGCGCTTTGTAATTTCTGTGGTGAAATAAAGTTTCTTATTCTATTCTTATTCTTATACATTGACTAGATTCTGCCCGCGACTTCGTCTGCATCGACTTATACATATAAACCTTCCTCTTGAATCACTCTATCTATAAAAAAAACCGCATCAAAATCCGTTGCGTACTTTCAAAGATCTAAGCATACATAGGAAAGCGACTTTGTTTTATACTATGTAGTGAAGTGTTTACGTACAATAACATAGTATATGGCCGGTATAAATCAAATTCGTTAAAATAAGTTTAAATTAGAAGCTAAAGCGGTAATTCTCAGAAACATATATCTTACGGTAATGGTACGGTAAACGGTAACCTATTGTAAAGTCCAACTCGTACGAGGCTGGTTTTAATGAATCAAAATGGTTTGGTTATGGTTATGTTATGTCAACTCTAAGATACGGTATAATAATGTGGGGCAACTCTGTCGACGCCGATCGTGCCTTTATTGTCCAAAAGAAGTGCATTAGAACTCTTTGTGGAGTAGGCCCAAGAGAATCCTGTAAGACCTTATTCATCAAACTTAATTTGTTGTCTTTACCCTGTGTTTATATCTACGAGATTGCCATATTTGTAAAAGCCCATTCGGACCTATTTACCTTTGTCAAAGATAAGGAAACCACAAGGAGTCACAGACGATGTAGGTTGGCACTACCCACTTGCAACAGGCTTGCACTCAGAAGAAAAAGTGTTCACAATATGTGTATAAACGTTTTTAATAAAATACCAAGCGCTCTTAGAATATTACCTTATCGCGCATTTAAAACCAACCTGCGCAGAATGTTGACTGAAAACTGTTTCTACAGCATCCACGAATTTTTAAACCACAAATTTGAAGATATGTAATGTGGAACTAAACGCCAGCGAGTGAGAGAGAGAGAGAGTGTGCGAGAGGGAAGGAGGACAGAATGGCGGTGATCACGAGCTGTGCGGTGTGCTGGTAGACTTATAATTAAAATAAAACAAGTATTAAAAGCAAGTGGTTTCCTTTCTTTGTCAACATCCCACATTTTGGGGGCTCGTCCGGGATTTGACAAAGATCGGAAGAAGAAGAAGCTGTATGAAGCCACGAGGTAAGGCTAACCTAACCTCGAAGGGGTGCTCGCCGCAAAAGTGGTCTGAGTGTGCACGCCGAATATCAAGTAGCTTCGAGAAGACGAATCCTGACGAAAGAAGCGATAGTGAATATTACGACGAAGAAGACGACGAAGTTATGACGGACAAGCATTCACTTAACCTTCTACTACTTGATGACGCCATCCCGAAGTTCACCGGCACAGACAAAACCTATTCTGCAGCAAAATGGGCACAGGACGTGGACGACAACGCCGAAATTTTTGGCCTCACGCCGCAGCAAAAGCTTTTGATTGCGAGACGCTGTTTAACGGGTACTGCGGCCATGTGGTTGCGCACGGAGAAACCTTTCAAAACCTACGACGAGCTGAAGGCCGCTGTTCTCAAAGAATTCCCAGACACGACGAACACTAAAGAAATACACGAGTTGATGGCACGAAGGAAGAAACGCAAGGACGAGACGTGCTACGCGTACATGCTAGAAATGAAAGAACTAGGAAAAAGAGGAAGACTCGCCGATTACGTCGCGATTCAGTACATAATTGACGGTATAGTTGATCATGAAACTAACAAAACACTACTTTACGGCGCCACTACCTACTCCGAGCTCAAAGAGAAGTTCAAGCTGTACGAGAATTATAAGAATAATCTAATGAAAAGTCGTAGTGAAGAACACAGAAAGACGCGATTTGCCACACAATCGCAGCATTCATCAACCATATCTGGCGCCGAGCGGCAATCTACGGCGAAGCGCTGTTATAACTGTGGAGAAATGAACCATGTTTCATCAGCCTGTACGAAACCAGGTCGAAAATGTTTCAATTGTAACAACTTCGGCCATATTTCGATCGAGTGCCCTGTGAAAAAAACGACGTCTACGACGACATCCCGATATATCCCGAAGCCGGATCCCAGCAAGCCCGAAGGAGCGCGATCGTCATCATCGGGTCACAATCGGAACACATCGGTACCACCCGGCTCCAGCAAGCAAGCATTTTTCAACACGGCCACACATACCGAGGGCGGCGCCACTAGCGACGATGTTCAGAGCGAACAACTTCACGACGGAGTTTTCTTCGCATCGAGCGATGTGAAGTACGCGACGGATGCTGAATGCGAGGTCCATAGCAGCGCAGCGATTGGTTCCAGCGGCAAGATGGCATCCGAAATGTATAATGGCGGCGCCTGCTTCGGCCTTACGTCAAACGAAGCTGACTTCAGGACGTACGAAGTAACAAAAACAAAACATTGTGACATCGGTACCGGCGGCAATAAGAAGTTAAAACCTGTGAAAATGGTTAAAATCAACAACAAAACGACGGACGCGTTAATTGATTCTGGCAGCGACGTTAATTTAGTATCGGACAAGTTTTGTGACGAGTTAAGTTTGCGACGGTGTAACAAAAACATGGACATAACCTTATTCGGCTTAGGCGGAGCTAAAGTGAAATCTATTGGGACAATAACAACTTCGGTATCAATTGACGAACGTATTTACAATGAGGTTTTGTTTTATATAGTGCCTAAAAACTGTATGCCTTTTAAAATAATTCTCGGAAACGACTTTTTAAAGAATGTGACAATGTTTATGAGTGGAAGTACTGTATGGTTACGACCGCGAGACGACGAATGGTTGGAATGTATGTTAAGTGAGTACGACGAAGTGTGTGTGCCTTCCACAGATCACATCAAGGATCCGATGGTACGGGAGGAAGTGCAGCAGCTGGTCGAGGCTTACAGGCCATACCAGGCCAAGGAAGCCCCAATCCAAATGAAAATCATTTTGAAGGATGACGTTCCGGTCGTGCAGCGTCCGCGAAGAATATCGCTCAAGGAACAGCTGGAGGTGGAACAACAGGTAGCTGAGTGGTTAGACAAAGGAATTATACGAGTGAGTACCTCTGAATATGCAAGTCCTTTAGTACTAGTTCGTAAAAAAGACGGGTCGTTGCGAGTATGTATAGACTATAGGAAGTTAAACCAGAAAATAGTCAAAGATGTTTTTCCTTTGCCACTGATTGACGACTGTATTGACAAATTGTGCAATGCTAAGACTTTTAGTGTCATTGACCTGAAGAATGGATTTTTTCATGTAAAAGTCAGTGAGGAATCTATCAAATATACGTCATTTGTCACACATAATGGCCAATATGAATTTACCAAGGCGCCAATGGGTCTCTCAATCTGTCCTAACCTTTTTATGAGATTTATTACAATTATATTCAGAGAACTGATAACGAATGGTGATATCATAATATTTATTGATGATATTTTGATTCCAGCTGAAAATGAACAAGACGGACTCCACAAACTGAAGAAAGTATTGAAGATTGCCTCCGAGTATGGATTAGAAATTAATTGGAAAAAAGCACATCTGATTACTTCGAGTATTGAATATTTAGGGCATGTCATTCAGAAAGGTGTAGTAATGCCATCACCCGGAAAAACTGAAGCAGTTATGAAATTCCCTGAACCTAGAAATCAGAAGCAACTACAAAGCTTTCTTGGATTAAGCTCATATTTTAGAAAATTTATTTTTAATTATGCCACGATTGCACGTCCACTTACAGATTTAATGAAAAAAGATGTCAATTTTACATTTAACAATGAACAACGAGCAGCTTTCAAGACGCTAAAGGAGAAATTGACTTCGAAACCTGTGTTAAAAATTTATGAGCCACAAGCAGAAACCGAACTGCACACAGACGCTTCGCAAGTAGCATATTCAGCCATATTAATGCAGAAGGGCAATGACGGAGAACTCCACCCAGTATATTATATGAGCAGAAAAACATCAAATGCTGAAAGTAGATATAGCAGCTACGAACTGGAGGCTTTAGCTGTGATCGAAGGAGTCAAAAAATTTCGCCATTACCTACATGGTAAGAAATTCACCATTATCACGGACTGCAGAGCGTTCCAGCTGACAATGAATAAAAAGGATTTAGCTATGTCAACAAGAGTTGCACGTTGGATTATGTTACTCCAAGACTATGACTTTGAAGTGAGACATCGCGAAGGGTCCAAGATGAAACACGCTGACGCGTTAAGCAGGAACCCGCCTTGTATAATGACAATGGTCATCACATCGAGTCTACACGACGATATAAGGCGCGCTCAAGAAACTGACGACGGATTGAGAGCAATCACAGAAACACTTAAAAATGGACCATATAAAGACTTTTCTTTAAATCAAGGCTTACTTTACAAGGGACCCGATCAATGTTTAATCATTCCTCAGAAGATGGAAATGGAGATAATTAAAAGGGCTCACGAGAACGGCCATTTTGCTAAAAAGAAAACAATGGAGTTGATTAGTAAAGATTTTTATATACATAATTTAGCGAAGAAAGTCGACGACTACATAGCAACATGTATCCCATGCCTGCTAGCTAACAGAAAGCTGGGCAAACAGGAGGGTTTCCTGCAGCCCATAGAAAAAGGTGACACACCACTGCATACGCTCCATTTAGACCACATAGGACCGTTGACGGCCACACAGAAGCAGTATAATTATATATTAACAGTAGTTGACGCGTTTACGAAGTTTGTTTGGCTATTCCCGACGAAGACGACATCTACAAGAGAGGCGCTGAATAAAATGGAAATCCATCAACAAACTTTTGGTAACCCAGAAAGAATCATCACAGACAGAGGTACTGCATTTACTAGTAATGAGTTTACTAAGTACTGCGAAGACGAAGGAATACAGCTTTTACACATAACTACAGGGATACCAAGAGGCAATGGTCAAGTGGAAAGAATTCACAGAACTATTATTCCAGTTTTAACAAAGCTATGCTTAGAGAACTCAACACTTTGGTATAAACATGTAGGTAGAGTGCAGAAAGCACTTAATAGCACGTTTCAACGCAGTATAAATACGACGCCTTTTGAGCTCCTAGTAGGAAAGAAAATGAAAATGAAAGAAGACATGGAGATCTATCAACTACTACTACAAGAAGACAGAGACAGCTATGCTCAGAATAGAGATGAGCTCAGGGAACGGGCTAAACAGCAAATATTACACATACAAGAAGAGAACACGCGAACATATAACAAGAAACGCAAAGAGAGCCGAAAATATATCGAAGGGGACCTGGTAGCGATACAGCGCACTCAATTTGGCCCTGGCCTGAAATTGAAGCCTAAATACCTAGGACCCTATGTCATTACTAAGGTAAAGAGAAATGACCGGTATGATGTCGAAAAGGCTGGTAACTACACCGATGGACCAAAGAAGACAAGCACCGCGGCTGACCATATGAAGCCGTGGGTGAGTTCTACCTAATCCGGTAATTTTCATTATTATTTTTATTTCTTTTTTTTCTTTCAGACTGACTTTGTTTAAAATGAATGGCGAAGTAAGAAAGTCGCGATTCCGGACTCTTAAATATTGCCACATTCATGTTGCAAGGAAAAGCTTCTTATGTTGTTTTTTTTTTTGTAATAAAATAGGTTAACTTTCCGTCCTATTAGTTATAGTCCTATAGATCTGATACATGTTTTTAGATCAAATAATGATAGAAAAAGAGGTCTTTGACCCTTACTTACCCTGTTTACTATTACTTTAGAGATGTGTTAAGGAAAGAAATTAAAATTTTGTGTTAAGTTTCTAATGTTACTTGTTGTACAAAATTTATATGGGTACATAGTTAGAAGTACTTAGTATTTAGTTTTTTTTTCATACTGTTTTGTGGTCAAGTTACAATATATTTACCTGATCTATCTTCTTACATGTATAAGATAGTACCGTAACTTTGCATTGTTAGTGCTGTCTAACATTTTTTTTTTTTTTTTCTCTGTTTATAATTAGTGTGAAAATAGTCACTAATGAGTATGATTACCTCGAACCATGTATGTACACTTGGAATTTTGTCTGCAAAATAAAATTCAATATTGTTTACTGGTTTTACATTCCACTGTGCATACATAATTGTCATATTATTATTATTATATTGTTTTGTAATGTTGTTCGGTATCAGTAGTAGTGTCTGAGGGCAGACACTGGATATTCAGGACGGCCGAACTGTGGAACTAAACGCCAGCGAGTGAGAGAGAGAGAGAGTGTGCGAGAGGGAAGGAGGACAGAATGGCGGTGATCACGAGCTGTGCGGTGTGCTGGTAGACTTATAATTAAAATAAAACAAGTATTAAAAGCAAGTGGTTTCCTTTCTTTGTCAACATCCCACAGTAATGAATGATTGTCAACTTTAATTATTGATAATACCAGGATAATTTCTATATTTTATAATTGATAATAATCACTTAGAAATTTTATATTTTGCATGCTAACTCAAGCAGATATTGGCGCACTTGTAATATAAATTATTATAACATCCACATTCTGTAACCCATATCTAGCAAATAAACCATTTCATTTCATTTCATTTCATTTCATTTCATTTCAAAAACACAAGACGCAGTAAGTGCCTTGTTTCTTTTACAGTTCACAGTGAAAACAGGTAACCCGTATTATTAGGGTAAATACTTCCTCCTCCCGTACGTTACTTATATTTTGTGGTTACGGTCAGTAAAATGATTACATCCACGTTTTTCTAAATCGGATTGCTTTACCAACTAAATTGCCGCGAAGCACGTTGTTAACGATGATTAGAGATCTATTACATTATTTGATAATATGGTTCGTGACGGGTTGTAATGACTTCATTATTTTGGTATGTAATAGAAAAGTGAGCAAGAAATTCTTACGAGTCTTCTAGCTTTCATATATCCCTTCCTCTTGAATTACTCTATCTCTTAAAAAAACCGCATCAAAGTCTAAAAAATCTAAGCATACATAGGGAGAGACAGGCAGCGGAAAGCGACTTTGTTTTATACTATACTAGCTTCTGCACGCGACTTCGTCTGCGTACAGAAATACATAAAAACCTTCCTCTTGAATCACTCTATCTATTAAAAAAACCGCATCAAAATCCGTTGTGTAGTTTTGAAGATATAAGCATACATAGGGACATAGGGACATAGGGGCATAAGGACAGAGAAAGCGACTTTATTTTATACTATGTAGTGAAGTGATGTAGTGATGTTGATGTTAACGAATAATTTACTTGAATGGTTTTGATGATGACACTTGGCAGTCGGCTGGACAGCTGTGGATGACTGGCACAAGTCTTACCCAGCAGTGGGTGGATGTAGGCTTATTACACAGATTAAATAGATCATGGTTTTATTAACTGGTGCCTATTTCAACTAAATGACAAATGTCAGTGACAAGTGACAATTCTGTTTGCATTACAAACTAGAGCAGAATCTACGCCAGCTGGCTTCATGTCAACTACGCCTTGCATTTCGCATTATCACATGTCGCCAGCTGTCAAGTTGGTGAATTAGGCAACTGAGTGGCGATAAAGTCAGTTCCTCTTACATTCATACATACACATACACAAATCACGTTTTTATCCCTTACGAGGTAGACAGAGCCTAAGGTAACAAAACCTTAAGGCCACATTTAGCAAGATTGTGGGCGTATAGGTGAAAAATTAAATCAAAATAGTGATGGGTTGCAAGCCACATCGCCTATACTATATAACATGATTCCTATGAGTTTCGCCCATTCCCACGATGGGCTTTTTTATGTTAGAGAGGCCAGACAAACGAACTAGTGGGTCACCTGATGGTAAATGATCACCACTGCCCATAGACACCCGCAGCGCTTTACGCGATGCCAGTGCGTTGTCGGCTAGGTGGTGGCTTTTACCATACCGGGTAGAGAAGCAACTGGTATATTCTATGTTTTTTCTTTGCCCAGACCAGCAGGGAAGAATGTTACATTCATGCTACAGCGATTTATATTATGTATGTTAACTTTCCGTTGAAATATCACGAAAAATGTAAGTCCGTCTAAGCCTGAATTCGTCTGATATAATTTGGCGCAGGCCGATTCTGTAATAGAGAGCAGAAGGATAATCCCTGAGTCCAATTTGTCAAGTTTCCGTAAAAAGACGCCTATCTCTGGAAACGTGATATGTGTGAAACTAACTACGCCATGGCAACGGAGGTTGACAATTGGCAGATTTTGATATATTTAGAACTGTAATAGTCAGAATTCATAAAGCGACGCTATTAAGTAACATTCCGTTTGGATCGTTTGCAAGAGCGTTATTATTGTTGTCTGAGTAATTGTGCATGTTGACGATATGAATACCACTCGGAAATTATAAAATTAGTATTGCTCGATTTTGATTTTTGATTGGTTGATAAAATCATTTGGATTTTCCACCATTACGCCCACAATCACGCGTGGCCTTTAGGTCTTATTACCTTAGGCTCTCTCTACCCCGTAAGGGATATAAACGTGATTTGTGCATGTATGTGTGTGTGCGTATTATTTGAAGACTTGTAACCGTTATTTTTTGATGAATATGAATACTCCATTTGATACTACTTTCGATTGAAATTTTCTTCACATACATACATATATCACGTCTTCATCTCTTACGGGGTAGCCAGAGCCAAAGGTAACAAAACCTTAAGGCCACGTTTAGCATGATTAAGGGCGTATAGGTGGAAAGGGAAATCAAAATAGTGATGGGTTGCTAGCCGCATCGCCTATAACATGATTCCTAAGAATTTCCATCTGCGCGGGAAGAGAAGTAACTGGTAAATTCTATGTTTTGTTGTGGTAACTTTCTTTACCGATTGATGATAATTCACTTTTTCAGTCATCAAAATTAAGTTGCAATGTTGTATGAATAATCAGCATAATAAAACTGTTGTAAACATGCCATGAAACTAAATACGAGAACAGACTTACCCAAAAGAGCTCTCAATAGCTACACTTGGTTTATTGACCAAAGAATCGACCTGCATTTACGTTCAAAACACGCTCTCGACCAATAAGGGAAGCTGTTACCAACTAATGGCCAATCGCAAGCTCGAATAACAATTGCAGCTAACTTCACACCAGTATAAGTTTAGTTATGAGACTAAGTACCTAAAATATCTTTTGTTTCTTTATTTATCTTTTGTCTTTACTTCAGCCCACCGAGGGAATGGGCGAAAGTCTTAGGAATCATGTTATAGGTGATGCGGCTAGCAACCCATCACTATTTTGATTTCCCTTTCCAGCTATATTAATCATACTAAACGTGGCCTTAAGATTTTGTTACCTTAGGCTCTGTCTACCCCGTAAGGGATAAAGACGTGAAATATGTATGTATGTATGTATGTCTTTACTATGTCATATCTGTTTCATGATCATGAAAGTCAATGTAAGATCTTCAAATTTGTTCACACATTTGAAATTTTGTATATTTTTACCTCTATGCTAGAAACCTCTTGGTATCATGTTACTAATAACCATAAGAAGCCTTACCGTTATTAGGACGGATTTGGACAAAAACCTCTTGACCGACTTCCTGTTACCGTATTAAGTATCCAGAAGTCCTATTTTACACGAAAACTTAATAAATGTATCCGTTCGGTTAATACTTACCGCGGCTTCGTAGACATTTTTTTTTTATTATAAAAACAGCTCTAAAAAAATTCTAAACGACACTGAAAATTAGAACACATAGAAAAATCCAAAAAGTAAAGTTATGGCCTGGAATCGAACTCGGATCCTCATCATTCCGTGATTTAATTTCTAACGGTGCAACCGTAAAAGTGAACGCAAAAATCAAGAAGTAAAATTCTTGATGAAATTTTATAGTTCCTAAGCTCTATGTCCAATCATTCAGTTGTTTGGCGCCAAAATAGGTCTATATACGTATATCCATCCGGATACGTACAGGTTTAATTTTCACGTAAAAGAAATGTAAACACAAGGGTGCTTAAATTTTTTTCTATAGTCGAATAATACTTGTATTATAACATAGTTAATGATGATACTGTTCTTCTTCTTATGGTGCCTCTCCATCTAGTGAAGGTTGGCAGTCAGCTCCGCATACTTCACACGGTCCCTGGCCAGGTTGAAAAGCTCCGCTGCACTTGTGATTCCAGTCCATTGTCGGATATTTCGCAGCCAAGATTTCTTCCTGCGCCCAACAGCTCTTTTTCCAGCCACTTTGCCCATGATTATAAGTTACTGTTATAAAGATTAATTAGGTAGGTAGGTATATCGTAATATTATCAAATCGTACACTCTTTACCTGATTTCTGACTCCTAATTTCATACTAGAATTATATTACATGTTGTTAATGATGTCTGGTCGGCCCGAGGTCGAACACAACATTAAAGTTGAACAAGCAAATTATAATCGACGTCGGAAGTAGGTAAATGTTTAGCAATTGGCATTGTTCATTTTTTTTAGTATGCTCCAATTCGAAAACCATTTCGAGGAAAACCATCAATTATCCGATTTATCTTGTCCGATTTCAAAAATACTTTATGATTGCAGATATTTTTGTAAAAGTACTTTGAACCTTTGTTTGACCGAACGACCGGGTTTTTAGACAGAATCCAGCATCGAATGTTTGCCGCAAAAATGAAAAAAAAAGTTTGGCTACGGCAACTGTCACGTGTCACTGTCAAATCTACAAAACCATAGACAAAGCCGTTTTTTTTTTATAGCCAGCCGAACGAAGGCGATTGGGATTCTGTCTAAATTCACGAATTATCAAGCAGCGAAAAAATATTTATTATTAATTAACAAAGCTACGTAAAAGCATAATATTCAAATCAGTTGCTTGAAATAGTCCATTTTATCAAATAAAGGTGTTAAAAGCATAGCTTAAGAAAAATGAACAATGCCAATTGCATAGCATAGCAGTAAAACTATTTTTATAAAGAAAAAAAGGTACAAGTAAATAAAGCATTGTTGGGCACCCGAAGGTGCCAGCTACTATTCTTTACTACATACATACATACATACATACCGTCACGCCTCTTTCCCACAGGGGTAGGCAGAGACTACTTTATTCCACTTGCTACGATCCTGACATATTTCTTTCGCTTCATCCACAGTCATCAATCTCTTCATACATGCTCGTCGGTTTCGGGTACTCCTGACCTGACCTTTTTCCAAAACGTCTCCTATTTGGTCTCGAAACGTCCGTCTAGGCCTTCCCCTCCCAACGCAACCATTCGTACTCCCCATATAGATCTGTTTAGTTAGTCTACTTTCATCCATCCGCTCTACATGCCCAAACCAACTAAGCATACTTTTTTCTATCCTAGTCACTATATCCTCTTTCACACCAGCACGTTCCCTTATCAGACTGTTCCTTATTCTATCTTTCAGTGATACACCTTCCATACTTCTTAACGCTCTCATTTCTACTGCATTTATTCTACTTTCATGCTTCTTTTGCCATACCCAAGTCTCGCTACCGTACATTAATGTTGGAACAAGCACCCCTCTGTGAACAGCCAGACGCGCCTTCTTCGACACCTTCTCACTGCTCACAAAGGCGCGCAGCGCCCCATTTACCATGTTTCCTGCATTCACTCTTCTTTCAATATCACTTTCACACTTCCCATCTTTCGTAAACGCCGAACCCAGATATACAAACTCTTTTACCTGTTCGACTTTCTTACCCGCAATCACAATCTCACATTCAGTCATACTATCGTCTTTTTCAAACACCATAACTTTCGTCTTGCTTACATTAACATTCATACCTTTCGTTTCCAAAGCACCACATAAAATGTTAGTCATCATCTGCAACTCCTCCTCCGACGATGCCAACAACACTTGGTCGTCGGCGTATAGGAGGCATTTGATGGTTAACCCACTCATTCTTAGTCCACAGTCATTCCCTTTCAAATCACTCAGGCATGTATCCATGAATAGGTTGAACAGCCACGGTGACGCAACACATCCTTGTCTAACACCTTTCTCAATGCTAAACCATTCAGTGTACGCCCCGTTTATCCTCACACAAGCACTAGAATCCTCATAGAGAGATTTTAGTGCTCGTATCAGATTACTGTTCACCCCATGCATGGATAATGCTGACCACAACTCATTCCTCATCACTCTTTACTAAATAAATCAAATTTTAAAGCTGTTTTAGCTCTTTATTTGTGACACAGTTACGTAAAAAATCACACATGACATACTAAAACAAAATCGAAAAAGTATAAAAAACCATAAAAAGGTTGGCTGTCGTCAACAAGCATAATCCTATCAACTAAAATGGTTTGGTTCTACTTCACTACATAGTATAAAACAAAGTCGCTTTCCACTGTCTATCTCTATGTATGCTTAGATCTTTAAAACTACGCAACGGATTTTGATGCGTTTTTTTCAATAGATAGAATGATTCAAGAGGAAGATTTTTATGTATAATTCTACGCAGATGCTGTCCCGGGCAGAAGGTAATAACGTATATAAGAAAAGCTATCGCGTAAGTACTTGACAATACCGTAATGTTGGAAAGAATTGGTAGCTATTTCGGGCTATTGGTAATCCTGTATGCGGAAATGTAACCAAACACAAAATCACACGAGGCCTCTCCGTGTGTATGACCCCGCACTCGACTCCGCAAGGGCCCTCAGGAATTTACCCCCCGAAGTAACCCTCGAATGGAGAGCATCTCCGCTATTTTACCCGTTTCATACAAAATTGTAGAGCTTTGTCAGTTGGTGCCATCGGCCATGTTTTACTGAGATCAGCGAAGTGAAATGGGTCATGATTATACAGGGCTAAATGCGCGCGACTTCGTTCACGCAGAATTAAACATAGCCTATGTTCATCATCACTACATAGTATAAAACAAAGTCGCTTTCTCTGTCCCTATATCCCTATGTCCCTATGTATGCTTATATCTTCAAAACTACACAACGGATTTTGATGCGGTTTTTTTTAATAGATAGTGATTCAAGAGGAAGGCTTTTATGTATAATTCTACGCAGACGAAGTCGCGGGCAGAAGCTAGTTAGGGATAATGTAGGATTTTAATGGTGCAAGAATTTTTCAAATTGGTCCAGTAGTATGTATGTATGTATAACTCTTTATTGTACATAAAACACAAGAAAAATATGAATACAGGAACGGACAGGACACAGGTTACGGAGTTCCAGCAGTTTATTATATTGGTGTAGATAAGAAAGAAGTATTCAATCCTGCTGTGATCAAAAGCTAGATCACGGGGGTTACCATGATGTCTTAATGCGATTCAATTCCGATTCAGTTTAGGTTCGCTAGCTGTCAGATCCATACTAAATATGACAGCTAAAACTTGAACTGAGTCTGAATTGAATCGTATTAAGACTTCATGGCCTCTGCTTTCTAATTATTGGAAACACGAATATGATTAATACATACATACATAAATCACGTCTTTATCCCATACGGGGTAGACAGAGCCTAAGGTAACAAGTCTTAATGGCCACTTTTAGCATGGTTTTGTTCGCATAGGTGGAAAGGGGAATCAAAGTAGTGATGGGTTGCTAGCCGCATCGCCTATCACATGATGCCAAGATTTTCACCCATTCCCTCGATGGGCTTTTACCGTCTGCACGGGAAGAGAAGCAACTGATACATTCTATGTTTTTCCTTGCTCCCAGACCAGCATGGAAGTCGTAGTTGCCATAATTATATTCTAATTCGTCCATGTAGTTTTATCCTAAAGTTAATACGCTTTTTTATATTCAAGGTCCCTCCGACAATTCTGTTGACACCTCTATTCCGAGTTTATAACGATTTTGGTCATGTTTCACAAAAATAAACCAAAAACTGGCACGCTGCGGCGCCATGTGTTTCAATTTACTAAATGAAATTTTTGTAGCGACATTCTTATTTTAATCAGGTCGAGTTAGCTCCTTTTCGGTACATATTTTGTTTATATTCCTTATTAAGATTAAGAAAATAAGGTTTGTTTGGTAAACATCCAGTTTTTGAGAATTTTCTCGGCTTGTTTGCTGATGAATAATGAACCCGGTTCAACGCTTTTGCTACTTTTGTAAACAAAAAAAAAACAAACAGATGGTGATTAGAGGAAGTTTCTTTCATAAAGACGACCAAGAGAAACAGCAAGATACTATGGACTTTCTCTTTATTTTTAATAATAGAAAATTTGTGAAATATATTATGTTTTTTATGTTATCCTTCCCTCCACTACTGCCACATAAAACACATAATAAATCCCACAAACTTAATTATCCCTTACACCACACAAACACTGAAGAGCCGAAAATATATCGAAGGGGACCTGGTAGCGATACAGCGCACTCAATTTGGCCCTGGCCTGAAATTGAAGCCTAAATACCTAGGACCCTATGTCATTACTAAGGTAAAGAGAAATGACCGGTATGATGTCGAAAAGGCTGGTAACTACACCGATGGACCAAAGAAGACAAGCACCGCGGCTGACCATATGAAGCCGTGGGTGAGTTCTACCTAATCCGGTAATTTTCATTATTATTTTTATTTCTTTTTTTTCTTTCAGACTGACTTTGTTTAAAATGAATGGCGAAGTAAGAAAGTCGCGATTCCGGACTCTTAAATATTGCCACATTCATGTTGCAAGGAAAAGCTTCTTATGTTGTTTTTTTTTTTGTAATAAAATAGGTTAACTTTCCGTCCTATTAGTTATAGTCCTATAGATCTGATACATGTTTTTAGATCAAATAATGATAGAAAAAGAGGTCTTTGACCCTTACTTACCCTGTTTACTATTACTTTAGAGATGTGTTAAGGAAAGAAATTAAAATTTTGTGTTAAGTTTCTAATGTTACTTGTTGTACAAAATTTATATGGGTACATAGTTAGAAGTACTTAGTATTTAGTTTTTTTTTCATACTGTTTTGTGGTCAAGTTACAATATATTTACCTGATCTATCTTCTTACATGTATAAGATAGTACCGTAACTTTGCATTGTTAGTGCTGTCTAACATTTTTTTTTTTTTTTTCTCTGTTTATAATTAGTGTGAAAATAGTCACTAATGAGTATGATTACCTCGAACCATGTATGTACACTTGGAATTTTGTCTGCAAAATAAAATTCAATATTGTTTACTGGTTTTACATTCCACTGTGCATACATAATTGTCATATTATTATTATTATATTGTTTTGTAATGTTGTTCGGTATCAGTAGTAGTGTCTGAGGGCAGACACTGGATATTCAGGACGGCCGAACTGTGGAACTAAACGCCAGCGAGTGAGAGAGAGAGAGAGTGTGCGAGAGGGAAGGAGGACAGAATGGCGGTGATCACGAGCTGTGCGGTGTGCTGGTAGACTTATAATTAAAATAAAACAAGTATTAAAAGCAAGTGGTTTCCTTTCTTTGTCAACATCCCACAGTAATGAATGATTGTCAACTTTAATTATTGATAATACCAGGATAATTTCTATATTTTATAATTGATAATAATCACTTAGAAATTTTATATTTTGCATGCTAACTCAAGCAGATATTGGCGCACTTGTAATATAAATTATTATAACATCCACATTCTGTAACCCATATCTAGCAAATAAACCATTTCATTTCATTTCATTTCATTTCATTTCATTTCAAAAACACAAGACGCAGTAAGTGCCTTGTTTCTTTTACAGTTCACAGTGAAAACAGGTAACCCGTATTATTAGGGTAAATACTTCCTCCTCCCGTACGTTACTTATATTTTGTGGTTACGGTCAGTAAAATGATTACATCCACGTTTTTCTAAATCGGATTGCTTTACCAACTAAATTGCCGCGAAGCACGTTGTTAACGATGATTAGAGATCTATTACATTATTTGATAATATGGTTCGTGACGGGTTGTAATGACTTCATTATTTTGGTATGTAATAGAAAAGTGAGCAAGAAATTCTTACGAGTCTTCTAGCTTTCATATATCCCTTCCTCTTGAATTACTCTATCTCTTAAAAAAACCGCATCAAAGTCTAAAAAATCTAAGCATACATAGGGAGAGACAGGCAGCGGAAAGCGACTTTGTTTTATACTATACTAGCTTCTGCACGCGACTTCGTCTGCGTACAGAAATACATAAAAACCTTCCTCTTGAATCACTCTATCTATTAAAAAAACCGCATCAAAATCCGTTGTGTAGTTTTGAAGATATAAGCATACATAGGGACATAGGGACATAGGGGCATAAGGACAGAGAAAGCGACTTTATTTTATACTATGTAGTGAAGTGATGTAGTGATGTTGATGTTAACGAATAATTTACTTGAATGGTTTTGATGATGACACTTGGCAGTCGGCTGGACAGCTGTGGATGACTGGCACAAGTCTTACCCAGCAGTGGGTGGATGTAGGCTTATTACACAGATTAAATAGATCATGGTTTTATTAACTGGTGCCTATTTCAACTAAATGACAAATGTCAGTGACAAGTGACAATTCTGTTTGCATTACAAACTAGAGCAGAATCTACGCCAGCTGGCTTCATGTCAACTACGCCTTGCATTTCGCATTATCACATGTCGCCAGCTGTCAAGTTGGTGAATTAGGCAACTGAGTGGCGATAAAGTCAGTTCCTCTTACATTCATACATACACATACACAAATCACGTTTTTATCCCTTACGAGGTAGACAGAGCCTAAGGTAACAAAACCTTAAGGCCACATTTAGCAAGATTGTGGGCGTATAGGTGAAAAATTAAATCAAAATAGTGATGGGTTGCAAGCCACATCGCCTATACTATATAACATGATTCCTATGAGTTTCGCCCATTCCCACGATGGGCTTTTTTATGTTAGAGAGGCCAGACAAACGAACTAGTGGGTCACCTGATGGTAAATGATCACCACTGCCCATAGACACCCGCAGCGCTTTACGCGATGCCAGTGCGTTGTCGGCTAGGTGGTGGCTTTTACCATACCGGGTAGAGAAGCAACTGGTATATTCTATGTTTTTTCTTTGCCCAGACCAGCAGGGAAGAATGTTACATTCATGCTACAGCGATTTATATTATGTATGTTAACTTTCCGTTGAAATATCACGAAAAATGTAAGTCCGTCTAAGCCTGAATTCGTCTGATATAATTTGGCGCAGGCCGATTCTGTAATAGAGAGCAGAAGGATAATCCCTGAGTCCAATTTGTCAAGTTTCCGTAAAAAGACGCCTATCTCTGGAAACGTGATATGTGTGAAACTAACTACGCCATGGCAACGGAGGTTGACAATTGGCAGATTTTGATATATTTAGAACTGTAATAGTCAGAATTCATAAAGCGACGCTATTAAGTAACATTCCGTTTGGATCGTTTGCAAGAGCGTTATTATTGTTGTCTGAGTAATTGTGCATGTTGACGATATGAATACCACTCGGAAATTATAAAATTAGTATTGCTCGATTTTGATTTTTGATTGGTTGATAAAATCATTTGGATTTTCCACCATTACGCCCACAATCACGCGTGGCCTTTAGGTCTTATTACCTTAGGCTCTCTCTACCCCGTAAGGGATATAAACGTGATTTGTGCATGTATGTGTGTGTGCGTATTATTTGAAGACTTGTAACCGTTATTTTTTGATGAATATGAATACTCCATTTGATACTACTTTCGATTGAAATTTTCTTCACATACATACATATATCACGTCTTCATCTCTTACGGGGTAGCCAGAGCCAAAGGTAACAAAACCTTAAGGCCACGTTTAGCATGATTAAGGGCGTATAGGTGGAAAGGGAAATCAAAATAGTGATGGGTTGCTAGCCGCATCGCCTATAACATGATTCCTAAGAATTTCCATCTGCGCGGGAAGAGAAGTAACTGGTAAATTCTATGTTTTGTTGTGGTAACTTTCTTTACCGATTGATGATAATTCACTTTTTCAGTCATCAAAATTAAGTTGCAATGTTGTATGAATAATCAGCATAATAAAACTGTTGTAAACATGCCATGAAACTAAATACGAGAACAGACTTACCCAAAAGAGCTCTCAATAGCTACACTTGGTTTATTGACCAAAGAATCGACCTGCATTTACGTTCAAAACACGCTCTCGACCAATAAGGGAAGCTGTTACCAACTAATGGCCAATCGCAAGCTCGAATAACAATTGCAGCTAACTTCACACCAGTATAAGTTTAGTTATGAGACTAAGTACCTAAAATATCTTTTGTTTCTTTATTTATCTTTTGTCTTTACTTCAGCCCACCGAGGGAATGGGCGAAAGTCTTAGGAATCATGTTATAGGTGATGCGGCTAGCAACCCATCACTATTTTGATTTCCCTTTCCAGCTATATTAATCATACTAAACGTGGCCTTAAGATTTTGTTACCTTAGGCTCTGTCTACCCCGTAAGGGATAAAGACGTGAAATATGTATGTATGTATGTATGTCTTTACTATGTCATATCTGTTTCATGATCATGAAAGTCAATGTAAGATCTTCAAATTTGTTCACACATTTGAAATTTTGTATATTTTTACCTCTATGCTAGAAACCTCTTGGTATCATGTTACTAATAACCATAAGAAGCCTTACCGTTATTAGGACGGATTTGGACAAAAACCTCTTGACCGACTTCCTGTTACCGTATTAAGTATCCAGAAGTCCTATTTTACACGAAAACTTAATAAATGTATCCGTTCGGTTAATACTTACCGCGGCTTCGTAGACATTTTTTTTTTATTATAAAAACAGCTCTAAAAAAATTCTAAACGACACTGAAAATTAGAACACATAGAAAAATCCAAAAAGTAAAGTTATGGCCTGGAATCGAACTCGGATCCTCATCATTCCGTGATTTAATTTCTAACGGTGCAACCGTAAAAGTGAACGCAAAAATCAAGAAGTAAAATTCTTGATGAAATTTTATAGTTCCTAAGCTCTATGTCCAATCATTCAGTTGTTTGGCGCCAAAATAGGTCTATATACGTATATCCATCCGGATACGTACAGGTTTAATTTTCACGTAAAAGAAATGTAAACACAAGGGTGCTTAAATTTTTTTCTATAGTCGAATAATACTTGTATTATAACATAGTTAATGATGATACTGTTCTTCTTCTTATGGTGCCTCTCCATCTAGTGAAGGTTGGCAGTCAGCTCCGCATACTTCACACGGTCCCTGGCCAGGTTGAAAAGCTCCGCTGCACTTGTGATTCCAGTCCATTGTCGGATATTTCGCAGCCAAGATTTCTTCCTGCGCCCAACAGCTCTTTTTCCAGCCACTTTGCCCATGATTATAAGTTACTGTTATAAAGATTAATTAGGTAGGTAGGTATATCGTAATATTATCAAATCGTACACTCTTTACCTGATTTCTGACTCCTAATTTCATACTAGAATTATATTACATGTTGTTAATGATGTCTGGTCGGCCCGAGGTCGAACACAACATTAAAGTTGAACAAGCAAATTATAATCGACGTCGGAAGTAGGTAAATGTTTAGCAATTGGCATTGTTCATTTTTTTTAGTATGCTCCAATTCGAAAACCATTTCGAGGAAAACCATCAATTATCCGATTTATCTTGTCCGATTTCAAAAATACTTTATGATTGCAGATATTTTTGTAAAAGTACTTTGAACCTTTGTTTGACCGAACGACCGGGTTTTTAGACAGAATCCAGCATCGAATGTTTGCCGCAAAAATGAAAAAAAAAGTTTGGCTACGGCAACTGTCACGTGTCACTGTCAAATCTACAAAACCATAGACAAAGCCGTTTTTTTTTTATAGCCAGCCGAACGAAGGCGATTGGGATTCTGTCTAAATTCACGAATTATCAAGCAGCGAAAAAATATTTATTATTAATTAACAAAGCTACGTAAAAGCATAATATTCAAATCAGTTGCTTGAAATAGTCCATTTTATCAAATAAAGGTGTTAAAAGCATAGCTTAAGAAAAATGAACAATGCCAATTGCATAGCATAGCAGTAAAACTATTTTTATAAAGAAAAAAAGGTACAAGTAAATAAAGCATTGTTGGGCACCCGAAGGTGCCAGCTACTATTCTTTACTACATACATACATACATACATACCGTCACGCCTCTTTCCCACAGGGGTAGGCAGAGACTACTTTATTCCACTTGCTACGATCCTGACATATTTCTTTCGCTTCATCCACAGTCATCAATCTCTTCATACATGCTCGTCGGTTTCGGGTACTCCTGACCTGACCTTTTTCCAAAACGTCTCCTATTTGGTCTCGAAACGTCCGTCTAGGCCTTCCCCTCCCAACGCAACCATTCGTACTCCCCATATAGATCTGTTTAGTTAGTCTACTTTCATCCATCCGCTCTACATGCCCAAACCAACTAAGCATACTTTTTTCTATCCTAGTCACTATATCCTCTTTCACACCAGCACGTTCCCTTATCAGACTGTTCCTTATTCTATCTTTCAGTGATACACCTTCCATACTTCTTAACGCTCTCATTTCTACTGCATTTATTCTACTTTCATGCTTCTTTTGCCATACCCAAGTCTCGCTACCGTACATTAATGTTGGAACAAGCACCCCTCTGTGAACAGCCAGACGCGCCTTCTTCGACACCTTCTCACTGCTCACAAAGGCGCGCAGCGCCCCATTTACCATGTTTCCTGCATTCACTCTTCTTTCAATATCACTTTCACACTTCCCATCTTTCGTAAACGCCGAACCCAGATATACAAACTCTTTTACCTGTTCGACTTTCTTACCCGCAATCACAATCTCACATTCAGTCATACTATCGTCTTTTTCAAACACCATAACTTTCGTCTTGCTTACATTAACATTCATACCTTTCGTTTCCAAAGCACCACATAAAATGTTAGTCATCATCTGCAACTCCTCCTCCGACGATGCCAACAACACTTGGTCGTCGGCGTATAGGAGGCATTTGATGGTTAACCCACTCATTCTTAGTCCACAGTCATTCCCTTTCAAATCACTCAGGCATGTATCCATGAATAGGTTGAACAGCCACGGTGACGCAACACATCCTTGTCTAACACCTTTCTCAATGCTAAACCATTCAGTGTACGCCCCGTTTATCCTCACACAAGCACTAGAATCCTCATAGAGAGATTTTAGTGCTCGTATCAGATTACTGTTCACCCCATGCATGGATAATGCTGACCACAACTCATTCCTCATCACTCTTTACTAAATAAATCAAATTTTAAAGCTGTTTTAGCTCTTTATTTGTGACACAGTTACGTAAAAAATCACACATGACATACTAAAACAAAATCGAAAAAGTATAAAAAACCATAAAAAGGTTGGCTGTCGTCAACAAGCATAATCCTATCAACTAAAATGGTTTGGTTCTACTTCACTACATAGTATAAAACAAAGTCGCTTTCCACTGTCTATCTCTATGTATGCTTAGATCTTTAAAACTACGCAACGGATTTTGATGCGTTTTTTTCAATAGATAGAATGATTCAAGAGGAAGATTTTTATGTATAATTCTACGCAGATGCTGTCCCGGGCAGAAGGTAATAACGTATATAAGAAAAGCTATCGCGTAAGTACTTGACAATACCGTAATGTTGGAAAGAATTGGTAGCTATTTCGGGCTATTGGTAATCCTGTATGCGGAAATGTAACCAAACACAAAATCACACGAGGCCTCTCCGTGTGTATGACCCCGCACTCGACTCCGCAAGGGCCCTCAGGAATTTACCCCCCGAAGTAACCCTCGAATGGAGAGCATCTCCGCTATTTTACCCGTTTCATACAAAATTGTAGAGCTTTGTCAGTTGGTGCCATCGGCCATGTTTTACTGAGATCAGCGAAGTGAAATGGGTCATGATTATACAGGGCTAAATGCGCGCGACTTCGTTCACGCAGAATTAAACATAGCCTATGTTCATCATCACTACATAGTATAAAACAAAGTCGCTTTCTCTGTCCCTATATCCCTATGTCCCTATGTATGCTTATATCTTCAAAACTACACAACGGATTTTGATGCGGTTTTTTTTAATAGATAGTGATTCAAGAGGAAGGCTTTTATGTATAATTCTACGCAGACGAAGTCGCGGGCAGAAGCTAGTTAGGGATAATGTAGGATTTTAATGGTGCAAGAATTTTTCAAATTGGTCCAGTAGTATGTATGTATGTATAACTCTTTATTGTACATAAAACACAAGAAAAATATGAATACAGGAACGGACAGGACACAGGTTACGGAGTTCCAGCAGTTTATTATATTGGTGTAGATAAGAAAGAAGTATTCAATCCTGCTGTGATCAAAAGCTAGATCACGGGGGTTACCATGATGTCTTAATGCGATTCAATTCCGATTCAGTTTAGGTTCGCTAGCTGTCAGATCCATACTAAATATGACAGCTAAAACTTGAACTGAGTCTGAATTGAATCGTATTAAGACTTCATGGCCTCTGCTTTCTAATTATTGGAAACACGAATATGATTAATACATACATACATAAATCACGTCTTTATCCCATACGGGGTAGACAGAGCCTAAGGTAACAAGTCTTAATGGCCACTTTTAGCATGGTTTTGTTCGCATAGGTGGAAAGGGGAATCAAAGTAGTGATGGGTTGCTAGCCGCATCGCCTATCACATGATGCCAAGATTTTCACCCATTCCCTCGATGGGCTTTTACCGTCTGCACGGGAAGAGAAGCAACTGATACATTCTATGTTTTTCCTTGCTCCCAGACCAGCATGGAAGTCGTAGTTGCCATAATTATATTCTAATTCGTCCATGTAGTTTTATCCTAAAGTTAATACGCTTTTTTATATTCAAGGTCCCTCCGACAATTCTGTTGACACCTCTATTCCGAGTTTATAACGATTTTGGTCATGTTTCACAAAAATAAACCAAAAACTGGCACGCTGCGGCGCCATGTGTTTCAATTTACTAAATGAAATTTTTGTAGCGACATTCTTATTTTAATCAGGTCGAGTTAGCTCCTTTTCGGTACATATTTTGTTTATATTCCTTATTAAGATTAAGAAAATAAGGTTTGTTTGGTAAACATCCAGTTTTTGAGAATTTTCTCGGCTTGTTTGCTGATGAATAATGAACCCGGTTCAACGCTTTTGCTACTTTTGTAAACAAAAAAAAAACAAACAGATGGTGATTAGAGGAAGTTTCTTTCATAAAGACGACCAAGAGAAACAGCAAGATACTATGGACTTTCTCTTTATTTTTAATAATAGAAAATTTGTGAAATATATTATGTTTTTTATGTTATCCTTCCCTCCACTACTGCCACATAAAACACATAATAAATCCCACAAACTTAATTATCCCTTACACCACACAAACACTGACGCGTTTCGATCCCTCTACGGGATCATTATCAAAGTTTAATGAGCACAACTGTTACGCAAGCAAAATAACGTCGTACTGGTTTGAAAACAAGAAAAAAAAAGGTTTGAAAAGTTTTTATGAAGTATGCAAAGTGATCACTAGATCAGTGACTGACTCCTATCTCATGTGTTAAATATACTCTTATAGTAAATGCTATAGTGCTACTAAACACTTCAAGTACATGTAAATTTAATTAGTTTACTATACAATGTTTCTTTTTGATCAGTCACTACACTATCTATCTAATAATTATGTAGTTCAAAACATAACAAAGCGCGTAAAAACAACCCCAGTAATCCATTGTTATTGAGTTATGGACGCCTCTAAGGGCAGACAGTAGGTACTATTTAATAATTCCCAATCATCAAATGGCCCAATAAAAATCCCCATTACAGGCTGATAACAAAGAAATATCGGTATCCACGCACGGCCATCTAATAACCACGTATTACAAAGAGAGGAAACATGTAATCTGCAGTAAAGATCGTCCCTTATAAATCTTCACACCTCTATATCCACGATCATTCAGCAAATTACACGTTCATAACACCGACCACTTTATATTGAGCTGCGGGAAACTCCCGAGGCTCTGTCTCAGGCCTATATAAACCTATTGTTAGGGAGGTGGAGGAGGTCAGGCTAACTGGAGGCAATAGGTGCTGCATGCGTCTATTCTAGCGGACAATACATTGAATGGAACTCTTCGTACAAAGGCTGAAGCTGGAATCCGTTTGAAGCACATTGATTGGGTCTTCGTTGAAAGTTTTTTTGGGGAAGACACAAAGGTAATGATCGACTCAGTCCTGAAGATAGATGGGTTTCCTATAAGAAAATAGGAAAGCTTTTAACTATTGTTGACCATTACACTCATTTCCCATTCACTACATTCACTGTTAGATATATTGGGACATAATGAGAGCCACTACACTTCATAGCTGCCTCTCAAATCCGACCTGATAGAGGGCTTCACAAACACACGAATTCTCGACACAAAAGAACTCTATAGGAAGAAATATTATTTCTCTATCCTGCGATAAAAATCCTCAAAGGTATCCGAGATGAAAGACGTAATTTCCCGGATTATCATCCCTTAAGTACATCAATATTATTAGACATCGGCGTAAATATAACCTGTCTATTGAATTCGCTCCCTTCACCGCGGTTTAGGGATATGAAAAGTAACTAAGGTGTATGTATGGGATCAGCAAACCCTCGACCTATTCAGAGCATCCCCTTTTACGTGAATTTCTCACGAAATGGCCTAACACAAAGAGAGTACGTACACCGCATCATTCACGTAGATGTTATAAGTAAATCCTATTCTTTCCAATACTTTATTTAATATACCGTATATCTTGCATAATATCCAGACAAAAGAGATCGTTTCTCATATAAAAATGTCTTTCTAGCATCGTTTCCCAATGCTCACGTAATTCGCTGCGGATACAGAAAAGCAACCCAGGTGGCAGCGAACTCAAATGCAACTGTTTTAAAACCCCTCGCAATTTTCCGGGTGGGATTACAAAAGCAATCCTTGAACAATAACAGGCTCTTAAAATAACCAGTGCAGGATACCTGGGCATTGTGCCCGCCACGCCGACGCTTCAGACCACTCAAAGTCTCTCTTAATTAAGGGGGGCAATACTCGAATGCTTCTCGCCAGCACGAATGGGCCCATTCAGACGTGTGCCGTCTGCGATGAGATAACGAAGCTCTCTCGGTTATTACACTTCTATTTCTTTCCGTACACGACAATTTGTGTGTGAATCCTCCGTGTACGATGACAAATTTGCTTGATTAAATTATTCGAGAGGCTGAGCCTGCACCATTGCCTCGGAATGTGCATGAAAAAAGACGATTGCTCCGGATAATGAGTGTTTTTTTCCTTGGATAATGGCTGCTGTGCTTCTTCTTTCACCGTACAGGCTCACATATTGTTCAATTATGATGCGAATGCCAATTAATTCCCTTTAGAACTACGTATTTGTGAGTTTTATTTTGTTTTAGGAATTATTTTAATTTTAACCGATCTTTTTTTTTAATTAACTTACACTCGGAATAATATTTGTACAAATAAAGCCTAACCGATATTAGCCAAGAAAAGTTCATAATAGGTATGAACGAAAAATTATGGCTGGCAATTCGTGCAGGGCTTGGTCTGTGAAAATGAGATTGAAATGAAAATGTGAAAAGGACGCCTTTTCCCGCAGCCATCGAAATCAATAGGTATATTCTTGGAATTTTATGGTGAATTGAATGTAATTCTATTAACTTTCACAATAGAGATAGTTACATACAGAAATTACGTTTTCATCCCTTACGGGCCAGACTGGGTCCAAGGAAACAAAGCCTAAAGCCACGCCTAGCATAATCGTGGAAAAGGGAATCGAAATAGTGATGGGTAGATACTTTATACAGATAAATGTCGATGGCTCCGAGTATCGGGGCTAAGGTCAAACTGGATGCTATTTTAGATTAAGTACTGATATTGATCTCTAAATCAGCGCCCTCGTGAGAATTATGTAGATGAATACAATTTTTTTCAGTTTTCAGTGAATTTCCATTTATCAGATGTGCTTTAACTTTCAGATGACTCTTAGTTATACCCTACTACATAAGAAATTATCCATTTAACTTGTGTTAAATTTTATCTTGATTTAAAAAACGCGTTTCTGATACAGGTGTTTTCCAAAAATTTGTACATTTAATTCTACACGTCTCATCGTGTCTTTCCATCCTATCAGGATGCTGAGCAGTTCGACTTGAATACGTAGCAGTTTTATGGCCACTGAGGTCCGCTTCGAGTTCTAAGTCCGAAGTACCGTTACTTCGCTTGCCTGTACCTAGCAAACGGGATTGTCGGACATTGCTATAAGTCTGGAAACAACAGGCATTAGGTGAATATCGCGGTTTTTGCCAGTGTGATTTAGTTTTAAGCTATCTTTTGCCAAAGGCAACCAACCTTTATCTGGATATTTATAGTAAAAGTCGCTTATTATTCTCGTGGCTTTACACTTGTGAAGGACGAAAATACACGTTAGTTTTGTATTCGAAGGGAATATCTATAAATTTCCTAGTAGGACGCGTTATCAAAACAAAATGAACCTTCAGTCCGATTTGCGCTTTACGTATGGACTTAGTAGGTTTATCTGTGCAGTGATAGATCAGGAGGACTTCTCCGAGATTCGATTTTCGAAGTTCGTATAACCGTTCCTCTCACAGATGACAAATGATTTTCTAAGCATAAAAGATAGAAGGTTCAAATTTGTATTTTTATTTATCTTGGCAACTAACACAATAACTTAAGCATCTGTGAATGGCAAAGTTTATCTAAAACAAACAATTCGGTTCAATTGTTTCAAACCCTGAATTGGTTATATATAAACTACGATTAGATATTGTTGAATCAGGAAACTAGAATAAATAACAGTATCGATCTTAACTGTAAACAAAGCTTTAGTGTTTGCCTAGACGTGGCCAGCCAAGAAAATGTCACAAATAGCAATTATTTTTCTTACCCGTCTGTGTTTCGATGTATTGACTATGAAAGGATTTATCTCTATTTGCTACAGGAAATTAGCTGTGATCTCGATATATTCTGTCACCATTATATTTGCCGGTGTCTACTAAATGTTCAAATAGATGTAAGTAGATTAAATTATCATTGATTATGCCCTTATCTTGCTAGTTGTACAAATTACTTGTATGGTGTAAACTGGGCTTTACAGAAGCGTTAATGCCTAGTTTAACTATGTATTGCCAGGTTTCATGATGATAATGATAATATTAACATCCTGTGGCCTTCAGAGACTAAGGGCTCACATTAGAGACTTCCACTCTCCTCTGCTCTGGTTTCATATTGTCTACTAAATGTACATTAAAGAGTATTCATTATGTCTGTTTCATTTATAAAAGAGGTGCCTACCTAAACGTAGTTATATTAAGTAACCTTCATTCTGAAATGGAAATTGTTGATCAACTAATGAACGTTTACAATGACCGAAGATATTTACGGACACGTTGAAATCGTAATTAGAAGCAATATTGTATTGTACAAAACGTGAAATGTGTTACTGGCAGCAATAATTAACGTATTTGCTATTAACGTCAAACCGTGCGGTTTTGTTTCGAAATAGATAGGTATTTCGATTAAACATTCTGTGTGATGAAGCTACGCACTGTCACAACATTAATAATTGTTTGTTTCTATTTGAAAGTCCGTTTATAATTTTATTTTAGGGGCTCACTGTTGTTTCATTTCTGTCACTTTGTTCATATGAGGCTTCAGTTAGGAAATTTTCTGATTTAGCGTCTAGAGTATCTACAATATCTACACAACCTAAGAAATTATCTTCGAGATTTACATCGATTGTGAGTATTACAAACACATAAGACTTCTGTATATGTATATACTAGCTTCTGCCCGCGACTTCGTCCGTGAACCTTCCTCTTGAATCACTCTATTAAAAAAAACTGCATCTAAGCAGTTACGTTTTCTATAAGATCTAAGCATACCTACATAGGGACAGACAGCGGAAAGCGACTTTGTTTTATACTATGTAGTGATGTAGGTATACGCGTATTATGTATAATATGTACTTATATGTAGTATGAAGCTTGGTTCTATTTGCGTGCTATTTTGCGGCACGATTTATCCCTTGGCTCTATGTTACCTCCAAACGTGCCTTCTCTAGTGGACCCAACTAAGCTTCCATTGTCAAACCTAGATCGGCAGGTCGACGACCCTGCGCGTGCTCACCGTATTTACCTTCCTCGTAAGGCGATGAACGATGATGTAACGCTAACGGCTATGGCACTAGTCTTTATGATTTATTTGGACTTTTTAAGTACCACGTGCTTTTATATTGAATGTATTTATGAATGATTTTTTGCGGCGCGAATTACGCTTGTGTAAGCATGTTTGCACCGCATGTGGTTCTGGTTTGATAACAACAGATGATTTATAAATAGTTGGAATAGGTCGGGTATTACTTTGCTGTGTTATCATGAGAAGCTTTTCAAAATATTTATCATCAGCTATTAAATATCTGCTGTTAGATAATGTTGAAATTACTCACTTTACCTTTACGCCCACAACCATGCTAAACGTATCCTTTAGATCTGGTTACCTTATTCTCTGTCTACCCCGTAAGGGTTAAATACTAATGAGTAACTGTTATCCCTCATGGCCCTAGGCTCAATCTTGCGCGGCTTCTTCCAGGGGCCTTACCATGACGTCTTAATGCGATTCAATTCCGATTCAGGTTAGGTTCGCTCGCTGTCAGATCTATACTAAAAGTGACAGCTAAAACCTAAACTCAGTCGGAATTGAATCGCATTACGATATCATGTCGGTAAGGGGGCTTTTCCCAGCCGAGATTAATTTTGACAGCTGTCAATAATATTGCTTTGTGTATTGATTTTTAACTCATTTCATTTTGCATTTCCTTCTTCGTCAGTAAGATTTTTAAAATGCTATGAAAGGAAAACTTATTCCAGCCCGAACTTTCGGTAAACATTCTTTCACCTTTTAATATCAGAGCAAATAGATAGTCAAGAGCCTATAAACTGGAAAGTGAGGCTTGTATAAACTACGCTTTGCCGTGTACACAGTTCCACATACACAAGAGCAACCAAACTTAGCCAAGGGAGCTAGTTGCTACGCACACGCTCACAAGCAAGGCGTTTTAAACTTTACTTTGTCGGTTACAGCACTCTGTCTTGAATTTTATTTGGTTTGGCCTTTGATACGGCAAAGCGTCTTTTTTCTTTGTCCATTGAAACATGAAAAAATTGAGATCGTTGAACGAAAATTGCACTATTCTGAGGTACTTCCTGCACCTCATCACTGACAGGACGATCATCTCTTATTATCAAAAGATTGGTCTAACCTTATTTATACTCTGGGATGCGATTTTCGAATTTCGTTTCGTGTCGTTTCGCTCACACTAATAGTCATTAATTTGGGAGTGACAAGGACGGTATGATACGAACTTCGGTAATCGAATTTTGGAGTAGCCCCCCAGATACTATATTTACTTTTGCGTTGGTAATAAAGTAGCAATTTCGGTAAATCGAACCATAAACCAGAAAACAAACAAACGCTATAAAAACTAAAGCATTAAGATTCACTAGGACTTAAATTTGAAAGAACGTAATTCAAATTTTATCGTCTCAATTTCAAAAGTAAATCACATGATTTACTGCAACTTCATAAGGACTTGGCAACTCGGTCTGCGTTTAACTTATTCTAATGGGTTAAATTTTAAATTTCCTGTAACGACTGCCTTTGGACGTCATAGCCTGCAATCATAGGCCAGCGACCTCGGTCGATAATGCTTCGTTATATAGATTGTTTTTCATCGGCCACTACTCGTAGTTGCTGCTGTAGGAACTATTATGTTATATGGTTTATATCTACTTAAACAGAGCACATTTGAATACTAGTGAAATTAATAATAAATTATGTACCGTTTTTACTTCACTTTATTGCGTTTCTTATCTTGAAACCAAGGGCATAAAAGGTGACCTGATGACGTTTCAACGTGTGATTTAAACATGCATTTTCGACATTATTTGCTTTCATCATCACTGCTGGGCTCAAGCCACACAGAGAGGGCTTGGGGTAAACATGGTTTCCGCCTTACATGACATTATTTTTATGTAACGATGTCGATTATGGTGGTAAGTTGTTGAATAGGTACACTAAGAAAAGAGGTTTAAGTTCGATACATTTTCGTATTAGTCTAACTAAGACTCCTAAATAGGTTACTGGCGTTTCTAATTCTGATATCGTACGATCCATTGTTATTCTTGGGATGGATCCCTTTTGGGGATAAGTTCGCCTTTGTGCATTTGTGTTGTCCTGTATTCATCTTTTTCTTGTGTTTTATACAATACAATACAATACAATAACTCTTTATTGAACACCACATATAACAACTAAAACAGCCAAAAAGGTATACAGAATACAGGGATGTTTTATGTACAATAAAGAGTTATACATACATACATACATCATAAAACAATTTGATTTGAGTCTTTTTGATTCCCTTTTCCACCAATATGCGCCCACAATCTTACTAAACGTGGCCTTTAGGTCTTGTTACCTTAGGCTCTGTCTACACCGTAAGGGAAAAAGACGTGCTGTATGTATGTATGTATGTATTTGAGTTTTCAAACTTGGTGGGTTGGACTTTGTTGGTTGGACTTAAGCCATAAATAATAAAAAGTATGTTACTGCGATCATTGTGATGTTCAGAATAAGAATCATTACTTTACTGTGCCACAAAAAAAAACAAATTGTTTTATTGTAACAGCGTGACTCTACGTTCGGATCGAAAGGTACGGGCAAGAATAAAAGGCGAAATACCTACTTCCATGTAACTGTACCGCGTACGTGCTCGAGTTGAGAAGACTCAAACTGGAACTACTCCAGTTTAGTTACTATCTTTTGAGGAGGTTCCATATTAAAATTATGTATTACGAAACTTAACACTGTGTCTTAAAATTATGCCGGAATACTTCTGCAACTGGTTGAATTATTTATGATATAGTCATTTTGGTCCCTTTAAAGACCAATGTAAGCAGTAGATGTTGAAGACCATCGAGAACAGGAGAGGAAAGATGTTAGGACACCTGATACGACACAACGAGTACGTCAACATCATAAGTGAAGGAAAGGTTGAAGGGAAGCGGAAGACTAGGTGAAAGAGTGAGTAGAAGTCTTGTCGTACCAGGAAGTCAAAGAAAAGGTCCTGGAAAGGACCACGTGGAAATCGCTCCACCGACAAGTCTAACTCTTGGCATGCATTAAGCGATTGTGGTAAACCCCCCCCCCCCCCTCCCATCTCCTCAGTACTCTACCAGCAGACATAATACTTGAAATGTTTTATTTCGTTACCCGTTTCAATAAGCCTCTAATATGCTATTGAGCTATCGTTCTTCGGCCAGTAATAGCAATAATATTTTTATTATCCTCGCCAAAGCTGGGGTTTACTTTACAAAGTACACAGAGCAGTAAAAGCTACGGCAAGCACCAAATGAAGACGCGGACCCAAACGACCTGTACTGGCTTATCGAGATTTTGCTCTTAGTCCAAATCCCTTTTTAATCTGACTCCGTGCAGCGATTAAAACTTGGTTTTCGCCTAGAGTTGGTGACGCGAAATAAAATTTTAGTAAATGTTTCTACGTGCTTGAACTGTAACTGCTTTGTTTTTTATGGTATTTGAATAAATTGAGATCGGTTTTTAAAAGTCAGTCTCTGGCATTACTTGTGTTTTTGCTTTACCTTACTTGCATTACTTGACTTACGAACTCAAGTGCTAATGGCAGAAAATGTGCGTTCGTTCGTTCCATTTTCAGCAGAGTTGAGTACTTCTCTTTCTGACTAGTGTAAGTAGTTTCAGCGGAAGGGAAATGAACTAAGCCTTACGTATCAAGGTACCTATTTAGGAAGCTACTCATCTACTTACTCAAACATTACATTCTGTGATGACGCGGACGCCTGATTCAATAAATGATAAAAACAACGTCGAATTTTCACACTGAAAAACTTTATTTACCGTATGTAGTCAATTACAGGCGATCAAGCGTGTCCGTGACGTCAGATCGTAGCGTTTTAAATTTAAATTTACATTTTGAAATGTGTAGATACAATCAACAAAAGTGAACCATCCAACCGTCAACTGAAAGCCTTTATTCACGGTTGACTAATATCTGATTGTGAATTTTCGCTTGAAGAACAAAATAAAGTGTGATCATTTTAAAGAGAATGAGCAACACAACAACTAGGCCTTATAATTAAACTTCGATATTTATAAATTTTAATAATATAATGAACATAGGAAACAGAAGTCAGTGTATTTGAGGTATGCCGAAAATGTTTCAAACTAGTCGGTGAGAATCAAATAGCACACTTTAATCAAGTATTTCAATAAATTGAAGGGTTTGCACCTATTGATTTTTGAAATGTAAATTTTTCAGTGAATCGGAAACCCGTGTTCCCCTCTTAGCTTAGGAAAATAGAAAACAAACGTATTTTTGCGCCCTTGCCGCATGATTTCCGACAAGCAAAGTAAATCGACTCGGAAGACAAACGAGGCGGTTCCAACATCGAACGCGGCCGGGGTTGCTAGTCGTCAAAGCCAGCATTTACCATTCTTAGGTGCTTTTAAAGTAGATTGTGAGCCGGTGCTACATAGGCGACAACGGTTACCTAATTTATTTAAAAAATTGGTTAAAAAAACGTTTAAATAAAAGCCGGTAATGTTTTCTACAACCTCAAAATTGGCGAAATAATCGATGGTCACAGTGGAGCCAAAGAATTGGATTCAAACATAATTTTCAGATAACGGGTATACACGACTATGAGTTACAAAAAGTAGTCAATTTGAAATTCGATTTCACAAAACACACACCAGCATACCAAAAACACTAAACAACTAAGAACTCAGAAAATCTTCTGTTATAAGTAATAACAATAATGAGCCAGCGACCGTTTCACTTTTGGGAAGACACACACAACGCTGATGATCTATTTTTCATGTTTGTGTTTTTTTTTCTTGTTATTTTCTATAAAATTGTGTATATCTCTTATATTTGTGCGTCTTGCGTAAAGGAATAAATGTCTTCTTTCTTTCTTTCTTTAACAGAATAGTATTTCGCTTCTCACTCGAAGATGACAATGTTTTTTCTAGAGATGCGCCGAGTAACACTTTTGCCGAGTAACGAGTACCGAGTTTTACTCGGCTTAATTTTTTTTCAACCGAGTACTCGGCCGAGTAACTCGGTTCAATCAAATTCGCATTTCGTGCGCGTAAACAAGTACAAACAGGTTTGCGCCGGTCAAGACGTCGGCTCGCGTTGATACACCCCTCACCCCGCCCACGCCTTTCAACTACTAGTCACTTGATTGTTTGCAAACAAACACGTCACGTTGCGCGTCATAGTAAATAAATATAAATATATTGCTTTTCTTAAACAAAGTATGTATACTCGTTACTCGTTATCTAATAACCGAGTTATTCGGCCGAGTACGAGTATCAAAAAACCCGCCGAGTACGCCGAGTACCGAGTATCAAACGAGTACTCGGCCCATCTCTAGTTTTTTCTAAAGAGTTTTACGACTGGTAACCCTAAGCGGTCCCATTCATCAGAGCTAAGCTCGCGACGGCGTCGCAAGTCGTACGTCGCACGATGCCGTTCGTCAGATGCGTGAGCCGATTCACAACTATATCGTAAAATCGGAAGTCGTTTTGGGGTAACGTGAAGTTTTAGAGCCTCGGTAAAGATGCGGCGTGACACAAACCTGGTCAGAATGCTGATGCCATAAATTGCCGTTTTCGTTGACGCTTTTATTACCTGCCTATACCGTATTCACTAACGCGTTTTTAACAGAAATTGTCAATAAAATAGAAAGGGTATTTCAATTAATCCAGAATTCTTGAGGAAGTGTTTAGGTTTGCTTTTCTGAACGCTGTTATCGTTTTTCATCGTAGTAATTGATTCAAAATTAAAGTCACCCCATTAAAACATGGAACATCTGTCAAAATTTAACCAGAATGACAAAGTCTTCAGTTGAGCCAACCCAATCAAGTAGCTATTGAAGTACAGTATAATACATTAAGTAGATCAATTTTAAAACACAATTTGTAACTTAATAAGAATCATTTTCAAATATATTTATTGTTTACCTATTTGGTTGATTGAAAGTTCTTGTCACCCCGGTGATCTCGATAAGTGTGTAAATGGGTAGATTATCGGGGATATTTTCATTTTGGTTTAGAATAGGTGACCCGTTTTTTTCTACCGAACCAGAAATCAGATTGTGCGGCCAGCTGCGCCTCGCGTCAGACTCCGAAAGAAATTCACTGCCAAATGAAATCGTTTATCTTCAAACGGAATAACGCATGATGTCTGCCATTCGGCATGCAGATTGGCCTTTTTCGGCAAAATTCTCGCTTTCTTTGTGCGGGGAAAATGGAGATATCGATGCTTGTTAAACGTAGTCGAATATTTAAAGGGCCAACTGTTTTGCATTCACTTTATTTTTTTTAATAAATGACGCAAGTAAAAGAAAATTTCCTACCTGTTTTTGCTCTTTTTGTTCAGATGAACTAAACTACTATTGCCGCGAGGCGAGTTTAGTTTAAAAGTAGAAATAACTGAATAACATAGTACCAGGGCAGCATAACAAGTCCGATATCATTTCGTAGCGGTGTACAAGAACCCTCGAGGCGCTCTCAAAGCGAGTGCTTCTCGTATCGCGGACACGGACACCGGCTCCTAACCAGTCACGCCCTCCTTCCAGAGCCTTTACAATAGACGTACCTCTCTACACTCTGGTATCCTAGTACCTTGTAGCTATGTAAATGTTATGTGCAGGATAATAAGAGAATTAGGAAAGGTGCCTACGTGGGTGCGTTAACAATGCTTTCACCTGTCTTTGCCAATTTGCATAATTCAAAGAAAACCCGTTCAGTGTTTCAGTGAACATTATGTAGAGACAAAGCGACCATTAATCTGCATTCATACGCGAACGCCTCGTCCCGCGTCGAGCTCATTTGTCAAAATCACTGGGTTTTTGTCCGTTTCGCGCCCATTTTCCTCCTCATTAACTTTTAAAATGAAGCATTTAACTACAGAACCTATGAATTTGTCAGTAAAATATTTATGTTTTGTTACAGATGACGATAAAGTGAAGTGAAATCTTCCCACGTCGATATCGTAAAAGGTAAGGTGATAAAACGGAACGGTATCGAACTGTCTCTTGCATGTTTCTTCCGCGCTACGCCTTTAAAACTATATTTACGTCACTTTTAGATCTGGAGGAAATTTAATATACACATCTTAATTTGAGACCAGTAGCCGATTAAACGTTACAATATGGAGATCGAATAACTGGATTGGTATCATTTTATGTTATTCCGAGGGTCGTAAAGTGAAAAGTTATTGGTGCTTTCCTGATATAATTCTCGTTTATTGGTCGGGTACTCTTTTACTTGCAGAGTATCTTGAATTAATTATATTATTCAATTAAAAAAATAACATCGGTTGCCTCTTAAAGCAGGCTAATTAAGATTGCTTGACGTAATGGCATTTCGAAGTATGGGTTTACATGTAGACCACAAACCGCTGGTTGATTTGTTTGTGGTTTTTCGTGCTCATAGAACAGAATAAAATATCACATTTGTCACTAAATGTGGGAATTCTCATCACGTTTATTTTAGGTTTACACAACCAAGTTAACGAAAACAGCTCTTTAAATCGAAAACATATTTTTCATGACATCTATACTAACTTTGACTCTAACTTTTGAATTCATCAAAATTGACACAGAATCTAAAACTTTATCACTTCGTTTTCCGTTCAGGATCATTTAGAGCTGCAACAGGTAATATAATATACAAAACAAATCGAATTTGCTCTTCCATTACAAATTATATTGAGAAAGGTAGATTATACCACAGGGGTGGCCAATTTCATTAGACCCAAGGTCTAGAGTGTTCACCGACTAAACTCTCTTCATAAACATTATCTTTTTGGCCATACCGCAAGATACCATGCGTTAGTAGACGCATTCAACTGGTCGACCACAACGCCGATTGGCCCTCCCTGATCTTATACTCCTAAATTCTATTTTCAAAGTTCGTTTTATGCCATTCCGCTCACTCTAATGGTCATTATTTTTGTGTGAGGGGAATTTCCTAATTCGAATTTCGGCGTAGTCCCTGTTCTATATACTATTAAAGTTGTCCTTCTGGCTGCGACTCCTTGGAAACTGCTATGACTAAACTAAACACCTCTTATCGTCTTATCTCAAGTTGAAGAGCGTTCTAAGTAACCCTTCTTCCGTTCATATTCCCATGGTTACTTCGATAACTGATGACGACTTTAATGGTCCCATAAACTCTTGTCAAGATTAGATATTATTAATGACAGATTTTATTTAGTTTTAATCATGTTAATTAATGTTGCGTCATAAGGTTGCGCCTGGAGTCATAAAAAATGTATTATTGCTACTTGAACCCTATTTATCTACGATTTCGGCCGTAAAAATCATGCTGAGAAATCGTTTGCCGCGTCGATTACCGTGGTGGCTGATAATGTATCTATCTTGGTTTGCTTCAGTATGATGAAGATTTGTTGCTAATGCAACTAGCAGCAGTGGCGACCATAATAGACTCCGATAAATGTACTCGTTTAGTACATAACTAGCTTACACACGCGCCTCATCTCTTGGAGAAGTTTCTATCACAGGTAAATTACGTTATATTTCTATGTCATGATTTCTGAAAGACATACGAGTACTAGGCCTAGTCGACCAAGTATTTCCTTATAACTTTTTGTGACAGTTGCTATATCAATAAAAGTAGGGCCGTTTTCACATTGACTGGTAAGTCAAAATAGTTTTTGATGTGACATTCAGGGTTGCAAAAGGCTTGGGGTTGAGCATGAGTTTTGAAAGTGAACTCGTGTAGAGTTTGAAGCGCGTCAGCGTTTCTAATGATGTTGGTGATAGTTCATTCTAGTACAGTACAGTACAGTATAGTATAGTACAGACGCAGCTGTTTTACGCATGTGGTTGAGCATTAGCAAGATGACTCTTTTTCCATTGACTCTATTAATATCGAGTTGCAATATTCAGGCAGAAACTAGCTCCCAAACACTGCAGTCACATCTCAAACGGTGCAAGATTGGCAAAACAAATAAATTCAATACGGTCCCGCTAGATTTATGCCCGATCCCGTATAAATAGCGATAGTAGGAATGTAATGACCGGGAAGGCCGGGATCGAACCAATTCCAGGATTTAATTGATAGCGCCATTAACACTGCGGTGGCCACACGACTAGCCAAACGAGAGCCTCCGGAAATAATCATTTTAAATTTGATAGACTTTTGATTGACATTGAAATTAGATACGATAAGAAAGAGTTGAAAACGGATGTAAGGGGAACTAACATTATTCAGAATAATTAATTGCCGTGTTCGAGAATTTAACGTCAAAAAGGTGACAGTTACGAATTAAGCGGCGCTATAATTTAATTTCTACTAAAGCTAGCGTCAAAATTTGAAGTTTTGGAAGAAACCTTCTTTAAATATTATGTTATTAGCTAGTTTTGTTTAGTTTTAGTTTTGCGCTGGGAGGGCAAGGCCTAGACGGACGTTCCGAGACCAAATAGGAGACGTTTTGGAAAAGGTCAGGCCAGGAGTACCCGAAACCGACGAGCATGTATGAAGAGATTGATGAGTGTGGATGAAGCGAAAGAAGTATGTCAGGATCGTAGCAAGTGGAACAAAGTAGTCTCTACCTACCCCTGTGGGAAAGAGGCGTGACGGTATGTATGTGTATATGTTTATTTAACTTTTAATTACTACGTAGGCCGAAAAAATATAATGTTACTAAATGCAAAAAAAAACTGCGTCGAAATCGGTCCAAAATTTAGTGGCATTATTGGGTTATAAGAACATTATTATAAGTACCTTACGAGGTTTCATTTCACTGTATCTACCTATCATTATTTTAATTCCCACCACAGAATGAGGTCCTGGCCACCCTACACCTAAGTTTTCGAGCCCCGGGCGAGGGACTAGTTGCTTCTCTAGCAGTCAATCCAATGACCTATTGCTGACCTTATTGTTTTTATCCAAATCATATCTTTAGGAACTAGCAACAGCCATCTGTAGTAGTTAGAACTTAGAGGCATTTCTAATTTAAAACCGTGTTAGTCTAGTGATTTGACCTATGGTCTTTTAATTTGAGGGTCACGGGCTCAAATCCGGGCACCGACTTTTGAGTTATTCGGAGAAAGAAAACTTGCTGACGCCTACCAGGGACGGACAACAGAATGCCCCTATCCTGTGAGCTTAAGGTTCTAGCCGACTGAAATACACAACCTTAAAAAAAATTATAAAACCCCCCACGCAAAAAAACTATAAAGTTCAAAAAACACCTTTACATCATTTTGGAAAAATCTGATACTCTTCAAACTGCTGGTTCGATTTTTACCGCAAGGAAACTGGCTTTCTGAAATAAAACCACATCCAAATCGGTCCATCCGCTTGGGAACTACGATACCACAGACAGACACACATACACACAGACGTCAAACTTATAAACGCCCCTCTTTTTGCGTTGGGGGTTAAAAAAGACATCTACGAGTAAATCTATGGTAGACTAAATAAACCCAATTATGTCACATCGAAGGACCACAATTGATATGCAGGCCGCATATACGATTTGCTGTATCAGGTACGGAAGGGCGATTTAGATAGGCCGCGTGAGTGTAGATGGACGGATAAGAGGCAAGCTATTCCCAATACGAAATATTATCCAAATAGGTACGGTTTTCGGCTTTCTATTTATCTTCATTTCATAATTGAACGTTCGATGTCTGTGTCAGATATATCTTTGTAATAAAATGATTGCTTTTTTGCATGACAGATTGTTGTGGAGTATTTCAGGAGTAATTAAATAAAACTTTTGAAAAGTAACTGAGTACGATCTTTACTTCAGTACATATGCAATTAGACAATAAAAAACTTAATTATAAAACTAGCTAAGGTCCATGCTCGCGTTGTTGCTATGGTGGTTGTTGCAGGGGCTTGAGCTGGTAAGTTTTCAACATGCCCCCGGGCGTTGAAAGCATGCCTTTCAACAGGAACCAGATTCAGGAAGTGGGCAAATTCTCGTGAAGGCTCTTCTAACTACTCCCGCAGCAGTCCTCACATCAGCCACTCGTGAAATTCCATCGGAACCTGGATGTACAGCTACGATACGGCCTAGCCTCCATTTTAGCGGAGGAAGATGGTCGTCCTTCAGCACAACTAGAGCATCTAATTTAAGCGAGTCTTGATTGGATCGCCACTTCACTCTGTGCTGAAGCTCTGCGACATATTCTTTACTCCAACGAGTCCAAAAGTGCTGCCGTAACCGTTCAATTCGATGAAACCGAGTTAAGTGACCAGGGGAAGACTCGGTAAGGTCCGGTCCAGGCAGAGAGGTAAAAGGACGGCCAATGAGAAAATGTCCGGGTGTAAGCGGCGTGTAGTCGTCAGGAAGAGACGACAGAGGTGTGAGTGGGCGTGAATTCAGAAGTCCTTCAATTTGTACAAGTGTCGTGTTCAGCTCTTCATATGTAAAATTACAATTACCCAACACTCGTTGCAAATGAAATTTACTGGATTTGACACCCGCTTCCCAAAGACCACCAAAGTGCGGCGTGTACGCAGGAATGAAGTGGAACTTAATCTCTTCGTTAGCGACAGTTTCAGCCAAGGAGTTGCAATTATTTTTCAAAAATTTCCCTAACTCGTTATACGCACCAACAAACGAAGTACCATTGTCAGAATAAATATTGCTAGGTTTTCCTCTCCTGGATATAAACCTACGTACCGCTAACAAGTAACTATTACTAGTTAAATCTCCCACTAACTCAAGGTGTATTGCCTTTGTAGCGAAGCATATGAAAATAGCTACATAAACTTTAACTAGCTTGCAGCCGCGTCCTTGGCGACTGGCTGCATTAAGTGGACCAGCATAGTCCACACCTACATTATAAAAAGGAAAACCTCCTGGCAATAGGCGAGGTTTCGGCAAATTTCCCATCAACGGTGTGGATACCTGACCTTTAAGACGAGCACATAACATACACTGATGAAAACTAGTTTTTGCTAGGTTGCGACCTCCTACAGGCCAATATGTCTCTCTAATTGTAGCTAGTAACAGTTGAGGAGGCGCATGAAGTAACCTTTTATGCTCAAACGAAAATAATAATTTGGTGAATCGATGACTGGACTGTAAAATAATGGGATGCTTTTTGTCGTATGCGAAATCGGAATTTGTAAGACGACCTCCAACTCGCATTATGTTATTTGCGTCTAGAAAGACATTAAATTTTAATAAAGTGCTCTTTTTTGGCAAACTTTGCTTAGATAGAAGTAAATTATATTCGGGAAATGAGGATTGTTGCGTAATTCTAATTATTATGTGTAATGCTGATTTTAATTCATCGTCAGTGAGATAAGTCGGTCCCGTGAATTGCTTTCGACATTTTTTAATAAATCGCATTGCGAATGCAACTGCCCTTTTCAGCCGTGACAAATTTGAAAATCTATCAAAATCAATGAAATTTTCTCTGTTGTCATTCACGTATAAGGCAACCTCGATTCGAGTCTCAGGAAGTGTTTGCGTTGCATTTGGAGTCAGAGGCCAATGAGTCATATCTTGATGTAAGAAGTCAGGACCTGACCACCAAAAATTCAACGTCTGTAACTCCTTTGTGCTGACTCCACGCGAAATAAGATCAGCTGGATTTTTATCGGTTGGAACATGTCTCCATGCACAGCCGTTTGTTAATTCGAGAATATCAGCAGTACGGTTTCGAACAAATGGTTGCAATCGGCTAGGAACCATTTTTAGCCAACCTAGCACAATGGTGGAATCAGACCACAATGTCGTACTATCAAAATTAACTCTTAAAGATTTTAATAGTTTTTCATAAATACGAGCTCCAACAAGAGCAGCACACAGCTCAAGACGGGGTATCGTGGTGGTTTTAATCGGCGCCACACGACTTTTTGCCAATATTAAGTGCACGTAAACTTCACCATTTGTGTTCGTACTGCGAATGTATGCACACGATCCGTAGGCTCGCTCTGATGCGTCCGAGAATATGTGCAGTTCAATGGTTTTAAAACCAGCACAAATGACATGTCGCGGAATTCGGATACTTTTAAGTTCAGGCAGATGGAGGAGAATATCATCCCATTGCTGAGAGATTTCTGGTGACAGCTGATCATCCCAAGAAAGCCTGTGTAACCAAAGCTTCTGCAGAAGCATTTTCATTTTTATGACGCAGGGAGAAAGTAAACCTAACGGGTCGAAAATCTGGGATATAATAGAAAGCATATGGCGCTTAGTGTTTCCCTGTTTCATATTATTATTAATTGGAAAACATAAGCTGTCAGATTCCAAATGCCAACTCAGACCTAAAGTCTTACTGGGCTCATTAAAACCTATATTTAGATCCGCTGTGGAAGCAGCCGGCTCAAGCAGTAAACGACGTTCATTTGACTTCCATTTACGTAATGTCATTCCGGCAGAAGCAAGTGCAGCAGTGACGTTCTGTCGAATGCCTTCCACAACAGAGATGTCATCCCCACCCGTCAGTAGGTCATCGACGTAAAAATCATGAGTAATGATCTCCTTGATTTTGACGTCATCACAATCGAGACCTATTTGATGAAGGCACCTAGTCGCAAGAAATGGGGCGCTAGCAGTCCCGTATGTTACGGTGTTCAACTGATACGTCTTAAGGGAGTCAGCGCTACGGTCGCGCCACAGGATCTGTTGCAAGTACCGATCGTCTGGATGCACCACAATCTGTCGATACATCTTCTCAACGTCTGCAGCAAGAACGTATTTATGCTGCCTGAAACGAAGCAGTATCGACAGTAGATCATCTTGAACTGTGGCGCCAACCATCTGTATGCTATTTAAGCTAACGCCAGACGTAGTTGGACTACTCGCATTAAAAACCACCCGAAGTTTGGTAGTCGAGCTGTCCTCGCGCTCTATGCCATGATGGGGTATGAAATAGGAGTTTTTCCCCGAGACAGGTACACTTTCCGTCATGTGACCCAAAGATTTGTACTCTGACATAAAATCAGAGTACCTTTGTTTGAATACAGGTTTAGATTGGCAACGACGCTCTAATGAAAGCAAACAATGTTTTGCTCGTTGATACGAATCTCCTAGAACACATGAGTCTTGCTTTAAGGGCAGGCGAACGCAAAAACGACCGTCGTGTAAACGTGTTGTATGCTGCTTAAAATGATTTTCGCACATCGTTTCTTCCGGAGAATAGTGCAATGACTTATGGCTCACTTCTTCTAGCTGCCAAAACTGTGTGAGTTTATTATTAATTTCCCCATTAAAACACAGATTGTGATCATTTTGCGACGAAACCGAAGAAAAACAGCATTTTATGGTAGTGGATGATGCATGGCCAGTATTTATTGGACCTGAAACTAGCCAACCAAACCTAGTTTCACAGAGCACCGGTTTTCCATCACCTAATCTTATAATTTTTGATCCCATTACATCCCAAAATAGGTCAGCCCCAATTATTAAGTCAACTGACGCGGGCTGGTAGAAATGTGGATCGGCTAAATTAATATCTGATGGGATATCTAAATTCATCAGTTCTATCTGACGACACGGAACGTCATCCGTGATTGATGGTAAAATGAAACAGTTAATACTGGTCGAGAAATTGTCGTTTAACGATTTTATGGGAACTCGACACATTTTACCTACGTGTGACGTTGCGTTGTTGATACCCGTTATTGACTTGTTTACGCAATCAACAGATAGATTTAATTTCTTGCACAAACTCTCAGTCATTAAACATGAAGTGCTACCGCTATCAAGTACCGCGCGAGCGATGTGCTCGCAATTATTAGCATCGTAAACCTTAAGTAATGCGGTGGATAACAGAACGTCCTGACCGCGGCGGCTCGAATCGTTAACACGCGCCGACAGTGTTGGCATAGTAACAGGACCGTAATAGTGCGCACCGCTGCCGCTCCCATAGCTGGTGGATGAGAAGCCAGGTCCGGCGGGCGCTGCTGGGCTGGCTAAGGGCGGCGGCGCAAGCGCAGCCGCAGTCTCATTGTTGTTATCATTACGAGTGGACGCGCGGTCGCTGGTCGGTTTAGCTACGTGAATAAGTGTATTATGTTTACGTTTACATAATTTGCATCCAGGCCGTTTGCAATGGTTTGCATAATGACCGCTGCGAAAACAGTTATAGCACACCTTTAACGATGGTAATAATTGCAACCGTGCATCATTGCTAAGCGATAGAAAGGTCGAGCAGTTGCTTAGATTGTGTTCTTCACTACATTTAGGACATTTTTGTGATGGAACATTGCCACTACGTGACTCGTGGATGGAAACCATAGTTTTCAGTTTTTGATTTGGTTTCATCGAAGGGTTTGCGCGACTGTGACCTTGAGTTTGTGTGAGTTCCAGTGTTTCGAGCAGATCTGCTCGGTCTCTCAGAAATTTTAAGAAAGAAGCTAGTGTGATGGACGTGTCAGTGTTTAGCATACTTTTAAACTCTTCCCACTGACGGTGCGTTTTAGAGTCTAGCTTTTGTGTCACTATATAAATAAGCAATGTATCCCAATGATTTACGGGCTCCCCCAATGATTCTAATGACCTTAAATTTTTATTCAATTGATCGATTGTGCGTTTCAAAGCAAATGACGATTCCTTTGTGATCTGCTCAATATTGAAAATGGCTGATACATGATTCTGTCGCAATAAGCGTTTGTTATCAAACCTCTCACAAAGAAGTTTCCACACAACATTGTAATTTTTAGATGAAAACTCGATCGATTGAATAACAGTGGCTGCCGTTCCTTCCAATGACGCTTTCAGATAGTGAAACTTGTTTATGTCGTCAATATCATCATTGGAATGGATTAGGCTCACAAATGTGTCATGAAAACCTAACCAATGCTCATATGAACCACTAAACTTTGGCAATTGAATTACTGGGAGTTTTACAAGCTTGTGATTACTTGCACGAGTACTTCGATCGCTTCCCAGTTCATCCTGTTTTTTATTAAAGGAATGCACTATATTTTGAGCTGTGGATATTATGCTGTAATACTGGGATTCGAATTCGTCTCTTTCCTTTCTTTTCTTTCTTTCGTAATTAGTTTAACTGTAAATTAGGTCACTGTTAGTTAGCAACGGTATTAAACGATTAGTTACCACATTAATGATGTATTTCTTTTAATACCGTTGCTAACTAACAGTGACCTAATTTACAGTTAAACTAATTCAATTAACTACTTAGACAAGCAACACTAAAGCTCTCATTAATAAACAAGTAAGTTAATTAAAATTAAACACAATTTATTGCTTAACTGTAACTTTGTACAGATCACCGAGCCAAGGTTAACCTAACAATTAAAGTTAAGTTGGAAAGAAATACTGGTACTAACCTTTTATTTGTTACTTATATTAATTACTACCTGAGTGTTGGGTGACAACTAAGAAGGAATGAAAGGCTTAACACTTGTATGATGATGAAATCAATAAATCCAGTAAACGGTGCACGATGATAATCACTTTGCCCTTTATCCGATTGACCTCTAAGTGCGCGTGCCGTAACTTCTTAATTTCTTCAACAATAAGCTCCAAATCTTGAAATTAACTGTTAATAACTGCTTATCTTCTCATCCGGTTCGAAGGACCATGTTGTGGAGTATTTCAGGAGTAATTAAATAAAACTTTTGAAAAGTAACTGAGTACGATCTTTACTTCAGTACATATGCAATTAGACAATAAAAAACTTAATTATAAAACTAGCTAAGGTCCATGCTCGCGTTGTTGCTATGGTGGTTGTTGCAGGGGCTTGAGCTGGTAAGTTTTCAACACAGATCAAAATGAGTACATAGGACGCGAAATAGGACCATGTAAAAATACCAAAGCACTTGTTTTCTGTTGTAATCAATAAAAGCTCTTTGTTTGACTTTACTTAATATTTTTAAAACACATTTTTAAACAACCCGACGCTCTTTGTCAATGTAATTTTTAAATCACATTTTGGTACAACAGTGGCCAAAATATTGAATCAATGGATAAGGGATAAATACGTGATTTATATATGTATGTAATGCTTGCAGTATTGCAATCTGCGTTGCAAAGAGTTAGACAGCGAGCGAAATTCCTATCAAATTTAGTTCTCTAGGCTGACAAGGCATCAGCAACACTGTGAGTTTGTGTATGTCTATAGGTGGTCGTCTAACATTTACTTGGCTTGACACGCTCCCGCATATCTACACCATCATTACTCATATTGTTCAGTATTATTATGAGCCTATTATATCCCACTGCTGAGCAAAGGCCTCCCTCCAACGCTTCTACTGCTCTCGGTCGGCTGCGGTACGTGTCCAGTCCCTAAGGTGTCCAACTCGTCCCGCCATCGCCGTCTAGGTCTTAATTTAATTTTGAATAATAAAGGCGTACAATAAAATTCACCATTTTATAGTACCTCCATAATTCAATTTTAAAGGGGTACATTTACTGATGCTCCAAGGTCACGACCCTCATATTTCGATACAACTGAGTTTGAGTGAGGTTATAAATCATTCTTAACAATAAAATGAGGTAGCTGTACAATATCGCCGACGTTATAATTTTGCTCTGTAAAGGTAAGGTCCTTAAGGAAAAGTCCTTATTAAGTGTTTCAGTTATTTATGTTCTGTTTTAACGGAGGCTATTTTTGTTTGAGTCTGCTTGACAAAAAGGAAAAGCTTGATATTTTAGTATTTAATATTTTTATTGTATGTATTTTTCCATTTATTGTAAATATGTGTTTCATGTATAATATATTACGTATTGCAGTACTTAGTATATTAATATATATTCTAAATTGCACCACCTGCTCAGATCTGTTCTATTCTCCAGTCCATTATGGTTGCCTGGTAGAGATCGCTCTGTAGCGATAAGGCCGCCTATTGTTACCTTGTAATATTCTGTATACCTTTTTTCTGTTTTGGTTGTTATATGTGGTGTTCAATAAAGAGTTATTGTATTGTATTGTATTGTATTTAAGATAGCTATTTAGTTTATTTATTGCTGGTTGTTTTATTATTTTTTACTTCAAATAAACTTTTTATCGCAATGCCTTGATCCATTTTAGATAACACAATAGGTAAGTAAGCATTCATCTAAATTAGGTATTTACATATATTATTTGCAAAACTTTGAAGGGCTTAAGTGTGGAGTTAAAAAATTAATGTTTTTATAATTTTATCTGCTTTAAATCGAATTCCTTTTTACCTGCACCAAGAGGTAAACAAAACAGCGTAAATTTTCAACAGCTCCAAAGTCTGCTATAATAATTATGAAACTTTTGACCGTGCAAAAGCCGGTTACATTTTAACATAATCCTATTGCGTTTAATCAGAGCCGGTAATTAATTATGCAGTGTCAACATTGTTTAATACGGGCAGGTGTAAAGCGATACCCGGGCACACAACCGGAACTCCGTAAAACTGGGAACCGGGTTGAAACCGGGAACAAGGTAAAACCGGTAGGAGGTAATTTAAGCGCTCCATAACACCGGCCATTAATCTTCTGACCGAGAGCACTTATAGTTTTCCCGTTTTTACTCAACGAGTGTTTCGCATTTGGCAGCTTGAGCCACAACGGGGTGGTTGATAGCGTTAAATGAAGAGTAAATTTAAAATTAACTTGTAAGAGAAACAATTTCAGAACATAATTTAGTTTAAACTTTAAGGGGAGGAAATAATAAAGATTTCTCTCTTTCTGGAGATTAACCTCGCTAGACATGGTAAGACTTGTAATAACAGTAACCTCCGATAATTTTTAATCAATATTTTTTCGAATGAAAGGAACAATAGAACTTGAATTATTTAAAGTTTGATAGAACTGACTAGATTACTTCAGTATCATTTCATTATTATGATGTAAACTTTTAGGGTCAATAACATAAATATTATAGACGATGTTTACATAAAAATTGTAAAACTTTTTAGTTTCATTTGAAACGACATGTCGGCTTTGAAAAGCGATAATTGCTCATAATACCGCGGGTGTTAAAATCCGGCTACGACGTTAAATCCGGATTTAGTTTGTTTGTTTAGGATGTTCAGTTATTAGCGGGATGTTATCCCGCTTTGTTTGCACTCCGAGGATCTATTCACAAACCATTTTATAATGCCAAGCGACCGTAAAAGTTGAGAGGTTTGTTTGATAACAACAACATTGTCTAATTTGCATTCTTCGATACGGAGGATAAGCAAACACGAGGGTATTTGCGGCCCGCGGTCCTAAAATAATATGTGCATTGCTCTATTGAAAGGTGCTCTGACGTTAACGCCGATAAGCACCTCCAGTTGACTGTACGTGTATAAAATAATTACGGTCGGGCGCGCCACCTGATCGCAACGATAATGCCCGTCTGGAAAACAAAAACAAAAGTGTTTTAGCGAACTCTCTCAGTTTTCCACAGTCGGCAGCCGTTACAATATTTCTAAGCGATTTAGCTGACGCCTTCGACGTCTGGTGCTTATTATGCACCATAACTCGCGCCCCCGGCGCAGTACAGTCTCTACTGTTTACATATTTGCCTACTGATATCTGTTTACTTCGTATTGCATTCTGAAACGTCTTCTGTCGCAACGATATGAAACTTAGATTAATGTTACGACGCTGTCTACGGTTATGTTTAATATGAAGAGGAACTATTTTATTGCCCTATGCAACAGTAATAACGTCAGTGATTCATATCTTTGGTATGAATTAGGGGAGCTATATGAGCTGTCGTACATTCAGTGCTGTAATTTTCTTTTTGGTTTTCCTTAACTGACCCTTTCGTTTTCATTCGGACTTTGTTGTTAGTGTGATGGCTTTTACAGCTCGTAAAAGAGAGAGCGAGCTGCACAAGCAAGGTCGGACAGGGAGACAAGTATACTACTCTCTTACCCATGATGTGTAGCTTTTTTACCTTATTTTTACCTTGTTCCAGGATGAAGATGGAGAGTGACCGGGGTTGTAGGGTGCGGCGGCGCTGTAGGTGAGCGGTGCCCGCGATGGCTAGCCGGCGGCTGGCGGCCGCGCTGGTGGCAGCACTAGCGCTGGCAAGCGCGCGCGCTTACCTCGTCCTCGTACCCGACTCCTCGCCGCCCGGCACCGCTGTGCTCGACGCCGCCGTGTACAAGCTCGGCTCCGAACGCACCTACACCATCGACGTTCACCGCACCGCCAACTTCGTCCACCACGTTCTCCGCGTCAACCGAACCACCGGCCTCGTCACCCTCCGCAAAAGACTGCGATGCGACGGCGTCCTCTACCCCAACCTGTTCACGTTCTACGTCGATTCCACTTCAGAACGAATCCGTGACATTGATTACTACAGCTTGCCTGTCAGAATCCTAGTCACGGGCGAAGACTGCAATCGACGGCATGCGGAATTATACGACATCGATTTCGATCGGGTCTACGATCAGAGCGATTCTGCTATGCAGTACGAAGATGAGCAGGTTACGCGAGATAAGAGAGCTGCCATTTATCCAGAGACCATAGATTGGAGGTTGTTAGAAGAAGAGGAGATGGTGTCTAGTCACTTTAATGTTCTATCCACGGCGTATCCGTGGTCAAACTCGATGTTTGAAGACGTTGCTAGTAGAAATAAGAGTAGGAAGAAAAGATCTCATTCTGTAGTACCCTTTGACATGGCCATAGACGTAAAGATTGCTGAAGCCAAACAGTGGATATCGGAGACGTATGCCAGCTTTGCTATACCGACGACGGATCGATGGCAGGGGATATGCTTAAAGAGATCTCAGTTTGTGAATTCGCTGACGGCATTCTTGCCTCGGACAGTGCAAAAAATGTGCAAAGTTCAATTCTTGGATGTGAGTGACCCTCGGTTTCTGATTGAAAATAGTCAGGGTGATCTGGTGGCGCGTAACGATGAGTGCATAATGGAGCCGATGTGGAAAGTGTCGGTGCTGTTTACCTTCAACTGTGACAGAACTAACATCGTGGACTCAGATCACAGGTTAAAGATAGTGTACCATCATCAGGAACTGAATGACACAGATATAGCGAGAAGAGTGAAAAGGGAGCTGAGAAACCAGTCGCCGTATTTCGAGCAGGCGCTTTACGTGGCGTCTGTGGCCGAGGAACAGCCAACTGGGGTTCTGGTCACAACAGTTAGAGCGCGGTAAGTCTACTCTAAAACATATAACTAAATAACGGATAGCTACTCTCTCACACTATTTTGACCCACAAACTTCTATAGTAGCTTTTGTACCAAAACTCTCGCAACATATTCAAGACTAACGATGTCAAAAGTGCCGAGAGCCATTCGTGAAATTTCAACTAAAAATATATCCCCGTAGAACAATTTTGTGAGCCGGAATGGCTCTCTAGCCTTGGTTACGGTTTTCGTGGCGGAACATTTGAACAACTTTCATTCAACAAAATTTTGCTAAAGGAAGCTCCAAAATGTACATGCCGGTTAACAAGGTGTGGTTTCCTTGGCGCCATATCCGAGACACTTTAATAGAATAAACGAAGTAAGACTTAAGCCGTTTAATCCAGGCGTTAAAGTCGCGAATTAGCAACACTGAGTAGGCAATACTAAAAGCTCGTTCGGGATTATTTCAACTACTTACTTCATCTGAGCTGTGAAGGCTTTTGAATATTCAGTGTGTCTTGGATATAACTGAACGGCTTATATTAACAAAACGAGGTCACTGAGTTAAATTTGCGAAAATGTAACGTTCAAACTCTCGAATTTAAACCACGGATCCGATTAGAACAGCTTTGCTTTACAAAAGATTATTTATAACAGCGCTAACGAGTAGGAAAAAATATTGGTTTTAAACACAGCTGCTAGGTTTATTTCCGTGACAATTTAATTCAGAATTAAATAAGTTGATCTCAATTTGGATAGTGTATGTCTAATGAAAAGAATTACAACTAACGATAGGTACTAGAAATGCTCTTGGTTAAAAAATATTTGTTGAAAAAGTATCATGGTGTTGTATTGTAGTAATATAACTAACTACGTCAGACTCAGCTTCATAAACCATCCGGTTAAATTGTCTGGAGCTTTTATGAACTCATCTGTTTTACCGCGGCTAGGGTCCGCAGACAATGGCTCAATGACTACGGTAATATGGTTTAACGTGGCAATTTATACAGATGACGCTGTGGTTTTTGTCAGTGTTATAACGTAATACTGTTAGGCTGTGAGACGCATTCTTTCCGTGCGCTTAGCTTCGCAGAATAGAATGTGAAGTATTGGCTATTGGCATGCCAATGATTTATTTATACATCCATACATAAATCACGCATTTATCCCTTACGGGGTGCCCATGGAGCCTGAGGTAACAAGACCTAAAGGCCACGTTTAGATTGTGGGCGTATAGGTGAAAGGAGAATCAAAATGGTGATGGGTTGCTAGCCGCATTACCTATAACTTCATTCCTAAGATTTTTGCCCATTCCCTCGATGGGCTTTTACCAGCGCGGGAAGAGAAGTAACTGGTACATTCTGTTTTTGGTAGTAATTAATCATCAAGCCAACCCCAGATCCAATCTGAAGGTCTCACGGTATCACGAAATCGGTTCGAAGTGCCTTTTTCAGTAACTACCTAATTGATTTTCATTATTTATTTCGGTTTGTACGTCTGGCTTTACACGATCGGATACCCTAGTGGTTACTGATCCGGGCAGTAAAGCTTGAAATTATTCCTCGTATAGGGTACTTTATCCTTTTCCAAAAAAAACCTGATTCAATTCAATTCACCGTCAACTGTCGCTATATATCAGCTTTCTAAGAGTCAAAAGCAAAACGTCTCGCAAAAACGTTTTAGCCTGATTCATTTGTTATGCAGCCCCCCAACAAGATAGATGCTTTTTACGTCAATTGACTCTGTCAATGTCACCTCGGGCCCTCCGCTTCAGATAGTTAGGTAGTTGGGCCAGATTCCCCGTCACTCTTCTTCCCCTATGTATAGGAAACATACAATCACATAAATTATTCTCACGCCATAATCTTTATAAGTGATGCTATTACTCTGCAGTATTACGGACTGGGGAATATGTATTCTAAGTGTTAGAGGCAGTAACGAAGACTAAGTGAAGTCTTTTTGTTATTTATTTAACGTGCTAATCTGGTTCTGTTTTTTTAGGTAGATAGTTTATTGTCCAGGCAACAATCTTATACATTATTTCAAAGAGGCTTGGAACGCATTAACTGCCTACAAACCTAAGTAATTAGCAACTAGCCATTAAATAAAATACATAAATGGGTCATTCAAATATTTGTAGTGTAAGTATGCTCGACATGTTTGGAACCTATCCAATCCAATGTAGTCACTAATCTAAACAAAATCGTTCAATGCTAATCTCCATATTTGAACTTGTACAAACCTTAAACTTTGGTTGAAATTTTAGTGCAATTATAATGACTTACTTTCCGTATCGGTACATACACCTACTCGTAATAGGAATAAAATGTAAAAAAAAAAACAATTTTAACGAAAAATGATTTTTGAAAAAAAAGTTCATATTGTTTTTTGAACCTTTACGAAAACACTGTGTTGTATCACTATCACTACATAGTATAAAACAAAGTCGCTTTTTCTGTCCCCAAGTCCGTTTGTATGCTTATATCTTCAAAACTACACAACGGATTTTGATGCGGGTTTTTTAATAGATAGAGTGATTCAAGAGGAAGGTTTATATGTATAATACATGCATAATATACCGTGCGAAGCTGGGGCGGGTCGCTAGTTTTTATGATAAAATATTCGCATATATTTTCAAAACAAATAACCATAGCTAATATTGCTATCTTGATAGCTCATACCGAGGTCGTTACGGCGAATGGACCATCACGAATACTTATTACAACTATTTGTCTCTTCAAATAAACGTCTTGAAATATTTTAGATGTTCATGGTGATATTAGAATTATTAAGGGGCGTTTGTAATGAAAATATTATTTTTAAGAGTAGGTACCTATTATAACTAAGTTTTAAAAGTCAGAGTGGGTGGGAAAAGTTTTTGCGTCAATATACCTATTCCTACTTATGTGATAAAAAGTAATATACTTGGTGGCGTTAGTATTTCAGTGGATACATGTAGATATTGATACTACACTAAGATAAAATTCAGGTGACCCACTTCCTTGTTTGCTACCCTGTCTAATAAAAAAGATAAATTCTATTTCTATTTCTATTGATCACATACGAGACGAGTACTTGACATGTTTTTCCTCTGTCTTAGGACATGTCAAAATCGCTTTTCATGGAAAAATATTTTTACCGACAAATTTTTCGTGTTATATTTAATACTGTTTCCCCAAGCAGGGATCCAGAGAATAGCCCAGTAACATACTCGATGTCGAGTTTGTTGGACTCGCGGTCAGCGGGCATGTTCGCGGTGGATGCTCGGACCGGCGTGGTGACCACACAGGCGAAGCTCGACCGCGAGAGACTCGACGTTCACTACTTCAGGGTCGTAGCTCAGGATGACACCTTCCCTCCTAGAAGCGGGACTACTACGCTGCAGGTAAACAAGGCCGTTCTTATTACCAACTCAGATCCGAGAATTTAATGTCTAGCGCACTCACCATTTCATTCCAGCAAATGGTTAATGATGAGGGTCGAAAGAGATGGTGAATGTGGTCAAGATCGCCCACGTATTAGACATTATTGTCTCACGACGAATTGCGAAGTGTAATTCAAAAACAGCGTATCTTTTGCATCTTTCTCGTGTGACTGAAGGCGGTGTACTATACTAGCTATTATTTATATAAGCATTCAATGCAAGCACATACGTGATTAAAACTTTAAAAGGACAACAGAACGAGAAGAGTGGCCCAAAAACATTTGATCGCTTAGCGAGCTGTAGCACACAAAAAAATGTTTATGAAAATATTAAAGTTTTTAATTACATTTGTCTTGTTCTTATCTCATAATCGGCAATGAGTTGAAAACGATGGATTTTCATTGTTATTTTAAGTCGCTATATAAAATACGTTTAAATGTTTATTTAATTTTATTTGCACTAGGTACAAGATTATGACGCCCGCTAATACGAGGGTAGCCGTCTGGTTCTTTATGGCTCAATGTCAAATTAACGACGTTGTTAAATGTCAGGACTTCCTGGACCGTAGTCTGAGTACTCATTCAAGTTACGAGTAGCGTAATAACACTAATAACTAATGTCCTGTCTCATTTAGGAGTATGACACGGAGGTAAATTAAATATTGAGGAAGTGTACTAAAGCTGAGATGTACAACTTAATTTTTAGACGTTTCTTTAGTGAAAATGTAATCGGAAGAATGACTTTTTGGTTTAACTCATCGTCCGTCGTACATATATTACTATCGGAACCTACCTTTTTTCAAAACATACTCCGGTTTCACCTTTTGTCAGACGTCAGCGATCATTAATTGAGATAAATCCTCTGTAACTCATCATTCCGAACGTCTCCCCTTCATTGAAATTGAAAAAAAGACACAATGGCTCGTTTCATCTTTCCTTCAGCACAAAGACTGATGGTGCTACAATTTCCAGATCAACGTCCTCGATTGCAACGACCACTCGCCGGTGTTCGAGATGCAGCAGTACGAGGCTTCGGTCCGGGAAGGGGCTAGCCCGGGAACCACGGTGCTCACGCTCAAGGCTGCTGACCAGGACATCGGGAAGAATGCAGAGGTAAGCGAGTAGCGGAATGTAATCAATATCTCTGCTTTTGTTAGGTGCAGTATTAATCCAGCACTATCAAAAACCAGGTAGCGTGAAATAACTACTAAAGCCATGTTGATAGAGTTGAACTGAGATCTAGTTAGTGATCCATTTTAAAGTGTCAAAATGTATGGAAGTATCAATCTTTAAATTATGAAGACAAGCGATTTACCGACCACATTTAATTACTTACAAACTAAGTCTTAGTCTCTTTACTTGTATCATTCAAAATATGAGTTGCCCTAGATATATTGCATTGCCAACGTGACAGTGTATTTTTCTCTAATGTAACATACCTGGACTGGGCCCTTCTTAAGGGTTAAACTTAAACCAGAGTTGACAACTAAGTCGAAATTTTCTTTTTCCTGCAAGATGGCCTAAATAGAAACGATCGAAACCTTCGTTTTATCAACAAAACTATACACATGAAAGTAAGACTTGAAATTGGTTCACAGTTTCTTGGCATCCATTCCTTTCCAGGTCGAATATTCAATTGAATCTGTGTCAGCCGACAAAATGGACGCCGATACTAACGACTCCATAGACAGCAGTGAGCAATCCGACCAGGACGTGTTCCGGGTGGATGGCAGGAGTGGCGCCTTGCTGACCAGAGCACCGCTAGACAGGGAGAAGGTGGCTCGGTATACTGTCATAGTGCGTGCTACGGATCAGGCAAGCCCTGTGTCTGACAGACTATCTAGCACGTAAGTGTAATCTTTAACCTCACAGCTTGAATTTTCTCAGAGGCACCGCTTTAGGGGATTTATTGACCCGTACATGCCTATAGCATCTCAAGCAGAAGGTTGTGGGTTTGAATCTCGGGCTCGCACCTGTGTGTTTTTTAGAAAGAAAGAAAGAAAGAAGAAATTTAGGTATTCCTTTTTGCAAGACACACAAATATAAGACCTATACACAATTTAACAGAAAAAAACAAGAAAAAAAAAACACAGACATGAAAAATAGATCATCAGCGTTGTGTGTGTCTTCGCAAAAGTGAAACGGTGAAACGGTCGGGGGTTTAGAATATTACATTCGAAATTTAACATGAGCTTTTCGGTGAAGGATAACATTTATATGGATTTCACCAGAATCGGATACTCAAAACCATGACAAAGCCAATTCTCTTTCTGGTAGGCCTATAAGAAGTCTCGTATCTTCACAAACTAAACTCTTTCGTATACATATTTATAATATCTAACGTAGCTATTATACATGTTTGTTTCAGCGCAACAGTCCACGTGAATATCCTCGACGATAATGACAACTACCCGCAGTTCAGTGAGAAGACCTACACCGTGACCGTGGATGAAGACATCAACGTCAGTGACAACCCTGTCGTTGCCAGGATCAAGTGAGTGAAATGATTTTACATATTATATTCAATTGGTACTTTTAAATTTCGGCGTGTAAGGGCATGCGGCGGTTGACACGGCTCATTGGGGGAGCGAAAGAGGAGCGAAAACCGCATTTATATCTCCGTAAAGTAACGTGCGTTTCCATGGCAACTTTTTAGAGAAGACTACGGTTTCCCCCTTTTTTATGAACGGCGAAAAGTAAAATCATCCAGTAGGTAACTACTAAATATAATGGTCTGCCACCCTAAAGTTAAAAATCCTTTGCAATGCGCGTCATAAAATATAATGTCGATAAGACGCGGCTGAAAACTTAAAAGTTTAACTTTAGCGACATCATTTGATAGGAAGTTGGATCGAAAGTGGTAGGCCACTTATTTGGCCAACTGTACCTGTGGTTTATTAATATCACAACCTATGAAAATGTTTTTGATAATCCTCGAAGTAAACCCTAACAGTACAGACGATAGGACCATTAGGACATCCATGAAAATTTAAAAGTCACGTTAAATTTAATATTGCATAATTTGCTTTAGTTTATGCCGAATCTTATAACTGACGCTTTTACGCCGTAATATTGTAAACTTTAGACCACCCGTCGAGCAATTTAGATTTTCATGCTCATAAATGGTTATTTAGACGATGTTTTATTTGCAGTAGCTATTGTTCCCGCTTGATTAGAATCTATGAGAGATTTCTGCTTGTTTGTGTATGAATAAGTAAAATAATCAAGGGACTATAATAATAAATAAATATTACAGCGAAACAGATATTTATGTAAGAGTATTTTCCTGAATAAGATTGCTCAGAATAGGTACGTAAGTAGGTATCAATATTTATATTTCTTAATGTAGTTCGAGATAAGTAGCATTATCAATAAAAATTCCAATCTAGTTCAGAATATAATGTAGAAATCAATGTTTACTCACACCAAATTAAGCTAGTTATAAATAGTATTGTTTTGAAAAAACGGCCGTAATAACATCGTCTACGTAATGCAAATGTTTGTTCTCGCTTCTTGGATAGGTATATTTATACAAAATAGCTTTGTTTGGGACTAGATCAATTGGTGTCAATTGCCCCATGATATTTATTTGAGTTATCTTCCTACAGAGCAACAGACGCGGACGCCGGGGCAAACGCAGCGATCCGCTACGCGATCATCGGCGGCAACACACAGATGCAATTCTCGATTGACAGCCTCAGCGGTGACGTGTCGCTCGTCAAACCACTGGATTATGAGCAGCTGAGGAGCTACAGGCTTGTTATTAGGGCTCAAGGTACCGCTTACTTCCTTTTTAAAGAAAAATTTTAAAGCTATAAGCCTTATGCTCCGAAATTCGATTTTCGAAGTTCGTTTCGGGCTATTCACGCTAATAGTCATTAATTTGAGAGTGAGAGGAATGGTATGATACGAACTTCGAAAATGGAATTTCGGAATAGCTCTCCTGCTTTAGAAGAGACACTAACCTACCAACCTCATACTTTTCTATAGAAAAGCAATCCTGGAAGGTTTCTTGAGTTACATATTTAGAAACAAACGCATTTCGCAGTTGGACGTTCTCGTCAGCCAGTAACAAGTTTCTTGGGGCACTATCTGAGGGCTTATATCAATTAGTAGAAATTTTCTGGCTAATTATAATAATGATTACAGCATGAATTTTAAGTCGTAAATTGAAACCCAGTTTTTGATAATTCTTCACTAGTGCTAGTTACGATTAATCAGTTAGTTTTTGAGCTAACAACATAAGGTAACAAAGAACTTGCTACAAATTTGTACAAAATAATTCACAATTAAGCTGGTCATCAAATTTCGAACTTATAAACAAAGATTTCACCCGGTTTTATAAAAAAGGTGGTCTGGAAAAGATCAGAGACTTTTATCTTGTATCTAACAAACAGGTGGTATTTGTATTTTCTAGACGGCGGAAGTCCCTCCCGCTCAAACACAACTCAGCTGCTGGTCAACGTCAAAGATGTGAACGACAACTCCCCGCGTTTTTACACCTCGCTGTTTCAGGAGTCTGTCAGTGAAAACGTACCGTCGGGATATAGTATCGTCAGAGTAAGTGTTTGTTTAAATATTTAATTTTAAAAATGGTTAATTTATGGTCTCATGACGAATGATGATAAACCTTGCAACCGTCAGCCTGTTGATATTACTACCTACACGTCCAACGTTACCGACCCTACCTACCGATAATTATGCAGCCAGCAAAAGAAAACAAAATTACAATTTGAAAATTACTACTTAATTTTAATAAAGGTGTAAGAAAACAAAACTCATACAAACAAAATCACTTAGTGTGATTTAATACTATTACTAATTGAAAGAATTAAGTATATGAGTATTTATCCCCCGCCTGTATGCTAGTTCAACCTTTTTACTAAAAGCATTGCAATCATGACGCGTACTGGCCACTATGAATTATTAAAACCCATTAGGGTTGCGGATTCTATTAAAAATATAAATAAAACAAAAGAACGTCGACACGGACTGGCGTTAAAATTATAACCTGTATTTTTGCTCAAAAATATTGATTTAACCGATTTCTATGGTAAAAATAACTGCTTACTTAGGTTTTATTTTATTTTTATATTTTTTATTTATAGGTACAAGCGTACGATGCGGATGAAGGAGTAAATGCGGAGTTGACGTACACGCTGATTGACAAAGAGTTTGGACGAACTGAGATACCCATTACAATAGACCCGCGATCCGGCTGGGTGTACACCAATGGATTGTTGGACAGAGAGGTGCAATCGAAGTATCAACTACAGGTAAGCAAAAATCATGGCATAATTAACCAAATCAAATATTACTTTAGATTTAAGTACCTCAAGATTTTTCTATGTAGGTACTAAAATGTATTGATTGACTATAGTTTTTTTGTTCAACAATATTAACTCTACAAAATCACTAATGAAATAAAGAGGAAAGAAATCGATCTGTAATCGCGTAATCGGGTTGAAAGAGGGTTGAAAAAACCATTTTATTAAGCATAATAATGATTTCCCAGATTTATTTTGTTACTGAAATTTACTTGCTTGAAATCCTGTTAGGTAAGTATTTATTTTATGCTTATTACTTTCTTCGCGCATTGTTTTTTTTTTTAGCACTTTGCCTTATTACTTACCTATCAAATGTGAATTTAACGTTACAGTACATATAACTATTAAGATTTTTTGTCCATATTTCCGTTTGATATCATTTGTACTAAAGAGATTTTCTTCGCCAGGTAACGGCGACAGACGGTGGCGAGCCGCCTCGCTCAGCAACAGCGGCTGTCGTTGTGGTCGTCCAAGACGTGAACGACAACGACCCAGTGTTCGCGCCGGCACAGTACGACGTGCAACTAGCGGAGGACGAGCCACCCGGCACGCCGGTCGTCACCGTCACAGCAACTGACGCTGATGAGGACAACAGGTAATGCGATAGTTTGGACTACTGTTTTGATGTGGTAGTCTGGTGATTATTAGATCAGCTAGTCGGTCGTTTCCGGTGTTGTTGTTAAAATGGGGTGAAAAATAACTACTTGCTCACTAACACGAGTAGCTAGCGGAGAGCACCACCGATACCGCTATACATGCTGATGAGGACAACGGATGTGCTCTGGTAGTTCGTTAACTCACGTGACGTGGTAGTCGTGGTCGTCGTATATCGACACTTCGGACTGCTGTGATGTGGTAGTCCCGACTATTAATTTCATTTTACAGCATTGAAAATTTCGTCATTCCTCATTTTCCTTTTGCAGGTTACACTATGAAATCACCGGTGGCAACACTCGTGGCCGATTCTCCATAACCTCTCAAAACGGCAGAGGTCTGATAACCGTGGCACAGCTTTTGGACTTTAAACAAGAACGAAGATATGTTCTTACCGTTACTGCTACCGACAATGGAGGCAGATCCGACACCGCCATGGTCCACATCAATATTACTGACGCTAACAACTACGCGCCTGTCTTTGAGAACGCACCTTATACAGCATCTGTAAGTGTTCTCTTCCCTATCTAAGTTGTATGACACTATACTGCACTCTCTTGGGTTGATTATGACAACTTCTCTAACTAATAATACTTATTTTCTTCTAGGTTTTCGAAGACGCTCCTATCGGCACCACAGTTTTAGTGGTATCCGCTACAGATAGTGACGTTGGCGTCAACGCTCAAATCTCATACAGCCTCAGCTCCGAAATTTCCAACGAGGCTGTGGCTCACCATGAGCAAGAGTTTGTCATCAATCCACAGACCGGAGCTATCACCACCAATAGGTTACTCGACCGGGAGACTATGAGTGGTAAGTTCCTGCAGCTTCTTATAAACCAAACACAAGCAACGCCGAATGTTTCAGAGTCTTATAGAGAGTTCTAGAACGCGATAACGTCTTTTCTTTCACATGTGAAGACCACGTTAAGCTGACCTCGATGTTTATCTTTTTATTTGTCTAAACAAAGTCAATGGTTTTCAGGGTACCTGCTAACAGTAACAGCACGCGACGGCGGAGTGCCATCTCTTTCTGACACTACGGACGTGGAAATATCCGTCGTGGATGTTAACGACAACGAACCTATGTTCAAACAACAGTTGTACACTGCCAGCATTATGGAGGACGCTTTAGTTGGTAAATATCCCAAGTATATTATTTAGAGTCATTTCAAAGAGGTTCACTTTGCAGGTAACATCTCTGTTAGTAACTCAATAAGGTTAAACTACTAATTAAACTGCATCTGCCCCTATATTTGTGATTTGTTAAACATAAGCTTATTTATCCTCAGGTACATCAGTGACTCAGGTAGCAGCAACAGACGCAGATGTCGGTCTAAATGGTCGCGTTCATTACGAGCTGGACCCACGCGATCGTGAGGAGGGTTCGTTTGTGGTGGACCCAGCATCAGGCGTCGTGAGGACCAACAAGGCACTTGACCGAGAATCTGTGGCTACGTATGACCTGAGAGCATTGGCTATTGATGGAGGCACTCCGCCCCAGAGTTCCACAGTAAGTAAACTGGCAGTTCTACTTTAAATGAATGCATCTTCATTACCAGCCATATAAATTCCACTAATTATTCCTTATAAACTTTCCAATGCTCAGTATGAGATATCTGTTTCATTGGATGATTTCTCCCTAAGGTAATCGTCCACATAAAAGTGGAGGACATCAACGATTCGCCGCCAGTGTTCGAAAGCGACTGCCTTACATTCTACATTTCTGAGAACAGCCCCATTGGCACCACAGTCGGAGAAATTTACGCCCACGATCCCGATGAAGGACCAAACGCTGTTGTACATTACTCCATTAAAGGTAAATACCTAAAATTTCGTATGTATACGCTGATTTATTTTTAGCTTTCACCTTTTAATTGTCTGCGTTAACTCCAGGTGGTGACGACTCCAGCAGCTTTTCTCTAGAAACCCGCCAAGGCTCAGACAAGGCAGAATTGGTCTCAATGGTGGACCTAGATTACGAGAGTCCTAGGAAGAAATACGAGCTGATCATCAGAGCTGCCAGTCCGCCACTATGGAACGATGTCAGGGTTGAGATCATGGTGACAGATGTGAATGACAATGCGCCTGTGATGAAAGACTTCCAGATTATCTTCAACAATTACAAGGATTGCTTCCCCGTTGGACCCGTTGGAAAAGTACCAGCTTATGATGCTGATGTTACTGACAAGGTAAGTGATGATTAAGCTACGAGTGAACCTTAATTGAATTTTATAAGAAAATGCTTTGTTCTTTAACGTGTTTTGACAATATTTAACTACAATATAGCTTCATATAAAACATGTATTTACAGCTGCAATACCGCATTCTTTCTGGAAACAACGCTAACCTAGTACTACTGAACGAGACCACGGGATCTATGACCTTGTCGCCTCAGCTTAACACAAACGTCCCCAAACTGGCAACCATGGAAATATCGGTCAATGGTAAGTTAGCCATGATTCAGAATAACATCTTAAGGACTGATAAATACTTATCTTAAAACGCGAGTCCATGAAGAGATTATATCCTACACAAACTTTCAGAGTAACTACCCTGTAATATTTAGCATACTCTATTATTGTGTTACCTTATGAATTAATTGTTGAAGAATAATCAACTATCAAATAAGCATTGTTTTTCTGTAACAGACGGTGTAAACGAAATAAAAGCGATGATGCAACTCTCTGTGCGGTTGGTAACCGAAGAGATGCTGTTCAACTCTATCACAGTGCGACTTAACGATATGACAGCTGAACAATTCTTGTCTCCCCTACTCGGCTTCTTCATTGATGGACTCGCTGCTATCATACCCTGCCCAAAGGAGAACATTTACGTGTTTAGTATACAAGTAAGTCACTATATTAAGAAAGCAATTTACTTAATTTTAATTTGCGGTTTCAGTCTGCCTCGTAGATGACCATTTTTTTCCATATGCGACGGATAAATTTTCCGTCCATTTTCTTGAGCAGAATATTTGAACCGCATCTTTTAGTGACATTATCGGAATCGAATTGGAGCGTTCTCTTATGTTCTTCTTTCAAAACCCCACTGATTTCCTTTTGTATGATTTCTTACTTATTATCAAGCTAAAACCACAACTAGACATTTTATTACCTGGATAACTCTGATACTTTTTTCTTGGAAAGTTTGATCGTTCCCATGATATAAACGAATTCTTCGTGGATAAAGTAGCAGTCAACAGCTAAAAATAATACATTTTGTTTTTCAGGACGATACGGACGTGCACGGCAGCATTCTAAACGTGTCGTTTTCCGCTCGAAGACCAGACGCGGAGCTCGGAGTAGGCGGTGACACCGCTCTGCACTATTCCCCGACTCATCTACGAGAACGCGTGTATCTACACCGCGCGACGCTTGCTCGTCTTGCTACAGTACAGGTAAGAATGTTTACAAGAAGAGCCACCTAGGCACTAACACAAAATACAGAAACATAATGAACATCCGGCCAAATGTTAGAGCGCTAGAACATTCGATGGTACCTTAGGATCTTCGATACATACATACTACCATTTCTTAGGCAGAGACTACTTTGTTCCACCTGCTACGATCCTGGTATACCTATTTCGCTTCATGAATGTAGATTCATCAATCTCTTCATACATGATCGTCGGTTTCAGGTACCTACTCCTGACCTGACCTTAATTCAAAACGTCTCCTATTTGGTCCCGTAACGTCCGTCTAGGATGCCTTTAAGTTATTTGCACAGTGCAAAGTCTTGATAAACCTTTATATTTCTCAGGTTTTACCCTTCGACGACAACGTGTGCGTGCACGAGCCCTGCCTGAACTACGAGGAGTGTCTCACGGTGCTGAAGTTCGGCAATGCTTCCGGCTTCATCACGAGCGACTCGGTGCTGTTCCGACCCATATATCCTGTCACTACATTCACCTGCCAATGCCCGGAAGGTTTCACAGGTATTTTACTTTGTGTCTTTTTTTTACTTTGATAAAAACTAAGTCAGACGATTGTATCGAAGCAGAAGCAATCTCACTTTTTTCTCGATCTACTTGTTGTTTTTACTCAACAATTTATGAAAAAATGGTTTTCGATAAACGTGCCCCATTTTTAAGTCTGTATTGTTAAGCACATCAACTTTTTGTAATGCTTCTTTCTCACTTCCATATTTGACACGGCCACCCAGTAACGAGACGAAGTTCCTAAATAAACAGTTAGCAAATTTCGGAGTCTTAAATATCCAAGCTTAATCCAAATTCAAAACTTAATACTACCTACTCAGGATAGGGAAGAATCGTAGCATAATTATCCATTCGTCAGCTCAGCTTATGGCTAAATGCGATCTATGCTTCCCACAGGTTCAAGGGAACACTACATGTGCGACACCGAAGTGGACCTTTGCTACTCGTCTCCCTGCATCAATAACGGCTCTTGCATTCATCGTGAGGGCGGCTACACCTGCGTCTGCGCACCTGGGTTCACTGGTATATATATATACATAAATCACGTCTTTATCCCTTACGGGGTAGACAGAGCTAAGAGTAACAAGACGAGAGTACTGGTAACATTGCAGTTTAAAATTACAAGTTTATTTTTGTGCTTAGGATATTGTTAAATTATGAAACCCAGGTACTTCAGTCAAGAAACAACCCTGTGGATGATTTGTTATTTGAACTTTTGTCACTAAGGGCCTGTCTCACCACTTTCTGTAAAGTTCCTGATATCTCAAGTGTCAGTTATCTATGATTCCCTCTCTATTTCTTACTACGTAACAGACAGAGACAGACACTTAAAATATTAGGGTTTTAACTGAGTGGTGAAAAAGGCCCTAAATCTTTTAAGTTTTGCGGGTGGTAGGACCTTGTTCAGTCCATCGGGTTTCCACCACGATCTTAACCGCTATTTTTGCCACCAAGCAGCAGTTTTTGAACAACGGGTAAAATAATTGACATGTGTGGTATTCTATGTAGGTATATGTGTAGTTTTAACCCTCTAGGCTGACAATGCAAACCCCTGGTGTCACGGGTGCCCATGGGCGGTGGTGCTCACTCACCATGAGCTGACTTGCTCATTTGTCATCCATGAAAAGGCACACTGCGTTAAAGGCATTCGATCGGCAACACTTCTCTTACAAAATCCCAAAATTTGCTCTGATCACCTTTTTCCCACTAGGTGTGAACTGCGAAACAATTTTAACCAAAGCGTCGTGCGACCTCAACGGTGACGGCACCGTCTGCCGCGGCGGTTCCCAGTGCATCGCTAAACGGGAAGGCGGAATACTCTGTCAGGGCTGCAACATCGATGCGGCATACACCACCGACATGTGCGAACTGAGGGCACGGAGCTTCCCCCAGTCCTCGTTCCTGACCTTTCCTGGACTGAGACGACGGCATAGAGTCCATTTGAAGCTAAAGTAAGTCATCTGTGTGAACCATGCGGGGTATGTTTAGAATGTTCATTACTTCAGAATTGTATGCGTAAGGCCAGGATCTCAATCAGGAGGCCAATAACCTTGAGCAGCGCCACTCTTCACGCATACGGTCCGTGTGCCTGTTAGTGAAAGAGAAGACACTATTCCGGCAGCGTGGCGCACGTCTAAATTCTTAGAAATAAAACACAAATACATAATAAGAAATATTAAAAAATGAAGATTGTTTGTGTAATTTAACTCGATTCAGGTATCAATATGTTGAAATTGTGATTTTAATTGCAGATCCCTAAGTCAAAAGAATAGAGACATAAACCCGTTTAATGAGGATAAACCAATCTTTGCAGTTATTTTTTGTCGAGCCGGTTTCATCCAATCATGTATCGAGTCTTCCACGGTCTTTGAAATATGATGGACTAGCTTCTGCCCGCGACTTCGTCTGCATAAAATTGTACATAAAAACCTTCCTCTTGAATCACTCTGTCTATTAAAAAAACCGCATCAAAATCCGTTGTGTAGTTTTGAAGATATAAGCATACATAGGGACATAGGGACAGAGAGATATTATTTTTTCTTGCTGCACTAAAACAAATAGTTTAAAAAAACTACTTAAGGAACATCACAATTCAATGACTTGACAGCCTCTTAAAAAGCATATTTGGAGGGCATCAAAGTGAACACCTTATTTATAATTGTCTGTTTTTGTTGAAACCGAAGCAAAAGGGTTCCAATCAAACCAATGTGTGTCCCCCTCTGAAATCTCTGAACCTTATGAACAGTTCATCAATAGGACTACATATGACCACACCTCATGACATCATTAACTCCTTTAACTTACCAATGATTTTCTTAGATTCGCAACACAAAGCACATCAGGGCTGCTCCTCTACAACGGTCGTTACAACGAGCGACACGACTTCATCGCGCTGGAGACTGTCAGTAGTGGAGCGGGACGAGATGGGGGGCCGGGGGTACGGTTCACGTTCGCGCTCGGCGGCGGGAAGACCGAGGTCACCGTCGCGGGAGACGTGGCCGATGGCTCCTGGCATACTGTCGAAGTCGACTATTTTAACAGGGTGAGTTTGTGTGCTTAGCAACCTTTATAGTTCAATGTTGGTCGATAGCTTTGTCGTGCTAGAGACTGCTGCTGACAGTAGCAGCAACCAAGGGTTGATCCAGGATTTTTTTCTGGGAGGGGGGGGGGCACAAAGGCCTAAAGGGCAAAAAAATAACAGTAACCGTTAGAAATAAACTGAAGTATGTACTGTCTACAGTACACAAAAACCACAGTATATATATATATAAGCTAAAGCAGTAAGGAACCCACGAACAAATCGGTTGAAACGAAACACGCACACAGGCGCGCGCTTTACACGGCCCCTAAGCGGACCTGAGCCTGAGCGGAGTGGACGAGGTCCCCTTAGGGGCCGTGTAAAGCGCGCGCCTGTGTGCGTGTTTCGTTTCAACCGATTTGTTCGTAGGTTCCTTACTGCTTTAGCTTATATATATACAGTGCAAAAACACCGTCTGGGGGGCGAGTGCCCCCCCCCCCCCCTAAATCCGCTCCTGGCAGCGACCATCGCGATGGGGGGTCGAGGATTTAGCTTACATTCACTATACCGTTGAAATAATAAATCTCCTACGTATAGAGGTAGCAAATTCTTTAAACTACAGCTAGTCGAAGTAAACTACATAGTTATTTCAATTAGGATAATTATTTACAAATCAGACTATCCACCACTCATCATTACACTTACTTATTTCATGTTGAAAGTATCCACCACTCTCTGTTAAGTTCCAGTTATCTATGACTAGCTTTTGCCCGCGGCTTCGCACGCGTGAACCATGAGCATTTCAAAGAAGCTAGCAATCAAGCAAGCGAGCACCCAAACCTGCAAGCATGTAAGTATGCAAGCAGGCATGCAAGCAGGCATGCAAGCAGGCAAGCATGCATGCAAGCAAGCATGCAAGCATGCATGAAAGCAAGTATGCAATCAAGCATGCAAAGCTAGGACTCAAGCAAGCATGCAAGCAATTGCCCCGCTGCCTTAATTTTTCTGAAACTGTAAATATTGCAGAATTTTTATAAAACAAACCTAACCTAACCTATAGGGCTGCCCTAAAATATACCTTTTTTTTATGGTGTGTAAAATGCTCCTTATGCATCCGGCCCGGTACGGGAATACCAGGGGTATCTGGGGCTCTCCCGGGGCGTCAGGCATATTCAGTAAAAAACACATGGATACCCAAATTTAGCACTGTTGTAGGACACCACGGGAGAACTTTCGTGAACCGCGATGCCTTACGTGATGCGCGATACGTTACGCGTAGCCACGACAGGCACCCTAAGGCGCCTCCGTCACAAAGGGGTTGTTCTCCAGGACAGAAAATGTCCCTTCGAGCAGCCCCGTCCTAAAATATACCTACCCCAAATAGCTTTTGCCCGCGACTTCGTACGTGCTAAGTGTAAAACGAAAAAATAAGTACTTTCCCGTTCCCGTGAAAATTTTGGGGTGCTTTCGGAGTACACTTAAAGCCTTTAAAGAAACACACGTTATAAATGTTAAGTCTCTTTCTTCCGCTGTTTCGTCTGAAAACGTAAAATCCCGTTTTTTCCTGTTTTAGTGTTCCCCTACACTCCCGAATAAACCTACGTGACAAATTTCAACTTTTTATGTCCAGTAGGTAAAACGTAAAATCCCGGTTTTTTCCGTTCCCGTAAAAATGTTAGGAAATCCTTTGTTAATGCTCCCTTACACTCCATAAGGAAGCTAAATGCTAAATTTCATCTTTCTACAACCAGTAAAACAAAAAATCCCGTTTTTCCCTATCCCGTGGGAATTTCGAAAAATACCTTCTTAGTGCACCTCTAGAATACTCAAGGTATATGTGTGCCAAATTTCAAGTTTCTAGCCATATTATGCCTACCGCAGTATTTCTTTGTAAACAAATATCTTTCCCGTTCCCGTGGGAATTTTGGAAAGTACTCTCTTAATGCTCCTCTACACTCCCGAAGCAACCTACTTGCCGAATTTCAGCTTTCTGCAACCAGTAAAATGAAAAGTCCCATTTTTCCCGTTCCCGTGGGAATTTCTGCAAATCCTTTCTTAGTGCTCCCATACATTCATCAAGGAAGGCTCTTACCAAATTTCAGCTTTCTACGACCAGTAAAACAAAAAATCCCGTTTTTTTCCCTATCCCGTGGGAATTTCGAAAAATACCTTCTTAGTGCACCTCTAGGATACTCAAGGTATATGTGTGCCAAATTTCAAGTTTCTAGCCATATTATGCCTACCGCAGTATTTCTTTGTAAACAAATATTTTTCCCGTTTCTCTTAATGCTCCTCTGCACTCCCGAAGCAACCTACATGCCGAATTTCAGCTTTCTGCAACCAGTAAAACGAAAAGTCCCGTTTTTCCCGTTCCCGTGGAAATTTCGGGAAATCATATTCATATTCATATTCATTTATTCATAAACAATACAGACATTGTGTTTGAAATATCATTACAAATTAAATTAGTTTTCATCACATACATATAAATACCTTATATATTATCATGTCATATTATTAAATTAAATTAAATTGAATCATCAATCCCGCATAAATATTTCATCAATACTATAAAAGCATCCTCTCAATAAAAAAGTCCTCAACTTTCTACGAAAAACCCTATGATTGGAGATGGTCTTTAGGTCACCAGGTAGCTTATTAAAAATTTTAACGGCTTGATGTTTGGCACTATGCTGTGCTACTTTTAGCTTCGGTAAGAAACGTTGTTTTACGTTCTTTGTTCGGGTTTGCAGGCGCAGCTCTTGCTCTTCAGAGGACTCTTGGTCTCGAATATTTTTGACAGTCAGTGAGTAACACAAGTACATACAGGCAAGGGGCAGTCAGAATACCTAAATCCAGGAAATGTTCTCTACAAGACACCCATTGAGGAATGCGCAAAATAGTGCGAATTGCCCTCTTTTGAACAACCAAAGCTCTGTTCATAGATCCTTTTTTTAGTGCTCCCCTACACTCCCCAAGGGAACTTGAAGGCCAAATTTCAGTTTTATACGACCAGTAAAACGAAAAATCGATCCCGGAGAACTGAATATATAAATCCCGTTTTTTTCCTTCCCGTGGGTATTTCCAAAAATCATTAAAACATTATTTTACTATAATAATCACCTACTTCTATGCCAAATTTGAAGAGTCTAGTAATTATAGTTCATAGGATTTCGTTAAACTGAATATATAAATCCCGTTTTTTTCCTTATCCCGTGAGAATTTCCAAAAATCCTGAAATTAGTTTCTTCGTTTTGTAATCACCCACTTTTGTATCAAATTTGAAGAGTCTAGTTATTATAGTTACAGAGATAGCGTCAGTCGGAGTCGAATATATAATTCCCGTTTTTTTCTTATCCCGTGGGAATTTCCAAAAATCCTTCCTTAGTGGATGCCTACATTGTATAAGGTATATATGTGCAAAATTTCAAGTCTCTAAGTCCAGTGGTTTGGGCTGTGCGTTGATATATAGTTAAGTCAGTCAGTCAGTCAGTCAGTCAGTCAGGACTTTGAATTTTATATGTATAGATGACGTTTCTTTCTGTTTCGTAGTAATAAATAGAGACGGCATTATTGTGTTGAGATTCGATGAAAAATAAGTCTACGAGTACATCAATAACCTATTTAGTTTATGAAAATTCTAATACGTGGCTGTACGTCCTCGCTAATGAGGACTGAGGGCAAATTCTTCTTCCTGTAAGTCTTTGCTTGAAACTCCATATGTTTTACAATTATTTTTTCTCTCTCTCGCACAGACAGCGACTATAATCCTGGACGACTGCGACAAAGCTCTTTCGCTCGCCGGCGCCGCAGACTTCGGCATCAAGTACGCATGCGCGAACCAGACGCGGAAGACGCTGCCCGCGCGCTGCGACATACCCACAGAAACTTGCCATAGGTATGAAAAGTATGAAACCTGCATATTATGCATGCTCAAATTTAGTAGGCAGTGATGATTGAAGTAAAGAACCAATTTCTGTTTTTGTTGAATAAAAATTCTGAACAACACGATACATTTCGTTTGTTTTAATCACGTAATAAATTGAAAAATAAATTCCTTTATTCTTTTTTATCCTTTTCACCGCCAAGCATCTCTGATGCCACTCGCAACTGTCAACTTTATCTTGTCAAATAAAGGTGCATTTTACACTGCATGTAGTGACTTCATATTAAATCAATGCCGGCGAAAATGTTAATTAAACAATCCTCTTAATACCAATGTTTCTTTTTGTTTAGGTTTCTAGATCTTACGGGGCCGTTACAAGTCGGCGGTCTGCCGAACATCCCGAGCAGTTTCCAAGTGAAGAACAAGGACTTTGTGGGCTGTATTTCTGACTTTAACATCGACCATAGATTCATTGACTTGAATAGGTAAGCGGGATTGAATTAAAATTTATCCTCATCATATTACTACATACACCGTTGGATCTAGTCTCTGGACTTGTGCCTTCATCCATTAGCAGCGACTTTGTCAACAGAAGGCCTTTAAATGTAGCAGGATTACTAACGTATCTTGTTTTTATTATTCAACTATTAAACAGGCCGGCGCACACTAAATGTGCCCCGGCATTTAACATAAAAAGTACGAAAGATGCGTTCGTGGGTCGCATTAAAAACTGTCGTGTTTTGATACAGTTTCGTGGCAGACAATGGTAGTATAGCAGGCTGCGCAGCGAAACGTGCGCAGTGCGGCTCCGCGCCTTGCTACAACGGCGCCGCCTGCACTGACCTGTGGGACACATACCGCTGCGACTGCGCCGAGGGACACACTGGGAAAGACTGCGCTGAGAGTAAGTTTGTTCAGTAAAGTTGTATGTCCACCATATGATGCACGTGTTAAAGGGTATGTGGCAAAGCGTCCGCTGGAAGGTTTCCACGTAGACCTGTAGGACACACGCGTCTGCAACTCTGGCGATGGACACACTGAGAAAGACTGTGCTGAGAGTAAGTTTGTTAAGTAAAGTTATCCTGTCCACCTTGTCCGATGCACATATTTATGGGGTGTGCGGCAAAACGCCGGCTGTGAGGCTCCTACGTAATAAAGTCTAGTTCAAGTCCGATTACAAATCAAATATCCGATTAATCCATACTAATATTATAAATGCGAAAGTAACTCTGTCTGTATGTCTGGTACCTTTTCACGCTTAAACCGCTGAACCGAATTTGTTGAAATTTGGTATACAATAGTTTCCGTCCCGGGGAAGGACCTAGGATAGTTTTTATCCCGGAAAACAGTAAAGTTCCCTCGGGACAGCCATAAGCGAGTTCTTAGCGATAAACGAATTCTGCGCAGACGGAGTCGCGAGCAACAGCTAGTTGAGTATTATAGGTTTGACTTATAATAACAATGTTTTTCTTTTCATAGCTACGGCTCCGCCATGGCGTTTCAGCGGCGACGGCATGCTTTCCTTCAACCCGCTGCTCCGGCCCATTCAACTGCCTTGGCTCAACGCGTTGTCGCTTCGTACTTTGCAGCCGGATGCCTTCCTCATGTCCGTCCAAGTTGGCCAGAACAGCTCCGTCCTTATCAGCGTAAGTTTCCTAACAAACTGTGTTGTCTTGGCCATTTCTTGCTTACTCTGTAATCCATCTTGTATGATAAAGCTGACAAGGAACTTTATGTATTGCTATAGGCAGTCTTCACGTCGTTCTGTTAAATCCATTCTTTGTCTGAAGAAGTCAGAGTAAATGTGTCTCAATGCTATCAAATACTGTCCGAACAGTCGACTTCAGCTGCAGTGATAAAAGGCACTTTCTAATCAGGTGCAATGTCCTTTGTATTAGGTATAAAGCATTAGGACGCAACTAGGAAATGTATTTCTATAACATTTAGAAACAATTTGTTTCTCTCTCTAGTTGAAGAACGGTCTACTCCATTACGCTTACAATGGTGAGACCATGTTCCTGCCCACCACAGTCCTGTCTGACGGCAACTGGCACCGCGTTGAGATCAAATGGCTCGGCACCGACATTTCTGTGTCCATTGACTACGGACTCCGGACGGCTCTGCTTCCAATGCTAGCCAATAAGGTGCAGGGACAGTACATTGGCAAGATTCTGATTGGCGGACCGGATACCACGGCTGGATTGTTGGCGTCTGAAATTGGATTCTTTGAAGGTTGTATACAGGTAATTAAAACATAACCATGACTATTATTTTGTAGTGGCAACATTTGAAATTGGATGGTTATACGTGTGTTTATATTTCAGGATGTCAGAGTGGGGACTGCTCAAAGCTTGTTAAATCGACCAACTGTTAGGGAAAACGTGAGAGATGGATGCCAATCCAGAGCTGACTGCATGCTGTCTATCTGCCCGCCTTATGTAAGTATTCATACAGAAAACCAAAATGCTGACAGTTTCAAAAACATTGCTTCAGCGAGAGCTTGAAAATTATTCAACCATGTCTGCCATATTTTAATTTGAATGTATTTACTTCATTGTGGTAAGCAATATTTCGAAAGACCCATCGGGCATTTCTATTTCAAACTGTCCCGTTTACCATTTTTCTTAAGATAAGTTATTTTTAGGGACAACTTTGTACCATTGTTTTAAGCAGTTTAAATAGTGAATAGTAGTTAGGACTCATCGCAAAAATGACACATAAAAAATTTCAACTTTATTTCCATATTTTATATTTTCCAGAAAAAAACAAAATCACTTAATTCTAAAAAACAAGTAAAAGAGACCCTTTCATATCAATCACGGTTGGTACCCTTAAATTTCCAGAGCAAATGCGAATCTTCCTGGGACACTACGACTTGCGAGTGTTCCCGCGGCCGCCACGGCCCGCATTGCGTGGCGGCTTGCGAGCTCGGCCCGTGCGGCGAACACGCTCGCTGCGAGCCCAGCGACAACGATAAGGGGTACCGCTGCATATGCGAGGACGGGTATCTGCTTACTGGTAAGCACGCTGTCCATGCTAATATTAATATTATGAAATTAAAATTGTGTATATCGGTCACTTCTTCACGCTTAAACCGCTGAACCGATTTAGTTGGAATTCGGTATAGGATCGTTTTAATCCTGGGAAATTCTTAGAATAGCGATAAGCGAATTTTGCGCAGATGGAGTCGCGGGCAATAGTTAGTTGTTTATAATAATGAATGTTATGAAGCAAAAGTGAGAAACATTTCTGTAAATGAATTTGATACAGTTTCTATTTTTACGCTATTGTTGATTTTGTTTTTATTGGTATAGAATACTTGTATCGTATTGTATTGTATACATATATCTGTAGAATCAAAAAGTTTTACCAAATAATTATGAATGAAAAACACCAAGTCCCATGCTGGGCGCCACTTAACGATTTTATTTCAACGAAAAATTGTGCGACTCTTATTGGGAGAATCGTTCTTTTTCAGACGAGGGGTGCGAGGAACAGGGTTCGGGCGAGTGTCCGGGGGGCTGGTGGGGCGCGGCGGCGTGCGGGCCGTGCGCGTGCGCCGTCGCCGCCGGCTACCACCCGCACTGCGACCACGCCACCGGCCGCTGCCACTGCAAGGTCAGTCCTAAGGCTAGGCTAGGCTAGGGGTCCTTACGGATAGGTATACTTCGATCCGCGTGGCTCTTTCGTGTGTCAGTCTTCCTCCTGGAGGAAGATGTACAAATGTGTAAATTGAGGAAAATTTACAAAAAGTTGGAAAATTCTGGATTTTTTTTTTCAAAAGAAATAACTAGGAAATTTGCATTAGAAATGGAAGTTTCCAATTTTAACTTTCCTGAAAATTTAGCAGTTTCAAAAACTTTCTTTCGGCACATTCGAAGAACTATAAGGGAACGAATACGGACAGACTTATACAAGGTCTTTTCAAATTGATCCGCAATATATCAGCAGAGAAATTTCAAATATACATACATACATACATACCGTCACGCCTCTTTCTCACAGGGGTAGGCAGAGACTACTTTATTCCACTTGCTACGATCCTGACATATTTCTTTCGCTTCATCCACAGTCATCAATCTCTTCATACATGCTCGTCGGTTTCGGGTACTCCTGACCTGACCTTTTTCCAAAACATCTCCTATTTGGTCTCGGAACGTCCGTCTAGGCCTTCCCCTCCCAACGTACCCATTCACACTCCCCATATAGATCTGTTTAGTTAGTCTACAATAGAATATATTTCAAATATATAATAGAATATTTCAAAAGAGAGCATTGAGTTACAATAACAAAGAACCGCAGTGTGTACGTGGCTCGCGAGCCTGCCGCGAGCGAACACTACGCCACACTAGAGTTTTTAGTTACTGTAACGTGCAGCAGTTACGGTTACAGCTCGCAAATGAGTACCCGGCTTAAGTCTATCCTCAATTTACCTTGTTGAGCAGGAGAACCACTACAAGCTGCCCGGTGCGTCAGAATGTCTGCCGTGTCAGTGCTACGCGGCTGGGTCAGTGAACAGCTCCTGCGAAGCCACCACGGGGCAGTGCTACTGCCGCGGGGGGGTCATCGGCCGCGCTTGCGACTCCTGTGCCAACCTGTACGCTGAAGTCAAGCCCAATGCGGGATGCGAAGGTATTGTAGAACTACGGACAGAAGCGTGAAAATGTTGAGCGTATTTAGAACTTTGTCATACTTTTTAATCTCACGCACAATATATCTAGCCTGCATATGTTCCACTGCTAAGCACAGGCCTCCACTCAGAATGGAGGGTCTTTTTTACCTTAGGAGGTCATTATGTCGATGATAAAGTAAAGTTCTCGTCGGCAGCTTTTTTCGAGTTAAATAAGTATAATTATGATTTAAATATTTTGTTACTCTTAATTTTACTTTATTAAACAAGATTTTTGTCTTTCATAGTTGTCTACGATGGATGCCCGCGTTCGTTTGCGCAAGGCGTTTGGTGGCCGCGTACCAAGTTTGGAATAGAGGCGTACTCTGATTGCCCTCCAGGTATATATAGTTTATTGTTATTATTTCCATATTTGAACAATAATTTGCTTCGTACTAATATAAAATTGTTTTGTTAAGGCACTAGCGGCAAAGCGACAAGAATGTGCGACGAGACCCAAGTCGTGCCGTGGCAAGTGCCAGACATGTTCAACTGTACAACATCCACTTTCTACCAACTTCGGAAACAGGTAAATCATTAACGGAGACAACCCTACTACTACTCTTACAACCCTCTGGGGTTACTAATTTGCTATACATATAAACAGTAAAGGAAGCAACTGTAAACAGTTAAAAGTGTGACATTTTATCTGTCTTCTACCTTATTAACATTTATCTAACCAACTGCCTTAGTACCTACAGTTAGGGGCAAAGACGTGCTTTTCACATTCAATATTTTCCTTCTTTCTTTTCTTGCCAATTGTGGGTCCATCTCGCAAGCTACCTTCCCACATTTCTGTACCCAGTGTTTATCTTTGTCTATCTTATTCTCTATTTATCTGAATCCTATAATCTCCATGGCTTCACAAGCAATCATCTTGTAAAGTGACTGCCTTTTTACTAACACCAAATAACATACACTGAGAATAATTATTACTGAACCGCGATGAGAAAGGGATTGTAAAATCTGTCATTCCATATTATTTTTTAAGTATATGAAAAGACAGATTTTTCAATCCCTTTCTCATCTTGATTTAGCAATAACCATGCCTTATTTTCCAGCTAAGCAAAATAGAAACAGGCGAGTTGCTGGTAAACACGTTTGTCGGCGTTCGACTGGCTGACGACTTGGCCGCCGCGTGCGCACACACGCCCCGGCTTTATGGAGCGGACGTTTTGGTCGCGGAGGGGATCCTGTTAGAACTGATGCGGTACGAGCTGCGGCAGGCTGGGCTGAACCTCACGCATAGCCAGGACAAGGATTATGTACGGGTAAGTGACGAAATGGAATGGTCACAGGGGGACGCAACCCCCAGTCCCCCCCCGAACAAAAATTGTAGGTATGCTCTTATTACGAGTGGAGGGGATTCTGTTAGAATTGATGATGCGGAAAGAGTATCCCCCCCCCCCCCCCCCTATTCTCCCGACCCTAAATTGTACGTACTCGCTCTTATGACGTACTTCTTATAAGGTAGTCAACACGATACCAGCTGTAAAACGTCTGATCTCCACTGGACAGGTTTTGTGCTACCCGCAGCCTTTTATTATATCGTCTGTGCCAATCTTGCGGGAGTTCTACCAACATTTTGCGCCTCGGTTTGTAATTTAAGCTACATGAACACTTTATTTGCAATGTTACAAAACTCATTCTACCCTCGATTTAAAATTACATCTACTATTACCTGCACCACACCAAGCAAAAGACGTCGTCATAAATTGCATCCATGTCATATTATTTCCAGAACATAATGAAATCAACCAACACGATCCTAAACGAGCAGTACGGGAAAGAATGGCGGCGCATCAGACAGCTAACGGGGCACGGTGTAGAACTGTTGCTCCAAAAGTTTGACAAGTACATCGCAGTTCTGGCGGAGAGCCAGCATGACACCTACACCAGTCCATTTGAAATCGTTACCAGTGACTTAGGTATGGAATTTTTGAAAGAATGCCATCATGTAGTTATATCTTTTTACTTACTTCAATTGCTGGATTTAGATCTTCCTATTTTAAATTTACTTCAGACTCTTTAATATTAACGTACATTTGCCTCTTTTATTGTTTCAATATTTTCAATATTACACTCTCCCTCAATCTTAATCATAATAGATCTCGAGATCTACATAGATTATCATAATGGAACATCTTAACTTAATAACGCTTTTATAACCTATATGTACCTGTCTGTTCAGTAGGGCGTGTGAGACACGAAACAAATTTCACAAACTTAATTAAGTAGGTACACCTAATACTCGTATGTGTTTTAGTTTTCTAAGTTTCCTTTCTTCTAACAGTGATCGGCGTGGATATAGTAACATCAGAGTCTATATACGGATTCGAGCCAACCCAGCTGACTCGATACAATATCGAGTCATACACGACTGAGCGCGTTGTTCTCCCAGACACATCCGCCTTCATACATTCGCCCATACAACCCGGTTACTATGGCAACGGGAAGAAAAGCAAGAAGCCTTCCGGACCAACTGTTTCGTTTCCGAAGTTTAACAACTATGTCAAGAACAAGAACAAATTTGATAAGTTCACCAGGATATTGTTGCCCCTAGATTTACTCGGGATCAGTAATAACAATGTTAATAATGGACAAGGTAAGCACGCCTTTTTATTTAGTCATAGTAGGTAGTTTGACGACCGGATAGCCTAGTGGTTAGTGACCCTGACTATGAAGCTAGAGGTCCCGGGTTCGAATCCCGGTAGGGGCAGACAGTTGTATGATGAATACGAATGTTTGTGCTCGAGTCATGGATGTTGTATGTATTTATCTACATTATATTAGTATGTTTATCCGTTGCCTGGTACCCATAGTACAAGCTTTGCTTAGTTTGGGGCTGGGTCAATTGGTGTAATTTTTCCCAAGATATTTATTTAATTTTTTTATTTAAGATATGGCATAGCATAAAAAACATGGAATTGAATGTTACAAACCTTTTACGAATAAGGAGGTACCTACAGTACCCGGCCATAAAGATTGCACTTCGGTCTTTGGAAAGAGGCAATTGGTGACACGTAACTTAGAGCGAGACAACGCTCTACGAAGGCCGATGTGCAATTCTTAGGGCCAGCTACTGTAATGGTTCACACGTAAGAAGAGATTGAATGATTTTTTTCATAGAGTGCTTAATGAATGAAACTGAAGAGATATTATGATATTTCCTTTGTTTTCAACAAAACTAACCCCCTTGTTCATAAAACGTTACGAATTTGCTGCAGTAGTTAAAGTCTAACTGGTAAAGTAGATACTTCAAATCAAAAAGGCATCAGATACTCATAGTTTTCTGAACACAATAGTAGATATCAGTAGTCCCCATTGCTTTGGTAATATAACTTCATCCAAATATCTTTAATTCCCAGATACCCCAGAGCCAGAATCCCGCGCAGTGTTCTCCTACCTCCAATATTCGCGCAACACGTCGCAGCTGATGCCTCTTCGTACCGATGACTCTGTAGGCAGACGTTGGGGCGTCAACATTACCGTAGGATCGCCTATACTGCAAGTGGCACTGTTTGTGCCTGAATATGTGTGGTACAGAGAGTCTCGGGATGGGGAAGAAGCGATAGACAATAATGTCGATGATGAAGGTAAGTTAAAGGAGATAATAACCTGCCGTCTCTCATCAGAAAGATAGAGTTTACGGTAGGGACTTTCACGCATTGTTGTCGCGCAAGCTAATAGCTGGAATTTCCTCCTGGACTAACAGCATCCAAGTTTTTAGTATCCGGTCATAAGATGACAAAATGTTTAGCCATCTAAAGTACCTATTTAAAGTCATTTTTATTTATGCCCCTGCAAACAGGTGGGGTGCGTATATTAATTCCGGCTCACCTATACCTATTGCAATACGCTGTATAAAGTCAGAAGACTGTTCTTCTTCTTCTTTTTGATTGTGGCGTTACAAGTCGTTATAGCGACGACAACTTCGCCAATGTCGGTAAAAAATTTTAATCATAAAATCTTGTGACAAAATGTCGGCAACGTTGTACGGTAACACGGTCAAAGACCCCCCTACCCCCCCTGTCGGGCTCTTAGCCAACGGTCAATGATATCCCTCAGATACTGCCAGGAAATCATTAGCCGTTGCCCAGGGTGCACCGGACCAAGCACTGCTCTTCCCCCCGGACGGATCCGAAAACGAACCGCAGCTCTTAATCACACGTGGAGGTAACCCGACTCGCACCCCAGAAGACTGTTTCATTGTTTGTTCATCTTAGCAGCTTATGCCCAAGTCTGTCATATTTTTTTTCCAGGTATAACATACACCAACAAAGGCCACCACCACGTGACCCAAAACCACGACAACAATCCACGACAAACAAATGACCCTGAAATACAAACCCACGAAAACCACGGCCCTGTGCTAATACAGCCTGCTTTCAAAAAACAAGACAAGCCTCTATACGCTGACAGTTTACATGAAAATGAATCCTCATTCGTCGCGGAAAGCCAAGAAGGTCCGAAAGTACTAGCGTTGACAATGGATCCGGAATTCAAAGATGAAAATACGACGAGGCTCGGAAAAAAGTTGGTGTATAGAAGTATGGGTGGGATCCGACTGAAGAAGCCAATCAGGCTTCAAATGTGGTTGGATATAAATAGAGAGACCTTTGGTTCGAGGACTAATCCGCAGTGTGTGCACTGGTCTACTTTGAGAGGGTGAGTTTCTTTGCTCATTCGGTCTACCTCTTTTCTTTAACTTTTGTCTAATGACATGTTTGTTTTTAGGTCTGGTGAATGGTCCCGCGTCGGCTGTCACACTGAAATCGACTACGACTGGTCGCCGTACTCCAACGACCCTCTCCTCATCAACTGCACCTGCAACCATTTGTCCACTTTCGCTGTGTTAGTCGACGAAGTGGATATTGAGGTATCGTGATATTTCTGTTCATTGGTTTGCTTTTGTCAGTTACGTTTATTTGTTCAAGTTGCATAGAACGTATTCGTGCATTTCTATCCATAGACTATATTTGTAGTTGACAAAGAATGGTCCTTATCGAAGACACTACAAATCTTTCCCCACTTGTAAGCTTCTTCGTGAAATGGACTTAAATTTATAAGCAACTGCGTTTCCTTTCACAGTTCATCCCAGAACCGTCGCTCCTGGAGTCCGTGACGTCATACACCGCGTTCAGTATCTCTCTCCCGCTTTTGCTTCTGACGTGGGCAGCGCTCTGTCTCATGCGCGGAGGTGCGGCTACCGTCTCCAACTCTATTCACAAACACCTCATATTCAGCGTGTTTATGGCCGAACTGTTATACCTGATTGCTTTGAAGGCGAGGAGCTCTTTGGTACAAAATGAGGTGAGTTTCTTGTAGATAAAAATGAAGTGTTGTTTTTTTTTTCAGATAGATATGTATATTTATAATAAGGTTAGGTACCTGTGGCTCATTACTTCATCGAAACGTTTAGTTGATACTCATTGGAATCGTTTTTTTAAACTAATTTTAGAATTCTATCTCGCCAACCAACCTATGGGATATTGTATTATTTTATGTCAAGATGGACTTGTCTTTCATCCCCATCCATTCATTCGAAGAATTAAAGTCTGTAACACAACACATTGCTGATTGCTTCTCAAGTTGATGAAATCCCAGTACGATTTGAAATAAGTGCCGTGCCTACTTACTAGCATTATTGATTATTAACAAGATACTTGAGGCATGGGAACGACAATGCGGATAAATACTAGCAATAACATAGCATGGTGCTATCGAAAGGTCAAAAGACGTTGAAAGGGAAATTCTGAGCGTCATCTCATCCATAAATATTGTTGGGTAGACGCTTTGAATTTGCCTGGTTCGCCTTGATAATTTTGTGTGTCCTTACAGTTCGCCTGCAAGTTGATAGCCATGTCGCTCCACTACTGGTGGGTGGCAGCGCTGGCCTGGTCGGCGTGCGACGCGTGGCAGCTGCGCCGGCTGCTGCGGGAGCTGCGGGACGTGAACCACGGCGGGCTGGCGGCGCACCTCGCGGCGGCCTACGCGGCGCCGGCCGTCGTGCTGGCGCTGTCGGCCTCGCACCACCAGCACCAGTACGGGCATGCGCTCTTGTGAGTACCCTTGTTATATAAATAGGGGTTAATACGATTCATATTTGGCGGATAATTGACCATGTAAGTGGTTTGTGTTTTTTTTTTTGACAAAGAAAACAAGGGAAACTCCTTGGTTGACTACATTCGGGAGCAAAGAAACCGGGTCAATTTTCATACAACTTTCTACGGGAAGTAACCCGGTTTTTTTTCTCCCGAGTATATTTATATAGTAAGTAGAGTCGCTTCTGCGAGACATCGCAAATATGTATTTATTTTCATAAATATAGGACATTATTTTTAACGAGCTGTCAAAACGTGATTTCTGTAATGTCGTCGCACTATTGGCGCTCTGACGTCACGTAGGTACGGTCAAGTGCAAAAATAAGTATCGATAGGAACTTGTCAAAAATATGGCCCACGACCTTATTACGCTGGCGTAAGAGCGTATGGTACTTATTTTTGAAACTTTGTCTTGATACATATTATTACACTTGACTGTACTATCGCACTTATTGATTCCTGACGCATTGTGTAAAATTTTCGCAGTTAATGTCAAAGCGACGTTAGATTGAATTGAAAATCATTGTGACTTTTCTTGTGAGACGGCGATTCCATGCGATTTTCACCGAAAGATAGAGTAATTCACGAGGAAAGTTTAAGTAGGTATCTATGATTTGTTAAGGTTTCTTTGTAAATTGATTGAAATATGACGTTAATTGTGCCAGCACCGTATTAGTATCCACATTGTACTCGTGCGACGCCGGGACGGTCGCTAGTGTTGTATAATGTTGTGTATTGTACTGTGTATCGCACAGCTGCTGGGTGAGTTGCCACGAGCCGGTGGTGTGGTGGGTGGTGGTGCCGGCGGGCGCGTGCGCGGGCGCGGCCATCGCCTGCCTCGCCGGCGCCACGCGCGCCGCCTTCACCGTCAGGGACCACGTCACCGGCTTCGGGAACCTACGGTAAGCCACTACGCCGGCACCCTCGGCTCCGACTCCGGCTTTTTAATATATCTACTCTCTATAATTTGCTACTCGCAGTTATGTACCAGACAACTAGGTAGCGTAGAGTCGCTACACTCGTATACCGTTAACCCTAAGGTTAAAGTCAGGTTGAACATGTTTGTGTTGCAGAATGGTGCTATTCGTGAGCGTGGTGTGCTTGCCGCTGCTGTGCGTGGCGTGGGCCAGCGCGCTGCTGCTGGGCAGCGAGGCGGGCGCGCGGCGCGACGTGCTGAGCGCCGCGCTGGCCGCCGCCGTGGCGCTGCACGCCGCCGCCGCCGCGCTCGGCCACACCGCGCTCAACGTGCGCGTCAGGGACAACCTCAGGCGGTCAGTCTATACCAGCGTCACTACCAGTAATGGCCAGACTACGGCCCACCGGCGGTCCTTCGAAATGAATAGTGTTATGGCCGCAGTAATGATAGTTTGACGGTCCCGCAGTATAAAATAAAATAAAAGATGCATAGGAACAGGAGTCAGCTAGAATAGCCGCTTAGTTCATGTGTCATGTGTCAAAAAATTGAAAACGAAATGCATTTTGATATAATTCTAGTCCTCTAAAATATCTGTAATTTTCTGGCCCGCCATGAAAAAAGTCTCTCAGTGCCTCGCAAATACCTACTGAAATTTCGAAAGCGGGTGGTAGCTCTGTAAGGCAGGGATTTTCTAATTGGGGGGCACGCCACCCAAGGTGAGTGCAGAGACCTGCAATCCGGCGCGGAGACCACTAGATAGATAAAACAGTTGAAAGCCTTTTTTACCTACACGTTACCCACGTTTAAACCATAAGCCCTACATATTATAATACTTTAATGTTTGAACAGTGTTTCTTCTGTCTTTACACCTCTACATTTAGCTATCTAGGCTGGGAGGGGGGCGTTTTTTTCTTTTGAGAAACGGGGTACCTAATAATCAGTTCAAGAACCCCTGGAGTCAGGTCTCTTCGTAGCACTACCATCAGCGTACTCATTAACCCTGCTTCCAGTTGCATTTGAGTCCTGTGTGTAAGTGTGGAGAGTTAAACTGGCAGTGAATTTACTAGCAAATGAGTTATTCCGTCTGAGCCGTATAGATTGGCAGCTCATCTGCAATCTCCTGACAAAATGTTTCCTTCTCATTCATAATCTCGTTTATTTTTTTACAGAACTATGCTCCGATGCATGGGCAAGAAGGTGCCACTGGCTGATACTTCGATTATTGTCAGCAGCAGCGCTCAAAATCTATCAGGCAATAGGCAAGTATAGTATAAAAATATGTAAGGTTTTCGAATGTCACAGCTGTTTTATTATATCTCTAATATTTGATTTTAACATATCCCTAGGTCTGCATTGGCATACCACAGTGGTACCGAGCCCGGCCGACAGTTAAGAAACATTGGCATATCGGCGTCTTCAACTACATCTAGATCTACGACGAAAACTAGCTCAAGTCCTTACAGGTATTTAATATTAGCCCCATGTTGGGCGCCAATTTATTAAAATAGAACAACAATTTAAAAAATATATTAGAACTGCTAAACGTATTGATTTATTTTCTTTTTGTCTAGCCGAAGTGATGGCCAACTTCGTCACACGAGCACGTCGACATCCAACTACAATACAAGTGCAAGTGATATGCCAGCCTATCTTAGAGGATTCGACTCTTCGCTACACACTAGGAGAGACGGTATATTTTATATCCTCCAAACTTTACTTAGTTACACATGTATTAATAAACTTTTCTTCGGTATTCAAGTACGTACCTACCTATGAATGATAACATGGTGTGAGGTATGTCAGGATTGTAGCAACTGGAACACAGTGGTGTCTGCCACCCTTATGGGAAAGAGGCGTGATGGTGTATATGTACATATTGTGTATGTATGGTATGACTGGTTAACCAAGAAAGAGTCGTCTGATTTCGGCTAACAGAAGTTTGAATTGTATCCATTGCTGGCATTAATATTCTCGTTTCTGACAGCTTAACTAGACTACAAATTAGTCTTCTTCTTCGTCGTCACACTCATAGTAGAGTTAGCGGTCGTGGTTGTCAAATCAGGGGTGGTGGCAAGTGTAATTAGGATGCCGCTGATAGGGGTATCTTTTAACTATGAGGGGCTTAGAAAAGAGACGAGTTGTTTTTTTCAACAGACGAAAGTCGCCGACGCCGGCGTAAAACTGAGCCGGCAGCGGGCGGCGAGCCGGCAGAAGGCACCGACAGCGACAGCGACGGCAGCGCGCGCAGCCTCGACCTCGCCTCCAGCCACTCCTCCGACGACGATGAAACCAGCACGCGCCGCTCCAGCCACGCACCCTCTGCCACCAGTCAGTTAATAATCCTTTACTAAATTTCAAATCAGTCAAACACTGCTTGCAGGAGCCTGCTTGCAAAGCCACTGTTAATCCATCATATTTCGTTTAGGTATGTAAAGCACATGCGGGAGAGCTTGACGTTTTCTTGCGTGTTTGTTGGAGTTGGTCCCTGGATAGGTACAATTAGACGACTTGACATGAGACTGATTTAATGGCAAAAATGCGTTGCATAAAGTATAAAGAGCTCATACTCTTCAAAAGAAAGCAAGGAAGCTATCAAATGGAAAAGAACCATTTGAGAGCTACGATGCCACAGACAGACACATATACAGACATCGACGTCAAACTTATCAAAAACAGGGGCTTTTTGCGTTGGGGGTTGAAAAGAGGAAATAACATTGTTGGCCTTCTGTTCATAGGAGACCGAACTCCGAGTAATAATGGAGGAAGCTATCTACCAAATATCACGGAAGGCGCGCCGCTGGGCATTTCTCCAAGATGGCCGTCGCACATAAGAGAAGGTGCCTCATAATAATCATAATCCAAACCATACCTTCAAGTATAAAGACTAGTGACGTAGCATATTTCGAGTGCATCGAAACCAAACTCATTTCCCTGCATTACATTCAAAATTAAATTATCTCTGCAATAAATATAACCTTAACTGTTTTACAGAATCCAACCGACCAGAAATAGGACGCTGGTCGCAAGAGACGGGTTCCGATACAGAAGGCAACCCGCATCTCGCTTCGCCGTCACCCAACCCTCTGCCGGTCCCGGACCTGACTTCTGACGTGTACCAGATGAGTCGACGACGCATGAAGCCCTCGATATTGGAGAACGTTCACGACACGTACGTTGCTAGTGTCGACGCGTCCAGGCTGCCACTTGACAACAGGTGAGACCTAACAGATCATTGCGAAAGAGATAGATAGATTCAATGTTCTGACACGAGGCAATTCGCTTCTCGTTGTCTCCTTTACCTGTACTAGACCAGACTTGTAACGAAGGTACACCATATTTTTTCCGGTAAGCAGAAATATAGAGTACAATTTCTAAAGTTATTGATTTTCTGGTTTATTACCTAAATAAGACCACATGCATCACTTTTTTGATATATTTAATAAAATCATTATTAAATTTGTCACAGATACGGAGTTATGGATGACCAGTTGATGTACGGCGTTTTACCAACCGACACAGAAAAACAAGTCCCCTACGACCCGAACTACCCAATATCCCCCACAATGTACAGACTACCCGGCAATCCCTACGGCTCCAAAACCTACTTATCATCAAGAACATCCGACTACGGCTATAGCCCAACTAAATACCTTAACACAGATACGAACGTCTACGGTTCGAGAGATTTCCGAGACTCTGGAGTCACAACAAGAGAGCATGACGGTTATCCTCCCAGGGACTTCAGAGACTCTGGAATAGCGACGATGCTGAAAAACGACTACCAAAGGAAGATGGATTATGGAGAATACAATGACAGGATGTCGGAGGGATCAGATAAGCACCATCCGCACGACAAATACTTGTTCCCGTACACAGGTTAGTCTGATAAGTGATTAGATTAGATACGAGTTGAGTGTTGTTAAGGTTAAGGCACTTCGAGTGTTGTTGATTTTATTTTGGAAATGAGATGGTTCTTCCTTGCGATTTTTTTAAACTAAAACCGGGTATTTAGAGAAACACATAAAATTAGATGTGCCATCGCGTCGAGTTAGGTCGACGTAAAGCCTAAGGCTCGGTGACTACGACACCTCCTAAGTATACTGAGGCAACTGCAAAATCTTGATTTTACAGGAGAGCCGTGCAAAGGTAAAATCATTTGTAACTTTTTAATCTGTAAAGTCAATTCCATAAAACTTTGGATTCGCTGAAACAAAAGTACCTCTTTTCAGACTACATATATGGAATTCTGAAATTAATGTTAGTTTTTGAGAAAATGGTAGATACACTAGTGTACGCGTATTTTACGTGTTCTGATTTGTGGTATACTGAGGCAACTACCCCTTGATCCAGTATACACCGTACAAAGTTAATTGTTATTTTTTTCTATTTTTCATTTAATAATTAGATAAATATGTTACATAAATCCATACTGTTTAAAAATAAATACTTAGCTCATGCTCAAATGCCCTTTATCATTATTTGGTCGACATATTAGTCACTTGCACCAGTATACGCTTAAATTAAGGTCGCTTACACCTGTATACTGTTAAACATATTTAATGTTTTGCTGTTTAAAACGGGAAATTATATATATATTTTTATTAATGATAATAGAAAAAAGTTTTTTTTTAATGAACAAACGTAAATTTCAAATAAAATCTGTTTCTATTATGTTCGTAAATATTTTAATCATAGTTCCATCATTCCTAAAAGTAACTTATTCAACAACCACAGTTTGAGCAATATTCGTTTTAGTTTAAAAATCAACATAAATCTATCCAAAATAGTCTTCTTTTCTTAATTATTGAGACTGTACTATTAAGTACTTATAAAAAATATTAAAACTTAAGTCGCTTCTTCTAAAGGTTCGATTTATCATTAGCAAGGATTCATTCCTTATTTTTAACGCCTTAGTAGGATTTATCATTGCACCTTTATTCATAACTTCTAAAATTAAAAAATATTTATTTAAAAATTACAATATGAGGGATTACTAATGTTTGGCATAGAATGTTCCCCAAAGCATCACATCGCAAATTTTGTTTCCCAAATTTTTATTTGACAAAAATTAAATTGTCAAAACTACTTATCGCAATATTACAGTTATTATCGCAGAATATTTATCATTTAATATCAAAATCACAATTACGAGTAAGTGCCTTTATTCCGAATTGACAAGGTACTATTTCCTTTAGTCATCGTTTTTTGTGATCAATCTGTTGTAAAATTCAGTGTGTTGCGATGGTATTATATTATACCACAATTGTGGAGGGCAAAACCGTAACCGGATTGTATTTCTCATGTACATGTATGTACGCTTGTTGGAAGTACATAACAATGACCTCATAATTGGCTTAAGAAACATTAAAGTAGCGTACCACGAACGTTTGCCAATTGACAAACAAAAATTTAAAGATCTTAAGATCATTAATGATAACTATAATGGATAACTAGAATAGAATAACATTAATGAATTTGATAATATCAATGTATAGCTTTAATGTACTTAATTAATTTGAAGGCATGTTTTGACGTTATCCTCGATTTAGATATTAACTACTATTGTGTGCCCTTGCAGGGCGTCATGGACTGACTTAGAACAACGTTACCATCTTCATATGTATGTACATGACTTGACAATGAATAAATAAATAAATAAATAAATCTTTGTCGAAGTGGTATCTCAACACCATCTCAACACACTGAATTTTACAACAGGTTGGTCACAAAAAACGATGACTATAAATAATAGTACCTTGTCAATTTGGAATAAAAGCTTTTACTCATAATTGTGATTTGGATATAAAATGATAAATATTCTAGTGCCATTATAATTAAGAGAGAAACGATTAAGACAGTTTTTTTTAATTTGTATCAATTTGTTAAGGTCAGTTGAATAACTTGTCAAGAAAAGCTTCATTTTGCAAGGTTACAAGTATAATAATCATTAATTTTACGGAGATCACAGTGCATTAGAAAATAAGTGGTTGTATCTTAGACAAAATAATTTAATTTCTATCGTAAAAGGTATATTTGACGTACGCCGCGTCCTTGATCTCTCGCGTATACTGAGGCAACGTCAGGTTACACCACGCTTGTGCCGCCCCTCCACAATATCTGTACCGCGTACAGTGGTGCAAGCGACTTGCCTCAGTATACAACGTACTGATTTACAAAATTGTGTTGTATACATTTATATACGTCACTTTATTTTCGAAACAAACAGGAATTTTACCATGAAATTTTTGTGGCAAGTAGATATTAGTATTTTAGTCAAAATTATGTAAAAAACCGAAAATGTCAAAATGGTCACTTGCCTCAGTATACTTAGGAGGTGTCGACTAGAAGTTTCAATTTGATATTCGCGGAAGCTCGCAAGAACCATCGACATTTATTTTTGCCCTTTAATTTGGAGTGTATTTTCCACCTCGTCAGCTTCAACTCCTAAAAGTCCCTTTAGCTTGAGCATTCCAGAGTGTAAACTAGCTTCTGACCCGTTGTTTTGCTTTGCCTCAGCTGAGGAAGATCACTCAAGCTTGCGACCGCCGCTGCCACCTCCGGTCCGTAGCGATCTAGCGCACCCAGGTAAAATGTAGCCACCTTTTATTTGCTGTGTTTGTTTACAAAATTATTGACACTTTCACTTTGTTTTTTGGTATGGCAATACATGGTGTAAATCTATATTTTCGTTGATCCTTCGAACCGGATTGTTAATAGAAGTAATAATGTATCAAATTGTTCTATTTTTATATTAGGTGAAGGTCAACAGCCAATGGGAGCGCCTTTAGCAAGCATGGGGGAAACCAGCGAGTGAGTATCATAGCAATAAAGACGGCATATTTTTAGCATGGGTCTACTCATTGTTGCATGTCTCATCAAGCAAAAATGATTATTTTCTCTATTGCAGTAGATGCATCAGCTACATATGTCACAGAATTTCCCAATATTCGGACTTTGCGCACCCTAACCTTTTTAAATTCTTTGAACCTTTCTTTCACTCCATAATCCGGGTGAGGGTGTCCAGTCCAGTTTTACTCGTATTGTTCAATAAAACTTGAAGATCTGTACGTAATTCAAAATGAGCGAACCATTTAAAAATACCTAGCACATATCTTCTGGTTGTTGGTAAAGTGAATCAATTATACCAAGGTACAAACCTTTTAGTCTATTCGACCAAGTCACACTTGATTCAGTTTTTATTTTATGTAATCCACTTTACCAACTTCCATAAAGAATTCTGCTTGGTTTACTCATGGCGTCATAATAATGAATTGTTGCTAGATGGTGGCGGTTGTATGAGAAACACTCATTGTAAATCATCTTTTGCTTTACTAACGGTGGTGTTGCCGCGCGCGAAATCATCTGTCATCTTAGGGAGGAGGTAAACACTTTTTATATGCATGCATTAAAAGTTAATATTAAATTCCTTACGGAAATTCCCTGCGACCTCTTTCTATAGCTGTCCCATTAATAATAGTAAGGTCACATTTGTTAATATTGGATCAGCCAAAAACATCAAGCAAGACACAACTTCACGACCAAGTCCAGGGACTTTCCTACAAGTGACTGTTGTTTAAATCAGTGCCTTACTACGCTCCTACACTACTTCAAATTTCAAGTTTCAACAAAAACTGACCTTTGGGAGGAGAGGGAGGAGGTGAGTTGAAGTAGGTCGAGGGACTTTTTGACAGTTGAAATTGATAGTGGAGGAGCGTCATTAGATTTATCAACATTAGTATTGTAATGACCAGGGGGTCACTCATAAACCGAAATTTGAAGTTTCGTTTCATAGTCCTCCTATACCTACCGTCTCTGTCACTCTTTTAATAAACACTATTGACGTGACCGGGACTTTCGAAGGATAAAGATAGGTGCAATGTGTGATACTTTAAAGTAAACATTTGCACTCGAAAATCACGTGCACATAAACCGCACAAACGAGCACACAAATCGCTCATCGCGCCCTTGTGTATAACTACTGAAAGCGCGATACTTATATGTACATTATGTATTTATAACACTCAATCTTCTTAATCTTTTTTTATTATTATTACCAACACTATCAACACTAATAATAAAGTCTGTGCATAAATAAATTATTTTTGAACGGTTGACTGTAGGTATATCTATCTATACAAGGTGTCCCAAATGTGAACGTCAAGGCAGAAATAGGCGATACGGTAATGTAAAAGTTATCAGCAAAATAAAAATATATATAAGTACTGATAATTTAGAATGAATGGCTACTATGAGTTTTTTTAGTAGGTAACTGCTACAACTTAGTATATCGTATGTTTCTGGATTGACGATGACTATGATCTACCTATCTACCCACTTATAATCACAAATTAGATTTACTACGTTGATGACAATGTTCTTAATGTTATATTTCAGGAAATCTACTACTGAAGACGACGCCGAAACTAGAGTTTAATGACATCACTATAGTACAAGATTTCCAATGAATCTCAATTAGTTTATTAATGAAATTATCGTAATAATGTTATGTACACAACTAGATTTAATTTCTATGAAGACTGTCGATCTATCAATAGGTACCACTGCCATAGTGTAGACTAACTATTTATTTCGATGTCACAATAATTTAGGTAGTATTAATTTATGAGAAAATACTAATACTCAAACATTCATTATTATACTCAAATGCAACGTCTGACAAGTCTCCTTTAAGTAGGTAGTGAAAATCCTCTTTACTAGATATAAATTAGCGTTCCTTATGTGTTTGAACGGGAATTGTGCAAAATATTTAATATCAACTCACTAAACTACTGAGAGTATTTTGTAGGTGATTGAATGTGTATTTTGAAGAGTTTTGGTGAATCCTAGGATTAAAATTAGGGACAGTAAGAGACATCCAAAGTCGTGTAAATAGTTTTTCTTCAAAGATGTTTAGCAAAAACCTTCAGAGAATACGAATAACTTGGCCCAGAGCTCATAAAATTAAGATATTGTTATATCTACTTTTAACGAGCAGTGGTGCCCTCTAGGCATGTTTTATAGATACTGTAACGGGTTATGACATAAAACTATCTACATTTAAATAGGTACGCGAATTAAATCACAAACAATGTATTTTTGTATAAGAAACCAAAACTATTAAGTAGGCTTTTACTTTTAATTTTTGCATTGCAAAGTACTAATTTAGGCAATCTAAAATAACTTTTGTAGAAGTCAAATTTGATGAGTTTTTTAAATGAAATTAGTCTGATAGGTATGGAAATTTGAATTTGTTGTAAATATAGTGTTGTGTGCATTTGGAACGTTTTACGAAGAGTCCACCTATTTTGTAAATAATAAATAGATTTTTACACTTTGTAGCATTTTACTAGAAACGGTGAAATGTTGAGAAAAGCTTTATTTAGGTATTTTCTAATATATTATTGCCATATAAATAGTGATAAGTTTGTAGTGCACTGTGTTCCATGTAGACAGACGACTTGTAGGAAACATGGCGTGTACCTACCTACCTACCAATTACTCAAGTATGTAATATTATGGTTTCAAGGAGGCCCATTTGAGAGTCACGGAGGTACCTACATTAAGCTTAGAGTAAGATAAATTGAAATTACTGTTAAGCTCCTTACTAATGTTCAAAAATGTATAAAGCATAATATGTATGTATCCTAGTAGTTTTGGTAGTAAATTTCTCTGTTGTTATTAGCTTGTAATATCTTGCAATAGGCCGGGTTCACGACAGTTTCTTTTTGTAATAATTGTTTACCTAAGTATTTTACATTAAAAACCGGTAGTTTTTTATCATAAGCATCTAGAAATAACTCTCAAGTGGGCACATTTAAATTTTACAACCTCCCATTAACATTAAATGCTTTATGTGGTAGAAAATAAGTTCAGAAATAGTACTCCAGGCAGGACCTTTTTGTACCGTAAACCAACAACCTACTCATGCATTCCAATTTTGTGATATTTCGGATTCCTGCACGTAGTATTACACCACAACCAATTAAAAAGAGGTACAAAATTTGCATCCGAATAAAATTGTTTTATATGAATTGAAAATAAAAATAAAATATTTTATTGCTAAATAAATGTCACTTTATTTTAAGTAGTTACCTAGTACCTAATATTAAATAACCCATGCCCATAGATTTACTACGTACCGTTAGATAATAAATATATCGGCGCTGAAGTAACTAGTTACCTGAAACGAGACCAAAAGATTTGACAGTTTATCAAAGGAAAATAAACTGTACTACTTTCGTTTAAGAGTGTCAGCGGGGCCACTCAAACCCACATTCGTGTTAGAAACGTACCACCCTATATAATTGCCTAGCTACCTACAGCATAATTATTGTACAACTGCTGCAGTCAACGGTAATTTTACTTATGTGATAGTACGGAAAACGGAAGAAAACAACCGATTTAAAATGGAACTTCGTAGTTATCAATTTTGCGCACACGCATGTATATTTCGTATATAGATGGCGCTACTGAAAATGCTTTTCCGTTTTCATATAATTAGTTCTGTTCTGTTGTGGATTGATAGTACCTAACTGTAGTAGTATAACGCGGAACATAATTTTGAAAAAATAGCTAAGTAATTCTGAAGAATAATTGGCATTGTTCATTTTTTTAAGCTGTGCTTTTAACACCGTTATTTGATAAAATGGACTATTTCAAGCAACTAATTTGAATATTATGCTTTTACGTAGCTTTGTTAATTAATAATAAATATTTTTTCGCTGTTTGATAATTCGTGAATTTAGACAGAATCCCAATCGCCTTCGTTCGGCTGGCTATGAAAAAAACGGCTTTGTCTATGGTTTTGTTAGATTTGACAGTGACACGTGACAGTTGCCATAGCCAAACTTTTTTTTCATTTTTGTGGCAAACATTCGATGCTGGATTCTGTCTAAAAACCCGGTCGTTCGGTCAAACAAAGGTTCAAAGTACTTTTACAAAAATATCTGCAATCATAAAGTATTTTTGAAATCGGACAAGATCAATCGGATAATTGATGGTTTTCGAATTGGAGCATACTAAAAAAAATGAACAATGCCAATTGATAAAATTCTTTATTGTCACAAGTCTGACATAATCAAAGAGCAGTAACAGTCGACCTTGAAGTCTCACGTGACTCACATACACTTATACCGTTTTCTTTAAAAAAAAAAATGTCTTTCACATAAAAACGACTTTTTTTTGTTCAAAATCGATTAAGGCCTATGTTTTATTTCTCATAGTAGGTAGTAGGTACCTCAAAGCAATAATTATACTTACTAGATATTTCTTTCCCTACATAGCAGATAAAAAATAGGTACGCTAAGCTTGAAATACTTATCAGAACAATTATTTTTTCTTTAAAGTTCCTTCTTCCACCTTACCTTACACAGATAGTTGCGATTGCAGCGCTCCGCATACTACAGCGGCAGAAGGCAACAATACACCATTTAACGCCCACTTCGATGACGTCACAAATCACGATGTTCTTCATTTACATTGCCATGAGTCATAGGGACAGGGAATGTCTACTGTCTGGCACCGTGGTTCCACCGAAGTTAGAACCTACTTACCTATAGACAGGGATAAGGAATTAGGATATTCAGCATACATAAGACCTATCATAATTACTATGATCGTATACCTATAAACTGGTCAATCCTAATTTTTCATATTCTATATCGTTATTAAAATTATCATCTCCCGACTCGTCGAATTTTTACTGCCTCACGTGTGTTTTTTACCAAGTTTCAAATGCAACCAGGGTATTCTATTATCGTGGCTCTGTATACGATACAGAGCCATGATCTTTTAACGATAATGCTGACGAGTAATGTTTTCACAGTACCTGCATAGAAAATGCAACTAATCGAGGGTTAGATTCAATAATAAACAGAGGAATCGGAAACTTCTAAATTGTTAAAATGACAGCGACCAACAAATAGCAAACTCGTGTTATATTTTAGACTTAATTACTATACAATCAAGGCGAATATAGCTACTCGTAGTTATGACCAGACTGATGCAGCAACAAGGACTTATTTTGTGTGAGTATACTGGTCACATTTAAATAATAACAAGCAACAAATGAAATGAAATGGTGCATCAATGTAGATTTAACCAATAACAACAATGAACAACAACTTTTATCTATTTATTCATCAACGTACATAATATCTACATTTGCACAAATAAAATATATCAACTTAGAATTACATCAGTAGGTGAATGTTGCTTAAGACTGATATAATACTTTCAAATCTCTTAATTTCGAAAATTTGTATGCAATATAGTGCCTTGAGTAATCCTTAATCAATAAAAATTGAATTTTTAATACTCTTAATACACAATCTATGGCATTAATTTCAACACCTATAGTTAAGTTCAACGGGATACAAATTTACAAGATAAAATATAATAAATAACTGTGTTCACAAGAAAGGGGAAAGCAAAAATATTTACAATTGAAGTACGAGTTGGTTCATACATTAACTAAAATTGAACTGCATTGAAACAACTAGTTCTCACATTATAAGGTTCTTTTCCACTTTGTGACTCCGTTTTAAGCAGTATTCAACTAGCCTAGCCCAATACATTATTATACATTAAGAAAATACATTTTGCTGATAATTTTAATGACACATAGGAAGGTACATGAAACTCCTAACAACTTTAGTTACATCTAATTTGATATTCTCATACATCATATTGAAATACATTTAATATTTAATAAAGTTAATGGAAAACAACCTTAAATATTGTGAAATATACTCCAATTAGTTGAATACACTACATCAGCTGGGCTTTTGGATAACCAATCAATCAAGTTGAACAAGGATCATGGAATGTTTAAGCCTTTAACAAAGTGACTAGATGCAACATTGAAGTTAATTTCTGAAGCTCAGAAAGCATTTTGATCTTTTAATTGATCTGTCAATCTTCTCAACTTTACAAATTGTGGTCATATACATAAAGTTTTCATCATCTTCCATAACAGCATGCCTTGATTTTTGGTACAATGTGTATCCAGTCACTCAATAGAGTCAACAGTTGCTCAAAAGTTTTAATGTTCATAATTTAAGTTGTCAAAAAACACTCCAAAATTCTGAAACTATCAACAAAACGGTCCAACAGATTTCTACACCTTAGCACAAAATGCAACATTAGATAAATAATTATTATTTTCTAATAAAAGTATGAAGTCTATAGTAGAGTGCTAAGGTCAGATATCTTACATATACAGTAATGGATAACTATTTTTAAACAAGTTTATACAGCACTTAACTCATCAAACCAAACATCTATAGTAATACATAAAACACTGCAGTAGTATTGGAACTTTAAGCTTAATTTACCATTGATTGAATACTTTTCTCAGGACAGTCTGTTTCAAACTCGATATAATAAGGTCTAGGTCAAGGCTGGAGCAGACCAGTGCTGATGTGTACTGAAAATAAAATAAAACAATAGAGGAAATTTGAACCAGCATGACAATTTATTACAGCATTAAACATCACAAATTAGGACAGCTTCTCAAGCTTCAGATATTAAAGTACAGTGCTCAAAACCAGATTCTTGATTTGCACCACAACAGTAGAAAATATGAATTCTGAGCACATTATAACAGATTACAATTACGAAAGTTACAGTAATTACAGAGTACTCACACTTATTTTCAAGTTTTTATCTCTTCTAAAGTTACTGGGCACCCATTTTGACTTTTGATGTCATGTAAATACCAACAATTAGGCCGAATAAACCAATGGCTGATCCAAAGATTTCTACGATTAGGATCTTGACGAAGAGAGCTGCATTGGCCGCATCAGCGAGGGCAGCACCAGATCCAACAATACCCACAGCAATGCCACAGAACAGGTTGACAAGCCCCACGGCTAAGCCAGCACCGAACATGACATAGCCAGCCATGAAGTTTTGGCTCTTGAGAGCCATGTCAGTCAGGGGCTCCGGGTACTGCTCCAACATACCAGACAGCACAATGGCAGTAATCAGACCGTAGATGGCGACGGCCTCGCAGAAAATAACAGAAATCAAATTCTTGGTCTTGATGCGGGGCGCCTTCACGCCACCGCCAACGATGCTGGTGCCCACGGTGTGGATACCCATGGCTGCGCCCACCACCGAGAATGACACGGCAAAGGCGATGCCCAGCGTCGCCCACATGTAAGGCGACGTGTTCTCCAAGAACCATCCAAAGCTGATTTGCTCACCCTTTCCGTTCAATAAGTAGTACATCGAGAATATGGGAATCACGATGACTAGGAGGAGCCCGAACAGATAACTTAAGAAGTACCTCATCTTGATGTAGTATTTCACTAAATTGGAGCAATTTTACACACGAATCCCTACAGGGACGGCTTTTTCTCGCCCAATTTTTGCCTTGACAGAAAACTAGTGGAAAGAAGTCTTGTGATCACAAGATGTCAGAGACAACAAGAGTGTTGCTACATGTTAATTAATTTCTTGTGATCCACAGAGGGTCAAAGCGGTCCAATCTAGCTATTCACGCGCAAACGTCGTAAGCGTGTAAAAGAATCCTTATGAAATAAAAATGAGTGAAACTTAGCTACTCTGTGGAACACACTGCTTGTGTGCGTGCAGTGAGCAAATTTAGAATTTTTCATTTGTGTTTGTGTTTCTGTTTTGTGTTGGTTGGATCTGTTGGATTCTGTAGGTACTATAATCTTTGGATTGATTTGTTTGGTTGTGTCTGAATTCTGAACTGTCTGATATGATGTGATGTGACTGTAGTGGAAATTTTTTACAGTTTATTCCTTCTCTCTGTTGAAATATTCATTTCAATTTTCCCCGATCATAGAAAAATGTGACTCATTAAATGCGTAAACAGTGTCCGCCGGCTTCAGTTTGATGGTCATGTGTTGTATTAACGTAAGGAAATGGATTAAGAGGAAAACTATGAGGCCTGAAAAGACAACGCGATGTGGTCCGCTTACGCCAGATTTATTGTTCGCCACTCCTACCTGTTTCTATTTTTAATTGGCGTGGTTTCTACTATCCTCACAGTAATTCCATTAGTATGTCACCCGCTCCCGACGTTCTCGGACCCTCTGATAGGGTTCGAGACTCGAGGAACATCCCTGGCGCATCGGTTCATCGCATGGGAAAACTTAATCGACGAAACTCGACCGTCCCGGCGGCTTGCAGTCAATCCTAAAGAGATCGAAGATCAAATTCGTATGAATATCACTTACCACAACAGAACGCGGCAAAATAAACATAGACCAAAAAATGGGCACCCGACAAAGAAGAAAATCAGGAAAAAAGATATTTACAACAATACTGGCACCAAGAAGATTTTTTATAATTCATCTGATGCCAATATGTCCAGTGACCATGTGCATTGGGGCTACGGAAAAAATGTGAGCTTTGAAGGTGAAAATGACGTTTTTTTGAAAGAGCACATCAGGAAGCAGTGGATATCTCTCAAGGAGATGCAGCGCGAGCCCGACACACCCATCCACCACAATTATGCATTTGGAAGTTGCGGGGCACCTTTATCTGACCATGCTCACCTTGTCATAACAAACACAGGTAACGCTTCTTTACTCACATTTGAAAATGTTGAAATAATGTGTAAATGGCAGTTGGACCTCGTGCAACTGGGGGCTTCGGAGTACTTTAAATTGTGCCAAAGGCCGGTCAATGCTGAAGACCTCTGCTGTCCGGTATGGAGTGTGCCAAACTATATAGCTTTAATATCTGGTAAAAAATCATGTGAAAACTTAACTAGAGAAGATGTTAACAAGACTACTGTGATCTTAGAAAAATGTGCAGGTTATTTTCACAACTTTTCATTGATGGCTTCATGTGAACTAGACCGATGTAAAGTACCTAAGTACTGTTCACAATATGATGCAGTGTACAACATGTTGTTCTATCTGATAGATTCTGATGCTTTTGCCCCACCCAAATATTCTCAAAGTATTGTTAAAAATGTTATGATCTTCCTTCCGCTGCCAAGAAGTAGTACTGTAATGCCATTCTATGAAAAACTCCAGCATTCAAATTTGTCTTATGAGAATCTTCGGATACCTGCCATGGATTTTGGACTTAAAAATACACTTTTCGACTTATGGGTGATACAAGACACTTGGTTGGTTGGCTTAGGTGCCATTTTTGTGTTCTTCTGTGTGTGGATTTACACAAAATGTCTCACATTAACGATTATGTTGTTTACGGCTATAACTTACTCGCTTGGAATAGCATACTTCTTGTATGTGTATGTATTCAATTTAGAGTTTTTCCCGTTTATGAATTTATTAGTAATAGTAGTTGTGATAGGTATCGGCGCTGACGATGCTTTTCTTTATGTCAAAGTATGGAAGATGGTCAGAAAACAACTCGTACGAGATAACGTAGCTAGTCAAGACAGTGGTCTAGGTGACATAAAGAATGTTTCAAGTGCAGGTGAAACAATACTGGTGCAAATTCTTGAGGAAACTCTAAAACATTCTGTCGTCACAATGTTCATCACCACCCTGACTACCACTGTAGCATTTTTCGCGTCTTACGTTAGTTACATTCCTGCTATCAACTGTTTCAGCATATTTGCTGGCACAGCAATTCTAGTCAACTTTTTCCTAATGATTAGCTGGTTGCCTGTATCAGTGTTTATAATAGATGTAAAATTATGCAAAAACAAAACCAAAATTCTAGAAATGCTATACAAACCTTTAAATGAGATTTGGGATGACACAAGAGTAGTGCTAAATAGATTTATCATTACTTGTGTCACGAAATTGCACATAGTGTTTGTTATCGTATTAGGTGCTATTGGTATTTATAGCATTGTCGTAGTATTTTATACTCCGGGGTTGCAACTCCCTGACTCTAAACAATTTCAACTATTCCAAACATCTCATCCCTTTGAACAATATGATATAAGTTACAGTGATAAGTTTTTGTTTGAAAGATTTGGTAAAGACATAGGGACAGGGAGCAAAATGCCTCTTCGGTGGATATGGGGCGTGAAGGCCATTGATAATAGCAACCACATGAATCCAAGTTCCAAAGGGAAACTAGTATTCGATGATACATTTTCTATATCTGATCCAAAATCACAAATTTGGTTACTGGAATTTTGTCAGAGGATCAAAGCCCAGCGGTTCTATCAATTGACGCTTGGACCTCTCCTTCCGAACTGTTTTATTGAAAGCTTTAAAAATTATATGAATAGACGATGTATTGATAATATTGACAAAATAGATAGGACGCCCTGTTGTAACTTATCCCGATTTCCCTACAAAAAAGAAGTGTTCGAATTTTGTATCATAAAGGCTATGGAGTCATTGTATCAGACTCCTCGGGAACTTTTTATGCCAGGTGTAGCTGGACCTAAATTTCTAAGAAGCGCTAGACCCCCCAAAGTGGCATCTCTCGTCGTAGAGTTCGAGAGCGTCGTGCCATATTCAATGTCTTATGTGTCAATGAACAATTTTTTTCTTCACGTTGAGAATTGGACGGAAAACGAGTTAAAGTCTGCGCCAGCTGGCATGAGAGGCGGTTGGTTTCTCTCAGATTTCCAATTTTATGATCTCCAGCGCACGCTAGCCAGCGGAACGGTGATGGCACTTTTAATATCTGCTTGTTTAGGGTTTGTTGTCCTCATACCAGCAACTCTGAGTTTTGTTATAAGCATGTGCGCACTTACCGCTATGATATTTTCCTGCACTGGCACAATAGCTATTCTGGTGCTCAGTGGCTGGAAGTTAAACATATTAGAAAGCGTCGCAATATCGACGTCAGCTGGACTAGCCGTAGATTTCAGTCTGCACTACGCGCTCAGCTACACGAACGCTAGTGGTGTCAAAGCCTCGAGGGTGAAATACGCTCTGTCCACATCAGCCGGGCCGACTGCGGCTGCTGCGCTCACCACGGGATTTGCTGGAATATTTTTGCTGGGATCAAATCTACTTCCTTACTCCCAAATCGGAACCTTTTTAGCATTAATCATGTCTGTAAGCTGGATTTACGCCACGTTTTTTCTTTGTTCATTATTCTGCATATTCGGTCGAAACTCCTCTAAAGAATTTCCGTCGGAAGACAGGAAGACTGTGTCTAGGGTTAGTTCTATTTGCTCAGGGATTCCTAATTTGGAGAGCCACGAACTGGAACATTTGGCTGACAGTAATCGTACAAATCTCACTCATTCACACAGTCCCTCCAGCATAAGCGCCACAACTGTCGTGTTACACGACGAGTGTGAAAACGCGCACAATAAAATTGACAAAAAAATTAGTATTACGACTAATTTAGCTTGTGACAATGACTGAATGTATAAATGTAATGAATTAGATAATGGAGTTTATAAAGTACTTTCTAGCAACTTTTGAGAGTATTTTTTCAAAATGTTAAAATGTACTTACCCGTTGATCTAACCACTACTTTTATAATTATTTCTATTTAGCTCCGGTTTGTTTTGAATCTCTTTACAAATAATACGCTATAATGTACATATTTTATTCTGGCAAAATGCAAAATTTAGGATTCATCATTGTGACAATAATTATCACATAAAATTCACATACGACAATATAATGTGGAAACGAGCTTAGCTTAACCAGTGTTATGAATGTGTTGCTATAGTTGTGTTTATCATGACTTACGTTAATAATTGTTTTTATTTCTAAGATTTGAATTATACCTGATTTTAGTAAATGCAAAATATCGGGAAACGTTTATAGGTATTATTTTACACAGTTTTAATTTATACATGACATGTTCTTGAGGTCTCCTATTCGTGCGGAGACATTGTTAACAGATATACTTACATGCCTTGTAGATGTTTTGTGACTGTTTATTTAACAAAACACTACTCTGTGACAGATCTTGTGTCTAACAAGTTGCTGGGAGCTTTTCTCATTGTTTCCCACCGTTGCCGCTGGTTGTTCTTAATTTAGGAAGAGGCATGGACGTATAACTGGGAACAGTTGTTTCTGCGATTGTGGACATCTTGCCAAAATTATGTAATTCGTATCAATTTGTATTTGCGAAGAAATTATAACCCATCGAATACTAAATATTTATCTGGATGTTATTTGTCTGGATGTTAATTATTTATAGAGTTACAGTTTTCATAGAAAATTGATGTTAGATATTTACCTACTGAATAAAATATAAGTAGGTATTTAAGATATCAAAATGCAAGAATTTGTAATTAATTAGGTACATGTATAGAAATAGGATTTGGTTTTTCCTACTTTTTTATGTTAAGTCATAAATCATTCCTTGCAATTTTGCATAAGAATAACATGTTTGTAAAATTATACTTACCCTTTTGCCAAAAAACTGTGGCCAAAATGTATGTACCTACGTAAGGTTTTGACTTTACCACTGGTATTTGTCCCAGTGAGGTTAGGGTTTCATGTCGGATGAAGCTTTTCACAGTAAGATTTATTACAAAGAGGCAGTGCGCTGTATTGCGTGCCAAACAAGTTGGGCTTTTTATGTGAACAGGGGCCTTATTGTGAAACGCATTTAGAATCACAATTGTATTCACCATTCCTTTCTGTCAATCGGTAATGGATGAGGGTAGAAAGAGTTGGTTAATGAGATCGTCACCGCTCGCTTTAGACAATAAGGCCGCCGGTTCCATGATTTATGAGCTATGATGCCTATGATGGTAGTAAACTTGGTAACTAGATAGATAGAGTAGACTCTTCTATTGAAGCGCTCTTGAAGATGCTGAACTTGAGATTATTTTTTTGTGGAAATCCGTTCTTAGACACTAGCTATCGTTGTGCATACAAGTCAAATTGAATTACAGAATCTCAGTTAGGTATGCTATTTTCATATTTTATAATGTATTTTTGAGTGATTATTTGTTTCATCGAATAAAATTTTGTGGATTATTCCGAAAATGCGGCTTTTGGTCACTATCCGTTTCAATACCACTTCAAATTAAGACTAGGTATAAAGAGTGTACCAACCTTTTTTCGGGAGAAATTACAATGGGGGCTATCGCGTCTGAATTTGTCGCGTGAAGTCCAATAAAATTTACTTTTCACTGGTTTTGGCAGGCTTCGTGACATAAATTATAATTTATTTCATTAACCTGTTGAAAAGATCTTCGTGAAATTATCGCAAACATGGATTATATGGCGATGAATGTGAACGCTTTGAAAGCGGTTTTTTTTTTCGAAACAAAACTGAACTGCGCAACATTGCGGCACTCGATATGATGATATGATAGTTATTTATAATTAATTAACTTAATGAGATTCAAGATTTAAAACTTTGTTTCGACGCCGATCTCATAAAGTCGCCTTTAACAGTTATACCTCCGGACCTTAGGCAACAGTGACGCCAACTAGTGAGCAAAGAAACTATAGTCCCCATTGCCGTAGATATGTTTTTTTTGAAAGATTCTAGACTGACTATGATTTATTAAAAAGGTGCCATTGACTTACAGTATAGGACACGACAACGGATTGAATATCGTTAGAATGGCTGATTTGGTATTGGTAAATAATGTATAGATTATTTACGTGGATATATAATGAAGGTGCAGGCAGCGTATCACATTGGCGTGTATAGTAGTTGCCCCGATCGATTGAAACACAACATGGTTTAGTCGACTAAGCTATTATTCGGATGACTGATTCAAAGTTCAAAGATAATAAGCTATAAAATTGGAGTAAATCAACCATTCTACCGGATATAGTTTAGTCAATCTGTTGTCTCCTCTGAGAATATAAGGCTAACTTGCAAAAAGTATCGTTCTGAAGTGGAGTAAAAAAAGGTAAAAACTAACCTTAGCTGTTACAATTTGAAGAGCGTCGTTAGATAAAATTTGCAGTGAATATCTATTTCGAGTTATTTTAATAGACCTACCTAAATAATTTAAAAATGTTTTTTTTTATTTATATGACGCTTCGGTATTATTGTGCATTTTTCTTTAAAGGAGTGTGTAAATTCTTCGTATGATAGGCAACTATGGAGCCATTCGTAAATTTTGTAACCAAGGAAGATTAGTTTGACCATTTTTTTAAGATTTTTAATCACTAGGCCCTACTCCCTCGGGACATTTAGATACTTAATTAATGAATGTCTCAACTGCATTATACCTCAGTGTTTAGTTTTGTAAGTAATAAGTGTAAGCATAAAATAAAATAAAATGTTACCTTTTATATGAATCTACGCGTATTTCATTTCGATCCACACCTTATCAATAAAATAATTATTTAAGTACCAGAGAAATATTTTTAACAAACAGAATATAGATAAAAAAAACAGTGAATACATTTGGAAAAAATACTAACAGAAGGTAATCAGACTGAACGAAATCTAAAAAAAATGTACGTAGGTTACCTACCGATCTAGTGTAAAATGGGCCCACTCAGCATAAAGCCGTAGTGCTCTTTTACAAAGAGACCAAAACTTAAATAAATTAAAAACAACATAAAGAAAGAAAAAAAGAAGACATTTATTCCTTTTTGCAAGACACAAATATAAGAGAATATACACCTGACTGGATGATAATTGTCATCCATCGCGGTGGTTTGCTTCAAATCCTAGACTTTAAATGACGGTGGGGCATGGTGCATCTCAACTTGAGCATATAATTTCAATGATTTTTGGCCAATGCCCTATGCTTGCTTTTATAAAATAATTTCCAGATGGCTAAAAAATAACCCGAAATCGGGGATTATTACCGTTTGGCTTTTTCGACCTATTTTTTATGCTTATGTTGTTTTTTAATAGAATCCGAAGCAAAAAATCAATCAAGGTTTATGCGCACCAAATTGAAAAAATATGTTACGTACTTAAGATTGAGCACTTAAGTGTTTATCAACATCTGATGCTGACGGTACGTCAAATCGTTCAATCAAAGAGGATATTATTTTATTGATAAATTATATTTTGGTTTCTGAACGAATTCACAGCTGTCATGTCACTAATGACAGCTTAAATAACGATAAAGGACTTTAAGTTAATACGCTTAGAGGTGGTTTTAACTTAACTACAGTCAGGTCAAGTTGTTTGCTCCTTTCCTTGACAGCTGTGATTCATCTCAAACAACAATTTTGTTACAGTGTTACTCATCGGGCGCATAATAATCGTAGTTTTCGTCTAATAGTGTTAAAGTCACAAATCAAAAATGTTTTCTACAAATCCTAACTATACTAAACTCAAAACCCACCTAAGACTTTCCATAAACCGCTTAAAGTTGCTTGAAAAGAAGAAAACCGAATTGGCGCAGAAAGCGCGAAGGGAAATAGCTGAATACATCGCTGCAGGAAAAAGCGAACGAGCCAAGATCCGCGTCGAACACATTATAAGGTAGGTGAATGTAATAAGATCAAATACGTCGCCATTAGAAAATTAATTCAAATTCTGTTCATGATTTACACAGTATTCCATTGTTGTGTCCTTGAATCAATTATTTCATCACACACATACAATATTTGAGTATGAAAGTCCAGCCACGCTCTGAGTACTAACAATGTCAGTGTTGTCATTTAATTTTATCTAAAGAACCTGCTTTAAAATGGAACTACTCAATAATAATAGTAATAAAGCTATTTCTAATTTTAAGCTAATATTCACTAAGTTTCGTTAATTGGATACCCCAGGTACTAAAATTATAAACAGAGGTGCCAAATAGTTGATCCTAGCGGATACCAGGAGATAAATTTATTTACGTAATTTCCTCACTTTCATCATCGTCATCATCTCCAGCCAATATACGTCCCACTGCTGGGCACAGGCCTCTCTATTGTGGTCTAACTCCAGCGTAGTTTGATCCAGTGTCATAACTAATGTCTGGGGCTTGTGGCAAATTCATCACATGGGGACCCTTCGTCACTATAAAGAAGTCCAACATAGTCCCTTCCATGCTCTGGGCTAAGCCATTTCAGGATTCCATAGAGCATAGAGCTAGCTTGTGGCATTTTCCCAGTCCTGCTACCTCATAGTTACACCCCTGGTTTGATCATTTTTGTGCCTCTGTTAATATAAATATTGTGTCCGTTGACTTAATCAGGGAGGACTACATGGTGGAAGCTATGGAGATAGTGGAGATGTACTGCGACCTGATCTTGGCGCGTTTTGGGCTCGTCACGCAGATGAAGGAACTAGACGAGGGTCTTGCCGAGGCCATCTCCACACTGATATGGGTCGCACCACGGATGCATACCGATGTGCAGGTAGCATACATGCCAAACAAACTTTATTTCAATGTGGTTATTTAGTTTAGTGCAGGCAAGGACAGGGGTCCGATTTTTGAAAGCACATCACTCAAAAGTACGATTCGAAAGTGGCATAAATCATCTTATATCTCCAAAATTTCAGCTCTAATCAAAGTTTTGACTAGTTCACAAGATTAATGAGAGCTGTGATTGTCTTCTATGCTATTCGTAATTCAAATGCAGCACAATTATTCAACACTTTCAAGTGGTATTTTCACACATGCTTTCAAAAATCGGGCCCCAGAACTGAATAACAAGCCAGCAGTGGCGCTAGTCGCTAGGCAACCCAGAGCAAAATCACGTAGTAGCAGCAAGTCCTTCAACTCAACAATGGTCTGGGATGGGATAGTGTTGTCAAGTAAAAACCGAATCCTTTCCACTTAGTATGTTTCCACTTATCATGTTATAGGGGCGATGCTGCTAGCAACCCAACACTTTTGATTCTCCTTTCCACCTATATGCCCACCCTAAAATTGGCTCATAGTCATTATCAACCTGGTCTTTCTACCCCATACGGGATAAAATGTGATTTGTATGTATGTGTGTTCTTTCTTACCAATATTAGTGGATCGAAAACTATAATGCAATCATTTTGTAAAATTGCAGGAGTTGAAAATAATATCTGACTTGCTAACAGCGAAGTATGGCAAAATATACGCGGATGCGTGTCGGAGCGAGAGCGTGAACACGATCAGTGAGAAGCTGAAACACAAGCTCAGTGTCCAGAGCCCGCCCAAGATACTCGTGGAGAGATACCTCATTGAGATAGCGAAGAATTACAATGTGGAGTACACGCCAGACGAGCAAGTTATGCGGGAGGAAGAGGGTATGCTTCATATAATTTTCAGCATGATTTGGTAAAGACCACGGGAAGCACAAAACTGTTTGTCATGGGGATACTGTGTCCAGCAGTGGACATCTCACGACTGATATGATGATGGTTCCGAGCCAGGACATTCTGTGTTCTACTGCTGTACCATTTTTTGACCAAGCTTGCAATCACAATTTCTTTCTACCACCATCTTATACTATTTGACAGATAAAAATTGTCATTGTGGCTTAGTTAAGAAACTATGAGTAATAGGAAGCGGTAGTATTAATCAAAAGATTCAAATATGCTTTCTCTAAATATTCACGTCCTTCCAACTAAATCTTTTTGGATATGCGATAAAATTGACGGCAATAGTTTATCCCCCTTAGTCATAAACGCTCTGTAAGCTTCTGCTAACTTAGCAATGGTTTGTCCTTATCTGTGAAAGGTAAATGCCAAGTGACAGATAAGGACAAACGATTGCTAAGTTAGCAGAGGCCTACAGAGCGTTTATGTATAAAGGGATATATCTACAGGGCCTTTTTAAATGGTTCTTGTTTCAGCAGGTGGTAGGGTTAGTTTAAATACATAGTCCTCTAAATATTCTTCAAGATTTTTGAATCACAGTTGTCAAATATTTCCGTACATTGGTCGACACGGGCGTAGCCAGGTTTTAGTATGGGCCCCCCCAGAAAATAAAACGACTAAAAGTACATATCGAGGGGGATTTGAACCCCCAAAACCACTTCCTGGCTACGCCCTTGTTGATCGAGGTATGTTCAGTTGAACTAACCCGGCCTGCTGGAATATTCTGGAAGAATTCTGAGAGACCTTGTGCATATAATTATGAGTAGGGTTATAACGGAAGCCATATTAGGGGAGGCGGAGCCTGATGCTGTGGTAACGAGTTTAGCCTGGATGCGAAGATGAAAGAGGATGTGGAAAAAATAATAATTTAAATGGTTCATTGAACTCAATTGTTTTCGGCTTCATCGTGTGACTTAAATAAACAAATACTTTGTACTAAATCACTTAAAAGAATGCCCGCCGGACGGCTTAGTCGTCGCGTCGTCGAGCGTCGCTGCTGATTGCTGATAAGATTTATGACATAAATAAACCTCCGTTACAACAACTCCGCCAAAAAATTGCGGAGGTACGATTTCTTGCGGAACTTCCGCACTAACGGAGGCGGAGGCGAAGTTCCATAACAACCCTAATTATGAGTTAGGATTGTAAGTTTTGTTGTTGTTCCTCCAGGGCGGGACGCGATGCTGATCGACATCAACGGGCCGCCGCTGCCGCCGGGCTTCATCGGGTTCCCGCAGCTCCCGCCCGGGCCGCCGCCGCCGCCGCCGCACGTGCAGCCCTTCAGCTACCCTTCGGTGAGTACACCATAACGAACAGTCATTAGGTCGAAAAGGCCCCGTAACTGTTAGCATTTTTTAGCCTAGCTGTTGCCCGCGACTTTGCGCTGAATTCGCTTATCCCGCGGGAACTATGCAATTTCCCGGGACTGAAACTATCTGAACGGTTCAACGGTGACAGATAGATAGTTATTTTCGCGTTTATAATATTAGTAGGGATTGTGGCATCCACTGTCGGGCTAAGGCTCTCTTCTCGCCCTCCGCCTCCGACGTCAGGTCAGTCCTCCATTTACTCGTCCAATTGTCCTTCTATCCTTCTTGGTCTGCGTCGTCGTCGCTCGCATTCACTGGTACCTATCAAGTAGTTGAGTGACCTGCCCAGTGCCATTTTAGCTTAGCAGTCTTTTTCCAATACACAATTTAAAACTTACAGAACCTTTCTGGCGCTTGAAAGAGGTAATTTGTCTTTTTTTTTTAACATATGCTCTTATTATGTTTTTGGAGTCTTCTGAAATTACCGCGCCGTCTACTAAGTTTATTTTAAGTGTGTAAAAATAAAAATCTACTTAAGTTTATTGTTGTAATTCTCAGGGTCCGTCGGGCGGCAAAGCGGGCGGGTTCATAGCGACGCCGCCGCCGCAGGGGCCGAGCCTCCCCCCGGGGGGGTACACGCCCCCAGCGGGGTACAACCTGCCCCCCGGAGTCGACTCCAAGGACCTCAGTAACAGCTTCTTGCAGGTACTAAACAAATGAAATGTCAAAGAAAAAAGTATATTGTCACTGTCGTTTTGCTAAAATATGCACAGTAGCTCGAATCAATTTTTGCCTTGATCGCACGTACCGAGTACAGTGGCGAGACAGCAAATTGGTACTCGGCCGAGAGAGTAGAGTGGGTGAGTGAGTTACTAGGTCCGAGTGACTCGCTCGGTCATTTTGCTGGGTCGAATAAACAATCGAAGAGCTCAAAATTATCTACACACCCTATTATTACCTTCGCTATAGTCGTGTGTATATCATTCTGAGCTCTTCGACTGTTTACCAACTTCTGATGCTGACTGTACATACGTACTCACAACTCGGCCGAGGGCACTCTCTAGCCAAGAACTCGTTACGTGTGATGAAGGCATAACTTTCTACACACTTACACACACACTACATAGAACATATTAGCTTCGTCAAATTGTTCACTGCGATTATCTTTTTTATTAAAAACTGACCAGCGATTGACCTTAATATTTTAATGTTTATCGTTACGAGTTAGCACTTATTGCTGTTTCGCATCTTCCTTCTCTTACCGCATGAACCAACAGAATGACCGTAAGCACGAGAACTCCGATCTTGCTATCTTTTTTGTGTGAACCACGGAATGAATTTAGTAAGCTAAATAAAAATGACGTATCTTATCTACGTCAGTCATCGAAAGATGCGTATGAATGTTTTTTTCGCTGATTGCTTAAGAAGTCCTAATTAAATCGCGTTTACTTTTTATTAACGATGCACATGCATCAGAGCTGTGCGAGGACTAGAACCACTAATAAATCTATAGCTTCATTAGCCGAGCCTCGCTCAGCGAAGCTTTCCTATTGGTGGATTTGTTCCTCACGCCGCTTAGTTACTTCGCACAGCTCTGAAGGTACCAGTTTTATGGGCGACCTCTAATTTACATCACCGTGTGAGAGTTTAAATTATTGCCAGCCAATGACATGGATTAGAGGATCATAATTATCGTGTGGTCGTGGTCCACTTAATTTGGTCCACCCGGAAATATTCTGCCATTATTTAGAATCACTGATTTTTATTTTTATTCAATAACAGGTAGGATAGGTTAGTCAGGGGATCTTCATTTGCTTGAAGCCCAAAATACCCAGATAAAGGGGCTCCGCTCTTGAGCGCAGCTCCGTCGAACACCAGGTGGACAAACTGTAGGTGGACCACGGGCAAAGACCAGTGGTTTTCAAATCCACGATCCAATATTGACATACCAATATTGTGGTGTTCTATAGGATCAAAATGAAACGCACCGTACGGCTGCTAAAGTACAACTGTTTATTTCATGACTACCCTCCTATTCCTTTATCAAGCATTTCTTATCTACCTACATATATAACATGCCCTTTCTTAATAGTTAACAAACAAGTAAATTTTAACAATTTTCATCAATTAATCTTATCCATGCAGATACTTAAAATAAGACTACTATTTATCATGCGGGTAAATACATTACCTAATTCATAAACTGAAATGATTATAAACAGATTCATAATTTATAAGTAAACTTAATAACATCAAATACCTAAGCTTTGCTACAGAAAGCTTAGTGAGTTAACTGCTATCTTATTCATTATAATATATTTTACCTCCCGCAAAAAAAATGACCATTAGAACATGTATGATTTATTGGCATGCTTTCAATTTAATGTTCCAGTGGCATCTATAATTTTCTATTTAATATTATAATTATATTTAATAACATACTTAATAATAATAATGTTCAATTAAATGTTTGTGTTTTTAATACCCCCATCGGTCCGGTGGACGAACCTGCCTACCGGAGCGTGTGACGTATAATTTGGCTGCGCTTTTTGTGTCGGTATTATGTTTCGATGTTTGTTTAGTGTTGTTGTTGACGTTATTGTTTTCTTCAAAATCATCATAATATTTGTTGGTTGTTTGGTTTTCATTTTGACGTCGAGGTTTTGACTGAGGACGATGTGTGGATTTTCCTGTAGTAAGTGTTTCGTGGTGTGCAGCAGTACTAGTATGAGTATGGGTTTTTGTTAGACGTGGAGCGGCAATGATGTGCTGTCTATTTCTGCGATAGCGAGCGCCGTCAGGCGTGGCTACCCAGTATGATCGTGGCTGTGACGCTGCGTCTTCAACGCGCGCGGGTATCCATCGTGCTTCGCGGTTGGGATTCGGTTCTCGGATGTGTACTTGCTCTTTCTTTTCAAGAGGTCGAAGAGGGCGGCTTCGGGTATCATAATGTTGCTTAACTTTTTGACTTTTGATGTTCCTCAATTTTCGTACTGCCCGCCCTTCGGGTACCTTTGGCGCAAGCAGTTTGTCACTCACGGGTAACCTTGTGTTTAGTCTGCGACCCATTAGAAGTTGAGCTGGCGAGTAAATCTCACCAGAGACGGGGGTGTTGCGGAAGTTTAAAAGTGCCAAGTAGGGATCGGAGCCATCGCTTGCAGCCTTTTTCATTAACTTCTTAATCGTCTGCACGTTCCTTTCTGCAAAACCATTAGAACGGGGATAATAAGGGGAACTGGTGACGTGTTCAAATTCCCAATTATTTGCAAATGAAGTGAACTCTGCTGACGTAAATTGCATACCACCGTCTGAAACAAGTTTTCTAGGTATTCCGTGGCGTGCAAATATGCCTTTCATTTGAGAAATTACAGTTTCACTGCGTATGTTGGCTAATGAAACTACCTCCGGATATTTCGAGAAATAATCCACTACAATAAGGTAGTGTTTGTTTTTCATTTGAAAGAGATCTGTTCCCAGCTTCTCCCAGGGCCTAGCTGGAATATTGTGCGGCAGCAGTGGCTGGCGCGGCTGTGCGTTGCGGCGCTCGGCGCAGGTGCGGCACGCCGCCACCAGCGACTCCACTTGCCCAGACATTCCTGGCCACCACATTACATCTCGGGCCCTGTATTTGCACTTCTCGATGCCCAGGTGTCCTTCATGGATTCTTCGTAGCATTTCTTTTCTGAGATTGCTCGGTATTACCACACGGTTAACTCGAAATATTATATCGTTGATGACATGAAGTTCATCTCTTGTGGCCCAAAATGGTTTTACTTCCCCTTGTAATAAATTTTTAGTGTGTGGCCAACCCAATCGACAATAATTTCTGACTGCACTGAGTCCTGGATCCTTGTCGATTTCTTCTTTGATCAGTTTGAGTTTGTCTGCGCTGAAGTTTACACTGTCATAGAGTTCACTAACATGTACATCAATTTCATTGGTCATGTCTTTGTCGCGTCCGCCGCTGCTGTCGCCGCCGGCCGGGGCACGCGACAGCGTATCGGCAATGAACATGAATCGCCCTGGTACGTACTTTATCTCAAGTGAATATTTCTGAAGTCTCAACAGCATCCGTTGGAGCCTTATCGGAGTGTCATAAAGTGCCTTTTTGAATATTGCTTCCAGTGGTTTGTGATCACTTTCAACCAGAACGCTTCTATGACCATATATAAACTGGTGAAATTTGCAACACCCGAAAACAATCGCCAGCAACTCCTTTTCGATCTGCGCCCATCGCGTTTCGGCGGGCGTGAGCACCCGCGCGGCGAAGGCCACGGGGCGGCCGCGCTGCAGCAGACACGCGCCCAGCCCGCGCGCGCTCGCGTCCACCGATACTACCACTGGCTCGTTGGGATCGTAGTATCGAAGTGTGGGCGCCTCTGATAAACATTTTTTTATTTTCTCATAAACTTTTGTATGCGATTCGTTCCATTCAAAATTGACGTTACGCTTCAATAACCCTCTCATCGGTTCCATTACCTCAGCGTAGTTCTTTATAAATCTGGAGACGTAATTTGTCATGCCAAGAAACCGTTCCAACTCTTTCCTGCAACTCGGCGGGGGCATGTCTTTTATTGCTTGCACCCGGTCAGGATCCGGGCGTATCCCTGAAGCGTCCAAGATATGACCTAAATATTTGACCTGCGTGGCACCCAATACGCATTTATCTTTATTAAACCTCACTCCGTACTCCAGCGCGCGTTGCAGCACCGCCTCTAACCTGGCGTCGTGCTGCTCCTTCGTCTTGCCGTACACGAGCAGATCATCGACGAAACACTCCACTCCTTCCCTTGAAAATACCTTCACCATGGCATTGTGAAACACCTCTGAGGCAGAACATATACCGAACGGTAATCTTAAAAACTTAAACCTTCCGAATGGCGTTGCGAACGTACAAAGCTTGGAACTTTCTTCGTCGAGAGCAATCATATAGAATCCTTTGCTAGCATCTAGATGCGAAAAAAATTTTGCCCCTGAAAGGTTTCCTGTGATTTCATCCAGGGTAGGAAGCTGAAAGTGACTACGTTTGATAGCTTTGTTTAAGTGGAGTGGATCTATACATAGCCGTAATTTACCGTCCGGTTTTTCTACCAAAACTATACTCGACACCCAGTCGGTAGGTTCGTCCACTTTCTCAATAATATTGAGCTCCTGAAGACGATCCAGTTCCTCCCGTAGCCGCGGTCTCAACTTGATGGGAATTTTCCTAGAACTTCTGACTACGGGGGGCACTGTTTCGTCCACAGTCAACCTGTGCACGCCAGGTAGACGACCTATGCCCTCAAACACTGTATTATATTTATTGATTAACTCACTGCAACTTATTTGATTCGAAATCTCATTTAATCTCATAATTAAATTTAACTCAATACACACATCTCGTGACAATAGGTTGTTGCCTTGTATGTTTAAAACATATATTTTACATGAACATTGTTTATTGTTATTAATGTGAACAATTTTAGCAATAAAACATCCCATCACGGGCAAAATGTTCCTACTGACCTCGCGCAACACCGTACCGGTGTTGTTCAACATGTTCTTATCAAACCCTGCAGCAACAAAACTGTCGTATGACATTACACAGGCGTCGGCACCGCTGTCCAGCTTGAATGACATCGGGACGCCGTTTACCTCCACAGTTTCGAACCATCCTTTGTTTTCTACCGAATTTATCTCCACGCCCTGTATTGTCAATTCTTCAACTTCGCTCATTTCATCTGATGAACAATATACTTCACGAACATAATTACTTTTACAGCATCTCATAAAGTGTCCAAGCCTGTTGCAACGAAAACACTTAGTGTTATACGCCGGGCACTTATTTCTCATGTGAACATAATCACAGTTGGAACACTTAAATCGGTCGCCGGACACGCCAGCCTCGCGCTGGGGGCGCTGCGCTGCGTGCTGTGGGCGCGCGCGCGCCGGCCCGGCCGCCGGGGAGCCGCGGGGGTGCGCGCGCGGCCTCGCGCGCAGCAGCTCGATGTCGGCGCTGGGCGCGGCCCGCGCATCGTTGCCGCCGGCCGCGGCGCTCGCGCCCGCTCCGCTCCGAACCGTGCCAGCCTGTTCGCTTGCTATTTCTGCGGCGCGGCACCATGACGCAGCCTCGTCCAACTTTAAATCCTTCTTTCTTAGCATTCTTTCTCTGAGTTGTCCATCTTTAATTCCGCGAATCATCTGAGTCAAGATTAGACTTTCCCTCAAATAGCCAAAGTCACAGGATTTGCTTTTTATTCGTAGCGATGCTAAGTATTTATCAAATTTGTCATCTGTTTGATACGATTCGAAGAATAAGTGTCTTTCGAAATTTGTGTTTTTCTGCGGATCACAACGGTCATTGAACTTTCTGCATAACACGTCGTAGTTATCCTGTTCCGCTGCGCTGATATCAAATTCTTCGAACAAATCTCGCCCAATCTTGCCAATGATATGAAGTAATAAAGCGCATTTCTCGCGATCAGGTGACTTTTCTCGCCCCGACGCTATTAAATACCAGTCGAATGTTTTTTTCCAGTCGCGCCAGTTATTAGCGAGGTTACCCTTCACGCGCATGGCGGGTGGCTGTGACATCGCGGCGTACGTTGCCTTACAATCATCACTGTCTTCACTTTCCGACATTGTTCGCACTCACGCACTGGCACAGTAACCTAATTAATCTCGAAAATGACGAACCAACTACACCTGACACCATGTGGTGTTCTATAGGATCAAAATGAAACGCACCGTACGGCTGCTAAAGTACAACTGTTTATTTCATGACTACCCTCCTATTCCTTTATCAAGCATTTCTTATCTACCTACATATATAACAAATATCACGATAATATTGACTGTCTAATCGAAGCCTATGTTCTTTAATGTTATGTTGCTTTGTTCTGCCAGAATCCATTGCCTTTGTTCATTCAATCATTAACGAAGTTACGTATGAACGCTACCCTCGACCTTTTCTTACAGGAAGAGATGCACAACCTGCCTCCCGCTTATGACAGCATTAATCATAATTTGGTAATTATTTTTTATTTTTATTTCTGTTAAACGCATGTCTGTGATGTCTGTGATGCATGACTGTAAGTTTTAAGGCCTGTTTCACCACCCACTGTAAAGTCCCAGTTATCTTAAGTGTCGGTTATCTATGATGTTGTCTCTGTTTCGTAGTAAGAAATAGAGGGTATCATAGATAATTGAGACTTAAGGTAACCGGAACTTTACAGAGCGGCGAGACAGGCTCTTAGTTTGATAGTTTTGTCTTAATATTTATTTAGTTCTGCAAAGAATAGACTGTGTACAATTTTATTAAAAGCGCTTAAGCTAAATAAGTAAATAACCGAGGATCTTCTTTTAATTTTCAAAAAAGAGCAGTTATTCCTATTCCTAACCATACAGAGCTGGGTATTGAACTGCTGCCTGTAACAGAGTACACGGCTTAAACCTTGTCATAATCAGTTTTATATTGTTTTTTTGTTTGCAGCCATCGCACGTGCCGACCCCGCACGCGAGCCCGTACACGCCCCCGGTGGCTCCGACGCCGTCCCCGCGCGCGCGCGCCGCGCACTTCCCGGAGCTGCCGGAGCTGCCCTCGGTGCCCTCGGACATCCTGCTGCCCTCCGTGCCCCATAGCAACAACTCTAACACCAACCAGGACGCCTCGGCACCCGACGAGATAGATTTCGAAGACTTGAACAGGCGGTTCGAGGAGCTGAAGAAGAAGAAGTAGGAGTCTGACGCGTCCGCTGCTGATGACGCGCATACGCGTCTTCTTATCACGCGGAGCTGTCATGATTTCGCAGTCTCGGGTGTGACGATCGGTTGTTTAGTTCGTAATCGAATTTAGCCGCATTAAGTACAGTTAAATAATATCATGAGCGCGTACGGGGGCCTATTCTGAAATTCTATTTTCGAAGCTCGTATCATATACCGTCCCCCTCAATCTCTAATTATTGAATATTAGTGTGAGCGGAACAGTATGAAAGGAAACTGGGTTAACCTATAACTTCATGGTTCAGATTATGACCGAAAACAAAACGTAAGATGTAAAAAATATAAAACCTTCGTGAAGGCGGTTATAAACCAGTTTTCAAGAAGAACGCGGTTATCCTTATCATTTTTCATACTTGCTGTACTTTGCAAATCAACTTAGTAATAATGTATTACATAAAATAAATAATTCAGAGTTTCTATCAGTTGACAAAACCCTTTTCAGTCAATTTTATGCATTACTGAGGTATAAGTAAATGCATCACACGGGTATGTTATAATGAAATATCATTATCAATGGTGCATGTGATATACTTATGATACTTGTGTATTGGAGAATTTCTTCAATTAAGGCGGATGCTCGCGTTAGCTCATTGAAGAAGTCCCGTTAGATGGCGCTGTAATCAATGATGTGTGTTTTTTGTAGTTTTTAGAAGATTCTTAGAACACTTATAGATTATCAATTGATTTGCGCACACAGTTTAATACGGCCGATTTTTTGAGACTACACTCAGAAAGTAACAACGCACCAATTCGGAGAATAGCTGCACAAACGCTGGTGTCACTAACGGCCCTATACAGATACTAGGTCTTACACACACATGCAAATAGGAGGCGGCAACTGGCGGAAAAATATTGCAACACCTTGCTAAGCTGTTAGCGTAATTTTTCACGTTATATTTACGTTTTTATATCAACTTTACTTTTACCAGAAATTTTACAAATCTATACGTACAAAACTTAAGTCGTGTTATTTCAACCATTTATAACTTTGGAATGGCTGCACGGATTTTTATGATTTTTGATTTGTTAGCTTTTACTCTCCCTCGAATAGCCAAATATCTTATCATAAATATGCAAAATGCACAAAAAAAATCTTTAGTTTTTCGTATGCAGCGCCATCTCTGACAAAAACTGACTTTAAGGCGGAATATTTTTTGCCATCTCGGCTAGTTACAAATACATAATAATATTATATAAGAGTCTAGCAGATGCAAAACTGTGAATCAATGCCATCAACTTTTTGAATATTAGGGAGTCATTTTTTGTACTTTGTTAGATAGAGGGCTATCGTATTTGTACTCACTAGTTGGCGCCACTGTAGAGTAAGGTATATCATATCAGATTATTCAGGATTTCTTTTAATTTATCTTTAAACGCAAGCTATTTATTACCCACAGTGTTGCACAGTCCCGTTTATCCTCTAAATTAGCTGTCATTTTATTTGCCTTCTTAGTTTAGCTCCTACTTTTCATAGCTTTTCTTTTAACATTTTAATAAACCTGTCGTATGTCTGCGAAAATATTCGGAAACAATGTAAAGTAAAGCCGGAATATGCAACTTGTAGGTAGTACTAATTTTACGTTTATTTATAATACCTCAAGTTACAATAGCGCCTATAGCGGCGAATTCATATGCCGTCATTGCTAGTATCTTGAAATGTCTTTGAGTATTTAGTATGTAGGAACCCGCGATTCATATCTGATATTCGCTCACACGTAGAGACATCATCATCACCATCGTCTGACATTTTATTAATACTCCTATGCATTGCATTACAAACGTTTCGTCTGGGGCATCTAAACAACTAGCGCTGTACTATAGGTATTGTCGTTTCGCGTCATAGGCTTTCGTAAACAGGTAACATGAGAATCAGCCTGCTTACAACAATGAGACGAAGTCATTCGTGCTAGCCATTCGGATCCTTTCACCAAAATGCATTGAAGTATAGGTATAGGATCACATAAAGGAAATTAAATAATACGCATAGCGCGTAGGGATTACGTCTGAATGCTTCTTGGCTAGGGATTTTGGTAGTCATCGGTCGTGCGCCAGCTGCCTAGTTCACCTGGGTGGACCACGGGCACATTTTCTTGCCGATGTTCCGCCTCAGAATACTTAGGTGAACCACGGGCAAATGACTATGGGTCATGGTCCAAAAAGTGCCCATGGTTCACCTAGGTGTACTCAAGTGGACCATTGGCAAGAAAAATTGCCCGTGGTCCACCCAGGTGAGCTAGACAGGTGGTTTTCGGTTAGATATTTTATTCCGGAGTTGCGACCTGCCTTTTTATGTTATGTCATCATAATTCATATTACTAATTCATGGTACATCGCATAAAAGGAAAAATAATATTAGATAATTATGATGACTTTGCAATAGGTAGGTATGACAAATAAATAATGACAACTCCAAAACAAATCGAATCCATCTGAACTCACTTTTACTTACTGATACTTACTTCCACAAAAGTCGAACTTCATCCATCGATGGTTTTGAGTAGCGTTACCAACAGTGGGATAAAGCAGATTCTCACGGTGTCTAGTCCACACGCGAAAAATAAAAATTGCAGCTCGACGCGAATTATATCAGCGCATGGACCAACTCTATATGCACAACTGGTTGTGCCAATAGGAATTTCGGGCTTATAAAAATAAAAATTCTCATTAGAGATAGTAAAATTAGGTTAGCCTTAGGCATCTTCAAATGCCCGAAGGGCAAACCGAATAGAAATAGGAACCCCGCCGTCAATCTTACGGTGGAGTGAAATTCCTAATGGCACAACTAGTTGTCCATAATATAGAGTAGGCCCAGGCGAAAAGCGTCAAACATTTAGGCACAAATCGTGTGCATAAAAATGACATAGAATTTAGCTAGCGTCGTGCAGCAATAGCGCCTGTAGGTACTATATTACGCGTATCGACCAGTGAAACAGGGATCAGAGACGTGCTAAACTACGAAACTCTCTAGATATTTTTTTCGGTCTGTAACCATGATCCACCTGCAGTTTGGCCACCTGGTTTTTGACAGAGCTCCGCTCCTGGGCGGAGCTCCTTTTTCTGGGTATTGGAACCTCAGTGGTTTTCTGGGTGGACAAATAGGTGGGCTACGGGTAGACTGCAAACAAACTGCACAGTCGATTTGCAGCTAGCTTGCAGTTCAAATTCTGACAGTCTAGTTTATTATAGGCGTTAGATAAGATGCCACAATAGCTAGGCCAATACGCCACGCAACACGTGGTATGCACACATAAGGGTTTGTTTTATCAAAGCACTGATAGTTTAAAAAAAGACCTCGATATTTTTTAAATAAAACTTAATACTTTTTTAAATGAAAACTCTTTTATGATGTATGTAATCAATCATATTGGCAAAATTCAGGCCGTTATTATCAGGGTATTTAAAAGGAAACATTGACATACTACACACTTCAAAGTCAAGAACATATATTGTAATGATTAGATGTTTTCTATACCAGGCGTCAGGCTCCAAATGAAAGAGATGAGACGATCACTGACAAGTTGGTACTCTTCTCGGTGATTGTCAACGTCAAGAGATGAGCTTCGCTAGAATAAAAAACACGTCAGGCCATATTGACTCTTATGACGTGTTACGAAATTGTAGTTTGTAGATCACGCAACATTTATTCAATTCATGAAATATTACATAACTGAATTGCATGTAATGGAAATTTGCCACTTATTTATTGTTCACAAAAAATATTTTTTTACATGCATACAAGAACAATCATACCTAACTTATTTTCCTACTTAGAATTATATAGGCTGACTTTTTTTATTACCGTCAAAAGAAACAACACGACGAATACAAGCATTATTTTTAAGTTTGGTGTTAAAATATTGCAAATGGTATCATATGATACCTGTCATCATTATCATCCTCATCATATCAGGCGTCCACTGTTGGATATAGGCCTTCAGATACCGCTCATAGAACTCCAGTTGCCTCGGTTGGAAGTGGCTTGCATCCACCATGATACCATGAACCCGCGACTTACGGTACCTATAAGGTTGCATATGATACCTAGGTCAACCTAAAACTTGGACGGTGATATTAATATCATCCTGTATCATACAGTTTCTTTTTCCTTCTTTCTACCGATCATAGGTAATGGGAACATGAACGACGGACTAAAAGTCTTCAAGTCTTCAGAACAGGGTTGGCAAATCTCCGCTGTTGGACATCTGGAAATTCACGGTCTTGATAATTTCCCTAGTAACATAAAGTAATTAACCAATTAGAGTGGTAATAGGGGTTACACAATTTTGCAACACCGCACTATGGATACATACATAATCACGTCTTTATCCTTTACGGGATTGACAGAGCCTAAGGTAACAAGACCTAAAGGCCACATTTAGCGTGATTTTGGGCGTATAGATGGAAGAGAGGAATCAAAATAGTGATGGATTGCTAGCCACATCGCCTATAACATGATTCCTAAGATTTTCGCCCATTCCCTCGATGGGCTTTTACCATCTGCGCGGGAAGAGAAGCAACTGGTACATTCTAGACTAGCATGTAAGAACATATATCTATTGATAGTTTGGATGAAACAAAAACAGACCATAATATCGATTAAATTGAGAATTTTACTTCCCAATACTGTAATTAAGACTTTCTTAGGTTTTTCTATGACAGTTTTTGGGTCTCCTGTGCATATATACATATGTATACATACATACTGAGTAAAGCATGACGAGGTTTTTACACTACATCAATAAAAATCAGTGTTTTTAGACCCAACCAATATTTTTTGTCATCACACCAGCAGTAAAGTTCTTGCTCTTCTTGCACAATAATAGCAAGTAAAATCTCGCGTCCAGTGGATGTATGATTCACTTATTTCCTGTTAATGCACAAAAATTACCTTCCGAATCCAATGTAAATCTGAAAAATTAACATACAGTCAGTACAACAAAATGATAAATAGATATTTTTTAGGCTTGTATACTATGACATGATATTTTCACTAAGAATTAAACTCAATTCAAACGTTTTCTGGATATAAAAATACTTGTTTTGCACATTTATACTAGTTAAGATGATTAACATAGACCAATTGAATGCTATCTCACTCGCAAAATAAAAATAAAACAATTGAAATAAAATCAGTCCACAACATAGGAAACCAACAAACATACATACTGACACTCACAAACATAAACAGACCACATAAACTTCCATACGTACCGCAAGTTAAATTCAAAGATTATACAAATTTATCCCCACTTTATAAATAGAGAGGGCACGCTACAGAATTATCTTTATTTATTTTATTTAAACAAATCATTAGTTAGCATTAAAAAAACTAATAAAAACCAATTTATTTGTGAATTTTTCGAAAGGTTGTGCGCTTCTTGAAATCAAGACTTAGATATTTAAATATAGTAGTAAATACTACCCAGTTTTAGTATTTAGTGGTCTATCGATGGCGGTAACTTAATCCTAACCTACCTGCTGTTTAGTAACCTTTTTTCGTTAGTTTGTTTTTGACTTATAATTTCATAATCAAGGTTACAAAAAACCTTTACAAATTATTAACCTAAACCTTCCTAATTATATTTATATACAATAACATTATATTTATTGTTTAAAACCGCATGAAAATCCGTCCAAAAGTTTTGAGTTTATCGTAACTAAACACACAGACAGACAAAACGACGCGGCAGATGACTTTATTTTATAATCATACTATTAGCGACAGACAGACGGAAAAACAGAAAGACAAACGGACGGATGATTGGACGTACAGATTAACAAGCAGACGGACGGACGGACGGGCGGACAGACGGACGGATGGTCGGAAGCATAGACAAACAGACAGACAAACCAACGGATGGACCGCCGGACTGATGGTTGGACAAACAGACAATAAGACAGACAGTCAGAAATATTTAAAGAAAAATTTTATTTATCACAAAAGAAGTTAAAAAAACAGAAGTATCTAAACATAAAAAAGCTAAAAATATAAAAGCCACAGTCACAAAATGGCCCAGAAGACTGGACAGACGGAAAGATAGGCCGACAAACGGACGGACCTACAAAATATGTGCTTCTAACAATGGTTTCTTTTTTCTATATGACGTAAGAAACCCTAAAAAAATCAGACAATACAGTCATGTGTGTTTATTTCACCTCTCTTATACCTTTTAATGTACATACGTAGTTTTTAATTATCATTTTGACGGCAATTTCGCCGATTCGGACGCAGGTCGGATACTCTGTAAAATATACATTCATACACAAATCACGTCTATATCCCTTACGGGGTAGACAGAGCCTAAGATAACACCTTAAAGCCACCAAGAACAAGCATGATTGTGGGCGTATAGGTGGAAAGCGGAATCAAAATAGTGATGGATTGCTTATCGCGTATAACTTGATTCCTAATATTTTTGCATTTACCATCAACGCGGGAAGAGAAGCAACTGGTAGGTACATTCTATGTTTTTTCTTTACTTCCAGACCAGCATGAAAGGGAGTAGAATATAGCTACCTAATATGGGTAAAAAAGCTATAGTTAGACAGACGGACAGATAGACAGACATAGACATTTGAACAATGTGGCCATAAAATAAACCACGATACAGCGTGAACTTGGTACCTAATAGATAAGCTCCTTTGTGTTCCGAATACCAAAACCTGGCCAAGTGCGAGTCGAACTCTCGTACCGAGGGTTTCGTCCAAATTCGGTAAGTAAATATAAAATCCAGTGTTAGCAGAGCCCTGCCAACTAAGCAAATTGTAGGCTGTGTGAGGTCATTTTATATCGGTTACTTACATACTTAGACAGACAAAAATATTCTGTTTTTAGTATTTGATGGTAGAGCGGCAACAGAGAAACGTCATTTGTGAACTGTCGCCAGACAATCATGATAGCTGATAGCCATATCACGGTTCATAAGATACAGCTTGGTGACAGACAGACAGACGGATAGACAGACGGACAGTGGCTCCTGAATGAAAAAATATAGCTACGTAATATGGGTAAAAAAGCTATAAACTTAGGACAGACGGACAGATAGACAGACATAGACGGACGGATTTGAACAATGTGGCCATAAAATAAACCACGATACAGCGGGAACTTAGTAATACATAAGCTCCTCCATTGGTTACTTACATAGACAGATTGACAAAAATATTCTGTTTTAGTATCTGTTGTTATAGCGGCCACAGAAATACATCATCTGTGAAAATTTCCTTTATCACGGTTCACGAGATACAGCTTGGTGACAGACAGACAGACGGACTGACAAACATATAGACATACAGACGGACAGTGGAATCTTAGTAATAGAGTCCCGTTTTCACCCTTTGGGTACGGAACCCTAAAAAAGCTGGTCAATAGCAAGTTCGATTCGAGCACTAAAGATTCATCTAAGTTCTAAGAGTTATAATTAGATGTAAGCGTAATGTATGGTTAGTTGTTACTCTTTCTGTTGATGAGTTTCCAACTGCGGAAGCGACCCTAGCTGGGTCACCAGAATTTCACTTCAAGATCACTGTATGGTCATCAGACTTATGCCAGATTTCACGTCAATCTGATCAATTAGAAATGGGTCAAAATTCACTTGCAAGATTTGATTACATGCAGACACCGGGACTGAGCACTTCAATTGCGTTTACAAAAATAATTTGTACCAATCACACAAACGTTGGAATGTTGTATCTTACAAAAATTTATTATGATTAATTGATAAGTACATACCTGTACGTGTACGTACAAATAAATGTCTACGCTGCGTCCAATATCGTAGCTTGTAACGTCTTTTACTTCCTTCCTTTGACTTCAATTGATTACGAATAAAATGAATAGATTATTTTTATTTTAAGACACCATGTTCTGTCAACCATTAGTTTATGACAATTCATATAATTGTTTTTTTTATTACCTGTCTAACCAGCCAGGTTTTTGACTCGCATGTTTTTTTTTAATTGTTCTGCAATTGAGAAAACCTATTTACTCGGCCTATTTTGTATTTAGCACTTGTCGGATTTCACGAATCATTGCCGTGGTATATGGCCGTGATTTGATGCAGAGGGTTAGGGTTCGATTCTCGTGAGAAGCATTAGAGCAAAATTAACTGGAAGCCTTTTTTATTTTTAACTTGCTGTGGTCGAGTACTTTTTTTTTAATATATAAGGCAAAACGTGTTTTTAAGGCGGCAATATGACTGGGGGGCGCCACCATCATCTATGCCAAATTAATAAGCACGTGTGATCCTAATACTAGAGAACTTACTAGGCATGAAAGCTTTGCCAAGTTTAGGACTGGCAATGCCACCCGCTAAACCATTCAAATTGGCGATGCCTCACTGCTACAAGGTTATACAAAAAAAAATACGAAACTATGTGTTAGTTTAAAAAAAATCTTGGCTAGAATAAGTTTACCATCACAAGTGTATATTTTATTTTCAACTAATTGATGGTATAGACCATTTATCGTAAACAGTAAAATCTAACTAGGGTAAGCTTGTGGTTGTTTAAAAACCACTTAGGTAGTACTTTCTTTGGTTTGATTTGACAAGAAAAATATTGAATTTACCATAAAGTTTTCTACATCTCATCGAGATAGTATTACTAAGTAAGTAAGTTATTAAAACAATGTTTATAAAATTAAAAAAGAATCGTTCACGGCCTCGAGATTTGAACTTGGTTACTAACTATTCAGTTCTTTAAGTCACGACCACTGAGCCAGATTGGAGGTCACGTGACAGCTCGAAATAGCCGATTGGTTTTTACAACATGTTTTATTTGACACTAGCTACTCACACTATTGTAAAATGCATCGAAATTTACTGCATCATACTGCAATTTAGGTATGATAAATGCACTCTGTTTTGTAATTTGCGCAGACAATATATCCATAGCTAACTATCCTCAAAAAACCGCATTGAAATTAAGCCTGTGGACGAAATGCAGCTGCACGGAAGGTTTGTATGGAAGAGCAACCGCCTTAACTTTAACGCTGTGCAAATTGGTGCATTAATAAAATTATATTGCATAATATTGTCGTTCACAGCACTACGTACAATTAATTTATTTAAAAATGAAAGTCGCAAATGCGTAGAGCACCTAGTCCTTACAAAACATTTCTGTTATTTCAATAATTTCCCTCAGACCAAATAAAAAGTCGAGACAAAGTATGGCCGATTACGCCTTCTCTTGGCATAGTTTAGTGGTGCTTCGAAGCGTAGTTTAAACCGGCCTCATTTAGCCGTTAGCAGGACTCGGTCTGGACTTTTTATTAGGACTTTGTAACTTTCTAAGATCCCGAAGAAACTATGTGATAGTATGTATAATAAAAGAATATTTTTTTATATTAAAATTATTTAATTGTTGCTAACGAAAATAATCACCGCTGTAACGATAAGTAGCAACTGTATATTGTGTACTATATTATTACAATGCGTCTTAAAAAGTTTATTCAATGTATTTGCATTAAATCCAACTTTCATAATATTCTCGTTTCATTTAGAACTAGCGTGTAACACGATAATTAATAATTATTGCTTCCTTTTGTGACACCTAGGTAAATACTAAGCCGGGTACTCATCTCCGGGTTGGAACCGTAACTGCTGTTGCATGTTACAGTAATCAAAAACCCTCGTGTGGACGTGACGTTCCGCTCGCTGCAGGCTCGCGAGCCACTTGCAGCTCGGTCTCATCGTCTAAGGGAAGACGGGGCCAGCGTACGGGCCCTCCCCTTGGCACGGTCTTGGCGGGCGCCCGGGCCACCGGGGGAGGCGTTTGTGGTGAAACCCTAGTGGCATCCCACTGCGTCCCCATCACACCGGATTGAGGCAACGCCGGAGTTTTTAGTTTGGGTATACCCCTTCGGGGCGAGAGTCCCACATATCTCTAGGCATCCACGTCTATAAAGATTTTCTCATCGTTAAAAAAAATATATAAAAAAGGCTCGCGAGCCACGCCTCATTGATGTTTTTTGTTGCTGTAACGTGCAATAGTTACGGTTACAGCTTGCAGAGGAGTATTCAGCTACAGATTACAACATTTCAAATTTGAACGCGGTCGGCAATTATTCAGACTAAATGAATCATTTAGGAAACGTGATATTCCATTACCAGATCACGCATATACGAAAAAGCCTTTGAGAATAAAATGTAAGTATCCCAGCACCAAAAAAAGCGACATTAAAGTTTCGAACATTTTCTAGGTTGGCAACACATCTGTGATGTTTTGGTTACTTACATCACTTTCTCTTCAACCCTTTATTCCAGGCGACGGCTAACCGACTTACAACGATGGCAATCACATTTTAGGTATTTGGAGGCTATCGCTACAGGCAAATATCAACTAAGGCCACTTGCGCGGTCTAGTTGTCTACACAATTCAGAGATAACTGCTAACTCAGGTAATTAATTGGCAACCCTAAAGGTTTAAAATCGGGTTCATTTTTGTCCCATAATTTTCGTTGGTCATAACAATCGTTAGTCATAATTTTTTTGGTCATTACAGATGAAACCGTGCATTTTTCAGAAATTTTGGAAAAGCCATCAGAATGTAGCATGACTAAAGAAAATTATGACAAACTTCAATCAAATTCGGAACTTCAATTTTATGGGATAAAATATAGACCCGTTTAAAATATTTGTAAGTTATGTAACGGGTCCTTACAGGTTAATTTTTTTTAACGCCATCGATATATCCAGAGAAAACAAGGTAAAAGTGTGCTGCACGCGATTTATTCAAAATAGCTTTCAAGGGCGTCACAAACCGATGATCAAGGAGGGAGGGGGATAGAAGTATAGCGTCTATCGGCAGGTCAAACAATGGCGGCACTTGAATTTCAACATTGTCAAAAAATAACGGCTAGATTTTTTTTTCAATTCTCTACACTCTTCTGCCCCCGCCTCCCTCTTGGCGATGCCCTTGATAGCTTTACTATTTAGCTAGGTTTCGCGTTGAAAAGATAAAAAAGACAGTCGAAGTCATACAAAATGTTATACACTTTGCTTCATTCATCAGTCTAATCTAATGTATAGTCGACCAAGGAATTCCTTTCACACTCTATCAATGTCATGTATACGGCTTATTATAACTTACAAGTCAACATGACAATCAGCCGAATTGGCTTACTCTCTGATGATGTAGGAACTGTCTACACTGGTAAATTACTTTGTCGACTATACAGGATGGTACTGATCAGTGTAGCATATCCTTAAGTCTGATGATTCTTTAACCGTTGTATAGGTGGTTAGTTCGTACCGTCCAGGCATGATAGAACCGTTTCCTAAAACATCATAAGAAAGTAAAAAAAAAGATAAATAAAAGTTTCTGGATTACAATTTCATAAGAAAACGAAAACATCGGGTCACAACTGTTCAATGATTTGGGAAACTGATCTATCGTGCCTTAACGTGGCTAGTTCGCACGCAGTTTTCAACGTAGGACGTAATAGCGGTAGCAGCAAGGTTCCCTATAAAAGCCTGATGATTTGCTGGGAGCAGGCAGAAACTTTGCGGAGCGCCGCGTCTTGAGAGGCGGCGTCCCGTACGATGCGGGCGTGGAGGGACTGAGACGACACTATTTTCGCCTGTATCACCAGCTTGCTCGGCGCCTCCGCTAGCAACGTGCCGAGAGCTACTAGACCCCTGTGAACAAAAATATGTTAAAGACACTAAAATCAACAAACATGAGAGTCGGGTCGTGACCAGAGTTGGGCGTTATCTAGATAATTATTTCAAATTAATTTATTCGAAGATAAATTCAATCACAAATAGTGCGTTGACAACTTTTTTATTTAGATAAATTATCTAGATAAAGATAACCGACCTCGTTTGTTATTGAAGTAAGCTTATAATAATAAATATATACATACAGAATGTCACGTCGGGTCAAACCGTCACACTGACATTCATTTTTTATTTAAAATCCCAACTAATTTATCTAGATAAAAATTAAACTGATCTAGATAAATTCAAAATAACAAATGACGGATTATTTAGTTACTTCAAATAAAAGATGATTTAGTTATCTTCCCGGTTTTTCGTAAATAGATAATTTTTAATAGGCAATCGCAGACTGTTGCTACCCTGCGCAGTCGCTTGAAGGCGTATTGGCTCGATGGATCCTCTTAAATGAATGTGATGTGTTTTGTAACTTGTGTGTATTTATATATTTATATATTATGTAGTATATTTTAATTATTGTGTATTAGTTTATCGTATTTATCTATTATGTGTAGTTTATTATTATATCTTACATTATTTAAAATTTAGACATTTAGGATTATTTTAAGTTTCGATCGGTTCTTTTACTTTTTCTGTGTGTCTACTCTTGCTTAATACTTATGTCCTGTCAATCGTTCAAAGGTTAACTGGAAGAGATCCCTTTTAGGGATAAGTTCGCCTTTGTGCATGTGTGTTATCCTGTATTCATCTTTTTCTTGTGTTTTATGTACAATAAAGAGTTATACATACATACATACATACATACATACATTTTTGCTCAACTCTGGTTGTGACAGTGTGGAATATGTATCATGACTAATGTGGTGGCTAAAAATCGCGGACACGGTGCAGCTACCTGAAGTAGGCCTCGTTGTCGGTGAGGCGCGGCAGCAGCTGCAGCAGGCAGGCGGCGAGCTCGGCCGCGTCCGCCTGCTGCGCCAGCGCCACCGACAGGTTCAGCAGCAGCGACGTCGCCGCTATCTGACACACACACAACAATAACGTTACTACATTTCCCGGTTTACGTGCGAAATTACATTTGAAATTTACCATGCGGTTTTATGTGAAGGAAAACACCGTGAGCAGACTTGCACACATCTGCGAAGCAATTCAAAGTGAAGTTCACAATCCGCAGTGACTGATATAGGCTGGTGATGATAACAGTTTCCGGCAAACATCTTGAGCCTGACCTTGAATGCCAGAAGCGAATTTAACGTCTCTGGTACAAAGGTAGAGTAAGGGAAATGTATTAACGAGCCTTACATATCGCCATAAGGTGAAATATCACTCGAGTTTATAATAGGCGCAGCGGCCTGTCAATGGGGACTATAGTTTATTTTCTCACCAGTTGGCGCCACTGTTGACAAAAACAAAAGGTGTAGCTGTAAAAGGCGACTTCATTTTCTCACCTGCGCGTTAGTGTTGAGCTGCGTGAGACAGATGAGGCAGTGCATCACGCTCTCGCGCGCCGCCAGCACCAGCATCTCGCCGGGCAGGTCGCTGAACGCGTTCACAAGCACACGCATCGCTAGCATCTGATTGGCTGGAAGGTTATCTGTCAAAGAATACGTCACGTTTAGGGTACGTTCAGGTAACTAAATAGGTATCAGTCCTCGACAATTGTCCAAGATTGAACGTAGTTAACCACTGCACAAGGGTTCAAGCAGTCCGCTTGTTCAAGAAATCCACTGAGCTATGTGTGTGTGTGTGTGTGTGTGTGTGTGTGGCATCGTAGCTCTCAAGCGGATGAACCGTTTCGGATTCGGTTTTTGCCAAGCCAATTTACTTGCGGTGGTTCATAGCCGCGTTTCGTAAAAATTGGTCCAGTAGTTCGAAGAGTATCAGCTCTTTTCCGACATTGTTTTGGCATAAAATTGAATTATTTTTTATTTACCATCGCTTACTCCATTAATGCGTTGGGGGTTTTTTTAAAGGTTAGATCATATCTGCCTTCAATAATACCTACATGTATCACTATTTTGATTCCATTTTCCACGCCCACAATCTTGCTAAATGTGGCCTGTAGGTATCTGTTACCTTAGGCTCTGTCTACCCCGGATAAAGACGTGATTTGTGTATGTCTATGTATGTACTAACCAGGAGCTAACAAAGACAGCAGGTACTTGATGAAGCTCGGCCCGTACGTCGTGTCGAATATCTGACTGTTGATGTCTTTGCTGCGGATCGCGAGGCGCGTCACGTCCAACACGGGAAAGAGAATTTCTGAAAAAAGAAAGTTTTTTGTAAAAAAAAACTACAAACTCATTTTTCTGAAAAGGCAACGGCGTTCTTTCATTATTGCACTGCCGTCGGAACTCTACCAACTTTCAAGCAGATACACTAAGCATACTGGTTATTTTAGATGACATCGTACTCGCTAATCCTGCCGCTAAGTAGCAGTGATTGCACTGCTGTGTTCCGGTGTGGAGAGTAAGACAACCGGGGAAATTACGGGCACAAGAGGCATTTCATCTTGGTCCTCTAGGTCGGCAACGCATCTGCAATCCCTCCGGGGTTGCGGGTGTCTATGGGCAGTGGTGATCACTTACCATCAGGTGACCCACTTGCTCGTTTGCCTTCCTATACATACACATACATACACATACACAAATCACGTCTTTATCCCTTACGGGGTAGACAGAGCCTAAGGTAACAGGTACCTGCAGGCCACATTTAGCAAGATTGTGGGCGTATAGGTGGAAAATGGAATCAAAATAGTGATGGGTTGCTAGCCTCATCGCCTATAACATGATTCCTATTTTCGCCCATTCCCTCGATGGGCTTTTACCATCTGCGCGGGTAGAGAAGCAACTGGTACATTCTATGTTTTTCCTTTGCTCCCAGACCAGCATGCCTTCCTATTCATATAAAAAAAAAAAAAAACTTAACGACACTAAGAAATGTATTAAAGCGTTCTACTGTCAGTGAGCTCTTAGAATGTAATTCTAGTTTGTCTTGCTGTCTCACTCATTCTTATGGGTTTGATACTTGAATCGGCCGAGTGAAGGAGACAGTCAGACAATCCCGAATGGCATTCAAACAGCTGACGGACTGTAAGTATTGTTAAGTTAATGTTACATACCCTTTGGCCATTCTAACGTCTTCTTCAGTAAACCTATTGCATCAGGGTTGTAAGTACTATTCTGAAACAACAATTATCTTACTTAAAACAGAAACATGACAAATTAATAACTAACATAAATATAACATAGTCGATAAATATTAAATTGTCAGTTACCATTATTAAATTTCATCTTTTAAATAATATTAAAAGATATTGCAATATATCAGATGAATTTTGATATAATTTACGGTTGACCGCTTCTAAAGTTCAAATTTGGCAAAGGCATGCGGGAATATATATTCAATAGAAAAACGATCCTGAAGAATTGAGGAGTTTTACAAACAATCAAAAAGGAATATTAGTTCCACATATTAAAATCTGTTTTTTGGTTTAAATATCATCATCATAGTAAATAAAGCCCCGATATTGCCTAATATATTGAATCACTAGCTGTTGCCCGCAACTTCGTCTGCATAGAATTCGTTTATCGCTATCCCGCAGGAATTACGCAATTTTCCGGGATAAAAAGTAGCTTATGTGTTATTCTAGACGATAATCTATGTATGTTCCAAATTTCATCCAGATCTTTCCAGCCGTTCTGGCGCGAAAGAGTAACAAAAATTCAAACGTCCATACTCACAAACTTTCACATCACTACATAGTATAAAACAAAGTCGCTTTCTCTGTCCCCATGTCCTTATGTCCCTATGTCCCTTTGTATGCTTATATCTTCAAAACTACACAACGGATTTTGATGCGGTTTTTTTAATAGATAGAGTGATTGAAGAGGAAGGTTTTTATGTATGATTCTACGCAGACGAAGTCGCGGGCAGAAGCTAGTTTATAATATTAGTAGGATAGGATTTTAGGTCTCAATCATGTAATTAAGTAACAACTTCGTATTATTAAATTGTCCCATTAAAAATTAAATGATAAACCAAATAACGAAATAGAACGCAATAATACCGGTATTTTTGCATGCAGAAATACCGGTATCCGACCCCTGAATTAAAGCTAGTCGCCTTTGTAAAATCATACGTATTTCTTAGAACCTTTGGTCATCACCGATTAGCTTAATTTGTAAATGAACAAAAAAAGTTTTATTTACACAATGTAGCTACCAATAGCTTACCATTTCACCTAATTTAACTATATCGGCTAATTGCTGTTCAGTGAGTGCACTCAGTCCGTCGCCCACTTTGCTGTTAAATTCTTTTAGTTTTTCATATATTGCTTTCAGGTTCGCTTGGTCGAATCTGTAAATAAAATATCGTTCTTTAATAAGTTTTTTGGTAATCGTACATAAATACATACAATCATACCGTCACGCCTTTTTCCCATAGGGGTAGGCCAGACTATTTTGTACCACTTGTTACGATCCTGACGTAACTCTTTCACTTTCATCAATCTCTTTATACATACTGTCCCATTTAGGGTACTCTTGACCCAACCTTTTGTCAAAACGTCCCCAATTTGGTCACTGACCGAATTCACATAGTAGTAGTAATAGAATAAAAAATTTTTTTTTAGATCAATCGTAACAATGAAAATTTTAGTTCCGTTTTTAACGTTATTGCTATTTAATGTGTCATATGACCCCATATGGGGGGGAGGGGTAGCGAGTACAGTACCGTATGTAGGCGTCGTGCGGGATGAGCGGCTTGTCGGTGGCGGTGGCAGTGGACGTGGTGCTGGCGGCGGAGGTCATGTAGGCGCCGGCGCCCGTCAGGGGGTCCGCGCCCGACGGCGGCGCCAGCCCCGCCACGCGCGCCGCGCCCGGCACGTAGCGCGACGAGCCCGTCAGCGGGTCCGCAAAACTGAAAAAAAAAACGATCATTATATCGATGGTCTAGTTTTCTAGTTCACAGTTGATGTAATTAGAACGATAGAGCGCAAGTCCAGAAATTGTGAACTAGACAATCGATATAATACAAATTTAGTCTCAAAATATGGGTCCTATTTTAAGAACGGAAGGAACTCTGAAAAATTAGACGATATGGCAGTATTTACGAAAATATCATAGAACGTACTTTAAAGCGCGGTACAGATTGGTCAAATGTAACTTACAATGTGTGTGACATTATTTATTATTTACTAACAACACTCTAGGTCTATTTGTGAATCATGTCACTTTAATTTTGTTTTTTATACCTGCTATGCAATGAAACGCTGTGAATTACAATAAATAAGTGAATAATAAGCACAATTCGCCCGCGCAATGCATCCCACTGTAAGAGTTTGTTACATTGAATGTTACGTTTGACCAGTCTGTGCCTACCTGTTATTAGAAAAGATGAATATTAAAGATTATTAATAGAAAATATGTGGATATTTCATACACTTTAATAAAAGTAGCTTCTAGTTAATAAAATGTTATTCAATCTGTGAACTACAGCATGTGATTAATAGTACATATTTATATTCTAATGTATTCAATAAGACACAGGTTGCTAGCTAAGTTAACGACCTACTGACGACCTGAATGAGAATTAAATAATTTGAATAAGACTAAAAAATATAGTTATTTTACTCACCCATTGCTAGACGCAGGCAACGTGTCCAATTTGGCGTTTGTAATAATAAAGTTAGCTACTTGTTCTAAGTACACTTGCGGTAAATCGTGTCTGAAAGAAAATATTAAAAACAAATTGAAAATAAACAAACTAGACTCAGCATCACCATCATCTTTAACTCTTGAGAATCATATCTCTTGAAAATATTTGCTAAAAGACTTACGTACATACATATATACATACAAACATAAATCAGGTCACTATCCCTTACGGAATAGACAGAGCAGTGAAAATGCAATATTGAAAAACCGTACACAAATGCACAAAAAAAAAAACAATTTGAGTACAATACATTTATCTGAGTAATTTTTAAGTATAAACAAAATAATGTTCTTAGAATATTACGTGCCCCATTTAAGTCCCATACGCTACGCTCCTTAACTGTCCCTTCCATTTAAGCAATGGCGCAGAGACATAAAAAATGCCACCAATCACATAACTAAAAATCAAATCCTGGCCCACTTCCATCCCGTGATTTCGACTCACGTGAATGGTCGGATTCTGCAAACCTTTGTTCAAGGCACTTTCAAACAGGTATTGTAACTAACTTGTGTATGAAGGCTTGTGCGGCGGTCCAGGGGTCCTCGTTTTTATTGAAGGGCAGCTTGATGGGCGGCGCGCCGTCCTTTATATCCACGCTGAACACGAAATCGTATTCCTGTAAATGACAGGCAATTTCAAATTAGTATTATTATCATAATCATCAGAACAAAGACGTCTACTGTAGAACAAAGCAAATACTTAGCCCTTAGAACGTCACAATGAACGACACGACTACTTCCTATCATTCTATCTTGGACACTCATAACCTTCAACTTATCTCCGCGACTGCCACATACCTTCCCCTGGAACATAGTCTTCCCCTCAGACGCAGGGTTGGCTCCCATGACATCTCCGAGCTCGTTCCAGGCGCCGGCTGCTGCGCTCCAAGAGTAACACTTGACGTTGGTGCCGCGACGGACCAGCTTCGTCTGTCCGTCTGTTCTACCCGGCTCTAATAGAACTTCAGGGCCTGGCAGCCTGGTAACGTATACAATAATAAAATATTAAATATCATCGGCGATTATTAAGCAAAAATTGTATTCAGTCTAACGAGACAACGAAATATACACAGACGAGTAAAAAAAAAATACATTTCATATCCATAAATCAAGTTGGTATATATTTTCTTATTTATCTTACAAATGCTTGCTCTTACTGGGATTCGTACCAAAGATCTCTAGCTAGTTTTGTAGGCAGCTCGTCAAGGCCATTGCCACCTATCACTACAACCAGACCTAAAGACTAGGGCATCCGAAGAATCCTAATTTAACTGACTTTAACAAAGTAAGCACGCAAACTAACCAGAGTTACTCTAATTTCTACAAGGTTTAAGACCAGCGACATTGGTCGATTCCAGGGCTAAATGCTATCAACAAAACATGAATCATACTCAGACAGCTTGAAGCCTCCGATCTCCTGCTGCGACGCAGCTTGCATTTTCTCCACTTCCTCGTCGAACAACTTTAGTGTAGCCGCGTCAGCATACCGTGCAACGTCCTTCGTGAACACGCGCACTAGACCATCACTAGATCCTGACAATAAATATAAATAGGTTTCAGATGTAATGAATAATTTTTCAAACTGGTATACAAAGACAGTTCTGGGGTAAAATTTTTTTTCAAGTTAGTTAAAAAGGGGGCTTCTGTTTTCTTTTTAAGTTTTCGGGAATTACGTTACATGTTCCAACTGAACCTTCTAAGTTACACTCAACATCATACATTCACCGTTTCTTGAACGTTCATTTGTGTTCGACAATTTTGATTTAGGATGAGGGTAGAAAGAGATGGTATGCATCCGCATGCTAAACAATATGGCCTCTGTTCTTTGCAAGCTTACAAAAGAATGTAGTTTACTTTTAATGGTACATCGTCGTAATCGTAATACGATGTATAAGCAGACTTTAATCCCATCAAACGATTAGATTGTAAGCATCTTTTATTCTTCTTTTTTTTAATAAGATATTTTCAGAGGCTTAAGTGCACTTGTGTGACTATGCCAGCCTCATCAGTGGTCTCTCTTTTTCTTCTTGATAACAAGTATTTAGTGGGTGCTCTAAAGAGTAAAAAAAAAGGAATGAGGTAGGTACCGGTGACGATGTCCCCGTTGTCCATACAGACGACGCTCCACACCGAGTGCACGGGCAGCCGGATCTCGCGCACGCAGTCCCCGCCCGCCCACAGCCGCACGGCGCCGTCCTCGCCGCTCGACGCCCAGCCCCCGCCCGACGGGTCCAGGCTGATGCTGAACACCACACATACGTACACATGCATGAGACATAGGTTGGTTGCATTACGAATTAAAAAGTAGAAGAGATGACCAGCGAGTGGCAATGATGTGTCATTTGTCGTGGAATTTGCATATTACAATCTAATTAAAGCTGTAAAATAATAACGCTCTTGTTTTTCGATTGCCATCCCGACATGCATGTAGAGATCTATACTAAGAGACACACAACTACAACCGCCGTTTAGGCATTGGTCGAACACAATATACATTCTGCTGTCAGGAGCCATTGGCAAAAGTATTTCTTTGTCAACCATATGCAACCTCTTCCCATACACAAAAAGTTGACAAAATTTATGTCTATACTCAAAAATATAGACTGATTTTAAGGTGTCAAACGAAATCATGAGTCGTCCAGCTGCCTTGGTGAGTCGGCTCGCTCAGTCAGGACCCGGCTTTAGGATAGCTAGAACAGTTCCTTTTTTACTAAGGAACCCGAACCAGGTGGGAGAGATTTCTCTGTCCGATTCCTGTTTTTGATGACAGTAGAAATGTTTAATCTCAAAAGATTAACAGCCAGTGCCAATGTCTGAATCACCATTCTTTAAATATGAGGAAGATTTACACTAAAGAATGACTAAATCTTATTTCACAACAATGACTTTAATGCTTTATTTATAGCATTAATTATAAAAAGTTACCAAATGATTGATTGATGATATCTCATTATTACCATAGAATACCTGTATATATAATTAGAATGTCCGTAGAACGTGTTAAGGCAGTCTCCTTTGTTGGCCCATAATTTGATGGAAGCATCGTTGGAGCAGCTGAGAAATGATTCCGGACTCGCAACTGCCAACCCTCGCACACAGTCGGTGTGACCTGAAAATTTGAGTTAAACTTTAGTTATTAATAGGTATTTTAACATTTAAAAAATCACAATACTATAGAAAAAAAAGACGGTATATTTTATTCATCTAATTAAAAAAAAAGTATGTAGGGATTATAAAAATAACCCTTAATAGCATAGCCTCCTGAAATGTCATAACTCATAGACATGATTTGTGACTGCCATTTGTATGTAATTTTCCATTTTTCTTACCACAAATTTAAGAAACATTTCCAAAATTACTGTTAATAACATCTATACTTTTAATTATTCTGAAGATAAATTTTGAAGATCACATCTTTAACCAAATAAAAAATACAATAAAATTACCTGTGAGTGTGCTTATTAAATCTCCATCTTTTTTCCACAACTTTATGGTTTTGTCAGCAGAAGCTGTGGCATAAGTCTTGTTGCCAAGCTCCACAGCTGCCCACACAGCTGCTTGGTGACTTTTTAGGGTCATTGGAGTAGCATGTGGAGTATTGACCTTCCATACTTTGGCTGTACTGTCCCAACTTGAACTAAACATAAAAAATAAAAATAAGGATGAAATGAGTAATGGGTCATGGCCTTTTCAGTAAAAAAATAATCTGTCATTGTTGGCAATTGCTTTGAACTTTCCCAATTAGAAAAATGACTAGTCCCATGTCAGTCCTGCACACTACTACATACAACAGTCATTTACTCAAGTTTTTCACTTGTACATGCATAAGCTCCAAGAGCAGCAAATGAATAAAATAAATAATAATGATAATAATATTCTACTAGTTTAGAATTAAAAGTAGTCTTTCAAAAAAGGTAAACAAACCTCAAAAGTATGCCTGCATCACTTCCAGGTGTTACACTGCACACAGCGTTTTCGTGTCCTTCCAGGGTTAATACAATGCTACCATCCTGCAGGTTGTAACCCAGAATAGTGTTGTCATTACTGCCGGTAATTACGATGCCCTCGGGAAAAGCTTCGCAGGGTGGCAGCCAGCAGATGCAAGAAACGAAGTTTTTGTGCCCGTTGTACGTAACTACGTTGACAAAATCCTTAACCCTGATGAGATAAAACGACAATCTTTAGTAAATATCAGGCTCAAGCCAAACGTATCTTTATTTACCATAAGAAAACCTAGATTGTTTGGATACTAACCCTTCAGGATGCCATAACTTTGCGGTCCGGTCGCGGGAAGCAGATAGTATGCAGCACTCTTTAGTCTTTGCTACGCATCGTACGTCTAAAGAATGACCGCATAATACTGCACTTAGCTTGTAATCGGGTATCGCCATTGCAACAGGCAAATATTTTTAACGAGACCGTTTACGATGACAATCTGAAACAATCGCGGTGACGGTGAGCAACCGACCGAACCGAACTACCGAAGTTGTCTTGTCATGTCAGTCAGTTGTCAACACAACAGTTAACCAATTTCAGTCAGTCACTGATAAAAACGCGTTAAACATATCTCGATAACACGTAGTCGTGTGATAACTGCTTAACTATTTCGTAAAAAAGTACAAAAATTGTCGATGGTTTACAATGAACGCAGCCAAAACGCAGCCATAGTTTACAGTGGTACCATATTCATAAACAAAAAACTGGCGCCATCTGTAAATGTCAAATTAAATTTGCTAATAATGTCTCGGAGAAAATACAAAAATATTTTAAAAACTAACCTATTCAAGTGCAATTGAAATAGAAAAAAATAATTTCACAAAATAACTTATATTCAGCATCTTTATTTGAATGCAAAAAAACAAGTTTTAGCGTAATTCAGTCCGAACATACTGCAAAGAATTTCTCTTCGGTTTTCTTCGAAATATTTTATCAGTGTATATTGAAATTGTTTATATTATGTTTATTTCAGATGTCTTTTTATCTCAGGAAAGAAAACAGGATAAATAAAGCCGGGTTGTTGCTTCGTGGCGCCTACAATTTGGTGCGAGCGATTACACATACTTAGTACTTATACATACGTAGTGCAAAGATGGCGTCGACGGTGTGTGTTTCTAGGTGCCGACTTTTAGCAAAATTAGAAATAAATCGTGGTTTGTGTTTGTCGCCGATATTTAGGGATTTGTCAAATAACAGGGTAAGTAATTGTTGTTTTTTTGTGTTACTCTAATTTTACTTACAAACCATACATACAGTTTTCTGAAGTATTCCTTTGAAAGACTGTTTCATTATGCACGTGTAGTAAATTTAGATATATAAAAAATACAGTATAAGTCAGAATTCAAAAGCAGCTGTGAAACGTCATCGAATTTGTTGATACTTCATTATTTTCTTCGTGTACTTTTCTGTATTGTTATTTTCGTTGTTACTGTTAAAGTTTGAATGAGATGTCAAATTGAAAATTCCTATTAGAATTCTACTCGTATGATACCAATATTTTTCAAACACAGTTCAAAAATAAGTTACCTAGCAAATAGAGTTAGAATTATTATATTTTTTTAGCAAATAGAGTTAGAATTATTATGTTGTTTTTCAACTTAAACAAAAGCATAGAATGTTGTCTCATTTATGATTATAAAAGTTAATGAGCCATCTAATTAGTGTTGCTCATAACTGAAGGCCAAAGAAACACTGATAACTGGTCTTGTTAACTTTTCTTGGCAGGTTCAAATATTTTTACTTACTTAGCAAACAATTTTATTATGAACTCACCTTTATTTATTTTCTAAAAATTACCTAATATTCAACAAAATACCTCATAGTCAAACCTATATACTTTTTAGGATTTATTTAGGAATTTTGAAAGTGATTTGAGTAGGTCAATAGTATGCAAATAAGATGTTTTGTCCGACTACTCTGAGTAAGTCAAACCAGATAAGGAAGTTCATTGATCTTGAAACCAGATCTGTTGTGCTATGGCATTTTTTCAAGTATAAATTGTAAAATATAAAAAAAATATGACTAAACACAATCTGGGTTTTGAATCATGATGTTAAAGTATGTATGTATGTCAATAAATGTATGTAATATAAAAACATCTCCATTTCGTTTTTCTAGTAAAGGCACACTTTTACTTATTTCTTTCAGTTATCTGGCAATATCATTACCGTTTTCAAATGCCTTATCATTGTCATGAGTCCTTTAGATTATTTTTAAACTTTGCCAAAGATATACTTCATAAAGTAGCAGTAGCTTTCATTAAAGAAACCTGCTTTGGATTTAGAAACAACCTTTTGTTTATGACATTGCCTGCAGCATGCAATCATATTTAAAATTTATTCTTTGCATGTTGCACAATACGATGAGTTCAACGACTGCTTAATTGGATCCCAAAACGACCTTAGCATTGGGTTACTGTACTGTGGATACCTATTTAGTCACTGCAGTTGTTCAATCAACAGTAAAATTTACTTTAGTGATTCATACATTAGGTTTAATCATCCTGTTTATACAATTTGATCATACTAATTTGTAAGTGCCTCATATGTTTTGACTTGGCTTCTAGCTGGTAGTTATGTTAGCTATAATGATAACATTATCATCTCAATTGGATTTTTATTATTCATGTCACAAAATATAATGTCTCTTATGCCTCCTTTAATATAAAGGACTAATGACATCAAACAATCCTATATTCTTTATCTAAAGCTGGCTCCTAAATTCCAAGGTTGATTTTTAAGTCGAAAAGGGGTTGAGTTATTATCAGTAATGTTCAAATATTAACATGAATGGTTTAGCTTTTGTTATATGTATTGTAACACCTGTTTACTCTACATACAATAAATAGTCATTCTGTACAAACATAGACTCTAAGTGCTTGCAAAATGTGTTTGACGCGTAAATGACCTAATTTTTCATTGCTCAATGCATTGCAGTATATTCAGAATTGCCATTCTAAGATTTATTTAAAAATAATGACAACCCTACCTACATACATGTTATTGTATTTACTGTAGGTAGTTAGTGGTGTTTGAGTTGAGGAGATTAAACCAGAGAAGATAACCATTTGTGCTAAATTTATAATAGGTTCCGTGAGTACCTAACTAAAACCTAAATTATGCATTTTATGAATTTAGTACCTGGATGATCGTATTTTTTTGGTATTTTTTCTAAAAATGAAACCTAGTTAGATCGTGTTATTATATATACAAGAATTGCTCGTTTAAAGGTAGGTATTGCATTATCATGAGCTATTAGTATTAGTAGAAGGTTCGTACGTAACTTTATCACCACAGGGATATCTGGCATTACGCCGACATCGACTTCGACAGTTGCATTCATCTTTGTTAAAAGCGGCTTTGCCGTAGCACCAACTTCATCGTCCACTAAATTAATGGATTTCGCTACAATTTGGTAATTTAGTGTCAAGGGAATCTTGGTTATAAACTGATAAGTTTCTCGTTATAATTCCATTCTGTGCCCTGCTATTAGAAATTGTTTAAACGAAAAATTATAGGTACCGATTGGCAATAATTTTAGTGACCTTTATCTAAGTTTACAAAAAGTCGTGCTTTCTGCCTGGGCTTGCATACTTCTGGCAAATGGTATTGTAATATATAGATTGTCACGTACAATAAAATTTTGTCTTGAATGTCCAATTGCCGCTTTAAATAACGGTTTTAGGTAGGTACTTACGGCAAAGTAGCGTTGATGTAAGCATCAAAGTTATGAAAATACAGTTTCACTACATTGTTTCCTCCTTTCCTGTCCTTTTATATTGGCATGGCTATAGGTACCTATGTGAAAAGAATTAGAGCGAATTCACTGCCAATCTTAAATCAATTTAAAGGAGCCATTAAAACAAAAATGACCGAAGGCATCACTTTATATACACATTCGCGCAAGCAAGCATCGGTCGTGTTTTTCTCTGCTTCTTCGTGTTTTTTTTTTAATAATTTTCACAGTAAATAAAAGTGTAGTTATAGATGCGTGTTAATATCTGATACTGGTGCACCAGATCCCTGACCCTACAACTCTCTTTTTATAGTTATCGGTAACTAATGAAGTGTCCTAAAATACGTTTATTATTGTGCAGGAGTCATGGTGTCGACGATGGCGGCCCGCCCGTCGCTCATTTTTCACAAGCGTATGCGCACACGGATCCAAATCGCCCGCAAAAGTCGACACCGATAAATCTGACGGTAAGGTTCTATCTCGAAATTATCAAAAAAGAAGATTGAAATAATTTAAATTATATTTTAATACATAGAAACCATCACCAAGTTTACGGTATTCTTCAATTTCAATGTTACAATGGAATTCTACACATCAGGATATGCTTATTAACTAAATTAAATAAGTGTTAAGCTACATATTTATTACAAGTACTACATTTATAAGCAATAATTTAATAGCATTAATCGAAAACAGATCACAATTTATATAAGCAAAAGCTTAAAAGTAACGGTTTATCATTTCAATGACTTATTGCTATTAAAACTATCGTAACAGGATTCTAAAACTTCGAACTCTTCGAATACCATCTCTCCGAATTTTCCTGGTGTCACGTTGCTTTGCTCTAAGTTCTCGTTTACGTAGTAATACTTTTTTTCGAAACTGTGTGGATCTGTAGTTAGTTTTGGATCATTTTGTGACATCTCACTTTCAATTGTTTCGATTCGTGGTTCTTGTTTTTCTTCCCTAGTAATAGCAGTTGGCAGAGCAGCTACTTGTGGACGGACTACGCTCTTCTTCAATATACTTTCATTCAATTTGTTAATCGTGATGTGTTGAATTTTTTTGTCTTCGTTGTCTTTTTTTTCAAACGGTGTCTTAACGACTCCTTTATTGTAGCTCTCGAGACGGCAGATCTTGTTCTTTACAGAGTTTTCATCGTCGTTCATTAATGGAGGATCATCGGCCTTCAATTGTTTGCTAGGTGATCTATACCTCATACGAGGAACTTTACTGTCATCGGTCCCCGTTAATTCCAGTCTACTGCTACAACTATTCGATTTCACCAGTTTAAACTTAAATCCGGGAAATCCCTCTGAACGTTTGTTTTTTTCGGAATCAGGATTACCCGAGTCTGAGGATGCGTTAGAACTTTGCTTGTCTGGGATAAGTTTATGTTTATCGGCTACTAGGCATGAACATTTGTCGCCTCGGCATTTTGTCTGGCATGAATAACAGTCTCTGCTGCAGTTCTTCTGCAATCCTTTTATTTCGTCCATTATAGCTTTCGTCATAGGACTGACATTAGAACCCGGTTTTGAGTTTAACACTTTTCCACCATAATAAGTCACAGTAGTACCGCATTCTCGTATCTTTTTCATTATATCCGGACTTACGTACTGACTTTCGCAGCAGAAGTCATGGCTTACGGAATCGCAGAGATATTCGTCACTGGAACTATATACGTTATCTTTCAAGTTCTTGTTTGGATAAGGGCTCAGTCCGTCGGTTTCATAGTCATTATTAGAACTCAGATCTCCACTCGAAACTCCACTTGAAAGACTGGCATTATCCCATTTCTTATGACCGAAGTTTGTGTCGATTGTCAGTTGCCGTATGACTTTCTTTCTGCCCCCTATTTTGCTACCCTTTAATTCTTCGTTAAGGTTTCGGTAAGACGTAGCTCGTCTAGTTAAACCTATAGTTTCTTCAACAAGAGGTGGGTCTTTAGTCATCGACATCGGGCTCTTCATCTTTAGGGTATCTTCGAATAGGTTACGCACCTTTTTAACAGTATCCGGATTTGGTAATTCTTCTTCTATTATTTCTTTGTTTACTCTAATGGGGTGGTAAAAAAAATGCCGACGTATCGCATTTTTAGATCTGTCTACGTGACTGCATGCATTATCATTTTTTTTAAATAAAGTTGGTGGAATTTTGCGAGTATCCTGATTGTTACTGTTTCGAGACATTGGTTCAATTTTAGTTCTTACAGGCTCGATAATCACGATGTTATTGTTCACTAATAATTCTTGAAAGCTGTAGTCTTGTAAATATTGTAGCAGCCCGTCAAATTGGGCTTCCTTCCGATAATTTGCAATCATGCTGTTTTTAAATAATTCCGACTTCATGACTTTATATCGGACATGATCAAATTCATCACAACCTTTGTCGAAGCCCTTGGCCTTTATTAGTGTTGCTTGGGTCTTATGATTTTGATTATCGTCACTGCTTAATTCGACTATTTCGATTTCTGGAGTGTCTCTACACAGTTCTAATTCAGATTTTGTATTTGTAGGTTTTGATTTTTCATAATAATTACCTTCGCAATCCTTAACTATTTTCTTGACGGCAGTTTCCTCGATTTCTGAATCACTCTTAACTTTTTCGGATTCATCTTTCCAAAGTTGCAATTTAGTTTGACCAATTTTTCGTATGCTGTCCACTATCTTGACACTTTCTAATGTCTTAATGATACTCCCAACGGACACATCGGTTGAACAATCAGGTTTGTCTGAAGTATTCTCAATTTCGATATTGTTATCAACTTCTGGAGATTCGTTTGTTTTTAATTTGCACTCAGTTCTTCCGTTGTCTTTCGCATCTGGTGATTTATCGATTAATTTGGACCAATAATTCTTAACTGAATGTAGTTTTTCTTGGTATTCAATATCAGTTTTAATAGCGTTATTTAGTTTATCTTTCACACAGCTATCATTTTTCACATCTTTTAATTCTTCCATAAGTTCAGATTTTGTGTTAGTTTTTAATTCCGTCGTTTCTTTTTTTTTAATTTCAGCCTTTATTGGCTCATTTACCTTTTTATTTTTTGAGTCTGTTACTTGTAAAACTTGTGGTCGAGTCATTTTAGTGTTTTGTTTGGAAGATTGTATGATGGGTTTATCTGGGGCTTGCTTATTATCTTTTATTATCAACCTAGGCGGTGGTTTTTCGAATTTATATTGGACACCAGCAATTTTTTCACTGCTGTCTTTCTTTAGTTTTGGAATGGTAGTTTTTACAACTTTATTTAATTTTATTGTTATGAAAGGGTCTTTCGGGATCCAGTAACTAGAGTTGTCGACCGAACCGCTGCTGGTTTGTCTTTCGTTATTTTTTTCGAATGTACTTTCATGTACTATAGTAGTCTCTAATATGGGAACTGGTTCTTTATCAGATGAAATTATAATGGGTTTTACTTCTGGCTTTTGATGTGATTTTGTGAAATTATCTTTTAAATCTTGAGTAAGCGGTGGATCTATCACAAGAGTTTGATGTCCACTTAAAGGCACTATGACTATGTTAGATTCGGCCGATGTTTTGAATGATTGTACTCGTGACAGTAAGGGCGTACTATTACTTTCTACTTTAACAGTATTTCTAACTGTGGAGTCGCAGGGTTTAGTCAAACTTCTTTGAACTGTGCTCGGACTTGGTAAGCGATGAATATCATCATCAGTCGGATCGCGCTGTCGCAAAGAATAATGCTTACGGATACCCTGTTTTGTTTTCTTATCTTGGACTGATTTGTTAATGTGATCGTGTGAAAATGATTTCGTAATGTTAAGGTCTGGTCTGTAAATAGAACTCGAGGTTAGTTTCAAACTCTCTGATTTAGTTATAACTTTATTATTTCGGATAGTTCCTTCTATCTCATTTATCTCTCTTTCGTTTTGGTGCGAATCTGATTGAAAGTAATTGTTGTCTTTGTCGTCTGCATTAGAACTTTCTATAGTTATAATAGACTTCAAGTCATCTTCAAGTTTAGTAAAACTTTGTATTATTTGGGGCTCGCGATAGTCTGGCAAATATACAGTAGTGTTCAATTGAAGATTTTGATTATTGATCACGTTAGTTTTATTCAACTGGCCGTAATTCTCGTTGCCTTTTGTTAACAATATCTCTCTGAAATGAGTTTGTGCTATTTCGTATGTATTTTCACAAGGTATATCTTCTTGATCTTCTTCTCTAAGTTGAGCGTCTATTCTTTCTGATTTTCTTAAGCATTTACTTATATTTATGTCTGGTAATGAATAATATTGATTTTCTATTAACGTTGTAACGAATGGTTCTGTGGTTATATTTTTTGTTGAAGTGCAATAATTACTTTTGGTTGAATAATTATCGTTTTCGATATAGGTATTACTAACGAATACTTCGTTGTTTTGTTTTTTCGTTATTTCATGAAATATGTTGCTCTTATTGCTGAGAAAAGAGTCTCTGCGTATATCAGCGAAAGTTTTCTTCTTGTTTACTTTTGTATAAATAGGATCGCTTTCGGTATTATTGTTTTCCGAGTTTAATGTATTTGACGCAACTGAAACATTTTCTTTAAATTGTGACTCACAGTACTCGTCAATCTTTTCAGCTAACGAGTTAGCTAAGTATTCTAATTTATGCGACTTATCTGTCGATGAAGCAATTGAAATCGATATATAAGATGTAATGCTATCTGGTGGGCTAGATATAGTTCCGTCGTTCTCTGATACTACGGATTGTGAGTCCGCTTCTTTTTTTGACTCTGTATTTTCTAAAACTTTATCTTCTGGTTTAGAATTTTTGAAACTATCACTTTTTTTACTTTGTATTGAAATTTCGTCATATGAGTCTGTGTCATTTGCTTGTTCAGGTTCAACCAAATCCTTTTTATCTTTATCGCTTTGAGTGATCGATAGGCTGTCGTTAGTAAATGATTTTGGGGTGTTGTTTTTAGAGCGGTCTCTATCTTCTTGGTCTGTGTCGTGATCAGTTATGTAAAGATGCTTGTTATTGTCCGGTGATACCACTGATCGCTCAGTCTCTGGAGAGCTGTCCTTGTAATTTTTAAGATGCGCTTCAAAGTTATAGTGTTTTCTTACGTAATTAGAATCTAAGCTGTCTATTTCGCTCGGATTGCGAGAATGTCCGATACTGTCTTCGGAGAGATTGGTTGGTTTCAAATCGTCGTTTAAATTCGGCCAACTTCCACTAATGGATCTGGAATGGTGACTTTCGGTTCTTGAAACGGCGTCTTCTTTTTCTGACTTGCGGTCAGTATTCTCAGCGTGATTCTCGTTTTCTCTTTGGCCGTTTATAGCTCCAAAACAAGATGCAGTGCTGTCTATGTAAATACCTTCCAAAACTTCTTCCTTTGTCTGGTATTTAGCGCGACCAGGTAACCTGAAACGAGGAAAATTGAACTTTTAGTAGTGTTTTATTATTGTGTATACTCTATACACAAACTGTGATTGGACGATCTTATTGAAAAAGCAAGCAGTGCACTATAATATTATTATTAAAAATGAACAAAAAATTTTACCTTGCTACTCCGCTACTCACGTGCAAGATAACCAAGCTTGTGTGAAATATATATGTTTTTCATGCAAACCCTCCCTCCACTGCTGCCAATAAAACACACATAAATCCCACAAACTTAATTATCCCTTACACCACACAAACACTGACGCGTTTCGATCCCTCTACGGGATCATTATCAAAGTTTAATGAACACAACTGTTACACATCCGTCCGATAATTAATGATCAGGTGAACTTGGGTTCATCGCCTTTATTGCGTGTTCATTTTGACGAATAAAAAATATTTTTGTAAAAAACATAACCCTTTTTGTTTTTACTGTAGTCGGAAAATTTTTTGAAGGTAGTTGTTAGTGTATATTAAAAATCATAAATAATAGGGTAGTTTGGGAAAAAATATGAATGAAGGTACATTATGCTTATAAATACGGTTTCGGATCAGTACGACGTTGGTTTGCATGTGTAACAGTTGTGTTCATTAAACTTTGATAATGATCCCGTAGAGGGATCGAAACGCGTCAGTGTTTGTGTGGTGTAAGGGATAATTAAGTTTGTGGGATTTATGTGTGTTTTATTGGCAGCAGTGGCAACCCTCCCTGGGTTTGCATGAAAAACATATATATTTCACACAAGCTTGGTTATCTTGCACGTGAGTAGCGGAGTAGCAAGGTAAAATTTTTTGTTCATTGAAATGGACCTCCGCAAAGTAACGCCTGATTCAATAAAATATTATTATTAATATTATAGTGTAGTTAGGTATTTAGTTTTACGAAACTATAACAATAACACCCATAATAACGATGTCTACACTATACTGAGTATGTAAACAAAACTAAAATTACCTGTCTTTGAAGCAAGGCTTGTCAAATAAGCGGGCTCGAGGTATAAGTTGAGAACGCTTGCTCTTTGCGTGATTTTGAATCTGTAGGTCTGTAAATGTCTCTTCTCTAATGACTGCTAAGCTTCGGCTGCGACGCAAATTGGAACCCTCTGGTTCTTTATGCTTGCACAACCTTCCGTAACTACCATTAAACTCAGTATCAGAATTCGAAAACTTTTTTTGTAATAATTCCTCTGCTGCCTTTGATCGCGTCAAGTGCTGATAAAACTCGTCTTGTGGCAATTGCACAGGAATTTTATAGTATTCAGCTAATTTGCTTTGGTACTTCTCATGCTTTTTGTTTTTATTTTCGCAAACGTCTTTCTCTTTATCTTTGGATTTAGGTAGCTTTCTTTTTTTGGGACGTTCGTCTTGGCTCTTCTTGGATTCGAGTGAATTTCGGGGTCTGTCAAATTCTAGTGTTTCTGTCGGGTTTTCAAAGTACTGGATGTCCCCGACGGTGTTTGCTGCGGATTTGTGTTCTTCCTGGTTCGATTTCCTTTCGACAAGTTCTCGAAGGCGGCTTCTTGTGGAGCTAGTGTTGGACGTGACGCTTTCCGGCCTTTTGTGAGGATATTCCAAATTGGATGAAGAGCGCCTGAAGAGGCTTGTCTTGATCGAGCCGAAGTCGCCTTCGTCGTGACAAGAAGCCGCTGAGAAGTTCTGTGTCCTTATCCGGTCAACGTGATTCTGGCTAGAATACGACGCGACCGAGTCCACTGAATGCCTGAAACGAAAAACACAAATAGATTAGATTATGCTCGTCTTCCACACTGTGAAACTAAGATAAAAGTGTTTGCTTAAGATATTCTCTTTAGGCGGGGTTTGTTTGACTCTTAGTCATTTAAGATGACGTCAAGTATAATATTGAGTAAGGAGACGATACCGTTGTACTAAAAAACATATTTTTTACGTCAAGGCCTAAGAAGCTTAACACAGGCATTTTGGGATAGCATAGCGACGGCTGGTGACGTTATATTATGGCTGTGGAAGTTTTGGCGGTCTGCCAGTGTCTTGCATCGGTATGACAACAGTCCTGTCACATATATCTCGTTCCGCTCGATTATCGAAGCAAAATGTAGTAAATTAGCGTCAAATGCTCTTAACAGGTCATAAGACCTAGGATAAACAGCATTGGCAATTGCCACTGAACATGAATCGTATGTTATTCGCAGGTTAAACTACTCTCTTTAATCTATTTTCTAGTATGAGCTATGTATAGTTTTTACAAAATCACACGTCTAGTTTTCATGAAATTAATATAGGGATAAGTTAGAAGAACTTGCAACGGTAAGTTGTATATTTTTATCTGGTTTAGCCGCTAACGCTATAAAACGCATTAATGAAATGCTGCAAAACATTATACACGAAAATACAATTTATTTCTTAGAATTGATTGATATCTAGGTACAGTTAATTAATCAAGCTAAAAACGTAAAACGTTTTTTAACGGCCTTAGCAGGCGCGGTTAAGTATATTGAAAGAGAATGAGTAATTTTATGCCAATTGTGCGAATGAAGACTGAGTAACAGAATAAATTAAGTAAGAAATAGTTAATTTTAAGTATAAACTCAACTCTCTTCGGTCGGACGGAACCCTTTAATTTTTATCATCTTATTAAAAGCCTATAATTTTATATGTAGCCTACTATTTGGTCCTTTTCCAACGTTATAACATTATTCCGCTAGAAAATTTATTATAATTGACTTGTTTGAAGGGTAACGATGAAGTATAATATTCTGCGTGCCATAAATATTATAAAGCAAAATAATCATCTTTTACCTTCGATCGATACAAGTTTTCTTTTTTTTTTTTTGTGAATTGTGCCTGTTTCTTCAAATTTCTACAATAAAGCATTTACTTACTTACAAGAAAAATATGGAAAATATGGTTTAAATTTTGTGTAGGATATAAAGATAATTAACGTAACGCCATAATTAACTATGTAGTTAAGTTTTATTTACTTAATTTGCTGTGTTAGTATTTTATGTGTGTTTGCGTGGGTCATATTATCTTGCAAGTCTTTGACACACTTCTAGTGGACGGGTTGACTTGAAATTTGGTATGTAGATTGTAGGATGGATGAGGATCGATGGGCGTGTTTAGGTAGGTACCGGTACCTATATGGTCGATATTCGTAGTTAAGACTGTAATCTTAGCCATGTAACGAATATTAATAGTGCACATTCGCAAGTTAGTTCAAATATTGCTGGTGGTACGTCCTTGTGCAAAGGCGACCATCATCTTACTCGGTAATCCTGCTGCCGACCACCAGTGCTTGCACTTCTGTTTATCGGCTGAAGACAGCAAGAAGAGTGATACTGTAAGACAGCTGGAGAAATTACTGACACATGGGCTATTCATAACCCTCTAGGCTGGCAACACTTCTGCAATACTTTACTTTGTTGTTGAGGTTACCATGGTTAATGGCGCTACCCTCTTTCTTACAAAAAAAAAGTGCATCACTAACTCTTCAACAAAGTATATTTGTCAAATACGTCGCCACAAAATGATGCCGCGTCTTTTCAATGGTTCTGGTTGGAGTCTCGAAATATTTACAATGGCCCCTACCCTCGAACTACTCGAAGACTGTTCGTGATACTCGTGATCAAAGGGATTCGTTATTGTCGAGCCTTTCGACCGTGATTGTGGTGGCTCCATTATAGCCAGGACGAGTGCTTTAGTACAAATCTGCAGACTATTTGAAATGTTGCCAAAATAGGTTTGCCTTAAAGACCCGGCGCCTACTATTCTGGGGCGGAATTAAATAGGAAGACATTTGGCCGACGTCGCCGTAGTTGTGGACTAGTTCTTCGACATAGTTAATCTTCAATTGGTCTTACTACGTCGGTGTCTATTTCTTCAAAAAATAATAAAGGGCTAAAATAAATATTGTGTTACTCCAACCCACACCACAACTCACCGCTTTTGTTCTAAACACAGCATTAAACGTCGAATCCAGTTATCGCGTAAACAAATTCAACGGGCTGTAAAAGTTGTTTTTGAAACTGAATAATCTTTACGGCGAAAAATTTATTCCCTCGGCTGTTTCCATGGCGTTTGTGTAGTTTTTTTAAAGGAAACAAAAGCATATGTAATTTGAGATTTTGATGAATGATCGAAAATCATCACGGATCCTTTAGTAAGTTATTACCACGCTAAATTGCCCTTACTACTTGACAGACCCTCAAATGGTGTAAAAAGCAGTTTTAATTGTTGTCTTGCTACGTTTTTATAGTTTCCTGTACTGCTGCCCTAAAGTTTTACGGTTTGTTTACGTAACAATTACGGTTTAGAGCTACTTTAACACTTATTATAAACATAACAGTTTTTATGTGTCTGCGGCACAAGAAACCATTTGGTTAGACTCATGTCATATTTAAGCAATGGCCTTTTTACACTCGTTCACCGTAATGGTATCATGCTAGACTTAGACAAGCAGAGAGTAGAAAAGGAACTATAAAATTTTCATAGAAAATGTCCGTTAAGCATCATTTAAACATGTCAAAAAATCTCATTGTCAAAAATGTGGGATACTCTTCTATATTGGTGGTATCTACCTATGGATGTATGGATATTTGTTACTCAATCACCACAGAATGGTTCAACAGATCTAAATGAAAGTTGGTACAGGGATAGATTGTAGTTTGCAATAGCACATATACTACTTATCCCGGAAAATTGCGTAATTCCCGCGAAATAGCGATAGAAGAATTTTTAGCAGAAAAGTCAACGAGTAACAGCTAGTGAAAAATGAACTATACCCACTGACTTGACTAGAAAAAATTACGGGGCTTTTAAAAAGCGAAAGCTTAATTTTGTCCCGCAATGTTTAAGTCCCACGGAAACTACAGCTAAACTGTGCCACGAAGTTACACTTTGGTGAGGTCGAGATAGGAAATAATTCTGTAACCCACCGACCGTGCCCAACGTGTTTCCCTGAAAATTAACACTTTCAGTTTCGTCTGTGTTAAGAGCGTCGTCTATAAATATTCACGGTCCAGAGACGCGCGACGTCTGCTGCTAACCTTTCTCTGCGGTGCTGATAGGGTTGGCAATTAAATAAAGTACCAAAAAATTACGCAAAACGTCAAAATCTATCGGAACATAATTATTTTGTAAACAAGGGCTAGCCGGTGTTATCCGAGTAAAGCCACATAATCGAAGATAAGATTGGTTTTATATTTTAAATACATAAGTATGTTAAGTACCTACTTACAAAATTGTGTCTCCCTCTTTCCATAAAAAAAAACATGGATCAGAGTTTTTGTTTTCAGACGACGAAATGTGTGTGAAATGTTGTCAACTTCACTTATCAAGATCAACAGTGCTGTGAGACTAGTTTAGAAAATGAACTGGAGCGAAGAGGAAACGCATCGGAGAGTATAATGTTTTAAACTTCTGCGATTCTCCTCATAGCTACAACAACCACTCGGAACTCTAGCTGCATGTAATTAAAACATAGATATTACGCGATTAAGTTCCGAGTAGTTGTAATCATTGGACACTATACAGCACACACAACGTTAAAGCAAACTCAAATACGATACTGGTATAGTCGGCAACAGTCAGTGTCAACCCTAGACCCACTCGTGAATTTTTCCGCAAGGGAATGTCCCAGCCTCAGAACTTTGGATATGTTTACGCTTACACCTTGTTGCTGACATTAATGTACGACCACCGAAAGTTTTTTAATCTTACAACACTTGGCGTATTAAAAGTTTCACAGTTTCTTTCTGTCACCGTTGTGTTAACGTGTATAAATGTTTAATTCGGTAGATTACAGATTCTAAAATGTAAGTTACGTTATTAAATATTAAAAAAGCGGCATTTGTGTCATATTACGTGTATAATTATTTACATTAGTTATCAATCAATCGAATCAGACAGGGTGAGTATACGTATGAGTAGTTGGCGGGATACCAAACAAACAGTTGCCCGACACTTATATAAATTAATGACGAAGACATCATTTCATATCAACAGGGATTAATATAGTCACGTTAATCACTAGTCAAAACATAATTATATCTTGTGGTCTTCGAGCTAGATAATAAACTATGCTTGTACACAAGGTGCTCTTTAGAATTAAGATGATTGAAATGATCGTTCTCAGTTTGTTCAAAAATATAACCGTAGGGAACGTAGAACATAATGCCCCCTTGCAGTAAGAAAATAACTGCTAGTAATGTGCTGTAAACTACATATAATCTAATTAGACGTGAAGTTTAAATACCTATTCTGAAACTGTATCTCAAATGGCTCTCTTTGATTAGCGGTAGGTATACAAATCCAATGTCGTTATTTGTGCGGGTGAACTAGGAGCTGTTAGTGATAGTCTCACATAAACCACGTAGGCGGGGATGCTAGCCCACAAGCTAGCGGTTCAATTACTTCAAAGAGACATGGCGGCTTCGGATTAGCTCTAAATTGAGCTCAGCTCGAGTTGCCAGTACACCGATCTCCAGACACCTGACAACAATTACTGTACACAGGACGGTCCCAATTTCTTGACGCATCCGGTTCGTGTGTGTAAAACAATAGAGTATTTAAAATTAAGGATGTGTCGGTTTTCCGCACTGCATGCTTGTTCGTTCTTTCCGGTTGCACAATAATGTGTGCTCGGTTTTTATAAGGCAAACGGCTGCGGTTATTATTTATGATCGATGGTCCACGATCAGCAACATATTTGTTATAATGTTTGGTTTGTACAAGCAATGAAAATAATTTACAACCGTGTAAATGAATTACGACTGTCACATGGTGAAAATTGATAGTTGATAAATCAGATTTATGTTGGTTATTTCTATGACGTCCATGAGGATTTACAATGTGTCTTGCACGTTTCAGAAGTCATATTAGATTCTATTCAAGCTTTTAAACTAGCACACGTTTATGCTAATACTTACAATAGGATGGTCTAAGAAGAAAAACCACGTGAACCTAAGTTTATGAAGTAGTTTCTCATTGAATATGCGTTCTAATAATGTTTATCACGTTCTTCGAAATAACCACCTATACAAAAGCACGCTATTTGTCGAAGCATATACAAAGATTCAGCATTGGTCTTTTGGAAAGCCAAACAGAACGTGAGGGGTATTGTCTTAATGATATAGCCGCGAGTCGTAGAGATAAAAGATTTGCTCAGCCCCTTTACGGTCAAGTGAATCCGATTGCTATGGTCGGATAGGTAGGAAACCAATACATCTTCTATACCTATAAAAGACGTTAGTCACGTTCTAGGATTGGTGGTTGATTGACAGAGTACGAGCAGTCTAAATCACTGGAGCAAGTCAGAAGTATTCCTTGAGAGTACACATTGATAAAAAATATGCTTCTCATTAGGTGATCGCTTTGAAACGACTGCATCGACATGGCATTTTTTCTTTTAAAATGTTCGTAACTCACGCTTGCTCATGGATGCAAAGTTGATGCGGGTTGCTGTCGCTAGCAAAGTAATAATATAAACAACTATATCTCATGTGTTAGTGACTTTTCAATTCGTGATGGATTTTATGTACGTTACGTGGATGATTTTAACTCAGTGATTAATGAACAAAAAACGTTTACCTTGCTACTCCGCTACTCATGTTTTTTGTTCATTGAAATGGACCTCCGCAAAGTAACGCCTGATTCAATAAATTATTCTGAGATTTACGTCAAACATAATTATAAACAATGGAAGAAACAAGTGACTGTTCTTTTGGTTTTTGTTTAAGCTTAGTTACTTAGACAAACGTAATCGGATTAACAAATGCATGGTGACAATTAAATATTTGACCATATGAAATGACTACTTCAAGTTTTCAATTTTAGAAAAATTGGCTTTGAATCTTTGTAAAAGACCGATTATACACAAAAGACCAATCATATTATTTTGTCGGAGTTAACGTTTTATTAGTTTAATTATTGGTCGTGACTTTGTATAATTCTTTGTATCCGGCTCGTAATTATGGCTCTCAATAGACTATTATTTGAGTTTCATTTGTCTGCGTGTTTAGTAGGTAACAAACTAAAACGCAAGTTGCATAAAGGCCAAAATTGCTTGGTTATCATTATTACAAGTGCGTGATGACTCCCCGTTAAGATTTCTAAAGTGTTTTCCGACATCAGTTCACATCACATTCGCCGTCAACCGCACCAGATTTTTTGTAAAGCTTGGAAATAGAACAGAGTTTGTGATTCAGTGTCAGATATTTTTAGGACACCGAAGATGTAAACGTCTACTACGAGTCAACATTTCACGAATTTTTCCTCAACATCTAAATGAAAATGAAAATTGGTTTTCATTATCGAGGTTAATATTCGGCATTGACCTGTAAATGAGTTCCATTCATTGAAACGTGAGCATGTGGACTGTATAGTGGACATAGTGTGAGTTACCACATAGTTAACTTTTTATCTACATCCGCAGTAGCCGCTTTCTTCCGTCCGTGACACCCCAGTTGCGATCTGTGTTCATATTTTTTTTTATCCGCATAGCTTAACAATTTACTAAAGTTAACTAAGCTCGTGTTATTATTATGAAGTTACTTAATGCATAATGGTACCTACCTACAGTAATTCGACAATGGGATCCAATTCTTTTGAACAAATAATGCTTCAAATTTCGATGTTACGGAGCTTGCGACCGTAAAGAGGACATAAAAGATGGCAAATTGGAATTGCGGCAGCCACTCCATTATAAAATGTTACCCCTCTACCACGGCGTCATTATTTTCTTTCCATAATTTAAGTACATTTCTTTTGTGTGTATGCCAAGTTACCAAATTAATTATCGTAGCTACTATTATATTTTCAGCGGTATATAATATTGTTCGACAACTTTATTATTTAGATGGATTTTCCTTTCGCGTTATGTCCATTAACACTTTCAAACTTTCAAACTGGGATAGATCAACATCGGAGTAGTTTCCTGATCTAAAGCTCTGGAGCATCGCCATTAAACCGACTTCTCAGGAGATTAGTTTGTGGAGTTAGTCGAATATTTAATATTGCTTCGATTCATTTAATACAGCGGGTAGAAGGCTCATTTTGCATTGCAGCTGATAAATGTTCAGTACGCGATTATTTGATTCAGTACCAGAAAATAATTTTACTACACCGCGAAAAAAACAAGACTAGGTACAATTGAAATAGTCGTGCGTGAAGTACTTAAACTGTTAATTGAAACAACCGCCGACGTATATCATTGGCCGTTATCCAATTTTGAATACAATGATAGAGGTGTTTTTCGTTTATTTTTAAAGAACTATAATTGTAGTATGGTTGGTTTAAAATACAGCTCAATGTTGATGTAGGTAACAATATCCTTGTAGAGAGTTATATCTAGCGATGATAGCAAATCGTATAAAATTTAATTAAAAATCATGAAGTGAATGGACTGTATGTCCAGAAATTTCCCGATTTGTCGGTTGACTATTCCACCCCAAATATGCCGTTGGGACTACGCCTGTTTCTCTCGTACTATTAATAATGCCTCTGGGATTACACGCAATTTTGACCGTATATTTCCGATATTCCCTTCATTCCCTACTAAAGAGAAATTATACTCGTAGATAAAGATAAAGGTACAGCTAACACCTCTATAAAAATATCGACGACGTTCTCAATTTGGGCAACAATTGTAAAAATGCTTCTGATTGTAGGCTATAAACGAGTACATGACAACTTGTGATCTGTTTGATGTAAAGGTCACAGCTGATAATAGCCGACGATGTAGAATATGCACTATTTCTAAGACGAATGCGGCTAACAGTTTAATAACATAAACTGATGGTTTATTTTATTACCATTGTCCAGTGTGGTAACACGCCTTTAATGTAAGATAATTGTACTAAGACGGTGCGTTACACGAGTGAAATTGATACTGTTACATAATTAGGTAACATGTTGCTGTTCGCAACATATACATTAGATCGGCCACACATTAACTATTTGTAAAGTTATGCAAGCACGAGTAGTAGAAAAAGGCAACAAATGTAATGACTAACAAAAATATTTCGAGACCCTACGGTCTCTATTTTGCCATGCAGTGCGATTTAAAATTTATTTAATAAATGGTTAAGAAAAGATTTTTTATTTAACCTACCTGCCGAAGAATTTGTTTATTGTTCTCCCGCGTGAACTAAGCAATTTTATGGGACAAAAGGCACCTGGCCCATTTTATTCGTCAATATTCAAATTATCCTCTTACCGAATTTAATATATAAGGTTAGGTTGCCCGTGCAAAAAACGGGCAGAGAGACCGGAGTTTCTTTCTCATTTATCATATTAATAGGCATGATCAGTAATTTAAAAAAAATAGAGTTCTTAATTTAGATTAGTTACTGAAGAAAATAAAGATTTTGTAAATTTCTTTCTACAAAGATGTTCTAATCTCATGGTCGTGTCGTTTTATCTCATAACTTTCGTGATTAAATTTAGTTAGGTACTTTCAGTTTTAATTAACATTAACCTTGAAGTCAACAAGTTAGGTGCCGCTTCGGTTAACTTCACTGAGCCGACAAATGTCACGTCAAAGTAACAAATTTCAAGTAACCTTATTTAATTATGTTAGTTTAAATTAAACTGTTTCCAAACTTGACAAGTAGGTTAGCCACTATGTCAACTGTCACAAGATAATCTACTTAAATCTTGCTACATACGCTACATGCACGTTCTGTTCTAATATCTGAAGTAACTTACGTCATGTAATCAAATCTTGACTGGGGTAATGAAATCTTGATTTACGGCTTCCACAAAAACCAATATTGTAATAGGACCACGAAACCCATAACTTAAACGCTGTTTCAGGATATCTTGCATGTACGTAGAATACACACACACACACACATATCTACCTTACACACACACACACATAGGTACCTAATTAGGTATATCTTCACATTTAATGGCACATGTGTAGCCGTAATAGCAAAAAACTCATAATTTATTTAATATAATGACTTATTATGAAAATTACGTATAAAACAAAGTTGAATATTAGATTGCTACCTTAATCTAAAAAGTGTAATTAGAGTTCTCGGTAAAAGTAATCTATTGTACCTATTAAATCAATCAAAGCTTCTTCTTTTGTTCTTTAGACACTGAATGTGAACAAGATCAGTGTTGAGTAATTATAGTTTTTAAAGCTGCTGTCGTATAGTTTATTTTATTATATCAAATCTGTTTTATCGAGAAATTTATTTATGGTGCGGTGTGCTAAGACTGCCAAGAACCGTAATTCAGTGGATTAAACTATCATGTACCTACCTAACTAGAAACCGGTTATATTCCGAACACAATTGCTAATTAATTAATTAGTGGTCATAATTAATTAATTTCGGATTAGTTGAATAACTATTCAAAGGGTAAGGTTGATGAAGACTCAATCCATGAAATGATTGTAATGCCGTTAAATTTGAGTGCCCGCATCAGTGGCTCGGATAATGCCGCGACAGAAAATTCACATCGGTGCTAAGGTCGGCCGAGACCGGTATATTGCGCAAGGTTTATTTATTTACTGCCGATTAAACAAATGTTACTATTGATCTTGTTAAAAGTGCCGATCCAACTAAGCGACTGTATTGACAAATTTGATTTTAGAGGATTAACAAACCTGCACATTGCGGCATGCATAGGTATACGAACTATACGTGAAAATTATCGTCAGTCAGTGCCATAAGTGGCGTTGGCAGATATTTGTGAAAGGCTGTGTGTTTTGGGTGTTTGTAAACTAAACTGTACCTACTATGCATACATTGTATGCTTCAAAATATTGCTTAATTACAGCTAGAGCATGCAAGACGAATGTCAAAATGTTGGTAATATTTGCGTTGAAGACCTTGAAATTCAGTTATTTCTTTATGTATTGTGAGTTCGCTAATTTGTATAAATGCACTGAAAGTTTGTATGTGGAACATGTTGTAAAATTTGCATGCCGTTTAGCGAAAGCGTGATTTTTACAAGGTTGTTAACAAGTTGGTAGTCACGCGAAATGATGTCAATAAATATATCGTGTCGAGTAAATGAAATAAGTACCTATACGGTGCTTCAGCCATCTAAGCTACAAATATTTGCGATTCATGCTCTCGAAATCATGCACTTACATTGATTGGCTTGTTAAATAAAATAAACTGCATAAATTTGTCTTAAAAATCAAAAAGATGTTTTTGAATGCAAAGAGGTTGGCAATCTCATTTTAAGATTTGAAAAAGAAAATTGCCTGAAAATTTAACGCCACATCTCTTCCTATCCTAGTATTTGCCAGTTCGCTGAGCCAAAACTGATTCAATAGGGAAGACTGCAAATAGAATGGCTGAAAAGCCTTAAGTTCCGGCATCTAAGCCTACGCTAACGGTCCCAAAGCCAACTCTCCAAAGTAGATTTGATAATACTTTTCTTGTGACCACTTTTATTCCTTTATACGTTAAAGTGGCCAGTGCTTCGTTGCTATAGTAACGGAATAGAAGTTGGTATCTAATGGATACATGACAAAAAATGCAATACGACTGCTATTAAATTTTTGAGATCTATTACAAAAAAGAAACATTTGTCGTCTTATGCCTCAGTCTTATAGCTGCCATTTGAAAAAATGTATTTCTGCGCTATTTATATATTGTGTATAGTATGTTTACTATGGGTATTCGTCTGTTTACTATTGTATTATTAATACATAGCACTACTTGCTTTGATATCTTATATTCTTTATTCCATGACATCCGATTACTTACTGTCTCTTTATGTACCTTTTCTGTTTTGTTTATCATGAATGTGGTGATCAATAAGGAGTCATTATACTGCACTGTATTATTCAGAACTTATTTATTTTAAGGCTGAAGCCAATACTTCTTAATTAACCCAATTAAGAAAAGAAGAACCACAGACAAAATAAAATCAAGCTAAATAGTAAATACTAAGGACCACTCCGCATCGTATTTGGCTCACTGACCCTTACTTTTTATTTATAAAGCTTTTCTCTCCGACGTAAAAGCGACGACATCAGTTTTACAGAAAAATTAGATTTTATGAGTTCACTAGACTAAAAGCAAGATCTGCTGAACGGTTATCTAAGATACCAAACGAGATATATCACGTTATTTCGCGTCTACAGTTCCTACATTACGTTCAATAAAAAGGCTTGTGGACTATTTATTTACAACATTGACTCACCTACTCTTCTCACGATAATGGAGAAAGTGATAAAGCCAATGCGTTACTTATTATTTATGAAAAGTAATATCGAATATATGTGTTTTATCCTATGATGTTTATTTGTTTTAGGAGCTTTATCGAAGGTGAACAACGTTCTAACGTCCTACCACAGATATTCTCCAGGAAAATTGGCTTCTGATAAGATACGGAAACAGGCGTACAGCGTATAAAGCCTAATTCCTCTTTCGTAACCGGCCGAGAGAAAACATTTTTATCGCGAAATCAGATTGTGGAATCAGATTACACCAGCCAAACCTTTCGGTTCACATATGTTAACGGTTGGCCATAATCTGATATAGAGCGGAATTTCATTTATGTAACAGAATTATTTACAACTAGCTTCTGTCCGCGACTTCGTCTGCGTAGAATCATACATAAAAACCTTCATCTTGAATCACTCTTATCTATTTAAAAAAAACCGCATCAAAATCCGTTGTGTAGTTTTGAAGATTATAAGCATACATAGGGACATAGGGACAGAGAAAGCGACTTTGTTTTATAGTTGATAGTGAAGTGATAACTGGCCAGAAAAATTCAATAGGCAATACAATAGTTTGTGGGCTTAAATGACTGACTTTCATTCGTCCGCAGCAGCAAACTACAAATTCGATATAAGCTCCCGCGCACGCGGCTAAATAAAGCGACAAAAATTTTAGAATGCTGTGCTTATTATACAGCTACTACAGCTAGGTATAAAAATCGTCCGCTTTGTCATTTCTTGTTCTTTTTATTACTGGCACTAAAACCTATTTTACTTCAATCTAACTGATAAATCTATTTAATACTAGCTGTTGCCCGCAACTTCGTCTGCATAGAATTCGTTTATCGCTATCCCTCAGGAATTACGCAATTTTCCGGGATAAAAAGTAGCCTATGTGTTATTCCAGACTATAATCTATCTATGTTCCAAATTTCATCCAGATCTGTCCAGCCGTTCTGGCGTGAAAAAGTAACAAACATCCAAACATACTCACAAACTTTCACATTTATAATATTAGTAGGATTTATATATTTTAAAAGTCCAGAAGTTTATAATGCAAAATTTTAATCTTTCTCAACTAACGAATTAAATGGCGTTGAAATGGACATCACCATCCAATACGATTAATAATTATTGAGTGAAGAAAAGATGATATCAACGCTGTTTTTGCTGGCACACCTTTATTTAGTTGGCCAATTTGGCCGTATCGCAAACACGATTTGGGAAAAGGTCACATGAAAAGTAAATAATGTTCTACGGCTACTAAATAAGAGTGCCGTAGGAAACTAATATTTTGTCCGGGGCTTTTGTCGAGAATTATTTATGCTATCGCCAAGACTCTGCCTTTGAGTAAAAATTACGTCCACCCGCAAATTGATTTTGATGCCAAAGGACACAAAACTAATGCACTCAGGTGTTTCAGGCGTTTCTAATAGAGTAAAAAAAATCATAGTTGCGCTTGGTTTTAGTCACTTTATTTTTTCTCAATATCATTCATTATAACTTAGGCACTATCGAAAAAGAACAAGTGATTGATCATGTGATGGATACGTTATTATCACAAGAGTATATTCGGCGAAGTTTTGGTGTATAAAGTTCTTAGAACCCACATAATCATTGGAACATAAGTGCAGAATTACTTCTATCAAATGGCATTTTCTATGGTTTAAAACTTCTGAATAAAGCATTTTAGTATAAACATCAAAGTAAACATTGCAGTAAAACTGTATAGATACGCAGGTACCTACTGAGTGCATCGATGAACAATTAAAAACCCATAGTTCTCTGTAATGTTTTGTAATTCAAATCTCATAAGAGAAGACGGCTGAGCGTTAGTATCGTCAACGCAATGATGCGAGACCGACTGGAAACGCTCGATAAAACATAATTTGATCTATTTAACTATAGTCTGTGACATCGAAGGTTGTGATATTTCATTGTTTACATGCTCAATCTATTGTTATATGTAAACGGGTTTATGTTTAGTGTTTGATTGCTGCCTTTAAAAAAAAAAACTAGAAAAAGAACATATTACGGATGAGTTTCAAATCTCCAATGACTTGAAAAGTCATTGGAAATTGCTAAAAAGTGCTAATAGGAAAAGGAAAGTGCTAAAATTCTTAAATGCATTAGGTTCTCCAATCTGATTTTTAGCTAGAACATATTCTTATAGCGTAGATAGACTACTATAACTGCTCGTGCCAGATCATATGCCGGTTATTTCTTATTAAATGCACTACCGGCTAGGTTTAACGCTATTTTATTGTAACATTAATGTCAACACGTAGTTTGGTTAAATTCAGTTTGCTCTACAAATGTTATAAATTATCTATCGCTTTTCCTACCGTCAATAAATTATGAATTTTAATGTGAGCTTCTAAATATTTTTGGTTTATCTGCTATGTGTATCTTAGCGCAGCAATTATTTTTTATATCTAGACATCTTGGCGGCAGGTTGCATAGCCGATGCTGCAATACTGCAGGTTGCATTGGTGTCGGTCTATATTCGTGTAATATCTATTTAATTAGCTTTAGCCTAACGATCCATAATTTGCCCTTACCTTACCTACTGTGACTTATCATTTGCAAGCAACGTGTGATTTTATTACGTAACCATGATTATTTTCTTAATAAACCATATAAATGTGGTTATAAACCACCCTAGAAGTAAGTGTAACAGTTTCGTAAGAGGTTGCGTGTTGAAATCATAATAATAAGGCATTCGGGTAAAAATAATAAAGCCATTTTGTTTGACCGATAAGCAGTTGGCGTCAGAATTCCCGGCCACGAACTTATTAAAACAGGTAATTACGAAGTAATGTCCCCCTCGTGGAAGAGGAAAATGAGCCTTTCTACTCTGGTAAAAGAGTCTATTAGACTGTAGAAATTTATCATAACCCTCCGCCCGCAAAGCGTAGTTCCTGCCGCATTGTCTCTGGACAAAACCCCGTGTGCTCGATTATATGTTACGATAACGGTTGTTTTGGTGTCGAATTTATTATCATGTCGATCTTTCGCTGAAACGTTTTTTGTTTCGCGGGATAAATTTGCACATTGCATATTTCATTCTTTTTTGTAAATTTATGAGACCTTCGCTTCTCGTAGATTTCATCAATCTCATTTGTTGTTCCTAGTTTTTGTGATCGCCTTTAATAGCTCTGTAATGAGGAAAGATGCCTAGGTCACGTTCGTAACGGCTGACTTGGTTAAAGTAAACAATACTAAACTTGACCTTGGTCGTGGTTGATTTATGACATCACAAACTTATGATCGTGCACCTATCATCCATCACGTTATTTAGCTATTGAAATGATAAAAAACGATGTAAATCTAAAATTAGTTATAAGTAGTTACAGAATATGATTTTTAGGTTATTAATAGTTGTAGCTTTTAAGTATGTAAGCATAGACGTACCTACATCTAAGGATGTTAACCTTTTAATGTGGGTTCAGATCTGATTACAAACACGTAGGTGACTGCGATATACGACAGTAGCTACTTTAACTTTCTACAGAATCAGTATTCTAACCAAACCTCACGTACCTACTAATTACACAACTTAGTCGGTAAAAGGGCATTAAGTGCACGAGTACACGAAGGTTCACATATTTTATGAGCTCACTTGCAATCGTGAGCCAAAACACGTCACCAGGGTCGATGTAAAAGGTTCAGAAACGAAAAGGAAAACGTGAAAGCCGTAGCGACAAACATCGTGTCCTTGAAACAATCCTTGAGATAAGTTGAGTTTATTTGCGAAGTAAGGCCGACCACTATGCTATGAATACATCGTGTAATATTAGCGATCCTCTGTGAGTTTGCTAACTACATTATCATTTACTAATAGAGTTCTCAAAACGTTCCCAACGTAGGTATGTTTGGTTTATATAAATGTTCACGACTGCTTCGAATTTCAAAATTTGACTCAACGTTTTACAAAACCTCGGTAGCTGTTGTCGTTTTCCTTCGATGTCACGTTGTTCCATTAAATCCGTATTGTTGCTTTTAGTTAGGTAATTTACTTTAAAGGAATCGTGCTTAAGTTACGAGAAGGTTATAATCAGTTCAGTTCATATTTTATTAATAGATTTTAGGTACAAACTCTTGTCTTCTTCCCGTAGCGATAAGACATCTCGATTTTATCAGTCAAAGATAACCGCAGCAATGTGAAATTTGGTGGCAGTTTGTCAATAGCAAATATTTTGTAAACCGTCTGAAGTTGTCTTGGCCAATCGTAATTGTTTTTATAAACGCAACTGAAATAGTGTTTTGAATTCAATGCTAACAAGTGAAGCATGAGAAAGTATAGTAATTAAATTTTATTCATTTATTAGGAATTGTTTGTCGCCTTAACAAAATAACCTACCAAATAAAATAAATACCTACCTAGTAAACCTATACCTAGTAAATAGACCTAATGTACGACATGATTACTATGCAATAAATGAATTATGAATTATTATTATAATGATTTTTCGAAACAAAGATGCTCCCTCTCCTATTGTTATGTACTAGTTCCGCAATCAATTAGAGAAATATTGCTGCTGCCAATAAGCTAGTAAAAAGACGTAACGGCTATTTGTCGACAGAGCGCTATAGAAGATTGCATCATTTTGCACATACTATACATTGCTACATGATAATGAGCTGTATGGCTTAGCAAAGATGATTTAAGTAATAATGTTGAAATGAATTTAAAAAAAACTGATTTTAATACTCCACTCACAATCTACAAAAATACATAGAATAGGCATTTGCCTACTCAAATCACTTACTTACTTGGTAAGTTACCTTTTAAATCTAATTAAATTATGCAAGTTAAAATAACACTATTATTCGTCAAAAAATCTGTGAATAAGTAAGTAAGTAAATAAGTTGACTAAGTTAAGGCACGATTTTTCTAATCACATTATAAGCAATGTAAACATTACCTACCTTGAACAACATCTTGTATCACAAAAAATGTGGAACACAGGAAACTTCAAAAGTCACAAAAATATTAAAATAATTGTACCATTCACTTTTTGTCACACGCGCTAAGTACTGATAAGCGCGGAGGTAACGTCAGTTATGCGGGAGGCTGTCGCGCGGCGGCTGCGCGTCTGTTTAGCTGCGTACGCGCATACATCACGTGCATCCGTGACGGTGGCGCTGCGAAGCCGGCTCACTGCGGCAAAGTGAGGAACTAACGGGGCTTTTCACGCTCCAATGGTTATCTATAGTGCTGAATGGATGCAATCTGACGAAATCGTTATCGCAACTCTCGACTCTGGTTCCGAAACGATTTGAAAAGCATCAGAATGAAACAGGATTTAAAATGAATCATTAAATTTATGTCCATAAACTGAATAATTGTTACAGTAGACATTAGCGCTAGGTATTAGTATGTCATATAAAACAAATAGAAAATTAAACTCAGTTTTACTTAGTTACATTCAACATTGCTAAATGACCCCAACCGAACATTTTGTTACCATGCTATAGTGGATTTCATACTGCAACAGTGCTTAAAGAGAGGCAAGCAACATCCTCGGTCGTAAAACACTATATATTCACTATGCACTTTCCAGTCAAAGCCTGTGTCAATAGGGGGAAGCAAACGGCTAGTAGCGCCTGTGTCTGTATTGCCTGTGGGGACTTTATAACGAGGGAACATCTGCTATATCCTTCCACCCTTTGAGCAGTCATGTACGAGCCGAAACTTTTCGATGTCATCAATTTAGATAAGGTTTACTTAATAAATCTAATATTTGTGTTAGTGAAAGGTTTTCTATGACGAAACTTATGAACAAAGTTTGAACTACAATAGGACTAGGTATTTATAACACAGCAATATGGATTGATTGAGTTCAATATATAAAGCTTAATCATAATCATGTGTCAATTTTATTGACGTTCAATCTTTCCTATCGACTGCAAGCAATTGTACTCGTATGGTTATACGAGTACAATTGCGTCCAATGAAGACCTAAGAGATACATATTACTAATATAAGATAAACTTATATTCAGTGTTGTATTGTCACGTTTTGCGTCTATTTGTCCCACTCACGTGTCTAGTGAGGGTATAGAAAACCTTGTTCGCAAGCAATGATCATTCATGAGACCGTTTTACTTGACACAATGCGTTCGTGGATATTTCCGGGCAATAAATTATGACTTATTACCGTCGTCAGAGTTGGATATATTGTTAGGTTAGTCTTTTTAGTCCGTAAACAACACATTAACAAGTTGTAATGGTTCGTAATTACATTTATTTATGTTTTAGGGCAGGTACATCGGCATACAAAATGTTGTGTTGTGTTCCAAGTTCATCGAGGTAATATTCTGTTACAAAAATATAATTATATATTCTTGTTTACGTCCGTCCTTTCGTTGGCGGTAAAGCTCTGAGATTATCACAGTTACGTAGGCTCTGTAAGTTAACGTGTACCTTATAGTCGATGAAAACTTTATATTGAATCCTAGACTGCGTGTGGCCGGAGCCGGACACTCTTGGCCGATTTTTATTCTGTGTAGGTATAGACACAATCGGCGTGTTGGAGCATAGGCTCGAACACGCGTAGATGTTTTATTTAGTATTTGCCTTCACCAGAACGCGTTTGCAATTCGATTCTGCCAAAATGGAACATCTAATCTTATCTGATCGCACTTAGGTAAGCCGTCTTAACAGAAGTTTGTTAGTCTGGTATTAAACCAAGTGACAAGTCTACGTCCAACACATAAACACGTGTCTACAGCCGAGGGCTGGCTACCGTTAAGGGGATTATTACGTATTAAACAAATGCCAAAAGTTAATTGTGTAATCCGTGTTCCGAAACAGTGTTCTACGAAACTATTATCAGCTTATGCGCGTCAGAAGATTACCTAAGCTTAAGAGTAAGCGGTTCGGGCATTAGCGCGTACTCGTTTTATTGGTTGTATCTGCGGGATAAAAACGGTAATGACCAAGTATACATCTTAAACATGACATTGATGTGAAATGTGTTATTATCTAGCTATGTAGTTTGACGAAGGTTGTAGCTATACAAATCACTCAGTTTATCCGATAACGCAAAGCTAGGGTTTAGTGGTTCTAATAACTATTCATGACGCGGTCAGGGACGGTCATTGAACAAGCGCGACTAGCCATATTGTTTAATTTTCCTAGACACTGGACAATACCAACGCTGGGAGTTTTATGTACATATGTACAGTCACCATCATATAGAGACAGATTTTCGCCGTCAATTTAATTTCTACGCTGTTGGATATTTCCGTCAGTGATTTAACTATCAGTTTCACATAAACCCTAAAAACTTCGTAGGAAGAGTCGATTGTCTAGCAAGTGATTGTGAGCAATTACTTCTCATTCAAGGCCGTTAACAATGCGAACCGTAAGCCAGAACAATGAGTAATAAATAATTAGCTAAGTTGCTGTAGCTGTAAAAATAGATGCGGTTAATCTTTTTGTTTTAAAAGATCATACAGTAAAGTAACTAGGAGTTCCGTGTGCTGATTAAAAATACAAATTGCTTTTATAAAGGCAAATTAAATAATATGAGTGGCGTTGCTCATCAAGATTTATTTATTTTTACGTAAAGTAAAAATAAAGATAAACATTTCTGCGATTGCGGGTCTGGGTCGAATAGCACCAAGTCAGATGTACCAGACATCCCAAATTGCCGCTTCCCACGCAGTTCACTTTACTAGGGGTAGGGAATACGAATTGAAGGACACCGAATTCCTATTGTGATTTGACCGACATAGAGGTTTTGCTTCGATGACATTTTTATGTTTGCCTTACACTACGAATGACTTAATTTGAGGTAAACAATGAACAAAATAATTTTACCTTGCTACTCCGCTACTCGCGTGCAAGATAACCAAGCCTGTGTGAAATATATAATTATGTTTTTTATGCAATAATTATTATTATAATTATTGCAATATTTATTTTATTTGTTTTAACATATATTTCACACAATACACGGAAGAGGCCTATGCCATGAGGCACGCCGAATTACACGACAATTTAATAATAGTAAAAAAAAACAACACAATAATAACAAAGATGAAATTGTAGCGAATTCGGAATAAAAAGGGCTATAATAAATAAATAATATTTCACACATACTTAGTTATCTTGCACGTGAGTAGCGGAGTAGCAAGGTAAAAATTTTTTGTTTAATTGAAATGGACCTCCGCAAAGTGACGCCTAATTCAACAAAATATTTGACTTGAGGTAGGTATTTATTATTTTTCTAGCTCTACTTTTGAACGGTTATCGCACCCATAGGGGATAAGCTAGTGGAGAGACGAATGCGTTGGTTTGGCCATGTTATGAGAAGGGACGAAGAGTACCCAGTCAAAAAGGCCTCGGCTATCCCGGAAGAGAGAAGAGGAAGAGGGCGCCCGCTAGCTACGTGGTGAACAACCGTAGCCAAAGATCTGGAACGGGCACAGCTGAATTCAGAGACAACCCAGGACAGGTGGTCCTGGCGCCTAAGGACGAGGAGAGCCGACCCCAAATGAAGGGATAAGGCAAGGAAGAAGAAGAAGAAGACTTTTGAACGCTTATGAAAGATAACGCAATTAAGCGTTTTATTTGAGCATAATTTTTGTAAACATTGTTTTCCTAAATAATGCTGTTTCCGTATGCGTGTAAACTGCATGCGTGTTAAGTTGAATGGCAGTGAATGCGTGCGTGCGGATTGCGTGTCAACGTGGGGGGGTCATATTACTCCGAGCAGTAATTATTTAATGGCGACGTGTTAGTAAGAAGCCGGGATTATCACCATACAATCACTACATGACACGGCATAACTCGTGATTTTCCTAGTTACGGAATTAGGAGGGTGGAGACTTTCTAAAAATATGTACCTACGGGTAGAAATACGCTGTCAATCAATCTAGTCAAACTAATTAGTACTATTGCCGTACCTACTTATAATTTCTATAAATTTATGTACTTAAATTCCTTCGACTATGTTCCAGCGTTATTAAGTTTAAGTAGAGACATACGTGCGGTTGAAGTTAATAAAGCAAATTACAACTCATTGTTATTTAAAATAGAATAGAGATGCGTGAAGGCAAATGTGACGATGTTTATTTAAAAAAAAAGAGGTATTTGTTAAGGTGCTTTGTTTTTATTAAACAGGCTTATATTTTGGGAGACCAACTCTTTATAGGTCTTCTCTAATTTGTACGAGAAAAAACAGTCCAATTACGAGAGGACGGAGCAGAGTTTACAAATTAGAAAAAATCCGGTCTTATCCCTTAAATATCTGAGTAGGTACTCTAAAAGGAAGTCTCTACAAATAGTACCTAATGTAAAAGGTTCATTGTTGTTAGTTTTTTCGACGTTAGTAGTCAATAGGCACTTACTGAATTAATTAATACCTTCTTATAATCTCGGGCGGAGTTTAGTGAAAGGCCAAAACAAAGCCGTGTGCATACAGTTGCACACACACACAAGTATAACTTACCAAACTTCCCATATTTAACTAGTTGAGCTACGCACACACACAGGCAAGCCGTAGTTTAAACCGGCCTCACTTCACTTTGCCGTTTGCTGAACTTCATCTTTACTTACTTTTTATTTGGTCGGAGTTTTTAATTAAAATGATAATATGGCAAGCGTTTTTCCTTTACCACAATTCCTTATAGAAATAATAAGCCTCGGGCTTATTAGGAGTAATAAGCATATTTCTTACATTAAATCTTTGCTAATGTCAATTTTTACGCTTTTTTTCGTCCGTTGTAGTTTCGGTGTGTCCTATACAGGTATACCTACAGCAGTTAAGGAATTACTTATAGGTCAAGCAATCGTTTGCAAGAGATCAGTTCCTAGTGTTAGATTCACCCAATTTAAGGACAAAGTGGAAAATTAAGAACTAAGAACTAATCGCCGAGATCAAGTCAACGTCGATTTATTTTGGATTACACCATTTGCTTTCCCGACGTCGTAACTGATACATCTAAGGAAACTATTTGTCACTATCACTATCGAGTTTAATTAATTACCTAAAGTATTATTCCTTGTGTTTTTGTACTTGCATATTAGTTTCTGTTTACTTACAAAATGACAATCCGGTATCTTGTTGAAACAATCTCAGCCATAGCGAAAGTCCATTCAAATAACAAACTTCGTAAAGCAGTAAAACTTTCTTTAATATTTGTTAAAAGCATCACGCGCGCCCCTGAAGAGCCTTCCAGAGCGTCTAAAAATGTTCGATGCGCTAAATTTACACCACAAAAAGAACTTTGTAAAACCTAAAATGATAATATTACGTTACCTAACGTTGAGGAAAGCCTTAAAGAAAGGAGTATTTGGGGAGATCATTTATTTAAATACCGTTTACATTTAAAGTTAATGCGTCTTTTTGTTGCAGGTAAATACCTTAACGACTACGCCACCGGCTGTTAACTGGTAACATTGAATACTTGTTAAGAACAAACAAACAAACCGAGTCGCTTGCCTGCAAGTCTAGCAAATTTTGTAAAACAATGTTAAAACTTCTGCGCCAATCAGCTTGATACTTATGTATGAGATATTAATTTATTCAACTTGATGCCAGGTCGGTATTGTTGTTTTTACTTTTTTATTAATTATGGTATAAGATATAGTTATCAGCTGGTTATTAACTTATTAACAAACATTAGATGTTTTAATTGCTCGTAATATAACATCAAAAGGAAATCTTCTGAAGTTAGTGTTTCATTTCACTGTTTTTCCGATATTGTGACACTTCTGCTGTGTTCCGGTGTGGAGAGTAAGACAGCCGGCGAAATTACGGGCACAAGAGGCGTTTCATCTTAGTCCTCTAGGTTGGCAACGCATCTGCAATCTCTCCGGGGTTGCGGGTGTCTATGGGCAGTGGTGATCACTTACCATCAGGTGACCCACTTGCTCGTTTGCCTTCCTATTCATATAAAAAAAAAAAAAAAAAAAAAAAAAAAAATCTTATAATGGATAGTTAAACAAGAGGACGGCAAATGCTTGTTGTTGCTTAATATTCGGGTTGATGAGGAAGTGGCTATGTGGAAGAGGAAGTATTAAGCACATAGTTTGTGGAAGCGGATGAGGAAGAGGAGATTTTTATGAGGATGAGAATGAAATGAAATGATTTTATTCCAGACTTGCATCCATAATAGAATTTACAAATAATAAAATAAAATATTATGCGGATGAGGAAGCGGACTAGGAAGAGAAAGAGTGATAGGATTGTGTGAGAGTGATATATGTTTATAGCAGTATTCTTTTATTTATTAATTAAATGATAGAAAACATAATTTTGCATATAAAGTTTATTTTCAAAATTAAAATTTACCACTGCTGCACTGGGACGTTTATTACGACGAAAATTTACAAGCGCGCGAGGGGATACGCTACATGCGCGGTGAAATGAATAATCCTCCAAATTTAAGAGCAATCGGAAGAGGAAGAGGATTTTTTAAATTTCATTTAGGTATGTGGAGGCGATAACGGCAGAGTTCAAAAAATTGCGGAACTTCCTCATTATAAGGTAATAGTGGAAACTGAATCCTCACCAACCCTACGTTATATCTCTTTTATTATCCATTTTTCTTATGTTCAGGTATGTCCCTGCGTCAATTAATAAATTGTTTTATGATTCCCATTAATAATTGGCAATGGATACACATAAATATAAACTAGAATAACCCTCCTTTCTGGTTGCAGTCCGGAAAAGAAACACAGTTACCATTTTGAGAGAGAGAAATTCTTTAGTTTTCATAAAGTTTATTTGCAGACTTGCGCGACGTATTTGCTAACAATACAGCAGAAGACAGCTTCGTCAGACTGCATGGAGCACTAATAAAGAACTTTTGTCACGTCTTCCTTTTACGGCTGTATTATGTCTCGGATCTATTCTTCTTGCCTAGGTCAAAAAGGGTCAATGTAGTGTAGGATAGTTCAAGGGAAGTTTCAAATAAAATTCGCTACAATAATTTAACACAGTGCATGAGGAAACAATACATATCTTTCTTACATGAATAAGGAAAGAATTTTATGACTCGTAAACCGCCGAACAGAGTTTCCCAATAAAGACAAGAGTGCGGGATACGCCACGGATCCAGTTGAATCGTGTCTAGAAATTGAGTATTCCATAAAATTGAAGATTCAGCGTCAGGATTTGCGTTTTCAATATTGTCTGTGGATGCTAGGTATTGGGTTTCTAGCTGTCATTGCGCGGGATTTATAACTGTAGACCGAGATGGCAGTCCATAAACGACTCAGCAGGACTCTGCTAACGTAATCACGATCCCAACAATTTTAGGGACACGACTGCCCCTTGCTTACTCTTAACTTTAAATACGTTTCGTATAACATTTTGGTAATTTATTTTGCCTTGGGGAAGAAATTATGTTTTGTTCCGCATCCTGTGGATGCTAAGAAGACACTTTAAAGCCTCGCAGAGGTTTTTAGCATTAATTTACGACTTTGCTTTAAACCTGAAAACGCCCCAAAATCTCTTCCTTTCCTCTTAAGTGTTAAGACTTAAAACAGTGTAATCTTTATAAAATGCTAATAGTTTTGTGAGCTCCTGAGTAGGTTTAACTTCTATAGAAAGTGGAGTGTTAGCTTGGATGCAACTTAATTTGTTATTTGCATGTACAATAGGTTAATAATGCGCGCGGAAAGCTTGATACTGGTTAACAGCAACTGAATAAAGCGAATGTAATAGTTATTTGTTATGCAAGGCTGCAAAGTGTTTGTTTGGCGCGAGTGTCTGAATTGAAACCCGAGCAAGCGAAGGATTCTATGATTGAACCACGAGCGAAGCGAGTGGTTCAAAAGAAGAATCCTGAGCGTCGCGAGGGTTTCAAGGCACGAGATACTAAACAACTTTGCTGCCGAGCGAAACACACAATTTTTCACCTCACTACAGCGAGAAAAATGGTGGATGAAAGAAAAACAGTCTAATAGTAAATAAGCTTTTTTATTCTTTTTCTTCTAAATAAGAAAGGTAAAAGGATCTAAGCCCATACAGCCTAGTCTAATAATCTAAAAAGTAAAACTATTTTTTCTGATTGTTCTATCATATTAATTTCTTGTGTATTATACTGTTTTATCATAAACCAAACAACAATTTTGGTCAACTTTTTGGTTTCCCGACGAGAAATCTCTAAAAACTTTTATTATTTTTTTCTAATCATAGATATATTTTTAAAAAGAAAGTTAAAACATCGCACTAACTAGACTGAATTAAAAAAATGGGGCGCGTTCTGAATTTGCATCATAATATCTGTTTTTTCCAGCTTGGTTGCTATTTTTGTGGTTAACCACAAATTAAATTAATTAATAAAAACCAATATCTTTTAGCAACGAAAGTTAGCAAATCTTGAAAATAACTTACGAAGTAACGGATTTTAAAATAAATTAATAATGGATACCGGATCGCGTTTCTGAACGTGACAATATGTTTTTTTTATCGGATGAAAAAGTTAGGGGTCTGATAACAAGTTCGACATTTGAAGTTCGCATTATTCCGTCCTTCTCATTCACCTAATTAAGTACTATTCGTATAAGCGAGACGACAACATACGAAGTTCAAAGTTCTAATTTCTGAGTAGTTATATGAGTAGGTGGGCAATGGTGGTCATCGTCACGTTCGAATTTTAAAAACCTTTTCCACGCAAGCGGGGAAAAAGCACTTTTCCACGCAGATTTTGAAGGAGAAAGACAGCCTTTTCGAGCAAGTGAGGTGAAAATAAAATTAGTCTATTTAGAGTCCTACGTATCCCGATCGAACAAAAGTTGGTTACTATAAAAGCGAAAGTCTTAGGAATCATGTTATAGGCGATGCGTCTAGTAACCCATTACCATTTTGATTACCCTTTCCATCTATACGCTTACAATCATGCTAAACGTGGCCTTTAGGTCTTGTTACCTTAGGCTCTGTCTACCCCGTAAGGGATAAAGACGTGATATATGGATGTATAAAGACTAAGGGCCTGTGTCACCACTCTGTTAGGTAAGTTCCAGTTATATTAAGAGTCAGTTATCTATGATTCCGTCTCTATTTATTACTTTGAAACAGACAGAGACGTCATTATAGATAACTGACACTTAAGATAACTGGAACTTAGCAGAGAGTTGTGAAACATACCCTAAAAGTTGAACAGAGGAATCTTTACCGACTAACCTAAACTGCACCGGAGAAAATTTGGACGAAGAAAAAGGTAGAAGTGGGTGACGTTTGAAAGCAATTTGAAAGACTAACCAAGTAGTATTTGGCTTTTAGTATCTGAAAGTCGTTCGTGAAATACAAACATGTTGACTGCTTATCTTTAGTGAAAACTAAACTTTCAAGTTTACGATATTTTTTGTTTTGTTCAAAAAATCCTACGTTTCCTTTTAGTTCTTCATTAAAATTTCACGGAAAGCCACGAAATCAGTGCGATATTTTCAATTTTGTACTGGATTGCTTGCTGCTTTATTTAAACGACACTGAACTAAACCCCAGGAGCCGCTTGAAGCTCTCAAAAACAAAATAAGTGTTAACACCATATGTACTCGTAATCGCATTTCAAATGCATGTGTGTTTTCTGTTTCTCGTCACGGAAGGTTAATTCATTTATCTATATTAAGTTATTAGTGGTTGCGGTTAGTTGATCGACTAGGTTATCTTCCATTAATTATGGAGGGGAGAGGAGATGTTTGTAACATACCTACCTATCACGTGTGCGTTATTTTAGCGCGAAAGGGGGAGAAATATATACCATCCCACGTGTCATTACTTTGAGAGAGTAGAGTAAAAAATACTAATGATATCACCGTTTATGAGGTGCCTAACTTATGCCATACTTACCCGGGATTATCAAGGGCAAATGTCTTAAATTAAACGCAAAGTAGAGTTAAACTAATATATAAGCTTTCGTAAAGTTTCTTCTCCCATATTCATATGGGTGTAAGAGGTCAAAAGAATTTGCACTTCGAGGGATTTCTTAAATTCAATATTGTCTGAATGTATTTTGTAAGTATACTGAATTAACAGCCTATGTCTAAAAACACTTTGAGCGAAACGCCATACACTATTCAGGAATCAAACACCTGTTGGACTTATTAAGAAATCATCTCGAGGATTACACCAAGCTCCGGTTTAGAGCAGGTAGGCAACGCCGCATGCAAAATGCCACGCTGTCGTTTTAGTACAAGGTCGTTTATGCCTGTAACAGAATCGGCAATAATTACCACAGGTCTAGTAATTAATGTTCGCGGCTTATGACATATTCAAAGAAATTTGCGGCCTGGTACGAAGAGCTCAGGGAGCCGCATGATTAATAAAGAAAAGGAACCATATTCAAAATTAATTTTTCGCTTAGCATAAGTATAGCCTTATCTGGTCTAACGTATGAAATTTAAAAAAAAGTCATTTACTTAGACTTATTTTATTATGCAATTAGACTCTGGCGTAGATATAAATATGTAATAGTCGAAAAACCTAATTTAATTTAAATTTGTCAGGACGATACATCTTAACTAACCATAAGACTGCCTTTAAAACCTACGGTATTCTAGAAAGGAAAGGAGGACCCAAAGTATTTCGCCATTTAGTATGTCGCACTGTGTTAACTTTCCATGATAAATGTCGTAATGGCATGCCATTGCCAACCAAGGAAATCAATTGGCATATAAAATGTTAAAAGGTTCAAAACTGAATATTACCAAGCTATAAGTACGGTTACTTATGAAGAATTCAAGATATGTAACAAACTTACTAACTATTAATTACCATGGCTAGTAATGCGATTTTGATTTTTTTATGCGTCATATCTTATATTACCCATCTGAGAACATATTGTACATCCCACTTACATTAAAGATACCAAGACATCGGAAGTTGTTGCCTTGAACGTTCACGGTTCAAGTCTTTCTATAACTAACTGGTAGACGTATAATGCTTTCCGGTCACGAACCGTCGACATGAGATGTAATCTATTGATGCTGTCAAAAGCCCTTTGTCCATCATTATTTGATTATCCTTAACAGTTGCAAGTAATTTTTGTAAGTAGAAAAATTAAGGGATTTTTCAACATGACATCATTTAGTTTAGTATATAGTGAATAAATTTTGTCATTAAATGTAATGAGCAAAATTGTTTTTCAGCCTAATGAGTTGCGGTTTTTATCAGATAAAGGCAATAGATAGCTTCGTATGGAGAAATATTGCGTGTGTATAAATGTGGATATGTCTTTTTGTAGAATAACGGAGGAGAAGCGGCCAAGATAAAAATGAATATTCCATTATTACGCTCCAAAATTTTGGTACTCCTGTCTCCTAACCTAACAGTGGAAAATGCTCTCAGCGTTATTGTCTTATAGCACCTTTCGGTTTACTCAAGAACGTCCGATCCCTTATCGTAAACGTTTATACTGGGACCCACAAAATGAATAAACTGACCGTTTTCTTTTTATTATTTTAGTAAATGGGAGGGGAGCGAAATTATTTGCGTATTTGTAACCATTAGCCGCGAATTGTCGACCGTTACTACAATAATCGCTAAGAAACGTAATTCTTGGCGTCTTGGAAATGCTAAGTTCTGTTTAATTAAACCAGTCTTATTTGAACCATTAATAAATAAAAAAGATCTGGAAGCACTTTGGCTTTTTCTGTTTCTTAAACATAATTAGTTTTGCTGAGGTTTTCATTACTATTGTTTAACTGTAGGTACTTGACCCGGAAACCTTATTTGCTCATCACGTTTGTACTCGGAATATTCGTTTTGATGAATGTCAAGGTAGCGTGCATGAGGTACCTAATAATAAATAAACCTCAAAAGTAACAGTTTTTATGTTAGCAATTTTGACGCCTTTGGGACAGAATGACTGTGTTGAAATATTTTTATTATTCTTCCGTGTAGGCTAGCGTAATAATAAAGAAATAATTAAAAAAATCCTTCCGAGTGGAGTACCTAGACCAAAATCATTTCACGCCGACCTTAAACCTTTTCATGCAAGCCTCCAAGATAGAGATTTACAGTTTATTCTATAAAAGCTGCTAATGGTTTCGGTTTACAGCGGCCATTCACTGTAACGACTTATTTTATGCCCGCCTTTATTTTAAGGTGATATTGTAGCGAGTTAAGGTATTAACCTTAAGGCGTTGTTAATGTGGATTTGTTAAAGATTACAAGTTTATTACTTCTGGGGATTTAAACGGTAGCCTTTTCATGCACCAAACTCATAGCTACAGGGAAAAAATATAGTGCGTAAATATGGCACTAACAAAATTGCTAGCTTCAACTTGTCTACACTATCGTAGACATTCATTGAAACAAAGAAGTAGGTATGATAGTTGAATGTTTTGCAAAGTTTTAGGCTTGTACTGTACATGTGAGTCGGACTTGTGCTATTGATTCCAAATTGAATGAAGGATATGAAAAAGTATTTAAAAAAAAAATCTACCATAATATCATAATTTATAAGAATAAGAAGATAATATAAAACGTATGTCCTGTCAAATAACCTGTGTTGTTTTGACTATTAGAATATAATTATGTAGGCATTGCTATAGGTACTTGATTCTTATTGTTACAGATATAATTAATAATACTTTTTCTGTGTAAATTTTTCAAGGTTGCGATTTTAACGTCCTTGGCATAAATTTCAGATTGCTAACCCCCAAACTGCAGAACCTATTCCAATTCAATTATTGCTAATAAATCATTCTTCTACATCACTTTTTTTACTAGTAGCATTTATAGCTCTCTTACTAGCTTTCCTTAATGATTACAAAACGCAAACTAAACTGAGATTATGTGACGATTGCGTGTTAGTCAAAACGCCATGCCTCCGAATATAAACAATCAATACATATGAGAATTTAAATTAATAACAAACAAAATTGTTAATTGTGTTCTGTGTACGGTGTGTAACTTTTTTGTCCTAACCCAAAAGGCTACAAATGTCTATGCAACTAACTTTTCCTTGTATGTGTAGTTACACGTTTCTCACCGAAGCATAAAATAGTTCTATTGGCCAGAGTACTTTTGACTTGATTGTTTCCAAGTAAACGCAAAGCATTTAGAGAAAAGCCTTGCAGATTGTTTTGTGTCGGGATTGCTCCAAAAGAAGTAGGTATTACTTCGAGCTCCCAAGTTGGGCCTGACATAAATAATACTCAGGCAGATCAGACGCCTACAATGCCGGGAGCGTTGTCGTATTTTCGATGCTTAAAGGCTTGGTGTAAATGAAACAGTTGGATCTCTTTAGCAAGATAACTTTGTACCTACCTAACATCATTGTTGTAAGATAAGTAGAACACAATTGGGTACAAGTATTGAGTTGAGAGTATAATATTTTAAGCAAGTGATCCTTCCTGTTGCATGATTTTGAAAACGATTAAACTAAAATGTACTGGTACAAAAACAAGGTGCGGAAAAAGAAAGAACCCAACAATTTAGGACTTGTAGGAGCTATTCTGATGTTCAATTTGACGAATAGAGCTTACAAAATCTGACATCGCAATAAAACCTGATCGTTGTTTTTATTTTACTTTTATAACTGTTTGCATTTCGTCTGCGTTCAAATTTTAGTGTTGAAATACATTTCGGCGCTCGTGGTACGTCAATTTTTAAAGTCCTAGTAAATGAATATCAAAGCGTGTAAAATTGTTACGTGATTGCATTTTGTTTGGTGGTACAGTCAAGGGCAAAGATATGTATACACCACAGAGTATCAAAAAGCATGGTCATCTAAATGGTCATAAATTTGGCAACATATAAAAGTACATAAATTAGTATACATGATTTGAGAGATAACTATGTATACAACATTTGCAATAATATGTCCTCATGTATTAGGTCATAAACTTAGAAACACCGTAAAGTTCAAAAATATGTATACACTATTTAACCATTAATTATGTATATAATATGATAACCACAAATATGTAAACAATCCAAAATTCTATTAACACAACTCTATTGTCAGGAGCTTATGAACGTATTTGCGTAACATCGAACTCTGAAATCTTAATGTAATCAGCCAACCACTTTAAGCTTCAAGTAGTACAACAACTGCTATTCCAAACTCTTTAACTGATAATTACTCTATTTATTTTAAACTAGCTTCTGCCCGCGACTTTGTCTGCGTAGAATTATACATAAAAACCTTCCTCTTGAATCACTCTATCTATAAAAAAAACCGCATCAAAATCCGTTGTGTAGTTTTGAAGATATAAGCATACTTAGGGACATAGGGACATTTGGACAGAGAAAGCGACTTTGTTTTATACTATGTAGTGATCATGACATGTGCCCACAATCTTGCTAAATGTGGCCTGTAGGTTGTAGGTACCTGTTACCATAAACTCTGTCTACCCCGTAAGGGATAAAGACGTGATTTGTGCATGTGCATGTGCATGTGTCATGTGTCACTTTTGGATTTTTTAATTCCATTTGACTTACCGTTTCTTATGGTTTTTCTGGCGGCTTTTCATTAATTTTGAAGGAGAAAATGTATCGTATAAGCGATCATTTAAAATATAGGATTGTTGCCTTATGCGAGGAAGGTATATCCGTGCCTGATATAGCTCTGCTGACGAATTAGGCATCACGGTAAGAAATATTAAACATGTTAATAATAACGTACTATAGAAAATATTACTCTCTAATCACTTTGTCTTAAGTTTAAGGAGTTGTTTTCTTTATTATACAGTTATTTTAAGTGTACTTTGCCTTTTATTAAATAAAAAAAATTAGAAAATAGCGTAGATCGCCAATTACTGTATGATTTGATATTGACGACACGGATGGCTCAGTGGTGAAGCAACCGCCTTCTGAGTCGAAGGTCCCGGGTTCGAAACCCGGCCAGGGCAATGTTTGTGTGATCAACTCGAATAGTTGTGCTTGGGTCATGGATGTTCTATATATTTAAGTATGTATTTATATATATATATAAGTATGTATATCGTCATCTACTCGTAACTGGTAGGTACCTTGAGGTTGTTTCGCCTTGTTTCGAAGGTACCCCCCTTGATGCTAAGTTGTCTATCAGGACCCCGTGTCGACATTTCGAGTGATGTTCAGTTCCGTGGTCATTTGGAAGGCAAAGCCAAATTAGCTTCTAAAAAATTGGGGGTGCTCAATAGAGCGGGACAGTACTTCTCGCCAGCCCATCGCCTTCAACTCTATAAGGCGCAGGTTAGGCCGCATATGGAGTACTGTTCTCATCTCTGGGCTGGGGCACCCAAGTACCAAAACCTTCCATTTGACCGCATCCAACGCAGAGCTGCTCGATTTGTCGATAACCAGGCACTTTCAGGTCGGCTCGACTCTCTGGCTGTGCGGAGGGATGTAGCAGCCCTGTGCCGTATTTATCATGGGGAGTGCTCTGACGAACTCTTCGGATTGCTGCCTGCGGCTAAATTCCACTACCGTACTTCGCGGAACCGTCTGTCCTTCCATCCTCAACATCTTGATGGTTGGCAGTCAAGTACCGTGCGTTTTAAGCGCAATTTCTTTCCTCGTACGGTAACCAACTGGAACCAACTTCCTGCTGCAATATTCCCTGAGCGATACAATTTAGGGATCTTTAAAAAACGTGCCTTCCTGTTCCTCAAAGGACCGGCAACGCACTTGTGATTCCCCAGGTCTTGCAGGTGTCCTTGGGCGACGGTGATTGCTTTCCATCAGGTGACCCGTATGCTCGTTTGCCCCCTCTTATATAAAAAAAAACCCATAACAGAAGCCTTCTTGAGTTTATATATACATATTTCGATACTTTGGGTATACTTTTTTTCCTTACAGGGGAAAGATGGGGAAGTTTCAAATTTTGTTTTTAATGATATTTCAAACAATCTTACCGATTTTCAGCTTGGTGGGAATTTAGGTAACTTTACTCTTATTTTTTGGTCTAATTTGACCGGACTATAGCGTTGGCATCTTCAATCAAAATCAACGAAATCTGAATCTGTAAAATCTGTTAAACATGCCGATTGATAACGTCGTGGTGACAGGTCAAAACATGCGACAAACATATGCAATGACAAGTCTGTACTGTTTTCGTGAATTGTCAAAACATACTTTACAAATTTGTTTCGTGTGACTAGGCCGTAAAGTTGATATTCGCAGATTACATTTTGTATACATATTTTCGTAGCAATTACTGAATCTATATTTATTGACATAAGTATGACTATAATATTTTGCATTATTTGCAGGATACTAATAATGGAGTTTTGATTGTATACAAGTTTTTGGACTTGCTGGGTACATATTTATGTTGCCAGTGTAGTTTGCATATTTATTACCATTTGAATGAGTATATATCTTTTTAACTTTATATGATTACTTATTTTCTTTCACTTTACTTGCATATATATCTTTGCCCTTGACTGTACGTTAAGCTGAAACTGACTGATTAGTTTTCTAGAAGTCTCGTCGGCGTCACACGAACCATTGTATTTTGTGACAAATAGAGCGAAGATGAGACATTCTTCTAACAAACCACGCCTGGTACTAAAGTGACGTCTCATGAATATTTATAGTATATTCAAGCTAGCAGCATTGTCAGCGTGGTTGCGACGCTATTTACATAAAATACGCTTCAGTACGTATATAAATAATAAAGGCGTTACAGTAGCAATTAAGACTTGCCTACTCAAATTATTGTAAATAAATGTCTTGGTTTACAAAATAAATTTGACAGGTAATCTATCTAAACATTATATCACATTATATTTAAGTGGACTGAAATTTCTGTGTTTTGTTTAATCGCTACTATTCCTTCAGTTCAAATTATTCATTGAGTTCATTTGCGTGGGGAAGCGTACCTGTGCCTAATCCTATTAAGAAGATATCTCGTGACGAAAATATCCTCCCTATGCGGGTAGACTAAGTGAGCCCCATTCAGGTCACTGTCATTAATCTGGATAAGGACTCGACGATAATGTGCCTGGTAACCACTTGGGGCCTGATAATGCGTATTGGCCACTATAATAGTACATTATGATACAAGTGTGCTATGTTGGTAATTACACACGAGGCGTATTGTACGCGCGAGCGACAGCGAGCGCGGGTAAGAGAGCCGAGATGTGTAATTACCAAAGCACACGCGTCGCATACGACGTTTTTCAACACATTTGCAAGGAAAAATAAATAAAATTTAGTTAGTAAAAGGACTTTAAAAACTTTAGTTTACCTTTGTTACCAGACATTGCTTACCTGGAGCTGCTTTAGAACTTTACTTTATCATTTGGTAATTAACACCTTGGATTTCTTACTGATATAACTGTCCGAACATTGTCCGAACATATTTTAGTATTTCCAGCGACGGACACTACATTTCTTTATTAATTGAACTAGTAATTTTTAAAGTAATAAAATAACAAAGTCTGAATCAACAATATCAGTGAAAAATGGCGGCAGATATTATTTCTCCGCGCCAATCAGCACGCAGCACTCGCGCATGCGCGGTGTGCACTTAGCACGCGCGTGGCGAAGACACTGACAACAGACTGCTAAACAGCCTAATATTAAAATTATAATAAAATAATTAATCAATGTCTTAAATATGCAAATTATGGTCCCTTTTTAGATAAAAATAAATAATTTGTCGAAATTAAATGTTTATTTATCATCTTTAAACTAAAATCGTTTAATATTCACGAAAATATTCCTTGTTCCTATTGATACTGAACCGTTTGCTGAGATTAAAAAAAAGTTTTTACTACCGCACTCGTGCGGTAATATTATTACAGCACTTGTGCGTAATAAGCTGTATTATGAGTTTAAATGCGGTGCAATAAGACTCAATTTACGAGCAACTGTGTTGAAAATTCTGTTACGTACGGATTTTCATCTAATCAAAGAGGTTACTGGGGTTTCAATAAAAAATGAACCTTAATAGCCTACTGCTATTTGCTACCAAACCGATTTGATTACGCAAACGTATTTATTCATGTACCTTTTCAATATTTTGAAGAATATTTTGAGTCTTATAGAATATCTCTTGTTATTGTTGTGATTATTAATATTGCTAAGTATAAGTGTGCAGGCGTTTAGATAATAGAAAAGGCAAAGTATATTCTTTTAGGTTTCATTTTAGTAACATTTCGTCATTTTTGCTACAGTCATTCTCCTTTTGTATCGGTTGTATTAGTTGTGCTGAGCGAAGCACGATGTCTCACTAAGGGTTTCCTTCAAATACCGCTGACGAATTGAAGTATCGGCACGTTCGAGGGATTCCGTTTGAATCCAGAATTACTTTTGATGATGCCGATTTTTTAACAATACCTACGTATAATCGTGAGAACGACTGTTGAATATCATTCAGTTGACACAGCTTGTAGAAAAAACTTTTGACGTTTTGTAAAATAATTGCCAGACAAAAAAAAACTGCGTGCGTTAACATCACCGGAGGGCCATATTTCTAGGCAAATTACGCAAGCTTCATTCATTACGCTAATGAATGGCTTACAACGATACCTAGAAATGGTGTCACAGGCGTTTTCAATGTTAGTAAAGTGTGCATTCATGAGCATGTTTTTCGCAGACTCGCCGATAATATAATGATTAGGGCTCCACTCTACCGGTAAAGCGTTCTTGGCGATGGCACAGGTATTTTATTTGGTTGTGGGATACTAACAAGACCAAGCGCCTGCCTCGCCTCGCGACCACCCATCGCGTGTGATACGTTGCGTGTTCTAAAACAACAGGTGCTACGTATATTGTATTTTTAGCGGCAAAAGCTTGAATTCTGAATGTATGTACGAATTTTGATTGCGATTTTTCGTGGACGTTCACTCGTTTATTTTCACCTATAGGTACGCCTGCAATCATACTAAACTAAACGTGGGCTTTAGGTTTTGTTGCCTAGGGTAACACAGAGCCTAGGCTTTGTCTACTCCTAAAGAAATAAAGGCGTGATCTGTGTATGTGTACGCATGTTTATTTTTGAAATTCGGAGTCCAGTCACACCTCATATGAAAAGACTGTAGTTTTCAGTCCACTACGTAAATATATACTACGCGAGAGAGTAAGTTGTCATGTAAATGGCCTCAATATTTCTGCCTGTCCGTAAAAACAAGTTGTCACCGTTTCACTCGGACGGGAACGCAACCATGAATACTAACATCAGTATACAACGTAGTTTGGATTACTGAAGCTCTATTTTTTTCCCTATCTCGGACTCCGGATCGCACCTCGCGTACGTGACTGGGCAATGAGGATATGAACACAAATAAAGACTGTATTTAACTTTCCTTTTAAATGAGTTAAGTTTGTTTGGAAGTTACCTGAAGTTTTGATTGAATTATGGGCAATTTCTCAGAACGAAATCGGTTTAGGAAGGTCGAACTATGTTGAGTGTTGTGTTGAATTCTACGCGTGTCTTTATTTATTTAAGTTAAATTTCATTAATGAAAAGGGACCAACCCAGAAGTGTTTCCCTAAATCACTTTTTATGTTTTCATAAATGTGCAGCTTTAGGCGATAACTTACTAAATAATTTAACATGCCGAAAGAAAAATTTCGTCATATTATACATAATATGATGTTTCTAAACCCAGATTTCATATTGTACCTACCTACATATTTGCACCAACCCCAACACGTGCCAAGTTTTCGTACCGAATTAAGGTACATGGCAAATACAGAACAAGACTGAATTCGAAAGTTATCTTTAGAAACGGATGATTTAGACTTGGCTAGTGAAACAAAAGACGAGTATGTAAACTTACAATTAGTGAGAACTCGAACTTTAAATTACAACCCTTATATTTCAGAGTACTATCTGTATGTATACCTCGTTACAGACTTTTCACTCGCTAATTGCATTGGAAGTCATCTCTCATACTTTAGCCTTTAACAACGCGACTAGTAACGCAATCTCTCGCTCTCTCGGTAGCAGTCACATCAAGCGTGAAAGAGCCAACACTACTTTACTCCACTCGAAATGCTGTTTGAAAGCCGGCTTGGGTTTATTGTTCGTTCTGCGTTTTGTTAGTGCGGTTTTAAAGTAATTTATGTTACGCTCGTCGAAATAAAAGCAATCAACGTGTTTGTTTCATAAACTGACCAAATAGGATCGTGTTTAATAGAATTCAAAAAAATTGAGGATTTGTTTATAGCTTTGCTTGTTTTGTGATTTTCTTTTAATGTTTTTTGCCCGCGATTTCGTCCGCGCAGATAATGTCACAGTGACGACGTAGCTACCCCATTCATCCACTCATGTCTCTAAGTATATAGTTTTTATTTCCTATCCCTTGGGAAATTCGTAAAATACCTTCTTAGAGCACCTGCTTGTTCCCCTAGGAATATTGTCTACTAAATGTAGCCTTCATTATTTAACCAGTCCTTTTATCCCATTGGAAATTTGTAGTGCACCTTTATGCTACTCAAGGAATATGTCAGCCAAATTTAATGTCTGTAGCTTTATTGGTACAACATTTCGGGATTTCCCAATTCCGTGGGAATTGGGATAAAAAGTAGCGCATATATGTTAGTCTAGATAACTTGCTGTTTTAGCGTGAAGAAGGAACAAACATACAAAACTCACAAACTTTCGCATTTATTTTTATAATATAATGTTAGTAGAATTATGTTACGCTGCCGGTAACTAAGTGCGTATAAAAAAAAAATAATAATAAACAACAATTCTAAACACATACATAATACATACATATATATTTCACGTATTTATCCCTTACGGGGTTGACAGAGCCTAAGGTAAAAACACAAAGGCCACGTTACATATACATAATTATTGTATTTGTTTTATGTTTATCTTGTACAATAAAGAGTTCACACCAACTTCCCTTGACTTCATCGATAGGCATCTTCCATAATATAGATTCGATATAAACCTAACACAAGACCACTAGGAAGATCAAATTTGCGAACCGCCTCAGTTTGAATATTAAACGTTACTTCCTCGTACAGCCTTTGATTGTTGAGTAAGCCGCTTAGCTATAAATCGTCACAGATCCGTCAATGTTAGTACTTGGGCCTTGACATGACATCTTAATGCCATTCAATTCCGACTCAGTTCAGGTTTCAACAGTCATTTTTAGTGTGGACCTGACAGCGAGCGATTTTATTAGCGATAGAATTTAATAATTTTCTTACGAGAAACAAATTATTTAAAAGAGAATTTAATATAGCTTTTCTTTGCAGGCATCAGAGACATCAACCACATTAAATTTCCAAACTTCCACCTCAAAGAAAATGTTTTACTGCTACTTCGCGAAACTACTCCAAAGTTCCAGAATGTCATTAAGCTAACTATCAATTTGGAGTAGATTGTTATAGCTAACTTGGTGTGTTCGTTAGTTTTAGCATAATTTATTTTTAAGCCACCTTAGGTTATCTGTACGCCCACAATATGCTAAACGTGGCGTAGGTCTTGTTACCATAGGCTCCGTTACGCAGGTTACGTGATTTGTGTATGTGTTAGGTTACCATCTTAGGTTAACCATAAAATAAGATGCGACGCGAAAGAATTAAATGGACTTTACCGTAATCAAGTATATCATTAATCATCAGACTGTCCGCTCGGTTAACAAAATAGTAAGGTTCTGTTCTCGTGCGACCCTCAAGCGTATTGACCAATAGAAATTCAAAATGGACTAGAATAAAATTTTATGTTCCAACCGTAGAATCTACTAAATTATAAAGTACTTGGATGGTTGGACCTCCAACTTCAAATCTAACTTGTAAATCACCAGGAGACACTTGAACTTGCACTCTATAAAAGTATTTTTCAAATTTACATAAAATATGAAAGGATTCTACAGATCTTGAATAATCTTTGCTACGTGAGCTGCTACGGCGTAGAGGCGTCTACGAAGTGACGTAGCCTTCGGGATGCTACGAGCTTTAGAGGCACTGATGTCGAGCTTTTTAAACAGAGGGTTGCTAACGTCTGATCCCAGACATACAAGAGAAAATGCATGAGTAACAAAAGTAGACAAAAAAGAAAAATATGATTTATCACCTTGAAATGGACTAGCGTAAACCATTTTATTTTCGTTGCTTCGCGTGTCTAACCAGTGGTTTTTGCGCAGCAATTTGGCTATCATGTTTTTATTTAGCTTCATAACGTTACTACATACGTTTAGTATTATTTGTTTGATTCATTTGTCTTGAAATTTGGTACCTATAGACCTATAAGCGTAGAGCGTCGGAAACAATTCAAGTATTATTTTTTTCAGCACAAATCTTCGGACAGAAGCTTAATTCGTATTTTGTCTTTACAAGTCACACAAAATTCACTCAAGAATTACTTCGACCTTACAGGGATTCTTCCTCTTCGTTTGTCGCAGTAACTGTGTATCAAAGCCCGTCTCTAATTGTTCCATAACTCGACTAGAGAACGGAAGTAAGGACAATGAAGATAGTCCAGGAAACATCGTTCGTCGCTCGAACAAACAACACTCACCGAAGAATTAGGTTTCGCGTCCATTGGGGGTAGATAAAAAGTAAAAATATCACTAAAAGCTGGTAAAAAATTACAGTTCTAATTAATTTTATGAACCCACAAAAAAAGATTCGAGTGGTTGTTTTGTGGCAATAACAACAATAAAATGGATTTTTACTTCTTTACAGTGGAATTTAAAAGGAAAATATGAAAAAATGGCCTCCTGAGCTGTGCGAGGTAGCAGCGCCCATAGGAGCTGGGAGAATGAAGTAATCATGGTGTATTACTTCCTCGCATATCGCTAACTACCTCACACGTGGTGGATGAGCAACCTTGTGTTACTTCGCTTACATAAGCCCGAATATACGACTTACGCAGAGATAAATAGTGTTGTTGATTATTTTTCATAATTAGGTGGCTTGGCGTGTGAGTTGCGCCATCTTGATTTTTGGGTTACAACATTTTTGGTAGTGGCAACTAAGAAAATGATTACAGAAACGGGAAGATGAAGGTGATATGTCGCTTTTAACGCACTTTTATTAAGTCTTGTAAGTAATATTAAAAAAGCAGTAGAGGAATTGCGGTTGGTGCCATTGCGCCTAAACCAGGATCGTTATCAGACAGCGTCCGAGTGATTTGCTAGCAGCACCCAAGCGAGATCTGTGGCATACCTATTTACACGTAATGCAGATTGCACAGTGTGAAATACGGATCTAAACGGAAAATCCTATTACCGGAGTGATAATGTTAAAATACCCAGTAGAGTTAAAATCTTAAGTTCATGCCCTTTAGCGCTCTATTTTAGTCACAGTCAATTCGATTAGACTGTATTAGTAATATTGTATTTACGGAAAATAAATGCGTTGAGCTGGTAATTTAACGTCTACTTGGCAATTTAGTGGGTGTTTTTTGTCAACGTCTGTTTGTACAAGGCTGTCATGTTTGGGGTTTCACGTTACCTGTTTTGTTCCGTGTTATTGCGGAGACAAAGTGGAAGAGTATTCCATTAGGAAAAAGCAAAAGTATTGTGGGGGAAAGCTAAACACCCTTTAGGTGTACCTATCTATGTACACGATGTAGTACACCTTGCTTTGTGTGAGCATCGTTTGTCTAGCTACTCGTACGTGTGTACGGGAAGTAGAATTTCATTTGTGCATTCTAAAACGTGATTATAATATAGGTACATGGAATAAGTTTTAGCTAAACTTCTGGATATTGTACTGTTTTCCTATTTACACTCATTGACAATTAAATAAGTCAGAAAAATCTTGTTTTTAACTTACAGTTTTTATTTAAAAAAAAACGTTTATTTTGAATACGAATACGGCGCTAGGTGCTTTCTCATATTTTATTTTCTGCCAGTAATGTTATTTACTTTTGCGATTAAATACTTGCAAAAAGCTGTATTGAAGACCAATACTCGTAACGAGATCATCAATGTATACATTAAGTATTAAGTGTTACATTGTGACGAGGCAATCGATTGCCACAAAACAAACATGGCGTGCCATTTCACTGCAATGTCATTGTCGCAATTACACTCGCGTCACTGGTTAGCTAATTAATAAAAATTTCTTAATTTCTTAATATTGTGGTGTTCCGTGACAATAAATTTTATCACTCTGCCCGATGTTAAACCTGAGTAGATGGTACAATGGAAGACGCCTAACAATAGCTGCAAACTTTTGCACCTTGCTGCTTTACAGCCACACGTGTATAACGTCATGCAATATATACAAAATATGAAAATGGGATAATGCAGTAAAGTGACCAGCTAAATACTTTTGACGACGACGACTTTTCACTTACCAGCAACTCCGAAGATTTTCTTCATCATAAATAATTTAAATAGACAATATGGATTATCCTACTTCAATTCATTGATTGATGTTATTGATCACGACTATATTGATGTTATTGATCACGACTATAAAGTATAAAACTTAATGGCATGGAAAACTAAGGTGTCTGTATCCGTACTCGGGACGTCACCTATAGTAACATTCTTGTATACTTATTCCCCACTTGTTCGCCAGCCATACTTGTAACTTCTGCAATATACCGCCCACTGAGCTGAGATGATATGGCGTCAGAAAATGCTTGTACCGTAATATTGGATGATGGAAATTGGGGAGACCAGCAATACAGGCTTCCGAGCCTTTGGAAGCGAAAGCGTTGGGAACAAATCAGCCTTTTTATTTAACTGGCTGACCGCTTTCAGTATCGAACAAATTTCCTGTGATGAAAAACGTTTGTGTTCCGTTCCGCGTCATCAGCTATTAACATGCGATTGTGTTTATGATTTTATTGCTGTCAGTTGTAATGGATATTAACATAATAGCTTTACGTATTTCTTATATTATCTACCGCTAATTCACGATAAACAACTAACGCGTACCTTAGATATAGCACAACTCAGTAAGAAACATCGCCTTTTCAGATTCAATCCACCAAACAGTGCTATAGAACCTTTCGTTCCCGCTAAATGAAAGTTATGTCATCGAAGCCATATTCAGTGTATGTGTGGGTATTTACATATTAGCGAATTGTTCTTTGCTTACGCCAAGTGAGGTGTACGTACGCTAAACATGAAAGGTTCACGAAGCTAGGGGGTGGCATTACACGAAACTCCTTTCTGCATCATTGAAGCCTCAGGCAAATGCTTGTTCGGATTCACCACAATATGTAAAACGAAACTATATGTACAAAGTACTATGTTATTTACCGTTATGCAGGGTATTTCAATCTATACCTAACAAACTTTAAGGGTAGCTTGTTATGTTTCATCTAGTAAAACATTATTTTATAAATGCCAGTAATATAAAAGTCATGGTTTTCTTTATAACGTTTGAAATTTTCTTGGAAATGGCTACTTAGCGTGCTGGTTAGTGCATGAGAAACTACACAGCGGTGGTCAAAATCTATTTCTATTTATATTTCGGTTCTGCTAGTTATACAAATACCCGTGTGTGATTAGTTAATTTACAAAAATAAGATGAACGCAAAAGTGAGTAACTTATTTTCAGCTAGGTACTGTACTGAAACGATCATTTAGGCATCCATTATGGTAAAAAAAACTCACTAACGACTTGTTTTAATTTGAAAGTCTTTCGATGAGACGTGACCTTGATAACGTAACATTTTCGTTTCAGTAGGCACCAGCCTACCAGCTTTCAAAGGATATAAAAATAAACTTCATTTAGCCGCAACGAAGCCGCAGGAAAAAAGCTTGTTTGCGAATGTATATATTTTATTGCGTCGAACGATTTCCTATTTGTGTTGGTAAATATTTGCCTCTGGATTCGTAAAATTTACAACGCAGGAAAATTTCATTTGTATATAAGTTAGCAACAAATCGAAAAGAGAAAAGTGCCGCCACGTTGAAGTTTAGAGGGCCGGGAGTAAAGTCGACCAACAGTTTGTATCTAGCTTACAGCAACAGCTTTATTGCCCCGTAGCTTCGTAGCCTAGTTTATCACGTGTAGTGGACAAGTAATTTCGGTGTAGCAGCCTAGAAAATACGCTGCACCTGTGCAGTTTTATAATGTGGACGTGCATATTGATGTAGTGATACTAGGTTTAACTTTAGAGATCGTTTTAATACAGCTCTGAATATTCTTCAATGTAGATTGTTGTTACCAGATTGAAAATTATGACCGCCTTTCTGTATTTTCCAAGGATTTGGCTACGTAAGTGAAAAATGGTGCGAAACGCATCGAGGGCGCAATCTCTGCATTGCGTAGTTCGCAACGGCCAAGTATAATTCGCCGGGATGTCCTACTTTCCTTACTTTATATAGGTCTTCATTTACGTCCACGTAATCTACTCAGTCTACGTTTGGATGCATGCGTGTTACTTTGGTTACCACCCGACTGTCCGTGTGTGACGGTTGACAAATTATTTGTCTACGTTACCTACATTCCCTAAAAAGCCATTGCCTGCGAACCAAAGGAGTCACTCACACGGTTTGCATTTAAAAACAATTTTACTGAAATTTCGCTTATAAAGTTTAAGAGGACAAAGAGAGATGCAAATGTGTAGCAAATAAAATACGCCAAAACGTTGAAGTTACTCGGAAAAGGAGACAAAAACAGAGATTAAAAGTTTGTTATAGAGACGCAATGCGGGAGAGGGTATTTTCGCGGCCCTCCAGAAATTATGGGAACGAGTGCTAGCTCTTTTACCCGGAAGGAGCGAATGGTGTAACCTTTTTGCCACAATTTGTCTATTAAGGAGCGCGTGTCGTAACCTATGTTACGTTCTGTAGAAATCTCATGTTGGTTTTTGGGGAATAGGTTCGCATATAGGTATATCTCGACTCTTTCGCGTCATAAAAAATTCGGGCTTTATTTTACTGACGTTTGTATCAGAAAATTGGAATTAACTAACTGGTGCACCGCCTGTCTTTATTCGCTTGGACTTCATTTTTAGGAGAGGTGATAATGTAAGTGTATTTTTAACCTTTTCCCTGCCACGTCTAATACAAGACACGTCACTCATACGCCAGATTTCTGTATTGCGATCCCTTTAGTTTAACCTAAACCCGATTGAACGAAGGTTGCTTTTGCATTGTAGTAATGGACAATATAGGTTGTTGGCGTTGAACCTGCGATGGTGATATAAGTATGTGTCATTGACGTCGAAAAGGTTCATTTCTTCTTGACATCCGTTTTTTATGAAACGGAAGTCGATGTTGACCCGGGGTTATTATCACAATCTACCTAAGACTATGCCATAAAAAATCATTCATTAGACTGACATAAGTAGCGTAAATAGACAAAACACAAATGCTAAACACCGGTTCAATGTACCTATTGAGTTTTTTTTTGTAAATATTGTTTCATCAAAAGCGTTGATTATGTGTTGTTGATTCATATCAACAATTGCTTCCTCTCTCCACTCGTGAGTGAAAAGGAGAGGTGTGTTTACTTACCGCGTTATATTTATTTTGATATCCCACTTGTTCAGATGGTGATTGTACCTCCATTATTTTACGTTCGTTAGCTTGTTCAGTTTTCGTAGCATTTTACATTACAACGCGGCTAGTATCCAAGGACATGTCTTGACTAGTTTTAAACAAACTTGAATTGGATTAAAGTAAGTAGGATACATTGAACTTTGCTTACACTAAAAATGCTGGGAGGTGTTTGCATAGTATTTGAAGCCTTTGTTTGACGCAGTTTAAACTTAATTAGAATAAGTTTCTATCCCAACTGAAATTGTTCCGAGCTCTGATCCAATATTTGCAGCATGAAGAGCCTTTTGAACCTTGCTCATTTTATTTGAATTATGCTCTTGGTACGAAGTTACAGTAGGTATGTAACAAACTTACAATGGGGACTATCGTTTCTGTGCTCACCAGTTGGCGCCACTGTTGACTAAGGTCCAGAGGTATAGATATCAAAGGCGACTATAAGATCGGCGTCGAAACAAAGTTTTAAAACTTGAATCTCATTGAGTTTATTAATTATAAATAACTATCATCATATCAAGTAGCTATGCCGCAATGTTGTGCAGTTCCGTTTTGTTCGGAAAAAAAATTCGCTTTCACAGCGTTCAACCCGCCAAAACCAGTGAAAAGTGAATGTTATTAGACCTCACGCGACACTAGCGCCTCTAGTGGCAAATTCGCACGTGATAGCCCCCATTGTAGCCTTATATTTACTTTAAAAAAATTACACACTGGTTTATTACGCATTTACTACCTACCCACAACTTTACGCGAAATTTGTTTATTGCTATCTTTTACATAGTCATGTACTTTCCTATTGATATAACCATTAGGTACCTAAGTATGCATGCATAGATTGCGATGAGGATATCACAGCAGGTTTTTTATATCACAATGGACAAACAAGCTAGTGAGTCACCTGATGCAATGCCATCACCGTTGCCCAGCATCCATAACCACAGACATTGTCGGCCTTTTGAGAAGAGTAGACTCGATTCTTGAAGATCCGCTCCTAGAACCCGACAAACTTGTTACGTTACTTGTCGATACTAGCTGAGTAAAACTCGAGAAGCCCAAACTAAAGTCACAACCCCGCCAACCCGTAATTAAGAGTTAAAAGCACGACATGCGTTACAATGTTTTCAATCTCAATACATTTGAAAGCGTTGTAAAGCGTATTTACGACAGGAATACAACGTGTCGGTCAGCCGGCGCCGCGGCGGCGGGCACTCGGGGGGTTAAACTGGCCGTGTAAATACACCAGACAAAGGGTACAATGGGCTGGCCAATCATCGGCCGAGCTTGAGACGGTTAACCCTTAATTGCGCGCGGTTGAAATTCGAGATTGTCGTACATTAATTTGAAGGTGTTGAGTTGGAATGGCTTTAAGCGTGGTCGTGGTTTTCCATGTTTGGTGGTACATAATGGTGGTGCTGATGCCTGTTAGGATAGTAAGAAAAGACGATTGAGTAATCCTGAAATAGATACAACTCTACATCACATTATTGTCTATAGACGAGCATTTTATTGACTTCACCTGGTTGTTTAAGGGTCACTTTTTGTAGTAGAATGGCCATGAAAATTGTACGATTTGTAGGATGGATGACAATGCAAGTACAGTCAACAAAAAGTAATGTCAGCAAAGAAGGATTGTTTTAAAAGTAAAATTTGTAACTAAAATTTATTTATTTGTAAATATAGGTATTAGCGTTAGATTAAACGCGATCTTATCTGTTTTCGTTTTTTCATTCTACTGTATATCTATTGCGAAAATATCGGGACGTATTTTATTCAAACTATCTTAACGTTTACCTTAGTTCGTAATGCGAGTATGCTCTTGGAACGTGACTTAGTCTTCAAGTAAAGTTAGGTGTAAGTATTTACATAAATAGCTAATTTTCCTAGCTGGCGTCTAGAATACGGTACGTTGGGGAAATGTGAGAATTTTACGATAAATTATGTTTAAAATTTTGATCTTCATTTTCAAGTTGTACCTAATCTAAGTTTGCCAACAGTCCTTGGAATGTTAGTAATCTATGGACTGAAATAAATAAGGCTTTGCCAAGCTTTTCATGTTCCATGAAAGCTGACTTTACTTATACTTTCATCCAATGTATGAAAATACACTCAATAAATATCCACTTATTCTTACCACTGGAAGGGGTAAATTAGACTTGCAAGATTAGTCTGCAACAAGGCAAGTTACTAACATTTAGCTACACGCTTACAATAGATACTTTGTCTCACTTTCACCAATAACCATCGTGAAATGTTTTTTTCCTGGAATTTTGTCCACGTTGATGTCATGAATGTACTCTTGACCAAATGCTAAGACAGCAAAACACTATAACAGTCGCTACATGAAAATTATACAAAAAGTATGAACTAGCATTAACATTTTTCATTTTCATTGTTAAATCAAGTTAGTAGTTGCCTAAATCACGTGCAAACAGCGGATAGGCAATCCTTACTAGCATTTATTCCCAGTTAATAAAGCCAAAGGTTAATTAACGTAAGTTTTTCTGTCATCATCATCATATCAGCCGTAGGACGTCCTAGATAGACCTGTTGCTCGGTTGGAACCAGCTTTCATCCACCGTGAACCGCTGAAGTTCTTCTATACATTTATGCAATTAAATAAATAGGTACCTACTATTCGTACACTGAAGGCAAGGTTTTTACAATCAGCTTCAAATCGATATCAAAGTGATTCCAAACGAAATTGTGTCGTAAAAACTGTCAAATTAAAACATAAAAAAAGATTCCGACAAATTGAGAACCTCCTCTTTTAGTAGTCAGTTTAAAACAACTTAAAAGTTGCTTACTATGCCTTAATATATATTTTTTTGGAACCACTTCCTATAAAATGAAGGAACAATTACCAACAAACCGATTGTGAACAAGAACGACAGATAAACATGAAAGCAATCCATTCCATTTATCCATCTATTTGTAAGAAATATTTTTTGTTAAATAATACCAAACATTCTGATATGTCAATAATGAGAATAATTTTCGTGGTTCCGATTATTCCGACTGCCACCAAATCTAAAGAACATTAAGAGACTCCATAAAATGCTTTATGACTTCCCGAGCGATTTCGGGATGAGTTTTAAGCGATACATTCAATTTGTAATATTTACGACCATTTGGTTGTCATAAAAATGGTTATGGGGCTTTACGGGGCAGAAAAGGTTGGACAAAAGCACGGACTGTTGATAATTTATATTAGCTTATTATAATGGATACAGTGAAATGAAATTTAGAAATGTGGTGTGAAGATAGTCCCAGGAAGGTATATAAGATAGTTTTTATCCTGGAAATTTTCATCATTTCCAAGGTAGAGTGATAAACAAATTCTTTCCAGACGAAGCCGCGGGCATCAGCTATTTTTTTTTCTTCGCGTCCCTTTTTCCGTCGAAAGTATTTAAACGATATTATGCTAACCCTTAAAGGGTGATCATGATAGTGTTTAGACAGAGGATACCCTACCCGTTACCCTTTGCATGGTTTATTATTACGTTAATTCGTAAATGGACTTTTTCTTCAGTTCCCTTTGTAATGAAAAAATGGGCTACTAATGGATTTGCCATTGTTTATCCATTGTTTTTCCTTGATCTTCTGATCCCTAAATGGCGCATAAAAGATAAAAATACCGTGTAAAAGTATTTGGTGGATTACGAGAGATGAAACTTTGCCAACAAGAAAAAACTTTTAGCCGTGTTTGACGTAAGACGATTTTCGCCGTTAATTAAGGTACAAGATCATTTTTCATGGCTTATTCTTTGTTGCCTGATTAGCTTGCGCTTTGTTCTTTTATGTCTCGAACTTCAGTGAACATTGGCCAGTGATGCGGCTAGCAACCCATCTCTATTTTGATTCCTCATTGCACCTATACGCCCACAATCATGCTAACCTTTAGGTTTTGTTACCTTAGGCTCTGTGTATACAGAGCCCGTAAGGGATAAAGACGTGATTTATGTATGTACTAAATAGGTCGATGTCTGATATATAATCGGTACCTATCTACATAGGTACGCAACGAGGCCTGGCAATGCAATGAAATTTGCAGATTTTTTCTCGCCAGCCTAAACTAGGCCTGGAACAAAGTAATATATTACTAAATCTGAAACGATCGTAATAGCAATTAAGAAAAACGCGGCAGAAGCGCCAAAAAAAAATAACAATTCAGAAAATCGGATTCTAATTCGCGTGTTAATCCACCCCGGAAATTTTCACATTCGTTATTCCGATCTCGAATTCGCGTTTTGGACAGTCGTTAATCGTCGTTAATTGACGCGGCTCGGTCTTGTCTTGCCAATGACAAATTGCTTATCACGGCCAATCTCGAGACCTCGACCCCACGGAACCGCCAGCCAGACTAAGGGTGCGGCTCCACTGAGGCGGAGACGAGCGGAGCGGAGAGGAGACGTGTGGGGATCGACCAATCATATTACATTCATACCTATTACATGAAATCCACATCTCGTCTCCGATCTGTAATATGATTGGTCGATCTCCACACGTCTCCTCTCCGCTCCGCTCGTCTCCGCCTCAGTGGAGCCGCAGCCTAAACCAGTGCTGCCAATTTTGCGACTCGTCGCTAGAAACAGCTACTTTTGCTCAGGTCCTAGTTAAACAGTTTTAACGACTTTATGGACAGTCTGCTCTGGCATTTTTTCACATATGCAGGCAGTAGTTTTAAATAGTTTAGTTTTTCGTCAATTTATTCATCTTTATTACAGAAAAGCTTAAACGTAATAGAAAGGCAAAAATGTTGCCTATGATTGACGGTTCTCCCATGACGCGTTTCTGGAACTAAATTCGCATTAAGCGGCTTTCTAGCCACTTATGACATTGAGCTTAGCGACTTCGATCTTTTAGAGTTGGCAACACTCTCCACCTCATCTTAATTTCACGGCGAATCTACCACGCTGACTGCCGTTTGTTTTACTTTGCATTATATCAGCTGTCGTAAATTTGAATGTCTCAATCGCGGCATTATTCATTTTTTACGGCTCCGAAGCTGTCTAAACCTAAAAGGTTTTTAGGGTAGGATATAAGAATATTATCAGTTAATATTAGGTTTTATTACGTTAGCATAGTTTTGACAGCATAGAATATATGATCATTAAGGCGTACGGAATCCTATCTATGAAGAATGTATGAAAATGTCAATAGCGATTTCACTTTGTATTTCAGTTAAAATTGTTTCACAAAATGCGAGACTCGTTTCTCGACGCGTCTCATTTTATTCAATACATATCATCCCTGTGCTGCTATTGCAACGTTTTGAAAAATATTAGAAACTTTTCACTGAGAAAATTCAAGCCAACAGATTATCCCCTCGTGCGAGGTTACTGATAGTTCCCGTCTGCAACTTTAGCTTGAAATATTCGACGATATTATGCCAACCTTTTCGCTCAGTGTACGCTTGACGATTCAATCCCATAAATAACAGAATGCTAAATGTGTAACGTTTAAAATTTTGAAGATACTGGATAATTTAACGTGGACATTCGTTGCTTTGTTCTTATTCTACGCTCTTACGTATTAAGTTTTCGTCTCTGGTGTGCCCTTTTGAAAATTTTTTGGTGGATTTGCCCAAAAAAAAATCTCACAAATCTTTTTTTGGAATTGGCATTGTTCATTTTTTTTAGTATGCTCCAATTCGAAAACCATTTCGAGGAAAACCATCAATTACCCGATTTATCTTGTCCGATTTAAAAAATACTTTATGATTGCAGATATTTTTGTAAAAGTACTTTGAACCTTTGTTTGACCGAACGACCGGGTTTTTAGACAGAATCCAGCATCGAATGTTTGCCACAAAAATGAAAAAAAAAGTTTGGCTACGGCAACTGTCACTTGTCACTGTCAAATCTAACAAAACCATAGACAAAGCCGTTTTTTTTATAGCCAGCCGAACGAAGGCGATTGGGATTCTGTCTAAATTCACGAATTATCAAACAGCGAAAAAATATTTATTATTAATTAACAAAGCTACGTAAAAGCATAATATTCAAATTAGTTGCTTGAAATAGTCCATTTTATCAAATAAAGGTGTTAAAAGCACAGCTTAAAAAAAATGAACAATGCCAATTGCGAACACAATCGAACCTTTCTTAAGTAATGATACTAATGATTTACGATCTTTCGTATAAGCGGTTATTGTTTTTATTTATTCGTATATTCTTGTACGTATGTGGATTACAGTAGACGATTGATTCTGTGTATCCAGCGTTAATATTTGACTCACACTCGGCCTTTGTTTTCAAGGCTAAAGTGTACGTAATTGAGGTTTCAATTATATTCGTAAATGAACAAAACCAATCTGGTTCTGACACTTAGCCCTTTAACTAACCTACGAGTAACACGAGACACTGAAATATCACTACACTACACAGGTATTATAAAACAAAGTCCGCCGCCGCCGCTGTCTGTTTGTTCGCGATAAACTCAAAAACTACTTAACGGATTTTCACCAATATATATTTACGAGGATAGTTGGTAAATAATAATTTGAAGGTTTTGTGGAAATTGCTTTAAGTTAAGGATAACTGTTGAAAGTGTTGGGAAAAGTAAATTTGCCTGGGAATCCTGGGATATAAATTTTAATTATGCGCAAATGAACAGTTAGTTCACAATAATTTTAGTTTAACCGGAGACCCGCTCTGACTTTGTACAGGCGCAATGTAAATACTAACGTGGTGTCAGTTTGACAGCATTTTCAATGAAAGCTCTCAGTTAGATAGATTTCTTACGACATCTTAAACAGTTATCGTCATTTTATATTCCAACGCATTAACACAAAAGAATAAAAGGCCACCTACTTCTTGAATTCTCAAATGATAAAACCCAATTAAAATCCGTTGCATAATTAAAAAAATCTCAGCGTACTTACAGACGCTAGGAAGCGACTTTGTTTTATATTATGAAGAGATTAACTTGGACATCTACTTAAATTTGTGCACTCTTTTGAAGTAACTTTATTTCGGTTTCAGGTAAGTTCCAGACTTGCAGTTTACCAGACAATTAGTCGATAAAGCAGCTGCAGATACCTAGGGAGCAGCTGCCAGACACCAGGTGACGTTTCTAATTTGTTCGTGTTCAAGTCTAGCTCTTGATGCTTTGTTTCTTCGCTTTTGAAGGCTTTGATTTTCAAGTTTCGTTTTGAGGATTATTCATACCATTTGAGTTCTGGCAAATTAATATTTAAGAATTCAGGAAAAGAGATTTTGTCCGCATTATTTTGTTAGTTAGTTATAGCAAATGAAGGTATAAAAATAAGGTAAAATACTTTGACTCTTATTGTAACGTAAGTAAGTTACTTAGTAATGTTTTTATAGCGAAGGGAATACTCACCACCAGTTTATATCTCTATGTCATAAAAGCATAATATCTAAAGCAAACCGCAAACCTTGTAAAATTGTTCAAACAAAAGCACTCTAAAGACAAATTCTCAAACACATTGTACGAGAACCCACTATTTACTTTATTGAATACATTCTCCATTAGAATATACGAATACAAACCAGCATTGTTTCGTCAAACCTTTTGTTTAACAAACAAACAGGCCTTTTCGAATGGAAAAAAACAACACCTATTTGATCCGTGTCCCCCATCGTCGGCAGGTTGATAAATGAACCTCCGAGAAATAGATTTAGTTCTGAAAACAAGGGATAATAAATAGCTTTCAATGTTTGTTCGTGTTTAACCTTACGACCTTTTCATTGATACTAAAAGTAACACCTATGAGTTTTTAAAATTATTTACGTGGAATTGGTTTTGGAAGGTTTACCTACTTATGTCACACCTGAAGAACACTTAATTCGGCATGATATTTTTTTACTAATATTTCGGAAAGAAGAAGAGGTAGGAGGAGAACCAGATTAAATTATCCCCACCAAATAAGAGAATAACGCCAAGTCGTTCGGAGTGGTCAAAAGGCTGGCGGGAGAACCGGATAAGTAGTTAGTTACTCCACCGACAAGAGAACGCGGGTTAGGCAGATGTTTTCTTAAAAATAGTTTGTCTTTATCTGTTCCTTTCAAATTTGTGTTTGCAACACACAGATATTTTGCTATAACTAATTTGATTTTGAGATCGAGTGACACTATGATACCTGATCCAGACAACATGCCTTCGGATAGATACTTCTTATTTTAATTTATAGAAGATTGCCATTCAATTCCAACCCACTTTGAACACAGATAAATTGATCCATAAATCACAATAGGACACGTATAACATTATGTTCTTGGGCAACCAAACCATATTCCTACCTGGCGCCCTTAAATCCTAACCCAAGCGGAGTCGTTTGTCATGGAAGTGGTGAATACATTATCCCTCGGAACGGCTCAACAAGTGCCCCAGTTGAAGACAGTACAGCTTTCCATGTAGCTGAAGAACGTGGTTCTTCGATGGCGAATTCAGAAGTAGAAAGAGATTCTGATAAATTATTTGAGTTGGTTATAATTGTGGGATCGTGGAAACGCTACGTGGAGCCAACGTTAGTTAGCAATAAATCCCTTTTTGCCTGGGTCACTGCATCACGCGTGAACGGCTGGAGCGATTTTACTAATATTTTTTTTGTTGTGTTTGTTATCGTCAGGAGAAGTTTTTTATGAAACAATATTGCGAAGCCGCGGGCAACAACTAGTTTTAAAACTTGTCATTTAGCGACTTTTTTAAAATAAACAACATCTTCCCTACCCATAAGTACGTTTAAGATTAATGAGTTCGACGAAACTACTAGTTGACATGGAGTAACGCGTGGGTGAAATAATTAGAAGCGCTTCGAACTTGTTCCGTGTACAGAGTAATCGTCACAAACCGTACAAAGTTGTTTATTGTTCTGGATCCATTTCGGCTGCCCTAACAATAAATTAGATGTTTTATTAGTTACAAATACAATTACTAAACACAGTGACTGCCTAGGGTGTATTCAGAATCAGTTCGTTGTTTTATTAAATTAAAAGCGTACCAGCATTCTATATCGCGTTTTTTTATTTTATTTTGACGTTTTGATTAGTACGTTCACAGAAACTAGATTAATTCTTAAGAAATACATACATGTTAAATTGACGGCCATTGCCTTGGTCAATTTTGAATTACACAAAAGTAGTATAGTATCAAGTGTGATGTATGAACTTTGATACTTTGTCTAAAACAGCACGAGCAATATATGTACTTTAAAAGTAATGATTTAAAAAACTTCCCTTAAATGTCCATGTATCCTATACGTGCGGCTTTCTGTTCAATCCTAAACAGCTTTCATATATTTCATATATTTCACACTTCAACGAAATTGTGTTATTTTTGTCGCAAGTCTTTCAACTTACTACCTACGTAATAAGTATGGTCACAGGTGTTCTTCTCGACATTTTAATGTATTATACGTTGATTATACACGTTAGATGCACCTGCCAAAGCCGTAATGTTTCGATCCGTCATAACCCCTGCCGTAAGTCAGCGTCACTAACTGTCACTTGTTGCGGTGATACATCCGTAACTGTCACATATGCTACATTAAGATGGCAGTAACCTTAAGGGCTGACATAAAATACTCTAGTTTTATGGATGACGGCGACTCACGCCTTTCACTATTTCGAATATATTTGTGACGTAGCAGTCTGTCCGAGAAAAGTTTTGCTAAAAGGTACAAGAAAAATCGCTTAAATTCTTTGGGTCCTTTAGAAATACAAACCGATTTCAAGGGGCTGAATAGATCTAAGAACGAATTGAAATTCGAAAATTTTTTTTGGTTAAAATCATTCATTCAGTAAGTCATTGTGTTAACAATTTGAAATTATTTGCGGTTAATTATGTCGGACATATTTTCAATGCGATGCAGGACTCTATTACCTTTCATGAGATAAATAAATAAATAAAATAAATAAATAAATATCTCGATATTCTCGATACAAATTACACCAATTGACCTAGCCCCAAACTAAGCAGAGCTTGTGCTATATAAATAATATATAGATAAATATATATATAGATAAATACATACAACATCCATGACTCGGGCACAAACATTTGTATTCATCATAGTACAACTGTCTGCCCCTACCGGGATTCGAACCCAGGACCTCTAGCTTCATAGTCAGGGTCACTAACCACTAGGCTATCCGGTCGTCAAAATCCCGATATTTCACTGCAGTTACATGCATCATGAAGACTGGTAGGTACAGTCCTTGCAACTGCGTCGAAATATAGGGAGTTCATGGAGGGTAATCGCAGCCTACGTCACGTCCCGCAGATATGTCTCAACATTAGTCCTCGTATTGTTAAATCTAAACCACACTATGACTCTCTCGTATAGCATATTTTCGTCAAAGACTAACAATATTATGTAGGAAGTAGATCACTTCTTTTCCACGTAAGTTAAAGAAGTGCATAACAAAACTAAGTTTATTTAGGACATAGTTGTTATGCATATCTTTAACTTACGTGAAGAAGTTAGGTACTCGCTAGAAAATTCGACGCAAGCGAGTTAGCAAACCGCGCAACTTAGATCTTCCAGTGTAAATAATAAATACATACCTGCTCGTGCATTTTAAATTTACGGTTTTAAACTCCGCCGAATATGTTGCTGGCACTTAATACTTAGAAGCAAGACCACCGTCAAACAGAGAAGTATTTATTGAAATAGGTTACACAGGTCACTCACGTATTTGTAGGCGAGATGACGATTCTAAAAGCGCTTGCGGATTTTTTAATGTTTATTATAATCTATTTATAGTACTCGTCCTACCAATTCATCCCGAGTAGTATTCAGTTTCTCGGTCCATTGTGGCATCGGCTATCGGTAAAGCACTTTTACTAGCTTATTTATGGTAAAAATTTCCGAACTAATAATCATATATCTACTTTTTAAATAATGTTTTGTGCGGTTTCATATTATGTCATTCGAAAATAGATTTCTAAATACTAGGCTTACCTGCTGTAACGACAAATTTTCCACTGAATGAAAATTTCATAACCACGTTACATTTTCTTCGGGAAAAGGAAATAGCTCTACTTTAAAATTTAATCATACGCTGCTGGCTGTTTAGGAACCGAGCACCAAAGTTATATTAACAACGATTAAGTTGAAAGTTAGCAATCTGAAATGTGTGCAAATTTTGTGCGGTTCTCGTAACAAAAGGTTTTCTGTGTGAATTTCACAAAGCTCATGTTAGTTTTGTTTGTGTCATGATATTTCGTCTCCCTTTTGATTCCCAGTGAACATAAAATTAAAGTCAAACTCTTAAAGACGAAACGACGGACTTTAGTATTCATGTAAGATTAGGATTAGTAGTGTAAGATTAGATTAGTACCTGCTATGGGTAGTGTAGGGGTATAGCACGCGTCACGGAATGACGAGGATCCGGGTTCGATTCCCGGCCATAGCTTTACTTTTCGGATTTTTCTATGTGTTCTAATTTTCACTGACATTTAGATATTAGTATTCATCTGAAATAAATAACTGCATATCCCGAAGCGCACGCAAAATACAGATTACCATTTTATTTGTTTTTCTCATAATAGATCCACTGCATTGGAATGCTCGTAACTCCTGTAAAAGATATACATAAACGGATAACTGATGTTTGGATTATTTGAGACAGAAACGACTCAACACTTTCAATTTGTGCATAGTGAAAGCGCTGCATTGTTTCGTTTTAATTTTTCGATCTGTAAGCGCTTCGGTAAATGATCCTATTTGTATGACGGACATGGAGTCCCATTTCCTTACATCAGGCCTCGACGAGCAAAACTTTTTGTATTACATCTTTGTGTGAAAGGGTTACGTGACCTCATGCTCGGACGGACTTGCTCAATAAAGTTAAATTGTTAATAGATAAAGTAGATACGGGTTTCGGGTGTGGTGAGGATGCTCTTTGAGGAATCCACTATTCCGACCAATTGTCTATAACTTTAAAGTTACAGAACACGATCTTCGGAAATTCAGACATCCACACGGCGTAATAAGTCGCACATTACGATTATAATAATGCTCTTAGTAGTCTGAACTTTCAACAAATATTAGAGCATCTGTGACGATTGTTTTGACACCGAAATAGAAATGTAAATAGTACGTTATGTAAAGAAAACATGTGAAACTAGCGGCTGCTTGTGACTTCCTCTACAAAAAAATAGTTTTTCGCTATCCCGCGGGAGCTATGCAATTTTCCGGGATAACAAATAGCCTATCTGTTAATTTAGGGTATCAGCTATCTCTGTTCCAAATTTGATCCAAATCCATTCAGTAGTTTTTACGTGAAAGAGTAACAAACATCCATCCATCCATACTTACAAACTTTCGCGTTTATAATAGTAGCAGGATGAAGCCCGCTACCACACCCAACTTGTTAGTAGCACGGCTAGCACAAAGTCGCGCGAGATAGACTATAGACCTGTCTCTTTCTAAAACGAACAGTAAGAAAAAGACGTAGTCTATCTCAGGCGTGACAGCTCTCGCGCGCACTCGTTCTACCCTTGTTGGGTGAGGAGTAACCATGCAAATTCTTTTTCATTAAAATGTTCCTCCGCAAAGTAACGCTTGATTCAATCAATTAACGTGTGAAATGTTTCACGTCGTTTAACATACGCGATTCACTCGTGTTGTCACGCTAAGCTTTCAAATGCTTGTTAATCCAGCGATCCTTCCACACGAACCGACGAGTGGTAACGAGCATTCCCGCTTGACCCCAATACAGGGTTCAGCGAAGTGTCCACATAAATCTCGCAACAATAGTACAGCGTCCATTGTACAGTACACCTTGACGATTTAGTACTAAAATGCGGGTTTCTACTTTATTTTATTGTAAAACGGAACTTTGATTGTTGGCGCTGTTGAAGCCGACGCACGCAAATCATTTGGTGTTGGCATCTCTACGTCAGTAACTGTTTTGAGAGAAACGCATAATCTATACTACTACTTACATTGTTTAATAGTAGATTAATGCCGAGGCCTGGGAAGAAGCAATTGCTCTTCCAGCTGAGGCAGATATGTTTTTCTCAAACATTGAGAGAAATGAAAATAAATTTTGCACTAAACTTCCTCACAATTTTTTTTTGTTTTTTTTTTTATGTCATCTGTCACCGTAAGCTATTTGAGACAATGATAAAAACGTTAGACTCGAACAAAACGCGCACTCCTCGGCCATCGACTTGGCTGACTTTGTTGTTCATTATTCCATAGTCAAAGATGACTTTAAAAAAAGTTAAAACCAAATGAAAAACAGTCCAGCAATCCGATTTATGGTCAGAAAATCGCGCCTGCAATGTAATTCGGCCTTCAAAAAGGCTCTTCGTGTTCTGTTACTTAAAATATAATGACGACATTTAAGACAATGTTTGAGAAAAGTATAATATGCGTGTACTGTACGAGGTGAAACTGACATAGAACTTTTCAGGAATATTTCAGTAGGTTTGTTTTAAAGAACACTCAAAATATTTATTCGAAATGAAGTTGCCCCCTTGACACTTTGAAAACCAAGCAATGTAGGTATATAAAGATTTGTTAATCACAATAAAAAATTCTGTAATTATTTACAGGGACGTTTAGTCACATTAACTCGACCTCCTACGGAAAAGTATACCGGATCCTCCTGCCGCCCAAAGTCAAATTTTGAATGTTGCGGATTTCAAATCTAGTGTCATTCATGTAAAATTCGAATTTTACTTAGACTGTTGTCCTTTATTTAGAAGGCGGGAGGAGGTTTTTAAGACAGTGTATAACGGACCGGTGAAAGCGATCTAAGATAATATAAATGAATGCTCAATCGCCCTTGAAAGTTCTTACATATTTACATAACTTATTCTTAGATAGTACCGCTGAATACACTGATGAGGATACTCGTATCTGGTAAAATCCGGTAAAATCTTAATCGCCCGTGACGACCCTTTTCTAAATTTTCACACTCTTATGTTAGGTTAATCACGCTATAAGCTGCTACCCGATGTTTTTTAAAGAAACGCGTAAAGATAGCGCTCCTAAGCTTCTTATCTAACCTTGCCTACAGCGGCTTGGCACATTTCCTCTTGTTTATGCTCGTTTATTACTTTAAATAAGAGAGCAATCTTCTTGAGCTCTAGACTTTTGCATTAAAGTTGTACACAAAGTTACTAAAGGCTTCATTAGTCAGATTTCAGTGAAGTCGATTACATTGAACGTGGTTAGTTTTGAAAAGAAAGTTAAGCCTGTTTGCCAGTAGGGTTGCCATATGAAAAAATCAAAAGTCATGACAAAAATCCTGACAGGAACTTCAAAGTGCTGACATTTTTTATAACAGAGATTTGTCGTAGGTTGAAGAATGTGCCGGCGTGGCGCGGCGGTGCGCGTTGCGAATAAACTCATTCTTGAAATTATGCTGTATCTTTTCCCAGTTTTACTTACAATGTGTATGATATCTCCCCGGGCAAGTTAGCTTTGAATTTGGCTTATGCATAGTCAAGCGGAGTATAATTAGTCTCAACAAGTTCGGGAAGATGTGGGAAAATTTGAACGTGCCTTCAAACGTTTCCCCCGCTTGTCATCTGTTCCCGACAGATTCAGCCGCAGGCCGCATCCGCTCCTCGCATTGATATATACTCTACATTGTAGAGGAATAATTATCTGCCAATAGCGGCATGCGGTTTAAGTCATTTCCGGGGACGTGACGTCCCTATACGAGTACGACAGTTCCTTGTGACCAACATCTCTGCATAGTAGGTACACATGTACACAACGATGTCTCTTTATGTAATTATAATCTAATGTGCTCTTCGTCGATAGTCGTTTAATGTTGTTTTATGTTAATTTGTTGAAATATGACGATAATTGTTTAAAATGTCGAAAGAAATCAAGTTGAATACTGTCTTATTGACACCAAATTAGTATCTTCAATGCATCTGTGTGAAATCGCTGGTCTAAATACCTATTTGGTGGGTGTCGCTGTACTGGTACTTACCCCATCTATTCAACTAAATAATAAGATAAAATAATTGTTTCTCAGTAGAACTCCTTGCGATAACATCTTATTAAACGACTGTCAAGTCAAAAGATAAAAGAAAATTCGATTATCTCTAAAGAAAATTGAATAATCCAACTGCTACGACGGCGCTCTCTTATTTCATTTTTTCCAGCGTCTTTCGTTTTCATTAACGATCTCCGTTCATAACAACAGATAACCACTCTAGTATTTGCTTTTAATATCAGATTTTCTTTTAAACTAGCAATTTTGTGTTGCGTAGTTCAGCTAGCGTGACGCCGTTTGGACTTACATGTGTGTCATCGAGAAATATGTAGTGTGGAGAAACGCGAGAGCGGCGCACGCTCCGCTGAACGCTTTTTTACACGCGCCGCGGGCGCACTGCTAGCGGGCGGCTGATGGGACTAAAACTTTAGTTTTGTATGTGCATTGTGCCCTGGGCTTTGATACGGTTGGTTTAAGTTATGAAATAGCTATCGAAGGGCATGTTGGTGACACGACGATTTCTTGTTCATAGCCTATTCCAAAATTCATTTCAAAATTCATTCATGTTTTTTGGTTTTTCTACTAGAGTTTGACTCGGTGGGAAGTAATGTAATGTTGGTTTGGTAGCCACTAAATAACTTACAATTAAACACACACACACACACACACACACATAAATCACGTCTTTATCCCTTACGAAGTAGACAGAGCCTAAGGTAATAAGTCTTAAATGCCACGTTTAGCGTGATTGTGGGCGTGTAGGTGGAAAGGGGAATCAAAATAGTGATGCGTTGCTAGCCGCATCGCCTATAGGTAACATGATTCCTATGCCCATTCCCTCGATGGGCTTTTACCACCTGCGCGGGAAGGGAAGCAACTAGTACATACTATGTTTTTTCTTTACTCCCGGACTAGTATATGGAAGCGATTTAAAATACTTAATTAATCGTTTATGAATCAGAAACGATCCAAGAAGACAATGCCATCCAAGTACAACGGATTGTGTTTCATAGTGACGATAAAGGACTGTAAAATTAAACGTGGAGCAATCATTTCGTGGATCACTTTATCCATTTAGATAAGTTTTTGAGCGTTTTTCCCGCTCGGATCAAATGCTTCGTAATATACCGAAAAAGTTACATCAATATTTGCTGAGAGGATAAGTGACGACGAAACGCCGAATATTGACTTAAGCTGAAACTACTCATGTAGAAAGAGTATTTTTCCCGCCGGCAGAAGCGCGTACGCCGTCCGTTATCAGCGCGCGCGGAGGCGATCTGCGCCGGCGCGTGCGTTCACGTAAAAACACCTATTAAAATTTTTCTCCCTGACCGCCATTTACATTGCTAATCTCTAGTCACAACAGGGTTGATAAAAATCATGATTATTATAAAAAAATCATAATAATCCGATTAATTTGATTTAAATCGGATTTATTTGATTAAAATCAGATTTTTTTGATTTTTTGATTTTCTTGTCTTTTTTTATTAATTAAATAGCCATTTTTCATCGAAATAAACCGACACAGCATCTTTTTTTCTTCCAGACATCTTTTTGTTGTATTCACTCTTTCACTAGTCAATTACGAATGACCGGGCGAAAAGCGAAATGCGTCTCGTGTTTTAGTTTCGGGGAATCCTGGAAACGTTTTGGTACCATGCGTCACATACTATAGTTTCGGGGTTTCCCCGAAACTGTTACGCTATGACTCGCTTGCACATGTGTGCGTGCCGTAGTGGTCCGGGGAATTCCCTAAACAATTTTGGGCCGATTTGGTTGTAGTAAAAATTTTATGATTTAAATCAATGATTTTTTTGAAAAAATCCCTTGATTAAAATCACGATTTAAATCACTGATTTAAATCAAGTGATTTAAATCATGTCAACCCTGAGTCACAAACATTTAGTGTCGTGGAAATCCTCGCATATCTTTTAGATAGTATATTAATAACATTAATCAATACTACATCTATGTTGATTACGTTAGTTTGTGTGTTTGTATCGATTTAATGCATCTATAAAAGATAAAACTCTTTTTTAAAACGATTTATTCAATGGGACTGTTATCGGTCTTCCATCATTAATAGGTACTGTATTTTTCTACAGTTATGACTGTGAAATACAAATTGGATCGTAAAATTATTTATCTTGGGAGTTAATAATGTACATTGATTCCGTGGTTGAACACGGAGGTGTTTCGATAACGCAGATAGCATGAAACGCGTCAAGACGAAAGTATAAAACACAGCGGAGACATTAAATTTATTCAAACATGCTGTAATTTCCGAAAAGTTATGTAATTGGGTATGTTTACTATCTAACTATAAAATTAAGAGCTGCTTACGTGTTTACACAACCAATTTACTAAAAATTAATCTAAATTTAAATTACGTACCTAACCATTATTTCCGGAAAGTGAGTTAAATAGAATAAACTGCAGTGGTTTCGACTCGCGGTGGTTTTGGTGCGACTTTATGCTCATAAAACATTTGTTTTGAATTCATAATGAACACTAAATAAGTGGGTGTAGCATGAATCTCGAGGGTGGTTTCATCAGTGTAATGTTTCTGATATTAATGATGGTTTGTGATGATTTTATTATTAACCTGGCCCTCATTTGTCTGGCATTAAGTCTTTAAGGAAGGCTTGCGATGATCAGGGTTAACTTCGAGTCATCTTCTAACCCAGGGTTAAGTAGTATCTAAATGTATGGAACTGTCATCCTTTCCTGAATTTAACGATCGATTTCAACACTAGACTGTCCAAGCGGCCCTAAATGGGAATGAGAATTTAAGAGAGAGCTTCAAATTGAACTAACTTCCATGCTGGTCTGGGAGCAAAGATAAAACATAGAATTTACCAGTTGCTTCTCGTCCCGCGCAGACGGTAAAATCCCATCGAGGGAATGGACGAAATTTTTAGGAATCAAGTTATAGGCGATGCGGCCCATCACTATTTTGATTACCCTTTCCACCTAATATACGCCGCCATTAATGCTAAAAGTGGCATTTAGGTATTGTTACCTCAGGCTCTGTCTACCCCGTAAGGGATATAGATGTGATTTGTGTATGTGTATGTATGTATCAAATTGAATTTATTAGATGGTCGAAGGGTATACTTTATTTTTTATCATTTTATCACTTGCATATTTTTATAGTTTTTTTTTTAGTTAACCAACCGTTATAAACAAATACTCGTAAACGAGCACGTACATTCCTAATTTTGTAGTTTAGACTAAGTGGTTAACGTTTCATAAGCAAATTGCTATAAAGTGATTAATTAAAACTGACATCATACAATTAAAATTGCACTGCTGGCGTTGCTTAAGGACTGTGGAAGATTATCTCTGTATTCTTCAGCTAGTACATTTTCTTACAAACGTTAGCGTAACAAGCGGGATACATCTATATACTTGACAACAAAACTGTACCTATAAGAAATTGGTACAAAAAGATACTGGATGCGAATTTGATTGCAAGTGCGCTAGGCAGTATGAGTTCGGGCTTTTTACACTTTGTCGACGCGCCCTGCAACGGCAATAGATGAATAGTTGAAAATTTTGCGCTGTCATATTCGACGAAATTTCAAGTCCATTAGTACCTACCATTATTAGGTTTTGCAGCCATCATCGATCACGAGCCAAACGAGCGCTTAACGCAGGGAAATTTGTCAATCGCACATGTGCGTTCAAGTGACGAAACTTGACAGCGGCGGACGAAAGACACGAAAACGCATTTAGGTATGCGTTCGGTAATGAACGCGTGTTTGTATAAAACAGTCGATCAAGGACCTAAAACTTTTCAGTCCACTCTTTCCTTACATGGACAGTTTGCAACACCATTTGCGATGGCCACGCCGCATGACGCGGCCCTTGCCGCATGTAAAGCAGTAAACAAACGCGTTACATAAACATGATATTATTTAATTGCACATTTATGCCGGTCAGCATTTCCCGTATCTGTTGAAAAAGTCAATAACGGACGCCCAGCTGTATCGTATCCAGTTAGCGATATGCTCTAGTTCTTTTACTACCGCTTGCCTTCTCAGTTTAATCAATTCTCTAACGAGAAAAATGGCTTTGGGTGAAGTTTTAAGAGCACTAATATGTCTTCTGGTGAATCTATGTGGTCTCGTTTCAAACTAGGCTTCTGCATGTCTAATTTAATTATCGCCGTGCTTAATTGCTATTCTCTTGTTATTGGAGATTGCGGCTTAAAATTCCTAAGGATTGCAGTTTTTACTATATTAGTGCGCGAGTTTCGAAGCAACTGTTAAAATTAATACTTTCTAATTGTTTGCTTTTCGTTTAAACTGACAAGCGATCGTGTTAATTGCCATTAAGCTACGTATTGGTTAAAAAAGTTGAAATTGAATGTTAAACAGATGCATAATTTGGTTCTGAATTATTAATGATTGATTGTCATTAAAAGATTTTAAAATCTATAACTGTATTTGATCACGACTGTTTATTTGGTTTGCCATTACGTTCCAGTGACCAGGTTGCGACGATTTACATGATTACTGAGAAATGTGCTGGTGCAATAAGAAATGGCGAACGTTATATAAATTTGCATATTCATAAACTGCGTGTTCAACATGAATATTGACACCACTTAGATGGCACTTACCCCTACAGAACTAACATGCCGAGGTAAGTATCAGATCCTAACCAAATAAAGTGAAATAACTCTGTGTTAGTTCTACGGACGAACCAATGTCATGCACTGGTTTACTATTGAATGGTTTACACAAGGGAGGGTTTCGAATCCTCACAGCTAGAATAAACGTAGCTATCACATTAGGACCGTAGTTCTACTTTAGCTGAGCTTTCACGAACAAGTAGAGAATTACAATTTAGTTTAGTTGTGAAACTATTTTCGTCTCGTGGCAAACTTGTTTAGGAGGCTAAATCTTTACCGATACAAATACTTGATGACATGTTCGGGTTACATTTCTATATGCAAAGTTCAGTTCATTTCAGGTTATTCTGCTCTGGTTCTAAGCGTACACAATGTATGTTGCGTCGTTTCGCAGCTCAAACCTCTTCAAACTTAATCTATCACCTCCATTAGTTTCGAAACTTCACACTCCGTACCAAGTACGATTTACGTAGTAGTAACATTCCGGACTGTTCTCATTCGCAGGGATAAATTCAAAATTCTTTTAGGTGAACGGTGGAAGTAGAAACTGCGTGATATTTCTTAACTTCCTCCTGGTATCTGGAGGATCTCGGTCCGGCTGGTGAAATATTGTAATTGGGATCGCCCGCTGGGCTGCGCTTACGAAATTGAGACATAGTTGTCGAGTTTTCCAACCCTACATGGGTTTCAATTTGAAGAGATTGCTTTTCAATAGTTTTGATAATATTTTTTGATTAACCTTGTCTGGTCCCGATATTTGGTTAAATAACATGATCAAAATATGGGAGAGTTTAAGAAATTTGTACCAAAAATGTAACATTTCTAAATGTTACTGTTACTAATTTATTTAATGTTTGCATGCAAACATGTATAAAGATCAGCGGTGAAGCAAGCTAAATGATTTTTGTTTGTTCTTCTCTCTCTTTTGTCAACAGCAAATAATGCACTGGCTACGACTAATGAGAGATGGTTAATTAGTTAAGCGTGTATCCCAATAGCTTGGATTGATGTATGGTTAGCACGCGTCACGGTATTACGAAGATCTAGGTTCGAACCCCTGCTGTCTTTCTACTTTTTCTGTATTTTCTCGTTTCAGTACGAATTTTGGCAAACAAAAAATTCTACTCGTATTAATGTGCATTTTTGTACTTATTATTGAATTAACCGACGGGGCCCAACGTCACAGCGCTGTTCACTCTTTACCAATTTAAAATTAATTACGAAACAATTTTAGGGCGTTCCGTTGTGCGCACAAACAGTTTCATAGGCCATAAACCTAATTACAAGGCTATTCTATATGTGCGCTTAATATCTTAACTTTTGTACCAATTAGCAGGGTAACCTCGCATATATTCGCAATTGGACATACAATTAACAATATACATAATACAATGTCACTGAAAGATAAAATAGGCAAGGAATGTGTGATAAGGGAACGTGTTGGTGTGAAAAAAGATTTAGAGACTAGCATAGAAAATATTATGCTTAAAAAGTTAGGTTGGTCACGTAGAGAGGATGGATGAAAGAAGATTAACTAAACAAATTTATATGGAGAGAATGAATGGGTGCGTTGCGAGGAGAAGGCCTAGACAGACGTTCCGTGACCAAATCGGGGACGTTTTGAATAAAAGGTCAGGTCAAGAGTACCCGAAACCGACGAACGTGTATGAGGAGATTGATGAACATGGATGAAGCGAAAGAGGTGTGTCGGGATCTTAGCAAGTGAAACAAAGTAGTCTCTGTCTACCGCTGTGGGGAAGAGGCGTGACGTTATGTATGTATGTCTTAGAATTACTAAAACATAAACAACATTTACAGGGGCGTTCTTTAAAGTAACCCCACCATGCTGTAGTGTTCTGTATTAATCTTACGAGTAAGAGACAGTGTATATAGATAATATTCTTTAACCTGGAAGGGCAGATAGTGCGCATATTTTAGCCAAATGTGTGATCATATATTATTTAACAAATTCTTGTCATATCTTTACATGAAACTACCGTAAGATTCTATCAAAGTTATACAAACGGATAATTAAAAGCTTATTAATAAAGTAACTAACAAACCACAAATAGCTAACTAAATATTTTTAACTAGCCTTCCGTCCGCAGCTTCGCCCGCGGTAAATTAATTTTCCCGTAGGAAAAGGTATTTTCCCGCGGTAAAAAGTAGCCTATGTCACTCAGTGATAATGTAGCTTTCTAACGGCAAAAGAGTTTTTGAAATCTGTCCAGTAGTTTCGGAGCCTATTCAATGCAAACAAACAAACAATCAAATTTTTCCTCTTTATAATATTAGTATAGATAAACTAATGTTAGTGAAGTTGGATGTAGGAGGTGTTACGATACGATATCACTAACATAGACTACTTTTTATTCAAATAAAGTATAAAATTCCTGCGGGTGGCGAACAAAGTTGCGGGCAACAGCAAGTATATAATACAGTGAGCTTTTCTCAACTCGGCCGAGGGTTAAAACCCTAATTTTCGCAACGTTTAATTTCTCTTTTCACATCAGTTTTAAAACGGAAAATGAAACACGTCCCTATAACATTTTGTGACCCCACAAGCCAGCTATCGTATATTTTTATAGCATGCACCTGACATAGTGATAAAAACACGCATGACGGTAAAAAAATGTTTTTATGAACGAATTCCGGTGTTTCTAGGGATCCTTTTAAAATAGAGCCGTTTACGATATGAATCGAATATCTGTTAATTTAGAGATATAACGTGTGGTAAGAAGGGTTGCGTACTTAAATCTGATTCTTTAAGGGGGTTTGGTTACTGTTTTTTACTCTGTTGACACCTCAATGACGGTTTTTCATCATTCTGTATGTATGTCCAGTGCTACTATGTTCCCTGTTGCAGAGTTAAACGACTAACGATTTTGAAAAATGACGTATTTGCTTAAATTTTTGCATAGGCGGGTTTTATTTTTTATACTTACCTTTTTGAAGGTATGCTTTGAATGATATATATGAAAATCCCGAAGAAAACGAGAATAGGTCGCAAAGAAAAAGTAATTGTAATTAATTGACAGGTGTTCTTTTGTTGTTGACGGGTTTTACGGAACCCATTGTTTTTATTCAAAGGTGCTTACGTTTATAAGCCGCTCGTGCAAACGCTTTCCCGAAGGTATTCCTTTCATACCTGACACTTGGAAGCAGATTATTCGTAATTCGCGCGTCTACCTTTGTTTGGTTACTGAGTATGAAGCGGTATTTACAATGAACGTGTGATAAGGATAACATGATTGTCATTCAAAAGGTACTTAAGGTATATCTAGAAGAAACAAGGCAAGAAGAGCACCACAAAGGCTGCAGTAGATATCTGTTTTCAATCTATAAGTTGGGATGATGACCAAATTGGTACTTGAGATACACGCATGTATGCTCTTAATTAATGCCCCTGAGGATCCTTGGATGCTACTTGGCACATCAGTGCAAACAACATAAGTCGGTCCTGCTAATTTTCAAGAACAAACAGGCTAGTGTTGCCTACGATCGAGCGTGTACTGGACAACGAGGAAAGCCTATTTTGTATTAGATGATGTGATATTACGAGTTACTGCTTACTGTCAGCATTTTTGTAGGCCCAAGAAGTTGGTTGAATAATGTTTGTCTGGGGCAGGAAAGATGACCTGAGGATCGTGAAGTGACGATTTGGACGGTAAGACACCGTAAAAGAAGGTGTCTCTATATATTAAGAAAGCAATAACAATAGGATTACGTATATTTCGTCTGAAGTGAAAACTGCAAAAGCGTCACGGTAAATGCTCTGCTTGTCATTATTATGCATAGTGGCCAGTAGGTTAATCTATGTACGAGGCGCTTCGCATAACTTTCTTGTGTGCTTTACGATACTTCTAACGAAGAGAGAAAATAATTATGATTCATCTTTATTAATTTAAAATATGACCGTTTAATATTATCCTAGAATTGTGACTGCGAAATCATCTACACTGAATTAGATTCCATTAGGTCGCATTTCTACGCAGTAAGGCTATACCAAAACGGCGTGCCAACTTAACTGTACGGTGTGTAATTAAGTCATTTAAGTAATAAACTCACCTTCGCCTTCTGCTGTAGCTTTTTTTCCGGTCATGGGTCGGCGGGTCGCTAGCGTACGCGCCGCCCTCGACCTCCGCACTATGTCCTGACCCCATTCTACCCCATACCACAGCACACACCGTCACTAACACAGGCCACCTGCGACACCCAGGGCAAAAAAAAAAACAAAAACACCGCAAAAAATTAAAAGTAAAAAAAGCTTTTCGGCCTGTGTCAATGGTCACTGGTTTGCAATTATTTGGTGGTTGTCGGTCTAGTTTTAGGGTGTCGAGGTTTTCTCCGCCGCGTTATGCCCGGGCGGTACGCGACGCGAATGTGAAGCGTACCGTCGCACGCGCAGCTCGCGCCCGCCTTACATTCTTAATTGTTGGCGCAAGTGCCGGGAGATGGGACTTATTGATGCTGTTCTTGTGTGATTGGTAGCGGTTTTTTGCTACGTTTTTTTATAATTCATAGAGCTGCCGCCTGGACTGATTATAAATTCATTGTTTACTGTGAATATGCGTTCACAATTGGTATATGAAGATGGATTTATAGGGTGTCGAGCACGCAGAATCATTAAGAAAGTAAACAGCAAGTATTACTATTACATTATACGTCAGCTAACAAGCCAAATTAATGATCCTATTACAGATTTTAATTAATGTTAGTGTGTCTGATAAATCACTAAAGCCAATACGATTTCTAACAGCTTAACACGACATGCCCTCGAGTAATAAAATTGAAAAATATAATGCAATTTGCCACTTAATTACTTCGTTATTAGGAAGTTTAGCAAGATTAAAATTAAATGAAATTATTAAAATTCGGAACATGTAAGCCCGACATGTTTCGATCGAACCTATCCGTGGTTCTACTTCAAAGGTGTGTTCGAATGGATAGCCAACCGAGAGCAAGCCTTCAAATACGTGAGTGACGCTCCGAGCTTCACGGTAATTTTATATCATAAAAAAGAAGCCTATTTAAAAACACTCATTCCATACTAATTTTTAAACGCAGACAACCTCTATAAGCCCTTTCTTCCCCTCTCCAACGCCCATTTAAGGCCGCTTCTACTAGCCGCTTGGGCCTAGGGTTAAAAAATTAAATTGTTAAACTAATGTTAGGTGACAGTCTACCGATGTCTACCCCGTAAGGGATAAAGGCGTGATTTATGTACCTATGTATGTATGGAGTTGAGTATAATAGTTCCTTACATTTTGACTCTACTTGACTCTGGTTTAGTAATTAACTCTTGAGTTATGTAGCTAACTCTGATCCGCACACGCCCATCTAATCTGTCATCTAATGGTGCGTTATGTTGCGTTGCGTCGCGTCCTCGCATTGTGTGGATCTTCCACTGAAATACTTGCCTTTAATGCTCTGAAGACGCAAACAATGCGTTGATCCGTTGCTACGGCTCTCTTGTTAAAACGACGCATGACACCTTTTCAGCGACCATACTCTGTATTTCGCAATCCTCCTGCGCCTTGCGCCGACGCATTTAATTGTCGCGATCCGCCTCGGAACTCGCTTCGCTCTCGTTTCTACTAATTACACGAGCTGGTGCTTTCCCAATGGAAACCGTCGCGGAAGGTGCCGTGATCGATGAGTGGCTGGTGACAATGCGACATGTCAATGTCCGGTTCGTATACCGATATCGATCTTGAGACTGGAACAGCCTTTCGGTATTGCACCATACTTGTGTGTGAAACGAGAAAGGATGAGGGTAGAGAGAAAACCCACGATGACGATACTACGATGTCGTCTCCATAAATTAGCAGGGGTGGCGAACGTTTTTTTGGTGAATGTGCCAGAAATTTGACATGTTTTGTGTAAAAAATAATTTGGCTATGACATGTCATCCAATAACATTTACTTAGTGATTTAGTAAATAAATGAAGCGATCGATCAAGTAAATTATCGCGTTAATTATTGGTGTGCCATTGGTTGACCGTCCCTGCTCTATAGGCTATGGGTGCGCAATCTAACTATCGCAACTATGCGCAACTATCTCTTTCTACTCTCATCCTTTATTGAGGGAAAGAAATGGTGAATGCGGCTGTGGATTAGATTCAGTTGCCAATACTTCTAGTTGGAAATTGTTTGTTTTACCCCAAGTTAGGCAACGCACTCTGTTTTTCATATCAACTATGATAAAATGTTTAGTAAAGTTAAGTTAGAGATTATGTAACAAGCAGGCGTGAATCCTTACTCGTAATTTTGTAAGCAAGAAGCAATAAACACGCTTGAAAAATTACTTAAGACGTTAAAGGTAGACAACAGGGGCGCAAGCGAAAAGTGATCCAGAAATAAAACAAGCGTAACGTGAAATCTTCGTAAAATATTTACCTGAAAGATTTAAGGAACACCCCAAACACTTACCAGATGGGTATCGCTATGGAGCTGCTGCAACCAATCTTCGGTAAAGAAAGTTCAGTTAGCAGGAAAAGACGCTACGTTTACGATACAATTTTCTAGATGTTTGGTTTATTTACTAAATAAATTTTGAAAGAATTACACGAATAAGTACAGGTTGTTCCTAATTAAACAATACGGAAAAGAAGACAACATGTACGTAGAGCGTGACGGGGCGCTACCAGCTCATATTATGGGCAGCTAATATGACACGGTGCTTAACATAACCACTTAAAGTTATTTCGCTGCTTGTTATATATAAATATAAATATTGTGTACATGTTTCATTGGCTTATTGAAATTGAATGGTGCTTAGTAAGTGAAGTGGTCTAGCTGCGTGAGAGTTTCCTTGCACCAAGGGTGGCATGAGCAAATGTTTACCGAGTGCCATTCGAGACGATAACACTTAAAATTCTTGCATCGCCGCACCATTAACGCTTCCTAATTTAATTGTTAGAAATTTTAGAATTTTGTCAGCGAGGCACTTAGGCGGGTAATTTTTGCGTGGCGCGTCAGACTTAAGTTATGTAAATTGGCACAAAATTTGAGGACAGTCTACGTGTTACATTGATGTATTTTGTTTTAATATAACGGAATAGGATAAGTAAATCCACTTAGCCAGATTGTAAGGACTTGAGAGACCGCGAGGGGTCGCCTCTTTAAAGTTATTCGTCCGAATCTGGTATCTGCTGTTTTATTGGTTGGTTTTCGGCTGTAAATCTTGCATTTTCGTTAAACACTATTGTGCATAACGATGTGCGTGTATTTGTGCAATCCATTTTTGCAACGAACACGCATATGAAGGTATCAATAAAGTTTTTGCAGACGATTTTGTTTGTTTTTGTTTAACCAAATCGTTCTATCAAACCATTTAAATTATTATCCATTGTGGATTACATTTCTATTGTTTGATACTTTCTTTTATTAAAGAAAGACTTCGTGCCAAGTTTCTTGCGGCGCTTGGCAATGATGGTCTTACCGAAAGCGCTTGCGAAAATCAGGCCCTTTATGTTTCTGCACGTCTTTTTTTAGTTATAAAGCGCAACGTGGTGCTTCGCAACATAACGTCAGATTCAATTAATTAACATTGAGTATGATAATCAATAATATTTGTCTGCATACTTGACCTCAGCCCGCGTTTATGTTATTTTGCGACGGCCCTTTGAATTATTCAGCGGCCCTCAACTTGAGTATTCTCGTTCGCAGCCACGCACGCGCCGGTTCAAATTTATCTCTGCCATCCGATTTGGTGATGTTAACATAATGTTAAGTATGAGAATATAAGTACAACACGGTAAAAAATAATTTGGACTTCAACAAGTTAATTCGCTAAACCTCAAGCCCATTAAGCGTGTTCTGGCGTGAAGAGTCAGACAGCCATAAAATGAATCCAAGCTCCATGCTCCATGTTCTTCCATGCTGGTCTAGGAGTAAAGTACCAGTTGCTTCTCTTCCCGCGCAGATGGTAAAATCCCATCGAGGGAATGGGCGAATACATACATACATACATACATATATATATACATAAATTACGTCTTTATCCCTTACGGGGTAGACGGAGACCTAAGCCCTAAAGAATGGGCGAAATTCTTTGGAATCATGTTGTAGGCGATGCGGCTAGCAACCCATCACTGTTTTGATTCCCCTTTCCACCTATAAGCCCGCAATCATGCTAGGCGTGGCCTTGGGGTTTTGTTACCTTGGGCTCTCTCTACCCCGTAAGGGATATAGACGTGATTTGCGTGTGTGTGTGTGTGTGATTTCGGCGCAAATCGTAGGAATCATGTTATGGGCGACACGTCTAGCAAATACCATCACTATTTTGATTTCCCTGTCCATATACGTCCACAATCATGCTAAACGTGGCCTTTAGGGCTCTGTCTTACCCGTAAAGGATAAAGACGTGATTAATGTGTGTATGATATTCAACGGATCGCCGTCAAATTGTAATCGCATATACTCGGGCGCTATAAAGTCTATAAACCTCGCTCCCGCGCGCCATGCATTTTTCCGCCGAGGACTCCTTGGTATGGAGCTATCGAGGACTATGTGTGGAGGAATGGAGCTGTCCGATCTAAGCGACACCGCAGTGTAAATCCAGCAAGGTATCTGCAAACACGCCAATTTTGCACTCATCATCATCTCCAGGCCTCCTCTCAGAATGAGAGGGCACTTACATGAAAATCCTTCTAATATTATAAATGTGAAAGTTTGTGAGTATGGATGTTTGATGTTTGTTACTCTTTCACGCCAGAACGGCTGGACAGATCTGGATGAAATTTGGAACATACATAGATTATCGTCTGGAATAACACATGGGCTACTTTTTATCCGGGAAAATTGCGTAATTCCTGCGGGATAGCGATAAACGAATTCTATGCAGACGAAGTTGCGGGCAACCGCTAGTAACTACATAAATATACACTATGTAAATAACTTCACACTTAAGGTTCCATGCTGGTCTGCTGGGAGTAAAGAAAAAACAGAATAGGTACACCAGCTGCTTCTCTTCCCACTCAGATGATAAAAATCCATCGAGGGAATGGGCCAAAGTCTTAGGAATCATGTTATAAGCGATCAACCCATCACTATTTTGATTCCCCTTTCCACATATACGCCCACAATCATGCTAAACGTGTGGCCTTTATAGGTCTTGTTACCTCGGGCTCTATCTACCCCGTAAGGGATAATAAAGGCGTGATTTATGTATGTATATGTACAAATTATTTTCATAGTATTTACATGGTTCCTTTAACGCGTTTGAAACCGAAGATTTGAGTTAAGCGTAGGTATTTGACATCCAGAATAACATGCGTCGGCGAAGTAGAAAACGGTTTTTGTAAACACGCTAATAGCAATAGTGTTAGATAATAATCATAATAAGTATATTATTATTGCTATGAAATTACCACTTGTGTTTTTATTCTATTTTCGACTAGTACTGAAATTTAATTAAAGCAGCAATTCACAGTCTTCATCCCTAGACTTAACAAACAAACGTTTTACATTTTGATGATGCCTTACTGGGAACCCAGTAAATATACTGTGCCAAGGCCGTGGCATCTTCGAGACACCTGCGAGACGTGTCAAACAGCTTCGCGCCTTTATTGCCCCGTATTTCAGCCCGCGAGATTAGAAGGGCGGCATAATTAAATTGTCATTTACCTGTCATGCGAGCTTTGCATTTGAACGTCGTTTATCCTCTGTCGAAAAGTGTAATAAGTTACACGTAATCTGCCTTTCATGCTGGTCTGGGGGCAAAGGAAAAATGTACCAGTTGCTTCTCTTCCCGCGTAGATGGCAAAAGCATTGCGGGAATGGGCGAAAATCTTAGGAATCATGTTATAGGCTATGCGGCTGGCAACCCCTCACTGTTTCGTTTCCACTTTACCTATATGCCCATCATGCTTAACGTGGCCTTTAGGTCTTGTTACCCTAGGTTCTGTGTACCCTGTACGGAATAAAGACGTAATTTATGTATGAATGTAATTTAACATTACAAGCTTAGCATAATTATGTCTTAAAAAGACAGAAGTCGAAAAACGAAAAATTTTGTTGATATGCATGTTGATTTTGTGAATGTGGCTTTTTGTCACTTCTCTGTTAAATAAAATTTAGCCGCATCGCCTATAACATGATTCCTATGATTTTCGCCCATTCCCTAGATAGGCTATTACCATCTGCGCGGGAAGAGAAGCAACTGGTACATTCTATGTTTTTTCCTTGCATACTAACAACCCAGCAACCAGAGAGCTAACAACCCATCACTGTTTTGATTACATTTTCCACCTATACGCCCACAATCTTGCTAAATGTGGCCTGTAGGTGCCTGTTACCTTAGGCTCTGTCTACCCCGTAAGGGATAAAGACGTGATTTGTGTACGTGTATGTGTATGCAGATCAGCATGGCAGCCTGGAGGGACGATTTGGAATTATTATCGTTTCAGTTTAGTCCCTCTTCCGATCCTTGAAGTTAGGCACGCTGAAGTTTTCTCGTTTACCTCCGTTCGCGGACGAAGCCTGAGGGTGTTAACGGCGATATTATTATTGAAATAAAACCAGTATCATTGTTACTTGAATAAGAAAAAAAACTTTTTCTTCCATCCTATCTTAGGTCTTATTCATGTCATCAAAATTGTATCGTAAACTTTATATCGGCAGGCACTAAAGCTTTTTTATCTTAATTTCTGTCGTGTGTAGGTATGACTTGGGTACATATAGCTATGAATAATTTAAACGTAACTTTCTGCTGAAGTTCGTATGTACATATTTATTTGGAAATAAAGAAAATACCTTAACTAAAGTCAAACGCAAATATTTGGACACGCCTATGTTGTTGTTATTCCAAAATACGTGGCGCTGTGCAAATGTGTTGATATTATGCTTAACTTAACCTGAAAGGCAATGCCATCAACAACATTAAGCTTTTGGCTTGTTTCATGGTGAGATTATTTTAGACGACAAGTCGACTAGGTCTACATAACATTCTACTAACACAAATATCTTCTAGGTACATGGAACAAAAGCAAAAAAGTGTAAATGTCATTTTTTCAACTGACACTCATAGTTATAAAGTCGAGTGATACTCGACATAAAATTAAGCCAAGGCATTTTTCTGACAAGAGAGTGATCCATATCGATCATAGCTGCTTAATCGACTCTAGTGATCAGAGAGAATCAAAGAGAATTTCGGCTTGGCTTCTTCCTTTTTAATATGGCTCCATCGACCGATGCGATGATTTAGCCAATGTCAAAGTAATAAACACAGTATTCAAAAATCTTGTGACAAAAATGTCGGCAACGTTGTACGGTAGAACACGGTCAAATGACCCCTCCCCCCTTGTCAGGCTCTTGGTCAACGGATAATGATATCCCTCAGAATCTGCCACGAAATCATTAACCGATGCCCAGGGTGCACCAGACCAAGCAGTGCTCTTCCCCTAGGACGGATCCAAAAACGAACCGTACTCGGCTTGGCTTAATTTTGTTTCATAATGAATATACTTAACATTTCCACTTTATTAGGTTATTTGCTCTACTATATTCGAGATATACAATCAAATGACTTCTCCAAATTAGGAGTTAGTTCACTCAAAAACATATCACCCATTCTCATGGGACTTATCCGACTCGACCCCTTTCGGGGTTAGTAAAATCCTTGGGAAAAGTCGTAGAATCACCTTCGTCAAAGTCCGACATTTTACTGGGCGAACGAATTTTGTTTGTGTCCAGAGGTTAAATAGGGCAGTAGGGGCTGGGATTACACTCCACAACCTCGTACTGCTAAGCGACATACTGCAATTTCGCGTAAAATCAAAATTCTGTTGCCTATACAACAATTTAGGCCATAACTTTGCTCATACTTAACCGACCATTGAAGAGGGAGCTATTGTGCTGGCGTACTACATACGGTGAGGCGTATCCTGTAAGCTTAAATTGATGGCCGCATTCGACCGGTCAATATTCTCAATATTGATATGGTTAACATAAAATCTCGATTCTTCGAGATTTGTTGCCACACTCGAGAGGATTGACGGATCGAATTCGGCATTCAGTCTAAAGCCGGCCATACACGCTAGATTATAACCGATGGTTATGCCTACACAGAAATGAGGGGGCAAAGATACCGTTGACTGCAGTCACTTTAAGAAATGATATCTTTGCGCCCTCATTTAAAGTTGACCGTATCTTAACGCGCCCATAAAGATGTCATAGCAAAGTGCAAGCGCATCTTTAACCTAAATAACTTGTCTACAAAACTAAAAATCCCTGGGGGGTTAGCATGGCGTCTTAATGCGATTCAATTCTGATTCAGTTTAGGTTCGCTCGCTGTCAGATCCATACTAAAAATGTCAGTAAAACCTGAACTGAGTCTGAATTGAATCGCATTAAGACATCATGGTAAGGCCCATGAACTTAATAGGGGTGGTCTTAGTCTCACGCTAGAGACCAGTCTCGATGATAACATGGCATTGGGTATTTGGAGTTTTGATCCAACAAAAGTTACCGGTGCGCACATGGCTTTATGTTTTCACCCGTAAGCCTGCAAATGTCTACCCGGTTGTCATCAAATTGTCTTGTCAATTCCTGATAAAAATAGAACAGGATGAAATTCCCGACACGGCTCTCTAAATTGTGTTATCCCGCTGCGTGGAAAGGAAACAGTGTTAAAAGTTATTTCTGCTTTTCATTGACCATATTTTGCAAAGTTTGCTTTTGAAATCCATGTTAAATTTAAACCTTTGTTTATGATGTAACAACTTATAACAATACTGATGTAGTATGGAGCCACAATTGCACGACATATGGGATTTGCTGTATCGCAAAGTAAAGAGAGTATTAAGTGAATAAAGAATCGGTCATACTTGTACTAAAAAGGTTTTTTTAATCAACGCTTGATTGAAATTTTGACGTGATAACCACTTATAAATCGATCGACGCCGGCTACACTCACGAAAAAGCATGACTCACTCACACAGCACACATCATAATTTCATAAAGACCAAATTCAAAACACCGGTTGTCATATAAACTCCAAATATCACTGTTTAGTAGGCGTCCTTTGCGACAGTAAACCTCCTTAGTGTTCATTACTTGAGCCAATACGCGGGAAAAGGCCTATACATCACGGGGATTTGTCAATATGTGTGACACTACGACGTTATTTCTCAGCGGGTCCGGCCCGTGATAGATGGACCCCATTGTTGTAGGCCATGTTCCTGAAAATACCAGAAACGAGGTAGAAAAAACATGTACTTATATGTACAAATTCTACTACGTGACTTCCATGGTAAAAAGATCAACGTAAACACAATATAGAATTGAAATTCTGTTCTGCGTTACAAAGTCAAACGTGACACATTTTTAAATCGTTCGGCATGACACTAATATATCTATACTATACTTCGTCTGCGTAGAATTATACATAAAAACCTTCCTTTTGAATCACTCTATCTATTAAAAAAAAACGCATCAAAATCCGTTGTGTAGTTTTGAAGATATAAGCATACATAGGGACATAGGGACATAGGGACAGAGAAAGCGACTATATATTATAACTAGCTTTTGCCCGCGGCTTCGCACGCGTGAACCATGAGCATTTCAAAGAAGCTAGCAATTAAGCAACCGAGCAACCAAACCTGCAAGCTTTCAAGCATACATGCAAGTATGCAAGCAGGCATGCAAGCCTTCAAGCATGTAAGTATGCAAGCAGGCATGCAAGCAGGCATGCAAGCAGGCATGCAAGCAGGCATGCAAGCAGGCATGCAAGCAGGCAAGCAAGCATGCAAGCAAGCGTGCAAGCAAGCATGCATGCAAGTAAGCACCCATGCAAGCAAGCATGCATGCAAGCAAGCATGCAAAGCAAGGACTCAAGCAAGCATGCAAGCCAGCCCCCGCATTGCCCCGCTGCCTTAATTTTTCTGAAACTGTAAATATTGCAGGATTTTTATAAAACAAACCTAACCTAACCTATAGGGCTGTCCTAAAATACATCCTAAATAGCTTTTGCCCGCGACTTCGTACGCGCTAAGATGTAAAATGAAAAAATAAGTTTTTTCCCGTTCCCGTGGAAATTTTGGGGAGTGCTTTCGGAGTACACTTAAAGCCTTTAAAGAAACACACGTTATAAATGTTAAGTCTCTTTCTTCCGCTGTTTCGTCTGGAAACGTAAAATCCGGTTTTTTCCCGTCCTTGTGGGCGTTTCGGAAAATCCTTTCTTAGTGTTCCCCTACGCTCCCGAATAAACCTACGTGACAAATTTCAACTTTCCCCCGCTTTTCTTTTTTCCCGTTTCCGTAAGAATTTCGCCAAATAAAGCATTTCCCGAAATTCTTACGGGAACGAAGAAGAAGAATTTTGGGAAATTATCTCATAATGCTCCCCTACACTCCCCAAGGAACCCACTTGCCAAATTTCAGCTTTCTACGACCAGTAAAACGTAAAATCCTGTTTTTTTCCCGTTCCCGTGGGAATTTTGGAAAGTACTCTCTTAATGCTCCTCTACATTCCCGAAACAACCTACATGCCGAATTTCAGCTTTCTGCAACCAGAAAACGAAAAGTCCCGTTTTTCCCGTTCCCGTGGGAATTTCGGGAAATCTTTTTGTAGCGCTCCCCTACACTCCCCAAGGGAAATTGAAGGCCAAATTTCAATTTTATACGACCAGTAAAACGAAAAATCGATCCCGTAGAACTGAATACATAAATCCCGTTTTTATCCCGTGGGAATTTCCAAAAAGCATTAAAACATTATTTTACTATTATAATCACCTACTTCTATGCCAAATTTGAAGAGTCTAGTAATTATAGTTCATAGGATTTCGTTAAACTGAATATATAAATCCTGTTTTTTTCCTTATCCCGTGGGAATTTCCAAAAATCCTGAAATGAGTTTCTTAGTTTTGTAATCACCTACTTTTGTATCAAATTTGAAGAGTCTACTTATTATAGTTACTGAGATAGTGTCACTCGGAATCGAATATATAATTCCCGTTTTTTCCTTATCCCGTGGGAATTTCCAAAAATCCTTTCTTAGCGGATGCCTACGTCATAAGATCTACCTGCATGCCAAATTTCAGCCCGATCCGTCCAGTGGTTTGAGCTGTGCGTTGATAGATCACTATGTCAGTCAGTCAGTCAGTCAGTCAGTCACCTTTGAGTTTTATATATATAGACTAGTATTTCGCGTGGGGGCCGCGGGCCCCAAGGGCCCCGCGGAGGTCCCGTGCCTTCCTGTTTAGTTTAAATAATCCTAACTTTTTTTTTTTACTATATACTTTGGCCGCCTTTTTGAAACCGCCACCTTGGAAACAGTGATTCATACCCTACCGCCCTGTATTTTTCAAATATTTCTACTTTATTCTTTGGCCGCCATCTTTGGAAAAGCATTTCGCATGGGGGCCGCGGGCCCCACGGGACCCGCGGAGGGTAACCTACCATCCTGTTTTTTTCAAATATTTCTAACCTATTTTACTTTATTCTTTGGCTGCCATCTTAGGAAAAGCATTTCGCATGAGGGCCGCGGGCCCCACGGGACCCGCGGAGGGTTCCCTACCACCCTGTTTTTTGTTCAAATATTTCTATTATTTTTTACTATTATCTTCGGCCGCCATCTTTGGAAAAGCATTTCGCATGGGGGCCGCGGGCCCCACGGGACCCGCGGAGGGTAACCTACCATCCTGTTTTTTTCAAATATTTCTAACCTATTTTACTTTATTCTTTGGCTGCCATCTTAGGAAAAGCATTTCGCATGAGGGCCGCGGGCCCCACGGGACCCGCGGAGGGTTCCCTACCACCCTGTTTTTTGTTCAAATATTTCTATCATTTTTTACTATAATCTTCGGCCGTCATCTTTGGAAAAGCATTTCGCATGGGGGCCGCGGGCCCCACGGGACCCGCGGAGGGTTACCTACCAGCCTGTTTTTTTCAAATATTTCTAACCTTTTTTACTTTATTCTTTGGCCGCCTTCTTTGGAAAAGCATTTCTCATGGAGGCCGCGGGCCCCACGGGACCCGCGGAGGGTACCCTACCATCCCGTTTCATTTCAAAAAATTCTAACCTATTTTTACTTTAATCTTTGGCCGCTATTTTGAATCCACCACCTTGGAAAAAAATTAAATTCATTAGATTACTCCTCCCACCTAGAACGACACTTGGTCGAGTACAACCCATCTATCTCCACTGGCCACTGAGATATTCGCGTTTCAATTTTGTATGGCGGCCATTTTGTTTTCGCAATTTTGTAAAAAAAAATACCGGTTCACCCATAGGCTGGCTGTTCTGAGCGACTTTAATTCCGGGCAAACTCGATAGGGCAAGTCGTTGCGGAGAACTGGCCCATGTGTCAGGTCAGTTTCCAAGTTCAGGACAGTGTTGCATTTTTTTTTGTACTTGTGATATAATTTCTTATGCGATGGTGTATAAAGTCGAACCCTATTCCTAAAAGCTGCTTTACAACAGAAGTGAGTCCATGAGTCTGACATTACTTTGTATGGCGGCCATCTTTGAAAATGGCGGAATCGAAAAATTAAGTATGGCGTTTGAATTTGTGGTCTCGAAGAGCCCCGGATGCAAAATTTCAATCGGATCGGAGTAAAAGAAACTTTGGCCGCCATTTTGAATCCGCCATCTTGGAAAAAAAATAGGTTCATTAAATTACTCCGCCCACTTTGAACGATATTTGTTTGAGCACCACCCACCTGTTGCGACTGGCCCCTGAGATATTTGCGTTTCAATTTTGTATGGCGGCCATTTTGTTTTTGCAATTTTGAAAAAAAAATACTGGTTCACCTATTGGCTGGCTGTTCTGAGTGACTTTTGTTCCGGGCAAACTCGATAGGGCAAGTCGTTGCGGAGAGCTGGCCCATGTGTCAGGTCAGTTTCCTCATTCAGGTCAATTTTTCATTTTTTGGTACCTAACATGAAATTTCTAAAGCGACGGTGTGTAGAATCGAACCCCACCTCTTATGGGCTCTTCAAAACAACAGGTCAAAGATACAGAAATTACTTTGTATGGCGGCCATCTTGGAAAATGGCGGAACCGAAAAATAAAGTATGCCATTAGAATCTGTGGCCTCGAAGAGCCCCGGATGCAAAATTTCAACCGGATCGGAGTAAAAAAAAATTTGGACGCCATTTTGAATCCGCCATCTTGGAAAAAAAATTGCTTAGTCAGATTTCCCCCTCAACTCTGAATGACATTTGGTCGAGCACCACCCACCTATCTCAACTGGCCTCTGAGATATTCGCGTTTCAATTTTCTATGGCGGCCATCTTGTTTTCGCCATTTTGAAAAATCTTGGACCGGCTCACCCATTGGCCGGCTGTTCTGAGCGACTTTAGTTCCGGGCAAACTCGATAGGTCGAGCCGTCGCGGAGAACCGCCCCATGTGTCAAGTCAGTTTCCACGTTGAGGTCGATTTCGTATTTTTCTGGTGGTCGTGGGGGCATTTCTGATACGAAGATGTATAGAGTCTAATCACACCTCTTGTGGGTTCCTCAAAACAGCATGTCAGTGAGTCAGTCAGTGAGTGGGTATTCAGCTATATATATTATAAAATAATATTATGTAGTGATAGTGATAAAACGGGGGTTTCAAACTAAAAGTTACACTTATAATATATTTTAACTCAATACAAAAAGTGAGATCCTTGCTGGCTTAGGTACTTTATTTTTTGATGGTTGAACAAGTTACTACTACGTTCCCGTCTACGCTACAAGGTATTTTTATTCGACTTTAAAAAACGGAGGAGGTTCTCAATTTGGTTGTACCTATATTTTTTTCTATCAATTAATCCAGATTTAGCAAGTTTGAGTAAACTCCCATGGAGAGGTTTTTCATCAGATTTTTTTATTGTGATTTGACGCGGTAGCATCAAACGATGCATACAAACATTTGTCAACCCCCATTAAACATTCCTAAAAACCTTTGCAGGAATGCTCAGTGAAACTCGCACAATCATCTGCTGAACTACTACGTGTTAGTTTTATGACACGGTTTTTTACCTGACAACAGAAATGTTTTCCTTAAAATCTCAAAAGAATCCCTTCTTTGATGTGGTTGTCATAAGTCGTAAGCCTGATTTACTTCAAACCGTTACCACCTTGTTTATTACTTCCTGCATATGTTAAACGCGACGTAAACTGTTCCCAGCTTTCAGTTATCTTCGGGGTACCAACGAATATTGCTTATGCTTCATACAATATTCAGTTTGCAAATGTCCCAGCTCCGTCCGCCATGCGATGGGGCGGGTACGACCAAGATGTACTGTATGGGGGTTGGAACATGAACATTTTTTGTTATGTTATTACGTGTGTTTACATGGTTTGTTCATCCTGGGATATTTTCAATGGCTGACGATACCCTAATTGGAGGTATATCCCATCTCATTGCTCTGGTAACGCCTTAGGCATTGCATGCATCGCATCTAGTGATTTGTCACTAATAGGAACCATACCAACACTAGTTTCTTCGCGATACAGATCCTAAGATAACAATACCTAAAGGCCACGTTCAGCATGATTGTTTTTTTATTTCTTGACTCTTCACGGTCGTTTTTCATTGTAGTAATTAAAGTTAGGGTTTCCTAAATATTTTCATAAATATCCCCAATTCAAGTGCCATACTTGTCCTCGGGCTGGCCAATCCGAGTCCTGCAGTCGTTGCAGCTGAGACACTTTTTATTTCAAACAAATTATATGACAAATCCGTTCTATTCAAATTAAGTCACTGTACAATGACGTCTACGTAGTCATCTCTCACGTAACATATCTGACGGGCTTGTCGACGGTGTAGGATCACAATACAAGGCTTCATGTCATCGGATCGGATGGTTTGTGAAGCTGATATTCGATATCCGATACTATAACGTCAGGCGCAGATGTATTGAACTGTCGTTTACGAAGTTGATATTGGACTTTTCAGTAACGAGAGGTGCTGGTTTCAGACAGGCTGTCGAGTATAGAAGTTTTTATACTTGTTTTGCTGGAGACGTTATCAGACTATACGAGGTTATTATTTTATATTTTACGGAGGGTTGCTCGCTTAACTCTACCAATTTTTTTTAGTAAAAAAATATAGAAACCGATGAAAGTAAAGTAAAATGTGCTGTTAATAAAATCGGTGAAATATTCCTGCTTTATATAAGACAGTTTTATGGAAGCCGAAACATCAAACGAAAGATTGAGAGCGAGAAGACTTTGAGCTGCAAACCAAAACTCAAAGCTTTTTGTCGAGCTTCTGACCGTACTTACTTAAAGCTGTAATCGGTTTTTCCACGCCTAATGGAGGCGTATTTTTAGTGATCATCATGACTCATGACTTGTGAAAATATATTTTGAATAAGCTCGGTCTAGACGCTGTCGAGCAGACGCCTAAAAATATTTTTTTGGTAGAAAAAAAAATTCAGAGGCTTACACTACAGGTTATAAAAAAACTATTATAAGCGGTCAATTTTACAAAGTGGCAACCCCAGGAGTTGGTCAATGTCGAAAAAGGAACTGGTAACACAGGTAGAAAAATGTAGTCATTGCGTTGGGTTTAACATAAACGTTTGGAGTACTGGAATGTCCCCTTTGTTAGACCTCGTCTGATTCCAATGGAACAATAGACCAAATCGTTGTTCCGCCTAATTCTCTTTGAATAGCCGCGGCTTATGTTGGCTGCCCTGCTTATCCGAGTAATTTTGCTCGATTAGTCTAATTCATTGGATTTGGGATTTTCAACGCGTAGCACCAGAATATTACGCGTCTACGCCAGATTGCTCGAAAATTGTGACCATACAAAATGTATTTATATTTTAGATTTGGCCTGAATAAAATTCAACATGTTCTTATTCAACATGTAAACGAAAATAATAAGCCATATTTTATTACCATGTTATTAATTATCAAAATAAGTATATAATATCTTGTTTATTTTATCTTCTGATATATTTTCCAAGATTTCCTTTCTTAACTTTTATTCAGTCGTTATTTACGGAACAAAGTTCATAAGTGGTGTACCTACTCAGAAATTTATTCCGTCGCCGAATTATTATAACTGACTTGCGCCTGCGGCTTCGCTCTCGTTGTACCTACGACTCCATGGGAATCGTCTAAAATCCTTTCTTAGCTTTTGCGCTATTAAATTATTTTTCATTCCAAATTTCAGCTTACTTACATAACTTAGTAGTTTGGTTGAGAATTGACGACGACTAATTGGGTAAGGAGAAACAATTTTATACGTCTAAATAGACTCCTACACAAACTAATGAAAATGGAAACAGCTAAATATTTTCATTCCAAATTATTGCCATTTACCTAGAAAGTGACCCCCTCATTTTGTTTCTTCTTTTATCTGGGACAGAAGAAAGATAGGTCTAAAGATATTTCTTATATGAGACATAGATGTATTTCAAATAGCTTAATACACTGTTATTATGTCATGCATGGCACGCAATATCCTGTACGAACTTTATGACTGGGAGCTCAAGAGAATTTCTATTATTACAACCTTACGCTTCATAAACGGAAATTGAGGCTATATCGCCATTTTATGTTAATTTCTTGAACATTCCTGTTTTCTTAGTCCCTTTGAAATTCTGCTTATGTACCAAATTAGCGGTTGCCCGCGACTCGGTCTGCTTAAAATTTGCCTATCACTATCCCGCGGGAACGCCATTTTCCGGGATAAAAACTACCCTGTGTCCTTCCCCGGGACTGAAACTATCTCTGTATCAAATTTCTTTAAAATCGGTTCTGTTGTTTAGGCGTGAAAGTGTAATAGACAGATAGACAGACAGAGTTATTATGTAGTAGGGATTAGAATTAGTACTATAACTTTGCGGTTAGTGAACAACGTTTATTGCGGCTTAAGCTTTCTAGGTAAAAACTTGAGCAAATTAATTTACCTGTTGTGTATCAATGAGTAGTGTGTGCAAATAGACAACTTGACGTTCCTAATTAGAAAAACGACTTAAGTCCCATATCAGTTCTGTACACTACTACATACAACAGGTCTTTTACTTAAGTTTTCACCTATATTTTTCTGACAATAATTTCTAGCAAACATAAACTTCGTGAAAATTACTTTGAAACTAACTTTCTTGAGAAGATTTCAACATGCAACAAAGGAGCTATTTCCAACCGAGAAGACGTGCGTATTTGCCACCTCGGCCATTCCTCCACACTCCACTGATAAAATGAAGTACTCTGTATTGCGGGTATTGTCTATATTGAGGTAAACCTTCATTGTACGTAATCAGGAGGAGCAGGATTTATTCGAACAAAAGACTACCAACGGAACTTCAGGAACATACCTCGTATATCTGACAAAGGCATGCCTGTGGTTTGCACACACGGATACTTTTGTTATTGCTAAACGATTTTAAATTCTTCAGCCTATGTCCCGTTGGCTAACAATTTTGTAACTATTTTTAATTGAAAATGTGTAGCCTGGGCATGGCCACCTTTGTACCTGCTATGGGTGCTGTAGCGGTATGGCACGCGTCACGGAATGAAGAGGATCCGGGTTCGATTTTCGGGCATAGCTTTACTTTTCGGATTTTTCTGTGTTCTAATTGTCAGTATCGTTTAGAAATTTCATCTTTGAACTCTTTAAATAACTGCAAAATAATGGCAATGCCCGTAAAAAAAAAATGACAAAAACCATGATTGTTTTAAAAAAGTTACAATCCACCTCGAAAGAACCCCGTTAGGGTCACTCTTAGGGACATAGAGGTATATTGCCGAGAAACTATTTATAACTATTTTATATTCTAACGGGTGAGGTTCCGCAAAGTTCGTCTCTCAAGATTCTTATAAAGTCTCAACTCTCAATCCTAGACTTCCTCGAGTTCACCCACTGCATGCAACTGCCCAAGTACATTCTTAACCAAGCCGTGGCCGTTTAAAACAATTATATACAAGTGCGTAATGATTACGAGATGTTATCTAAAGCGAAGATTTCTGCCATTTAAGGCAGGTGAAAGTGAGAGTTACGTTGTTTAGCATCACTTAAACATTCAGTTTATGATAAACGAGATGCGATCACGTTCGGAGATATGCAGAGTAATGTTCAGTTTTCTTTTATTTACAGCATAAAGGGTAGATACCATAGAAAACGGTTCGTGCATTTTTTTGGAATACGTTCAACAGTATGAGGTTATTTGAGTGTGACTACTGATATGAGATTTCTCCTTTGGAAAAGGCTTTACTTTATGATTTTCCACTTTCACACCAAATTGTAATGTTACCAAATAAACATGAAAGGTATTTTTATAGGTAGGTAGCAAGAAGTATAAAGGATTTTAGTAAGGCGACGAAAATCTAAGTTTTCTTGCGTATTTCTCGAGCTCTTTTTACGAATCTTATTCAATTTCAATAGTGGTTGTATTGTATCTGATGGAAAAAAAACAAGTGCGTGTGCATTATTATAAAAATAAATGTAACATTCTATGAGGTAGGTATATCAAATTTACAATGATAACGTTTCCTTAATATCGGTCAGTTTGTGCCCTGAATTACAGAATATGACGCATGATTATAATAAATTCTGAGATACGATCAACTCGTGCATGTTACTTACGCATTTCTGGATTCGGTACCGCATTATGCCCTATATCTCAGGATATAAATCACGGGATGCTGGGTCTATATTCTAGTCACAATTATGGACTAGTATAGGGATTACATTATTAATCTCCTGTCGTATTGTGGTTCGTATCCACATTCGCCAGAGGGTTATTGATAAAGTTCGATGTGTGATATAGACTTCAAAAACGGAGGAGGTTCTCTGTTCGTCGGTTGTTTAATTTTATCTTTTACGTACTATAAGTTGCTGTTAAATAATGGTTTTGGCTCCGTTCAGGCGTGCTTTTAAATCCAATGATAGCCCGCCATCCCAACAAAGGTAGAGCATTATTCACTGCCATTCGATATTCGTTCCCCCGCATTCTGACAGCCTGCAATGAAAACTGGAAGCTTTACGACGGCTGACACATGGAATAACGTTGATAAATTGATACGTGATGGGTCGAGGATTATTTTTGGGCTTAAATGCTTTAGCTTACAGCACAAGCAAGCGAGAGTACAGCGGATTCTCCGAAATACGTAGTTCGTATCACAGCTTCCTTCTCATTCCCATATTCATGAGTATTAGTGTCAGCGGAACGACACGAAAGGATCTTCGAATTTGGAATTTTGGGAAATAGAGCCAGCACTTTTTTTTATTTTCAATGGAGAGGAAATCTTATTCGATGCCTAGGGTCATGTGTTACCCCCCAAACTAAAAACTCTCCAGAGTTGCCTTAATCCGGTGTGATGGGGACGCAGTGGTATGCCACTAGGGTTTCACCATAAACCGCCCTCCCGGTGGCCTCGGCTTCCGCCAGGACCGCGCCTAGAAGGGGACGGCCCGAAACAACGAATGTTAAGCTTACTTTCGTACTGTTCTGATAGTCTTGTTTATGTTGTTGTTAATTATGCACTAAAATGTTTAAATACTATTTATTAGGTATTATGTATTTCTCGTTATTATTTTGATAGTCGTAGTTCTGTTGTAGTGTTTTTATTGTTTAGTTTAATATTCTTTTTTAATTAAGTTACTTAATCTGTATTTCAAACACAATCCCTGTATTGTTTTTTTGAATAAATAATGTCTATGTCTATTAACTAGGAACAAGTAAGCTTGTTGTTCTCCAACCCGTGAAAAGAATGAAACACTTTATATTTTGCAATAACAAGTCAAGTCACTTAAAACATTATTGAAAAATACGAGCATCAGTGATGCTGTTTTGTCTTCATTTCAAGTGCGTCTTCGCGTGCGACGATTTCAAGTCTTATTATTGGTAAACATTGTATACCTGAACAGAGTTATAACAAGCTTCAAAACAACCTTACTTTTTCATAGGAATATGTGTCAACAGACTTGAAGCGTTATTGCACAATGTAGGATTTTACTTAAATTTTCTATTGGCATCAAAATCTTACTTTCAGCGATTTTGTCAGTTAACATGTTATTGCAAAATGCCATCCAACGTGAATGTATTAATACATATGCTTTTGATCGGCGTATAAAAACTAATGTGATATCTATAGATGAAAGATTGGAGAGAAACGTGCGATGTTAATTAGGAAAGTGACAGGGCAATTACAGCGTCTGCCCACTTGTGCGGCTGCGCGTCGCACTGCGTACGCGCAATACGCGCATAATGAGAGCGGCGTGAGTCAGGAGCTTGCGGCGACGGAGTTTTCCATAGATAAATGAATGTAGTGGGATGGAATCTTGTTGAAGTCGCACCGTAATACCGAAAACCTCATTTCGTTCTACTATCAATTCAGGTTCAGACACCGAGTACCTACTCCTATAATAGGTGTGTCTATACGCACTCGTAAGTATAGTTTTGACAGACAGTATAGCCCATACTTAAAATTGATCCGGTATATTTCAAGTAGCTGATGAGGCGGGCTTGGAACTAAACATGGAACTGCCGTCCGGAGTTCCGAGCACGTCGGTCGGGACTGCGACCGTGGTGTCACAAGCAGGACGAACTCACGCAGAGGTTGGCGAGACTTCGACAAGCCGAGTAACAGGATAGTTAGAAATGTCCTTCCATGCTGGGCTGGGAGAAAAGACATAGAGAATGTACCAGTTGCTTCTCTTCCCGCGCAGATGGGAAAATACCATCAGGGGAATGGGCCAAAATCTTAGGAATCATGTTATAGGCGATGTGGCTAGCAACCCATCACTATTTTGATTCCCCTTTCCATCCATACACCCACAATCATGCTAAAAGTGGTAAGGGATAAAGACGTGACTTGTGTATGTATGTATATTTCAACATGTTAATTAGAGTAAATAGCCCAGTAAATGTTTTTTAAGATTTTTGAATCAGAGTTATCCAATGACTAAATTTTGGATCAAAATTAAAAAAAAATCTTCAGTGGTGTTCAGTTGAACCCAACCCCCTGAAAATTCTCGAAAACTCTTGAGAGATCTTATATAAGTAATCGTTTGTCTCTTTTAACTTACCAATCGCGCGTTTTGTTCTACAACATATAAATACGCATAGTTGGAAAGTAACTTGTATTTATCTGTAGCATGCTATAACAATTATAGTGATTGTATAAAAACAATTTATTTAAAAGGTTAGTCTTGTATGTAATGGTAATACGCCCTTGATATATTTCATGACTTGCAAATTAGGGCATTATGTGATTAGCTTAAACGTTTTAGTTACAGTCATGATAATTATGAAAGTGTCAGCATAAAAACATTACATTCTCTTTTTACGCACTGATGTTTTCAATAGTAAATCCAAGCAGTTTCCTATCTGGTAAATACATTACTTTTAGAAATGGTTCGTCTTGTATAAGATGCATCTGATGAATGTCCAAGAAATACATCAGATTCTCTGAGGGTATTGCAGTTCTTTTTTTATAACAGCTCTGAAAATATTGGTATAAATATTAATGCTGTGTTCTATTTTATTTATAATTTCATAATTTTACTATCGTTTCATCAATATTATCTCGACAAAACAAATTCTGAGTTGTGGGTGAAACTTTGCTATGATATAATTAATAATCTATTTAGGCTCATAGTAAATTATGCTCTAAATGGTTAGGTTAGGTTCAGGTAACACATCTATAATTTCAAGAAAATAGTCTATTGTTCACATACATGCCAACAACAGACTAGTGACTCTCTTGGGGTGGATGGATGGCTTTCGCGGTGACGGTTACAAAAAAAAAACCAAACAACTCAAGGGAATATTTTACATATATTATATACTAGATATATATATTTTCAAGCAGATATAATACGTGACTAAGTATCAAACAAAAATCGTAGAAATGAAAGAAATAAATAATAATATTTTATTTTAGTTCCAAAAGTCCCACCCACCTTACCCACACACAAGTGGGTGGTAACACAAAAGGATACCTAAAAACGGTATCCACTCGGTATACCTACATTAAGTGCAGCAACACTGGTTTTCTGTGGAGCTTGGAATCGAGTTGCGTGAAATGATTTAATTTTCAATACGCGTAACTCACAAAACAACTAGAAATGATAAACTGCAGCTTGCTTGTTTTTCCCATAAAGAGCGAACCTCTCTCGATAACTTCGGCGCTTCAAACAGCCAAACTAGAAAAGCATCGCGTAAACTTCATAACAACCATTCGGACACTTCACTGTCTGGTTGAAGTCGGTAATATTTTCGATTCCAGCAGTTAGCAGTTCTTTGTCTAGACTTGCTAGAAAACTCTTGCTATTTTATTACAATACCAAACCGTAAACGGGGTTAGAAGTCGTCGACACAGTGGAATGCTTAAAATCTGTAAACACGTAGTTTGTGTTATGGGACAATTACACTTGAGTCAATCGTACTATGCAGCATGCGGTGACCACAACAGTGTAAGGAATACGGTAGTCGGCTGTATTTGGCGAGTGACAGCTACAACCGCCTAATTGGGTAGTTGAAGTATGCGGACAAATGTGAAGACGATGTTAGCTGCCCGAAGTTGTCTGAAACAAGTTCGTCGACCGGATTAGGTGAACCCAGTAGTGTAATTGCCCCTTTAGGCTTGGAAAACAAAGCAATAAAAGGAGCATTTTCTAGTCGGGTGCGAAACAGGGTGAATATTGGTGTTTATCGCGTACTACGCTATTCTGATTTCGGCTGGTGGCCTGGCCGCGGGCGGTTGGCATTCGAGCAACTAAAGTTTATAAGATTCTGTGTTGGATATTGGATACTGTATTTTCAAGTAATTATTTGTAGTATTTGCAACGTAGTGAAGTATATAAAGTGGTTTTGTACAGCCAGTTTGTGAACAGTCTAAATGAATATAGTTTTCAATGGTTTAAAAGGCTACATACTATTTTTCAGAATATCTACGAAATAAACATCTTTTTATGGAGATTTCCAGCATCTCTGGTTCAGTGGTCTTCACCAATATTTAACGTGTGTTTATCTGCTAACGTGTGTTTAGGTTTCTAAGTTTCCATTAGACAAATTAAGCTATTGTGTTCACATAGTTTGAATGGTTTTGTGGTAAAAAAAACAAATATCGGAAACTAAAACAAAATCATTTCATAATAACGAAAAGCAGTTACACCGATTACCATTTATTTATCCCTAAGTCACATATTCTAGAGAGTTGAAAACACCGTCGTGTTTTTGTATAAATACCTAATTCATCATATTTGCGGGACTACGAAGCGACGCCGTCTTTAAATCTCATCCAGGACCTTTTTTCATGATTAAAACGTAAACACAAAGCTCCCGTCCGTTCGACCCTACAAATAACCTTTATTGTTGTAAATCGGTAAAGAAAAATGTAAGAATATTTTCCCGGGTTTTGTTTATGAATCGATGAAAGTAAATAATCGCGTTGCCTTGCGTGTAATAGAAGCAAATCCCGACGGGCGTGCCGTGCCGGTTTTACAAATGAATGTGAAACAAAAGAAATGCCGATTCATATGCCTAGGAGTACGACCTGGACTATATCGTTATCTTTGTCTTCATTTCAAAGTTTTTATACTAACTTAATGGCATCATGATGCCGTTTAAATGTTGAGCACGTTTTTTATAAGTTTTTAATAATTTGCAAGTACATATTTATATTTAAGTTTTTGGGGCAAATCTTGCATGTCTAATTTGATTCGCTGCTAGTCCTCTTCTTGTTTTTTTTAATATGGCCCCATCGATCGCTGCGATGATTTCGCCAATGTCAAAGTAATAAATACAATATTAAAATATGTTCTGACAAAAATGTCGGCAACGATGCACGGTAGAACACGGTCAAAAGACACCCCCCCCCCCCCCCCCCCCCCCCCCTTCTGTAGGGCTCTTAGCCAACGGTCAATGATATCCCTCGGAGACCGCCAGGAAATCATTAGCCGACGGCTAGTCGTCAGATTGACTTGTAATTTGTCATAATGTAGGATGGATGACAATGCAAGTACAATGTTTCAAACTTTCGCGATCTTCCTCATTTGAACATTTGAACTTCCCAGGTATAAAATAAAAACTACCTACAAGTATTTAAGTTTCAAAAGAAAATTACTGCAGTTTTACTCAAGTTTTTATTTGAAGTTGTAAAAATGCAATGTGTAACATTCTTTATGAATGTTCTCTGTACATACATGCTCCCTTGGGAGTTCGCAATAAAAAAGAGTATGCATTCTTCTTACGTTATTTTATTCCTCTTAACGTAAGTATGCACTTTCATATATTGTTATCTTCCATCACGACTCCATACACTTTTATCTTATCAAATAAATAACTACTCCAATTGTTCTCATTCAAAAATACTTGCGACTGACAGCAAGTGATTAAGACCGCTGTTACAAGTAATTAAGGTGCACATTAGCATACGTTGCTGGAGAAACTTGAGGGTACGAAGTGGAGCGCGACAATCAGGGTGCGTCCGCGGCTTGATGAAACAATTTGCTTGTGAGCAACATTGTGGGGGCAGCGGCCACGGGCCTACAGCAGGACGGCTTAAGAGAGAAAATTCTTTTATGTAAACTGTCCTGAAACATGACTTTATAAGGTCTGCACGGCTAGCACGCGACAGCTGTGTCGCGCGTGAGATACATATACCAACCGTGTTTTTTCTTGGATGTTCGTCCTAGAAAGACGTAAAGTATTTTTTTTTGTCCAAAAGAGAAAGCACTGTATAGTGGCAGCAAAAATATACCAAAAAAACGGTTACCTTAAGTTATGATGTGGTCAGTATAACAATACAGATAAGTATCTAAGTTACAGATAGGAAGCCAACTACTGACTAGACATTAGTACAATGTATAAAGAGAGGGGTGGTCTTCGTTGAACAAGCCTCGTTCTAGAACTCGGCGGTGCGCATGTCTGACTCCACTTGAACTTCTGTTGTTTCGTCCTAGGTCTTCGCATTTCGAGTTTTACGTTTAAAGTTAATGCAGTACCAACACGTGCCGGCTGTAGACGTTGTCCACTGTGTTACCTTCTATAATGTTATTATTGCGCGTGTACGCGTGTAATCATGGCGTTCAGACCGAACCGTAGACTGTATCTTCATACCACTGAATAACACCCGCCAGTCCGACTAATATCTTCGTCCCAAGTTTCCTAGCTGTTTGCAAACAAGATTATATGTATTACTAGTGGAAATAAATTAATTATGTTAAGTTACAGAAGGATTAATCCCTTCAAGCGTGAGGCACTTGGATCACTCTTGCTTTCCTAGGAATGTAACATCGAAATCATAACCGTATTCAAGATGTAAGTCGAATTGTTAGCGGAATTAGGCCGTTGCCTACAGTAACACCCTCTGCTGAACTGCTGTTTTAACACCCAATATCTGGAGCCTTCTCTGATATCCTGTTATCTTAACCAATTCGACTTTTCGCACGGCTCTGTCAACACTTCCTCTTCGTTACATTCCGATTTTGATATTTCAAGTGTTTGTTACCCGCCTCACAAACCGTCGCAATCGTCTCTGTCTCTACTGCTGTTTTTATTCGATGGGTCCATATTTATGCTCCACGTTTCTTAACAAACAACACATTCATCTGCCCCAGATTATTCATTTTTTCTACAGCATATAGATCGCGGTTACCTTTAATAAGCTACCGATATTTCGCCGCAGTTACAGTCCGTAAGCTCTTACAATGGCATTCGGGTGTGTCGTTCTGTCTCACTCACTCCTATGGGTTTTTATACTTGAATGACATTCTAAGCGCTCACGGACATGCATCATGATCACATACTCACTGAAATTCTTCAATCAATGCAACTGCACTAATTTTAAACTACTATTGCTCCAGCTTAAACTCTTACTGTGTTTGTTGTTACAGATGTGACGGTGTCGTACCGGCGCGGCCTGCCGGTGATAACCGTCCCGCTGCCGTCACGCCGGGAACGCTGCCGGTTCACACTTCGGCCGGTCTCGCAAACCGTTGGCGACATGCTTGAACAGGTACTGCAAAATGATAACAGTCTGTAGTGAGTGCGCTTTGTGCATACGTCAGATTAGAAGCGACGCTCATAGTACCGATGGCCATCGTTATCTTCTTAGAAGATGCTGTTGGTCAATGAACAAGCAAATTTATGCAATGCGCTACAGTCTTCCATGTTAGGAAACAAAATGAAAAGTTGCTCCCACAGTGCGTGTTAATTCCATGTAAAAGCAAGATCCTTGGTGTCTTTGAACTCAGTTGTGATGAGGTTGTGTCTATTTGGACTCTTTAATGTGTTAATCCAAGGCTTCATTCAGGGATGTGATCCGTTCTCTGGCAGGAAGTATAAGGAGTCAGGTGTCTATGTTGTTGGTCGTGCGTCGACCAGTTGACCAGATACATGACTTCGTATAATACCAACAAGGGAACGGATCAAATTATGATTGCATCTCAAGTGAAGCGATCACTTCACGGGTGAGTTTCTTTTAGATGATCGCACCCCTGATTGCTTTAATGCTACCCAGGTGAAAGCAGAAGACCGCGGCGTAGAGCGAGCTACGGCGATGGCCGCAGACGAGCGCGTGCGCATCGCCTCCAGCGACACCGTGGAGTCACTGCTTGAGAGCGACTTCCGGCTCATCATCAACGATACTGAGTACTACGTCAAGAGCCCCTCGCAGGTCAGTGACTTTCAGAAGCGTCAGTAGGGAAACGTCATCATGATCATTTTGACGGCCGGATAGCTTAGTTAGTGACCCTGACTAGAGGTCCCGGGTTCAAAAGTTCGAATCCTGTTGGCAAGCAAATGTATGATGAATACGAATTACCCTAGTTATGGATGTTGTATGTATTTAATTATATATTTATCTACATATAAGTATGTTTATGCGTTGTCTAGTACCCATAGCACAGACTTTGCCTAGTTTGGGACTAGGTCAATTGGTGTAAATGTTCCATGGTATTTATTTATTTTCTGTATTGGCTATTTAGACAGTGCTAGTAACTTTGTTGACTTTTTACGTTGTCTGATACGAAAACAGCATGCTCTTCTGTATTTCTAACAGAAAATACACTTTTGGATATAAGTAGGCTTCTCATACTACTTATTAGTAAGTTACTCATCCAGCAAATGGGTGCTTCCCAGGTCTCGGCATTAATCTACTATTAACTTACGTGCGTAATCCTCTCGTATGAAATCCAATAACCAGAAAATAGACTCGTTCACAAATGCACGTCGAACACCAACTCGACATCCCAATTACCGGTCAATTGTCGACCGAAATGCATATCCGACGCTGACCACTAGTTTCCGCACTTGAGTAGTATGGGATGTGGTGCAATTTGGGGGTACTGATAAAGTGGTCGGTTACAAAGTTCTGGCAGCATGCGGTTAAGCTTGTACTAGGACGTTGAGCGAAGCAATTTTGTTAAGAGACTACGCAAATGTTTTGTTATTGAAATTGCCTTGCCTTTTGCACAACCATATTGTCTATTGCGTTAGTGCGTGTTGAGGGATTGATGTGCACGTAGACAACTGTTAAGGCCAAACGCCTGACGCCCATATCGCCATGCCGCATCGACGTAACATCGCCCATCGCGGGGAGAGCGGATTCGTGCCCGGCCGTCAGCTGCTCGCTAATCTCTTCGCTTGTGAACCATACGCTGCCGCATCTATGTACGCGTCGCGCTATCACTTGTTTATAATTTACAAGTTAGATCATTAATTACAGTACCTTTTATACAGTCCGCGTATTATTGAAGGAACCATCAAGCCTAGATTACCTCTCTAACGTGTAATAAAGATCTAGACACCAACAACAACACCGATGTATCTAATGGCGCCTTTAATTACCACTTGGTTCGCTACATGTGTCGCTACGATACTTCTTTTCCCGCGCAGATCATAAAAGCCTATTAAAGAAATGGGTGAAAGTCTTAGGGATCATATTATAGGCGATGGGCTAGCATCCAACATTATTTTGATTCCTCTTTCCACCTATTCACCCACAATCACGCTAAACTTCTTAAAGTCTTGTTGCACTGGATATCTTTATTAGCACTAAATATCTTTATTATTGTTATGACTTGTTTAGCCCGAGATGGACCTTAGACTCCGATTCCAAACTCCTCCACTATATTCCTATCCTATGCGTCATCATACGTAGTAGATCGCCAGCCTGTTATCTGCTGGTCATACAGACATTTTCGAACCTCTTCCATCAGAGCGATATCTTGGTGTTCCGAACTTGCGTCTTTATTGTAGTGATAAGAAGCCATTACAGCGGATCTGAATTGTCATGTTAGTTTCGTCATAAAAGTTACCTATTTATAAGAAGACTGAATGTGCCATGAATGCGCTCTGGCTCTAAAAATTTGAAAATTTTGAATAGAGTTTACGATGTAGACAAGTCGTCGTGTTTGCTAAATTCCCACGGGATAGCGTGTTCTGTAATAGGGACAAAACCGCGACCTTGTGGTGTATTGTACAATAATCGCGAAAGCATCAAAGCATGCAATTAAAACAGTTGCTTCGCCTTTCCTTTGTTTCCTGAACGTGCCCAGTTTAATTGGCAACAAAGCAATCAATACACCGCTTACCTGCTATTTAGGTGTAATTAGCAACGTCTGATTGAAAGCCTGCCTAAGCAGCATTCGTAGCTCCCGGCCATAGTTGTAATCCCATTAGTGCCACTGTTTCCATTCCGCTTCGAATTAGCGATTGTAATACAGCATCTGCTGTAACTAGAGCTTGATTACTTAACCAACCTTTGGTCTCCGTGCTATATGGCCTGGCCATTGCCACTTTTACGAGCTAATTCGCTTGGCTATGTCGCCGACCCTTCTTCTACGTATCTCCTCATTTCTGATTCAATCCACGCACAAGTAGGTACAATTACTTATCAGTGAATAAATAAATTAAATAATGCTAATTTTCAAATAACACGTCGACACACTTAGCAAATACGACTTGAAGGACCATCAATAAATTAAACACGTGCTGCTTCACAAGTGACTTAATACTTAATAAAAAATTACTGCAAAGTAGGGTGACCTTATGCTTTCGCTAAAAATATTAACAGCGCTTTGTATAATTCACTCTCGCGCAAGACAGCGCCATCTGTTGGAATATACATAAACTAACGTCATACAAACAGTACAATCCGTAAGCTCTTAGAATGCCACTCGGGTTTGTCTTGCTATCTCACCCTTTTATGTGATTATAATAATAATAATAATAATATCTTGGGACAATTGACACCAATTGACCTAGCCCCAAACTAAGCAAAGCTTGTAATATGGGCACTAGACAACGGATAAACATACTTATATAGATAAATACATACTTAAATACATATTAAACATCCAAGACTCGAGAACAAACATTCGTATTTTTCATACAAATATCTGCCCCGACCGGGGATCGAACCCGGGACCTCAAGCTTCATAGTCAGGTTCTCTAACCACTAGGCCATCCGGTCGTCAATTATAATTATAATAATATTATGATTATAATTAGTTAGATACGAAATTCTTAACTAAGCAAAGTGTGTACCAAGGTTAAATAATAGGCAACGAATAAACATACAATCTATAAACCCAGATAAACTTCCTTCTCCTCTCCTCTCCTTCCTTGATACTGCAAAGCATGTAACATCCCTGATTCGAAGTAATACCTACTCACCATGTAATTGTTTGCCCTTGCCGGCACCCGAGACCGGAAACTCCAGCTCCAGAGTCGAGAGCTCGGGAGTCTATCTATTAGCTCTCCAGTCTATGAAATAGATGAGATATTCCCTATCGGAAGTTTGCTTTTGTTATCTCCTAGCTTTCAATTTACTAGTCGTTCTTTGAACTTAATGAGTTTTCTTAACTAGAGAGAGCTATAACGAGGAAATGCCTTATATGCTGTTATTTAAATATATCGACAGCGTTTCGGTAACAAAATTGCTCATCTGTTGTACCTACTGTCAATATTTTTTTTCCATCTATACTCGCGAGCAAAATTAACGGGTCGCTTTTCATAGAACTTTGTATGAAAAGTTATTTTCCCGTTATTTTCGCTCGTCAGTGTAGTTGATCTATAGAAGAGCTGAGGTTAATTCTGACTGCGTACAATTTCATCTATTTTAATAGGAGTAATCATTAATTCAGTTATTGTGGCGCCAGAATATCCGGCATACAATCAATATCAGAGAGATCGGATATAAAGCGTGTTAAGCGCTAAATACAACAAACAACGCAGTACGTCGTGCATCGTTCGTCAATAAAGTCGTCTAAATAAATGTATTTTTTAGCACCTAAGTCACTCCGATTTCTTTTAGCCTGACGGTTAAATATCGCAAATACTTACCAAATTTAACAAACATTCGTATCTAAATTAAAACTGATAGCAATGTGGTTTTTTAATTATGAGAAGTTGAGCCTTGTACGTAAATAATAATTTAGCTTCTATACACCAATCGCACCAAAATGCGCCCGCAAACTATGTTCCGTCGGTTCATCAGTCATGTTTATTGTTAATCGCGAACATATTCATAGCTCCTGGTACCTAAACATAGTCAATCAACGTGACAAATCACTTCACTTGTTGGTAGTGAAATCGGTTTAACAATGATGATATTGTTATTGCAAACCAAAGAAGCCTGTAAAGTATAGAACGATATTCTGAAAATAGATAACCTTGCCCTTGTTCTGAAAGGCCAAGGTTCGTTTATTGTAGAGGTCCTTTACATACGTCCAAAGTTAAAAATCTGCGAACAAAAGCCTATAAACTCAAAGTACAGCTGTTACTGACATCATATTCGCATAAAATTAGAATTAGCTTTGTTCATAATAAGTCTAAATTACTTTTGAAAGTCCGCCAAAGCAATTGTTGATGCGGCAAAAGCCCGTATTAGGTCAGCAAGGCGGCCGGTGTTATTGTTTGCACAACCTTTTTACACGGAATTTTAATTTTATTTAGCCGTCTCCCATTAGAGATTTGCCCCTTTTTTGCGTTGTTTTATAACACCCATGGCTGTAATTTCGTCGACCCAAATTTTATTTTTTTACATATTTTCTCTTCACTCTGCCAATTTTATGCCGCGTAAAAAAGGTTGCTCTTGGCAATCGTCTATTGTATTATGTTTCGCCATATAAAATTCAGTGTAGGAACATCAATCAATTCAAGCTTTATCGTGAATTGTTGATGTTGTACGCTATTGTTCCCATTTACCCATTTGTTAGAAAACAGTACGTGTAAATCCGCACATGAATTAATTTAATTGGACGCCGTTTACGTGAGATAGCATCGATAGTATGTCTGTCACATAATTAGCTGCATATATTTGCGCCTATTTATGTGTTCGCTAACGTACGAGTACTGGTCGCAGTGTAACCAGTGTAACATTTTATACAACGTTGTCATTTTGATCTTTTTAGCGTTCCATATGCAAAAGTGCTTCTATTAAAGGAGTCTCGTACAAAATACGAGTGTTTTGTTCGATCTTCATAATAATGATGTATACTAAAAGTTAGTTGCGGTATAGTATGCTTGTTCGCGTGTATGTGCGTTTTACCAAGTGATGTGCACTTGTCCACTGTGTTGTTTCTACAGTTAATCAATGGGCCTACGCTGTTGAACTTGTAATAAATCCATTTGCTTTTGATTATTCTATTGTTTGTCAAACTTATCGAACAAGCAAAACGGGCCTTGTTCACGTGTCGACGCCTGCGTTCTTAAATTGGCAGTAACACAATTACGTGCGAATTGAAGAATTCATTCGCCGGCGCTGCCATGCAAATAGATGTAAATGAAATGAAGTGCTCCTTTCGTATTATAATATGGAATATTTGTAGAGACCCGAGAGCGAGACGTACCTAAGCGGGACACGTCAAAATTAATGAATGTTGAAAGTGTTAAGTGTTTTCATTAAGCGGACGAATTAAATTTATCTTTATTCATGTAGAAAATTTTGACATTTCTATTTAAAAAGTGACTAAGTAGATCAAACGTGTGCCGACATTTATGTAGTCTAGTTCGAATTAAAGCAGCCTGTCATTTTCTTTAAAGAATATTTTATTTAGCCTTTTATATCTAGAACGTATAAAATAATACAAAAAATGGTCGGAAATCCATCGAAAATGAATTCTCTCTCACTTTATACACTAATTGAATGTCAACAATTTAATAAAATTATTACTTAACGCATGTCAACCGGCAAATTGGAATGGAGTCTTGGGATGGAATTCTGTATTGCATTATATACAGTGCTTCTATTTTCTATCGGCAAACTTCGTGTGTCATATGAACTGACGTCTGAACTGAAGAAACACGAAATTTTTCGACAGACATTAACAAAATAGAAGAACTGTAACCGTGATGTGCTGGGTGTGCGAGACGTAAACAAATTAAGTTGAAACTAGAAGTTCATTTTCAGCTAAGTAAGTTCGATACGATTGTAGAATACTAATGCGACGGGGAGGGGACCCGAAAATACTCAGCACTACTATCTAGTACATCCTAATTACAGTGTTCTAGTAGCCTTCAGATATGGAGGTACGGGAGGCCATAATAGAGGGAGCTCTCCAGGCAGATGTTATAAGTACCTGGGACCGAAGTTCGAACGAAGAGAGTTGGAAGTTTATGCATCCGCGTTACCGCATTCGCTGCAGCTGTCAAACCCGAGACTTCTTCTGGTGCCTCAGATGCACAGGTGCATTCAAACGCCTGTAAAATTATGCCAGCAGTGAGCGAAAGTCACGAAAACGCATTATATGCGTCGGTGGCAGTGAATGTGTTAAACTTCGATAGAGCGACGTATAACACGGATGACATCGCCGGTGAGCTACTCGTCTGTCGTAACGGTTTATGTTGTCATGACTAGATGGCACTGAAGTCGCTACATGGTTATATTCGCCTCAATTATCGGGCTGACTCGCCACAGCCAGTTTTAAGTCCTGTGACAGCATCACTGTCCCGTCACTCGCCAATTAAGAGCCCATCTAATATTCAAGGCGCCGCAACGAGGCTTTAAAAATGGACGACTAATTTTACACCCAGAGTTTTTGCTCAAATTTGATATTCTTGAAAGGAATGAAATTGGAGTGGATACATGTAGGTCAAGTGTAAAGTGGGTCATTATGCGTTTGTTTTTAGGTAGGCATGTTATATTCTTAGTTCAACCAATTCTCAAAACTTGGATGAACTTAGATTAATAATAGGTATATAGGTACTACAGATAACACGTCTCTTACAAAATCAGAGATATGTACATACACAAATGCTTAAATTTCAACCAAATTAGTTGCGACATTTAGTAAAAGTCACAAATTTCCAAAATATACATTTTTATCACGAACGATATTAATATTTTATTGAATCAGGCGTTACTTTGCGGAGGTCCACGATACTAATGTCTACCGTCAAGACCGTCCTGCAAGTGAGGTGTTATTTGCCAAGATGACTTTTCAGCGACAATCCGCGCGTCCTTTTGAGTCATTTTTAATCTAAGATGACCGTTATACAATACGTAGCATTTTCAAAAATTTCGTTAACATGTTTATTGGATATATTTCCAGTGATTTGAAAATAAACTGTTATAAGAAACTTGCTGATGCACTTATCAATACACACCTAAGGGTTGTTTCACGTGTACTACAACCACACGGCAACCACAACCGCAACACGTGGTCGGCCGCATATTTTGTATTTTAAATTAATAGTACAATTCACACGTACCACATCGCAACCACCGCCGGCACCGCTTTAGGGTCGTTTCACACGAACCACAACCACACCACGTCGCAGCGATCTACACGTAACCACATCGCAACTACTAGCGACAACCATATTTTGTAGGCACCACAACGCAACTGCAAAATGCTGCAGCGACACTATTCACACGTAACCACTGCTTGACGCTTGACCACATTTTAACGCTGCGACGTAGTTTGGTTGTGGTACGTGTGAAACAACCCTAAGGATTTTTGACCGTTTATTTACTCGATTCTTAAAGTAATCAACCTAGAAAGAGGGGAATATCAAAGTAAAACTGGGCAAGGCACCCAACCAATCTAGTAATTCTTACCAACATAATGTAGTTGAGTACTCAACCTCGCGGAGAAGCTGTAAAAGCGATATAAAAAGCTAAACGTTGGGTTTCATTTCATCGTGGAACAGTTTTCCTCCAATTTTAGAACTAACCTTAATCATTTGGGAAATGGGATCAGGAAAAAACTTGTTCAACCAGAAAACATAATGAGAACATGATATAGCGTAAATTCGACCGCAGTCCATCATAAACTTCGCGTTTTCTGCTCATCCCAGCGGGTTTGTGCACATATGTTGTGTTAAGCTGATGGTGCTTTTACGAGTGATATTTACTTTGTTAAACGTATCTACCAGATGTAAATTGGACTCGCGCACTGAGGGTTCTCTGCTAACTGAAAAATTATAATTATAGGTACTTTTCATTTTATACAAACATTTTGTATAGGGCACAGACCGTGATTATGATTACTTTTAATGATTTCCCGATATTCCCCGATAAATATGTCTAATTTAAGTAACTGTGAATCATCAAAGTTATTGTTGTACATTTTGCCAAATGAAGCGTTCTCTTCGCGTCTCTTTAGAAATGGACATTTCACAGTAACTTTTCTACTCTGCAGCCAAACGTGCAAGACAGCTGTGGGTACAGTCTGAGGTACATAGTATAAGCACATACGCTTACATATAAAACCTGCCCTTTTCTGCTTCCACATAAAGTAACTACCACATAACTATTACCAACAAGGTGTTAACGCGTTTCAAACTCTCTACGCATTCATTGTCAAAGCTACTAGCTATTAAGCACATCGTCACCGTACGTCAATTGTAACTAGTGTCCTGAGTTCATTACATCCTAGCTATAATTCATAATTCTATGTCAACCTGTAAGTACTTCGGTAAGAACCGGTATATTATTTTATTTTGATAGCTACGGTTGTCGAATAAAAAAATGTTTTAGCAAAATGCTGTCATTTGATTTCGCGGATTTAGAAACTTATTTTTACAGCTTCAAAAGACCAATAGCCTTAAGAACTTTACATTAACATGATAACCTCTGCCCGTTCCCAAGAAAACTGTGATGGCCGATAGCCAAATATACGGACAACAAAGTCATCTTATAAGAGTTTAGTTTTTTTTTTCTGTTGAGGTACAGCGGGCAATTTTCATGAGAAATTCAGGAACATCCATTACCTCGAGTTCCTTCTTGAATGTTTCAGTTAAATTGGATAATTCTGGTAACCAGAATCTAGCGCAAGACGGATTTCTTAATTCGCAAATTTAATCTCGGCAATAGTTTTCTTAAACCTCATGCTCTTAAACATTTTCACTCGGAGCTGAGAAATCTGATATTTTATCACCCCCATAAATCAAAAGTAAATGAGAACGTGCCACAGCTATCTGACCCGCGCCGCAAACCCAGAATTACTCTGTGGACGGAAACACTTCTTTTAAATTTCCTCTTTCGCGAAGTCCTGCTTAATTTAATAATAATTTGTAAGTATATTCCGAGTCCGCTCACCAATTTAGTCAATTGCTCCATCAATCTTAGTCTTATTGGGTTCATTAGATTATGGGAAAAGTTTCTCGTATTGGGATGGTTTCGTTGGCGCAGGGCTAATGGCAGTGAATCAGTTATGGGAGTTTTACAGCTTCTGAGAGTGGAGGTAATCCACTTGACGAATTTGCATAATTGGGTCGTGAGTGCGCTCGATCGACGGAGTCGTTCCCGCATCGAGGTAGTAATGTAACTTGATCTGAAGAACGAGTTCATTCGTATTCATCATCCCTCGATATTATTTGGGATTACTGCGTTTGAACAATTATTTCCTCAATGTTCAGGTTAGCTATATTACTTAACTTATATGACTGTGTCTAAATGAGTTGCGTCTGCTGTTTAATAAAGCAATGTTCCATTTGCATCACTTATAAATCAATATCTAGAAGTCTATCTCCGTCAAATTCAAGTAATTTTCGATTCTAATTACGTACAGCTTTTTGTCAGGCGTGAAAATAACTTGAAGACCGTCATTCTTCGTCTTTTGCATTGCATTGACTGCCCGTTAAGAGTAAAATTAGTTAAAAAAGCCTTGAAGCACTTCAAAATCTTCACTATTTCGTTGTTCCAGGAGCGTCTGAGCACGGAGGAGATAACCCGGCTGAGCGACGTCAGGAACTTGGTGAACCAGCTGTACGCTGCGCTGAACGTGCGCGAGCACCAGATCCGTAAGGAGAGGGAGATCCGGGCGCAGCTCGAGAAAGTCAACGCTGAGATGCTGCCGCTTGAGGAGGTCAGTGGAACGACCTGTAGAACAATTTCTATGTTGTCTTTTGTGAAAACAGGAAGCTGTATGGGTAAGGCAACCAATAATGAGAAGTGTATAGACCCTTGTAAAACCAGGATTGCACATGCGTAGACAACTGTCAGACACCTGAGGGAAAATTCTTACCAATTTAGAAAGTATGAAGTAGGATGTTTTATAAAAAAAAAAGCCAATCGTTTCGCAAAAATAGTTTAGTCGTAATCTACTTAGGGCCTGTTTCACCACTTTCTGCTAAGTTCCGTCTCTATTTATTACTACGAAACACGGAGACATCATCATAGATAACTGATACTTAAGATAACTGGAACTTGACAAAGAGTGGTGAAAAGTTCAGCAGTACGCATTTGAAAACAGATTCCAAATGACCATGTCAGTTCTCTTAAGAAACATGTTTTCATTCCCCAGAAACGTCAAAGCCTGGAGGTGGAAACCACGCGGCGCACGTCAGCTCTCACGTGGGTGGGTCTGGGGCTGATGGGGGTGCAGTTCGGAGTCCTGGCGCGTCTGACTTGGTGGGAGTACTCTTGGGACATAATGGAACCCGTGACTTACTTCGTCACTTATGGGACCGCCATGGCCGGCTATGCTTACTTCGTGCTTACTAAGCAGGTAAGGTTGCAGAATTTTTAGTTCAGTTTATGAACGAAGTAGACGGTCGATATCGTCGTCTGACCCACGCATATCACGAAATATCATATCGCATCGGATCCGGTTGTTTTGAAATTCGCGATCTTGTATCGACACGACCGCGATAATATTGACTCTAATCCATGCTACTTAGGACGTAGTGTAGGATGTACGATTTCTAGATCACAGATCAGTAATTATTTCTGCTTGAGAAATGTAGTACTTACTGATAAATGTGAAGCGGCGATGGAGTGCTATTCGGTTGTATTTGAGGTCTTTATCGCATGTTCAAATATCCATCCTCGATAGACAAAAAATAGGTAAAATTTTGCTCTGTTATAACTTGATGTAACAAATATGTCCATTATCCATTTGTTCAAAAGAAATGTTACCAATACAGATATAAGTTATTTTTACTTTCTTTTTCTTCACTCTACAATTAATGACAGGCGGGCGATTAATTCTTTGATACAGTTTATCCAACATAGCGTAGAATGGTAATTCTCATAATTTTCATAATACTTATGAGAATTACCATTTCTTATCGTTGATACCATGACTAGACCGTTGCTTTTAATATTAATATTGTTTAGAAACTGTCGTTTAGAAAACTTGACATCATATCAATATTAAATAAGATAAGCGTTAATACATTGAAATGAGGAAAAACCACAAAAGGCGCACCTCTAAAGAGCGTCAGTGGTGAACGTCGGAACACGGGAACACGTCCCTAGTTGATGCTATCATTTCGTTCACCCATTTATCGATTTACATTTCCATGGCAAATGGGACTTTAACGCTTATTTGATATGCCAATTATTTTAATATTTTAACCTAATTGCTACAGCGAATATTTGAACTGACTATTCGAAATAGGTACCTACCTATTTCAATGTGAATGTTTTCCAAATGTTGAAGTACGTTAATTCATTCTCTGTAGTTAATTAAATGTGGGTACGACAAATTCCCAATAATGAATGTTTCCTTACAATGTAAAGTTTGTGTATAATATTTGTAATTTATCTTATTACTTGAACGTTACGCTTCATTATTGAATTTCGCAGAACTTCGGGATTCAATGCCGAATTGCTTGTCCTACAATAAACTTGATTTGCTTTGTTAGGACTTTCTTTTCACTTGTTACTTTTCGTGTTCCAGGAATACATTTTGCCAGATGTGAAAGATAGACAGCACCTGCTGACTCTACATAAGAAAGCGAAAAAGATTGGTCTCGATATCAACCATTACAACCGCCTTAAAGACGAGGTAAGCAACCTTGACGGCCTTTTAGCACATCAGAGTGTATACGTAAATTATGTTACGGCCTAGAAAGCCAATAAATCATATTTCTTTGTTGTTTCGTTATAACTTCGCGTTTGTATAAAAGCTTAGCGATTCGAGATAATAATATAAAAGGAGCAACTGACGTAAAATTATTGTAGCGCTTGAGCACCTAATAGTTGTTTTATGAAGAAAAAACTAATTTATATGTTTGTTTGGTTATTATTGATCTGAAAAATTTGTCAAAATGCGTCGGCATTTATTAAAGAAGCTGTCTGTATTAGAAGTTTTCTTCTTTGATTATTACAGATAGATAGTCTGCAGAAAGACCTAGCTCGCCTCCATGACCCGTTGCATATTCACCTGCCACCTTCCTATGACTCGAAAGGGAGCTCCGAGAAGCGTTCCCCCCTAACAAAAATAAAGGACATGCTCGAGGAAACAGGCAAGAAAATGAAGATCACGTAATATTTGCTGACCCTCACGCGTCGCGCCAAATAGACGCGTATGTATTCCGTTTCTAGGAATAATAACGACAAATTATATGATTTCAATTTGGAAACTTCGAGTTAGCTTTTCTATTTAGTACGATTATTTTTTACATAGACGTTGATATAAATAGATAACGTAATTGCACTTATTTGCATGAACTTATCTTGCCAAAATAACTCCAAAAAATACAATTTACGATGAAGAGCACTGTAAATAAAATATTGCAAAAGTGTGTATTTATTCGACTGTAATTTTGCTTCGCCGGTGTGATGTGAAATGTGGTACGCGTTGTTTTCACACAGGCCGAGACACTAGGTAGCGTTATCTATTTATTTCCACGTCCAGCGTTGAACGATGGACAAGCCTTATAGCCTTTAGAACGGTTATCATCAGTGCAATCTTTACTAATTTAACTCTTTGTGTAGTATTCTTAGTGAACGACGTGAATAATTTCCTGTACATTGAACTTTGAACAATGTGACGACGATTTATTTTTCGAACGTAATGACCGCAACCGTCAAACTGGAATTAGATACCTAAATATGAAATTGTTTTTCTTTTTAGTGTTACCGGTTAGAATAATTGTACCTAGTTAAAAATTGTTTTCGATAGTTTGAAAATGCTCAGATATTGTTTCCTATTTAAATTTAGTTAGTTTAAAGACTAATAATTGGAACTTACTATTTTTCTTAATTTAACCGACTGCGGTGAAGCCAAAAAGAAGGCATATTTTGTTATTTATCAGGCAAATTATATGCAAAGTCACAAGTCTTACATAAAAATCTACGCTGATCACAAACGAGAAAAATGTGTTGCGATATGATATGACCACTTTTCAAAGATCTGTTTATATATGTTTTAAGATTTATGATGTTCTGTATTTTATTGCCTAATTTCAATCAGTGCCAATAGTTATAGTAAAAACTGTGTGTCATTTGTATGACATCAATATAAAAATAAAAAATAACATAGCTAGTAAATGTATCAAATTCTAGTCTTTATGAAGTTATAATCTGGGTACTAAAATGAAAAATTAGGTACTTAATAGATAAATCTGCCTGACAGTCGGAAACGTCTGTATTCGATTTCTACGCTTTGCCTACGCTTGCTGATATTTCTTGATACTTGAAATGTCAGTGGTGATTTTCGCTCAAATGAAATTGCTTTTCAGTAGTTAACATAAATTAAGCTATGCAATCAACAACGCAATCATTGAAAAAGGACAAAACCTTTCACTTTCAATTAATGAATATGTGGTGCTTGTAATCATTTTGCTTATTTGCTTTTTACACGTTTTTTACGTTTGGATTTTTTTGAAACATCTATTATTTTGGTCTTCGTAAAATTATATTTAAGTGTTAAAAACTTCTTTGGGGTCATGTTATTTAATTTATCAATGCATGTAGGTTGGGGCCTATTTTTATTATTACTTTGATGTTGAATTCTGAGAGGAGGCCTGGGTCCAGCAGTGTGACGTATATACGCTGGAGATGATGCTGATGTTGAATTACAGCACTGTCGTCTTGACTAGGTAAATATAATTATTTATTCGGTACAGTCAGCGTCAAATAGTTCGTGACACCCAAAGTAGCCAAATAGTTAGCAACACGTCGCTATTACAGTTGAAATAAGGTCGTGTTGCTAACTTTTTGGCCACTTTGGGTGTCACGAACTATTTGACGCTGACTGTACATAGCTATTACGATATAACATCTTCCCCTGATAATCTATTTGGATACATCTTATATGCATTGAGAAGAACCTTAACCCAATTAGGTCATAAATGGAAGATTTTAATAAATGGTTTAAGTATTAAAGTGGCGTTTCGTGAATCTAACATGTTTGGACACTACTAACGTTCTTACATCAAGACTAAAAAGGATTGGGCAAGTACGTTCATACCTATATGTTAGTCTTCTTCAATTTATTTACGCGATTTATTGGGTGAAGGTCTATTAGAGTACCCTAATTGACGAGTCGGAATTTTCTCCTCTTTATTTGTCATGGTCTAAGGTATATGCAAACCGGGATAAAAGAAACGGTTATAAATGATTTTTACTAGCTTTAATAGTTGGGCGTTTTAATAGCACTGAAGATCAGTGTTGAATATACCCACAACCTGGCATCGCCATGGTGGCGTAACACGTAACTATTTCAAAGAATTCCCTCTTTGTACGATTAAAATTTAGCCGATAAAAGTTTGTGTCGTTAGAATTTTTAACATTTTTAAATCAGTAATAAAGTAAACCACGCCGTAGGTTAAATAATGGCTGTGAAATAAATGTGAAGAGAACATTTTTCAGTCCATATTCACGCCCGCATTTTGTAGCGGTGCCATTTAGTCATAATATATTAAGAAATTTTATGTTCATCGTTGTTAGAGAAATTCATAAAATATGATTATAATTAAAATTCTACTTAAAATTTTGAAATGGCTTGTGAACCGTGAAAGATTTTTTTCAAATTAAATATTAAAAAAGAATGTAAGTATAGCTATGCTAGCTTTTCACAGGACCTTATTTAATATGCCACCTGAAATCGTATTAATACTTAGGTACACATCATAATCATCGATATAAGTTTTGGCGTACTAGATATTCGATTAGTTCATTATTAACATCTGCCTGGACCATTATACATACGATTTAAATGGCTACCACGCACAAATCGTAACAAAATAATTAGACCTCTTTAGTAATTCCTCTTTTAGGCTTGTTTCAGTTAACTGGGACACACTCGTTGGTGATAGCAAATAGGAATTTTTGCATGCTATGCTTGCTCAGACACAACATGCTACAACACGGATTAATGGCATATAAATTATGCGTACGTAGGCTAAGCAGAAAATGTATTGTGCTGTCAAGAGTTCTACAAATCAGATTAGCAGCATTTCGTAGAGGTATGTAAAACCAGGAATATATATGCCCACTAAATCAGGTACTTACAACTCACAGCCTAGGGCCCCGACACGATGTTTTCAAAGTTCTTCCACGAATCCGTGTAACTATGGAATCAGGATAATACTGTAAATGAACGATGTGGAATGTCGAATTCCTATCTCTCACTTGACTTTACCCATAGTCATATAACCCGCGAGTATCTGGAGTCGAGTTGATTAAGAAATTCCAGTTCGTATTCGAAGAAGATTAGTCCAAATTTAGGCGCATTCTATCTTTATTTAGCGACGTTCAAGGGAGTCGCACATTAAAGTATGAACTGCTATCATTATGAACCATATTTCTGGCCAAGCTTTACCTTTTATACCCGTTGGAATTATCTCGGTCTAATAGGATGAGGGCCTAAACCCCTGTGTATAATACTGTACTCGTATTTGTAACTAGCTGTAAGCACGCACATACAGTTCTTCGCTCAAAATAGTTAGCTTTCTCTTGTGATTTGCGAATTTGCCTTTTAGAGTCTTTTTCTATCTAACCCTAGTTATAGGATTTTGTATAATAGTGGTTAAGAAGGAGCAAAGCTTCTGTCGGTGTGACTATAGTTTATTTACTGTAGTTCAAATGTTTAATGTTCGAAATGTCGTTATATATTTTTTGTATTTATCGACTTGGTGCCTCCTTGTGTCTAGCTGAGTTACCTGTTCGTTGACCATTGGATACAATATACGAGGTTTTTAAACAATAAGATGACTCAGGTTGCCACTTGAGAGGTTCACTCAGAGACGTCAAATACTATTTCAGTGTACAATAGCGTCAATTTTCAATGTAAAAGTTTAAAATTGAGCGAGTTAATTAGCTATTACAGTAAATGGCGTCTCTTAGTGCGGTAATTGTTTGTGTTGGAAGTCATAACAGCATGTCATTTTCGGAGGTGCGAATAGTGCAATAGTTCTAAAATTGTTATAATTAGGTAGTTTCCCAAGATCTGTTAACAGTTACATGTAATGTTTAGTTGTTTTTGAAGGAGTACAGGGGTGCTTGGATGAGATGGATTTATGTTTTAGTTTTATAAACTGTACTGCTTTCTAATTATGTAATAAAATGAAAGCAAAGTTTTCGTATAAAATTGTTTGCTTTTGATTAAAAATTTGTTACCTCACTGTAATCTCTTGGTTTATCAGATTTAGATTTTCCACATTGTAATTGAGTTATAATTCTTACCTAAGAAAATATGGAATATTAAAATTTTATTAGTTATAGAAATTTTGTCTAAAATATATTTTACGAATCGATAAAATATTGCATACCGTTTTGATCAATCTCACAATCGAGTAGTTAGATTAAACTAATAATGAATTAACCTATTTAGCCTAATAATTTATCGAGATACTACTAACTTTCCTGTTAATGTTCACTAAATAAAAATTGCCAAAATTTACCCTTCCAACTAATAAATTTCTTGTTAACTTAGTTACGCCTTCTTGCAAGTGTCATTAATACCTAATTGTTATTTACGGAGTGTCGATACGGAGCGAGGCAGAGGAAGGGGTATCATTTAACAACCTGTTGCGTCTGCACACCTAAAATTGTGAAGCTACCTGGCGATGGCGGCAAATCGTTGTATGAAGCACGTCTAATTCATAATGTCTTTTTACTTGTGGATCGAAACACGAAAAACATTCGTAGTATCTTCAACGCAGACCACTATGCTTGTTTCTTACCAACTAACTTACTAAGTAATTTATAATCTAAGGAAAATGTGGTATCGGCTACCCTCACAATTTTAGCGTGAAGACATCCCGACTCCTTGTAACAGTTACTATTTTGCATTTTGTTAAATATTTACAGTCGTGTTAATCGAATAAATTTTTAAAAAATCGTACCTATTGGGTTTTATTTCTACCGTTCTTGGTGTTAATTCAATTAAGTAGATATGTGGATCGCGATGAGACAAGAACCCAATCAAACAAATTCATGACTATGGATTAAATCTTTATTCGCTAAGGATAGGACGATTTTTAATATACAAATATGAGAGTTTACAATTTTTGGAATGTAGTAGCCTCACTGAATACTTAATGAAGACATCAACAGACTCTTTTACGTCTTGTCTTTCTCTATAGCTTCTGATGGCGAGATGGGTTTGGATTCGTACGGGTATAGATCGATACTTTGCACGTGGGCTCTGACGGACACTCCAGGAGGGACCCCGAAGTAGTCCTGGCCTATGTTCCTAATAATGGTAGTCCCGGGCTTAGTGTGGTGTATATTGAATCCTATGCCGAATAGCGGTACATCTTTGTCGCCGTTCCCAGCGCCGTAATCGTCCCTGTCGCCGTTACTATGCGTCGGCTGGAAAGGTTTTAGTGGCACATAAGGTTTCTTCGTCGGTTTATAAGGCTTGCTTGGTGGCCGCCCCGGTTTGCCTGCAATTTTTAATCATGTCTAAAGTCCATGCGGTGCATTGCTGTGCTCGGTGCCGTAAGGTGTGGTGTAATAAAAACCAAATTGGTTGTGAATACAGTTTATTGCGATCAAGCGAGTTGTATAAAGGTCCAGTGCACTCGTCTATTTAGTAAGTGTGGAAGCGGATCGAACTGATCTTGCTAATTTGCTGTGATTTGTACCTAAAGGCTCATAATCTCTTTTAGATAAAAGGTAGAATGAACTTCAAAATACAAGCTCGAATCAAATGTTCTGCCAAAACTACAAAGTAATTAAATAAATATGACTATCTACGTGTAATTTAATAAGCAAGTAAGAATGTGGTTTGGCAAAGTTTGCCGGACCACAACATTTCGGTGGTCTGAAATTTTCCGTCAATTTGAAAATTTAGACAAGATCACTAACATCTGCCTGCCATCTATTCATCATCATCACCTGGTCCTTTGGTCGGCTTGGCTCCGAAACTTGTATCCTCGTCGACGTAGCCTATGTCCTCCTCGCCGCTCGCGCCTTGGTTGCCACCTTGGCTGCCGGCGCCGCTGCTTGCCGGGTTGTAAGATCCACTGGAGCCTTGGCCGAAAGGACCTTTACTACCGCTACCACCCTGGTTGTAAGAGCCTTGGCTGCTGCCACCTTGGCCGGAGGTACCTTGGTTATTCCCGCCCTGGTTGAATGGGCCTTTGTTACTTCCACCTTGGATGAAAGGGTCTTTGTTGGCCCCACCCTGGCTAAAAGGGTCTTTGTTGGCGCTACCTTGACCGAAAGGGCCTTGGTTACTTTCACCCGAGTTAAAAGACTGGGCATACCCGTCATCTCCCGTGACATCATCATCAGTGCTTCCCGTTGTGTCTACTGGAGAAATAATGGGCTTTTTGCTGGGCTTGATCGGTTTGTCTTTGTCTGAGCTAGGGAATGGTGGCGGTTTTACGTGACCTGATGCTGCAGTGCCGTCAGGTCCTAAAACAATACAACGGTATCAAACACAACTAATATCACATTTAACTCATGTTTTTTGCAAGTAGTTACCTATCTTTAATTTTTAACCTTCAAAAAATGCCTTATTTACGATACCAATTTAGTACTCGACTGATTGTTAATTTACCACGTCCGATAAATTTACCTTTAAACACATCATCAGTGCCAGTGTCGTCAGGTGAGAACCCGGTGGCGCCCGCGTTGACAAAGTCCGAGTCGTAAGCGCTGGGGATGGTCGGGAAGTAGGCAGGGATATAGGGGTCCTTGTTGCTCTTGACTATGCGGTAGCCGATGCCAGGGCCCGCTATGTAGTTCACCGTTCTGGAATAAAAGATGGTTCTAGAATAGTTCTTTAAGGTAACACTCTGCAGTCAGCAGCAGATCTAGAAATAGCCGGATCCTGACTCAGCGAGGCTTAATAAATCCGTATTAAATGTATCTACGGCACACGAATATCCGTTTTTATTTCCATCACCGATATAATAGCGCTCCTCCACTATCAGTTTCAAGTGTCAAAAAGTCATCCCCACCTACCTCACCTCACCTCGGCTCTTACTTTCCAAACGTAATTTTTTGACACTTGAAATTTGGATCTTAATGTATAGTTAAGAAATACTCCCAGAACTGCTTGGATATTGGCGAGGTATTTAATAAACTATTTGATACTAATGAATACAAAGTATAGAACACCCATCTAAATAATCAAAGCTTGCCTCATTACTTAATGTGGTTAATGCTGATCGGGCACATCTTAACCTTGGACTATGGGCTTCGTAAGAGATAGATAATCCAAGTGAAAATTAATAGCTGTAATAGTCGTTAGTGGGCTCGCAAATCGTTGCGAAAATAGGCCTGCGTATCTCTAATCGGGCCCAAAGGGTCTATAAATAGTGACCGTTTTCTTCCAATCCCTATTATGAGTTTCTACATGTTAGACCGCCCACTGAAAACCTAAAAACAGTAAGATTACACATATTTTAATGCAGTTAGTAATTTTTTTAATTTCATTTTTTATCGTGTCAGTCTGTTACAAATGCAACACTTTTTACACTAATATCCTTGACAATAGGATACACGGATAGGTATAAAAACAAACACTGGACTAGTATTCAGAATAATCAGTTGAGATTTGTGAGGTTTTCAGTAGGTTTTGCAACACGTTGTATTGTAACCGGGATAGTTTATGTAGTGAAGAAGTCAAGGATAAAATAACCTTTGCACTCCTTTGTCGTCTAGGAAGGTATAAGATCCCCTGACGTTGCCTTGCGAGTCGCTGCTCTCCGTGCGTCTTTGGTCTGGACCTGCTGAAATGAACCTGCGAATTGGTACAAAAAATTATACCAAGGTGTGTAGTGTTTGTACTATAAAATATAACTGGCAGGTTTTTGGCTATCACGGTCTTGCAGCAAAAAATAAATCTAGTTTTTTTTTAATGGCTTTTACCCTTGAACGCTTTAGTTTTGATTAGGTAGGTAAGCTAGAGTTAGTAGTGTCAAAATGTTTGGAACTGTCTAACTTGGATAAACATTTTTTGCTGCACTGAACCATAAAATGTAGGTACCTAGTTTTGTTTCATTTTTAGAAACTTATTCTTTGTAGGTTTGAACATTCTTCTGTCCTCGTCTGGACCGGAGGTTCCTCCGAACTGACAGCCTGTTGCTTTTTCTCCTTAAAATGCTATAATCACGTTAATATTAGTGAAAGCTACAGCTAGACCCATCCATCTAACCTGTAGGAGCCATCAAGTCCTCGTTGCACCGCTGTGCGTCCTCTGGGTCGGGTCTCCCCGCGGACCAGCGGGGCGCGATGGAACGGTGACCCGATCACGGTGGGGCTGTCGGGGTGAGCCGAGGACACGTGGAAGCCCGTGTCGCGACCAGCTATGTACGACACGTCGTGTCGTTCGCCCACGTCGTCCACGTAGGAGTAATGACCTGTAGATATCATGAGAAGAATTTATAAGAAGCTGTAACTTAACCTTAAAAAGTTGTGAGCCTATTTTAAGAAACGTTACGAGTAGGTACGTTTTGAAACAGATGAAGAGCAACCGATGTCATCTTGTCAGAAGCTTGATGAACGTCACCTAGTAAAGTAATAAGAGTCCAAGTCACTTCTTCTATCGATCATTTTTGCACGCAACTACGCTTGGTTGAAAAAAAAGGCCTAGTGAGTTTCTTTTGGTGCATTATTCGTAGCAAATTTTTATGGAACTTTGAAGTCATCGTAGTTTTGAGATTTTTCACGTTTTGACCTTTGACGTCTCCCCGGGCGTCAGCATTTTCATTTTTCGAATACGTCCTGGTGTCGATCTTGTATCCGTAGCTGGGGTCTTCGTTGGGGTCGAAGTAGGGGTCGTCCTTGTTGCCAATGGGCCCCCTGGGTCGCTGATCCAGGTCCATCTTTCTGTGGATGTTGGGGCCTTTCGCTCGGAATCTGCGGACGTGAGTTAGGTAAATGTGTTATCTTTACCAAAGTGTGATTCAATTGAAGCATAATTATATTTTTTCCGGGAGGGAAACTAAAACATCAATTATTCTACGTACCTACGGGTTCTCCCGACATCCAACAGCAATTTAATAAAATGTAAAAATCTCAGCTCCCCTATTTTTTTGAGGTTCTTATTGACCCATAAAATATCTTCAGAGCCTTGTGAGGGTCGGTAGGGACTACTACTTTTAGAACATTTAATTTTGTACTAGGACTACCTAATCACGTAAAACTTCCAAATTGTAAAACTATCTTCTTACCCTTTCACAGTGCGTCGGAAATTTAGGTCCTCCAGCATTATGATCTAGTGGAAGCTTAGCTTCTTATACCAAATGTAACTTACCCTCTGGGTCCAGCGGTATAGACAGTTTCTTTGACGGAACCGGAAGCCGGGTCCACGGCCCCGAAGCGGCCACCGACCACTTTGTTGGCGTTTCCATGGGCTAAGTGGTAGCTACTGCCTCGGTCTTTGTTCGCGTATCTTAGGAAGGAACATTATTTTTTAATTTGTAATTAGCCACGTGTTATTTAAACTACACTACCTACTACTATTATGTAAATTATTTATATAAACTACAAAACAAAACTAACTCGGATCGTCTTCGATTTATAATCGTGAGTTAGTGCGTTTATTATGTACTTTGAGTAAAAAATTGTTATTGCGTAGTTGCATTAACGTATTGGAGGTGTTCAAAAATACTTGAACTTGAAATAATGGAGTAGTTTTACTTAATTTTCGACTGTTACTTAAATTGCTTAATGACTACGTCGTAGATGCTCTGATTTTTGAAAAATGTTACCTTGGTATTAACAAATTCAAATTCGTATTAGGAACGTATATATTTCAATGGATTCTGAGTTGTGCTCCAAATTAATAGAAACCATTACAAGTTGATTGATTGAAAATTATGACAGCGCTTAAAATTAGTTACCTACTAACTAACTGTCCGAAAAAAGTTACACAATTTTTCCGAGATCATTTAAGTAGGAAGATATTAAACATAATCGGTTCACTCAGTCTGTCACTGTGCTGAGAGTATTGTATTATCAAAACATGATTCGATTAGCCTTACTGTAAATCAACATTGAAGAAGTAATATACCTACCTACTTCAGTTCTTCCAATGATTCATGTTAATATAAATGTTCGTTTTAATAACGAACTCACAGAAGCTCGTGTTTTGCTTTTGTCAAATTTGAGACTTACATATATGTACAGAAATACTTTACAGCAATATCACAACTACGAAAGTTTAAAATCACATTCAACTGTTTTCTTAGAATAATAATATTTTAAGAATCACGCGTCTTTGCACTTTTCCCAAATAGATCACAACGATCAACGCAACTATCTAATGAATAATTATATAAAACACTCAATTACCCGAAATCGAAGGATCCATCCGTATTCACAGTGTTGTAATCCCCTTCGTTCGTCCGAGATTTACCGGGAATCACCTGAGTCCGGACTAACGCGCACACGCACAACACTGAAAACACAATCCACGACATGGCAACACTCGTATACTTCACCTTGGGCGAAGTTCGAATTTTAAATGTTGCTTTTTAATATTTCATTGCACAGTTGACTGTGTGAAGATTGGATTTGACTATGGAGGTAAAAAACAAAGGCGCTCTTATATATGGCGGTCAAAACGAGCGCGGTCGGAGTCGCGCCGCGTGAAAACGCCCGGACGTCATTGTTATTAATATTAGGCTTGTGCAGTGCAGCTAGCTGCACGATATTAAATGTACTCACGAGCAAAAATACGGGTCACTTTGCATTCAACTTTGTCTGGGAAGTGACCCGTTATTTATGCTCGTCAGTGTACCTATATGCGGACACTATACTCTTCTTCGTTTTCGCAAACAAAAGCTAACTAAGCTATTGGTATGAAAAAGTGGGTAGGTTACTTAACTTAGTTTTATCATGTTCCTAACGTATTAATTGAAAAATATTTGCAGGTTATTTGAAAATTGATGATTTACTTAATTTTTTAAGAACCTACATAATATTATTGCCTATCTTTAGGCGCCGCTTGCTGAGTGTTCATATTTTTTAACGTAAACTTAAAAACCCAACAAGCATGCTTATGAAGCTATGTGATGTGGATCAAGTTTTATTTCTCAAGGCAAAACAAATCCGCAAAACCAAATTGACTTCTGCATCCTATATTGATCAGTGATCGTCTAAAACTCAATTACAATCAAAATAATTACCTAAAATAAAGCATCATTAGGTTGAAGCTAAAGTCATAACATAAAGTTAAAGATCACTAGAACTATTGGCCATTAAAACGACATAAAAACGAGATGAAGTCGACGTAAAACCGAACATAAATATGAAACGCACGTTATTTCAATAATACTTCAGAATCTTGACTCCATTAATGTCTAGAAGAAATAACCGATGATCGATTTATTGCTCAATCGGTCATCTCATTAGCAGTTACTGACAGGAAATTAGAAACCATTCTCATTATTAAAAATAATTTAAAGTTCGAGGTAAACTGTCTCCCTACAGATGCCATCATGTCATCTACATATATGATTACCATATGCCTAGTCTAGTTAATGAGGTTCAACATCCTTGAACTATATCGTAAGCCGCCTTTATTCGTATTTAAGGAAAAAAAATCCTCGCTGAACCGTGGACAGGACATGAATTTTGATTACCACGTTGGCATGGCTTAGTTAACGTTTAGTACTAATGTCAATACATGTTTTTCAGTGCAACATTTTCTTGCAACATGACTGGCATTTAATAGCTTGAAGTGTGCCCCAGCCCGCTATGTCTCAGAGTTTCGGAGATGCACCGCGCAGGGCCGCCACATCCTGTGTTCCGTCCGCACCAGGAACCGATCATCATGGCAACCCTAGCTCATCTTTTAAGTGGCCTACTGTATTCGTGAGCCCTGCATGCAGAGCTGCTTGCAGTGTGCCAAAGGTATTGTGAGCACATGGAGGGTATATAGATTGAATAGTCAGATTAATACATACATACATAAATCACGTCTTTATCCCTCACAGGTTAGACAGAGCCTAGGGTAACAAGACAAAGGCCACGTTTAGCATGATTGTGGGCGTATAGGTGGAAAAAGGAAGCAAAATAGTGATAGATTGCTGGCCGCATCGCCTGTAACATGATTCCGAAAACCGGGGTGACTTTAAAAAGTGTTATAATGACCAAATCATTAATTTTTATTTGCGTTTACTGCTTGCAATCGATGTCTTCATCGATCGCCTTTGCATCTACATGCCAAACATTCACCGCATAAGGACAATATCGATTTTATAGTTATTTTAAAACAATTCAAGTAGTCCCAAAATTATCAAAGTTACCCCGGTTAACGGTTAATGGTCGAAAATACCATTCCCTCGATGAGTTTTTACCATCAGCGCGGGAAGAGAAGCAACTGGTACAGAATTTAGCCAGGTTAAGTGATAAAAAATTGCACTACAAGCAGGTCCGTAGAGCTGTATCTATGCTAGAGCAAGTGAGGCGGGTACAAAAAGTACCTAAGGCATCAAAATCAAGTAGCAAGGGCTGCGATAAACAATTCATGCTAGTTTCGGTTGACTTAAGGGCGTCGAAAGACAATTTAACTCTACTCAGATTAAGCGCTAAGCAAGGTCCGCAGGGTCTGAAGGTGTTCTAGAAAGATGAAGTGAATGATACTTCAATGTTCATAAAAACGAGTGTCCAGGCGGGGGAGCGTTGTTGGCATTCCATTGACTCTCTTGAAGCGGTTCGCTTCATCCTTCCTAATACGAAATGCCTAGGAGTGGAATCTGCTCCTATTGTCTTTATTTCAAGGCTAGAGGAAATGGGCTGTTACTGTACCAGCGAATCCCACCGTCGGCCTGATCTGTACTTTTCACCAGAAGGGTCAGTTTAGTCAGTCATACCATTAAAAAATCTAGTCGTATTTATTTTCGAGCACATTGTCTGCTGATATAAATCTGCTGCTGACTGTACGGATATTGAGATGCTTTATATTCGGGTTTTCTTTTGTGTTCTGAGTTTTCGACTCCATCCTTTCATTTATGTCTGAATGTAGGCCGGTAAAATGTATTCACATACCACCGTAGAATCCTGTCGTAATTGACATTTTCTAACAGTCCAGTGGTCGGATTGACTTAATTAAATTATAAAGTCAAAATTTGATGTATAATTTGTATGAAAATACAGCCAGAAAAAGCAAAACTTGTATCAAAGACAATTCTTAAACTTTAGAATGCTGTATCATCATATTCTATCGTCTTTCGGTGGTGGCGTCATACCAACACAAATGAAACAAAAGAAAGGACAAACACAATTATGAAGCTGTTTACGACAGTTGTTTTGGCAACATCTGAAAACAAAATCTGCATCAGACCGATAGGCATCTACGTCACAATCTCACAATTTAAACGTACCCTTTCTGGTTTATATATTTGAATTATTAAACACTAGCTGTTTGCCATAATCAATTAGTTTATCGCTATCCCGAAGGTACGCAATTTTCTGGCATAAAAAGTACCCTGTGTATTAATTCAGGTTGTAAACCAATTGTCTGCCTAATTTTATGAAAATGTGTTGCAGAGTTTTTGCATGAAAGAGTAACGTACAGTCAAGGGCATAAATATATTGTTCGTTTCCAAAACGTCAAAAACATCTATACACTTATATGCCACTAATAATAAGGTGGGTGACACATAATATATTTGACCTGTTAGAGTGTTTCGATATTTACGCCCTCGACTACATCCCTACATCCCTACATCCATCCTCACAAACTTTCGCGCTTATATTAATTAGTTAGTAAGATTAAATCAGCAATAAAATTCAAGAGTAGGTACTATGTTTATTTATTTGTTGTAGGGATTTCGATAAAAATTTCTGCGTCTGCAGATAATATCTTCGTGAAATAGTAGATTGATAAATAAGGGTTGAAATTGACCCATTTCACCTGAGATGCCGGCTAGTTTTTTTTTAAACTTGCAGACACGGAGGTCGCTATCAATTAATTGTCGACTTACATTTCAAACTAAAAAAATACCGAACGTAATCATTCCTAATTCCCGTTGTAAACGCTTGCATATGCTTATATAGCGTGAATGTTATTTTCAAAAAAGATTATTTAGCCATTTACAATTAAAAAAGAAATATACGTATAGATGATTATATAAAACATAGATTACATGGCTGTATACTTATTGCCATTGCTATGTACCTCATTTGGATTAGCTATGAAGGGTTGAGTGTTTTTTTTAGTTACTTTCAACCCAATGGTCTCGATAAGTCACTTTCAACCCGCTATCCAGATAATCCATGACAAATTCAGAGTGTTAGAAATGAAAACGTGTTTTTCCGAGTCTTTGTTATACCGAAGCCTTTTTACAGTTTGAGCAGAGTTCGGTCAGTTACGTGTCATTTTCTATCAGCGGGGGTATTTTTTGTGTATATTATAGTGATAGTCCAGTGGTGTAATTGGCCTAAAGCTACTCAAGCAGACCGCCGTGGTTTCAAGCGTGAGATCTCCGAATTTTTGAAATTTGCGAAACTTCATTCAAAATTTATTTGCCGTGAGATTGTCAAGCGATAGAGCTTGTTTTATCTAATCATTTGCTGAGACGACACAGCATGATTTTTCTTCTTTTAATGCAAGCTTTTATATTGTTTCACCTGTCTAGCTGTCTGTTTGTTAATCAAATCTTGCATGTGAATTTTGAGACACACAGTCGACAGATCACGTGAAATTTGGCATTATCGTCTCTAAGTCCGGTGACTATATACAATAATCTTGAAGTGAAGTTCTCGTGGGTCGGCTAGGATCGTCTCCGCAGGAGGGGACACTTCAGCGGTTGGTTTGATTGACTCTTTCTCTCTGTAATTTTTTTATGAAGGATAAATACGCAATGCAACATCTTTTTTGTTATTCCTTCTTCAAGCCACAACTTAAAAAAGCCTTGCTGCTGACGAGGCCCTTCTTCTGTCTCACGACCGGAACCGTAAGTGTTGGCCTACTGTACTTCTTTTCTTTTCTTAGGGGTAGCTCCGACTAACTCCTAACCTTCACGCATCATTACTATCATTCAAAAACAATAGATCGTTACCCGATCCCTATCGCTCAAGGACCGATGTTTGCTGCCTTCAGCTCCATTATCGTGTTAATTAATATCTGCTTCCGGCGTTTGTTCGCTTCCTCGTCCACCACAATACTGGAATAAACGGCCAAATCCGATGGTAGGTGCGGGTCCATTGTCGCACGGCACGGTTCGTTATCTACGTTGTGGGCACAAGAGCCCTGCTTCACTGGGACGCCATGGCGACATAGCATGCTACTGTAGCCAAACAAATTCATTTAAAAAGGTATCACTCGATGACGCTTTGGCAACGTCTGACTTGTATAAGAAGCTGGCGACATCGTCATGGCGTCTCGGTGAGGCAGGGCTGTCAGAGAGCAAAATGTGTGAGGTTGTAGAATCCACTAACAGGCTGGTAATACAGACGCCTGCAGTTTGTATATTTTAGTTTCACTTATAGAACCATCAGGTGACCCGTCTGCTCGTTTGCCCCCTCTCATATAAAAAAAAAAATAATAGATCAGATAACCGTTGGGGGAAGGTTCTCGAGTGGCGACTGGAAGCTGCAGCGTTGGCAGTGTGTTAATTAAACTAAATGTTTCACATGCTCATTGTAAGAAATCAGTTGTTAAATATTTTTCAGCTGTGATTATCCAGATTTTTTTATAAAAATACCTACATACATAAATATCTATATCCCTTACGGCAACAAGACCTACGAGTAAAGGCCATATTTATTGGCTCAAATCAAATTCGTCAAATTCATTTTTCATCATTAAAAAACATTGACGAGCAAAAATAGTGGGTTTACATACAGTGTGTATATTTTCTATCGCCATGAGCGCTTAAATTACTAATTACAATGGAAACAGTGAAACCAAAGCTCGTTCCGGTGCGATCATCTCGAATTATAGAGGCAGTGTCGAATTGTACCGCCGACATGCCAAGTCCAACCACAACCAATAGCCAAAGACCTCTCGTACTTACCGAGCTCCCAAACTTTTTCGCACTCTGGTTCTTTTTCGAAGACAGAGTATAGGCCGAGTTAAGCTGGTGGTTAGACGCGTACTTTGCATGTGTCCTTCCATCCAAACCATTGTTTTACGCCACGATATATTAAGGTGTTTTACCGAAGATGTTGTGATAGGAAAGTAACAAACAAGACAATTGCGCCGCTCTGATGTGGATGCCACTTAACTTTGATAGTTTTATGGTTTAAAGAGACCTTATGTTATAAAGTTTTTGTTCGTCGACAAGATAATTGTGTAGAGTTAATTACATATTCTAATTCTTGTGACACCGCTCCTTTTATTGTTAAGGACAAGTTTGTATTTAGGCTCATTGTGTAGGTCGCCTTTTATGTTTATTCGTTTAAAATTTTGCAAGTTTATTATTTTTAATCCATTTCCAGTGGTCGGATTGATTTGAAATTTGATAGGTACATGTGCAGAGTCCCGTCCGGTAAAATGCAACATCCATATATCACGTCTTTATCCCTTACGAGGTAGACAGAACCTAAGGTAACAAAACCTTAAGGCCACATTTAGCATGATTAAGGGCATACGCCCTTAATACCACCTATACAGGTGGAAAGGGAAATCAAAATAGTGATGGGTTGCTAGCCGCATCGCCTATAACATGATTCCTAAGATTTTCGCCTATTCCCTCGATGGCCTTTTACCATATGCGCGGGAAGAGAAGCAACTGGTAAATTCTATGTTTTTTCTTTACCTCCAGACCAGCATGGAAGAAACCCCCACTCACTTAAGTCACTTATATTGTGAAGTATTTTTGAAGAAAGAAAAATTAAAGCAAAGATCTCCGCGAATATAACAATTATGGAGGCGTTACGAATGTCTAATTATAGCCTAATGGAAGGAAGCCTAAAATTTGACACAATAAGATTTTTTTTACGTTTAAATTTCCAAGGTCTGCCGTAAACTCATCGAGACCCTTTCGTTTGACCGCTTAAAAACAATGATTACAAACTAAAATGGGAAGCGATTTATCATTTTTCAATCGGGCATCTCATATTTGTATGGGGTTGGGTGAAGCAATATCCTCCGAAGGCAGATGTACGTAGTTACTCCCATTCAATGTTAAACTAAGTACTGAACGGTCCACTGACTTCACTATATCGTGTACTTTTAATTCTATACTCACTTTGGTATCGACTTATTGACCCAGATGTAAAACGTGTTTACAGGGCCATAGATGCATGATCTTTTTTATTTAGTAAACAAGTGTCAGCTTTTTGATGTAGACCATCTCTAGGAAATTGGGCAAGACCTGTGAACCAATTTTATAAAACTATCAATTCGCCTTATCAAAACACGTGAGTTTCTTACTCTAGGTCCACTTTTGGAGCCCTAGTCTATCTGATTTTGAAGGCCATGCACCAGGATCGCGATTTCCCGACCCTCCGAATCAGGAGATTTCACGGCATTACCAATGCGCCAAATGCAATTCATGAAGGAATAAATTCACAAAAGATCACTGTGGGCCGATGTGTATCCGACATTACTTTTAATATGCTTAATATTTTTCGGAATTTATGTGCGAAATTATATTTGAAATTCAAAATGAACTTTTTGGTGAAGAAAATCTTCGTGAGGAAAGCTGGACACATCTGCGAAGCAATTCAATGATTTTGACGATGAATGCTTATAGAGATTTAAATGAAATGTAGGTGGTATACCGCTTTATTATGCAGAATATATGGGATACATAGGTACACAAAAGACCCACGGGGGCAGAGTGTCTCCGTAAGGACCCCTAGCTTTTTGATACGATTATGCAGTATACGTATGGATTGGTAGTAAAGTAGTTTCTTGGTCGAGTATACCAACGTAACGTGAGGAGCGCGGAGGACGGAGGCATGAGGGCGCGGCACAATGCACTGAGGCCGAAGGGCATCTCCATTCCGACATCTTTCCGGTGGGTGCCTCGTACCTACGGACCTTTGGTTTTGCCCACGATACCTAGCCGTCTTTAAAGGCTGTTTAGCACTGACGGCAGGCAGTCTGAGGGCACATAAAATGACATTATCTTCGTTTAAAATTATTAGGAGTTAATTAAATAGAACCCTGGTGAAAAAAATACACAGACTTTAAAGTCACGTTAGTTATGGTGAGGTTAATAGCAGGAAGAGATGGAAAATATTTGTTGTAAGTTCGAGTTGAATTTGCTTCTGGATCCATAAAACTATCAATACTTACAGTCATGAATTATCTTTAAGGACTTATAATGTTTGTAGTTTCCGCCGTTTTAGATAGTCCGAGTAAAATAAATGAAAGTCTGTAACAAAAACCATGGACCTTTTTTTTTACACGTTGAACAAGTCGAGAATACTTTTTACTTTAACAAAGAATCAGCGCTTTTTAAGTGTTAGTTTTTGGTACAAAAATGTTCGCCCCAATTACTATAAGATCTACCTAGTGGGAGGCCAACCGAGGCTGCATCTTCCGGTTCGTGGTCACCTCTCGAGAACCTCCCCCGACGATCATCTGTTCTACGAGTAATTTGGCCTGCAAATTGCCACTTCAACTTGCATCTGAACATGTAAAAGTTATTAATTTGATATGGGAATGGGTTGAGCCTTGCGTTTAACTGCTCCCGGATTTGCCGGCGAATGACTAATTAGGAAAATACTATGAGTAATTAATGACATTAGAGGTGAACCTTATCGTGCTCATAACAGACAATTGAATTTAGTAGGTACCAGAGGTCGTGGGACAGACAGAGGAACATACAATCGCAGATTGTGATCGTTGTGCGCGCTTTGTATTTGTGCTTTATGACTAGGAAGTTGTGGAAGTATATAAGCAATAGTTTACGACTGGTTTTTAAGATTTCATTAGAAGATGATAATAATTTAATGATAGTGAACTTTTAGATTGTTTAGTTTGGGAATAACACTGCCGCCAAATAAATTAAATCTGAATATAATTATTGTCATCCCTATTCTAGAGTTGCATTACTTACTTAATCCTGTCTAACTATAAAAGTGACGTAACTACTTCGAAAAGGGTTTTGTTTCTCTGACGGTGACGACAAACGTATCGTTATGAAATAGCTTGATTAACGATTTGAAATAGTAAACGAAAATCTGATGCAAAACTTACACTAGAGTTACTGCAAATCCTTGGTAAAGTACCTAACGAAGAGAATTGCGTTGAGACTCACAAAGGTGGAAAAATGTTGGAAATTTCTAAAAATTTCCTAGCGAATATAAAGTCAGTTTCCGTGGATCAAGAATTCTGAATAGTTATAGAAAGTTTTTAAATCGTTTAAGTTTTTAACTCTAGAGATTTGTTCGTGCACTTTGCTAGCTTTCTGTTATGGTTCAACGAATATTTTTTTACAGCAAGGATAGAAAACCACCAACTTTTTTGTCATGATGTGGAAAATGCGCCTTATGCATCCGCCCGGTATGGGGCTACCGGGGGTATGTGGGGCTCTCCGGCGACGGCAGGCAAACCCACTAAAAACTACACGCGATTCCCTATTTGGTCGTATGTGAGGCGTTACAGGAGCACTCGGTGGCACCACAACTCCCCACGACCACCTCGGGATGGGGTTCTCTCTTCGCGGCACCTGTGCAATGCAGGTTTGGGAATTCCCGCCCTCCCCTGCTGGTGCCGAGGTAGTGTCCACGAACCACCACCTGGGTTACCTGATGGTAAATCATCACTAATGCCCGTGATCCCCGGCTCCGGAAATCTACGTTGCCAGCTTAGATTACTCAGGTAAAATACCTCATGTACCTACCAGTAATTTCACCAGCTGTCTTGGCAGAAGAATATTAATTCTTCTCGTTAGAGTGAGATGGTGGTAGCAATCCGGTTGGACACAGCTCAAGGTCCTTATACTCATTTACTGCATTTTGCTGTATTTCTGCTACAGTTCAGGGAAAACGAATAGTGTTAAAACATGGTCGCTTAAGAAGTAAGGTCGTTTCCTAACACATGTTGGAGCTAATTGCGGCACTCAACGATATATGCGCAGATTAGACATTCGGGCAGGAAATAAAAACCCGTGGGAACATTGTAATGGTCCTTATTAATACGAAGTCATTGAGGTTTGCATTAATAAACGTTGTTTCGAAAGATTTTTGTTTAGTGCCAGCCGACTGCGCAGAGGGATATGTTATTATGATCTGTTTTACGTTATTTTAAAATGGAATGATTTTTATGACTCTAAAATGGTTTACTTCTTTAACTAATTGCTGCCAAGACGTAGATTTAGATCCGCCATTCGATTTTTTGACTTTTATTAGGCGGCTATTAAAAGTATGACAACTAATAATAACCTAACCTAAAATTATCATTTTTGATACTGGTTTTTTTGCTGACCGTACTTTCTTTTGACTGTACTTGCATTGTCATCTGTTCTACATATATGTGTACCAAATTTCAAGTTGATTGGACCAACCGTTGAAGAGTTCTTCCTGTGGAGACGGTTCTGACCAGGCCACCAAAATTCTACTACCAGTTTATTGTATTGCCATCCGACTTCCACAAGTATGCAAAATTTTTGTTGCGAAAAGTTGAAGATATTCTGCTTCAAAATTGAGTTGCAAGATTCCACCCGGACGTTTGTCTTACTTACATAGGTATACATACATTGCAAGTTAATAAAAGCTTGAAATAAATCTATTCACTGCTGAATAAAGGCCTGGTGGTCTCTACTGACTCTGTCTACTGACCTTCACCCTCATCATGGTCCTCATTATGGCGTGGAACCATCTGCAACCATCTATGTATGTAAGATGTTTAAGTAGTTAACAATCAATATTAATTACAAATGCGGCCATGATGTTCATTAGACATGAAAATGCTTGAAAAGTAACCGTACACAAGGTAGTCCATCTTATCTCTCTAAACTAACATCGTATCTGCAAATCCTCTGGGGTTGCTTCAGAGAGGCAGTTCAAAGCAAAAACATAGTTAACAACACTAGCTTTAGTAGATTAAATAGAATAATTTGTTAAAATCATACATATTTTTTGGGCCACGCCGTGTTACAGCTCACAATAAAATCATATAAATCTTCATGTTTTTACTTACTCTGCATTAATTTTCTGGCAAATCCCAGTGTATAATTTAAAAATCAAAAAACAGCGGAATGGATGCAGGTACATTTTTTTGATTTCATTTTATAAATTTACATGCTAAAGTGAACCAGCTACGATAGAACAAAACTAAAAAACGCGATATGAAAAGATACTGGGAAATACGCAGGATGTACTTCATTCGAACGGTCAGTTCTCGCATGCATTTTTTTAATGCTGGTAGACCAAGTCATTTCAAAAATGTGTTAAGTAAAAGATTAATCGCCTGATGAATTTGCGCCGCAAAGAGCTACACGAAGGTGCTTGTGAGATCTAAAACAAATAGGCATAGTGATTGTTATTATCATAGCATAGTACTATGACGTCTCGCTATGGCCAAAATGGAACGAGGGTGGATTTAACTAGGTATGTCAATCCTGAGAGAGCCTGTACTTAACCCTGTTGTCTTGAACAGGGGTATGCATGTGGTATATTTTCCATGCGTAAAAAAGGCTGAGGCCCAAAGTTTTAGAAATAAATCTCTATTGTGAGGTAGAATATCTGCGCTTTAACTCCATTTGAAGGTTCCAAGTATTGGGCTGTATATTATTAATTCAACATATTTTTCTTAGTCTTACGAATGTCTTTTTCCCGGACGTCATTTTAAAAATGGGTTCCTAGAAATTCTCTTTCGTATTTAATTTATTTCTTAAACATTGCACTTGCACAAACGAGAGAAGTACAAATGAAACAAAGGGAATAAGTATATACAATTTATTAGAGACACTTATTCAAAATTATTCTATCAGTTCGTTATGAAGCCAATAATATCTAATTTAAGAATTAACTTTTTTTTGTTACAGATGTAGGTACGTTTAAACCACATAGAGTCATAATAAAACAATTGTAACTTTTGTTGAAACTTATTAACTAAACACAACACATCGGCAGTGAGCGAATAATTATAAATTTAAATTACAGCCTAATAAATTACCTAATAATTAAACTCGCAGTGAAGCAAGACTTGATGTAGAAAAACTAGTTTAAACCAAAAAATAAATCATTCTTTAAAATGAACTGTGAAACTGAAACTGCTTTCATTTCGGCTCTGAGTTATGCGATTTTGAAGCCAATATTGAAAGAAAATACAATTAAATTATAGTTAGACACATTAAAAACTACGTTATTGAGCATTAGAATTTAGTAACAATACGTTTTATCAATCTATGTACATTTTTCTTTATCACAATCACTTAATATTTAAGTACTTATTTTTGACATGGTAACTTACATTAGGATGTCGTCTACGAAATGCACTGAGTGCATTAGTATTTATTATTACGACAAAAATATTTAAAAAAGGAAGGATAGATTAGTTTTAATTTTTGATCCACTTCAGTGACTAAAGACTTAGTTTGTTTTATTTCTACAGACACGAGAACACAAGAAAATTACAGAAAAATAAAACTGCGGGAGCTGGAAATCTAGTGCAGAATATTATCACCTCTTTCCACCTCCATTAAAATATACCTGTATAAAGGAATGCGATTGTGTTTCCGAGTGCGTTAGGTTAGACAGACATCAGTTTCTCTTTATTCCGTGAAGCGAATGCACGATGCTCGACAAATTGGAATTTTTGTGAGTGTTCTAGAATCAGTTATTTTTCATATTGCTCAAGGAATCCCGTCGGAGGTTTCTTCTTTGTGCGTCATTAACATTGACTGGTTTAGGGTTATTTTCCATTGGGAGCTGACTGTTGGCCATGGCCATTTTTGTGTTGTTATTTAAATGTTCATCCTAAAATTTCTAATTGGGACCCAACATCCTGGGGTGGGCACTAGAATACTCTAGGAACAGCACGGCTCACCCGGCCCACCCATACACCTATGATCATAAAATTTGAACAATAGCAGAATTAACCAGTTATGTCTGTGATGCCTTTGTCTTAGTGTTCTGTGATCACAGATCGCGGCACCTGGCGGCAAGTTTAATACTTAAAAAGGTAACAAGAGATTTTCTAAAAGCAAAGTAATATACGCTAGTGAAGGCATAGTTTTCAGAGGCCGGAGTTGCCGCAGTAGTCGCCGATACGGTCGGATATGCACTCGAAGATGTCGAACGACACGTCGCAGTTGCGTCCGTTATCTGGAACCACAGAGTTTAACGTTCATCACTAAATTGGGCTAATAAACATGTTAGAATCAGATTCTTAGACACTAGATTTTAGTGACATACTCAGCTATTGAGCAGAGTAGAGCAAGGTTATCTTTATCCTACACCTACCCCCCAAAGTTTGGAGCCCCGTGCCACCTGATTTTGACGCCCCATGCCACATTTCTTTGACTTCTGTCACTTTTTTGCTTCTTGGTCAGTAAAGTGTTCTGTTTGGGGTACGAGTCGGACAATTTCCTAGAGTGCTCAAGCTTTACAGTCCCCCCCCCCCCCCTTTTTTACTAACTCCAAACTCTTTACGACTATCCCAAAGCCCGGGACGGTTATGCGAGACTCTCCCTCGGCCTCTTTTAGCAAAGGGTCTTAAGAGGGCAACAGCCGTTAGCTAATATGTGACTACGGCTTAATGAATGCCTCGACATTGGCAGAATCACCGATAATTATGGATGCAGTTTTAAAGGAAGAAGGAAGATTTATCAGATTTTTTCAGAAATATTTCAGCAGGTGGTTGGATTAGATCGACTGAACACACAGAACAAAGAGATATAAACTGAACACACCACAAGATATTTCATTTAAATTTTTGATTTGCCTTTGACGAGTTTCACTTTAAACATCGATCGATTTATGGAAACATTAGTCAACATGATAAAAAAGTCCTGAAGAACATTTAGTTCCATAACATGAACCTGTAGAACTTACCCATGGGTACAGTTCTGGAGAACAGGTCATGATTCTTCATGAGGCACTCGCGCGAGGCTTCGAGTACCGCCATGAAGTAGCCGCGTTCGTTCACGCCGTCCGAGTACAGACCCACCAGCCCCTCCAGCGTTGGGAAACCGTAGCCGTCGACCTGGAAAGACAGTGGTAGGATGGGGATTAGTCCTTCAAAACATACGAAGATCTATCACACCCAATGCGACACGACACGTCAGTTATTGGTGTGGTACGTACTGTCATAATAATCCTAATTGTGACAGTAATATATGGGAAGATAAGAAGAGCCGAAGAAGAAAAGAAGGCTGATCTTAGCTGCAAGATCGCTGGCGTATAATTCTAGTTTGGTTATTACCCATTCCAGTATACGCTGACAAAGAAATATGGATTGATCCGAAAGTGTTGGATATACTTCGAATACGTAAGTGAACTGTTTATTTGCCATAATTTTAATACCTATATGCGTAAGTCTCATAGTACTTTTACATTAAAGGAAACCTATCGAATTAAGTTGCTGTCACATAAAATTACAACCATTGTCAATAACGAAAGGGACGCATTTAAATAAAACGTACGCTTGTTCTTTTTCATTTAAAACGATCAGATGTAAATCGCTCAGGTTCCGTTTCAATTTAATCTAGTTTGAAGCCCTCACAAGGCGATTCTGTCACCGCAGGCAACCAAATAAAACGGCAATACCATAAAAGACGAAGCTAATTGGTAAAAGAAAATGGTTTAGCAAAGATGTACCCGACTAAGGGTTTTACGATCCAACACAGACTTGACCTTGGGCGGTACAATCCCTCTCTTGATACAATACCACTTTTGATATTATAAACAGTCATCAAATAAAACACGATTCCTATTCGTTACTCTAAGTGATATTGAAACGGCGCTGATGCGATGACTCGCTTGTCTTGATTGCGTACCTGCCATTCTTAAAGAATAGTCATTATACGATTAGTTTTACCTTTAGTGCTGAGGGACTTAGACATTCAGAAGATCAAGCTTGCAGCGCTTCAAGCACTAAACACTATAATGCAGTAAGGTCTGTATTTAATCCTCATAATCACCTTTAGAACTGACGCCATAATACGAACACCCCTTGAAATCAGCAAAAAAGATGGCTTCAGTGCTGTCTCTGATCCGCACTAAAACGGAGTCTTAAATGTAATGTTATTGTATGAAATAATAGATGCAGCCTAGTGCCTAAAGGCAATCGTATTAGGAGATCATGGTAGGCCCCATAAAGGCAAACTGACTGATCATCATCATTATCATCATCAGCCTATATTAGTCCACTGCTGGACATAGCCAGCCCCCCCCCCCCCCCCCTAATGAGCGCCATAGCGCCCAGTCTTCAGCTTGACGCGCCCAGCATCTGCCTGCAGTCTTTCGCAGATCGTCATCCCACCTGGCCGGAGGGCGTCCTACACTACGTTTGTCGAGTCGCGGTCTCCACTCAAGAACACGTTTACCCCAGCGGTTGTCGGTTCTTCGCGAGATATGGCCGGCCCACTGCCACTGAACTGACTGATCATTGGTACGCTTACTTCGTAATAGTAAGAAGTCTCGCTTACACACCGCTTCGATATCACCTGAGCAGTATCGAATACACCCTGGACGCTTTATATCTTCGGCGTACGCGCATTTTTTTCAACTGCAATAAATAGACAAGGTATTTTCGCCCTCAAGTTTACGACTTGCCGTGTTTTATAGTAAACAAATTGGAGCAATCAGCTCGTCTCTGGGTCATAAAGCATTAAAACACGATTTTAAATCAAATTTTATTTTATTGCGATACGACCACGTTGGCCTCGGTCATTGGTGGTCGGTCGCGGTGAATGCATTGACGCAAGAGCGTCACGAAGGAGGGGAGAGAGGGTTGCTCCCCCCCCCCCCCTAAAGAATCCATAAATGTAGCCTTTATTTTCTTTATTTGTTATAAAGATCCTCAATAGTAAAATTAGGTTAGGTTCGTTAGGTATTTTCAAAAACCGAATTGAAATAGGAACTCCGCGAAAGCCGGGTTCCGTAGACCTTATGGCGAAGTGTGACACGACATTTTTTATAACAGTTGGATTCAAGTGCCACCATACTGTTAGGCGCCGCGCTATTCTTGCCTTTCCGCTATTGAATCATACTTCATTAGAACTGAGCATGTTAAATTATTAGTCGTGGTTCCAAAAGACGCGCGATACCTTTTCAGTAGGTAGCTAAAAAGGTGGCAATCGAAGGTCACCAGATGGTTAGTGAGCACCACCACCCATAGGTATATCCATAAAACTATAAGATCGGACATAGGCGTTGCCTGTCTAGTGGGCTATAAGAGATCACTTCATGTGCCAGCAATTTAACCGGCTGTCTTACTCCCCTCTCGAAAACACAGCAGCGAAAGCTCTGCTGCGTAGTGGCAGGATTAACAATAGAGATGCGCAAGGTCCTACCACCAAGTTTATTATAGACTAGCTGTTGCCCGCGACTTCGTCCGCGTGTGTTTTTGTGATACTTACGGCTTTTCTCGATATCAAAATTATTATTATTATGACTATTAACTTCGTCACATGAACCAATGAAAGTATGTACGAAACTATACTTTTAGAATTACGTCATGAAAATAATAATTTGCGACACGGAATCTAAAAAAAAAATCAAGTGCAAACTGGTTAATGACTCGTCACATTTATTTATACTTTATTTTACAAATAGTTTTATTTATAGTTTTGTTTATAGTTTCTTTATTCAAAAAAGCTAAGTACAGTTTTAATTACATCACTATTAATTTCGCCAAACTATGACGCTTATTGGCGAATACTGCGCTCACTTTAACGATATTTGTACCCTGATTAATTTAAAAAATTAAATCTATTCTAACCAAATAATACATAAATGTTTACCTGTCTTTACCTTACGATTAACAATTCATTTACTAATCCGTTTTAATTAATATTTTGCGACTCAATTTTTTCTAGCAGAAGCTTTTTTAATTTATTTTCTTGGTTTAAGTAGGTACGTAATTACAGATTATTAACACTTATTATCATTCTACAAATTAATTACCTACAGGGGCCTTGCCATAGTTGTCATGATGTCTTAAATGCGATTCAGTTTAGGTTCGCTCGCTGTCAGATTCATACTAAAAGCACCAACTTTTCACAATAAAATTCTGACATGTTCGTAGCGCAGGCGTAAACGCACCTTGATTTTGCTTTTTATAGGCAAAGGTACCAAGAACATACAGCCAAGCGTTTCACGCCGCCCTCATATTAATATCAGGCTATCAAATAAGAGTGCGTTCAAAAACCGAACGCGTTGTGAATAATTGCGCAATAAATAAAAACAAAAGTAACGGTATTGCATATTGAACTTTAGGTGTTAGGTAAAGAACACAATTTAGGACGCCAATTTAGGTTGATTTAGGTTTGTCAAAAATCTCTTCGTTGAAAAAATGCCTGTACAGCATGTAATTATTATATTAATGTTTTTTCACAATTGACACGCTTTTCCGGCTATATGTCTTATGTACATTTGTATCTATCTATTTTCTTCGTAGTATTATTATGTTTGTAACTATTACCAACTACTTATACCGAGGAAAGCTGATTTTCTTGAGTTCCGCTATTTTGTGCGTAATCACCTCAAAAATCAAATTTCAAGAAAACTGAGAAATTATATTTACCTGTATTAAATTGAAAGTATTATGTAGCAACTTGAAAAGGTTACACTTCATTGGCTTTTATTGTATAGGTGTATGAAGTTAATTAATTTTAAACACAAAACCCTCTTTTTTGCATCTCTGGATGAGATTTAAAAAAATGCTAAAACAGGTATTTCTTTATTTTTATTACTAAGCATTTATTCTGAGTTTCATGATTCTAGAACAATCTAATTTTCTTTTTTCATACAAACTTTAACCCCCCTTTTCACCCCTTTTTTCCAAAATTTTCCAAAATTTCTGTAGCCTATATCCTATTCTGAATTAATTGGAATCGATTTGTGAACATTTCATTAATATCCGTTCAGTAGTTTTTACGTGATGCTCAGTCAAACAAACAAACAAACAAACAAACAAAAATTTAAAAAATGGTTTTAATATGTTCAGTTACCGATTTTAAGTCACCCTGGTCGGTTTTTTTTTTTAAATCTTCAATGTACAGATTTTTTGGTCTCAACGATTTTATTATATGTAATAGAAGTGTAAATACCTACGCATTTTTGTTTTGTTCATGATAACTTAATTTATTGAAATTTGATACTTACAGCTTTCACTTTCCGATACACGCACTGCAGAAGGCACTGAAAAGTAAATAAGAAAATGGTTAAAAATCAATGTCCCCATGGCCTATTTCACCAACTCGACAACTGTCGGTGACAATTATGAAATGTGTAGTCAATATGCAGCCAGTCAGCGAAGATGATGTCGCGTTTGTAAGTGTAAACAGAATTGTCACTTGTCCCGGGCATAAGGGCCTAAATAAACTAGGCTAAGTAATCCAATTTATAATAATAATAACTATACATATATTGCCTTATTACAAGCACAAAATACCACATATTCATACCGCTATAAGTACCTAGGTATACTTCGGTATTTCTTTAATGCTAATATACCTAGGTACCAAATAATCAACGCACCTACTTTAGTTTACCCAATAATATTTATTTTGGAATAATTCGTCTAGGTCCCTTGGATACGGCTAGTAAAATAAACAATCTGCAGGCCTTTTGACGCTATTGTGTGCCACTAAACCAAAGACGGCTCAAAAAATAAAGGCAATAATTTTTATTAAGGAAGTAACCTAATGAGATATTTTATATTTTTAATAGAAAATCAACAAGACACGAAATAACAACGCTACTTATAGTATTTACGTATGACTTTCTTTATGTGTATATTGTGTTAGGTGTATATTTCGATAGCTTGCCGCTTACTTTCGCTTTTAATTGCATCACATTGATCATTCTCGCTTTCTTCTAACGATTCAATTACCGAATACATTCCAGTGATCACAAAAAGAATCGATTTAGCGTAAACATTTATAACTGTCAGTCGGTATGTTTTTTTACGAATAATCAGATAATCCTGTGAACCGTTTTTTCATCGATACCATGTACTTTCGGCATGATTAATTGATTCTTAAGTATCTATGACAAATTAGGTACTAAAACTAGGGGCCTAATCCGTAATTCGAAGTTCGTATACCGTCCTTTTCGCTCTGATATTAATGACTCATTAAATCTTTTTTTTTATATTTAAAAATTAGGAAAACTATTTACACGAAAAAAAAATCTTAACTAACAAAACAAGCAGGTAGCCAAAAGGGATATGGATCAGCAAGGATAGTGGGATATACATATAAATATATTCTAATAAATGACAATACGGGCGTTTAAAAATACATAAAGCGTGTATAGATTTTTCTATTGGTATGAACGGAACGGCCCGAAACAAACTTCGAATTACGAACGTCTGAATATAAGACCTGAACAACAACAAAACGTATTTCTGCGTGCTGACAGAAGTTTTATCGGCCACAAAAAACGTCACCAACGCGTTCACGTCAATGCAAATTTTAAATTAGAAGTTTGTGTCAATACCGTTCTTCTCACTCTCCCATTAAACACTATAATTAGCGTGAGCGAAACAACACTATTCGCAATTCGAATTTGGGAATATAATAATAGGCTCAGCTTACCCCAGCGATGCGTTTCTCGTCGTGTGTGAAAGGCACGTCTCTCTTATTGCGACGTTTCTGTGGCGGCATTGTGTGCTCCTCCTTTATCACATCCAGTGCCTCTGTAAAAAACGGTCATAAAATTAAAAAATAATAGGTAACAAGACATCAAATAAACGTGCGACCACACCGGTGCGTAAAAGACGGTGCGTATACGCAGCAAAATGTATGAAAAAACGGTGAGAAAACGTGACCGCTACGACACGTCACTGCGTATACGCGGCGGTGTGGTCGCTCCTTAAGATTTTAAAAATATATAAGAAAGTGAAAAGTAACAAATAATTAAACTAACTAGCTTAAGTATATGCACAATATTTTTTTCAGTTCATTGAAGTTTTCAAGAATGGCGTTTAGACTTTAGCAAAAAATTTTATGTTCGGCTAGGTTAAATTAGATTACGTAGGTAGGTACGACAGTAAAATGCAGTCTAAAACTCAGCTAATATTTAGACGTATCACAATTAAACAAAAGATTCTGTCTGCTTTCGGATAAAATAATTTGTAAAAACACAATCTACTTAGAAACATTAACTCGCTATGTATAGATTTCCAGACTTCTGTCTAAGTTGAAATTATAAAGTAGACCACTATTTTATCTTATTTTCATTTAAAACACGAGGCATTTAACTATTAATTATAAATCGGTAATCGTTCTGTGTAATTAAAATGTTCATTTTGTTCAAGTGATATAAGTACCCGAAGAGCTATTTTTCTCCACAAAGACGTAAAACTCACTAACTGCTTTACTACTCAGGACCGACATTTATTAAAACACCGTGTTAACCGCCATTTTGCTCGATTTTTGCTGATTTATTGCTATATAGTTTAAATCGTACACGCATAAATTTCGTCATGACGCGAAGTATTGAAAATGAATTTGTTTACCTATAGGTACTTACGTTATTTTTAGTTGGATTTATTTTACTTTTATCGCGAGCTAGTTTTAAAGGGCTTATTTTAACATTCTTTTATATTTACAGAATCCTGTCAATATCTATTATGTTTTGATTTATTGCATTAATAATAATAATAATGCCCCATGCATAACATCTGCCTGGAGAGAGATGTCTGCTTGACATCCCCACAATTGTCTTTACTTGGTCAGGTCATCCTAATTTGAAGAATTATGTTATCTTATGTCAGTGTTTACGTCAAAACTAAAGTAATTGTACCTATTTTCCATTTCATTTCCCATGTGGGAGAGATTAAGATATATTAATATATATATATATTTTATATTGTCAAAGGGGTATAGACTGCGATTACCTTTAATAAGAAAATGTTGCACGCGGTGTATAATAAAGTGACATTAATTGGGTTGTTTACCCTAATAAGTTAAAACAAAGTTAAGGTTGCGCTAATTTCTAAAACAAAACATAAGCACAAAATCAACTTTTACTGCGTTTTTACAAAAAAAATAGAACAACCGTTGAACTTGTGTTTGCGCATGTGAGTTCATAGAAAACTATCATTGTGAGAATGGCTGAGACGTGCTTGAGTTTCTCGTAGTAAGATTAAATGAGTTTAACACAAGGCAATACCGAAACAACCTGCTATTTCAAGTCAAGAAACTTAAGTGGTCAATAATGTTGAACTATACAAGTAGGTACGTACCTACTTGTATATAAGTAGTTACATAGTAAACGGAAACTAGGACGTATTCGTCACGATTTAGCTATACTGATTCGCTTAGTCAATCAAAAGGGGTGTAAGTACATTTAATTTTACCCACACTTAGGTCCTTTTGTTTTTATCTTAGTTGTGGTTCGCTCACTTTCAATTGTTTCTGGATGCTTTGAAACTATGTTACCAATTGAGATAAGGTACCGAAATGTTTTATGTTTATTTATGTGATTCATACCTGAAATCATAATAAAGACGTCATGCTGCTTTCTTTTTTTGACAGCAGAAATATCTTACTTATGTCCAGGATCAGGATGTAAAATGACACTTTTATAATCTTGGCCGTAACTTTAGTTCCAATATCTAAGTTACCAAACCCGTTATGCTCATTGGCTGACTAAGTCGAGTCACAAAGACGATTAAGTTCAGTAATTACACTTTATATGTATATATTTAAAAAATTAGATGTGCAACTAGATATGCCCTACTTGAAACCAATTTGAAAGCATCGAAATTAAGCCTTAAGGGTCACGCTAAGAAAGGCCAGTAAATTATTAAGAATTGAACTACGCACCTACTCGTACTTAGGTTTATATAATCTGTAAATAATAAAACGTTGAAGGTATGTCTAATAGGCAAGTTTAGCAACATCCACGAAGTTTGCTCACTTTTCGGTGAACAAACGAAGGAAGCGCCTGGCGCAAGCATCCTGCTGCAATGGTTATCTACCTCTTCAAGCTAGAGGATATTGTCGTGATAAGGCTAGAACACCTAAATTATAGTGCAGTAGTATTTGCCACACCTGTTCCACATGCGATGCATCAAGGGCTTTATGTATCAGTGCACTCTCTTGTTAGTGTTGCACTGAATATTTTATACGAAATTTATAAACGATACTTAGTAGTAAGGCCGTTATATAAAGCATAAGCTGAAGCTGGAGAAGATACCGACATTCATAAAGGTAGTTCAAGAGATTTATACCGATACAAAATATTGGGGGTGTTTTGTTAATTCTAAATAGAAAATGTTTGATCACCACAAACCAGTGCAGTTACATTACAAAAATAAAAGGCAACGTATACATATATATGACCGCATATATCGCTTTAAAGCGATCTCTACTGGACAAACATACAGAAAAAACGCAAAAATTGTTGAATTGACATTGTTACAATATAATAATAATGCAAGGGGTAACAATGTAGGCTATTGTATTTCTGCAGTAGCTAGAGAATACTGAAATAATAGGCGACGAGAAAGTCCTAACCCCCAGTATTTCACGTTTAGCACAGTTTCTTCCCATAAACCGCCAAAGCGAGGCCCGCCGTGCGGAGCAACCGCAACACTTGATTGAGCATCGCATGCGCATACCGCGTTTATGCAAGGGTTACGCAACGACCTATATGGGTCACTGGGCATTGCACGTGCATTTGAATGTTTGAATAGTAGAAAGAGGCTTGAAAAAAACCGTAAATAAAAATCTTGCAAAAGTGCTAAGTTTAACGGATGTAGTGCACTGCTGTGCTTGTATAGTTAGCACAGTGGTTTCATTTTGCATAATACGATCACGCACAACGAACCGACTAAGTATAACGCCTTCAAAAATTTTTAGCATCTCTTTTTTATAACTATAGACAATTAAAAAAAATCTTCTATTCGTACTGTAATAAAAATTGGGTTTTTGTCTTGGCTGGTTGAGATTATTTATTTTATGTGAAATAGTAACAAGCTGAAAAAAACGTCAATGTACCAAACATCTAAATATATTACTACTAGGTACATAGGAAAGTTTTGTTTTTATTTCAATATGAAAAACTTTGGCTCTTCGTGTGTTCTTATTTCAAAAGGCATGCAATGAGCATTATACCAAGCATATGTATGAGATAATGTTACCTTGTTATTAATGTTATTCATAAATTCTAAATTCTTACGCCCTTTAATCCTTCCATGTACGTCAGGCCGTAAGTTACAAAGCAGCGTGCAATGACACTACTCATTTTATGTAATCGCGTACGCAACTTTTGCCGCAAAACCGCGGCAATAATGCTTTTACAATGGCAATTAAAGAATATTAAAGAATACCAGCGTTGTATTACTAATATTACACAGTATTTCTTCAATTGCTCTTGTAAGAGTAAGAACGCAGTTGTTATTCGGCAACGAACGAGTCCGTTTCCTTTTTTGGCGGAGTGTTGGTGTGGATGACCTTATCCTTAATGTTATACTCGTTATTTGTGTGATGAAAACTTCAACTTTTTTAACCTCGAATCTATTAAGAATGTTATGAAATTTCACCTTTAGGTTTATTTTTTTTATATTTTAATAAAAACTACGTGTACATTTTTACTTCTCTTGGTATTTGTCTCACGAAATTGCAGCCCCAAATGGCGTCATTAGGCGTTTTATTTCTGAACCAGTGTTTTTTAATTTATAACAAATTAACCTAACCTAACTGCATTCTCATGACATTTCCATTTTTTTTTAATTGCACTAAATCGAATATTGCAAAGAATGAGAGAAAAACACATTCATCGTTGGGAACATGTAAAAAGATAATCGCAAACAGAAGCACTGAGAGACAGTGTAACGTAAAATACATTGACAATAATTTACAGGGTATGTTACAATTCCTTGAAAAAGCTTACACATAGTAAGTGGTGGTCGTATTGTTAAGAGGTCTAGATATGAGAGGACGCCCATACATAAACTAGACACCCGGGGTCTGAGGACCATAGGTTAAGACAACACTGCTCTATAACATTATTCCTGGCCATTTGCCGCAGCTCCTGTACAATGATCAATCAACAATACGAATATAATATAGTCTAGGGAAGCCATTAAAGTTTTAACTATGGCAATATTTATCATGGCCCCCAAGCGAGACGTTTAATGGCAACCCTAGTGTGGTTGTTTGATTCTTTTTCTGCTTTAAAAATAGAAGAATTTATGTTTAATAAAATTTGTGATTCATGTTTATAGGTTATACCATTTGAACTGACTATTAAAAGAGCGAATCGTTTAAAGAAAGCTAAGCCGGCCTTTTCTAAATTAGAAAATGGTTTTTAATTCACATTAAATAAATAAAGACAACCTTTAAACTGTCTGTAATTAAAATGATCGGTTAGCTGTGGTATAGATGTGGTTGTGAGTATTTTTGTAATGATCTGTACTGTTCAAAAGGTAGTATTTTGTAGGTTTCGCATTGGACGATCCCATCACACAAATAAACAAAATTTATCTATATTTCAATTGTGAATGGTTCAATAAATGAATAAAAATATACCAAAAACCGAGTGTGTTATTTTATTTAAATAATAAATAAAATAATACTAACAAATAATTATCTTGGGACAATTGACACCAATTGACCTAGTCCCAAACTAAACAAAGTTATGGGTACTAGACAACAGATAAACATAATATATAATGGATATAGATAAATATAAATACTGAGATACATATTAAACATCCAAGACTCACTTGATTTACTGAACAGGTGACAGACACGGACGGTGGTTTCACGTTTACGCTAACGCCTTGGAGACGATTTGCTGTGTCAAAACTTACTACACTAGAGACTGGTACAAACCGGATATGCAGGCCCTTCCAACCTTTCTCTATTCAGCCGCCTTTCTTTCTTCACTTAGTTTAATAACTTTTTCTTATAAATCTCGCGAAATCTCGCTGATCGCTGATATCGGATAGTCGTGATCTCACGCGGTACAGTTAATGGCGACCTTCCTTATTTAGCGCGGAGTGGCGTCGCGTCGATATGCATTGGGCACAGATTTTACGGTTTACATGTTCTGAATCGTTCACCGTTAGTTAGGTGCTCAAGGAGACTGGATGTTAAGTCAATTGTCATATATGATTCTGTTTTATTGACATTCTGCCAAGTTCCTTGCGGCACATTTTAAGCGGCAATAATGGTTGTACCGAAACCGCTCGTGGTAAAAAGACATGTAGGTATCCTACCTATCAGGTAGGAACTGAGATAGCTGGTACCCTAGATTAACACATAGGCTACTTTTTATCCCAGAAAGTTGCATAGTTCTCGCGGATTAGTGATAAACATGTCAAAGGTCGTAACTGCCTAATGTAAGTCTAATTCTACGCGGACGAAGTCACGGCAGAAGCTAGTATTTATACAAAGGAGCCTTGCAACCTACTCACAGTATAAATACGGTAAATATTTTCACTTTCATTTTGTTGCATATTTTTTCTACTGACTGTACTTGCATTGTCTGGCGTTTGACCTACACAAAAATTCTTATCTACAGTTATATTTTTCAAGACCTTTTTTACTCTACTTTATTTATTTTAATGGTTAAACAATTTCAAGACCCAAATTAATGTTAGCCAATGTAGAGTCGAAATTAGCAATATGGAACCTACTCCAAATATATACATCAACTACTAACTACTATGACACTTTGGTGCGGACACCACCCTTTTCCATCGGCATGTTATTCGGGAACATCTTGCATGTCTTCAGAGGAGAGAAGATTAAGTTGTCACAGTGGTCCGCTCGACTGGTTCCTTTCGTTATGGCTGTGGAAGTTCCTGGCGCGTCTCCTACGGGATCTTTCTTTTTCACATGACTATTTGGTTGCCATTATTCTTGTTCCTATTCTTGTATGTATTTTTACTTAATAAATATAATCAATGTTGTTATTTTGTCAAAATCGATCACGAACATGAAACATAAATTTGTATCCAAGAAAAAACTGACATCGTTTACCGAGATGTTGGTTAAAGAGATATAGATAAGTATTGTTACCATTACAGCGTAACATATGAGTGAACTTGAACAAGCAGCCTTTACTAGCGTCCGATAATAAGATACAAGGTAAGCGAATGTGTTATTTAAGCGTATTTGCACTTGAATAACTCTATGCGGGGTCTATACTGTGGGTGTATTACGCCTCATTTACCTATTATTTTGGTTACCTAGTATTATTGAGAGACTTGACTATTTTTTTGGTTCTCAAAATCAGTTTTTTTGGATACCTAATGTAGAATGACAAGATGACAAATGGTTGGAAAACCCACCTTTTAGAGTAGTAAGTACACAGTTTATCCTTATACAATTTTGATCTGTATTTGCATGTATCTAAAACCTATTGTACATCCTTTTCCTTTGGCAATGACTGTTACCTAAATGCCAACCAGAAAGATAGCGAAGTGCACTCAGGCAAAGTTTGCAAGGTCAATTCCGCAGTCTTGTAGCGATGACTAACCTTTCAAAAACAACGTTAAACTTACGCTAACTTCACATACGTTTGTCTATCACTTTGTCATTAGCTTTTGACAGACACACAAAACACATCGTTTCATTAAGTGGGTTGTAACCTGAATTGTATGTCTCACCAGTTTCTCGGGATAATACTATAGTATCCCGACAGACCATGTTATTAACGGGATATAAACCTTTAACGATCCCCCGATATTATTTCGACGCAAAAGTGTTTATCTGAATATATTTCATATGGAATTTAAACGTTCATAAGTTAGTCAATCAGTCAAGACTTTTTTACATTTACTCTACAATAGTGTAGACTTACATTAACGATATGCAAGAAAATTATCAATTATGCTTACCTACCTACTTTTTCGCAATTGATATGTATATCCGCGAGGAGAACCTTATGGTTTGCGATGTGTTTCTGAAGATCCTTTGACAATACTTACTGGCGCCAAGTGAACTTACCAACTAATAACGTCACACCATGACCCCATTTATTAAATTTACAAATTGTAACAAAAAGTGCAATCTCATCTCGAACCGAACTATTACGTGAGGTTGCGACACGCTTTTACTTTCACCGCCCGACCTCGCGCCCGAGCCTTACCTGCTCACCTCCAGCACACAGCCTTATAATAACTGCCCTATAAAAATGTATGTAACTTGCTAACTTGTTTAAGATTGACCGTGCAGGCTAACACGAGAGCGTGCAAGATTACCCATCCCTTTCTAAAACGAACAATAAGAAAAAGACGGGTAGTCCATCTCGCGCGCCTTGCGCTATGTTTAAAGTATCCTCACGCTGCGTTACATGAACAGCATTTCTAATCGCAAAGAATTTTCCAATATAAATTTACTCAGAGGTCATTTGCATAAAAACAGAATTCTAGAATCATGGGTATTGCGAACAAAAGGTTGTACCTCGTGTTGTGATTAATTACTCAAAGTGTCTCCTCCCATATAGTTCAAATCAGTTCAATACATATATGTTAGACTAGCTGTTGCCCGCAACTTCGTCTGCATAGAATTCGTTTATCGCTATTCCGCAGGAATTACGCAATTTTCCGGGATAAAAAGTAGCCTATGTGTTATTCCAGACTATAATCTATCTATGTTCCAAATTTCATCTAGATCTGTCCAGCCGTTCTGGCGTGAAAGAGTAACAAACATCCAAACATCCATACTCACAAACTTTCACATTTATAATATTACTAGCCGTTGCCCGCAACTTCGTCTGCATAGAATTCGTTTATCGCTATCCCGCAGGAATTACGCAATTTTCCGGGATAAAAAGTAGCCTATGTGTTATTCCAGACTATAATCTATCTATGTTACAAATTTCATCCAGATCTGTCCAGCCGTTCTGGTGTGAAAGAGTAACAAACATCCAAACTCACAAACTTTCACATTTATAATATTAGTAAGATTATAATATTAGTAAGATTAGTAGGATATCTGAGGCTTCTATAATAACAGTTCGAATTAATTTTAGGTGTATTGAGTTAACGTTTTACGTTGTTAAAAGTTTTACATACATATACATACATATATCATGTCTTTATCCCTTATGGGGTAGACAGAGCCTAAGGTAACAAAACCTTAAGGCCACGTTTAGCATATTAAGGGCGTGTAGCTGGAAAGGGGAATCAATATAGTGACGGGTTGCTAGCCGCATCGCCTATAACATGATTCCTGAGACTCGCCCATTCCCTCGATGGGCTTTTACCATCTGCGCGGGAAGAGAAGCAACTGGTACATTCTGTTTTTTCTTTACTCCCAGACCAGCATGGAAGGAATAGTTCAAGTCAGTTCAATAAATATATGTAAGCTATGAGGTTTTTATAATAACAGTTAGAATTCATTTTAGGTGTATTAAATTAACGTTTTACGTTGTTAAATATTTTATCAAGTGATAATAATATAACTATTTTAGAGCGTCAGCTGCATTTGGTGGTAAAACCTTTTAAAATAGCAACGGTACTGCTAATGTCAATGACCTAAGTGGCAAAAAAGTCATGTTATTGACGGATAAGTGTCTAAACATTCAGCCAATAAACAAGCTTCCCGTTTGATCGAGGGATTGCTCAGGGCCCTTACCATGACGGCTTAAAGTGATTCAAATTCGACTCGGTTCAGGTTTTAGCCGTCAACACCCTGTAGGCACATTACCTAACTCGCTCGCAATCGGCATCGTGTTCATTTTGACAGTTCATGTATGGGCTGACAATTGTCATCGGAATCAGCTAGCTGTCACATTCTTACAAGAACTGTTAAAATGGACACGATGGCGATTGCGAGCGAGTTAGGTAATAAGCCTGCTGGCCATTTTTGATACTATTGATTTATAATTTTGAATACACTTTATAGTGTTCTGCTAAGTCAATTACTAGTCTCTGTACTCTCTTGCATACTATTACAACTTAATATGATATTATTTTTATCCCTGCTCTGCTTATTTTACTTGAAGAGGTTATGGGCCCAGGATGTTAACAATTAGGAGACAATTAAAAAAAAAATAGTGTGGATCAGACAGCGAGCGAAATTAAACTGAATCGGAATTGAATCGCTCTAAGACGTCATGGTAACCCCCTGGTGTGTTCTGAGGTAGTCAGCGACTTGTCAAAATGTATTTTTAGGGTTCCGAACCTCTAAAGGAAAAAAGGACACCTAGTTAGTTCAATATTTCGCTTCCATCTTCAATATAGAATACTAGCTGCTCCCGCGGCTTCGCTCCGTTCCTGTTTTTAAATGTTTTCTCACCGTTTAAACCTTCCCAGGGGCCGTATTATGACGTCTTAACGCGATTCAATTCCAATTCAATTTTACGCCTTAGCTGTCATTTTTGATGCTTCTAGTATGGATCTGACAGTGAGGCGTCCAAATTTGGTTCCGAATTGAATCGCATTTAAGACGGCAAGGTAAAGCCCTTGGACTTGCGAAAATGTTTCAAATCCGAAATTATTGAAATCAGTACAGCCATTCCTGAGTTTTAGCGACACAAACGAACAGCAATTCAATTTTAAATCCAGCATATTTCTAACTATTGTGTACGTGCGTTACCTCTAAGAATGGAGAGCTTGATCTCATCTTGGCAGAGAGTTATCACTCGTTCGATCTTCTGCGGCGCCGTCGGGGGGTTCCTGCATCGCTTTTCCTGCAAGCACAAGTTTCATGTTTAACATCATTCTCGTAATCATCGTTAAGTGAATCCTTAATATCATCATTAATAATAATCCCTAAGGTAACAAAACCTTAAGGCCACGTTTAGCGGGTTGCTAGCCGTAATCGCCTATAACATGAGTCCTAAGACTTTCGCCCATTCCCTCGATGGGCTTCTTACCATCTTCACGGGAAGAGACTAAGCAACTGGTAAATTCTATGTTTTTTCTTTACCAACCCAGCATGGAAGAAGAATTTCACACATTGAATTAATTATTATGCCATTTTAAATTTAGATGATGTCCGCTGATGAATGATGAAACACGCCTTTTTAAATCCTTGACAACATTTGTAACTGGTTGTAGATTTCCGTTGGTGGTTAAATGTCAACCAATTCGAATTATTTTATTGATTTCTAAATCAGTTATTGAAAATAAATTAACATACCTACATACATACATATGTACCGTCACGCCTCTTTCCCACAGGGATAGGCAGAGACTACTTTGTTCCACTTGCTACGATCCTGACATACTTCTTTCGCTTCATCCACATTCATCAATCTCTTCATGCATGCTCGTCGGTTTCGGGTACTCCTGACCTGACCTTTTTCCAAAACGTCTCCTATTTGGTCTCGGAACGTCCGACTAGGCCTTCCCCTCCCAACGCAACCATTCACACTCCCCATATAGATCTGTTTAGTTAGTCTACTTTCATCCATCCGCTCAAAAACAAATAAATTAAAACAGCAGATTTTTTTAAATATGTTATAAATGATTCACGGTTAAATAACACAACATTAAAAGTAATCGCGGTGTAATTCCCGTAGAAAACATGTTTTAATTTTTTTACATGCATATTATTATACAAATTACGTCTTTTTCCCTTACGGGGTAGACAGAGCCTAAGGTAACAAGAACTACAGGCCACGTTTAGCAAAACTGTGGGCGTATAGGTGAAGAGTGGAATATTTTTTTAAGATCTATTTATAGGTAGGTAAGGTATACCTAAAGTAAGCAATTCCAAATTAGTCTAAAACCTATATTAAAACCCAGTCTTGTTTTTAATTGAATTAAGAAACTATCATTGACGACGCGGTTGGCCTAGTTGGTAGTGACCCTGCCTGCGAAGCAAGCGTCCCGGGTTCGAATCTTGGTAAGGGCATATATTTGTGTGATGAGCACGAATATTTGTTCCTGAGTCATGGATGTTTCTATCTATTTAAGTATGTATTTCTCTATATAAGTATGTATATCGTTGTCTAGTACCCATAACACAAGCCTTACTAGCGCTTACTTTGGGACTAGGTCAATTTGAGTGAATTGTTCCCTATTATTATTATTATTATTATTATTATCATTAGGTACTCCACAACTTTAATATAAATGTTTTGTCGGCTTCTTTGCTAATTATAATATAAACCACATCTCGTTTAATCTCAAGAAATATGCAAAAATAATCCTTGAACTTTACGGACGGAGACAATTCGACTAATTGGGCATAATTTAGTTTCTTAATATCTCTGCAGGTTACTTCATAATTAATACTAACTGGAACTTGATACTCTTATTAGCAATCTACCCTTTTTTATCTAATGAGAAAAATGCTAAATAAAACGACTCTTGTTTAGTATACGCAATGGAAGCGGTTTTCGTAATATGTACATACATACATTGTAAACATATATATCATTTAATATGCTTTTTGTATTTCATTATCTGCCTTTCCTTATTTATTTTACCATAGCATGCGACTGATGGGCTGGTGGGAATTGAGTTGTGAAGGCGACACGTCACTGGTACATATATGTACATACATAATATACATACGTATTATAAATCACGCCTAACGTCACAGATAACCCTTATATACGGGGTAGACAGAGCCTAGGATAACAAGCAAACAAACCTTACCAAGACAAGGACACGATTAGCGTGATTGTGGACGTATAGGTGAAAAGATACATACAATACATAGATAGATAGATACATATCACGTCTTTGTCCCCAGACAGAGCCTAAGGTAACAAAACCTAAAGGCCACGTTTAGCATGATTAAGGGCGTATAGGTGGAAAGGGAAATCAAAATAATGATGGGTTGCTAGAAGCATCGCCTATAACATGATTCCGAAGACTTTATTCTGTTCTTTCTTTACTCCCAGACCAGCATGGCAGAAATAGTTCAAGTCAGTTCAATAAATATATGTAAGCTATCTGAGGCTTTTATAATAACAGTTACAATTAATTTTAGGTGTATGAAGAGAAAGAGATAAAAGTACATATGTTCTGCTAAGTACCGGCGCAGTATCATAATACAGTGGTAAAGTGGGTTGTATTGAGAATCTCTTATATATAAAATTCCCGTGTCCTGTACTCCTCCGGCTTGACCGATTCTTACCAAATTTTATATGCGTATTCAGTAGGTCTGAGAATCGGCTACTATCTATTTTTCATATTGAAATTTAGAAGAAAAAAAAACGGGAGCGAAGCCGCGGGCAACAGCTAGTAATGGATAATAATGATTTAACCTGCCATGGGAGATTGGGCAGACCTCTATGGCTATGGCTGCCTGCCGCGTGCTCATTGTCTCTTCCTACTAAAACACGAAGACAATAACAATGGTAGGAATCTCTAGACTACAGATTTAACAGATAGAGCGCAACCTTCTTATGTTTCCGTGTTTAACTGCTAGGTTATCTTAATATTGTTTATCTTTGTTTACATTTACACTTAACAATTTTGTGTAAATGTCATCGTTACAACGATGAGCGTTGACGGACATAAATTATATCTATCTTACGTAACAATTTTAAACTTATTCTTATTATTTTATATTTTAGATGACTAGGTGGCTTGTACATACAAATTAACAAGGATGGAAAAAATATACATTCAAAATTTTACACGTAATCCTTCTGGTATCGTAAACAAAATTACAACTTATAGCAAATTGAGAGCGAGTAACTTTAGCAAAATTAATATTTAAACAATTAACACTAAAATTTGATTAAGAGAATCTGGAAAATTTATAAATAATACACACCTCAAAAGTGTCTAGGGATCGATTCCATATGAATTGTCCTACGTACTCATTTGATCCGTACATATTCTTGGGCAGCATATTACAATCAATTCAGACGGTTGTGTTATCCTAATGTCCACTAGTTATTTCGTCTCAACCCTTTATCATTTTAATGAACAGCAACAACATCTACTGAACAAAATAACTAGGCTCAACAAGCAATTTCCTCAGCCTCCATTCAGGACAGCAAATACTTAACAACTAACCCAGTTGCTGTAACATGTGCTTAGCGCGTCAACAACCGTACCGGTGTTGTAACCTGTCAACAAGAGACGACCTAGACCCGCCACCAACATGGAAGCAAAACTATTAGAAGAAATGACGACGGAATACTAAGGGGAACTGTTGATTGCCAAACTTCATATTTCTGCCAATTTTCATAATTATATATTAGACTACAGGCCCATGACCAAAAAATGTGGGTCATTATGAACCACCAGGTGACGTATATAGGACGATATAAAGAGCATAAAATAATAAGATTCAGCACTATTCATAAGATCGAAGATTTAAGACACTCAATTATTTACCCCGTCTACATATTATACACTTTTTAGGGTCAATTTTTCAATCGACGAACAACTCTATGGGTTTCTGTCAGTTAGCTTATCTGATGGTTGAAAAATCGGCCCTTAAGCTTATACAGTCATATTTATGTTAACTTTACATTAGTTTGTCATTATTTGTCACTATGACTTGTGTGTTTGAAGCGGTGTTTGAAGGTTTTAGTCGTATATGAAACTGAGTAGATAAATTAGTAATAACAATAAGTAGCATGGTAATGTGTTAGCAAAGTGGTCACAGAAGTTTTTAAAAGATACCCGTGACCGTTCACACCATTTGTTTAATTTTAATATGGCCTTGATGTTGAGTCCTTTAAGCCAAGTATATTTTGGTAACTCTTAATTCAGAAGAGAAGTGTAACTAAATTTTAATGTTGTTTTTGTTTTTGCTTTGTAAGATCTAGTCACAAATTTAAAGTTAAGCGGCAGGAGAAACGTCGCTTAAAAGGGATAACACCATGTGTTGCCAACACAGAGTGCTACGTTAGAACTCAGGGAAATTGGAACTCCAATTTTATGCCAGTAGGTACCTAATTTTCCCGACAATTTTAGGTATTTTTTTTTTTTTATAATAGGAAGGCAAACGAACAAGTGGGTCACCTGATGGTAAGTACCTGGTGGTATACCCTTAAAACTGCAACACAATACTTAGCAGCAGAATTAACGATTGAGATCGTCGTAGATAGTTGATTGCTAAACTTGTAATTATGAATGAAGATCACATCAACGCGTAAAAGGTTGTGGAATTCTGTTACACTTAGCGTAGTTAAGTAGAATCCATTGTAATAAAAAGTGTGTCTTAATTCGGTTAATTACGTGAACAAAAGAATCTGTCGAGTGTTTTCGTTTGTTTTAAAGATGATTTGAATAAAATAATGTTAATTTTAATAAAAAAAACTTGAGAGGTGTCAAGGGACACCCGGATGGAACGAAGTTCCTTTCGATTAATTAGGGAAGGAATTGTAATATATTTTGGTTTTTGAAAGGTTTTTGAAATTCGAACGTGACGATGACCACCATTGCCCACCTAGTCATATACTCAGAAATTAGAACTTTGAACTTCGTATGTTGTCGTCTCGCTTATACGAATAGTACTTAATTAGGTGAATGAGAAGGACGGAATAATACAATAGCAACAGCCTTGATAATTGCCGTGGTAATTGACTAATCCATTTTATCCATTTGCTATGAATAACTTCCGGTACAACTAGTGCAAAAAGTGTCGGTAACAACTTTTGGTCTTAATTTTTTCCGTCTAGCCCCCTTTCGCAACGCGCGATAAGGAACTTCGTTCCAAAAATTAGGAAGGAATTCGTATGCTTTGAATTAAAACAAACTTTTTATCGTGGTGCCTACATGTTGTGTATGTAAATAAAAAGATTACTTATGTACATGAAATACAGTTGAATATAATATTTATATGCTCATTAAACGCAAAAAATAGGACGGGACTGACCACCAACCAGCCGTCTTGGAAAACTGGAAACTAAACATACTCAATCACCAGCATTTAATTGCAAGGCAATGACACTATGTTTTAATTGATAAAGAAAAGCTAAATATTCTGAAAATTGTTTGAAATTTTTGCATTTTCATCGGTTGCGAACTAGATTACCTATCTATGCTTTTTTTGTTGATATTACTCTAAAGTGTATTCTTACTTAAGTATAATTTCACTTATGAAGTCAGTTAATGGTATGAGGATATAACTGTTAAAGGTGTCAAATGTGGTTCCCGTCTTTAAATTATTGGTATCATAAATTAGTCAAACTGTCACCCGATATGCAATGCCTCGAATTCAATAGACTTTTTAAAGAACATCTCCATTTGCACACTGAATGCTGTGCGTTGTTCGAATTGAAATATACCGCTTTCTACATTAACAATGAAGTGGGTGGGAACATGTTAATTTGAGAAATGGACTCCATACGACCAACGAACCTAGTAGGTTTATACCTACGAGGACTATGATGAAAATATGAAAAGACCTTAATTAAGCACACTAACACATTGCACAATATTTTTGAGAAGAAGCGCCCAGAAGAATGAAAAGCCGGTCAAGGGACTAGCGCACCTAGAGTTCCGTACAATTTTTTTAGCTTTAGTTACCGATTCATACCCTGAGTCACGTTACTTTTTTATACATACGTACATAATATATCATGTCTTTATCCCTTACGGGGTAGACAGAGCCTAAGGTAACAAAACCTTAAAGCCACGTTTAGCACGATTAAGGGCGTATAGGTGGAAAGGGAAATCAAAATAGCGGGAAGAGAAGCAACTGGTATATTCTATGTTTTTTCTTTACTCCCAAACCAGTACAGCATGGAAGAAAGACTGACTTTTTTATAGGTATAGATAAACATGACTGTTTTATTTGTTCACCAAAAACCAGACAAGTCACTCTATCCCTAACTTAAATATTAAATTTACGATTAAGTACAGCGAGGAACTGTGTCAACCACTTACATAATTGGCATCGTGTTGGATTCCACAAGCGCCATGGGTGAGAGAAAGGCAAAACCTGTGTGGTTGCAGCCAAAGACCTATAAGGGTGTGTTGTAATTGGGATGTTGCTTCATGTTAGGGCAATGGTCAGGCGACTCAATTCCTATTGGCACAGGATACAATCAGCATCATAATTTTAAGAGCCTTCCTAGTTCTTGTAGTGCACCAATCGCCATTCACTTCTTTTTTCTAACATAGTTTTGATTTCCTTTCTTTTTTCCGGTGGGAAAATGCTTTGCGCGTCCTCCCGCGCAGTGGGGACGGCATGGGAGTTATGTGGGACTCTCCTTCCCCACTGCCCCCTTTCTTAGCGAAAGGAGGGGGGGAGGCATACCCCCGAAAAACCCAACGGTATGCCCTCACTGCCATTGGAGGGTGCCCGTCGGATTGTTTTGATCTCCTGATACGACACTACTTAACCTTCATATTTGATTGATCCATAAACGCACGGCTCGGCCTTCCTTCGCCTCTTCTTCCTTCTAATTAACCCTTTTATCAAAGTTATTAATGTACCTAATCGACAATCAGATCAGATCATCAGAACTACTGACAACGATAGAAAATAAAAGAGGAAATATGCTGGGCTACCTGATACATGACAGGTTACAATATTAAAAGAAAAAAATTAAGAAAAAAAGAAAGTGACATGTGGTACGAATTTTCAGACAAAATCGCATCTTTTTTTAAGTTATAATTTGCGGCTTGCAACCCATCACTATATTGATTCCCCTTTGCACCTATGCACCCACAACAATGCTAAACGTGGCCCGAACACCTGATTCAAGCGTGTACGTACATATGTAATTCTACGAAAACTTGGAGGTATATCGAGACCCGTTGGGGCTCAGAGCTGTCTGAAAAGAAAATCTTTATAACGCTAGATTTTCACGACATCCTTCTACGTTAAATACTTTAAATAGACTCTACGTTTTAAATATTGTGTTTTATACGTAGATGATGCATGGACTTGAGTCACCGCGGCCAGAAGTGGGCGCAGCCTTGCTGGACTAATATGGTAATGTGTAGGTGGTTGAATAGTTCTCAGCTTCAAGATTTTGACGATGTTTAGTCTCAAACTTGTCTTTTGAATGAGAAAAACTTTGATACTCGTAAATGAAGTATCTAGGAAATCTAATCCCAATGTAGGTGTATGCTTAGATCTTTAAAACTACGCAACGGATTTTGATGCAGTTTTTTTTAATGAATAGAGTGATTCAGGAGGAAGGTTTATATGTGTAAAACATGCATAATATGGTAGAGAAAACACTGACTGTACGCGTGCGAAACCGGGGCGGGTCGCTAGTGACATATAAACTTAGAAATAGAGTCTAACACTTCATAGTTTAACTTTCCCGTCGGTACGAAATCTATGAATATACCCGCGATCATTACGTCAGGGCTCGGCAACATTTCGTCCTCAGTAAAATTATCTGTTACGTCTGCTACTTGATCAGTGCTCGTGCTCGTGCTCGTGCGATACCGTGCAAATTAGAGGGTTCTGGCGCCACTGGACCGCGAAACTTGTGCAATCGTAACGTCAATTTGTTTTGAAATTTTGCCGGCAAACATGTATGTTCTAATAGGTAAGTACGTAATTTACAATTTGGTTTAATTAATGATTTATATCAGCATCCAGGTTAAAAATAGGTCAGCCTTCCACTCACTTCTTTTTACGTACCAATACTCGTACCTAAGAGTCCGTTAATTTTGGTTTGGAAATTAATTTCCAGTTTTTTAAAATTAAACATAAAAAATCAAGAAAAAAAAACTTGATTTATTTGATAGCACAGATATAATTCCCAAATGGACGTATATTTGCATAATTGGTGTAATAAATCGAAAATGTAAGTTCAGAGTTAGCTACTCAACGTATCCATAAACCTATCTTGAATAGACATTTTACAAATTACCTCACATTTACTGTAACAACACCAAATGTTTAAAAAAAAGTTGAAAGGTCTTTTAACCTGCCAGTTCTAAATACGAGCACACGTCGCATTACCACAATTAGCATGCAAACGCACCGCGACGAATCGCGCTCACTTTCTCTCTTGTTTCCTTTCCACGCACCAATTGTTGGGTACACCTGACTTTTGCGTTTCCCGCAATACTGGTTATTGATTGCGTAAAACAAAGTTCATGTTTATTACTGAAGATAATAATTAATATTCTGTGCCATTGCAATTTTTAATTACTTCCATTATATCACAATTCAGAATAAATGTATGTATTGGGAGCATTTAATATTATCTATCGCTTGTTTGCACATAACAATTCGTTATTTACAAATTTTAAACGATTTATCGAAACAAATTGTAGGTACTTACAGGGGCTTTACCATGACGTTTTAATGCAATTCAATTCCGACTCAGTGTAGGTTTTAGCTGTCATTTTTAGAATGCATCTGACACCGAGCGAAACCAAACTGAATCGGAATTGAATCGCATTAAGACGTCATGGTAACCCATGGTAAGTTCAGCTATTTTGTAACTTTGTACATTGTGCCTTCTAGAGTTTTTCCGACAAATGTGGTGTAAGCTTACTTAGGTTCGTACTTTTAATTTAAAGTTGCTATAATATTATGTCATTATTTTTATACCTAATATAATGTAATCACTACATAGTATAAAACAAAGTCGCTTTCTCTGTCCCTATGTCCTTATGTCCCTATACCCCTATGTATGCTTATATCTTCAAAACTGCACAACGGATTTTGATGCGGTTTTTTTTAATAGATAGAGTGATTCAAGTGGAAGGTTTTTATGTATAATTCTACGCAGACGAAGCAGAAGCTAGTTAAGTATGTTTTAATCCGTTTCGCTACAATTTCAGTACATAGTGTAGTTTTTTTTAATATAAATTATCGCGTAATTCGGCGTGCCTCATGGCATAGGCCTCCTCCATTTATTGTCTTTTTATTAATTCTCTTTTACGATTTTAAGAATGTTAAATAAGATATCTTTTAAATTGTTGAGGATACAAAATTATTTGACATGGCTTGCCCGATTAACCCTACAAAACATGTGCTAAAATGTTGGCTTACAATAAATATTAACGCATATGAAAATTAAATCAGAAACAAAGCATAGTATCTTTATTTGTGTTTACAATTCTTGTTATGCAAGGACTTGACTACTGATGCATACAAATGTCGACGTTAACAATGAAGGTTTGTCGCATAAAAACCACTTAGGTACAAACACGACCAATCGATAAAAACTACAATTTGATTTAGCCTTTCAATTGTATTGAAGTTTGACAAAAAACTAATTAAATTCCTTAGATTCCTGTGTCATGTTAATAAAAATACGATTAGTTCACTCTGGTAGAATACGGCAGCTTAAAGCAGTTATAAAATAAATAAATATATGTATACAAAAAAATATTAGGGGACAATCAAACAAATTGACCTAGACCCACAGTAAGCGCTAATAAGGCTTGTATTATGGGTACTAGACAACGATAGGTATACATACTTACAATACAATACAATACAAATACTCTTTATTGAACACCACAAATCAGATACTTATGTAGAGAAGTACATACTTAGAAAAAAACACCCATGACTCAGGAACAAATATTCGTGCTCATCACACAAATATATGCCATTAACAGGATTCGAACCCGGGACGCTTGCTTCGCAGGCAGGGTCACTACCAATTAAGCCCACCACGGCGTCAATGTTTGCTAATTTAACTACACAAGTAGATTGAATATTAATGGTGACATTATCATCTTATAACCTTGTTTCTTAGTGACATTATAGACTAATCCTTCCGTATTTATTCAAGGCTTAAAAGAAGTTTAAAAAATAATTAAATTTGTTTTCTTTATATCTTTACTTTGTGTTAACAAAATATAGTAATGCGAGAGTGAATATAGGTGTGTTATTGTTTTCTTCCACGTACTAATTGTAAGTTAAGTAGTAGTAGATATTGACATTTAAGTGTTAAAACACGTAGGTTTTTTTTTTATATTTATAAATGTGGAATAATAAAAAAAAAAAAAAAAAACAACAATAACAACAAAAAATGAAATTGTAGCGAATTTGGAATAAAAAAAAGGCTATAATAAAATGTGGAACCATGTATTTTTAGTGTAAAATAAATAAAGATAATTATTTAAAAACAGACTAATACTAAAACTAAATATGTCGTCAAAATATTCCGGCACAGGCCTCGACCCCGAGGCGCTGGCGGCAATGCCTCTCTGAACTGCTATTCCTAACCTTTGAGAGGTAAGCGCCAGACCTAGGGTCACCTGTAGCCAGCACTAAACGCGTCGAAAGCTCTTTTAGAATTTTAAAACTATGTAAAATAATATTCTATCTTAAAAAGGCACTAAATATTTAGCAGTTTACATTTTATATTTGGGTAAAGTCGCAATTCAGCTTTAATTCTGTTGGCAAAATAAAAGTATCAACGTAGGTATTGCTTAATTAAAAAACATCTAAAGTGAGCCTTAAACAGCTTTCTATTCCATTTTCTATATGTGGCCGCGCATGCGTCGTAATTAAGCTTGTTCATAATAGTCGCACACTTTCAAGGTCGCACACTAGAAACTGGTAAAGAAACTAGAGCAGTTTTCTATACGTCCAACAAAGGCCTTAGAATGTCCAGTTCTAAGGCTGCTTACGGACTAACAAGGAACTAATTGTTGTATCGTTAATAAATATATAAAATAAAAATAAAACAATTTAAAAAATGTTGCACGATTTAAAAGTAGAACGATATATAGATTCACTTACACTTTCAGCGGAAATAGCGCTGTCGCTCAGCGAAATGCCGAAAACGCAAAAACAGCAAATCAACGCACTAATTTTTCGGACCATTTTCAATGCACTACACTCACAGGCACTTTTTTTATTTGAATATTTTTTTTTCGTGCGTTTTGGCACGTGCAGCGAAAGGTGCGCGACCGGCCGCAGTTATGGAACGTTAAGTCAGTATGCGGCGATTTTTGAAAGGCGCGCGTAGGAGGGTTTGCCGCCTATTTCGTACGCCGCGTTCCTTTATACGCGGATTGCGGTTAGACAGATTAACGTTGATCGCAAATCTCAGAAATATTTGGTGCGGTTCTATCTGCCTAGTCTTATCTAGGTTTTAAATGACTTCTTTATTTCTTATAGTTTTGTAACGACGTTTTTTATGTTTTTATACTCACCGTATCGGCGTATAAAAACGGTTAAAGTGCGAGTCGTTCGACTTTGCTTATATCACGCAATAAAGAATTGAAAAATGAAGTACCTACGTATTTTTGGTGGTGTATTTTGATAGTTAAAATGTTTGAAATACCTATACCGATAGTTAAAGAAAAATCTTTTTAGGTACCAAGTATTCCAAAAATATTGTTTGCTACAATATTACCGATCGATTTGAAATTTCAACGTGTCCAGAAATTAGAGTGGTAATTTTCTACTACCATTGCAATACAATTGCTTTTTAGGTAGTATTTAAAAAATATACATATATGTGCATGCACCTGTGTTTGTCAGTTGTATTTTTCTTATGTTTGTTTTGCACAATAAAGAGTTTACTTACTTTTACTTATTGAGGTCTACGGTCCCTTGAAGCTGTGAAAAAAGCAACCCTTTAAGTTTACGTTATTAAAAGAAAAGAAACAGTCGTTAGTCATTAGACAAGGTTCTGTCTGTCTATGTAAGCAACCAATATACAGTGACCTCACACTGCCTACATTGTGCTAGAGAGTAGGGCTCTGCTAACACAGGATTTTATTCACTTGCCGACTTCGTACTACTCTCGGTCGGACTTGCGCTGACCGGTTTTCAGATTGCAACTCTTTGAAAAACAAACATTTTTATTTACCGAAAAAACGTGATCCATTGTAAAAGTAAAGATAACAAGATAATGTCCATAAATAATGTCCACAAATAATGTTATGCACGCCTGTTCACAATGTTATCAGTATTTACTACGAGATGATATAGCTCTAGTTGTTGACTGAGCGCTGTGTAGAGAGGACGCTCGTAATCATGACTGCCTGGGACTGCGACGAGGTTCTACAAAGATTCAGAGAATACTTGAAAATACCTAGTGTCCATCCTGATGTTGACTATGGTAAGTTTTTTCTATATCTCTTAGGGAGAAGATAGAGCCTTAAGACAAGACCTAAAGTCCACGTTTAGCATGATTGTGGGCCGTCTAGGTGGAAAGGGGAATCAAAATAATGATGGGTACCCACCCGCATCGCCATAACATGATTCCTAAGACTTTCGCCCATTTTTTTAAAATATTTTTTTACATAATGTAAATTTTATAAACGCTTATAGCCGTTAAATCTTAAGAACTAGGCGATGCAGCTAGCAACCCATCACTATTTTGATTCCTTTTTCTACCTATACGCCCGCAACTGTGCTAAACGTGGTCTTATTACCCTAGGTTCTGCCAACCCGTAAGGGATAAAGTCGTGATTAATATGTGTGTATGTCTGCTTGGCAGCAGTATTCGCTAGTAATAATGGTGGCAGCAAACCAGACGGACCTTGCACAAGGTCCTATCACCCGCAATCGAGACCTCACCAGCGCCAGCCACTTATTTATTTGATGTTTTGTGATTGTCATAAATAAGCTTTTTTTCTTTCTTTCTTTCTTTTCCTAACCTACCTAATATTTCATTATGATCGGCCCATTATATTTTCAGATGGCTGCGTCAGTTTCCTCACAAAGCAAGCTCAGGAGCTGCAGCTACCCTTCCAGGTGTACGAGCTGGTGCCGAGGAAGCCCCTCGTCGTGATAACCTGGCAGGGCACTCAGCCAGAGCTACCGGCCATACTCCTCAACTCACACATGGACGTGGTCCCGGTGTATGAGGTATACATGGACATACTTAGGCAATTTTCGCCGGCTATGCTGTTCTGATACCCGGGTTTGATACTTAAGCTAGTATATGTTTCTGTCTTCCTTTAGGATACCGGATAATAGCAAACAGTAAGTGGGGCAAAAATGGATCCCTTATAGTTTATATTTATCTATGCGTATCTAGTAGCTGAAGCAAGTTATTTGTCATGATAAGAGTGTACCCGCATTAAAAAAATGTTGACAAAATACAACCATTTTTTTAACGTACTTATCCACTACCTGCCCTACACATAATATGATAACACGTAGAAGGATAGGTATTTGAAAACCTTTTAACTAGGTATCTATTAAGCTTTAATGAATCATCATTGCAGCTAGCACGAATCGCTCATTTAATTTTTATTTTCAGGAATTCTGGACCCATCCTCCATTTGAAGCCAAGATCACCGAAGATGGTTTTATCTACGCCCGTGGCACTCAAGACATGAAAGGGATCGGCATGATGCATTTGGAAGCAGTTCGAAGATTGAAAGATGCTGGGGTGAGACTGAAGAGAACAATCCACATCAGCTTTTCACCTGGTAAGCAGACGATTGAAATACAAAGACAGCAAAATAAGTTAAAGAAGACTTGACATGCCTATGAGTTCCTCCTCCTCCGTCTAATATTGATGAAGGTAATCGAACCACCAGCGCAGGGCCTATCTGTTGATCAGTGGCCTGCTTCTCAAAGCTACTAGTATGTATGTATGTAGGTATTTAAACTCATCATTGTACAAAATTAACATAAAACAAACACTGAGACTAAAAGTTGCAATTTTAGAAGTCTAAACTAGCAACACTGGCCCAATCAACCAATCAGTGGCTGGGATTTGATAAATGTTGCCAGTTTAGACTTGAAGCTTCGAGTAACTGGCGACATAGTATGGTTTTCTAAACAAAACACTCGCGCTGCTTGCTCAATTGATATCTAAGATTCCATATTTACTGGGGCCCGAAAAGACATTGCATAGTTCCAAAGGGCGTTGGGCCTTACGAGAATAGAACGAATCGAACGGATTACTCGCTTACTTGTTTATGATTTACTAGTGACCCGCCTCGGCTTCGCACGGGTGCAGTGTCAGTGTTTCTGTACTATATTATGCATGTATTATACATATAAACCTTCCTCTTGAACAAAAACCGCATCAAAATCCGTTCCGTAGTTTTAAAGATCTAAGTATACATAGGGACAGACAGTCAGCGGAAAACGACTTTGTTGTATACCTACTATGTAGTGATGAACAGGTTTATTTTGATTTTAGACGAGGAGATCGGCGGTATAGACGGAATGAAGATATTTTCTAAGTCACAGGAGTTTAAGGACCTGAACGTTGGTTTTGGATTGGACGAAAGTGCACCGACTACGCATACCACGTATATCCTGGCTTTCCACGGGGAGAGAACTAATAAGCGTAAGTTAAAGATGTTTAGAGTGAGGCCCACTGCGTTACACAGCTCCAGAGCATCTTCTACGGAAATAATTGCGTGTAATGCTCTGAAGATGTACACAATGCTTTGAGCTTTGCTACGACCATATCACTCTTAATGGTTTTTTTTTCAAACAAATTGTATGTTACTTCCACTCTATAGGTTCATTTTGTAATATAGCGTCTACGTCTATAGCTCTGGCTCGTAAAAACTTATTTTTGCGCTATTTTGTTGAATAGGCAAATAAATAACAGATAATGTGTGTCTTGTAAATATTATTTACTACGTTATGTGGGATTTGTGATAACGTTGATAGCGAAATTCATCACATTAGTGATAACAGAGAGCTTAGATAAATCGAGTACCCATTTGTAGATATTCACGAAATATGACATAACGTTTATAATACTTTACTGAAAACTATGCAACGTTAGCAAGTCTATTCGAGATTCAATCATTTCGTCAACCAGCATATGACAAATACATCAATTCACAAACTCCAATGGGCAAAAGTTTTTTTCACCTCAATTGCTCGAAAAGGCTGTCTTTCTCCTTCAAAATCTGCGTGGAAAATTGCTTTTTCCACGCTTGCGTGGAAAAGGTTTTTGAAATTCGAACGTGACGATGACCCACCTACTCATATACTCAGAAAAAGAAATTAGAACTTTGAACTTCGTATGTTGTCGTCTCGCTTATACGAATAGTACTTAATTAGGTGAATGAAAAGGACGGAATAATGCGAACTTCAAATGTCGAACTTGTTATCAGACCCCTAACTTTTTCATCCGATAAAAAAAAACATAATGTCACGTTCAGAAACGCGATCCGGTATCCATTATTAATTTATTTTAAAATCCGTTACTTCGTAAGTTATTTTCAAGATTTGCTAACTTTCGTTGCTAAAAGAAAAAACTATATTGGTTTTTATTAATTAATTTAATTTGTGGTTAACCACAAAAATAGCAACCAAGCTGGAAAAAACTGATATTATGATGCAAATTCAGAACGCGCCCCATTTTTTTAATTCAGTCTAGTTAGTGCGATGTTTTAACTTTCTTTTTAAAAATATATCTATGATTAGAAAAAAATAATAAAAGTTTTTAGAGATTTCTCGTCGGGAAACCAAAAAGTTGACCAAAATTGTTGTTTGATTTATGATTAAACAGTATAATACACAAGAAATTAATATGATAGAACAATCAGAAAAAATAGTTTTACTTATTAGATTATTAGACTAGGCTGTATGGGCTTAGATCCTTTTACCTTTCTTATTTAGAAGAAAAAGAATAAAAAAGCTTATTTACTATTAGACTGTTTTTCTTTCATCCACCATTTTTCTCGCTGTAGTGAGGTGAAAAATTGTGTGTTTCGCTCGGCAGCAAAGGTTTAGTATCTCGTGCCTTGAAACCCTCGCGACGCTCAGGATTCTTCTTTTGAACCACTCGCTTCGCTCGTGGTTCAATCATAGAATCCTTCGCTTGCTCGGGTTTCAATTCAGGCACTCGCGCCAAACAAACACTTTGCAGCCTTGCATAACAAATAACTATTATCAGCTTTCTAGGATTATAAATATGTATTTTGGTTAAGAGTTGCTAGATCACCTGTTAGAGCCATTTAAACAATTGAGAAATATACCCAGATGATCTTGATGGTATTCGAATCAGTAACCATGTAGGTAGCAACTAATTTTGACATGACAAACGTCTAGATGTTATCCAGGTGTGCAAAGCGAGGTTAGCACTGTAATTCTTGACAAACATCACGATAATGTTATCTAGTGTACCTAACCACGTTAGTTTACAAGAATTTCGCAGTCTCTTATGTCCGATAATGTTATTGTAACAAGAGTGTGTAATCTCGTTTTTGGGTTACAGAGATCAAAGTAACTTGCAAAGGAAAACCTGGACATGGCTCGTTGCTCCTGGAAAATACCGCCGGGGAAAAGGTAGCATCTTATTTTGTGGTGATCAACACAGGCTTTCAAGCTTTTTTATGCGCATTTCTGCATTTCTGATATCGAGTGTAGTGCACAGATATTTCCTACTAATTTTATTAGTAATACCTATTATAAAAAAAAATCTAATAAATCGAAATTTTATTTTCGCAAATTGGCCGCCAAGGGCTCTTTTACGTGTCTTTTTGAAACTACCAGCGCAGTCGGAAAGACCATCATTGCCAAAAAGAATGCGCCGCAAGAAACTTGGCAGAAAGTAATTTTTTCAAAATAAAATCCAGTTAGAATACTTAAATTCTACTTAAATTAAATACATTTATAAAAGGGATGTAGAAGGTCCCCGAACCTTAAATTATATTAGTCTATAGTAGAGATGTATAAAGTCTCTATTAGTCAAATTAAAACAAAGTAGATATGGAAAAAAAAATGGTTTTCTCATCCTGTTATGTCCGACTACCGATCAAAGGCCTCGCCCAAACGGTTCCAATAAACCTCACATAATCACTTTGAATAAAGTATTGATTCAGGCGTTACTGTGAGGAGGTCCATTTCGATAAGCAAAAAACATTTATCTTCCTACTACTCCGCTACTACTACAGCTTTTGCTACTATACTCGGGAGCAAGGAAACCGGGTCATTTTTCATAGAATTTTCTACTCAGTATCATAACACGTCCACGACTACATGGTTGTAGAATCTGGCTAACAAAAGCTGAGCCAGGAAACGCGCAGCCAATTTGAAACAATCTGTATGTTGTGGCCTAAAATATTGTGCGCAAATACTGTATATCGTTCAACCTATTATCAATCATATTATAATGTATCAATACACAGATTTTTAAATTGCCGCGTGATTCCAGTCTCAGCTTTCTCAGCCAGACTTTATACAAATGTGTGTTCCAGTTCCACCGAGTTATCGATAAGTTCATGAAGTTCCGGGAAGTGGAAAAGCAGAAGCAGGACAGCGGCGTGTGGGTCGGTCACTTGGTGTCCATCAACCTAACCCAAGTTGAGGTGAGAGCTAGGAATAAGTACCGTGCGTTTTAAACGCAATTTCTTTCCTCGTACGGTAAAGATCTGGAACCAACTTCCTGCTGCAACATTCCCTGAGCGGTACAATTTAGGGATCTTTAAAAAGCGAGCCTTCCTGTTCCTCAAAGGGCCGGCAACGCACTTGTGATTGCCCAGGTCTTGCAGGTGTCCCTGGGCGACGGTGATTGCTTTCCATCAGGTGACCCGTCTGCTCGTTTGCCCCCTCTTATATAAAAAAAAAAAAGTTACAGTAGCGCGTTCCTAACTTAACGCATTCGCTGCCTGCTACCAAACCTGAGACTTCTTGAGGTGCCACAGACGCTCATGTGAGTTCAAATGCATGTAGAATTATGACAGCGGCTCTGGGCCAAAGTCACGAAAACACATGTTTTTTGAAGTACCTAAAAGAAAAGAAGAAGTATGAAAAAGTGGATTCTTATAATAGGGAACCAACAGTACAAGTACAAAAGTTTCACTCCCTAACAAAAACGACGTTTAGGCCTAAGAAAAGTGCCTACTATAATTGTTATGTTTATTTGTAAGATTGAGCATTCGACTAATAACGCCTTACTACTTTTAATAGCAAAACAAAGTAGCAATTTCGATTTTAAACATAAAATTGTTTAGCTGGATTTTTATAGGCGCTTTACTTTTTCTTCGGAAACATTCTATGCACCTGACTGTTTCACGTCATTAGATGTTGTGTGCCAGCAAAGAAAACCGCTTTTTAACTCCTTAGATTCAGGTATCTAAATATTTCAGAACTTACTTAGTCTACAATGAAATGACTGGAAAAAAATTGACTCGGATCTTTAATTATTTTAAAATTTCACAGGGTGGTGTCCAAATAAACGTGATACCAGAAAGTCTCTCGGCTTGCTTCGATATCAGAATCCCACCTCTAGTAGACCCCGAGGACTTCGATAAAATGGTGAGAGATATCAAAACCCACTCATTCATTAGAGCTGTTCTGTTATTCGTTACTTTCTTGTTTTATTCACTACCTCCCAACAAACAAAAGTTTAACTCTTAGGCAGTCCCTACCTAATTTTACTCCCGGATTCGGAACAACTGCCTTGTAAATACTGGAGTAACAAGGACCATTTTCTTCATATCTCGCTCTCTGCCACAGAACAGTTTTTACGACTAGAGTTGTCTCTTGTTTTTCTTTACATTTTAAATACACGAGACTTATTCTGCCCTGCCTACTACGTGAAAAGGGGTGCAACCTATCTACTTAGATTTCTAAACGATACTGAAAATTAGATCACATAGAAAAATGTGAAAAGCGAAACCCGTATCTTCATCATTCCGTGGTACGTGGCGTGCTATACCGTTACACCCCCATAGCAGGAATGTACTGCTTGCAAAACACCACCCACAAATGCATGGGGCATTAAATACATGATGATTAAAATTATAAGCTTGGAAAAGAATTGCGTAATAAACATTATTTTACGTTACAGGTTAAAACGTGGTGTACTGAGGCGGGAGAAGATGTGACTTTCGAATACATAAAAAACAACCCAGTGGTTGAAAACACTAAAATAGACAAAACCAATTATTTCTACACCGCGCTTAATACTGCTGTGGAGGCGATGTAAGTTGTCCTAAACAATTGTTATCTACTACTACATACAAAGTCTAGGACAACTGACCGAAAAATAGAACTTACCTTCTCTCACTCACTTCTCTTCACATACTGCTCTCTCGCTTGAGCATGCCTACCGGAATAGAACAAGTAAAGTACAGTCAAGGAATTTAATTCCTATCCCACCATTGAGCCATTTCTTAGTAAGCGTTGAAACGATTTTCTTTTTTAAGTAATGCCATATCACTATGACGTTTTATGTGAAGAGGTTCCTCGTTGGGTCAGGAATTAAATTCCTCGACTGTACGTAAGTGGTAGGTAACTAAACCAAATTCTTCAAGACTAATGAGGCGAATCTGTAAATGCATCTCATGTAAAGTATTTCAATAAATCTATTACAAAATTAAATACAGATAGGAATAGAATAATCCTCAGTTCAATTCGTATTACTTACGAGCCTCGGTTGTGAACGCGTTCATCCTGAAGATCTTCCAAATAGACGAACTATTCGCATCATTACCGGCATTTAACGCATCCACTGACACATATATGTGCGTTTACGTTTTACAGGCATTTGAACGCACATGCGAGTCTGTGGCTCCGTAAGTCTCGGGTTTGACAGCTGGCAGTGAATGCTTTAATCGAAATACATTGAATGTTTTTTCCAGGGGCTTCAAAATCAACTGCGTCATTTGCCCGGGGACAACAGACGCCATGTACACCCGTCTCCAGGGTATCCCTACCATCAGTTTCTCCCCGATCCTGAACACTACCCCGCTGCTCCACGCGCACAACGAAAAGATCCACGTCGACGCCTTCAAACAGGGAATAGATATTATGGAGAAAGTTGTACAAGCTATCGCCAATGTATAATAATATGTGCTAATAAATATAGTGTTCGTATTCCACCGTGGACTGTAGTTTTAAAACTTACGACTGTGTCCCTTTTCGTGTCAAAGATTATCTTGACTGTATTTATTTAACCTTTTCGGCGCCACGTCAAATACAAGAGACGTCACCCATACGCTAGAAGTCTTTATTGCGATACCTTAAATTGAACCTAAACCCAATTGAACGAAGGCTACTTTTGCATTGAAGTAATGGACGTATATATTGGCAGAGTGCAATGCGGGTGGAGGGGGTAGCCTAAACGATCACAGCGCTCGCTACGGCTAAAATTGTCATTTTTTGTCGCTGACTTGAGCTGTCAAATCCATATTGCAGTAAACATTTTCTAATCGTTTTTGAGATAAAAATTGGTCCTGGTAAGATGTGTTGTTGTGAATTGTAATAACACCAAGAAGAATAGCGACTGTAAATTTTACCAATTTCCAAGACCATGGTGGAACGAGACCAAAGAAATAAGTGGATATTTGCCGTAAGAAAAAAAAGTAAGTTACCTAACCTCTAAAATTTCACTGAAAACAACAATTTTAATATTATTGGCAATAATGTTACCTTACTAACTACCATTGTCCAAAATTGTGTAATATAGTAAAATAACATAAGATTTCATTAATATTTTTCACAATATTTACTTACTTCTTGTTTGACAGCGGTGACAATATTGTCCATAATGGCCGCCTGTCACGTGGCGCTGTCGTCGCGCTCGGTCCCAATATAGGTCGTTGGCGTTGAACCTGCGGTGCTGATATATCTATGTGGCGTTGGCGTTGAAAAGGTTAAGGCATGTTTGTAGCTTAGTGAACATTAGTCAATTGCACTCGTTAGGTACTAGTTTTTGAATAGGGGTTAGCTGTAGTAAAGAATGAATTTCACGTAGAATATTGAGTTCATCGATTTGTTCACAACTAGCTGTTGCCCGCGACTCCGTCCGCGCAGAATTCGCTTAACGCTATCCCGCGGGAACTATGCTGTTTCCCAGTGCCGGATTTACAAATTTTCAAAGTATAGGCTGAATTTTTGCCGCCCTTGCAAAATCTGTTGCAGACTTCTTAACATTTTTATTATGAGGTAATAAAAAAAAAAGGTGCCCCAAATTTGCCGCCCCCAAAATCTGCCGCCCTAGGCTCGAGCCTTCTCAGCCTTATGGTAAATCCGCCACTGCTGTTTCCCGAGATAAAAACTATCCTATGTCCGTCCCTGGGACTGAAACTAACTGTATACCAAATTTCAACTAATATAGGGTGTCAACATGCCAAAACTATCCCACGGAATCTCTCTAATTTTCCGGGATTAAAACTATCTAAAACATTGACCAGGGAATAGGGATATAAGGTACCATCACGCAAAAAATCGGTCCAACAGTTTTGGATATTAGCGAACACAGACATAGGTAAATGAACACATCCATACCTACATACATAAATACAGACAGACAAAAATGATAAAATCGACTTTTTTGTGTTTTATTACTCTTCCCTAATCGTTAGCACTCTATTTTTGATGAATTTATTTAATGTACAGACACGGATTTCCTACTGATTTATTACATACCTATATGGATTAGTTATTTGAGTAGTTGAGGTGCTGAGGTGAATAAATGTTTAAGTATTTTTGAAAACATAGGCTGCTCCTATATATTCGACGACTGTAATAATCGGCATTCCTCGTCTAAATGACACGGAAGTAACATAAATAAGAACTGGACGTATTTACATTTTATTATGCAACCAATTAGCTTTTATAGGTAAACTTACATGCAAGTGAATACTTCTGATATTTCTCAGTAATCTTTCTTAAGCCGAGTACTTATGTGCGAGCTGTAATCGTAACAATTGCACGTTACAGCACCCAAAAACCCTAGTGTGGAATCGGCTTGCAAGACTGCCGCGAGCGGACCGCCACACTTAGGGTTTTTGCTTACTGTAATATGCTCGGTCACGGCCAGTGGAGTAACTATAGGGTGGCAGGGGTGGCAAAATGCCAGGGGCCCCTAGCTCTAGAGCACAGAAGGGACGCTGATGCACTTCTTTATATTGAGGAAGGAGCCCCACCTGACGAATTTGCCACGGGCCCCAGACGTCATAGTTACGCCACTGGTCACGGCTATAGTTCGCAGATAAATATCCGAGTTTAGTGTCCACCAGACACTTTTACATCAGCAAAACGTGTTACATCAAAACGGTCTTCGTCAAAATGTACATTGTTCTATAAGTGCCCTTATGTCTACTGACCAGAAATGTTCAGAGGCATGTTGAAGAACCTATTGCGTTTCTCCGATTTACTAGCGAAGGTTTTAGAACCTTGTCCAATGATGGATGAACTCTTCGAGCTTTCAAACATTTGAGAGGCCTTCACTTGGCGCTGAGAAACCAGCGTCGGCCGAACACCGTTGAAGTATTCTTCGATCTCTTGTAGGGTTAGATTCTTCGTCTCTGGCAAAAAGACAGCTACAAACAAACATCCTGGAACAAAAAAAAATGTAAATGTCACTGAAAATTAGAACACAGAAAAATCCGAAAAGTAAAGCTATGGCCGGGAATCGAACCCGGATCCTCGTCATTCCCATAGCAGGTAAAAGTAAAGCTATGGAGCCTGGAACAAACCAATGTCACTGGTTTTATGTAAGGTATCAGAATGTATCCGAATTATTCCAGCAGGTCGTTCGGTTAGTTTGTCTGACCATACCTACAAAGATTTTTATTGAAATTTTTGATTCAAAATTTAGTGACGCGGTTCACTTTAAACCTCGATCAACGTATGAAATAATTTGTCAACTCAGAAGAAAAAGTGTTCATAAATATGTGTATAAACATTTTTAATAAAATACCAAGCGCTCTTTCAATATTACCTTGTATCAAATTTAAAACCAACCTGCGCAGAATGTGGACTGAAAAATGTTTCTACAGCCTCAAGGAATTTTTAAACCACAGATTTGAAGACATGCATTGCATGACACAAGATAATATTGCTTAGTTTAGTTTACTTTATTTTAGTTTGACTTGATAACTTTACTTTAGGATCATAATAAATTCACAATGACATTATATAAATTAAACATTCATCTGGATTCATTCTGACCATTCATCCTTATATAAATGGTATGTCTATCAAGGATAGTGTTACTAATATCGACCGAGCGACTAAATCGCTGACCTCAGTTTTTCACACGCCCAACTTGGCTTAACATGTTATGGGCAGCAATACTACTTATAAGACCTTATGTAACCATAATGTTCATTGTTAATAAATAAACATTTCATTTCATTTCAACTATTACTCAAGAATCCTGAAAAACATTCACATGGCAACTAACCCAGTCCTGCAATATTCCGGAACAATTTATAATTTGGAAATTTAAGAGACCTTATATTTAAAACATAGAGCATGCTTACACCCTTGCCTTGTTGGTCTTGTTCAAGACACGGGGAAAAAGCAAAGGTGACAATACTTGCGGCCTCGCCACGTCTCACCTCGCTAACTTTTGATCTTCAATAAGTTGTATGTTGTTGATCGTTTCATATTCAGGTCTACGCGCCTGCTGCCACAGCTTCCAATTCAGGAGACACTGTCCCTACTACTCCTTATTATTCATTCATTTGAACGCGTTGGATTGAGATGTTTGAAATTGCAGCAGCGAAAGAGTTTATAGGAAGTGGCTCTCAAAAGAAGCATCGTCTATGATGACAAGTAAGTAAACGAACTAGCTATGGAAGCAACTTTAAATCTACTAAAAACCTACGCACCGTGAATGACGCACAAAGAATGCGCTTCGAGTTTGAATCAAGACGAAAACATTCATCCCTATGTAGGTACAAAATACGTAGATTGCATAAGCTTCCTCTGCAAACTAATAAATAGTATATTATACAACATGACTTACCCAAAAGGGAAGATATAGAGAAGATCAGCATTACGTATGACAGTCCAATCCATGCGCATATAACAGGATACAGTTTGATCACTCCAAATGTTACTACAGACCAAAATATTAGTGAAATGCCACCCATAATACCTCGTACCTGTAAAGAGAACGTTTATTCAAATATGCTTACAATATAAACGTTGTCTTCTATTAAAAATCGGCTGTTGATTGATTATGCAAGAATTCTCGGTATTTTAATATATTTGAATATGAATCCAGTGTCGGATCTTGAGGAAATTTAAAGAGAACCATATTTTGTCCTAAGCATAAGTTCTCAAATTGGTTAAATAGGGTGTCGGTGATGGCGTGCGTGGTAGAAGCTGGTTAGGAATGTTATCGTTGTATAAATAAATAAAAAAACGTTTTTCGAAGTCGATTACAAAATTTCAGAGATCTACTTGATCTTGTTATTTCTTATCTTGCAAGAAACTATACTAACTTCTAAAGGGAATAATTCCGACATGTACATAAACGGCAAACTGTTGTACCCCAACGTCGCGAACATCACATAAAATATGTAACATATTTGTGGAAACACATGCCGGTCTTCCGAAAATACCAGGAAAAGGAAGATCTGGAAACAAACCACACCTACGCCGACACCTGAAAGGAAACATTGCTCAAATAAGTCACGAAAGTTTCAGATATGTTCCTAATGATGTCTCGTAGAAGTCGTAGAGAGAGGAAACACCTGTAAGTGTTGGTACATATGATGGTTTCGAGTACAGGGGCCCTTACCATGACGTCTTCATGCTATTCAATTCCGATTCTTTAGCTGATATTCTTGACACTTCTAGTATGCATCTGACAGCGAGCGATCCAACTTAGAAACTTTGTGGTAACGCTCGTTGTGTTAAAGCTGCTAAAATATATAGGGGAGAGAGAAGAAGCTACTTAACCTCATAAGTCCCGACTTTTTATAAATCGCGTAGTACTTAAGACCGAGCCACAGAGTCCCGGTTTTGTGATTTTGGACTTAATTATAGCATATCTAAAGTTCTTTTTTCATTCAACAATTTATACTTCATATAGTACATTCGGCAGTTATTCTTGCTATTAATTTGTACTTCAGGAAGTATACAAGGACATGCAAGGTTAAGATAAGAACACACTTACTTGAAGTAAGTGCTATGAATCTCCTCGATAATTTGTAAAGCAAGCCTGTCAAAACGATAGCCGTGCAGAACCTTGTCACACTCATCATAGCGTTGCCAACGTTGTGGTTCACGGTTGTCTTTGAATCCTGAGGAAGATATAATACGTGTGTCATATCCTGATATTAACGTCTAAATGTACATACTTGGTCGCAATAGGCGGGAGAGGGAAAAATATCGTGTGAGCGATTTACAATTCGTAAGCGTCATATGGTCTCGCAGAGTGCTGAAAGGAAAGAAACAGTAGCATTTGGACCGTAGTCTGTGTGGTGATCGATCTAGCCGAGGTTAGGTGGCGAGGTCATTCGGGTGGCCGCCACAAGCTTGCCATCAAAGCGATGCGACCCACAATCAACAGGGACGGCGAGGATTCTCAAACCTGCATTGTACGGTGTCACAGGAGCTGTTAGGACGTCGGAGGATGTGTCAATAAAAGGAATATTTACAATCAAAATTTCAATAGTCCACACGATCATGATACTCGCTCCGGAGATCTGTTCTATGAACATGTAGCCGGCGATGATCGCAAATGGCTTCCACGCGGATACCGTAAGGATTGCTTTTAACGTCCCACTTATAGTCCGCCTAAAAGATTAAAGAGGTTGATTAGCTTTACAACACGAGCGAGCACGTTACTACATCGTACTGAAGGGAACACGTAGGTAAAGTATGTACTACTGTTAAATTGACAGGGAAGTAAACTTAACAGCTTTCGTTTACCACCCATAGCCGTATAAGAAAACTGGTCTCTTCTAATGTCTCGCTGACATAGGATACCTTTCGCTCTTTCTTTTGCATTGCCGTTAAAGTTAACCTTTTCAATTTACAACTGTCTACTCTGCCAATACCGTGTTTGCTCATTCACAACAGCATCAACAAAGTCCAAGTTCACATAAAATCACAGTGAGCATAAAATAACCGTACTCACTTACTTATTTTGTTCGTAGTTTTAAAGTCTAAAATTTCTTCCAGCTCCTGCTCCATATCGTACTTGGCTCCTCTCAGCCTCTTCAATGAATGCTCCACCGCGTCCAAGGTGTCGTGCTGAGTGAGCAGGAAGTACGGGGTCTCAGGGAGAAAGAAGTCCGTGACTATGAGACCGGCCGTGAACATGGCGCTGATGAAGCACACAACTTTCCAAGGGAACACCAATGCCAGGCAATACTAGAAAAGTCAAAGTTGCAAGAGTGACAATAAGCAAAATTTATTTACGATCACAAATCCGCTTTGGGCCCGCGTGGAAACTATAGCCCAAGCCCTGAAAGGAGGCCTGTGCCGAGCAATGAGATGTATATAGGTTGGATTATGATGATATGTTATGACCACAAACAAAATATGAGATTACAAAAAAAAGTAAGGTCGACAAAGGTCATATCGCTTGAAAGCGATCTCAGTCAACCATTTAGATACGGCACCTGACTTCGAAACAATGAAGTCTATTTTTTCAAGGGTCCAAATTTAGTAGGCAAACTAAACCTGTAAAACGATGCCGATTGAACTGGCGAGGGGCGGGAAGGCGCTGAGCGTACCGCGCATGTTAGGCAAAGACGTCTCTGCAATGTACACCCGCGGCGGAGAAACTGCCATACCACAGCCCATTCCGGTTATAACCACTCCTGAAACAATGATGAGGATATCAGAAGCTACAAGAAGAAGAAATAAACGACACGCCTGACTAGACCAATTACTGGTCTTTATAGCCGCCTGAACACTGAGACAGGTAAGTTTTGATGAAAAGAATTGGCATAATATTTTTATTTCTTTTTTTATTATAAGAGCATTCCAACGGGCTGAGCTTATTTTGAACACCAGGTGCATTACGTTAGGCGCATACAACCGAAATCACGTAGTACTTTTGTAAAACCTTATCATATCATAGACAATATCACAATTATGCATTTTCTTTGACTGTACCTAGAATAAGTATGATCTGCTAATGCTAGCTCTCTTATTACTCTCTGAGTGAAATTGTATGATCAGTGAAAATTTCTAGAAATTTCTCAATTTGCATTGCACAAAGAACTTATCCTTATCAACATGCTGTGATTTACGACTACGACAAGCTCGGTAACCTTCACAAATTATCTCAGATCTCAAAGTGTCAAGGGCATCATACTAACCTGCTATCACGTGAGTGCTACTAGATGCGAACCCTGTATAAAGCCAGCCAATACACAGTGGCACCTTGCACAGCAACATGGCGGGTCGGCGACCCCACCTGTCCATGACTAGGCCCATCATCAGACAGCCTATAGGAGCGACCAAAGATAGGACAGTTGCTGGAAATAACAAAGAACATTCGATAATGAACTAGATGTAATCAAATAAACATTCACTCTCTCTCTCAAACTCGCACGGTCTCTTTTATGGCCATGGGATCGAGGGAATAGTCGAAAATCTCAGGAATCATGTTATAGGCGATGCGGCTAGTAACCCATCACTATTTTGATTCCCCTTTCCACCTGTAGTTCTGAATACGTCTTACCCTGCTCCCCTTGTAAAGTGACAACTAAGTACCTACTAAGTGTTGGAATTTATCATTGATAATCTTTGTATTATCACTCTGACTTTTGCGGGGAAGTTACCGAATTGTTCACAAAAATCACACGTGGTAACGTCGTTAAACAGTCACGGTTTGATAATGAACGGTGACAGTAAACGCTACCGAAGTAAATAACTAATGCAGGAGAATTCGCACCAATTACTTAGCCCCAAACTAAGCACAGCTTGTACTATGGGTATGCTAAACAATCAAAACAATGGATCAACATACTTCCGTATGTAAAAATAAATATAATATCCGTGACTAGAGCACAGTCATATTCATCACAAAAACGTTTGCCCATGGCCTGCCCCTTCGAAATTCGAACTCGAGACCTTCTTAAAAGTTTCTTTAAAGTCAGATAACTAAATTATCAGGTCGTAATATTATATTAGCTCGTTCATAGAGTTTAGATGCACCAACCTATCCAATTTTTGCCGTGCATTGTGACCTTCATAATGTCCTCCGGTGAAGCAATCTGAGGTAGCGAGACTGCAGCGAATCCGTATGCGATACCCACGCTGACTTCGGTCATGTTCACCCACAGAGCGTACCCTACCTGCATCCATCCCACTCGCGTACAGAACCCCGGGTCAGATTGCACCTGCTTTACTGGATTTGACATTACAGTTCGTACATTTAAAGAGCCTAAGAGCATTAAGAGAGCAGGGAGCGAAGAAATTAAATTCACGGCAACTTTTTGAGAATGTCACTCCTATCCATCGAGACAAATTGGTTCGGCACAAGATAAATAAGAATCTTGTAAAAGTGAAGTCTGACTTCTATCATGTTGTGACAGAAGTACTGATAATGTACAGTTTAATGATAGATAATTGAAGAAATAATAATAAGGAGGTTATATATCAAGTCAGATCTGCCCTGTAATAGAAGGAGCGGTATCTAAAGGACGTGAAAGTCGGGCAGCAAGTGATGCAAAAAATCAATTTTGATGGAAATAACGAGCAGAGGTAGGCAGCGCGGAGTCGAGGGTGGCGTATTGCCACAATTTGTATGCGCTGACTGGCAACCCTTCACTGCTCGCCCTAGATGACGGGGTCGACATTAAAGCGCCTGGGGCTCCAATTAGACCAAGAGGGCCAACGGGCGCTGCAACTAGTTCAACTATTCTAGATTCAAAAGACTTACACTCAGTCCAAATAAAACTAAAAAAAGAGAATTCTGTCACCGGGAAACATCCTGTAGCTTTTATTACCCTTGATTTTGTATTCATATAAGTACACACTTACAAGAAGTAAGTAAGTAAAGCAGGTAAGTAAGTATTTTTTATATTAATTTCAACTCGGCATTTCATTTTCCCCTATCCCGTATCTGTGTGTAATAATTTCAAACTGATACCTCCGATGATAAAAACGAAGTTATTCTACTGGGTTCCTTGTCATACAAAACATCATTTAATAACAATCCCCAACACAATTTCACTAATTTATTCTGTTCTTCTTGAACACGTGAGGGTATATGAACGGCCTCGTGTATTTGTTGTTGGCGAACTGCGCCGTGAACTGCGGCCGTAGCTTGTGGGGAGCCAGGCGGGTGTTGACAGACTCCTCGAACGTGGCCAGCATCTTCAGGAGGGTGCTTCGCGATATCTTGTCGAACTCCATGCCTTGCATCAGCTCGGGTTTATTCCCTGTGAAATACACTTGGTACAGATTCACACAAGGCACTTAGATAAAAGTTGAACATTCACTTTGCCACTTTTCGTGAGGTTTTACGCATAAATCAATCATTTTTCTTTTATATTGAAAAATAAACAGCTTTTTACGTCCAAGGGAAGGGCTGGAGTCACTCAGGACTTGTCTTGTTATATTTTAAAACTAACTACCTACAACCAGCGGCTTCGATTACGTGGATCATTGGACATAGGGCTTGCTCTTACTGGATTTCCATACAAAGACGCTATACTGGAACCGGGAATTCCCGGTTCTCGCCATACAAACTCAGGCCTTATACTCCGAAATTCGATTTTCGAACTTCGTGTCATACCGTCCCTTTCACTCTCAAATTAATGACTATTAGTGTGAGCGGAACGGAACGAAACGAACTTCGAAAATCGAATTTCGGAGTAGCCCCTCAGTACCGGGAGCAAGCCCTTATTGGATCCAACAGTTAATATTTTGGTAAGTACTTTTTTGTATGATTCGGGGCGAACGAGCACGTGGGCCACCTGATGGAAAGCAATCACAGATTTCCCATGGGAATTTTAAATATTTCTTGAAATTTTCACTAATTACATTATGGTTTTCTTTACATCGCACAATGAATACGCGTGCAAAACGTCATAGCTGTGCAGTTCTTCTAGCTGTCTCTCGTTTTTCTTACATATAACTGACGTCTGAACTGAAGAAACACGATCGACGAGATATGCAAATGTAGCCTGTGTGTTACTCCAGAGAGAGGCTACTTACAGTAGGTACATATCACATTTATACAGACAGATAGAAAAAAATTAGACAGACAAACTTTTACGTAACGTTATCATTTTCTTACGTGTCCGAACATCTTGTAAGGAAGCGTAAATACTGCTGTTGACCATCGCCCAAGTCCAAGTAAGAAAAAAAAACCATGAGCAAAGTCGCATAACTTCAAACAACTCCACTGTTCTGAGATTTGGTGACTACTGATAAGAATGTTGTTCCTTTACGTGTACTCAAGTCAACACGGTTAAAGGCTTCAACACACAGCGTGCGCTTGGTTCGCTTGACGTGATGACGTTGTAGCCTGGGCCAGCAACAAACGACTTGTGGGGAGAGACCACTATAGAGAAATCTCTCTTCAGGCAGATGATAAGCCTGGAGACCAGAGTCCTTAGGAAGAGGGCTGGAAGTTGTATTCATGCATTCGCGTTGAGAAACTTCGTTGGCGCGATGTAGAACAAGCGTGACGTCACGCTAGCTATTCGTGCGTCCTAGCAGTTTATGTAGTCGATGTCTAGATGGCGCTAGGGTCCCTCCAGACTCAAACAAGTTTTTGACAAAGTTTCTAAAGGTGGTTTTCCACCACAGTACTAGTATCTATTACAGCTATGTTGCGAGACTATGTGACTGTATTCACTAAATGCTAAGCTATACCTATACAGCCGTCTGAGGAAGATGCGCAACCGCGAGTTAGCTGTACGAGGCTACGAGGAAGATGCACGTCCATGCATCCAATCCATACATAGCACGCATCCATAGCATGCACCAAGACCACGCATCTTTCCATATTAAAAACATAGCTTAGTAGTTTAACCCGTCCCCAGGAGTAATTATGCAATGTGGACCAATGAATATGATTGGTGGATATCAAACATATCCATAGCAACGTAGCGTAGCACATCTCTGGTGGAGGCACCCTAATACAACGAGAACATTGCAGTTTGTTGCCGATAGATGTCGCTTCGCTAGTGGCGCTACTAATGTAGTAGTTTTTATAATACAAGGAAGCAGAAATGAGACAACTATAGTAACTGTATCTATTTATCGTAACAACAATTTCTTTTACTAATTATAAATCTATTGTACAATTATCACAAAATACTTTTGATGCTCTTATTTACAATATAACATTCGTATCTGAATAAAAAATATATCTACAAGCACCCGTTGGGATTTGGCCCATATCGAGGAAGATTACATACAAAATATACATAATAATGATTACATAGCATAGTGTACTGGTATAAACATGTAACACGACGAGTAACCGAGTTCAATTCACAGTTCCAGCTAGGTATATTTGGTTTTCTAAAATTATAATTATGTTCTCGCCTGCAACTAGATCCTAGTTTTTACACTACACACACTTACACTGATGGTATAGGTACTTTAATAAATAAAGTGTTTATCTACAAACGTAACAAGATCTTATACCTATATATTTTTGATGGCACATATTTAACTACAAATAACCACCAGTGGCCTACTTAAAACTTAATTCGTTATAATACTCGTTTTATATGAATCTCTTCATCCATTAACTAGATATCTAATAAATAAGAGTAAATTTATTAATTTCAACTAGGCATTTGTTGCAAAGGCACATTTAGTGAGACTTATTTATTAAATACGTGCACAATGTTTTGATATTCAAATAAAATGTACACTATGGACTCTTGTAACACGTAAAATTAGACTGCAGTATTTATTTTATTCTGAAACAATTAGGTAGGTAATTCGATTCCATAACTCTATTGCCAACTGGACAGGGGTTAACACTGTCATAAAATACAAATTGTACTTATGAAAATCTTGAATTCGCTTCTGCAGCAACCTTGCTACTCAAAACGGATCGGATTGTTTATAATTATGTAAGAAATCCGAGCTCGTTTCGTCGCTATTGATTGTATCCATACGTCGTTTTTCTTTCATTTATTTTTTTTACAGTTTTTACAAACGTTGTCAAGTAAAACGAAATCATCACAGTAAATTGTATTAAATTCTACATTTAAAACAAAAATATGTAACAGTAGGTTTCTGATGCAGAGGTTATCCGTCTCAATCCAGCGCGGTGAAGCGGCGAGTGCGATGGACACCTTTACGTCTGAGAATAATCGGGGCGGGTAGTTCGAGTAGGCAATATTAGTGTTAGTTTCTTGTTAAGTAATTCAATTGTTTTGAGTAAGTAATGAGTTCAGTTTAGTATATTTTAATTTTTCATTAACTTTCATTATAGACGAACAAACCCGAGTTTAACCGTTCAACTAATTTGAAAACGAAAACGAAATTACTATAGTCTTGTTTACAACCGCGCAAAATGCACTTTGTGGCCTTAGGTTCAGACCAGAGATCACGCTCCAACCGTTTGAGTGGTTTTCTTCAAGGTCTTGGTCCTGCCGCAGAAGTAATCCTCTATCTCCTGAAGCGTACGCCCCTTAGTTTCTGGGAGGAATATGTAGAAGAAAGCGATGCCTGAAAAACAAAAGACGTTGAAAGTTTTTAATTATATATTATCGGAGTAGAAAGGTATCAAGAGCGTGATGCTAGAAATCAAATACGCATAGTGTTAAAGCCGTCTACAACTACATAAAAAACGAATTGGCTGAGTAATTATGGTGTCTGCCTGCAGGAAAAGCAAGCTTTGCTGGATTAGTTGTAGCCACTAACATCTTCAAGCCTTAATTTGTTCTTGAGCTGATAAAATGCTCTTGACATGTACGTAGACTTACCACCAATGGACATGGCACCGTACACGGCGAAGGCTCCATAGTAGTTGAGCGAGTCTTTGAGGAATGGGAAAGTTTTGACTACTGAGAACACGGAGAGGTGGGCAGCCATTGTAGTCATGCCGCCGACTATGCCCCGCACCTTGAATTAAAAAGTTTACTTAGACGAGGGTACTTACAGTGTAGGAAACTGAATGGAAACTGGAAAGAAATGAAATTAAATAAATGAAATAATTTAATGAAATGAAATGAACATTAACTTATTTATTTTCTAAAGGTTCAAAGGGACATGATTCAGTTTCTTCCACCGTAAGTACTTGATAACTGGTCATAAGAGCTCTGTTCAACTACCACTTTTAAGTCAATTTGATCATTGGAAGTGAGCCAAAATTAGCTTGTAAGAAAGTGTTTGTTTTAAAAATATGGCTCTCTCCGTTGAGGGACAGTGTCCAAGTAAAGACAATTTTAAAACTTGTTGTTAGTAAAAAAAATAAATGTATGTATGGTAAAAAAATCTATAAAACGGAGTATAGGATGTACATATCCCTTAATTTGACAATGTGCACTATCTTGGAGATGGTCTAAAAATATATTTTTGTACTTTTGCTTACCATAGAATGTTCAACTCTACAATGTTAATTAGGCTTGAACCATGTTTTTTTTTAATTAAGTCAAATTAAGGACGATGCTAGCGCGAACGAGAAACTGATGCAAAACGCTTGTTTTATCTGTGTCTAACTTAGGCAAGTTTCCAAGTGACCGATAAAGACAAACGAATGTTAAATTAACAGAAGCTTAAGCGTTTATGAGCAAGGCGGATGATGCCCACCTGTGAAGGATACACCTCTCCTATCATAACCCAGGGCACGATGAGGAACCCGAGGGTACAGGAGATGGTGAACAAGAAGATGGCGACCACAGGGATCCAGGAATGCTGCGGCGGGACGTCAGCCTGCTTCCATTGGTCCACGAAGTACATATATACTGAGAGCACCACCATCGTTGAACCGCAACCCACAGCTGTAATAAGAATGGACTAAGTACGTAAAGGACCTCACTGAGAATGAGCATTCGGCGTCGAATATTCGAGAGGTGTGGACGTTTAGTGTTACAAGCTACAATGCTCGGGTAAGATGATGCTCTCAATGAAGACGCTCCTTAAGCGCAGGTTTAAAAAGTTCCATGTAAAATATGAATCTGGCCGAAAATAAGAAAAGAAAAAGTTTTGTTTTAGTATTTTCATTGTTTTTGCTAGGAACAAACTTTATTCGTGGAATGTATGTTTTAGTTGACACTTGCATTGTCATCTTACTGTTGGATGTGCTCGAAAAATGCTTTGCAATTTTTAAAGCGCGACAACTTATGTAGGTACATATTATGTACATACAAACATATTATGTATAGGTGAAAATGAAAAACTTGTAAATGACCTGTCGTATGTGTGAGTAATGTGTGCGAATAGACGAATTGACGTTCCAAATTAGAAAACTGACTTAAGTCCCATATCATTTCTGTCCACTACTACATACAACAGGTAATTTACTTATAATAATAATAATATCTTGGGACAATTGACACCAATTGACCTAGCCCAAAACTATAAGCAAAGCTTGTAATATGGGCACTAGACAACGGATAAACATACTTATATAGATAAATACATACTGAAATACATATTAAACATCCAAGACTCGAGAACAAATATTCGTATTTTTCATACAAATATCTGCCCCAACCGGGGATCGAACCCGGAACCTCAAGCTTCATAGTCAGGTTCTCTAACCACTGGGCCATCCGGTCGTCATATTACTGTGACTTATTTACTTACTTACAAAAAAAATGTTAAGTTTACATTTATTGACATAAGGTAGTATTTGTGTGACCCTTTTAAACAACAAGTCAAAATGGAACAAGATGCTCAAATCACATTTTGCACTAACCTGCGCTTGAATTTTTATAATGTTCGTTTTCCACTCATTGTACCACAATCGGAAAGCAAAAGCGTTTCAGTATTTTCTTAGGACGATTTTAACATTTTTAACTCATTAAAATAACTGTTGAGGTTTCATATCAGATTTACTTTTAACAGATTTTTATAACTTCGTGTCAATTTTGTGTCATTGTCAGTCGGTCTAATAAAGAACATCTCTCGCAAGGAAAAAGTGCATTTTAATTTGAACAAGTGGCGACCGTGACAGGACTGACCGTGTTTAAACGTAGCCTTACCAGAAACAAAGGTGAGCGGCCGCCGTCCGCATCGCCGACAGAGTATACACCCGACAACGGTAAATATAAGGCGAATTATGCCCATTGCTATCGTCAGCCAGTACTTGTCCATCGTGGCACCTGACGCCTGCAATCATATGGTCTAACATCAAATGAGAGTTTGAGACTCATGAGCCACTGTTCCCTACTTGATCATTAGTCTCCCGTCTATAAGAGACGCAATTCCCCTTGTGTTGACCAAGAGTCAGTGGTATTGTTTTGTGTCCACAGTGAGGGTTTTTTTCACAGTCAACATACCGCTAGATGGCATTAGTGTCGAGAGATCCGTCTGACATCTGGTACGTTTCAGGGATCGGATGATTAAGCCAGTCAATCCCGAACGTGATATCTGTCAAGCGGAACTCTCGATACAAATGCCACTTAGTGATGTTTCTCGGTAAAAAAAATTGTAGCCAACAAAACAATATGGACATTTTTCTAAAAAGGGATCCACACCTTTTTTCTCAAATTATACAACTCCGATGGTGCTTCTGCTCTAAATTACGAGCACTATTGATTTCAGTAGGTAAATAAGTGTCCTATTTTTTATTCTTGTTCCGTTACTTTTCCATAGACATGAGAGTAGTTAAAGGGAATTGCTGATCTGTCGCGAGAGTAAGAGCCAAGTTGGGAACAGTGGCTCAAGCGGGAACAGTGGCTCGCCAATGTTTTATGCTAAAGTGAGAGAGGCACTCTGTTGTACAAATAAGTACAGGTCAGTACGGATAAGCGTAATATAAAACTAGAAATCGTCATTACCATTAAAAAATACACGTCTCATTCCCGGGCAAAAGATTTTTCTCAGAATGAGAGAACTTAGGCAGTGGTGACACGGGCTCATACATGGTTATAACATGTGCCCTTCTATATTATCGTTGTTCCATCACCAAAGTAGAAAGTAAGTACCTGAAAGACTTCAACAGCGTAGAATGTGATGGTGTTGACGCCGCACCACTGGTAGATGAAGAAGTAGATTGCGAGGATAGCGAATGGCTTCAGCGCTGAGGGCGACAGCAGCGCCTTTATGTACTCCTTTACACTCGTCAGCCTGCCAACAATTATCATTGAGCATGAAGCACATATGACAGGATATTATGGGTATTTTTTAAGCATCTAATGTTGTGGTTACATACCGCAGTGAATTATCGCTCGGGGTGTTTACAATCATTTCTGACATAATCTGTACCGCGTAAGTTTAAGTGTAAATGACTTCATTAATATGTATGTCTGTTGTATTTATTCACTTTACGACCTGAACTTGAACTTTGTGTGTATATGAAAACAAACGTAACCAATTTAATTAAAGCATATTGATTGCGAGTGAACGTAGATTAAGTCAAAACATATGGCTGTATGAACATTTTGAATACAAACCCGAGCTACAACATAATGTATATCAAATTGCCAAGCGAAACTACAAACCAATTCGCTACGCATACAAAATCTATACTGACGAGCAAAAATAACGGTTCACTTTTCATACAACTTTGTATGGGAAGTGAGCCGTTACTTTTGCTCGTCAGTATATTTGCTCAGCTGCTCGATATATAATCTTTCAGCGGCAGACATTTCATTGCCGAAGAACTCGAAAACATCTACACAAGTTCTTACTTTCTTGACAATGTGCTAGTCCGGCCTTACTCCGAAATTACTAACTTACTCCGAAATTCGACTTTTACGTTACGCTCACACTCATGGTCACCTATTTGAGAGTGAGGAGGAACTGTAGGTATGATATGATCGAAAATGGAATTTCAGAGTAGCCCCGGTGATCTTCCGGGTTCACCATATTCTTAACTAAAGAGAATTGTAACATTGATCAGATTGTATGAGGACCTCCGAAACTAAATATAAATAAACGACGCAGTTCACATAGAGGGAAAAAAACACTGCGTATTACCTATTTAAGATTATGAGTGTAATACTTACACACAGTCATGTACAATGAATTTTTCCACTGCTACTATAGTTGATAATGTAACAACATAAATCTTTGTCATAATGGAATATGTAAACTATTAGATTCTTTTTGTGTTTCAAATTACCGACTATATTACTTAAAATATGTGTTGTTTCAACTTGTAAACCTATTAGTACAGTGCGTCCATTTATTAATGTTTAAAAAAAAACTTTCTGTTTCGACTGTTGTCAGATTGCGATTGCTACTGTATATAGCAGTTAGCAGCTATTAATAAAATAAACGCACTTTACTGCTACTAGAATTCGAATTAGAAAATTAACATACGGCTCAACATGATTTTTCTCTTTGAAAGATATCATCCTCTGTATTTCCTCGTCTATGTTGCAGGTTGAGCCCCTCAGCTTCACTAATGAGCTCTCAGCTTGGTCCATCTTGTCCTGGCCGAAGAGATAGTTCGGTGTCTCAGGTAGAATTATCATTCCCAGAAGAGATACGATGGGGATGATCGCGCTGATGCCTGCGAGTATGTTCCATGACGTGACACTGCCTACGACGTACTGGAAACGATAAGGCGTAAGTTACAAAAGCGGGCAACGACTAACAATCGGCCAAGTGCAGTCAAGGACGCAATATCTGTACCTACAGGAACAAACAACTGTACAAAAATATCTATATCTTGTCGATAACGTAAAGGGGGATATTTATAAGTGGTTGGCTGTATGAATATGCTTTTTATATTGTTAAACAAATTTACTTCTTCAACCTTTTTGTTGATGAAAGCTATGGAGCTATCAGGTCACAAACTAGGAAATATATTGTACTGGTGCTTCGTTCATTTATTATTTAAACTGATGGATACCAGTTTAGTGTCTTCGAGAAATTTACATTCAGCAGGTCTGATATATACAATCACAAGAGTAGGCTCGTCATTTGTCACCTATTAACAATGCAGTGAACTGGAAAATGGAAAGCACCAACACACTATGAACACGTAGTAATAAAGATAGGAGTAGGCTAGTTCATGACCTTGACCGTTTGATTAAAAAGGCACTGCATAGCGAGGGAGCGCATTCCATTATAAGAGGCCATATGATGGTAATGAGATGTGTTCTGTTTTAATACAATATTGCTCCGGTTATGGGCATGAAAAACGATGGTAAAACAAAGCTGGCAAAGTAGTAATAAATCGTGTAGCATTTGTAGTACGAGTTGAGCAATAGAAAATTACAGCCCTAAATTGTTTTTTTACTAGTCTCAAATTTTACTCGAGCGGATTTAATAATATGCGGTGGTAATTTCGTTTGCGTAGTAGTGTCTTACTTTTTAACAGTATTTTCTCAGTTGTGTTTTCGAAAATCACTTCCCTGGTCACTGGTCACTGATTGTTAATGGAGAAACTTCCGAAATAAGTTCTTAAGTAAACTGTAATACTACAACATAGGTTGGTTACTTATATTAAGTTACTTTGAGTTATGAATATCATCGTCATCATCGCCAGCTTATAAACGTTCCACGGCTGGGCCAGACCTCTCAAAATAAATAAAATTTAATATGTCAATAAATAAAACTTCAGCTAAAAAGCGGCTCTATAAAACAATCGTCAATATACAATCAATTTTGTAAGCCATGGTAACTACAAACATCAAAAGTGAGGTGATCATTCAAACATTCTCGATTCCTCAAACTTACTATTTTGTCGTTAGGTGTCACACAAAATTAAATATACTTATAATCAGCGCAAACACGGGTAATGCTGTTATCACGAGTATCCTGTGTGCTCAGTTTGGCGACAAACAGCCGATATTTGCCTGTTTGTTTGCACTTGGGACAGATCTAATTTTATTGTAAACTTTCAATTATCGCTATCAGAGTCGCATCGCGTGACAGCTATATAACACAGTGTATTTTTTTGGTTGACGGTAAGTGGTTGGTTATAGCATCGTCACAATTGTATACCAAATTCTCTGCGTAATCTGTGTGTAGATATTTTTGAATAGGAGGAACCGGGTGTTATACTCCGAAATTCAATTTTCGATACCGCTCACACTAATTGAGATTGATTTGAGAGTGAGAGAGATGGTATGATACGAATATCAAAAATCGAATTTCGGAGCAGACCTCCTGCTCAGCCCGCCTGGCAAACGTGTGATACTGAGAAGCTAAATCCTTAATTCATTTTCATTATGGCAAAACGGCGCGGTATCATAATAGTTGAGTGTTCAGTGACAATCCCTGGAATTTTTGTGGTGTTTCAAACAGTCCTAATTCATACATTTTTTTTGTGTGTGCCTGTGTTTGTGTACCTACCGAATTTCAACGCAATCCAACCATGCAATGGTATAAATCTTCTTTATATTCGCAGTGACCAAAAACTTAGTAGCTGCGATTGATTGCATTGCAATATCTTGACCCGTTCTCTCGTAGATATTATACGGAGTAGGAAGTCTTTTGTTGTTGGTTGTACAAAGACCAAGGACCAGATACATGACTGTGTACCTACGTGAGAACGGGTCAAGTTATATTTTGCATTTCTCCAAGCTCCTTGAAATTTAACTACATATACGTATTTGATCCGTACTCGTATATATGCGTATACCGAAAAAATGACTATTTAAAACGCAGCAATAATTACATGATACTATGTATGACAATTTTAGCCGTTTACGTGAACGCTAAATATATTTTAAGACAAAGAATGACACACAGTTGTGTCACAGTCACGCGGTGTCGGTTGCCTTTGAATTTGAGCTAGCTGCTTATTTTTTAATACATATTTCAATGGTATGTGAAGTTCTCAATACGCACTGGGTCCGCGCGGGAACTATAGCCTTAACGTTATGAAAACCAATGAAAAAAAATCTATGAAAATCGATATGACGGAAAGGACTTACATAGGTGTTACAACAATTGTTTTTTGTTTACGAGTCATGTGCTTAATTTTGATATATTTTTTTATTATTTAGGCTGCATTGGTTAAGAAAAGAAATATCTGAAACTTGGATATTTTTATTATTAACAAGAGTAAATATTTGTGAATTAGCGATAGCGTAACTACGCATTTTTCTAAAAGCAGATGATTGATCAGCCACATAAGTATTTTTCCTATAAAAGTAAACAATTTTGCGACGCACAAACCCGTGCCACAGTATACCTTTGTGTAGAAAAGAGATATAAATAAGTTCACGTGATTTTCGCGTAAGCGTGTCTACGGATATACGGAAATTAGCAAGTTCGCGGTGAATGAGATATCGTGAGAGAACCCTTAACATTAACCTTCTAAATATGGAATTCTACGCCCCGAGTTAAGTTCAAGTAAATATGTAACCAGTATCCTTAGGAAAGACATCTGCAAGCGTTAACGCTAGACGATAAGAGCCAGAAGACCAGCCAGATAGAGATGGATTTTTTCTCTTTCTCTTATTGTTCGTTCTAGAAAGAGACGGGTAGTCTATCTCGTGGCTCAACTCTTCCACGCTCTCGTGCTAGCCGTACTGAGTCAGTCTGAGCTTAAAAAGTCTGTGCAACTCCCCACAAGCCTGAGATGACAGTAGTTGAGATACTACGAGCAATCCCGAGAATAGGAGGAACCGGGCCTTATAATCCGAAATTCGATTTTCGATACCGCTCACACTAATAGACATTGATTTGAGAGTGAGAGAGATGGTATTTCAGAGTAATCCTCCTGCTCAGCCCGGCTGGCAAACGTGTCTGATACTGAGAAGCTAAATCTTTAATTAATTTCCATTATGGCAAGACGGTGTGTGATTATACTAGTTGTTGTTCCCTGACAATCCCTAGAATTTTTATTGCGTTTCAAACAATCCTAATTCAAACTAACACTATGAAATGTGTGGGAGCAAGCTGCAGTTGACATATATAGGTTATACTGAGCTACAGAAAATAATTACGTCTTTACGAAAATCAGTTGGGGATCCTTTGGGGGTCCGCCCATTTTATAGGAACCGAACACAGAATGAAATAGAGTTTTAATTTCGAAGGACTAATAGTGATACTTCTCATTGTAGAATCTTACAGGGGTCAGTGATGGAGAAATTTCAAAAAGCTGTACTAAATAATAATACTTATGCGGAAGCACTCGCAACCTTGAGGCATGAAAATATTATTTTTAACATGCCTAACAGAATTTTCCTTAGAACAAATTGACAATATGATGGATGGGTTGAAATCGGATGACTATCAAGTTATGCAACGTGGGTGGGTCAAACATGTCATAGAGAATAAACAAGTCCTCTACTTGACATTAGCTAAGTCAACGGTTGTTAACTGCTGGTTAGCAGAGCAAACCATTGGTATCACATTAGACCATTACATTGGCATTAGAACTAAATCTAAATAAATCTGCGGAATCATGCAAAGCTTAGATACGTTCGATTTCATTATTACGTCTAACAAAGAAATAGCTTCACAGCCTTCGTCACCAAATCGTTTCGCTTCTAGAAGCCAAAGCCTGCGCAGACAAAAAACAAAACCTCACAAATAAACCTATGAGTAATTAAGAACGTGTAAATTGCTTCGACGCAAAACCGATCGTCGCGAAACTATCGCAGTAAATATCCGTAGCATTACCAGGTGATCCATATTATTCATCTTTTGTCTTAACTCGTTAGCATATACGACAAAGCAGTTTTGTGGGCGTGTACATTGTGCGGTAACTGCTACGTAATTAAGAAAACAGGCAACATTTGTTGGATAATTAGCACCTCTGTGACGTTTTAGTTCGAGATCACGATCGGTCCTGTTTGTGTGGATTGGTTATTAGTGTGTTCCTGATAAACAGTGGATACAAATAAGTGCATAGTATTGTCAAAGCGGTGTTTGTTAAATTATACTTGCTGGGGGAAAAGCGTGTTACGTCATTCTGATAACGAAAGTTACGGAGAGTGTGTAATCATACTCTTTAAGGTTCTCAATTTTCTATGATTCTGAAAGAAGATTCAGAACAGAGAAATTTATGGGCAGTGGTAGGTCCCGCTGCCTACCGCTGTCTACCATCTTTCAATCTTACTCAAATGAACTATCTGCTAAGCTGTAACATTCTTTATATGCTTTAATAATGCAGCCCAGTTAGAAGTGAATGCTTGTACGATCAACCAAATAGAACCCTGAGCCACCGTATAACCTTATCGCTATAAGTGATAGGTTTGTTATTTGTGTCTGTCACTGTCAAAGTAATCCGACGTTGATTGTGTAAAGGTTCTATAGTTGCCTAGGCTTCCATTCTGTACATGCTGTTTATAGAGTTTAACAAACAAACCTGTATGAGAACACCAGTGGACACTCCCACAGAAGCTAGCGCGCCGAGCATACCGCGAAGATGTGGCTGCGATACTTCGCATGTGTACACCCTAGCTGGAGCACCGACCATGCCAGATCCGAGACCCACTAGCAGCCTGCCTGGAGATAAAGTAAAAAATATCAAGAATGTGAGAAACTTAGCTATCTTGCACGATAGGGATTTGCACGATTTGAGATAGGGGAGAACGAGCTTGCAATCACCGCCGCCCATGGACACTCATAGGGTAACGAGTGTGATACTGGCCCTTTAAGAAAAGGGTAAAGTCGTTTTTTTGAAGATCCCTAAGTCATAGTACGGTCCGGTAAAACTGGTGCCGCCAACGGGTTTGGAGTTTAACCGATCGTCAGTAAATGGCAATTATTCCACAAAGCAGCAGTCATAAAGAATTTAGACGTATTGCGATTTTTTTCATTTGATTATTAAATCATGTGTATAAAACTATAGAGTTATGAAAGAATATTGCAGACCTAGAGTCTGAGACTATGGGAGGTGGTATTTCGATACTGCGTACTAGATATTCCAAAAGTATGTTAAATAATTAAAGAAGTTAAAGAATCAATATCTACTTTACTCTACGCATAAACACTTCTTGTTTAATAATGGAGAGCTTCAGATGCAATTCCCCTGCAAAACGACTTTCTGATAAGTCTATTATAACCTCTTCTAAAATCATCTCCTAAATTCAATTTCTGATCTGATAAACAACTTACCAACATAGATCATGTTGACGTTGGTAGCCATCGAGATGAGAAGCCAGCCTAGAATGAGTGGTCCTTCTGTCACCATGAGGGTGAGCCGGCGTCCAATGGCGTCCATGAGATACCCGCTGAGCAGGCAACCCACAGGAGTACCAACGGACGAAAGACTGGCTGGAAAAGAATACAGGTTAACATAAAGTAAAAAGTTAGGGCATAGTATCGCAATTTTTTTTAACAAGGAAGGCAAACGAGCAAGTAGGTCTGATGGTAAGTGAGCACTATTAATCCACAACCGCAACACTAGAGGATAGCAGATGCGTTGCCAGCTTAGAGGGCTAAGATTGAATAGCACATGTGCCAGTTGCTGTTCATTACAGAACTACCGCAAAGCCAAAGGAAGGTTAAATAGCTTTCTAGAACATTTTATAACTTACCAATCCAACTAGCCTGAGACTCCGTGATGTATATACTAGACTCATTACTTTGAAGCTGTGGCAGCACTGTCGCAGAGAAACCGAAGGCCATTCCAGTGTTAATAGTCCCTAGATTAGCTATGAATGATGCCAAGATCTGCCTGAAGGCCTTGCCTCGTCCAGCCTTGCTGTTTTGAGGTTTCTGTGGTAAGGGTGTCTTAGTGATGACTGGAGTGGTTGTTCCATTGTAAACGAAGGGTTTCGTGTCGTTTCTGAAATAAAAGAAATTCGAGGGTTAAAGCCAGAGACAGTAGCAGTAATTTCAAGAAACCTGTACATGCAAATACTCCTCAGGTAAACACAACTGAGCGTATGAATGAACCTACCCAAACTTATTTGCTGTGTAAGAAGTTTCCGACCACCCCCTGCCCTACAATAATACCCTACAATACAATAGCCCTCCCATTGGCTCGAAGAGAAGCGAAAAGCCAGCGTTTTAGGTTTTCTCCAAAAGAGATGGTTGTCAGTAATTCAAATCAATTTATGCTCATTATATATGAATTATTTGCTTAGGTTCTACATGCCAGTACAAAATCAGGATAACTATGAAGTAAAACGATGAAGTTATTGAAAGTAGGTTTAAAGCATTCTAGCCTACTGTGATAATATAATTTTGTGTTTGCGGACATAAAGTTTAAGAGGCTTATAAACAGCTTGAACGCGGAATTTACTCGTAGAACAAAAACCTCTTTTCCATGTTTGCTGATGAATATGATCTTATTAATGTAAACAAATAAACGTCTGTAATGTAAGATGCCCTCGATAAGTGTTAGGTTTATCTTTATCCTGTAACAATAAATTGTTTGTGTTATTATGTCCTTCCTAGGTAGCATACTAAACTTATTCGTTCAAGTATGTAACCTTCTTTTGTACCTACATAAAATAGTCGTTTCTATTTAAACTTTTGTTACGGCTTTATGTTCGAGAGAAAAGTCGATCTGGCTAAACTTTTTGTTTCTATCCCCGTGTTAAATTTCTACAACCCCACATCTTTCTACGTAAACCGCTAAATCTTTAGATTCTGCATAAAGCTGAGACGATCGAAAACTGGAAACGGAAGATTCTGGTACATGAAAAAAATAACTATAGGTATTTTTTTAATGCGGAACATCATATCACGCCTGGGGTATGCATATAATATGATCTAGGGTGGAGCCCGTTTGCCTAGTAAACGCCCATTCACCCTTGTTCTGAAGACGGCCAGATTGCAGCGTTTAGAAAACACAGACGCAGGCAAGGAATTCCATTCCTCAGCTGTCCGAATAATAAAGGACCACCACTCTACTAACCACCAACTAACTAACTTGAGAGAGTAAATAAGACAAGTGTGGTCTAAAAACGCGTGTGATGCATGGTCGTAACATAACGCGAATGTTCTACATGACAAATATTAAATACAATACCATCCTAAATTTGCAGTAAAGTTGATGGTTAATAAAATAAAACACGCCTAACTAATCCCAAAGGTGCGGTCGGGCCACCCGCAGAGGGGTTATCATCCATTGACGTATTTCGGCGCTATTATAATAAATGAATTTGCTTAAATGATTAAATGGGTAACGTGTTGTCAACACGCCTTATCATATTAAAAATAAGGTGTATACATGCTGTATGTTAATGCTTAAGCAAATTTTGGGAGTAAGTAGGCTTACGAGCTCTAAATGATATGAAATAAACAGATGTATCTCTTACAGCCTGTATTCATATCGGACAATGCGGCATAGCAAGTACGTAGAGGTTGACGAATATGGTAGGAATGGTGATTATGCCTTCAAATGGATGGGAAACAAATACAATATGAATTAGTTTGTACAACTCTTCGACTTGTAGGCACCTAGCGCGGGCAAAGACCTGTAGGTCAAAAAAATGTTATTTACTTAATAACTGATTAGATAAGTAAAAGAAGCTATACCAGTGAAAATTTTCGATCACTATTTGGGATTGCTTGTATGAGGCATGAAACCTGAGACGAACGTTCGGTAATCGTTCGTAATATTATGATGTATAATAGACACAAATAGTAAATGCGATTGTGTGTGAGACAGTATGCCCTCTGATTTAAGTTTGCCCGTTTCATACATTATGATATCTACGCAGCTGAGCTTAAATTTTAAAACTATGTAATCCCTTTTTTGGTGCAACTTGCTATTAGTGGCCGTCATCTACATACTTTACTTTGCACGATATATCTCTTATCACTATGTTACTTCAGGTTTTTTATTTTCTAGAATTCGTTCCACTATTCCTCAACCAAACTTGTGCAGTTGTTCAATGTAAACTGGAATGACAAAATTATAATTATCCTACAACGTAACTTGTGACAATGTTGTAAATAAATATTATATGTGGTGATGAACAACTCACAAACGAACTCAAACAAATAGTCACAAAAGCCAGTGACTGTAAAATTGCACAATGAAATGTAAAATGGGCGGGTCGTTAGGGATCCAATCCGACACCACTGAATAGACAGACTATAATGAGCCACTGAGGAATGTTAGCTTAGTACTAATCGGTTCGATAATAGTTCACAATGGCACTATTGTTTGGTATTGTACTAACTAATGTTGTAATGTAGTTTGTAGTGTTTAAAAATTATTTATTTCCTGGTATAATTTTTCTGAATGTTTAGTACGGTATTTATGTTCAGGATTTCTTCTACATGTTATAAATAATTGTTTTTTTCCACGCCGTTAGCTAAGAGTAATGTTGTCATTAAAATTAATTAATTTTGTAGAAAGACACAGAATTAAAATTAATATATCAATGATTTTTTAAGAATGTCTGTATATGTATGAACTTGAATATACTCCAAAAATTGAAACCTAGCTTCAATGGCGTCTTCGGTATGAAATCAAGCATCTTAAGCACTTAGTTCTTGCATTCATATTTATCTATTTTCTATTTAAATAAAAATTAATCTCCGAAATATGTATACGCGCATAACTTATGAAAGGTTGCACCAAATTAGATAATTTTTTTAACTGTGTTCTTTATTATTAGGACGATGGTTTGGATGGAACAGTATTTTATTTTAGTGTCTACTTAAAACTGTCATTTTGTGTGACAATTCGAAGGTTTTTTTTTTCAAAATGGGTCCTAAATTAAAAAACGTGACCGTCTGATTGTATACTCAGCAAAACCGATTTTACTTTCTGTCGCCTCACCACGCGATTCGAATAATTATTTGTACATTAAAGAGGAAACTTAAATAGCCTCTCTTAGGTTCTAGGCTATCAAGACAAAGAATACTAAATAACTGTTTGCCCTTGCCTTGTCGCACCCATTGATTTTGCATTTAAAAATATCGCAGATTCAAATTAAAATTTAACTTTTTTATAATACTTTGTTCTGAAAAGTGAAGAACAGATCAATCGGACGTTATATAATATTCATAATTCTTTGCTATGAAATGTTATAGATAGGTCGATGATTTTTTTACGTAGATAACAACTATCTCGCCATATTTTAAGCGGGCTACTTCCATGCTGGTCTGGGAGAAAAGGAAAAACATAGAATGTACCAGTTGCTTTTCGTCCCGCGCAGATGGTAAAAGCCCATCGAGGGAATGGGCGAAATTCAAAAGAATCATGTCATAGGCGATGCGGCTAGCAACCCATCACTATTTTGATTCCTTATTCCATCTATACGCCTACAATCATGCTAAACGTGGCCTTTAGGTCTTGTTACCTCAGGCTCTGTCTACCCGTAAGGGATATAGACGTGATTTGTGTGTGTGTATGTGTGTGTGTGTGTGTGTGTGTGTGTGTGTGTGTGTGTGTGTGTTCAAGCGGAAAACCTTGTTCCAATTACAATTCCAAACTTTTGATTTAATAATTTCTTGTGACGAACACTGAAGACTACAATACCGTTTACTTGAGGTTGAACTCCTCTAAGCCAAAGAGAGCCAAACAGTGTTACCGGAAATTTAAGTCTATAATAAAGGAAACAAGTTGCACATAAAACAATGCTTGCCACTTATCAGCATGCTTATTTGCTTAATTCAATTCCGACCATGGCACAGTTTTTGTGTCAATGTCGAAAAATGAAGAATATTCCCTTAAAATATAATCTACGAACATAAACCGCACTATATTATATTTGACCAACATAGAGTAGGTATGCTTAGCACACTTTCAAACCAAATTAAAATAAATTGTTAAATTAAAATACACATAAAATTAACATATGAAACCTAAACTTAACCGGAACTTAATCTATATCTATACTAATATTATAAAGAGGAAAGATTTGTACCTATTTTTGTATGTTTGTATGTTTGTAATGAATAGGCTCAAAAAGTACTGGGCCGATCTGGATGAAATTTGGAACATAGATAGATTATAGTCTGGGTCTGGAATAACACATAGGCTACTTTTTATCCCGGAAAATTGCGTGATTCCCGCGGGATAGCGATAAACGAATTCTACGCAGTCGTAGTTGCGGGCAACTGCTAGTATAAAATATAAAACATAGCTGAATGAAGCTTCAGGTGACCAGAGGGCTGGTTTTTTTTTAGCTCAAAGGGTAAGCATTGCCATACAACGCGGTAATGCTGCCAGCCTTCTGGGCTCCATGCCGCCGGGCAGCGATTTAGGGCAACTTTTTCATTTATAGTTTTATGACAATTTGTTGTATATTAATAATGTTGTTGCTTTTATAATATATAACACCTAAACATAAGGCAAATTGATAAATTGAATATTTTACGTGTAAAACATCCAAAAATATGCCAGACGTCACAGGTAGCGTAGAGCGGATATTACCAACTATACGCTAATTTTCGTGGGTTGATTATCAATGACGAATGACCGAAGGACATTGTGTCGAAATTCCGAACCTGTCGTTATTCCCAATTGACGTAATCGACCTATTACGATCGATCTGACCCGGTTTAAACTGGTTTAGGACTGAATTTGGTCTAGTTTTACCTTTACCTGACGTTTATTTCAATCAACGACGTGCAATCCCAATACAATTTAAGCATTGAAAACAGCCATAAATTATTTGAAGAGTTTATAATTGCTTAGTTTTCGTAAGATAGAAGAGAGGCCTCGATAAAAAAAACTTTATATTTAGAAGCATTCATGGGCAGAGATTTCATCAAAATCCATGCAAAATACTCTTAAGCACCGTTTGATACTTTACTAAATGTAATAGGCCGTTAAAGCTCCGTCATAATATCTTAAAGAATCCCTACCTATGGCATAATACATAACTATTTCCCGTAAGTATTCATCAATGCCTGAACCAAAACCACCACCAACTTACGAACACGACAGAAGAACAAAAAAACAATCCAGCAGATCAAGAAGCACTTACTCGAAAGTACCGTAAGAGGTCGAGGGCACCGTCGGACTGGACCTGGCAGTAAAGTTAGTTAACAGTAATAATAATCATTAGAAATAAACACAAAGCCAAACATAAATCACGTCTTTATACCTTACGGGGTAGACAGGAATGGTAACAAGATTGTGGGGGTATAGGTGGAGAAGCAATCAAAATAGTGATCGCCAATAACTAATTCCTAAGATTTTCACCCATTCCCTCGATGGGCTTTTACCATCTGCGCGGGAAGAGAAGCAACTGGTACATTCTACGTTTAATTCTATTTTATGTGTAGGTATGTAGTTTTTTTTTAATAATTAAATGACTTTGTAGAATTTAAAAAGAAACTAAATTCGAGCCTCTCCATAAAATACACTATTTATTCAGTGACATTAAATTGAGAACAGAGGGAAAAAACTGTTTTTAAATTAAAAACAATATTCAATACAGAAAACTCTACTTCCTCTAGGTATTTTGTTAAACAGTTTGGTATTTCGATACCAGAAATAACACCTCTCTGGGCTTCAAAGATATGAAAAATTAAAAATTGAGATTTTAATAAGTACCAAACAAAAAATAAAAGAGATTATTAAAAAAACATTTTGTATGTTTTACGCGTTAAATAAATAATTTTAAAAAATATAAATTTAACTACAAATAGCAATAATGGGAACATTATTAAACATTCTTAATTATTTTTACTTTTGTGTTAACTAACTCCATTTATAGCGAATTTAGTTATAGCGATAAATTGACGTGTTCCACATAATTTACTCTAGAACCCAAGTACAAGTTTATACAAATAAAGTTATCACAAATAATATTTGCACGGAAGGCATTATGCATTATATTCATTGCTTATGTGTGGACCGATTTAAATAAATAAATAAATATACCTACTTATTGTTTGCATTGCCTACGTTTGTAAAAATTTAGAGACAAACCTAATTGTTCTTTTTTAAAAGTTTTTGATAATCTCCCAATGATTTTTTTGTCTTGAATATTTAAAGTGACACACTTTCAGTGGTCAGATTAGCTTGGAATTTGATATACATAATGAAGGATTGATGACAATACAAATATACAGCGAACAAAAAGTACAATCAGCAAAAACCTAGTGCTTAAAATATTTTTTGAAAAATAAAAAGAAAACAATAAAGAACAGCCAAAACTTAAAAATAACTTAAACCTAGCTAAAACTATTATTAAAGATAAAAAAATTCTCCCAAATCGCCGCCAATTTTTTTAACGAAAATACTTCTCTAATTTGATTATAATAAAGGACTATGTACAGTCGAGAGCATAAATATCGATACAGCTAACATGTCAAATGTATGTGTTACCGACCATATTGCGGCATAAAGGTGTATAGATGTTTTTGACGTCTTGGTAACGTACATATATTTATGCCCTTGATTATACATATACCATGTAAAAAGGTATCATCTTATCACCGCACTTCACGTTTAACAACGCTGTTTTGTTTGATAAAACTAATAAAAGGTCGCAAATGACAATAAAAAGATACCTTTTCCCAGATAACGTCACCAATTTACAAACCACGAGCATATTTCATCACTGTAAAGCCGGGTACTCCTCAGCAAGCTGTAATCGTTACAGTAATCAAAAACCCTAATGTGGACGTGGCTCGCGACCCTGCCGCACACTAGGTTTGGGTTACTGGAACGTACGTTTTTGGTTACGAGTAGCCGTCTTCACGTGATATGGAAGAAATAGTCACTTTGTAACTTACATCTTTCCCTTTTCAAATTGCACTGAACACTGCGACTTGCCCACATCTTTCGTACCAATTATAAGTAGTCAGAGAGCATTAGATACGCTCTCATTAGTGAAAATAAATATTTGATAAATAATTAAATTTAATCAGCATCTTCATTTAAAGTACATGAGAATTTTGTTAGTTACATAATACGTCCCTTAAGTCTATGTTAGTAAATATACCTAAATACAACAAATTACCCTAAATCGCTGCCCGGTGGCATGGTGCCCAGAAGGCTGGCAGAAAATCATAGTAAAGTTATGAATAAGAAGAGCATTATAGTAAATTGATTTTCTCAATCATTCTCGGAAATTTTCTCTTTCCATTAGAAAATAGAACACGGGAAGTGCCTCATTTTTGCTTTTCGAAATTAAAAAAACAAAACTTCCCTACCTAGCAGTAAATTAAATGTACTAAAATCCATTTTTTCCCGCTTCGTTAACTTTTTAAAACTTCAAACAATTGCATGTAAAATTGAGATGACGATAGAATAATTCCATACAGCCAGGTCAACCGCTCGGTTTTCATCACAGTGCGTGTGTATGTTTTTTTAAATCATCTGTTGATAATGTCTATGACTTGAAAAAAGTTTTTAGTAGGCGGTAAATAATTAAACTACTTACTTTGTATTTTATAAGCTTATGTATTTCGTGGAATTTTTATTAAATGGTACTTGTTTTTTTCCTGATTTTCTCATATTGTTTAAGTAAAGCACTATACATTCCTCGACGGAAACATGAATTGCTTGACTCCTCTCTTCACAAGCCTCGTTGCTCGGCTTGCAAACCACCGCATCAGGCAATTCACAACTTCACAGACCTCGGCAGTAATGTACTCTTAATCATAGTAAAGTTATGAATAAGAAGAGCATTAGTAAATTGATTAGCAACAATTTAGGCTGTCTGGCTGTGTAATCAATCAAAACAAACTATATACGAGTCGAGTCTATTACTGATAAAATAACATTGATACCTACCGACACGAGCCTTAATGTTTGTATTTGTCGATAGCCGAATATATTTATAGTGGAATTATGATTTAAATAGCATCATTAGAGATAATTTTAATTAACGACTGCGGAACTAAACATAGACCAAACATTTGAATGTGAGACTAGAATAATAAAAGGGCGATAAGTGCACAGGAATATTGTCTACCCCGGAAGGGATAAAGACGCAATTAATATGTATGTATACACATCCTATACTAAAATTATAAATGTGGAAGTTTATTCTATTCTCTGTCCGTCTGTATGTTTCTTAATCTTTTACGCTAAAACGATGGATTTAGATAAAATTTGGTTTAAAAAGTTGGATCTCTGGTAATTATTCGCCTTCGAACTCGCACAGACTTGGCGACTGAAGGGTAATGGAAAATAATTAGCGTACAGACCGTACCCAGTGTAGAACGTTTTCAAAGACAATGCTAAAGTGATTTTCTTTGTCAGGCATTACAATGTCAATATGAAGTTTACTGCGCAATGGTGCCATGAAAACTTATCTTCGTAGAGATGAACGGGTTATCATTATCAATTAGACATTCTTACAGCATCGAAGCAGATTATTTCCTATCGATCTGTGACCCTCTTATCCTTATTTTGCTGTCTGAAAAAGATAACCTGTGTATTACATAGTTATTGTAAATACCAACGTAATGCAAACGATTGTAAACGTGGTGGTTTGGTTTGCATTTCAATGTAAGTAGATAAAGATATCTAATATTTTTTGATACATATTCAGGTAGGGAGACATAGTAAACTAGGTATATTTCTAATTCTATCAGGAAACATAATAATTATCCTCATAGTTACAATGAATTATATGTACATAATAATGATGTTTAGTTGTTCTACAGTTCGTATTGTCATAAATAATCCTAATTGCTTTGTTTAATTCCTTAATTAAAGCTTTTGGAGAGATCCCGATGTTTAAGGATGTATGGTACAGGTTGACAACAAATATAATGCGCATCGGCAGTATTCGTTTGCGCAGAGAAGCGCAGACCAGTTTCCGATGGTAGCCGAACGTGTAAATAATCTATGGCGGCATTAGCGCACGGCCCGGCCGCCATGTTGGTACGAAATCGATCGACCAATAACAGCGCCAGAGTTTAGCGCGCGTAGAATTCTATTTTATCATTGGTGTATCGTAATTTCCCGCGCTACTAAAATTGGTCTACTGCGCAGGTACATCGTGGAGCATTATATTTGTTGTCAAACTGTAGCGACCCGCGCAGATCCTGCACATAGTCCTACTATCCGAAAAGGACTAACTAGGTACCGCGCCTCCCATCAATTATTAATTTTATTAACCTAGCCAGGTGCACTGCTGGGCAAAGGCCTCCCCTGTCACCTCCATAAGCCCGAATCCTGAGCGGTGTCCAGTCAGTCGTCGAAAAACGCATCCAAATCATCCCACCAGCGCTTCCTGGGCTTACCATGTCACCGCCATCCATCTTGTGCCACTACGCGGCTATTTTAGACCACCTAAGTTCCGGTTTACCTCCAATTACCACATAATTTATTTATTCATTGACAACACTACATAGTAGGTATACAACAAAGTCGCTTTCCGCTATCTGTCTGTCCCTATGTATGCTTAGATCTTTAAAACTACGTAACGGATTTTGATGCGGCTTATTTTTTGAATATATAGAGTGATTCAAGAGGAAGGTTTATATGTATAATACATGCGTAATATAGTAGAGAAACATTGATTGCACCCGTGCGAAGCCGGGCGGGTCGCTAGTTGACAATAATTACAAAAACTGCGTAATAAAAATCTGTTGAAGTGTAATCGATCAGCTATGTTGATGATAGCTCGAGTGGTGTGCAAACATTTTCTATTTCAGGCGAGCATCCCAACTTATACGAAATCACTTTTCGTACTTTAGGCTGTTTAAGTATTATTTATGAACGTGTTGAAATATGGGAATAGAAGAAAATTATAACTTTAAATGATCTTATCAGCAGGTTGAAAATTTAATTTTAGCTGTACTTTTATAGCAATGTGTATTTAAACCATTTTATTGTTTTCTTTTCGCGCAGATCGTAAAAATCTATAGATTCATTCCCTAATGGGCGAACATCTTTGTACTCGTGTCACAGACGATGCGGCTAGCAACCCATCACTATCTTGTTTTCTCTTTCCACCTATACGCCCACAATCACGCTGAACGAGGCCTGTATACCCTGTCAACCCCTTAAAGGATAAAGTAGTGACTAATATTTACGTATCATATCTTTTCAATACATACTTAGTATGAAAATGCTCCTTGCATCGCTTCTATTAATGAAATGAAAATGAAATGAAATGATTTTATTCCAGACTTGCATCCATATATAGAATTTACAAAATAAAATATTAAGTGAAAAATGAAATTAAATGTATTAAAATCAATAAATAAATCAATAAATAAATTAGGTCAAGTTAAATCAAATTAAATTAAATTAAATTAAATTAAATTAAATCAAATCAAATCAAATCAAATCAAAATTTAAATCAACTTATGCTTTTACACTAGGTAGGTATACACCAACCAACATCAATGAAGAAGATTAAGTGCACCCTCAATGACAGAAGCAGACAGAGCTTCGGTCATTTATTTATATTGTAGATACAACACAACATAGGCTTAATGTTTGACTAGAATAAAAACAGTCCTCAAAGCGACTGAGTATTGCTGGTGCACTTTCGAGCGGCTGATTATTAAGTACCTATAAATAATTGATGTGAAAGTGAGAAGTAGATCACAATGTTTTTAACACATATTGCGATGACATTCTGGCCTGAATAGTCGAGTGTTATTAGATGATTTCGATGAAATTAAAGAAGTTTGTATACATAATTCATTGCGAAACTTACATTATATCCGATGACGTTCCAACCTTGTTAGTTTATACTTGGTATTACACGTTGTGGTTTGTTCATGACATTATAAAATTAATAATCTAAACAAATAAATACATTTGACAACAACGTGAGTATAAGTGTACAAACTTGCTGTCAGTCATATGACTATTATCTGTGCGATAAAAATGTACCTACTAACAAACCCACCTACATAACTAATGTGCAGCGTGATAGATAAAAAAGTAAATAACGCGTTGGTAATGTTTTATGCCTAGAAACAGTTAAAAAACAAGGTTATTTATGTATCATTAACTTAGTTTAAGAAAAAACGTATGCGGGCACGCAGATTCATTTAAAAAACAAATGAGGTCCGCTCAGAAAAGTATTCGACGTGATAGAACGTGTTTCCAAGGGGACAAGCATTTAAAAACCTGGGGCCTTACGACGTCTTAATGCTATTTAATTCCGATTCTAACTACGTTTTAGCTGTTATTTTTGACACTTCTATTATGTATCTGACAGCGATCGATCCAACTTTGGGCCTTACTGAGACGGCTTAATGCGATTCAATTCCGATTCAGTTAAGGTTGGCTCGCTGTCAGATCTATACTAAAAATGACAGCTAAAACCTGAACTGAGTCGGAATTGAATCGCATTAAGATCTGATCTTGAAGCTACTGAAAATACTTTCATGACCATTACCACGGGTAGATAAAGCTTAACCAGGTTTGTTTTATTAAAATCAGACGTTGGGATGAAAATATATTGCGAATAAAAATTTAAAAACAATTACAAATTAAACCCTTTAAAGTGGGATACACGTCAAAGGACGTTGCTAATAATTTCGCAATCAAGCATTCGTTCTAGGGAACAGTACGTCCTTATTATCACCACTGAGGTGATATCCAAGCCATACAATACGCTATTAATACATCTATGATACCTAATGATAAGATGCGTTTCTTCTCAGTCATTATTCCACTTCGTGTTCTTCTGACGCATTCGATAAGATATATGAGCGACACTCATGCAGTAATCCTAATTATTATAAGTTGACACTATCGCCAATCGTTTCACATTATGTCAACTGTTATCACACTAGATATTTCTTTATTGGGGACTACAAAGGCATTAGTTACAAGATAAAAAGCCTCGTATCTGCGGCATTTCGTATGCGTAACGTGTGTTCTTTGTGTTTAAGAATCATGTGATTGGTTTTTTGGAAGATTGGATCTTGTTTTGACACGCATCTATTCAAAAGTCTACGTATCAGTCACGCGTCTACTCTCCAGCCCCTCTAAGGCCGGAAAGTTCTCTCTCCAGGCAAATGTTATCCCTGTGGTCCCGTCCTATAGAAGAGTTGGAAGTTTGTTTATGCCAAGCGTTAAGAAACTTCTTTGGCGCGATGTAGAACACTCACGTCACAGGCGCTAGCTACTCGTGCGTCGTAGAAGTTAATGCAGTCAACGACTAGGGGGCGCTACAGTAGTGTTATAAAATAATGCCTTTAGCACGTGTAATTGAGTCTAAATGACTATAAACAATGATTATGAGATGTATTTTGCTCTGGGTCTTATGAGGGTATAAATATGTTCAGTATCTACCTATATATTATAACGAATGGAAGAATTGGCAGCGCTACTGCTAGCGTGAAACGGTAGGTTACCAATATCTAATAGTATTTGACACGATTTCCAACTATAAAGCTTTGCAAAGCAACTAGGGTGACGGCACCAGTAATGGACATGGACCAATAATGTACTAACTCTTATTTAAAAGGCACTAAGGCATAGTTGTTTATTTTACAACAGTCAATTTAAAACCATATCATCTTTAAATTAAGAATGAAGTGTCCATTACTGGTGCTTGCCACCTTGAAGTGTCCAAAACTGATGCCGTCACCCTACACCTATCAAAATTTTTGGCATACGCGATAGAATCAGATTCTAGTGCGAAGGCCGACTGTCACAAATTACACATTTTACATAAAAGGTGGCGGTGATTACTTTCCATCAGGTAAGTCGCTTACCCTGCACGTTTTCCCATAACATATAAAAAAGTGGTATTTCATGTAACAATGTGCCATTACAATATTATTGTAATTCTGTGCGTTAAGAACAGAATAAATCTTCGTCTCTGTTTTTTAGAAACTCTATTTTTTGGAGCCGAATAAACCTATCTTTTTTGAAAATAAATAGGTGTAATGCAAACTTATAATTTGAACAAGGCAGCAGCTGGCAGTAACAAACAACCTTTGGAAAGAGAAGTAGCGTTGGTAACACGAAAATTAATTAAAGAGAGTAAAATTGGTTTATTGTCCATTTAAAACTGACTTCAACTTAAATACTTTTATTATCACTCGTTTTTTTCGAACTAAAAATTGTAATTCAAAAATATACTCAGCGGCAAAAAATGTGGCCAATTTTGTGGGTAATTTTGTATGGAGACTGGGCCCAATTTTGCAATAATTAGGTATAGGTGAAAAACTTAAGTAAATGATCTGTTGTAAGTAGTAGTGCACAGAACTGATATTTATTTATTTATTTATTTATAGGAACACAAACAGTCATACATGGCTCATAAACCAATCACAGAGAGTTTATATCATTGACAAAACAGTGTTCACATTTAACATAGCACATTTGAGTAATTCAGCCTCCTAGCTGAATGTGACGGACGCGTAAGGACGCGAAACAGATATAAAAATACTTAATTTGAATAAAACATAAGCAAAGTTTTTGAAAAAGGAAAATAAAAATTAAATAAAGGGAAATTAAAAAAAAAACTTAAAATTTAAAATATGGGAGTAATTTTTCTAATTTGGAACGACAATTTGTCTATTCGCACACGTTACTCACTCATACAACAGGTAATTTACTTAAGTTTTTCATATTTACACAAATCCTATATTTGCACAAATTCTATTTCAACAGGTGTTTGGATCAGCTACACTGAATACCGCTGCAAATCTTTTTCAATATTTCATAATTACAGTTGACAACTCAATTATTACGGTTACCATAGTTTAATCGATGCTCAAAGTATACGACTTCAGTGCACAAAATGGCGATACAAAATGGCGATGAAAACCTATACCTAAGTGTTCAATCAAACTCACTCAACCACTGAAATATACCAGATTAATTCTAAGCCACCTTGTATAGTTATACTGCTACTGTGTGTATTGCCGATACGGCACGCGACAATCTCATGTGCATGCACAGAAATAATTGCCTTGGCATTTGGCAGGAAACCCGGGGACTTTGCACTTGCATATTGGCGCGAAATTGGTGACTTCTCGCTGACAAATTTGGCGTTTATTGTCGACGCGATCTCATACAAACAATATTTTAGATGACACAAAATGTATTTACAAAATAAAATTACCTATTTAATGTTAATCCAAAATATAATATATGTCAACTGGGCACAACCGAATTAAAGTATAGACGTTTTCTTCCTATAAAACAAATGATTCCTTTCATAAAATTTTGGGGACAAACTAATTGGCAACTAGGGTAACCTTAATCTGCATTTAAACAAACTTTATTTAATTTTAAAGTGAAGATAAACGAAGTAATTATTCTTCTTTTGTTTCCAAACAATCTCGAGAGGGTATTGACCGGGTTGAGTACTCTCAAGCAGCCCAAAGGTTGAGCGCTTCTGGCACTGAGCCAGCGACCTTACCCCTGACAACGTAAACAAAGCGAAGCGATACAGATGATGAAAAGCAGGAAAACGCAATTTTCAAAAAAAAAACAAAGTAAATAAATTGTATGTATGTAAGTACATAAAGAAATATTTAATGTCTGATTAGGTAAGTCTCGTGTCAGTAGAGATAATAATTATCTATACCTAATAAACTTAGGGCCTGTTTCACAACTCTCTGTGATACCTTAAGTGTCAGATTATCTGTTATGTGATCTCTTTTTATTCCTTCAAAATAAAAAGGAACTTTATCATATACATTTGACACTTAAGGTATCAGGAACTTTAACAGAGGGTGACGAAACCGGTAATTGTTATACAGATTCGAATAATTACGAGTAGTTGGACAACAACGCAATTCAACTAGAAAGTAGATGCAAAATAAACGCGGATAAAGGACACTTGTGGAACGACATTGCACCCGCCTTAGAAAATATGATGATTTGGTTCTTGTTTCAATGCAAACTGTTAAGTCATATAAGGGTGAAGACCAATAAGTTGCACACTTAAAGCTGCGTTAGTAGGTAGTTAAAATCACTACATTTTTTTTCCATTGTGACATGAAAGTTATCTATACAAATGTATGACTAATTTTCGTGTCACAATAGAAAAGTTGGTGGTAATTTTAATTTAATCGCTTACTAATGCGCAACTTTGTGTTTTAACCATAAAAATTGTTTACGGCTTATTTAATTGCCTATATGATAGTTAATAATATGACTGCAAATCGAAATTCACCTACTCCAGGTGGGACAATGGATGACAATGCAAGTATACTATTTACCTACCCAAAAAGATTAATCTTTAATAATATTTCCACATAAATTATTGTTATTCCATACTGGTCTGGTAATAAAGAACAAACATAGAATATACCAGTTGCTTCTCCTCCCGCGCAGATGGTAAAAGCCAAATCCAAATCGGGGGAAGGGGCAAAAACCTTAGGAATCATGTTATAGGGCGATGCGGCTAGCAACCCATCACTATTTTGATTCCCGTTTCCACCTATACGCCCACAATCATGCTAAATAAACGTGGCCTTTAGATCTTGTTGTTTTAGGCTCTGTCTCCCCGTAAGGGATAAAGACGTAATTTAAGTAAATTATTGCGCTTATTAGCATTTTTGAAGAAGAAAAGAATACAATGAATCAGGCGTAACTTTATCCATTTTTATGACTGTGGTACCGGAATAGCAAGTAGCAAGAAAATGTTTTTTGTTATTGAAAGGGATACCGTTTGCAAACATTTTCTAATATCTTTGATGAAAATACATAGGCATAGTTTATATGCATTTTAAGCCGTAACTGATTGCAATAACTGTGCCTTAAAACAGAATTCCATAATTTTAGCTGGGAAGGGTTAACCAAATACAGCAGCAGGACATAATACCGTTAACATTAGCATAGGATATGGAATAATAATGAGAAGACAAAAATAAACAGGGGACATTAATAACACGTTTGCGATGACAGAATAGCGTATAAATAGGCATCTGGGGTCTTACCATGACGTCTTAATGCGATTCAATTCTGACTCAGTTCAAGTTTTAGCTGTCATTTTTAGTATGGATCTGTCAGCGAGCGAACCTAAATTGAAAGGACTGAACCGCATTATGACGTCATCGTACGCCTCCTGCTGCCAATTTTGCCTCTACATGCAGTAAAACCATTTGAAACGAGGCCCACTGTAGAACCTTATCAATTTTTAATTTTATCACTACATAGACGACCGGATAGCCTAGTGGTGAGTGACCCTGACTATGATGCTAGAGGTCCTGGGTTCGAATCCCGGTAGGGGCAGACAGTTGTATGATGAATACGAATGTTTGTGCCCGAGTCATGGATGTTGTATGTATTTAAGTATGTATTTATCTACATTATATAAGTATGTTTATCAATTGCCTAGTACCCATAGTACAAGCTTTGCTTAGTTTGGGGCTGGGTCAATTGGCGTAATTTATCCCAAGATATTTATTTATTTATTTATAGTATAAAACAAAGTCACTTCCCACTGTCTGTTTATGCCTTAGATCTTTAAAACCCCGCAACGGATTTTGATGCGGCTTTTTTTCATAGATAGAGTGATTCAAGAGGAAGGTTTATAAGTATAATTCTACGCAGACGAAGCCAGTTCTTTTTGTAAAATGGAGTGGTAAACGAGAGAGTAGACCGATGGTAACAGCACCACCACACCCGTGGCATCAAATAATTGTAGACGCTTTGCCAACCTAGAGGGCTGAGATGGAATACCCTCATGTGCCAGTAACTTCAACGGCTGTCTTACTCTCCTCGCCGGAACATAGCAGCGTAAACAAGTACTACTGCTTTAGTGAGTTCGACGTTGGTAGCAATCCGGACGGACCTTCCACCGCCCGCAAAATCCGTTGCTTTGACAGACCAGGGGCTCGATTTTTGAACGTACACGCGTGAAAATAGCACTCGAAAGTGGTGAAAAATTGTGCTGACGACAAAACACGAATTACCATGGCTGAAGTGTTTTGTTTCATTGTACTTATCAAGAAGAAGTTTAAAGTTGGTTAATCTACTAAATAGACTGGATGTAAGTCATTTGCTAGACACAGGGTTCACACATAGGTTTAAGAGAGATTAGATACCTAACAAAATTTTGAAATGGGCTCAATATTAATTAAGGAATACAAAATGATTAAGCTATCTAGATAATTGTGCCTGAGTATTGAGAATAGTTTTAAAATCTTTAAAATGGTACTAACGATTCGACGGCCATGTTGCTGGTCGCACTTTAAAAGTTTTCAAATAATCACAATATCACAGTTCGTTATTAAAATATCACATAATTTAATGTCACTTTTAGTGATGTTACATTAGACGTAAATGCAGTGATCACGTTGACATCGCGCGTGTGGTCCCCACGAGGGTTGCGCGCGGACTGTCGTGATAAGCGATGTTTTCATACATATATGGTTTTCGCGGTAGGCGGGAAAATTATATATAGCTTTTCTTTACGGCCAATGTCAGTTCGCAGCCGTTTTGTACGGACTTGTTGCGATCTGAGGGCGACTGTGTGATGCTTCACAGAGGTTTCGTTGTGAAGTAACTAGGCAATATTTTCGGCTCTAGTTGGCTGTAAAGTTGAAGTAATTTAAAAAGGTCTTTGTTATTTTTTAACACACGACGCAAAAGAGGGGTGTTATAATTATAAGTCTGACGTCGATGTGTGTGTGTGTGTGTGTGTGTGTGTGTGTGTGTGTGTGTGTGTGTGTGTGTGAGTGTATGTGTGTGTATCTATCTATGGCATCGTAGCTCTCATGCGGATGGACCGATTTGGATGTATTTTTTTTTCATTCGGAAGCCAGTTTCCTAGCGATGGTTCTTAGCCGTGTTTGCAGGTACCGGTCCTGCAGTTTGAGGAGTATCGGCTCTTTTCCAAACTGATGTAAGGCATTTTAGGCACATTTTTTTAAATTTACTCAATTAATGCGAAGGGGGTATTTAAAATGTGAATTTTATAATACTATCACGGTAGTCTAGTGGTTTAACCTATGAATCTGAAATAAAGGGTCACGATCCTGAGTTCGAACCCGGCTTCGCACCTCGGAGTGTTTCGGAATTTAAGTAAATATTTGCGAAATCCTCAAATTGGGCGAAGCAGTTCAATGATGTGTGAAGTTCGTCCTCATAAAGCCTGGACGGCAGCCCAAATCCTCTCATTTAGCTAATGATTAGACACAATAAGTATGTATTATGCAATTACGTGTGGAAAAATTTAATCGGAAACGTATTATTATCGCAAACAGCAGGAAATTAAACTTATGCAATCCTTACTTAATAAAGTGTGGTGTTTAATTAAAGCGTCTTAAGGTGCGACAACACGGGTGCGTAAAAGACGTTGACGGTGCGTTTACGCAGCAAAATGTATGGAAAAACGGTGAGAAAACGTGACGCCTACGTCACTGCGTTTACGCGGTGGTGTGGTCGTTCCTTTATTTGATTTTTTACGGGCATTTGGAGATTAGGTACCTACCTATATAATATGAAACTTCCGACTATATCTCAAACCTATTGTGATTGTTACAAAAAAAACTGGGGTGCTTTTTAAAGTTTATAATGGCATTTCCGGTTGATACAGAGTTATGATTATTTGACAAGAAGAGAGATACAGAAGTAAACAAAAAAATTAAAAACATGAACAGCGGGGTTATCTACTTTTCTGGTTCTCGGGAACTAAAGAGACGCATTTAGCAAGCGGGAAAACTCACACCTGCATAGCTACCAGGTAGGTGAGGTAGGTAATGGGGACCGCAAAGGATTCGCAATTTTACTGTTCCATGATCTATATGCTTCATACCTTCAATTAGATTCTAGTTACGGATGTGACCTTTTTTTAGCCAATCTAATCCAATATATAAAGCAACAACGTTAGGAACTATCCTTGTTTTAAAATAGTTTTCTTCCAATTATCGGAACGCTCAACGTGGCCCATCCTACAGATCCTCTACTGTACCTACCCGCGAGGAAAAATAACCGGTCGCTTTCCTATGTACGAAGTTGTATGAAAAGTAATCTGTTACTTTCGCCCCTGAGTGTATTATGATATAATGAAAATCGTTCAAGTGTTAAATACCATGCGTAATATTCGATGCATTAATAGTATTTTATGCAACAGTTGTATTAGAGGGATCAAGTTTTTTGACTTGCTTATACAACGTTGATCGTGTAAAAATTTACCTAGGTCTGGCTGTCTATGGCTGGCAGAGTAACGATGGAGCACTTTTAGAGCGACATAAGCCAACAAGAGCTTTTAGAGGGAATAGACAATATACTTATCCAAAGTCTTATTATGAGTGTTCTTATAGTGGTGCTCGTGATTACATAAATAACAGATAGTACAGGAGCAGAAAAGCTTATTAAATTAACTTAGTCTAGCTAGTTGCTAGCACGTGCGTCTACCTACCAAATTAACACACCATGCCAAATTAAATGGATAAAATTGTTACATTAACGAAGCACGACAGCATTGTATCTAGATCTAGGTGTAAACTAATTTTATAGCGTTCTCATTTGTTGACATATAAGTTTTTTGTACAGGGGTGTTACCATGACGTCTTAATGCGACTCAATTCCGATTCAGTTTAGGTTCGCTCGCTGCCGGATCCATACTAAAAATCACTACATAGTATAATACGAAGTCGCTTTCCGTATGTATGCTTAAATCTTTAAGACAATCGCATTAAGACGTCATGGTAAGGCGCCCCTGTAAGCTAAATAACAAGTGTCAAGATATGTGCGAAATTACATCCCATTCTTATGTACCTACGGCTTATGCGTAAGAGAAGGATGGAATTTAGCTTGCGGTAAGCTTTAGGGCAGTTGTCACATCTATATGGTAGAGCCAGAATCAAGATGCGTTTAGGCGAGAAGCGAGTAGGTACGTACGGTGCTGATAGTTTCGCAATAATTCTTTCTTTGATACATACATATATACATACATGAGTCACGTCTGTATCTCTTACGGGATAGACACAGCCTCACCCATACCACACCCATAGACGGTAAAAGTTAAAAAATGTTTTGAGTTTGAATTTATTTGACACGCCCGAGCGATGCTGCACGACGGAGCGAAATTCTATCCCACTCTCACGCGTTAAGGTTTCACGTAACGCGCACAGAATATATTTTCATAAACCGAACAACGAAAGGTTAAACTTTTTGGCACTGTCTCCGACCTCCAGCCTGAGGACGAAATTCACAAACCAAACAGGAATATAAATGTCGGTTTTAAGGAAATAATAACGCTGAATTCGTAATTATTTGGATGTATTAACCTTCGTGTATAGGTATTTAATCATAAACACGTGATAATATTATCACATCATGCATCACGCGGGGTGTGGGACCTGGCCTAACAGATACCTGAGCCGGGATGACGTAAGGCAGTATGCCTTGAGACGCCGTTGTAATCTTTTACAAAGAGGTTGACCATTAGAAATGGCAACTGTGTAATGCCTACTTACTTAATTGATCATTAAATACATAACTAAGGGTTAGTTGTATAGACCTACTTTAGTTAGGCGTAATCATTAAAGTTACAAATACCGCGCGATTCGCCAAAAAGTATGTATTGGCCTACTGCATTTTCGGTAATTTTCTAATGAGGTCATATGGGTGGAAAGAGAAAGGGGGGCCTTTGCCCAGCAGTTGAACACCAAATACGCTATAAAAAAGTACTTAAATATGCAATTGGCAAAAAATGTAGGCACAAGCCTTTCTGCGTTTTTGATCATATGCGTCGGACCCCCGTAACACGCACCGTAATGTACCTATGCTTTGTCGATGTCTAAGTAAGACAAATTAATGTTCATCTTTAAGGGGGATTAAAAAATTACTACGAAAACTGATGGTCAATCAAATTCAAACTAACCCAACTAATACCTAGTTGTAAAAGACGTTGTATAGAATAAGGTTCTCTTTTTCCCCGCATAACAGCTGGAGCAGTAGCATTGTCACTGTAGGCAACTTCTAAAAGTGTCTAGAAAGCAAAAAAAAAATATTCAATTAGTAGATTTATAAGAGTTTATGCGGGATGTCATTTGTAATTAGGGATCTAGACCTAGGCTACTAATAATTAACAGCTAGAGTCATTCGGGGTAACAGCACGCGGTGGGTAAAAGTACGCGGTGGTCCGATCTCCGACAGGGGTGGGGGGGCCGAGGTCTGTGTTTGTAAAACAGAGTGGCGCTACTGTCGCCGTTTAGGAGCCACACGCCGCGCCGACGCAATCTTAGTACTGGTCGCAACACGTCGCCGAATATTTGTAGCACGCTTATTTCGTTTAATTTTTGTGCCACGGAAAAGTGTGCTGTAGTTAAATGGATAGCTCTGTGCCAGTAAGTATACTATATTTCTATTGTTCATTTAATGTAGTTTTTATGTAAGTTTATCATATTCGTAAAAAGTATTTAACGTGTGTGTTGTGACTGATTATTTGGTATATTTGCCGATTGGGGTAAGAGTACGAGATTAATAGTACGCACGCGTACTTACCCCCGTTGCGTACTTATACCCCAAATGAAATAAAAATATCAAAAAAAATTCAATCTTTCAGAATACACCAAAATGCCGAGAAATTGCATAAGGAAGGCCCCTGAGCGGACCCTCATCTCAGATGACCAAATAATGAAGGCGAAAAACATCGGGTCAAGAGTACGCATTGGAAAAGTTTTCAGTTAAGCCTATGTAGGGCTAAAACTAATTAATCTTGATGGAAAATTTTCTTAAATAGTGAAAATTTATTGAATATTCTACAGATTTAATATCATAACATGCCAATTATACAATTCTTTATAGGTCTGGGAGCCCATCAAAAAAAAAATGCGTGCTCTTGACCCGAATGACTGCGTACGTTTACCCCGCGTGCGTAACTTTACCCTAAGACTTGCGTAATTTTACCCACACATCGGGTCAAGATTACGCATTGGAAAAGTTTTCAGTTAAGCCTATGTAGGGCTAAAACTAATTAATCTTGATGGAAAATTTTCTTAAATAGTGAAAATTTATTCAATATTCTACAGATTTAATATCATAACATGCCAATTATATACTTCTTTATAGGTCTGGGAGGCCATCAAAAAAAAAGTGCGTGCTCTTGACCCGAATGACTCTACTACGATTATGCTTAATTAGAGGTAGGTCATGGATTACGGCGATAGGCGAATGTGGGCGTCGAGATGTGTCGTCGGATAAATCGTCGGATATTGTGAATGTGCCGCCGGTAAAAAAACAAAAGCAAGTGAACCCTCATTTTGAAAAAACTCGCGCGGTACACCAATGAGATACTAACCTTAAAAGACTTATTTTTCAAGTACCTGCTTGCAATATCATTGCCAATTGTATAATGTGGTTGCAGGACCGATAAAAGAGTAAAAATACACACAGAACCCGACCCTGCTAGCAGGGCGTAAAAAGAGAATACTATACTTACTAAACTAACTTCGTCTTAAGTTGCAGGGTTTAGGCAAAAATCCAGACAATTTAAAATTTCACCCATTGACGAAATTGAAGCGTCACCAACATTTGACAAATAACAGTTTCCATTGATTCCTTTGTTTGCTTGTTTTTGATTTTATGTAGTTTGTGTGCATATCATATAAAATGCTAAATCCTTTTATCAGGGTGTTCTCGAGTATACACGTGAGTGCTTCATGTACCTGCATGTGACTGATAAACATCTGAGATCTTAGCAGATTATGTTTGTTAATATCTTGAGCAGCTCCTACCGTTTTCGTATGTGATGTACTGTCTTCTAAATCTATCTCTTTGCAATTTGTTTACCTCCGCCAGTAATGCTAAAGAATCTTTTAATATTGTTATTTCTTTATACTCACTTACACGGCACTTTATATTGGAGCAATTCTCAAAAAATTGCCACACCCAAGCCACGCCCCACAATATTTTATTATCTACGGATTGTTTGTTGTTTCCGCTCAGAATCAGGAGCTCTCTCCATATCTGTAGGAGAGAAAACATGTCCCGAAATTTCCATACATTTTTTATGTTCTTCCTTTTCGTTACGCCATACAATATGTATGGCAATAGTAACAAGATAGGGAAAAATACTTAGAGTCATTTTTGTCCTATAAAGATTGAAAGAGCGACGTCTAATGGTTGAAGGGTAGTAAGAGCTCAAAGGGCTCACAATGATCTGCATCAATCACAGAGTAAAGTAAACTTACAGCACAAGTTAGTTGTAACAAGCTGTTCTCCGCAATTCGACGTCTAAAACCGCGCCTGTTGGTCCCGGCTCAAGTCCTGAAGGAAGCCTGGCTGACCCTTAACGTTGCCGACGACTTTCTGGAGCGACCCCGGTTATCCGAGGTGTTGAGTCCTAAGACTTACCATGACGTTTGATGGGATTCAATTCAGATTCAATTTACGTTTTAGCTGTCATTTTTGACACTTCTACTATTATGGATGTTTGATTCGTGATTGAATCGCATTACGACGTCATGGTAAAGCCCCTTTATTTCGCCACTCCGGAGCATTCCTACAGGATATGGGTGATAGATTCTTCCACAGCACACAGCTGCGTTACACTGGGGGCTGTCTGTAAACCTAAATTGTGTGTGTGTGGAGCAGGGCACTATAAATCATTTTTAAATTAGAGTACCAAAAAAATTAAACGTACCCAATTCCTTCTCTAGTTATATGAGATTAAAGTTAGTATTTGCAAATTTTATAGGATAACATAAAAAAATCTGTACTAAATTTATTTTATCGTTAACTTTCGATAGTGGTGGCACATCACTATTTTTGAATTGCAAAAAAAAACAGGCAACGCAAGTAATGTCAGTTTACTATCTTGCACAAAAAAAAATATTTTAATGCAAATTTAAAGAACGTGATAAACAAACCAAGTTACACTTGACCCTCCAGCGATTATCCTTCAGCCCAGACATTGAAGTGCATAACGACTTTTCTCATTTTCCTTAATCATAAATAGAACGTTAAAATCCACCAATAACATCACTCTATTTTCCTGGCTTTTCTCAGCACTGGCTTCCTATTGGTGGTTGTTTCCGCCGCTGTTGTGTGCGCCAGATCTCTGTCGATTATTGACCGTTAGTACGCTCAGCATAAGAAAATTCTACGCTATAAAGCACAGTAGCACTAGCGGAGCACGAATAATTTCACTATTATGTCTCTGTCGCTCGTATGCCGTCTCCACGTTTGTGCGAGTGCGATGGAACATACACACAATGACGGATCATTGTATGAAATTCTTCTAGCTCCGCGACCGTGCTTTAGTGGTAGTTAAGAAGAAAGCCATGACTTGACAAACTCGACAAAGCAGCCGAGATTGTCATCAAAATGAGTGAGAAAATAAAAACACTTCAGCCATGTTTACATTTGAATTTAATTGAGTAAAGGCATAAGATAACGCGTACATAAGATGTATATTGATAACAAAATATGTTGATTACATTTTGAGGAAAAATTATTACTATTACATTTAAATTGATTCATTATTAGTCTTATGTAACTATCCTCATTTATAAGTCTGGTACCTATTACATCTACAAAAATTTTGTCAGTTCAACTGAAACAACATAAAACTCCCGAATCTTAAAAACATACATAAATCGCGTCTTTACCTACCCCTTACGGGGTAGGCAGAGCCTAAGGCAACAAGTCCTAAAGGCCACGTAGCATGATTGTAGGCGTATAGGTGGAAAGGAATCATAATAGTGATGGGTTGCTAGCCGCATCGCCAAACTGTCCCTCGCATACAATACAAAACCATATAAAAGGAGACGCTATGCGGTACAATTGCCCAACAGTTTGAATAACATAGTAATATAATATGTTTATATACATTAAAAATGCAATAAATTATTTGCTTCGAAAAGCGCACCTAATTTAGTCATGTCTAGAGTATAGGGTTTATAATATCACAAATAAAAATAAAAATTATTAGAAAATGAAAATTACCGGTCCATTGTTTAACCCTTATTCCATGAACATCACTGTGTCAGCTAATACCACGTACATATTAGACATCTGTATATTTAGGGCCTGTCTGATCACTCTCTTTAAAGTTCCGGTTATCTTAAGAGGCTATGATTCCCTCTCTATTTATTACTAAGAAACAAACAGAGACGTCGTCATAGATAACTGACACTTAAGATAAACTGGTATTTAGCAGAGAGTGGCGAGACAGGCCCTAAATAAATAATAATAATGGATGCAGTAGAGTATTACCTTTTAATCAGCGCATATCGTCAGGAGATTCTACATTACGCTACACCGGTAGCTAGAACCCAGCGCCGCCACTTTTCAATGTTACGGTATTAGGAAGATAATAAGAAAATAATTTATAATAATACCCACTTTTGTAATAAAATAAAAAAGTAATTATAGGTTAAGCACCCACAGTCCGGAGTTCTTAGAACGCAATTCGGATTTGTCTCGCTGTCTCACTCACACCGATTCAAACATCAAGGGGGGCGTTCAAGTATTACGTAAGCGCTTGAGGGGGGCGGGTCTTTGCTTTGCTTATTTTTGATGACATCGTGGGTGGGGGGTCGATATGGTGACTACGTCAGCAGTTTCGATACGAACTGCTGCTCACGAATCAAAAAAAACCAGAATCCATTAAAATAAAAATGCATATAGGTACCAATGATTACGTAAGCATGGGAGGGAAGTTGAGAGGTTTGCTTACTTTTGCTGACAAGGGGGGGGGGTAAATAATTGTAAAAAAATCTGCTTACGTAATACTTGAATGGCCCCAAACCCAGCAAGATAAACCTCACAGACTGTATCTTAAAACAGAATCATCATCCACTGTGCAACCCTTACCTGAAAAGGTTATTACTTAAGATACTATGAGTACGTTTTACAAAATGGTCGTTCGGAAACACAACAATTTTCACTATCATAAAACAATACAGTTTTAATTACTACGTTTCATCTATACTAATATTATAAAGAGGAAAAATTTGATTGTTTGTTTGTTTGCATTGAATAGGCTCCGAAACTACTGGACCGATTTTAAAAATTCTTTTGCCGTTAGAAAACTACATTATCACTAAGTGACATAGGCTACTTTTTACCGCGGGAAAAGACCTATTCCTACGGGAAAATTAATATATCATAAAATAATTATTATTGATTGAAAAAAATCTGAAAAATATTGGAATGTTAAGCTTACAAGATTACTAAACCGAATATGTATAAAAACGAGAGCCAAGAAAACGCTTCAGCCATTTTCCGTCTTACTTTACTGCTCTAGAAAAACAAATGACCCAGTAACTTATCACTAAATCGTTCGTCTACCAATACATATAATCGACAATAATTAGCTATCTACCAACAATTATTAACATTTACATTATATTCTTACAAGTACTAGCTTCTTTGGGTAAATTCGTCTTAACTCCCACACTTACAAAATGTATGCAAAAGGAAATGCACATAGGTACGTAAGCAGTACATAATAATAATATGTATATAAGATAAATGTTATCCCCCAGCGAGGTCGTGATCGTTGCAGCGAATTGTACCTAATAAAATAGATACCGAAATAGGTATTGTGATTGCAATTTTTATGACTTACATTTATTACATTTAATACATGATACAAACACCGTAAAAACATGGACTTACAAGTATTTAATACATAGGTACAATACCTTGGTTATTATTAGCTATTTGCAAACAATGTAAGTCCACTAGGTACAAACAAAACTATAATAATAAAGAAAAATGTAAATACCGATGACGTTTACGGTTATTCCGAATCGAGAAAAGATTACAATCTTAAAAATTGCAAAAAATATCGCGAAATTTTTACTGCCTTATTTGGTTTATGCAAGGTCATCGCCATCTTATTTATATCTAATTGACGTAACCATGGACCATAAGACACAACTTGGAATGACCTAGTGAACATGAGAATGATTTAAACCTAAATAAAAGAAAGATCTGAACCAAGAACTGTAAGCTTATTACCTAACTCGCCCGCAATCGCCATCGTGTTCATTTTGACAGGTCATGTATGAGCTGACAATTATTGGCATCGGAATCAGCTAGCTGTCACATTCATACAAGAACTGTCAAAAGCAGCGGCGTTGTGGCAGCGGAGCCACAACGTTTCGTCGCCTAAATAACATCTATTATATTTTTTGAATTTTATAGCGCATTGGTTTCGACTGTAATGCTGTAAATTTTTTGACTAAATAAATAAAATAAAAAATAAATAAATAAATAAATAATAAAATGAACACGATGGCGATTGCGAGCGAGTTAGACAATAAGCCTAAAGCAGTTACACGTTTTATGCTCAAACGCATTGGTAACGTAAATATTAATAGTGGTGTCATAGTTGGTGCTCCTGGTACAAATCAGGCATGAAGGCTCTTCTAAATTCTTTCTATCCCCTGACCATAACTACGCTTAGTACAATTTATTTCCTAACTAATGGACATTCAATGTTGAGACGACATAATGTTAAAGCTCATCATTTGCTTTATAAACGCACAAAATACTTCATAAATCTTACGAATAAAGTAAAAGCTTTAGTAAAGGCCAAACTCCTCGCCGGAAATTCGTTTTGACATCTTGTTCATATCACTACGCGTAGGTGTGCTCCTAATCAGACTTTTTATTTGTCATTATCACGAGTTACCTCGTCACAGCGGGTATCACTGACATCAGATAATAATACTTTTCCTGTCAATTAAAGCACTGATCTCCATATCACCGCCACTTTAATACTATCATAATACTTCATTGTACTACGATAACTTTTACATACTTGTACTTGAGTATTTACGGAATGCAGTTTCAATATCACTCTTTATCACTTCACCAAGTCACTTTTTCTTAAAAACAAAATCTTACATAACTGCATCAAAATCACTACTTTTAAATTTTCTCTAAAATGCATTGTCCACACTTTATAAATTCTAGTAGTCACTAAGTCACCACACATCTCCAATACTGAATTATCCTGATCTTTTAGCGAGTTATAAGACTCCCGCATTATAGGTACACTTAATTTATCGAGTTAATTATCAAATTTGTCTAGCCCCTTTTGGGTAGGTACTTATTGTCAATCGCCTGGCACCGTAGCCCCCTGATAAGGGTATTCTGCGGGAGGCCATTCTTCGCCTATTTGATTATCCAGCTTGTCTTGCTCATCCGAAGAAGTACCGGGCAGTAGGATGTAACGTGCGTCTCTGTGAAAAGAAGGGACGATTAAATGACTTTGTTGTAAAGTTTACTTTTAATACATACATAGGTACATATAAATCACGTCTTTATCCCTTACTAGGTAGACAGTGCCTAAGGTAACATGATCTAAAGGCCACGTTTAGCATGAGTGTGGGCGTATACATGGAAAGGGGAATCAAAATAGTGATGGGTTTAGCAACCCATCTCCTATAACATGATTCCTAAGATTTTCGCGCATTCCGTCGATGGGGTTTTACCCGCAGGAAGAGAAGCAACTGGTACCTACATTCTATGTTTTTTCTTTACACCCAAACCAGCATGGAAGGAAGGCTTAAGCCTAATAAAATAAGGGTAGGTGGTGGAAGCTAGTGTGTGTGTGTGAATCATAAGTGTTTCATGGGGGCGTCTGAGAAACAGCGTCCGTTTGGCAAGAGAGTTTAAAGGTTGTCGCACGCATAGTCGCTCGACACCGCCGCCTCAAGTCGAGCCGTCCAGTATTCTTTGTAAGAAATTCCATACTGTAACGCACACATATCGGCATCGGAACAGAATCGCCTCGCCTCGGCACAATCTAGTAATTCGCAAGCAGCATGCGGGCAACTCGCTGTCATCGAGCTTGCGTCTCGCCGCTGGAATGAGGACGGCGCGCAGAACGCCATCTCTAGCCGCCGCCTCGCTTTAAGCGCGCTGTCACCCAGCCGTATGCGCAATGTCACCTAGCCGCGGCCGCGCGGACAACTCGGAGGTGCTGAGCCGTTTCCGTTTCGTTACGTGGTTGACGGCGAGCCGACGAGGGGAGGCGGCGCTGATTCGGTGCCGAGCGGTTACGTGTGCGACAACCTTTAGTCTTCGAGGCAAAGGTAGCTTAATATTATGTTAATATGTTGTGCATCCATAAGCTGTGTACAAACTATCGAATATATCTTTTTTTTACCGAGTTCAAAAAAAAGAGGTTCTCAATTCGATTGAATTTGTACATTTAATGTAATTTAAAATTCCATGAATGGGAAAAAGCTCTCCTGTTTCTTATGAAAAATAATCATTATTATCATCCACTACTACACATAGGCCTTCCCGAGGAAAAAACCCGTTAGAAATTATATTTCTTTACGATACTGACAACTTACTTCTTAACCCATAGTAGGTAAGTGGCTATCTGAAATTCTTCATTCTTTAGTTAAATTATCATTAAATTCCCGATTACTTTCAAACAACAGGGCATAAATCTTAGGAATCATGTAATAGGCGACGCGGCTAGCCACCCATAACTATTTTGATTCTAATTTCCACCTATACGCCCACAATCATGTTAAACGTGATCTTTAGATCTTGTCACATTAGACTCTATCTACCCCGTAAGGAATATAGGTAGATGTGATTTGTGTATGTATGTTACTTTCAAACTGCGGCATGTTACCCAGTTAAAAAAGGCTTTACCTCATCTTGCAATACCTCCACAATATATAAATAGGACTCATGTCATATAAGTACCTAGTACTAGATAAGATATAAAATAGCGTAATAAAAACATTGATATAGTAAAACCAGACAAATACGAACTTTGGGTACGTGTTGTTGAGTGCATGTTTTGTGTTGAACATGTTATTTTTCACAAGTTTAACTGAGCTTGGTCTAGGCGATACTCGTACCTACACATATAAGGCTAATGAACCCTGTGCGTAATTTGATAATTAAATATTATTCATCTTATTTGTCGCATTTTCATAACAAGTTACATACGTACCCAACGCCATCTCGTTAGAGTTAGTATTATTATTTGTTCAGACACTAAAGCATTAGCGACCATACCGCCATCTTGCCAAGAGGTCAACCAAACTTTTTTTGAGCTTCAAAGAGAAATGTATACATAGAATATATCAGCTGCTTCGCTTCCTGCGCAGATCATACAAAAATGGGCGAAAATCGTAGGAATCATGTTTCATTGATTCCCCGTGCCTCCAACCAATTAACATCCCTAAATAAATGTATAAGATTTTGCGGGTGGTAGGGCCTTGTGCAAGGTCCGTCCGGATCGCTACCACCATCTTACTCGCTAATCCTGCCGCTAAGTAGCAGTGCTGGCACTGCTGTGTTCCGGTGTGGAGAGTAAGACAGCCGGGGAAATTACGGGCACAAGAGGCATTTCATCTTAGTCCTCTAGGTTGGCAACGCATCTGCAATCCCTCCGGGGTTGCGGGTGTCTATGGGCAGTGGTGATCACTTACCATCAGGTGACCCACTTGCTCGTTTGCCTTCCTATTCATATAAAAAAAGGGGATTTTTTGCGGCAGCATTTCAGTCATTTCATTGGACTTGCAAGCGTCCATAGGCTACGGCAGCCACTTGCCATCACACAATAGATACGTTCACATTTTAGTCGATCCTTCCCCGCACTCTATTGATGTACTTGCTAATAGCATATACTTACTATAGGCAAAGGATTAGCAGTTCACATTTAATTTGAATACGTGCATCCTTAGTGTTGATTTTTATCTTATTTCTGGCGTATCATTTGAATCAACTATCGGCATCTAAGTATCTGATTGACTGTCACCTTTACCTCTCTCTATGCTTCTATGATAAGTTTATTTGTGAAAATAAAAACGCCTCGAACACATCCATTCGCGTTACTGTTTCAATTAAATAATGGACAACTTTATATTTTGGCAACAATAAACGCGAACGCGATCGAGATATTTATTATGTCAATATCAGTACTATTTTCCTAATAAAATCCCGCTAATATTATAAATGCGAAAGTTTGTGAGGATGGATGGATGGATGTGACGGTGTGAGTATGTATGTTTGTGCCTTCTTCACACTGAAACGACTGGACGGATTTGGATAAAATTTGGAATGGAGATAGCTATTACCCTATATTAACACAGGCTACTTTTTATATCGGAAAATTTCAAAGCTCCCGTGGGATAGCGATAAACATGTCAGTTGCTAATTCTACGCGGACGAAGTCGAGCGAGAAGCTAGTTGATTATAATAACCAAGTTTTCACAGTTTTGTATGTGTATGTATTTCTGTAGCTTTCTAAGGATGTGCGTTCTTGATATACCGAAGACTTGCCAAAGATGCCTCTAATTTACAAATACTCCAGTGCTTCTGCGTGAGATCCCATCCAAGATCTAATTCTGTCTGTTAAAAATGACATTCAATTTGACATAATTGTCAAGTGTCATACCAAAATATGTCAATTATGTCAAATTGAATCAGCTTAAGGCTCCTTGTTATAGTCGGCTGCCTGAACGTAGTAAAAGACGCCGTCGTCGATATAGTCGTAATCTCCAATCGAGTAGTAACAATTTTCTATTAGCTACTTTTACTAGATAGGTATTAAATTTACATAATCGTATGTTGCGACGCTATTATAAAATTAACCCGGTATATCTTAGCAGATGGTTGCGCAAGTCATACTGAGCACCTTTGTAGATAGGCATAACTTTTTCAGAATTTTATAAGCAATTGAGGTTGACACGGTCCCATACATTGAATTATTGGACGATATTTAGCGTGTAAAAGGCACAACTTCTCTTGTATAAAAGCTTACAGGGTCAACCTCTACAGCGGTATTCTAAGACACTTAGGGGCCGTCCATTAATAACCTAATGTTTTTTAGCAACTTTTTAGACCCCTTCCCCCTGGTGATACACAGTGAGGTTTTGTACTACCCCCCCCCCCCCCCCTCCACCCAAGATCACGTGTATTTTTTTGTACATACTAAGTAGGTAAGTATGGTTAAAAAAACCTTAACTTGAAAAACAGTTTAAACGAATTCGAATTTGTAAAAACAAATGTATTTCAAGTTCGAAAATAAATACACGTGATATCTCCTTAAACCTCCCCACCCTCCCCTTCTGATACTTGGTGAGTTTCTCCCCCCCCCCTCACCCCTTTGGGCCTCGCGTGACTAATGGACGGCCCCTCACTTGCTCAATCATCTGCTGAAATATTTCGTATTAATTTTGTGATACCTCGTATAGCAATGGCCACTTTGCTATACAAGCACACCTGTCTTGTCTTGACTTAGGTAAAGAGCCTTTTGGCCCCATGACTGCAGTTAAATTCGAACTAGTATTCAGAAATAAGTGTACCTACTTACAATTTTCGAGGATTTTAATGAAAACACAGCAAAGCCAGAATTCGTTTATTAATTAAAAGCAAACTTACATTGTAAATTATATCTACCTTAACTGCCAAGCGCGTCTGAAATGCAACGCCCATTTGCAACTAACACTTTATCCTTCAAAGCACTTTAAGCTAAACAAAAAAAAAACATATAAGAACTTCCAACTGGGAAAAGGATGGGTGTTCAAATGAAAATAGATAATGAGTCGGATAATCAAAAATGCAATTAGAAACGTACACATTTTAATATAAAATGCGACAATACAAAATCACAGATCCAATCGAACAGAACGATCGAGGAGAAAATTAGCTACACGTTCAAAATAACTATTTGAATCTCCGCTTTAAAATTTCCTGGCCCTATAATAAATGCTATAGGACTAAATCAGTCTAGAAGTCATATAAAATATGACAATTTATTTTACGATTTACAATTGGCCCCTCTATAAATGCGAGTCTTAATACATCAGCAATATTAACATCGGAAAATAAAATATCAGCGAAAATATCATGGTCGATAAACGATTTCTTAGGTAAGTATAAGAAAATCGGGAAGAATCTTGAGATATGGCATTGCAATAAAGCTTTATACCACAACAAATTAATCTAATTATTACTAGAGTACCAGAAGGGACTTATGAACGACAATATCTGCTAAGCGCCATTTTTATTATCCACATAAAAGAATGTACTTAGGTACATTTATTTTTTAACGTTTTTTACCCTGTTAACCGTATTAAGTAATTTTATGTTTGATATCTTTCAGACTAACCAATAAAATGTATCTTCTGATCTACTAGCGAGATCAACTAGAAAATATCCCAATTTAATATCATGTGGATTTTGGATGAAAAAATTGACTAACTTAGCATTTCTTTCCTGCGACAAATTTCTGCATCAGTTATACTTAGCCATTTAATTTCTTTCGGTTTCTAATCACTACATTTCCGTTCCAACCAAAATATCAACAGAAGCGTGATTTTTTTACATTTTGAATATTCAAGGAATTTGAAATTTAGTAGGTAAGGCATGATTATCGTTTATGTAGCCCCTTATTGCACTCGTTAGTGTTGCATTGAGTAGCGCTCCTCCGATCAGTATCACGCTTTACCATTGAGATCGTATTTCTTCTCGTCGGCATTCCTAAAATACAAACACATACAATTAAAAAAAAACAAAAATCTATGGTATGACCAGACATTTGAGCATTTCCACGATTCAGTTGGAACTGAAGTTCTAATTTTAAAAATATGACGATCTCATCAGACGGATAAGAACTTTCTTAAAATTACGTTACCGATGCAAACTTCATGTAAATTATTAATAAATTATGATTACTTTAATTTTATAATGAATATAATTATACTCGTATCATAATGTATTACACAGTTTGACAAGTGATAATTCATAAAAAATATCGGCTAAGGGGTTGGTTTATAATGATTTCCACCCTATCCAACTTTAGACGATAAAATTTTAAACGTCTAGCTTCAATTTAGTAATTTTCGTGTGCTCAGATATCTAGTCAAGTTTTACGTAAAAATATGAAACGGACAAAAAAGCTTAACTCTAAGTTAGTACAGAAAAGAGAGACAACATTAAATCCGGGATACCGAGAAATATACAAGCCTGATACATACCAACTGTCGATCAACAAAAAGTATTCCCTCCCGTCATCACTCAGAGTTTCCTCGCCTTGACTCGACTCGTCACTACTGTTACTGTTACTGTCAACTACCATAAATTCCTGGTCCCTTCTGAAAATTGCAACCACAAACATGTTTCCTTTAGATTTCTTCGTTAAATTATCCGTTTTAAAAATTATACCCATTTTTTTTCGTTAAAAGCGAAGCTTGGTGCTTGATGATCGTGTCCCGGAAAAATAATGTTTATGATTTACTTATTTAAAATGATAAACAATATTTTTCTTGTGAATGATTTGTGTGGTGATCCTTGAACTCGTCATTCGCTGGTTTGTGGTCAGATTCGATCCTCGTTTGTTATCCGGACATCTTGATATTTTCTGAGTTGTGTTGCTTGCAGTTGTATGCGTTTGTTTCACTTCTGTCTGTGTTCTAGTGCTGTTGTATTGTGATCCCATTTCGTGTGTCCAATTCTCCGTTCATGTCGATGAATTTGCTCCGTCAATAATAAAAATATTGTCGAGCAGTGACTTTGTGGAAGGATTTATTTTCATATACATTAGGAACGTTTAAAATTGAGACAGGTTACATTTTTTTTGGTATTTATGTTACAGTTTAGTAATAATGAAAATAAATCCTTTTTCTCAATCCTTTGTTAATGAAGGAGTAGAATGGTGTTAGTTAAAGAACAGTGTGTTAATGAAGCGACTTATGGCTATGTTAGTCCGTCACCAACCAAAGCAAAAAGTGGTAAATTATCTGAATCATAAAAAAACATCAGATAATTCAACCAATTTTAAGTTTAAAAAGCTAATGCTTAAATACTAAAAGGAGTCGCCAGGTTGTGTTACAAGACATATGTGTTTATTGCGTTGTAATCTTGAATTCAATTCTGTGGATATTACCCGAAACAAATAACTGTAATGTTGTCAGAACTTCAATGATCGTATTGTTTAGGGCTAGTGGTGTTCTCTACAAGGTCGTTATTTAATACGCGTTATTATTTCTACAACAGCATGATGAAGTCTGTACATACGACAATTTATGCGTGTGTCGCAGTGCAATCCTAAATAGCGGTCATCCAAATACAATTATTGTCGCTTGCAGGGCGGCAAAAGCAGATACCGATAGAAGGCGGACAATAGCCGTTCTATATTACTTTCTATGATTTAGAGTTAAATACATACACAAATCACGTCTATATCCCTTACGGGGTAGACAGAGCTTGAGGTAACAAAACCTAAAGGCCACGTTTAGCATGGTTGTAGGCGTATAGGTGGAAAAAGGAATCAAAATAGTGATGGGTCGCTAGCCGCACCGCGTATAACATGATTCCTAAGAATATTTGGATGAATTATAATACTGTATCTAGTATAAGCAGAAACTATATAGGAACGAGCAGCTAGCAATACAAAACCAAGTATGTTTCGATCCATTTTAACAAACAATTGGGATTGTCTATTTTTTTACAATGTATAGTCAATCGAAAACCATTTCGAGATAAATGCTTTTCAAATCGTTTTCTGTATTTACTTTATTTTATTTTACTATAATGAATTTATTACATGAAAAATAAGCAATGACCTTCATTTGACATTCCCAGACATGACGTAGACGGTCCAAAATGTACTTTATTTGCAAATGTTACAAATTCTATGCTATTTACGCGTGGATTATACTACGGAGTTCAATTTGGACCCGCAATCTGACATTTCATTCATCTTATGACAGCTGACAAGCAAAATGACAATCTTGTTACTGTCATTCTTGTTTTTTCCACTGATTACTTTCATATTGTTGTATTATAGTTTAGATTTAGAAGCACTTTCGGTAGATAATTAGGCAAGAGTGTATCCGCACAGCGATGTGCTTCGCTCACATGAAAGATTTTCCGCTAAATATTTTAATGGATAGCGAAATATTACGTTTTTCGGTTTACTTTCACCTACTGAGTTTACTGTCTTATTTCCGGGTCCTGTTTTGTCTTGATCATACCTGGTATGTGTTTATGGACCTTTCTGCTTCGCGCAGAATGTTATGGTATGTGTAACGGCTGTAAAAATATAAAATTCATAGGAGAAGATCGCGTGAATCTTCCTGTGTTATTGTTGAATCATGTTGACATTGATACTAATGACAGTATTGACAGTTTGCCAACTTCACCACAGATAGAAAAGACGTTAATGGCGGCGCTTCACATACGTTTTATGATCAATTTATCCAATAAGCGGATGTGTGACACCGGCAGTGGAAACTCTGACGTCATCAACCAAAATACTTTCAATAATTAATAGTGAAAAAAATACCGAGTTATATGAGAAAATATTGAAATTGGTTTCTTATAATTGACTATTCTGCACAAAAAAAATATAAAAAGGATAGGTATTTTTTTTTAGACAATCCCAATTCCCTCTAATTTCATATAACATTATTATAGTAAAATGTCGTGAGATATCAAGTTACCCTTCAACATTTGGATGTGATGCTGATTGCATACCATAAGGGATTGTGTGGAAGTTTAGATGAAATTGGTTTGTTAACAAACCCGTATAAAATGGTTCGAATCATACTATACTTAATTGTTCATTTACAGCGTATTCATTCTTCAATACAAATCGCATCACATTAGGATTTTGAGTATAAGCCTTATTTTATACTACGGGCATCAGTGAATAAAGCGAAACGTTGGCGGGTAGCAGGTTAACCAGAACGAGTAAGTATATATGCCTGATTTTATAGGAAACTGTGAAGTCAAAGAACAAACGTATACATTCAAATCCCCAATTCAACCTGGCAACTCCCAAAAGAGAGAACAACACAAACCTGTAGAACACGTAGTGCTGGAGGATGAAGAAGATATCAAAGACGAGAGAGAACAGCCCCAAGCCGAACTTGGTTGCGTCGCCGAAGAAGGACACCCAGTCGTTGTAGTTGTACGCGTTGAGGGTCATCTGGAGGATGGAGAGCAGCCCGCCGATGAAGTCCAGGAAGATGTTGCCGATGCTCCAGCCGACTGTGGACTTGCGTTTGTAGTTCATGTACGCCTGAAATATGAAATAAATAAGGATGTCAGTGGACTTTTAACAATTGAATTGCATGAAATCCTATTAATATTATAAATGCAAAAGTTTCTGAGGATGTATTGCTGTATGGATGTTTTAGGTACTCTATCACGCCAAAGCGGCTCAACAGACCAAGTTGAAATTTGTCTGTTAAAATCTGTACTAGGACAGACATTATTCTCGCCACATACCTGGGGCACATATTTGATGAAGGTGATAGCTAGTTTGATGTAGCTGCAGTAGTAGAGGAAGTCGAGCCAAGCGAGCGTGTCAGCGGCCACCAGGCTTGCCGACACAACCGCCACGAGCCCAAGCACGCTGAGTATACCGCGACCCGTTATAGATACTCGCTGGTCTTCGCGCTGCAATACACAGAAAAAGTCCAATATAGTTTTTTAGTCTATTATTCTTCCATGCTTGTCTAATAGCAAAGAAAAATTATAAAATCTACCAGTTGCTCCTCTTCCCCCGCAAATGGTAAAAATCCATCGAGGAACATTTGCGAAAGTCTTAGGAATCATGAGGCTAGCAACCCATCACGATTTTTATCCCCCTTTCCACCTATACGCCCACAATCATGCTCAACGTGGCCTTTAGGTCTTGTCGCCTTAGGCTCTGCCTACCCCGTAAGGGATAAAGAAGTTATTTATGTATGTACTATGTATGTATTATAGTGTCCCACTGCCGGACAAAGGCCTCCCCTTCTTTCTGCCACTCGTACTTGTAAGAGCATGCTCCTGGCACCATACATCCAAGTCGTCCCGGCATCTCTCTGTCTGCCTCGCTGCAGCCTAGCGCTGATCTTTAGTTTGTTTCACTAATATATATAACTTGATTGAATTGTATATTCTTTAAAATAAAAACTTAGTTTAAGAACATAGTAACACCCAAATGATTACCGAAACTGGCCGAAAAATATCTTTCTATTAATCGACTTAGATCAATATGTTGGTCACCTCTGAGGCATTTATCGAACTAAAAAACATCGTCGATATTGATTCACAAGCGGAAAAGATGTCAACGGAGATTTTATAAAAAAAGTCAAATGGAAAACCCATTTTTTAATGTCATACCTCATAAACGAAGCACTGGATGATTGTAACAATGGTTGCAAACACAGCATGGAGGGAGAAAAATACATCGTTCAACTGAACCGGGTTCAAACTTCTAGGATGCCTGACGAAGTATTCAGCCTGAAAACAACGAAAAAAAATCATTAATAACCAACGCAAGAAATCAAATGTAGGTAAAATAAAACAAACATCACTCTTTGTTTGATGATAATTGAAAATCAGACGAGTACTCAATCAATCAATTCTTTATCGAAGGTTACTAAATTACGCAATGAAAACATAATGTCAATTTATAGTAAAGGTGCATTCGTTACGCGTACGATAAAGAGGCGATAAACATCTGAATGGAAATTTGCACTTGTCTGCAGAGTTTTTGGAGATAACGTTACAAATAATTATAAGGTATTGTCAATAGAAAGCAAGCACTCAGTGCATCCCTAACACGACAAGAAAAAATAAGCCACAAAACGTACCTGAATCTCTTTAGAGAAATAAAGCCCGCAGTTAAACAACGAGTACATGGTGAAGCCCATGAGATTGAGCGCCAAGAAGTCAAAGTTGAGGCCTACGACGCTCTTCCTCTTGAAGTTGTAGTATATTTGCGGGTAGAATGACACGGACCAGGACACAAAGTATATCCAGCCCATGATGTAGGAGATTATGTAGATGGCGTGCGAGTGCATCACTGTTACCAGCACGAATACCGTGTCCATGCTGGAAAACAGAGACATTATAATTAATCACACGTTGGAAACAAAATAATACTCGTACTAATGTACATAGAGGTTACCATAACGAAGGAAAGATCATAGGGATCTGGTGGATGCGGCTCTGCTGACTCAACTTAGTGATGTAAGCATCACAAGATGGCTCAGTAGAGCCACCACTCTGTACGCGTCCGGCGTTGTGGCGAGCGATTTCCTTGCTCATTGAGCAGTCGATAGCTCATCGCCAAAACGAATGACTGGCAACACACGCGATGTACTACAAAATATCTCGCCATGCTTATTGCTTTTTCATTTTGGTTTTTAAGACGACTAAGTCTCAGATCAATAGGTAGTTTCGAATATTTTTAATGCTTTGGAGAGCAACACGGCTGTCTCGAGTAGGTACACAAGAGGGATTTCACATGTCTTGCGAATCCAGATTCTGTTCCTGTTCATTTCCTAAGTATTTCCCTAGTCTTATTGTTAACACACTTGGCGACGGCCTGCACCTTAAGAATTAAGGCGGTGGCTACAAGGAAATTTACTCACTCGACGTATCCGTTCGGTGTGACGTTGAAAGACACCTCTGAATGCCCTGGACTTTTACCATACGCGCAGATATCGTAAGATATCTCGACGGTAGTGTTGGGATTCTCGGTGCCCGGAATCACCACGGTCGGCGGCACGAACTGGACTATATCTGGATGCTGCGCTTTTATAGCCACGTCTAAGGTCTCGTTGTATTCACCACTGGAAGAAATTGAGCTAGTATTTAACACTGTAGAGTCGCGTATGTATACGTGGTGACCTTCTATATCTATATGGGTCAATATGGGATCGCCTACAGCTATAAGAGATGGATATACCAACTTTTTCAGATAATGATGTCCGTTTTCATCAAAGTTTAAGACAAGATGGACATTTAGAAACGTTTGAACTGTCGTCTCTGTTGTTTTTCTTGTATCTACTATTTACGGAAGCTGAAATTTCTTCCGTCATCACCCCATCCATCAGAATCATTCCTTCCGCCCAGTCTCTAGTATACTTATTTCATTGTTATTCTTGTATTCAGAATCACAACGATTTGTCAGTACTTAATCTTTAATTTTATGTTTGTCTTTGTCTGTTATGATTTCTTAAACGTATTTTCCAATAAATGTAATTAGCATATATTTTCTTGTATATCTTTCTTTTTTATTACACGTAACCAATTAGACGTATAACGGTAACAATGGTTTACCGTGACGTCAAACGCTTCGATTAAGTTAGCAATAAATTAATACCAATGGTATGCACGTGTACTGCATATAATTAAGTATCAGAATGAATAGGTGATGTTAATAGACAATTTCTTAGAGCATCTTCACGTTAGGTGAGAACCAGTTGCAAGCAGCTGGAGCAACAATGGATGTTTCCTCGTTGGAATCCATTATCGGAATGAGGGGCGCCTCGCTAATCGAAAAAAGTCTGCTGTCTCGCTTCTGCCAGACTGCTGTTACCTAATGTGAAGGCACCCTTACCCTAGGCTCTAATCTAATAGAAGGAATTCGCCTCATTCATACGTTAGTAAGATTTTCATCAAGTGTATGTACACGGAGCGGGTATTTCTAGCGGCTCCACTTGCCGTTCTCAAAATTAAGTTTTTTCTCCTTTTAAGTTATTTTTGTTAGAAGCGCATAACGTAGCACGCGAATTGTTTTTCACAATACGTTATACTAATACTTCCCCGACAAACGTTGATATTTCATTCACCACAGAAAGATACGCATTTCCAACTCTTTAACCCTACGATGGTACCTATACATGTTACTTAGCGGCATTCTTTGACAACCGACCTTTAGAAATAAGCTGGTAATCATGTAAACATTACGTTGTACCGGTTGTTAGTAACTATATCCTTTCAGTGTTCAAATTTCTAGCTGATTGGTCAATAATTAACAAATATTGGCTCAAAGGTTTGACTTACATTTGGACCAACTTAAAGAGGCGAGTCTCGTCCACCAATAAGTTAACATCTGTGACATCGACATACATTTTGTTTAGCTGCGATTGTGCACACGGCAATGCTGGAAAAAACCAAACAATATTAGTCGCTACATAGTATAAAACAAAGTCGCTTTTCGCTGTCTGTCTGTCTGTCCCTATGTATGCTTATATCTTTAAAACTATATACGCAACGGATTTTGATGCGGTTCTTTTTAATAGATAGATTGATTCAAGGGAAAGGTTTATGTATAATTCTACGCAGACGAACTCGCGGGCAGAAGCTAGTCATGAATAAATCAGTCTCTTGAATACTCTTTAAAATATTTACATTAGTGTTAATAAGCAAAGGATTCGCGAATACATCAATGATAGGATGCTAATAACCAAGAGATCCGCCTCGTGATTTAGTTTTTGGCACATTTTGGAATACTAAGCGAAACAAAATGGATTCTAATGATACTGTCACGAAGCGGCGGGCTCTGTCAATCGGTATACCCACATAGTTAAAGTATAATCAATGGCTCTTAAATATGCTAGTAAAAACAACCAATTGTTCAAATATACCTACAGTAAAAACATTTGTGTAGGTACCTACTTATCAGCATGTGACACTTAAAATTCAAGACACTCAAAACCCATGAAATCGGAAGGCAAATATTTTTTCGTAACCCTTCAAATTAATTGTACATCGTTCCAAAGTTTTTTTTAAAACGTAAATTTTCTTCAAACTTTTTTACATTTTGTCACGAATATCTGGTAAACTGGGTGATTATAAAACCACTGTTAGCGAAACAATGTGACGAATTCTTTGTGTTTCCACATAGTCTCACCTACCAAAAATTATTATCACTAACATTATTGGGTGTTTATATATTTATGAACGCTTGCTTTATACATATTTGGTTAGAGTCTTGGTTAGAGTCTTGGATAGAGTCTTTGGTTAGAGTGTTGGTTGGAGACAGTACCCAGCAAAGCAAATTTTGATTTGCACCAAACCTCTAGATCAAAATTAAGTGAAAAATCTGTAGTTTATTGCTCCCACTTACCCAAGAACAACACTGCAACAACAAACTTAACAAACATTATCCTATGACTAGATCCACACATAAATTCGGTTCCGCGCGCCATCTTTGCTAACTTCTATTAGATTTTATCTGTAACAATGAGAAATACATTACATACAATTATGTAAAGGATTATTTTTCAATTCATGGCGGTCAGAGTCAGAAGTATAGTCGACCAAGAAAGTGCTTTATCATTTTTTAGGACAGTTCCTCCATCAGAAAAAAAGCAATAAATTTGATTGCCACATTGACACACAAATGACATTAATTAAACCTTAGGGTGGTAAAGGACTTTCTTGGTCGACTATACATTTTTTTCTAACAGTACTGCTGTTAGCCTCCGGTAGCTTTTACAGATTACCAGAGAGAATGCGAGCAACCAGATGGGATGCTCAGCAAGGGGAAGTTTACTTAGCATGTCAAAGTGAGCCTATAGGTCTGACCTTAGACTTTGGACGGTAAGGAGATATATTGTAGCAATCGGATTCATAACGCTACCATCATTTCGGAAAGACAACGTTAACTCAGTCAGGTTGTGGTCCAATGGAAGGCAGTCACAAGTACCTGGTCCCTATACCATCTAGTTAACATAAGTGACAGTTGCAGGTGACAGGTGACCACAAAATCGACAAGAATCTATATCGGTTGGTTTTACACTGGCTACGCTTTGCATTCCGAATTGTCAGTTGTCACCGACAATTGTAGAATTGGTAAAATAGGGGCCTGGACACTTCTCCCTTTAATTCCTCTCATAACTTCTATGACACATGAACCACTGAAAAAATTGTGTGTGACAATAGCAAATATATCGTTGAGCAAAAGTTTATTTCAATCCAAGATCATTGGGCGCTCAAGAGTCGTAGGTTTTTGGATATATCTCGCTTTAACTCCTCCGACTACTGTATATGCTGTCTCATTGATGATGTTAAAGTGTCAAGGACAAAATATACATTCCATTAAACGGTTATTTTAAACCAGTATCATGGAGCAGTAACACTCGTAGTCATAAGCAGACACTTACCATTTCAACTTCTCTGATTTCCTACGGTATCTCATAACGTTAAAGACAATAGGCATTACATATAGGGAAGGTACCCCAAGAAACCATTATTTCCCCAAATTTTGTTCTACTACTTTGTCTGCGTGATTATTTTGCACACCCGTAATAAATGACTGCTTTCTAATCCTAAGTTTCTGAACCTAGTGGTGGACAGGCGGATGTAAGGACATAGCAAAGGTATTATAAGGTTCCAAATTCTAAAATTGGCTTCCACCGAAGAAAATCAAATAAACCGTGAACTTACATGTTTCACTAACAAAACAACTGTTACATAGGTAGTACCGATGCGATAAAAGTAACGAACACCGCTTAGGCAAAAACAATTTAATACGTGCAAAGCGTGCGATTTACGGCATTTTTCATCACCGAGAAATGGCTATAAAATGTAATAGAAAATTTTTCATTGAAAAATTCGCTTAACTTTCCTGATGTTCATCTAAGATTTTATAAAGAGAACATTTCTAGATCATTCCAATAATAAATAAGATAATTCTTGCGCCCACTACTGATTTGATTCGGCATAACATGCACGAACATTTTGATAAAATAACGTTGAAAACAACTCATAGAACGCTTACATCGGTTAACGTTTACACAGGTGTCAACAAACTTTTGATAATCAAATAGCCGAGTAATTAGTGACCCTGACCTGAACTAGAGGTCCCGAGTTTGAACCAAGGGTCACACTTGTTTTGTTTTTAATATTAAAGTCGACAAACGTGCATGCGGTCCACCTGATAAGTGATCACCGCCGCTCATAGACAACTACAGTACCATTAGCACTGCTGGTGCCTTGCAAATAATGGTACCTACACTCGCCTTTTAAAGGCCCCCATAAATACGAATGCTTTTACCTGAAACACATATTTATATCCGTCGTCTTCCACAGCAAATCATTGCTTAACTACAGACTATTAACTGGTATTAACTGTCCTAAGATATTTACTAATTATTATTTAAACTTAAGGTAAACGTGAGATAAATGGGTGAGCACCAAAAAGTTACACACCGTTAAAGTTGCGTTAGTAAGGTAATTAAAATTAGCTAACTTTTTCCATTGTGACACGAAAATTAGTCATACATTTGTATGGATAACTTTCGTGTCACAATGGAAAAGTTATCGAATTTTAACTAATTTACTAACGCAACTTTAACGGTGTGTAACTTTTTGGTCCTCACCCAAATCTCTGCTGACAAATTGCTTGCGTCGACTCGTTTTTATTATGTAGAACAGTGCAATGTTCTGCTCTGTTCCGATGACCTTTGCCGTTTCATTGTCAATGCCGATGCTGCTCGAACAGCGAACCCGCTAATACTGTAATACTATTTGTGTATCGTTTAATACATGTTCAGATAACATTGCGGTGTTTTGGCTACTTAATATCGCTCTAAAAATGTTCATTGTCCTTCAAACAATGGGCGTAATTAAAGAAATAACGTCGGACATCGATTCAACAAGTAAAAGTACCGTACGAATAAATGTAGTTGTATTTTATTGAACAACTTTCGACTAAGTAGACAGAACAGGACTAACAACACCAATTCAACTGGTTAAATAAAACGTTAAGAACTAAAGTTTTGGAGACTTTTAATCATACAAAGGCTACAATATACGCTTTATCGGTTCGTCTGTTGTTTATTTTCCCAATAATCGGAAAGAAAGAGAAAGATAACTAGTCATAGATGCAAATATATTATTATAGGTATATATAACGTGTTATTGACTGAGACGACGACATTAGATATAAATCAATAACGTGTGAAGCTTTCAATACAGTGACATTGCTTCTAAGGCAAGTAACTATATATTTAATGAACTAACCACTCACTTAACCTTAACCGCATAACAGTAAGCCGGGTCTTACGGCGTAGATATTATAAAAAGGCCTATTATAACAATACATTAGTGAACCAGGTCCTTTAAAAAGGCCAAGAATCATATAACATTTCTAACGCAATGTGGACATCTGTGGTGTTTGATTCATATGTGATTACGCATTTGATCACAAGGATTAATCAAGTTTTCCTTAGATAATAGCCCTCGCAGAAAATAAACCGTTTACGTTTAGTTTTCCTTGTAAAATGAAACGCAGATATAATTTTCAAACCATTCGGTACTAAAATTGTTTGAAGCCTTCTAAAAATTAACAATTAAAACATTAAGAAACATAGGAAGTACTTACCTACATCAAATGTAACGACGGAATTCGACATCGACATCGTCATCGTATACGACCATATTCCTGACTGTGCGTTAGCCAAAATATTAAATTGAAGGCTTACAAATTACCAATGCAGATACAAAAATTAACATGATAGAAGTGTTTTTGTGCACGATACGGTAGCAATAATATTTTTACCACTTTTATAATGCAAAGTAATGACGTTTTGTGTGAAGCTTGAACTATATCTGGTTCCATTTTACATCCATTAACTTCGTGCAAATAACTATATACTATTATTCAAGTTTAGATAACTTTATGTGAATTAAAGGAGAACTCGAGTAATGTACCTACTTATAGAAGCTTTTGAGATGTGAAGTTAAAGACGCAAAAAGTTATGTAGGCATTAACTAACGAAGAATTCTTACTACGTGTCAGCGAGAAAAAGGTAAACAGTTAATCTGGGACATGTGTTGCGACATACACAATCTTCTGCATCTCATTATGTTTGGCAAAGTTGCTAGCAAAAGATACGAAGGCTGTCAAAACAAGTCTTGGTTGAGGAATCTACGGGACTACTGCACATTTATTTCGTTTTGCGAGAGACAGCGTGAAATATTCCGAACTGACTACCAACCTAAGCTAATCGGGGAAGTATATTAAGAACAAGAACAAGCATTGCATTGCGCGGCTGACGAGCTAACGTTTTATAAGCGACCGGTCACGTGCCGCAATGTAAATCTAGTTGTACGAAATCCGTTGCATAGCATGAAGCGAGCATGCACGCTGAAGCAAAACTAAGCAACCTTGGCGTGCAAATAGCATTAATATTGATTCTACGCGGTGTTTATAAACCGTAGGTAATGGTGAATTGCTCATTAGAATATAGTTGTGCGTTAGTTGTATTGCTGATACATCGACTTACTTAACATTAGAAGCACGAACTTAACCGCTAACTTTATCAGGGCTTCTTTCACCAATCACCAGTCTTACGATTGGACTCTATTAATATCAGGTCTATTTCAAAATCACCCACACTAAAATCGAGTACAATCCCAGGACGCTATTATGGATCTACATCGACTGGAGGGAATGGAAGTGTACTTCAATAGTTAAAATTTAGGCGGTGAATATCATTACCACGATCGCATCCACTGACTACAGCAAAGCACGTCTAGTTTAAACAAAGAAATTGTCAGGAAGTCTAAGAAAACACTCAATATAAACGCACGAGCCCATTGTACCTACCTCTAGATACCAACATTGACAAATGTCTCGTTTTCCATTCATTGTAACCGGGGTATGGCTTCTCAATATTCAGAATCACTTACAGAAACTGATACTGTATTAATTCCTCTAACAGATTAGTTTTGTCGAATAAAAACTGTCTCAGCTCTTCATCCATCAATGATCATAGCCTTGAATTTAGAAAAAAAAAACTTTGTTGCGTTTGTTCAGAAATGGTAATCTATGGAACCAGTTGTTTCACCTCATTTACACGTTACACTTATGCTAGTAGCTCACGGCGACAAAAACTGGACGGCTAGCTGAACGCGCTAAGCATTTAGTCACTTCTTTTAACATAGTATATCTCAAACCAATATGTAAACAAAACTCAACCATAGAGCACGCTTAGTAAAGTTCATATATAAAGATAAAAATTGATATACGAGCTTTTATAAATGTAGTGGCGATTGCGATATCTTAATAATCGATGCGCCGTGTTTCTTTACTGTTTTAGGTAGCAAGAGACGATTACATTGATGAAATGTTGACTTTACTAGACGACCAATATCATTCATGATAAACATTAAGACAACTGGCAAACCGATTTCATTTAATTTTCCTCACAATCACTCGTTGTGTGTAATGGGGACTATCGTTTCTTCGGCTGGTATAGCCGTCAAAGGCGACTATAAAATCGGCGCCGAAACAAAGTTTTAAATCTTGAATCTCATTAAGTTTATTCATTATAAATAACATCATATCGAGTGTTGTGCAATTCCGTTTTGTTCGTAAAATAAAACCCGCTTTCAATGCGTTCACATCCATCGCCAAATAATACATATTTGCGATAATTTCACGAAGGAAATCACCTTTCAACAGGTAAATGAAAGAAATTATAATTTATGTCACAAAACCCGCCAAACCCAGTGAAAAGTGAATGTTATTGGACCTCACGCGACACTAGCGCCTCTAGTGGCAAATTCACACGCGATAGCCCCTATTGATGAACCGGAATGTTGAAGGATCATACTTATATCTCACGATATTTTGTAACAAACATCCAATCATTTTTAAGTATATTTAAATGTTAAATGAATTTGGGGGATTGTTTGTTTATAGATGCGTTAAAATGGATTGGAACGGATTATACGTACCTATAACAAGAATAAAAACAGCCCGCGCAACGCGACTACAGTCGAATTCCACAAAGACGATTCTAAAGAAACCGTGCGGGGAAAAACTTCAGAGGATAACGAACCTTCGACTGGTTGGATGTACTGTTACGTATTTAAGGTTTCATCAAAAAAGGTTCAAAAACCTGGTTTGGTCGAGTCAGGTTCGTCAAAACGTGTCCCTTACTACCAGGAACGCAGAAATTGGTGATGGTTAACAACTGTTATAAAAATGAGCAGTACAGGTACTAAATTGGGCACGTTTCTGGTCATTCACCTGTTGGATTATTTGAAGTTAACGAGACCTGCTATTACAGAATTTAAATATTATTAAATTTTATATCACTTGGGTGAATCAACTTTTTCTTGTCACTCGTTGCTATGGTTTCTTCTCCTCGGTCACTCTTTAAACCGTAAGTGGTTTAAAATTTGCCAATTTTTTTTTTGTTGCAGTTTCGAGCTTCTTTTAATTGGTCACCTACTAAGCCACTTAGTATAATGAGACACAACATTTCTTTTAACAAACTATACTACTTTTCCCCACGCTGATCGGACAGAATCACAACAAAAATTTTGTGTAATTTTATCCAACCTTCTTCATACTAAATCTCAAATTGATACAACTTCTAGAAGTTGAAGCTTTCCCAAACAGTCATTAACGGCTACCAGACAAAGTATAAAACAACTTTGAAGAAACGAAAAATATTTCGTTGATGAAATTCATACACATTTACTTAAAGAAATCTAAGTGGTTGTTATCTACTAAAGCCTTCAACATATAATCCCGTGACTATCACCAATCCTTAAATTCATGTATCAATATTGACAGCAACAACCCTCTGCTATCTTAATCCTACACTTTAATACGTAGTTTATGATTGTTAATTATATTAATATTTGAATGAATAGCAACACGGCGCTATGAAGAATAAAACAGGTAGAACAGAAAATAGATACGTATTAAATATATATATATATGCAGATTGTTAATCTATTACTTATTTGCACGCGACCAAGTAGACAACGGCGCATCCATAAATCACGTGATGTTTTTTGCACAAAAACCAATCCAAAAAATAACAATTGCAGCCATTCCGCGTCGATCTCAAAAAAACAGATTTACGATACGCCTTTTCCTCTTTCAAAACGGTTTCAAGTGCAAATGTTATCAGCAAACCGTGCGCGTGCGACTACTTCACAACTGTACACAGTGGCTGCGCGGTACAGTGTTTAGTTTAAGTTCGCCATTAACAATCCTCATGTATGCATGTCACTACGCATGTCACCGTGATTCATTACCTGCGCGTGCCGCTTACAGGAATTTATAAAAACAACAGAATCATAAAGGATAATATCTCCATGCTGGTCTGGGAGTAAAGAAAAAACAGAATGTGCCAGTTGTGTAAAAGCCCATCGAGGGAATGGGCGAAAATTTTAGGAATCATGTTATAGCCGATGCGGCCAGCAACCCATCACTATTTTGATTCCCCTTTCCACCTATGCGCCCACAATCATGCTAAACGTGGCCTTTAGGTCTTGTAACCTTATGCTCTGTCTACCCCGTAAGTTATAAAGACGTGATTCATGTATGTATGTATGTATCAGACGAACCGTTCTGTTCAATATTCCAAAAGTGTAAAAGAAAAACTAGATAGGTATATTCGTTAATTTGAAATCAAATTTCACACGTTAGCAACCCCTTGGCTTAGACATGTCACGAGACGCTAAGTGTGAGTTGCACCAAGTTACTTTGACAGTAACATAAATAAATAAATAGCACGGGACAATTTACACCAATTGACTTAGTCCCAAACTCAGCAAAACTATGGGTACTAGTACCAGGCAACGGTTAAACATTAACCTAAACTGACGATTTCAAATTTTTGGCAGAAAATTTAAAAATATATCAAGATCATCGGTTATTTGGTGCAAGTCACACTAAACCTGATTATATTGACTTAAGTATATCACGTGTCTCTTTGAACAACCTATTATGTGCGTCACATAAGGACGATTGAATAAAGTTTATTAATTTATTCAACTAGACAATAAGGACGACAATATAACCATAACGCTATCACAAAGCACCGGTAAATTACCATAACAAATCAAATTTATTAAAATAAGCTAAACTATTCTTAACTGCCATATTATTTTCCACTACGTTAACAATTACATGCAATAAATTTGAATAAACGGCAGTGATATTTCGAAAACACTCGTAAAACACATGTAAGAAATGTATACCACAAATTAGATCAATTAGTATATTTAAATGCACAGAAAATTGCCTCAGTATTACCGATTACGTCAGATACTTTTTCATAAAAACACACAGGGTAGAAAAGTGTAAGAAATGCATAATAATTATCAAACTAATGAATAACCCTATTATTCATAAACGCTCTATCTATAGGCTTCTGCTAACTTAGCAATCGTTTGTCATCTGTGAAAGGTAAATGTCAAAGTGTATAGCGTTTATGAATAAGGATAACTCTCTAGAGGTAAACAAAATAAACATCACTTGTTTAATAGTTAGAAAGATGGCAACATAGTGCACGATGGCAACGAATAACAACTTTTAACTGCTTACCCCAAATCTAGAGACGCTAGAGAATTATTTTAATTGATACTTATTAGTGCTGACACACTAGTTACCGTTGGGTATCATAAAAAGGCTTTGCTAAATGGGTAAAATAGATCACGTCCTGAATTTCTTCTGTATACAGATACGTGGAATAGAAAACATGAACGTCATACGGCGAGCTGACACGGTCAACATGGATGAAAGCCGTCTGGACGCTTTCGCGACATCTATGCTATACTATACTATACTATACTGTCCTTTGCGGTCAACGGCTCGTGTACCTTTCATTTAGACTACAGTTTGATAGCTATTGGGCAAAGGAGCTGTGATTTTCAAGGGTTTTGTAATCAAAATTACAAAAACTTTACCTTTATATTGACGCCATGTCAGACTATAGTGTGTCCGTGGTAACTCAGACTTGCTACTATAATAATTATGCCAACAAAGTATTAAATTAAAAAAAATAGTCCTACCTTCCCTAAGCTTAAAGTAGGTATAATTTTTCTCGTCCGCCCAATGTTATAGAATTAATTTTCGAAATATTAAGCTTGAATAGTACATTACATTCCGAGGGTGGTGAAATAAAAGAATGTCTCAGATCGCAGGAACTTGTCGCACGAGCCAAAGGCGAGGGCGATAAACATGCGCCCCGAGGCTTTCTTGAGGTGTGTTTATGTACACAATTTTACTTCTACCCTGGCCAGGAAGTCGAAATTTCTGCTCACGTAGTATTTTTTTTTTTGTTAGATGCAGTTGTTGTATGTAGGATGTAGACTACAGAAACTATAAATAAAGGAATAAAGTTTAACATGCGCCGTCCATACAATACTCTGTAACAAATTACTTAATAGATATTTCGTAAGCATTGACGTTAGTGCGGTGTGTACTGCCGTTGAATTTAGATGCTTCAAGAAACCATTTTCTAATAAACCAAAGTTCTGGAAGTTTCCAGTAAAAATGCTTATTTTCAAAGAATCGCCACTTCATCTGTGTGCTACAGTTCCCCCTAAAAGGGAAGGAGTAGATTTTGGGACGGTGCACCCTGGGCAACAACGGGTAACTAATATATTTAAAATCTTAAATATTAGTTAGCCGTCAGCTAATGATCGACTGCAGGGGTGGTTGGCTTAGATTTTTACCGTACAATGGCACACATGTTTCAAAACTACAATTTACTCGACTTTGGCGAAATTATCCTAAATTAACGTCTCTCCCCGCTACCCCTGCCCTGATGTGATAATGTGATGTGGATTTTAACATTTTTTTATTGGTAGAATTCTACACATCTCCACCACCATGGAAGAACACCATAAGCAATACGGAAATAATTCAGCAATCCGCACATACAACAATAATGATAATGAGTAAGGTTGCTCTCAGTCACGTCGTTGCCCGAAACATCGAATCAAGCGTGAAAATTAAAAATTCTCCCGAATTGAATGAGACCTCCCTTCGGCCACGTCTATACAATTAAAAATAATGATTTCCTTATATTTTTCAAGAAATTTCTGAAAGAAAGACCAAGCATTTGGATCTAAATCTTGATTGAATTTGGCAAGGGATTTTGTTCATACAATTCTAAATCTGGGGTAGCTATATGTGAAAACCTTAGTTATTTGTAAAGATCTTCTCGTATAACATTTAGTTCTGGAATCTTCGATATCATAAAAAAAATTTAGTGAACATTATCACAGCAACGTTACAGCTTGTAAAAATATCTCGTTAACGATATCTCAGTCAGAACTGAGCGAGAAGGCAATATGCCTACTTATGATAATTACTGTCATGACAATACAGCGATGTCGTTCATATTAGAAGAGTACAGCTATACAGTTAATGTCACTTGAAAGGTTAATGTTTAGATGTCATGACATGAAGTCCGATAGAAGTATTTTAATTTGGGTTATCATGGCATGGTATGATATGCACAATTTCATGACATGTCTTGTTTTAAATGTGACAAAGTTTTTAAGATAGCGAATAATGAAGTCACACTGACATGATGAAATTAAAGCATAATTGGGTAAATATTTCATGGATTTTTAACAGTATCTCTACTGTGTTCCCGTTTGGAAACAGTTCGATATTTGTGTAACGAAAAATATTACAGCAAGCAACCGACATGTCATAGAATATTTGCGATATGAATCCACAGATTATTACGAAAGCCAATTCAACTGCTGACAGAGCTATTCTGATTATTAAATAAAGAAAACAGTCAATCAATTAGAGTGCGGAAATTGGAACGTAAAATTTTCGATTTCCTACTAACCTTTTGCTAACTGATAAATGCGTTGAACTAAATCTCATTTCTACTTTTCTAACGTTTTAAAATGCAACCAACAGGTTATCACCTCTTCCGTGGTATAAAGAAAAGTATTTAAATATATGATAATAAATGTAAATATTTAACTACAAGTATATCGTCAGCGCCATTTGCGCTGCGGTCTTTGAGTTTTTATAATAGTGTGACGTTTGTTATGGGTTTGTATATGGAAAAGATTCGTTAACCATTTGTTTCGGCCTTCGCATGTTTCCCTTGATGCAAAAGGGTGAGACTGAGACCAATGTACAGAATCGGAATACATGGTATGCAATGGATTACCTGGTAGGTATTCGTGTACCGTGCAGGAATCAAATGGAGGACACAAAAATATCAGGTCGTCCATTCCAGACAGCATCTCGAGTCCTACATTGGTCGCACTCTTCAGCATCAAAGCAACTCTATGACGCCCGAAACACGGAGATGCCGATTGATGTTCTTGGTGAAGTGGAAGAACTCGCAATGAAACCAGTAAATACTTTTAAAAAGGTAGGTTCAAATACCACTGATATACATAAAATGCTGTCATGAATAGATAAATATCGACCTGTTCTTGTGTCAATTCAATACCTTCTTTACTTCTCTGAAAAACAAAGTTATCTGTAACGTTAGAGGTAAACTAAAATTAAAGGACTTTAGTATGGTAGTTAACAATTTACGACCATGACAGTGTTACAGCCAATAATTACAAGGCAAAATCTACAATCCTTTCGCTTAATAAGTACTTCTTCGCGTTAGAACATCAATTTGGAAAAGGTTCCATTACAGCTTTTGGTTCAAATAGGGCGGCTGTACCTACGCATTTCAACAGTTAGTATAAGGTCCTGTTGAACCGGTCACTTTGAAGTAGTTTACAAACAAATTATTAATGCTCAACAAGATAATATACAAGTTTCTCATTATCATAACAGGTTAATATAAAACAAGCAAACCAAAAATAAAAAATAGTACAGTTGTGAGTATCGTGATCGCTATAGAGTCTTTGTACAAAAAATGTCACGATGGCATCTAATGGCTGACAAAGAACATCATTACATTCAGCGAGGAAGCGTTCTATGGTGGATCACGATTTCTATAGCTATATATGTACGAAGACTAGCTTGTACCTGCAGTTTTACCCCTTATCCTTTTTTCCGAAAAATCCGTTCTTATTCTTTGTCTACATCATAAATGGAACCTCCATGCAAAATTTTCTGCTTTCTAGGTCGTTTTCTGTTTTTCGGAGTTCGGACTGGGTGTTGACGAGTCAGTCAGTCAGGACTCGTATTTTTATCCTACCTAGTTGTTGCCCGCAAATTTGTCTGCGTCCCGTGGAAACGTTCTACGTTTCCCGGAATAAAAAGAGCTAGTGTTAATCAGGGATATTATAGCTGTCTAGTTACAGAATTTTTATAATCGATTTAGTTATTCCAGGGATTACTCTTTATACTGCAGGAAGGTGGTAGCTGGTTGGTTCATTGATAAATATTCTTTCTTGGCTCCATTTATTACTGATTAAGTACACGTTAGTTTACAATGGCGGGCGAGAGACTCACGGTATGGGCGGCAGAGCTGCCGCGTGTTAGCCATATCGCATAAGGTAAAAAAGATGAGGTCGTCGCAAAACAACCGACTGCTCTGAAATACGACACCAATAACAAACAACAACTTGTGGCTTAGGTATGTTTTGATTTCCGTATGTTTAGAAATGTTAGAAGCAAATCGGTGTTTCCAAATACCGGCGCAAGCGCAAAGGACGTGGCCGTTTGGAAAACATAATAGTTGACAAGGCAAGTACCACTAGAAATACGCGTTCTAGCAGCTGATGCAACTAACATGAGTCTTAAGCCGACTCCTTAGACGTTCAAACTGTTTAAGTATGAGTAATATCTATCGCGGTGTTTGTGGTCATAATTTGTGGCAAGGTAAACGTGAATTTCCTCAAAGTGAGGCATGCGTTAAATTTGATATGGCAATGATATAATCCGTTTAAAATTCCTTTAGTTTAAAAGACCATGCCATATTGAGTCTATACAGTTTTAGTGACAGAAACAAAACAAGACCAAAGCAACGAGTAGATACGAATAATTCAACCAAAGAATATACAAAGGACTTCCCAAGTCTTTTGGGACAAATAAAAGAGTACGCCGAAGACAATGTGATGAAGATATTAGTTATATTTATACATATAATAAGTAGGGAAGTAGATGCATGCATGGCCTATATACTTCAGGTTAACTGTTTTTCTTGGATTTGATTTGCTTGCACCATTAACCATTGGAAAGTGTGTGAGTGTGAGAATGGTGTGCTATATTTTTAATAAGAGTAAACGAGAACAAAATTATAGCTATAAGTAATCAATCTCATCTACTAGTCGAAAATTTAATTTGAGTGGTAGTTTGTAGCCACACACGATTTTTTTAACACTTTCGTGTCGTGTGGTAGTTGCATGCATGTGATTTCGAAAATTGTCCCACGGGGCGGACTTTTGACATTTTTGTACGAAATATCGTCGTTAGTATTATCGTCACTAAGCAGTATGCCATTACATATTCAAAGAAGTCCCCGTTTTGTGGCAGTTTATTGACAAGCAAACGAAACTCTTCGAGCGGCAACAGTTTATCAATTTGCGACAGCACGTTAATTTGCAAAATAAATAATACTTTCTAAAATACATTGTAACGACCAAACCCGTCAGTTGTTAATGACATCTGCAAATACCGATCATATTAAATAACTTTTTGCTTAAAAACGGAAACATTAAACGACGTTAAATATTGATAAATATCGCTTGTTCCCCGTACATAACTATTTTACATAACCAAGACATTCTAAGGTAAAATAAAGACTATTTCTAAATTAAAACAAACATGTTCGCGGCTTAGGGGAAGCCCAAGGATCACCCCCGCCGCTCCTAACCAAAGTTAATCATCCTACATTGGTTTTACCAGTGCCGGTTATGTAACTTAGTTATATACGGGGAACAAGCTATAAAAATATGGGATCAACTTCGAATTAAAAAATAATCATCACTTATAACTGAACTGTGAAATATGATTGAAGGAACGTCCTTGTTGGAATTCGGTTTCAAATGCATAGGTACTTTGTAAACAGTTTAGTCGGCATTTATGAACATAAGGTTAATGGGTACCTGATATCAATTAGCTGACATTTGATGTTACTCGTATTTATTATTTATTTGTAAGTCGAGTCGTATGGCCTTCACTACATAGTATAAACAAAGTCGCTTTCCACTGTCTATCTGTCTGTCCCTATGTATGCTTAGATCTTTAAAACTACGTAACGGATTTTGATGCGGTTTTTTTAATAGATAGAGTGATTCAAGAGGAAGGTTTATACGTATAATTCTACGCAGACGAAGTTGCAGGCAGAAGCTAGTAGGTTATAAAATCAAGGAGGAAAATACTCAGCTAATCGCACACGGTATCAACTTTATTTTCGTAAGCTGGACCGTCATTTGGGATCGTTCACTACCCAAACTGGATTTAAATAAACTGGTTGGCCTTCATGGTAAGATTCATTAGCTAATATAAACATACTTTTTTGCTGACAATTATGTCTGGTATTTCTTTCTTTGACGTAATACAATCACAAGAATCTGTTATATTTATTGATCGCGTATTCCGATGAAAATTTGTACAGCCACATCTGTATAACGAATTTTGAAATGACCCCTGTGAAAATAACATTCAATAATTTTGAAAATTTGTACTACACTCTGGCTTAGACGCAATAATATTTTCGGTATTTAATGGGCTTAAAGTAGAGTATAGTACAAAGCATACTTTTTTTGACTAATCGCTCGAATGGGTAATTAAATTTTGTAGCAATATATTTACCCGTGCAGATTTCCATTATTATTGGATGGTATTTTCATGTTACGGTTTCAAAAACGCTCCCCGTAACTCGAATAAAATTGATAAACTAAACTTGTATTTGTTTTGATTTACGAACGCTCTTGTCTCATTCGCTTTTATAAGAAATGCTCAACACTTGTAGTTTACTTATAACTTTTTCGTATTTTAACGGCTTGTCTTATTATTGTTATTCCTTCAAACATGACGTACCGGTTCCTAGTTTTACATCAACATTGTTTTGATTGATGCAACGCAGTAAACTTAGTCGATTTCACAAATATTATTGTCTAGTAACATGTTGATGACATATAGAAGACGATTACGAAAGCGCATTAGGACTGATCGAGTTACACTTTCATCATTTTAATTAAAAAGTAAATGGTAATTAAGTTTTCAATTCTATTCTTCGACTTCGTACGGCTTCACGGTATGAAAGCATTGCATCTAACTCGTCCTCAAGTACAATCTCAGCGATTTGGAATGTCCTATATATTTTATTTTCTAATATAAAATCACCAATGTATAAATAACTTACGCATTTGCAACTCATATTGGCAGCTGTTATGAAAGCATTTTGGCTGGTTTACTATGAAATGTTGCAATAAAACGCAGTTAATATTTTAGTGACATTTATGTTCATTTTACGCTTTGTTGTGTATCGTTTGAGTAGATTCGTTTTGAGCAAATTATACAGATGCAACAAAAGATGCTAAGCCACATGAGTTTGAAATTTCGATCGCTGCTTGCAGCAACCGTCATGTGCCAATCAAAAGACCATGGATTCAATTTTTTTTGAAGTTTTGTGGAGTAAAATCAAGTTTAAGACAAAAACGAGAAAGCAGGAGAGTATGTTAACAATCGAATACTCTGTAAGTGGTTCAACACTGTGTCTTGCGTATCAAATAATCGCCATGACCCACTAGCCTGCAGGACACCAAAATTGAAGAAAGTTATTTTTGTTGTCTTGCTTACGAGTTTCAAGGTGTAAAGAAAGAAAGTATACAAGGATTATTAATCAACTACGTCCCAAAAACTAATAACAAGTGGGTAAAGCCAGTTGACCTATTTTGCGTGTCACAAACACGTCCTAATTTCGTTTTTTTTTTTGACAAAGTTGAGTTTGCCACAACCAGCCAGTCTCAAACGTGGGCACGCAGTTTGCCAGAAGCGAAAACGATGAATTTTGAGACTCAATAATTCAAATTCAGTCCAACAGATTGCATTGCAGATATGTTGGATTAAAATGTGACGAGGAATTCAAAAATGTACAAGCTCGGTTTCACTGTACTAAATATCTCATCCTCTTCAATAATGTAGGGCCGTGGGTGTAGCTATTTATAAATTATACTATGAAATATTAGACTAAGGTTTACTGTTAGTCGTTAACTTGCTAAACCAGACCTTGAAGGTTACTGTTTGTCAATAAAGATGTCAATAATAACAAGATAATCAAGGGCACTTCTATGCTGGTCTGGGAGAAAAGAACATAGGTACATAGAATTTAGGTACCAACTGCTTCTGTTCCCGCGCAGATAGTACAAGCCCATGGAGGCAATCGGCGAAAATCTTAGGAATCATGTTATAGGCGATGCGGCTGGCAACCAATCACTATTTTGATTCCCCTTTCCACCTATACGCCCACAATCATGCTAAACGTGGCATTTAGGTATTTTTTACCTTAGGCTATATCTACCCTGCAAGGGATAAAAACGTGATTTGTGTATGTATGTATCGAGGGAAGGTTGTAATCAATAATTACAAATGGCAACAATATTCTAAGCAGTTATGAGTGACATTAAATGACAAAGTATCCGCAATATGCAGTAAAATGAAAAATATTTGCGAATAGGTTATTATTGTCCATTAAAATTAATACAGCACAGATAAATGTAAAATACTTAGGTAATTACTGACAAACATTAGAAATACCAGAAATAAAATACAATAACAGATATTGCAAATTTACATAGCTATAGAAAAACTTACGATACTGTTGTTCGTCTCATAAGTTAACATTTATATGTAGGTTTCCTTGAGGAAAAAGGCACCTATCAGATTATGAGCTTGCAGTGATTCCACCGTCAACATTCTTGAGGCGTTTAATTTTAATTAATACAAAACGAGTTACCGCATTAAATTATTTAAATATCGTCATTGTCATGTCCCAACTATTACTATCAAACATAGATCTTTAAATCCGAAATGTATTACTAATCGACTTAATAATTTTCATAACAAATTTTGAATGAACATATTCTAAGAATAGGTATCTAACCAACTCCCCATTCTCAAGCAAAGTGATTCGCCGTCTACGAAATTTTTTATGTCTAATTATCTATTATGTCAATCAGAGATAGACTCCTAATCACGATTCAGCTAACAAAACTTACACAGACGAAAAATAACTGGTTTTAAGTTAATTCTAGGTGAATTTACATCTGTTTTTTTTACTTACATTAAAGATACCTAAGTATTTGAGAAAAACTACTATGGAAAATATTAGAAATTAGAAACGTAGACAGAAAAAAAGCTTAAGACGCTTGGTCTGGAGCAATGTGTAGGCTTTATTTCATCAAAATTGCATGCCCGGAAGAAAATATAATGCCATTAAAAGTTTTATAGTCATAATTACTGTTTGTCATAGCCAAAATTTAGATTTTTATAAAAAATTAATTGTAAATTTTTCAAGATTTTTGGAAAGTTTTTTAGAATTTAGTAGATTAGGTTAGTTTAGTAACAAATCTAAAAGTATACTTATTGTTGATAGCCTTCCGTCCGCAGCTTCGCCCGCGATAAATTAATTTTCCCGTAGGAAAAGGTATTTTCCCGCGGTAGAAAGTAGCCTACCTATATCACTCAGTGATAATGTAGTTTTCTAACGGCAAAAGAATTTTTAAAATCGGTCCAGTAGTTTCGGAGCCTATTCAATGCAAACAAACAAACAATAAAATTTTTCCTCTTTATAATATTAGTATAGAAGTATAGACTAACGAATATTATGTCATACTTATTTGGGGAACTTCAATTTTATGATAGTCAAGACCACTTTTATGCATTTCTAATTTCTATAGCAACAGAACGATGGGATGAACAAGCCTGTGACAATGCTTATGTCGCATCACCTCTAGCCAAATTGAATAGCCATAACATAAGCTAGTAAACATAGTAAGTACTCAAATCAATGTCAATGTTGTATAATCCACATCCGATGAATCATCTAATGACCGAACTTTCCTGAACTGAAACACTACGTAGGTACAGCTGCAGCATAATGTATACAAAATCTATATCCATGCTGGTCTGGGAGCAAAGAAAAAACATAGAATGTACCACCTGCTTCTCTTCCCGCGCCCAGTCGGTGCAAATCGTAGGAAATCATGTTATAGGCGATGCGGCTATATAGCAACCCATCACTATTTTGATTCCCCTTTCCACCTTTACGCCCACAATAATTTTAAACGTGGCCTTTAGGTCTTGATACCCTAGGCTTAGTCTAATCCGTAAGGGATAAAGACGTCATTTATCTATGTATGTAAGTATTAAGTAGAAACTAATCGAATAAGTAAAGTACCCTATTTATGGATGACATGCTGCCAATGTTTTACCTACATAGGGTACCAGTGATGCCGGCAGTAAAAACATTTTTGTAATACAATCTTGCCGACCCTGTTGCTCTGTTCTAGAGTGAAAGGACGTACATTCTTTTGAATTTTATTTTCCTAGTAATATAAATGCGGAAAATCACCTTGATATTTAGCACAGGTATTGTCCATGCAACATAAATGAATACCAGGGTGCAATTTACGAGATATTCCGTGAAACTTTTGTCAATTCCTGTGGGAACTCGGCAAAATGCCGAAAGTTTAACATCAAGTGTAATTATAATTATTGGTTCACGTGAACGATGCGGGGAAAAGCTAGTCATCTAAACAAATAAAAATCAAACGCCGCATGGTGTCTTCATATTGGCTGATTTTATTTGTTGTGGTTGCTTAATAGGTAAAATAGAAAACAACTTAACTTTTTAAATATTTGTACAATTTGTAGAAAGCATCATAATTTCTCACCTAAATTAAGCAGGTATTGGACGATAGACGGAGATAGTAAACATAACTTTTTAACATCTGTAATACATACTGCAAAAAAAAATTACGTACCTAGAGTCCAATATTGTTAGATAACGTACATGAGCAATTTAATAATTATGTACAAATAACTAACATTAAACCATTAGCCAATATCCTACCACTTTTCTATAAAGAAACATTAGCATCATATGTAAGTACATATCCATCCAGTCAATTTCCATAATAATATCCGAAGGAAATCTTTATTAGTAGAAAGTCTAGACTTGATATTACAGCTGCTATAGAAACACTAGATATCTAGACCAAGTATAAAATTACGTGTGAACTCAAGCGGGTCGTATTAATATCGACACCTGATGCCGAAATAGCTTATTATTGATTTCAAAACCAGTGTCATATACAGGTGCATTGATTGCTACTGTTTACTGCAATTGATAGCGTATTATCTTAACTATTTTCCAAGTTGCAAAAGTCACTTTAAGTACGCGTGGATTTTTTCTTGAACAGTTAAGAAAATAACTAAAGTTGTTTATTACATTACTCTTGAAGCCTGAAGTTACAAAGATAAATAAAACTGCACAGAATTGCAAGAATACAACAACTTCGTAGATAAGCAGGATATCGAGCATATCGAGCAGCTTATAAAAAAGTAACATTCAAAGATGTTCAGAAATAAAATGATGATTGCATTTTTTTTTTCATTGACGACTTCTTTAATAATGTTTTAAATCAGGATAAAGACAAGGAAAGTCATTATAAAAAAAGAGATCCTAAAGGCACAAAAAATAATACTCACGTGATTTCTTAATTAACAACAAAATCCAACACACTTCACAATCCAAACCCGGTCAAACAAATGGATATTTAAAAAAATGACCGGAGTTTTAAAAACGGGACTTTTTGATTTTTAAAATTGCGTGCGTTCACGGCGACGTCGCTCCGTCGAATGATAACAGCCAGCAACACGGCGTGTATCTATTTGGTTGCAGGTACCGTGTCAAGCGGTCTGATAGATAAATAGTGAGTAACACGCTACGTCACCTTGTGTATGGCTGAATGCGCTTTTATCTTTCTCTAGCCATTCATCATCATCAAGCTTGACTTTAACGGTACTAACTGGTAGTAATCACAGTTGCAACGGCAGCGAATACATATTTGCACCGAAAGGATTACTAATTCCTTTCGTAATTATAAATTATTACGAACAAATTTTTTCATCGTTTGGAGTATTATTAGTATCGTAATATCGTGTTCCGACGTGGACCATGGACAAGGCGAAGAAACATAGCAGGGTTGTAACTGAATATCTTCATCCTGTAATTTCTTTATAACAATGCCTGAGCTATTTCATTGGGTATTTTGTAGACGTATCTTGTTCAGGGACTATCGAGTTATTTTGCTATAGAAGTGACAGGATTTGTATCAATTGTCTTTGAATTTTACAATTTACTTGAATAACAAAATTATAAAAGAATCCCAATTTTGAATATGGGTCATTTACGTATTTTAAGTCAAGGTACGGCGGTGCGAATCAATCAGTGTTTCTTTGTCAAGGACAACATTTCTAAAGTAGGTAACCGTCTGAGCAGTGGCAGCCTAGTAGTTGACCTATGGTATGACCTCTCAAGCAGAAAATCGCAGGTTCGAGCCTGGGCCCCCAGCTATACGATAACAGAATTTATGTGAGAAATTACATTACAAATTTACATAATGCAACAAACTCAATGGGGCCCGTTTAGGATCTTCAGCTCAACCACTCTCAGTCTGAGAGGTCTGTGCATCATTGAGACGCATGCAAGCTGAAGATGAGAATTATGTCAGTCCCGTTACATTTAATACCAAAAATTATGAATGGATTAGTATAGTATAGTGATATTTCACAAGGAAAACGATGTCTTGAATCATAAAGGATTGCAAGAAAGGAAACCACACGTCCCCAATCCCATCGCATGACGTTTAATCAAAATAGGGAAAACTAAACCCCTGTTTGAGCATAATAATAATCACATCCTGCCATAAACGATGACGACATATCTAATGACTTAGCACTTTGTGGCCTGAACAATGACGGCATAGTTAATAAAAGTAACGAAATACTTCTTCGAGAATGGAAACCATTACTAGATGATACAGCACTTTTTAAAGATTTCATAAGTTGTGAAATAGGAAGGAAATCAATTGGCTTCAGTGAATGGTAAGTCTTGCCGAAATTTTCCATAAAATAAAAAACAAACACGCACCAATAAACGCACAAATACAGACGCACGTCAGATGTAGCGTGCGCTTGCCTTCACTGTGCCAGTCCAGGAAGTCAATATAGGCTCAGCCTAGTTTAGGGCTCTACAGACATCACTTTTTATGTATACATTGATTACTTGTGTATTGTAGGTATGTGGGTCATCCAAAGTAGCTGAATTGAACTGAACAATTGACGGTGGAAACATTCCGCGTGTCCCCTGAACTCAGCTTACTTTCTTAAATCTGAGTAGAGCATCTCTAAAACTTTGGTGATTTGGTAGTACTTCTGATTTCTGATTATGTTGTTCCTAATTCTTTTACAATTATTTACACTTCTTTCGTTTGTCTTGCTGGTGTTTAAGTAATTCTAATTTTGAGTTTTAAATCGACAAAACGACACATTCTGTCAAATTATTCAACGACGAAATAATAGTCTTTCTGAAAGCGCTGCTAAAGACAAATATATAATTGCGGTCTACTTTTACCCCAGACTTTGGACACTGAGGGAGAACTTATCCAATCGCATACTTTAAGAGTTCCAGGTTTAAAACACGCCAGGGGGGTAACTACAATCGCTTAGTGCGTGCCAAGTTCAGCATAAGGGAGAGAGCTATATGGCTGCATAGCTGTGTCCCTTACGCTGAATAGAACTTGGCACGCATTAAGCGACTGTGGTAACCCCCAGGAATAATTATTGTAACGGTCTAACGCTTCGTCGATGGAATGTACGGTGAAATTGAGCTTGCAGGGAGACTGTCATTACATCGGATCTGTTATTGGCTCGGGGGGAAAACCAGGGCAGCGACCTTGAGAAAAACACCCGTGTGAATTGTCACCTACCTATATCAATAGAACTTACATACATAAATTTGTCTTACTACGGGAGTCAAGAATATAAAAATATACATACATACACAAATCACGTCTTTATCCCTTACGGGGTAGACAAAGCCCAAGGTAACAAGACTACAGGCCACGTTTAGCAAGATTATGGGCGTAATAGATGGGAAATGGAATCAAAATAGTACAACTGGTACTTTCTATGTTTTTTCTTTGCTCCCAGACCAGCATGGAAGCACATAAAAATATTCTTTATTCTATTTAACTTAACCACGTATTTTAATTCGAATCATTTGTGATTTTAAACCTTTATGGTGTTCTGCTTTCAAATCGTGTGTGTGTCGTATATATCTCAGGCATTGTAGCTCTCAAACAGATGGACCGATTTGGATGCGGTTTTTTTCATTCGAAAGAAAGAGAAAGGCCAAAATCATGTGAGGCATTTTTGCTTAAAATTGTTTTTTTTTTTTAGTTATGTATGATTACCTACTCAATTAATGCGTGGAGGGTTTTTATTTAAATTTTTTTTTATTTAACCACACTTTTTGAAGGAGCTAAGTTACTATCCATTTATTTTAACATAAACCACCACAAAGCTGTCATCTGACTCTTTACCAAAATACCTATATTGTAAAAAAATGCTTTCCCTTTCAGGAATGAAAAATAAACTCGACTACAACAACAACTCACACGCAAGGTTCAAGTGAAATGCTACGATCGCGGATCGACATTGAATCCGATGGATTGTTCACAGCGCGACGTCGCCGACGCGTGCGCTATTAGCCATGCATCATTCGTTCCATCGCACACTTTATTTATAAAATGTAGCAGGATTATTATCAAAAGCAGAATTCCATGAATTATGATTTATTGAAAACTGACTTGAGTAATGAGTATACACAATCAAACGTTATTATCATTTAGCTGAACACCTGCCTTTTTTAGCCCTTACAACAACTCCATTGTTTTCTGTATCTTTTCTATTAATGTATAAGACCATAGACCATAACATTATGTCATAGGCCATAATTTTATACTGCACAGATTACTGATGCTTGCTCCTAAATTAGACTCAACTCAAACAGTACCTGTTCCCCATTCCAAGACATTTTAAGGCCTTTGTAAATAAACCAAATTCATCTTAATTCCCACACATTCATTCATTGCAATTAGAATCACATCCACCGGATTCTTGAAGGATCATACCATACTTGATATCTCACGGCATTTCATAACAATTATACTTACTATGATTATTAATTTAAATAGTTTCCGACCGCTGTTTCGGTTTCGGCCGGTTTCGGCCAAAAACAGCCGAAACTTTCGGCGGCGCCGAAATTTACAATATCGCAGTTTCATGTTAAATTTAAGGTTAGTTTAATTTAGACCCAGTATCGGTATGATAATGTTGAAATTTCAATCCAAGAAAAGTGAAACGTAGAACCTTGTAATGCCAGCGAGAAGTTTCATACATACATACACAAATCACGTCTATCCCTTGCGGGGTAGACGGATCCTAACATGACAAGACCTACAGGCCACGTTTAGCAAGATCGTGGGCGTATAGAAGGAAAGATTCATTGTATCCCTATGATACTCTTTAAACTACTGGACCGATTTCTACCAAACACGGCAAAAACCACCGTAAGGAAACTGGCTTTCGAATGAAAAACACATACAGATATCGACGCCAAAATCATAACACTTCTTTTTGCATCGTGATTAATAATACCCGTACAAAATACATGTACCTCTTACCTGAGATTGTCCTTTACTATTTTAGAAGTTTGGAATGCTTTTGAAACTTGTACAATGGAAGTGAAATAAAAGCCTTCTCAGCATACTACCTGACTTGTTGTTTTATTAAACAAATAATAGTAGCTTGTGGAGACGAAAGGTAAATAAATATTAACGTCACGCATTTTTGCGAGAACCTCATTTGCAAATTATGCAAAGCATTGAAGACGGAACAAGAAGAATGTATATATTATTTATAATGTTTGGTTTAAAAAAGCGATGCTTGTAGTGAAAACTATGAACTTGAATTTGATATACAAGGAATGACGGATATTATACGTGGTACAAGGTTATTTGTTATTTTGTTGTGCCAGGTATTGTTTGCTGACTCTTTCATTTTATACAGTGGTAAATTGTACAGACAATTTACATACAACAACTGTCTGCCCCTCCCTACCGAGATTCGAACCCAGGACCTCTAGCTTCATAGTCAGGGTCACTAACCACTAGGCTCGGTCGTCTATCATAAATATACGCACACATTATCTTAAGTCAAAGCATTTACGAGTTCGCTGTAGATACGAACAGTGTTCAAGAAAACATTTTTTTATCTTAAGCAACCTTCAAAGATGGAAAGTCAGAATGCACGTAACCAATATTATTAGTTTTTATCGAAACTGCAACTAATTAATTATGCTATTATAAGTTAATTCGATTAAAACCCCATTCAGATGGATCGCTTTTACGTGCGCTAATATGTACCTACATAATACGTATTCTGATATTTCAGTTCACGCATTATTTCAAAAACGTTATATTCTACATGCTGGTCTGGGAGTAAAGAAAAAACATAGAATGTACCAGGTGCTTCTCTCCCGCACAGATGGTAAAAGCCCATCGAGGGAATGGGCGAAAATTTTAAGAATCATGTTATAGGCGATGCGGCTAGCAACTCATCACTACTTCGATTCCCCTTTCCACCTATACGCCCACAATCATACTAAACGCGGCCTTTAGGTATTGTTACCTTAGGCTCTGTCTACCCCGTAAGGGATAAAGTCGTGATTTATGTATGTATGTATCTCATTTGAATTGTACAATGAGCGTTACGGTGAAGGAAAACATCGTGATGCCTGCACACAACTGCGAAACAATACAATGGTGTGCGTGAACTGTTTTTAATTAACGCTTATTTAATTTGAAACTGTAGATGGTTGAACAGCGATAAATTGAAACTAACAACACTATGGAAGCCCTAACTGAAATACAGGTAGGCACTTCATATTGGTATCAGAAGGTTGAGTGCGATGTTGTAATCCAGGCACTTCAGTTTAGAAATAGACGATCCATGCAATACCGTAGCGAGCATTGCCCCATGAATAGATGCCAAGGACATGTTGATAAAGACATATCAAATAAAATCTTTATCTTGGTGTCATGTGAAAATTTGTTTTACACTGCCGGGTCAAGAGATAATGATATCAACTTAGCATACGTCCCTGCAGATTTGGACAAGTATATCTATCACTATCAAGTCAACACACTATTCGTAAGTGTTACTGTATGACTCCACAATGTTTTCTTGATTAGGTCAAGTAGTTCAGATAGCGTTTTAATAGCAATCGGAGGAAAAACTGGTTAAAAAAACATATAAATCTTACCTACTATTAGAAACACTTAGAACTCGGAATGTGTCAAAGGTCTCTATTGTGTTTAACTTAGATATCCGGTTCGAAGGACCAAAAACTGTATATGAACAAGTACTTACCATAGTCAATAGTCAGCCTCCATTGCCTGATGGTCTTCTTAAAAAGGATCTGCGTTCGCCGTTCATGGCTAATCTGAAATCAAAAAACGATCTTGACTTTTTGTTTTTGCCGTTTTGCACTTTATTTCGCCTTAAAAACCATACCGATACAAAAACATTAATTTGGTGAACATGAATAAACTATTGAGTTTACGGGTATGTATTACAGACAGCTAATGACTATAACAATAAAAAAATAAAAAAAACATGAATGGACAATGCAAAGAGTACGATTTCATTGTAATGAATCTACAACCTACGCCTACGTAAAAGCGGTTAACCGCACATTGATTCACCTTACCACTAATTTAATTGAAAGGTAGTTTACAGTTAGTATGTAGGTACTTATTAAAATGTTGTGCACATTGATGGAATTGAATCAGTCGGTTGAAAGACCAGTAGATACTAGATTCGCCCCGAAAGAACCATAGAACCTACAGGCGTAGTCAGTGACCTCTTAGGGTGCTAATATAATTATAATGTTATTACAGTACTTGTAGATTTTTAAGGGTGTAATAATGCTGATCACTTCCTACGGTTTCTGGACGCAGCTTATGTGCGTAGATAAAGAAAATAATGGGACGTTTACTGCGAGAACGTTCTACGGTGGGTGGGTCAGGAATCAAATGGCTCGACTGTACATTCAACTTCACTATGGAAGGGCTCATCCACATATTGAGGTCGGCAGTACCAAGCATAACGATCTTAACCAACAAATAATTCAATATCAAGCATTACTGACCAGTGGCAAACGGGAAGTAATCTGCCAAGATCAGCCTGTTATCCCATTAGCCCATAGATTAGAGAGTTCGGGGGCAATTGTACAATTGTGAGGCTATTGGACACTGTTTATTATTCGACACCGATCGCTGCGCACGCGACCGCCACATGTAACCTACCGAAGGGAAAGGTTGCCGACTTTTCTACAAAATATTATCTATCAATAGGTACATAATATAGATGCAGTCGGCGTCAAACAGTTTGAAGCATCTAAGTTGGGAAAATATTTCGGAACACCGTAGAAATAGTGTGGTGTGTCGAACTTTTTGAACACCTTGGATGTTTCATACTATATGACGCTGACTGTAAAAGATCCCTCAGAATTATTCCGAAATACTGCACTTACTTCCATGCTGGTCTCAATGGAAAAACATGGAATGTACCAATTGCTTCTCGTCTCGTCATCGAGGGAATTGGGCGTAATTAACTGTTTTGTTTGTGTGTTTGTATGCAGGGGATCTTTACATACACATACACTTACACAAATCACGTCTATATCCCTTACGGGGCAGACAGAGCCTGAGGTAACAAAACGTAAAGGCCACATTTAGCATGATTGTAGGCATAGGTATAGGTGAAAAAAAGGAAACAAAATAGTGATGGGTTGCTAGCCGCATCGCCTATAACATTCCTAAGAATTTCGCCCATTCCCTCGATGGGCTTTTACCATCTGCGCGGGATCTGAGGGGATCTTTGGAACCGCTAAACCAATTTTATGCAGTCTATTGTATAGGTATAGTCTACTTTCATCCCTGAAAATTCACTACTTATTTTAGAAGATGAAGTAACGCGGACCACTTTCCAAATATAGAACACAAAAATTAACAATGCTAATAAAATACATGGTAACGATTGACAATTCCGAAACGCAGAAAGTAACAATGAACAGGTCAATCGCCATACTTGACATTCGATTTATTGCGATGGATTTTTCGTCAGCGTGATCTAATGGTTAATTGAAACATGTTAAACGCCTATACTAGGTACTTATTGAAACAAAAGCCATTACCTCGGTCGTCAATAGTAGCCCATGTTTACCATGCTTGCAATGACTATGGGTCCCTAAGCGCCCTGTAACGGCCAGATACATTCATTACCTCCCTGGTCGCAGTCGGTTAAGTGCATCGAAACATCTGACCAGCGCGTGGAACTGCGCGGCCATTTGAAATACAGGGGACCCTATGCCAGAGACCCTCGTTCACTTTCGATCCAGCGACATAGACTAGAAATGTGCCAATTCGGAAAAAACGCGACTCGAACCGCGCTTTTTTTCAGGTAACTCGGAATCGAATTCGAGTTAAACAACTCTACTTAACAGGAAAAAACTGAGTGTATGATTTGTTACAAATTACTTTTTTATATCTTTGTTCTTCTATCCGACTCTCTGTCTGTACAATCATCATTGCTAAACTTTGTATATATTTGGAACATAGTGTGACAAATGAAGTGCTACCACCCATCTTTTGCGAAAGTCAAAAGCAAATTTAAAATTAGTCGCAAAATTTGTGCAGCACATGCTGTGTGTGTATGTGTGTGTGCATATGAAAGATAAAGAATGAATGACAATCAAGTACATTGCAAAATAAACAAAATCTTGTAATCTTTTAATAGAATTTCTTCTCTTCCCGCGCAGATGGTAAAAGTCCATCGAGGGAAAATTGAGTGAGTGAAAATCTTAGGAATCATGTTATAGGCGATGCAGCAGCAACCCATCACTATTTTGATTCCCGTCTTAGGTCTTGTTACCTTAGGCTCTGTCTACCCCATAAGGGATAACAATGTGATTTATGTATATATGTATTTTAATAGAAAAAACTCTTTAGAACAATACAAAAAGACAACTGGAGTAAAATAATAGAAAACAAGCCATTCATATAAATACAGTTATATACAAACAACTGGTAACACTGTCCACAGGTGACTGAACCCTTGCCAGGCGTAATAATTCCTCAGTAGAAAGTGAATCTGTGGTCGTTAACCGTAGCTACAAAGTCCAGTGAAACTAGACAAACTTGACTTATTAGAAATGTGGTCTTAACTACACTGTCAATGGCTTTACTGGTATTTAAAAGTAACAAGATAATTTATAACAAGAAGCTGTTTTACCTCTCTGCCTGTGTGCAATTTGTTTATCTGCTGACTGCCTATATCAGGGGTGGCCAACTTGATCAGACCCAAGATCTCCTGTTCACTAACGAAACCCTGTGCGATCTACCAATTACATACTTCATGAAACCTTAAATCAGCAGTTGGTGATTACGTTGCGCAGTCTGGTCTACGTATTTATATTTTTTGCCTTGCCACGATCGACGGGACTAACAGTCGCGATCGACCTGTTGGCCACCCCTGGCCTATATTATCTTTGGAATGGAAACCTGGCATTTTTTCAGATAGAAAGCAGAATACTTTATTTCTCAATACACAAATTTTCTCTTTGCCAGATTTCATCAAAATTACATTAACACAAAGAAATAACAAAAAGAAAGACCTTGGGATCATGGGAGCTAGACATACTAAAGTTACTGAAGCAATTCCACCACTGGAAGTGGCAAAACTTTGTTAAAAGGTAACCAGAGACCCATGTCATTCTATATGTTTCTATTGATAAGTAAACAAATGTAAAACTGTATCAAAAAGGGGCGTTGCATCGCAATCAGTCCCTATTTGTGTAACGCAAAAAATTCCGTAACAATTAAAATGTTCTGATCTGAGCGTTTTAATATGTAATTTAATAAGAATCCAGTACATTACACCTACCTGAACTCGATTGTTTTATGGCATCGGGAAAGCCGGGGTTAACACCTTGAATTCAAACCATTTCGATTAAATGATGATTACTTTTACACTTTTACTTCATGGGGATCACATTTTAACGATAATTCAGGAATTCATCATCAGTTACATCGCTTTGTTAACAAAAAACTACTTAGGTCACGAAACTATATTACGCCATTTTTGACAATACACAGCTGTTAATGACAGAATAGCTTATTTCGTCATTCTGCGCCACAACCTTGGATGCATCCATTTTGAGCTAATGAAAAGAACCAAAAAGAACCAAACTTTTCGTTTATTTATTAGAAATTCTAAATTCTTAACCACAAATTCTTCCACTATGGAAGAATTCTAATAAAAAGTTTTGGTTCCGTAATTCTAACAAGATTTGGAAAGCAATTTAATAAAAATTGAAGTTGCTTCGTTTTGTGCTGTTGTCGCTAATAAAATTGTATAGGCGCTTATCCACTAGAGAGCCTGGGTTCCTAACCTGAGGGTAATTACCCCCTCGGAGGTAATATCGGTTTTTCGCGGGTTGGCTGAAAGATTGCCTTGCCTTAACAACAAATAAGCTTGTCTGTGAGGTGTAAAATCCGTGACCCTGGTTAGGTCATAAGGGTAACGGAACAGAACTGAAAAGGGAACCACTGCACTAGAGGCAGCCTCAGGTCGGGTCTAGTGGATAAGCACCTTATGAATAAAATATTTAGATCAAGACATAGACAGCGGAACTTTAATAGTTTTAATAGCTAGTCACCTGCAAAAATAAGAACTTTATTTTTCATTCAAGTACTGTGTGTGCTGTGTTGTATTCCATTCGATATAATTACCAGTCATATTTCTGCTACACATTCATAATCATAATTAATTATAAATATGTATAAAGAAAATGCCAGAATTACTTAAAATATTTTTATTAATTGTTAATTTGTACTCGAAAAACGTAACTCTTGTTAAAAAATATAAAATTAATACTTTGCACTCATTACACTGTAACATTAATCTGATCTTTTCCTCTTCAGAGGTCGCTGAGCTTTCTTCTCCTTGTTAGCCTTATAAGCTGCAGACATCTTCTGCATATTTTCTTTGTGTATTTTCTCATGGTCTACTATCCTTTTAGGATATCCTTCACCTACTATACAACCAGCTCTTCTTTGTACTTCTTTCGGTGCCTTCCAGGGCTCGTAAATAAATGCAACAGGGTATTTACTTAATTCAGGTACATATTTCTTGATATACAAGCCTTCTTTATCAGTTTTCTTGCCGAATGCTACAGGGCTATACACTCTGAAGTATTTATAAAAGAATGCAGAAGCAGACAACCACATCCAGTTACCAGCATTTAAAGACCAGTCATAATCAAGCAGGTAGTCTTCAAAAACTTTTGCACCCTCCTCCCAAGAGATCCACAGGTCTCCTCTGGTCAAGAAGCATGCTACCATATGTCGGGCTAAATGGTGGATCCAACCTTCCTGCTTTAACTGGCGCATTATGGCATCAACAAATGGGTACCCAGTCCTGCCTTCAGCCCAAGCTTTAAGATGCTCATCATTTTTGCCCCACGGTATTTGGGTGCACACTGAATTCCCTTCCATCTTATCAAAGTTGTCTGTACCGGTTCCTGCTGTGTAGTAGAACTCCCTCCACATCAGCTGACCCATTAAAGACACTGGTGGTTCTGTGTGCTTCCTACCATTTTCAACTTCCTTCAACTTGTGATAGAATAATTTAGATGACACACATCCATGGCTGATGTAAGGGCTCAGCACTGTTGTGCTTGGTTCAAGACTGTTGGGGAAAGAATTAGGTTTTTCGAATTTACATACCCAATCCTTTCTGGCCATATACATTTCAAGTCTTTTCAATCCTTCTGTCTCTCCTCCTGCATATTTACATGTAGCCAGTGTAGATTCATCAATGCCCAGATCACTTAAGCTAGGAACATCATAATCATGAGATTCAAGGTCCTCAGGGTTACTGCTAGCAGGTACTTGTTTCTTTATTTCTATACATTCTTTAACAGGAAGCTCAGAGGCTAGTGAGAGAAACTTTTGGTATGTCAATGGAACAGCTCCATTATTTTTCTTTAACACACTGTTACAATCATAAACTGTGTGTTGCACTCTTTTTACAATAAAAATGTCTTTCTTCTCAGCTATTTTTTCTATAACATCATCTTGTCTCACATATTCAGGGTCTATATCCAGTTGTTGTGTTAAATATTTGACTTGCCATTTGTCAAATAATTGAGGTATTTCTTCATCTGGTTTACCTTTTATAATGTACAGGCGAGTATTGAGTTTCCTTAAGTTGATGTCCAGATCCTGTAAGCTTTGAATTAGGAATCTGAGTCGATTAACGCCAACTTTGTCTTTGATGTCAGGATCAATTACATAGATTGGCCTGAGGAGATACTTTCTGTTTTCAGCCTGGAATGATTAAAAAAATGGTTAAGAGCATCTTGGCCAGTTCTACATAACAGAAGAAGTACATAACAAATTTATTCCAACAGGATGTAACTTCATGAATGTATGGACACAAAGGCAACCCATTCAGTTTACCTACCTCGTTGATAGCATTACGTAGAGCTAGATTATCGTGAATGCGTAAATCCAGCCGAAACCAGTGAATAACGGACGGCGTTGCTGCTGCCATTTTATGAAGAGCTTTTAGCATACAATTACAATTTCCCTTGTTAGTTTGTGGTGTGGATAAAAATGCGGGCCACTGGTTTTATAGGCCAAGGGCAAGTTACATGTCTGGGCAACTAAGTAAACAATAGCATTGAGGTGATATTTCTAAGCACGTGTATAACATAAACCAGGTTACCAAGCTTTCTAACGCAACTATAGGTGATCTAGTCTAGTTAAGAATAAGTGAAACGATTATTTTGATTTTATTTAAAGCCCGCAGCACCATTTCGCTTCGGCTTGTTTGACAACTGACAACTTTGACTTTGGCATTGACATTTTAATTGCGTTCAGGAATAAGTTAGTCACTAACTTCTTCTTCTTCTTCTTTTCATTCACCACTCCTGTCCAAGTTTTTTTATTGTAACTGAAATGAATCAAACATTTAAATCACCTCTTTGACGCTTTACGTGTTGAATATTGTTCCATATATAGAAACTTCTTATTGTCAATTACTTCAACTTTCAATTCCATTCCTAAACTGATGTTTACATAAGGTTTGGTAACGAAAGTTACACTTGTTCTCAATTACAAATATGTTTTTAAACATTAGCAAAATTTTGGTTTATAACTGATGTTTCCATTTAATCTTATGTTAGCAGAAGGTAATTTCTAATAAAGACAACTACATTCGTTCTATAATTATTTTTATAGCAGTAACTTGCCCATAAGTTTGAAATACATGGACAAAATTTTTCAACAAAAACGCTGCAAAAATGTAAGGGAGAACTCTCACCCAGCTGTCAACGTCAACGTCAAAATTGACTGGCATAGATTGGGGCGGGGAGAGGTTTTGGTTTGATTTCATCGAACGAAAATTAAGATTTAACAAATATTCAGTTACAATAAATTGTATTTGCAATGAATGACTAACAAATAACTTCTGCTCCCTAATGTGATGCAGTAAAATGCCGAAAATAATTGAACTAACCGTAGAAATAGAAGTGCAGAGGGTATGTTTGTAGTCCGTTGTTATTTCACTTTGCACTTGTTAGTCTGAAAAAGCACAACTACCTCAATACAGCAAGTAATAAAGCGTCAGCTACATGATCTGTTGAGATCTCCAATTAATTTAGTAATTAAGTTTCACTAAATTACCGACTCATCAAAGCTCAGCCTTTAGTCCAACTCTTCAAATCTTCGAATCTTTTTACTATGCGAACATTTTTACTATTTGCGTATATGTAATCCAATCGGTTTTTCCAGGTGTCTTGCCCAGGAGTGTGGCTCTGCCAAGATGGGCGCGTGTCACTTACAGTGTTTGCCCTCGGCACTAGTTACCAGACATGCATGCTGCCCCCAATGTTCCCATTAATGTTTCGGGACATATTCTACTTCCGGAAGAGGTTCCAGGAGAGCTGTGCATTGAATAATATCTGCTGCTTGTTGAGTGAGTTGTTTTGAGTTAGGGTTGCCTTCTCTAAAATTTGGAAAACAGGACAAGACGCGTGAAAACCCCGGATTTTAGAGTCCGAAAGCCGGACATGTCAACAAGATCGTGACGGGAGGGGTGTGGGAACGGTGACTATACTTGGTTCGTCGGTTGATCGTGGTGTGCGAGCATAGTGTGTGTCTCGCGGGCGGCCCAAATTTTTTTTATTTATTTATTTTTTCAAACCCGGTCTACAAATGAAACCTTCCCCGGACGCTCCCCGGATGCCCTCTAAACTAGGACAAATCCGGGGAAACCCGGACGGATGGCAACCCTGTTTTGAGTGAAACTATAACTGAAAAGGGTAAAGGCAAACATGCCATGACATTTTCTAAGTCAAAGTTTAGACAGCATTAAATCTAGTGGTTGTATAAATTTTAAAATAACAGTAAGTAAGTAAGTAAATGCTTTATTGTACAAATATAAAGAAGCAGAGTCAAATCACAAAAAAGAACTTAAGCTTAGTATGGTAATAGATAGATAAGAAAATCATAACCATTTATTATTTCCGTATTATTTAACATTATAAATAATAAAATAAAAATCCTTTTATTACATGCTAGACATATTTACCTTAATATATTTAACTTATGGTAGTAAAAAAAAAAGCATTAAGTGTTAAAAAAATATTAATAATAATAATAATAATGTAAAAACCTAACTTAAGACAAGAAGAAATATACAGAACAATAATAAAATAATAATAGTAGAAGTAAATTCACACCAGAACCCTCCTATGAGGTAAAGGCCATTTCCAGAGACGTCCACGAAGTTCTCTCTTGGGCCCTCCAAACCCAGTTTTTCCCTGCTGCCTCTGCTATTTCGTCACCCCAGTGGGCCAGTGGGCCACCTCTCTTCCATTTGCCCACTTCCATCCAGGCTGTTGTTTGAGATGTCCATTTCCCGTCGTGTAGTCTGGCAACATGGCCAGCCCATTACTTATCTATTAATGGGTTCAGTTTTTCGTTTAACGTAGTTAGCATACTTTTAGAGAAGTTTTCCGTTAGGGTGTTAGTTTGTGTCGTGAATTCTTCCTTAATTTAATTTGTTCTCGCAGTAAATGATTGATTCATTTTTTCGAGTAATAATTCCATTTGTTGTTGTTCCATTTTTAATTGTAACGACTTTTCTTCTAATTGGTACCTAGGTTATTTTTCTCTGATAGTGCGTGTGGCAACACAGGGTATGTTCCAGTCAAGTTGTTCCTTGAATAGCCAGCTTTATGTATTAGGTTTGTTATGTTGGCACTCCACCCTTGTTGACAAATGACAACTAAAATAAAATAAATAGTTTGAGGGTAGTTTGTCTTTTACACTACAGGTCCTTGTCACTCTTGCATTTCATCGGGTTATTATGTACACTTTCCTTGTGTTTTTCTTCGAGATAACACACACACACGATATTCAGGATGCGAGTATCGCCTTTCTAGTGTTTTTAACCCGTATTTTGCACTTTTTACACTGGGTACTGTTTTTTTCTCCCCGGAACACGATTCGCCACACTTGACAGTTGACAGGTTTTATTTAACAAATAATTTGCGGTATTCCTAGACAATCACAATCAGTTATGGAATGGAATTAATTGCCTTACTTGAAATTAAATAACTTATTCATAATCATAAGGCTCTTTTAATTTGGTATTATTCATTCTTCTTTTTAGAAAAGAAATCCACGTTTAACCCGTCAAGCGTCCAAGCGACTACAGTAGTCCCTAACTTTTCCGGGCGGGAAATGTCCTAGGGACTGCATTATGCATTCACGCCACTGGCCACGTCTTCCTCCCCTGGAAGAGCCAGCGACAACTCGCTATCAGGGATGTTGCGGATCCACTTTTTTCCACATCCGCGGATGCGGATGCGGATTTTAAGAGGCTCACATCCGCGGATGCGGATGCGGATCTGTATAAAAAACTTAAGTGTTGAGTTGGTAGAGTTAAAAAAACACAGTAGCGCGAGTCAGATCTTGTCAGTTGTCACAACAAAACAGTAGCGAGCCGCGTCACCGTCACCGATTCACCGAAGTCCGAAACAAAAATATTACCGCTTTCCTATTGGTCAATCAGCACGCGCGGTCGACACGTGCCACTCGCCGGGCCCTCCCCTTTCTTTCATGTCGCGACCTGCTACACATCCGCATCCGCTTCAGCTCCGCATCAATTTATGCGGATGCGGATGCAGATGCGGATGTCGAAATTGATGCGGATGCGAATATTCGCAACATCCCTGCTCGCTATATATGCTTCTCGCTCTCTCTTTAAGCCTGCCACCCGAAAAAGTTAGGGACTACTGTAGTCGCTTGGACGCTTGACGGGTTTTGATCCTACGCCGCGCAGTGTCTTAAAACGAGTTTCTATTCTAATTGATAACTTCCAGGAGACGAAACAATATACTGTGAGCTGGTCCAATGGTGTCAGGATTGTGCTACAAGCGAGTGCATCATCTTGGCTCAGTACCTAGGCTCCTTGAACGAAGTGCTGTTCCCTCCTAACATGTGCTCAAATGACGGGGTGGACTTACTCATGAGGAGGGCTAAAGAGTTTCCTGTGAGTATTACCTCTATTTTTACACTGGTAGGTCTGTGAGACATTGCAAAGTTTACCAGGATAAAAAAGGGTTAATATTATAAATGCGAAAGTTTGTGACGGTGTGAGTGGGTGTGTATGTTTGTTCCTTTTTCAAGCTGAAACTACTTGAGGGATTTGGATAAAATTTGATTAAAACATAGGCTACTTTTTGTCATGGAAAATAGGGCAGTTCCCGCGGGATAGCGATAAACATGTAAAAGGTCGTAACTGCCTAGAGTCGCAACGTAAATACTTATTGCAGAATATACTATCAACATCAGTTCTTAAGTCTAATTCTACGCGGACGAAGTCGCGGGCAAAAACTAGTATTTTAATATTTTTTTAATATTCTTCGTACTTTCAGGGCAAAGGAAACAGAATCCATACAGCCAATTCTGGTGTCTTAAAGCTAGGGGTCCTTACAGATATACAACCCACAGGGATCTTTTGTGTTAGGTTTGGTTTGTGTTAACAAAAGATCACCTGCTCTTGTCATCAGGGTATTTTGGCGCCAAAGATCGAAATAACAACGAAGGTCCGCATAGACGAGGTGTGGAACGAACCGACGAGCGTGTGTTACAGTGCCATGAAGCTGCGGCCCTGTTATTGCACGAGTGTGGAAGGGTCGCGACAGAAGCCCGTCTGTCACTCAGCACAGTATCACAGGTAAGGTTGTTAAAAAATGTAAAGTTGTCCAAATAATCAATGTTCCCTAGGTGATGCAAAATGGATGGTTGAATTGTGTGATTTATATGGGAAACGTAGCCGCAAAAATAAACTTTCAGCTAAATTTGCACTTCCACGCTGGTCTGGGAGCAAAGAAAAAACATAGAATGTACCAGTTGCTTCTCGTTCCGCGCAGATGGTAAAACCTATCGAGGAAATGGGCGAAAATCTAAGGAATCTCGTCATAGGCGATGCGGCTAGCAACCCATCACTATTTTGATTCCCATTTCCACCTATAAGCCTACAATCATGCTAAACGTGGCCTTAAGGTTTACTTTAGGCTCTGTCTACCCCATAAGGGATATAGACATGATTTGTGTATGTATGTAAACTATAATCATGGATTATGCAAATATATGTACCTAAGGAGCCCCAAAGTTATCTTTTGCTTATCCGTCCGTCCATCTGTGTATTCCCTACCTATTGTCTCTGATGTAATTGTCTTTTATTTGTTTTGTCCCTTTCGGGAAAGCCAAAGAACTTTATCACATGCAACCACATCAATGTTGGCGAATTCTTTATTTCTAATTATTTGTTAATATTATATATCCAACTAGTATTATAAATATGACACTTTAAGTGTTTGTTACACCTTCACGCTAAAACTAAAACGGCATGTCAACTGGTTGTCAGGAACACATGCAACTTTTTGTCCCGATGTTCCCACGGAATGAAATGCTCATAATAAAGCTAGTTTGTAATATTTCTATCCTATGTTTTTGTCTATTTATGGAAACCCTAACTTATTGTTTAAGGAAAAAATGCAGCGTTAGCCCGAAGAGGCTGCCTTCGATCACTAAGTCCAGGTCACGGTCAAGGTCACGGTCTGCCGGCTCGCGGTCATGCGGCAGCTTTGTGGAGCCAAAAGACGAGCCAAGGGCGCAGTGCTCATGTCCCAAGTAAGTTTACGGTATAAACATATAGGTACCCAGTGGTGTGAAGCACTAGGTTCACTTCGACCATATTCCCATTGTGTCAACTTCTTAGCTCGTCAACGATCCCATTTTGTCCACATACAATTAATTACCAAATCGTCGACACCCTATTTCGTTCAAATTCCTACCTCTCGTCTACATTCCCCACTCATCCTTCTCGTGTCGTCCACATTCTTATTCGTCCGCATTCCCTTATCGTCCACATTCCCAAGACATGTGGGAAAAGGACGAAATGAGAACATTGACGAAGTGGGTATGTGGACGAAGTAGGAATATGGACGAATTGGGAATGTGGACGAAGAGAACCTAAACGCAGCATAGCGCTAGTACCCAGAACTGGTTCAAGACCGTAATTCACTATAAGCGCTATCTAGCGCTACAATTTGTCCACGTGCTTGAAACTTTTCTTAGTTTTCCTATTGACCATAAACAACTCTTCCCTTCCTGTCCATCCAGTCCTATTACCAAGTCAGGGATACGCATGCGCCAGACGTCGCCGCGCAAGTCGCGTCGCCCCTGCCGCCGTGACTATTGCGTTTATAACATGGAGATGCCAAAGGTTGACCACACCTGGCGCGGGGCCACCGACCCGCAGGAATATGACGATGAGCTGAAAGGGTACTTAAAAAGATTTATGCATCTGTAGGTTGTATAATATTTAATGTTGAGGAGAAAAGGTTGACTATACCTGGAGAGAATGTCTTGAACATAACGATAGGTACAGTGAGAGAAATGTGTACAAGTAACACTAGAACTCTGTCGCGAAACTCGAGTCGTATGTCGCCATATTGTGATAGGGTTCTACGGTGGTACGTGAATGCATTTCTCTTACTGTAATGTACCTGTAGTATATTTCTGCCCCCCCGTACCCGACCCGACCATAGACAGTTTAGTGTTGGGAAAATATAGAATCAATGACAAATCAATTTGGTAATTGATTTCGATTCCCAATGATAATCGTATTTGGGCATTGACATTTCAGTCGAAGCATTGCGAAGTAACACATATTGCAACTATTCTGATTTTAAAATATCGAACATCGCTTATTCAAACTAGACTCAGCATCGGTACCTGCTAACGTCTTTGGTTTACATAAAAAATGGCCGCTGAGCATCGTTCGTCATTCATTTTTATCGTTTCAGAACAAATGAGTACGAAGAAAACACACTGGCCAATGAAGATAGAATGCAAAAACTAATACTAGAAAGTCGATACATAGACGAAGATAGCTATGAGAAAAATCCCAAGGAAGAGAAACACGCGAGAGTAAAGACATACGATAAAATTAATATCAAACCGTGCGTCTGCGAGATTTGCAAACGGTACCACGAGTTGTTCCATGAAGACGGTACAAAAACTAGTTGACCTAATTTGAACTCTATTCGCGTCTCTGTAAAGTTAAAAGTTACACGTAAGTACCTGCTGTTGCAATATTTTAGTAATGTATGTAAAATGTATGAATTTATTATTTATTGAAATCATTGTTGCCATTTTTCACGCGTCGTTGTATTGTATGTAATCATGGTATGAAATTAAACAGAGAATAATTAAAATTACTTTTATTATGGGATAATATGCCGACACTAAGGTAACTTAACGATTTCTAAATAATTATCTAAAATGATATGGCTCCACTTTAATTCCTTTAAACTATCTACTTAATTATTAGTAAGTTCTAATTACAGACAGTAAAGACAGCTAGTATAAAGACTATTCAGACGATGTCGAACATATCTGTGCGCCGAGAACGTCGAAAATATCTGTGCACCGCGCTCCTTAAAAGTTGCCCCCCCCCCCCCCCCGCTTCCCCACACCTCACCCCTCCTTCTAGTGCAGTCAGCCAAACGAAACCCTAGGCCACTGTAGAACTTTTTCACAGTCAACGGCGGAGTACTCGGACCCTGACAGACACAAATAACAAGCGGATATTGCGTTAAGGTTATAGTGGCCCAGGGTTCCATTCAGTTGACCGTACATGGTAATGGTAGCAGAAGAACGTGTCGTATTCTTATTTTGTTTTAGTATGGTTGCTAACCACCCAGTTTGTATGACGTCAAATAGTCACAGATATTTCAGACCTATTTCTTACTCGAACTATCTCGGATGTCGACTATTTTCCTGCTCAAGAAATCACTATACATGTAGTTTCCGTGTCAATTAGGATATACTTATGTTATCAGTTGATCCTTGTCTATTTCTAGTCTCTAGCTATCATCACTTCCCGCTTATCGCCGGTGATGAGTCAACGACCTAACACCTGCTTTCTGATCATATCCTAGACATAGACAATATAATTTTTCTGAGCATTTTCCTATAGGCAGAAGTCATATTTTAAAGCCCTCTTATTATAGCAATTGAGATGGTAATACTGTTTTAAATTAGCTTTTTATGTGTACTTGGCCGGCTATACATACTAATCTATAGGATACCAATTTATAAAATGACATCTAATGTCGACCTTCACTATGTAACAATTTCTGCTAAGTACTTAACTATTTGTTTTAATCGTACTATGACATTTAATCAGAAGAGTATTTACAAGTGCTCAACGCTTGATACGATTGTGTTTTCATTTTATAATGAAATCTACATGGTCTTAAAATTTAGAATCTTTAAACGCTTGCCAAGCCTGGCCAGCGTTCACAAGCTCAAGCGTGTGAACGCTTTGTTTATGTCACCAGTGGTGACAAGCGCTTGCAACGTTTTCACACATTGATCGTGTGAACGCTTGCCAAGCCTTGGCAAGCGTGTAGAAGCAATAGGTACTCGTGGCCAAGTGCTTAGAGAACTTTTCTACAGACAAAGAGGTAGAGAAGAAAAAGCTTAGTGACTGTTTAACGTCACGTTTTGGTTTAAAAAATGTGAAGTACGAAAAATACTAATTACACTTGTGATAATCATCTAGCTTACCTAAGACATGCATTCGGCATTTAATATACAATTATTCATGCATTTAAAGGACGGAAGACATTACATAGTCAGCCTTTTGCATTAGTTGCTATAATTTTATCAAATTTATCATTAATGTTAATAATTACTTTGTACATTCATTATTTATTTAAAATTCTAGCGATACAAAATTGAACAAGTCTAAACTTTCATCCATTTTCTAACCCCATTCACATGATACAAACGTTGGACGGATTATAGAGTTGGTCCTTGTTTTGATCACATTTCATCCAAAATTTTAATTACGCGATATAATTATGCATCAAATTATACGGAAAATATTCATCTTCCAATACAATGTGATGCTTTCTCCTTTCATTCTAACTTAAAGATATAATTAAATGTTGATTTCGTGTACAATTTCATAATTGCATTGACGGATAACGCACGAATATTTACGTACCTACTTATTACAAATATTGGAGCCAACACATTGGCCAGTCTGAATATTTGGCCAAATATTGGCTGGAATATTACGAAATTTTAATTGTAATTCATTCATCACACAAATATCAGAACAATATAAATCTAATTTGGCTTTAGGTTGGTACTTATTAAAATGCCAAACAATCGAAATTGACACCAAAGAATGCCTTTACTAAACTGCAAATCTTCACTTCGCACTGATTGGTAGCAAACCATGAGTCATTCGCGTACATTATCATTTCGACCAATTAGAAGCTCGGATCTCGCTGCAGCACGCAATTCTCAAGGCGTATTAACGGTGACTTTATGTCCCTTCATACTATGCCTCTCCTTTCTCCTAACATACTTAGTACAGTCACAGACAAAAGCTAAGATGGCTAAAAGAGCGAATACTGCGTAGAAGATGGCTAGTGCCACCAGGAAGCTTTCTTGAGTCCATTCCCAGGTCTTATCGCCTCGAAGGTACTCAAAGTTGGATAGGACTTGAGTGCCGTTGGGTGGCGGACACGGCGACTGCACTATGATGTCTTGATATCTCTGGAATAAAGACGTTTGATTGTGTTCAGTACTATTGAGTTCTGTCGAAGCAGTTTTTTTTTTACAGATGGACAACGCACGTGAACCTATGTATGTATGTATGTATGTAAACTCTTTATTGCACATAAAAAATACAGAAATTCAGACAAGAAGTACAAAGGCGAACTTATCCCTAAGAAGGGATCTCTTCCAGCTAACCTGCTACAGAAAGGAAAAGTTGACAACAAAAAGGCAAGCAGTCATTATGCGCAAATAAGTAGTAATAATACTTAATAAATTAACAACTAACCTATGATGACAAAGACGTATGAAAATAGCGGTTTTCCGCATAAAAAATGTCCCAGAACGTAACGCTCAATGTAATTGTCAGTTTACGTCTGTCTCTAGAGTAAATACGTCCATGAACTTAATGGCATGGATTAGATGGTGAATATTATCACGAATATCGCGGTCATTATCACGAAATATTGTTGCGTATCGCGATTTTTTTTTATTATAGCCTTTTTTATTCCGAATTAGCTACAATTTCATTTTTTTTTGTTGTTATTGTGTTGTTTTTTTATATTATTATTAAATTGTCGCGTAATTCGGCGTGCCTCATGGCATAGGCCTCCTCCGTGTATTGGAGGGTTTGGGCTATAGTTCCCACGCGCGCTCAGTGCGGATTGGGAACTTAACACACATCATTGAATTTCTTCGCAGATGTGTGCAAGGTTTCCTCACGATGTTTTCCTTCAACGAAAAGCTCATGGCAAATTTCAAATGTAATTTTCGCACATAAATTCCGAAAAACTCAGAGGGATTTGAACCCACGACGCTCTGCTTGAGAGGCCACAGGTCAAACCACTAGGCTACCACGGCTTTTTCATCGGCATCGCGATAATATTGAACATCTAATCCATGCCTATCACGTTTATCAGCAACTAACAACGTAGCAGAACCTAGGTAGGTATCTCTTGGGGATATAGCAGTCCTTACATAAAGTGAACTTCTATGCTAAATATGAGCCTTATAGGTTCAAGGTAGCCAGCCGGTCAGTAGGGGCCTTTCTATTTTTATGAATAGAAGATCTTACATTAAAAAACCAACACTAAAATGTCCATAGCACCATCATACCTGCTTGTTGGTACACCTCATCTCTTTACTAATGCTTGTTTTCAAGGCAGTCTCGCTCATTTCCCTCTGGAGTATCTCAGGAAGCGTCCAGCGCGAAGGCGAAACGTATTCCAACCACCTCCAGTACTGTGGCAAGTCCTGCTGATGCAGCATCACCCCGTTGACCAGGGTACTTAGTAGGAGGCAGAAGCCGCCGAGAATAGCAGCTGTTTTCTCCATGGGCACCAGGAACACGACCGCTCGGAATAGCATTTGGATCGCTATTAGATAGAGCACTGTGTAGCCTGAAAGTTAAAAAAGAAACTGTATTTGTCGATCACGCCAAGGTTTGCTTTCGAGAGATGAAAGAGAAGGAGAAGCATATGAAGATACAATTTACTTGTGAGTATGCAGTTACTGGCAAAAGCCGACGTACTCTAAAAGATCTATGTCCTCCTCCATCTAATTAGGAAGATGACAAATAGGAAGCTATGCCATCTCAAGTATTTTGTTTCTTAGCTTAGCTTTACGCAAAAATCTTAGTTATTGTAAGGTTGTCTCCATTTCTTACCTAAATAGATGTAGAATCCATCGAAGGAGCCAGGCGTCTGCGCGTACAATCCACTCATAGCGTAGCTCGGGACCAAATACGCCAGCCAAGTCAGCACAGCCGACCATAGCTCCAGGAATTGCTGTAAAGGTCATGATCAAAATAAGAAGAACCTAGATTAGGTAACCTTCTTTATTTTCGTGTTTTTCTGATTTCCTAGCTTTGCCGGCAAACCGTACTAACCACCTAATAATGATTAAAGTTTCATATATTACAGTTTTATAATAGGACAGAACAGATCCATATCTTAAATTCCCATGGGTGACGCAAAAGGTCACAGGTGACTGGGACCTGATGTGAGTGGGTAATTGCGCTCCCCACTGCAAAAAGAAGGCAAGCGAAAAGCGAATACCTGCCACCATACTATTTCAAGAAGGTTTCAGATAAAAATACGTATATTCTGTGCACTTACATCGTAAAGCATGAAGACAGCCCTCGAGTATAATGGAACAGCGACGTCCCGTTCGACGTGCCGTCTCATTGAGCTGGCTTCTCGCACGCTTAGCCACAGCAGCAGTGGACACATTGCTAGGCACATCACAGAGTAATGGAAGCCGATGCGGTCATTTTGTGTGAGCTGGGGACAAATAAAGTCGTCTACGTAAATACCAGTGAAATTTTGCTCAGTTGGCTTTAGCTTTAGGTCACATAGGAAAAGCTTTGTAGGTTTTGGTACGCGACACAAAAGGATGAAATACTTAGTAACCTATTAGTGATCTTTTTATATTTACGTGCCCGGTTTTAGAATAGAATAGGTACATCTCTTCCTGTGAGTGTCATAAAAAGCGACTGGGCGACTACCAGCAGTATTTCCTCAAGAAACTCATCGCATAGATACAGATCCTCAGAAGTGAAAGTGAAGTTTTTTTTTTAGTTCGAAACAGTGAAGAAGTGTCAGTATTACCTTTGCGTCAGTGGTGGGTAGATCCCAGAATATGGTACCGGTGATGAGTGACATAATGGCTGCGATGAGCACTCGCGTCACAACGTTGGACAGCATGGTAATTTGAGTGTACACCAGACTTTTTCTGTAACAAGCAGTGGGTTAGAAATTTGTTGATCGAGCCCATCAAATCTTGGCAATTGAGTTCCCACCTATTCCTCTACAAATAATACCCTACCGCGGCATATAATGTCACGATGCACAAGTTGATAGCAATGATAGCAGGAGTCGGTAGAAAATAATTTATTGTTTAGAGCCTTACCTAAATGATCATTTCGGCTATTATTTTAAGGCTCATGAAAATAAAAAAAAATACATAAAAGTACTGAAAACCTTTCTAATACTTACTCGACTAAAGCAAAGGTCTGCACGAAGACATTGGGTCGCGCAATGGGTGCTGGGAGGGGCACCGGTGGAGGGGGCTCCGGTGGAGACTGCGCGCCCGCGAATACGCTGGCTAGGGCTTCGATGCGGCCCGAGGACTCCAACATGGCAGCTGCTGACAGGTCGTCCAGGGTCACCAGATCCACTGGAAAAAGGAGGTCAGTGTTATAAACAATCACAATTTGTAATGTATGGTGGAATCTTTTAACAAATAATAATACCATGCTAATTGCAATACCTTCCAAGATTGCATTTTTGTTTTTTTGTTCAACATTTCTTTGGCTTTCTTTAGGCTATGCGTACAGGAAAACAATGAAGACGAATAGAATATATTTTAAATATACTTGGGATTCTAAGTATGTGGCTCCAAATTTTTACAGGTTGTAGGGTTCTGTTTAACTGGGCGCGATCTGAAAGCTCGCATTGCTGTAGGTAGACGTACCTACTTATACATAAGTGTGTCTGTTTAGTATTTCCGTTTCGTATTTACTTACAGTAATAATCGGAAGGATTCTTGAAAGCAGGACAAGGGTAGTCGATAGAGGCGAAATATGGCAACATGTCTCTTCTGTAACCGCTGAACATTGTTCTGCCAGCAGATATTAACACCACCTGCAAAAAAGTAAACCGGCTTGAAGGACTTTTGAAGATTTCTTGATTGTGTTATGATAAGATTTTTTTCTATACGGTAAGTTTTGATTCAGAAAGTTCTGTCTGAGCTGTTCCTGGTGAATTATAATCTGTTTAATTGTAACTCTTACCTTGGTTAGCATCGCGAAGATCTCATAAGTCGGCGGATGGAGCGACATAATAACCACTCGTCCGGTACTGGCCCAATTTCTCAGATACTCGACCAAGAAAAACGTGTCGAAGATGTCCATCTCCTTAGTAGGCTGGTCCAGGATAAGTATGGCCGTGTCCAGTAGAAGCTGGCAGGCCACGTTGAGTCTTCGTATCTCGGAGCGCGTAAGTCGAGCCACATTAGTATCTCGAACTTGCTCCAGGCCTAGCTCTTCTATTAGAAGGTTTATCTGGAATAGAACATAGTTTTTGAAGTGGTCCAGTTATGGTTTTTGTGGTGACCGATAGAACTTCTAGGGAGATCATTTTTTTTTTTTTTTTTTTTTATATGACTAGGAAGGCAAACGAGCAAGTGGGTCACCTGATGGTAAGTGATCACCACTGCCCATAGACACCCGCAACCCCGGAGGGATTGCAGATGCGTTGCCGACCTAGAGGACTAAGATGAAATGCCTCTTGTGCCCGTAATTTCCCCGGCTGTCTTACTCTCCACACCGGAACACAGCAGTGCAAGCACTGCTACTTAGCGGCAGGATTAGCGAGTAAGATGGTGGTAGCGATCCGGACGGACCTTGCACAAGGCCCTACCACCCGCAAAATCATGAAGTAAGCCCGATATAACTTTAGATACTCAAGACCTTACTTAAGCTTCCAATAAACTGTAAACATAGGACATTGAGCAAGCGTGTATCTGACTAAGACTGAGGTTGTCCATGCTTATAACTGACGACAGTACTTAATTTTGACGGCAGTGTAATTTTTGTTGAGTAAAGGTGCGACCACACCTGTGCGTAAAAGACGTAGACGGTGCGTTTACGCAACAAAATGTATGGGAAAACGGTGAGAACTCGTGAGGCGTACGACACGTCACTGCGTATACGCAACGGTGTGGTCGCTCCTTAAATAAATAAATCTAAATCTAATAGCAGCTGCATCTATTTAGAGAAGAAATAGCTTGTCATGTTTTATGTACCCCAAATTTAAGCTGTCATAATTCTAGCTAAAAGCACTCACTTAAGACCGGACTACCGCCATTGCTACTGGCGATAGTCCAACAAAAGACATCTCTGTCAGCTTTAATTAAAGTATAACCTCTGGCTACTCACCCGATCCCTGTCATCCATCTTAACCTGATGCTGGTTCTGACGCGGCCTCCGCAGTGCCGCGTGGAAACGGAGCGTGTGTTCCACCGTCATGGACGGACAGAGAGATGTGTCCTTACGAACATATGCTGCCACCTTGCGAAGCGTTGATGAAGCCACCGGCTGACCGTTGAGCACTATGTCGCCTGATAGTTTCTGGAACAAATAGTTACTACGTCATTATATGGACTCAGTTTCGAGACTTGTTAGTGAGGCTACATCGAAGCGTGGTCTTTAAACACGAGGAAATCCATTAACAGTTTTTGGTACACACAGAAAATAATGATTTTGTGATTTTTCTGGTGAGCTGGATCTAGGATCTGCAAAAACTGTGGTCTTGGATCCGTTCGAAGGGAATAGCTGTGCTTGGTCCCGTGCACCCTGCTTAATGATTTCCCGGCGTATTCTGTTGTTAGAGGGGGTCTTTTGACCGTGTTACCGTACAATGGCCGACATGTATTAAAGCTGTCGTTTACTTTGACACTGGCAAAATTTATCCAATGCATATTTTTTTATAAAGAAGAAGAAACTGTGTTCAGACAAAAGTTACCTTTCTAACGCCAGCCAGAACGTCCAATAGTCCTGTAGCTTCTTGCTGCGCGGTGGCCAGCACCGCGAGTATCTCCCCAGACTTCACCTCGAAGCTGAGACCTGACACCAGCAGAGCAGACTTGTTCTCCGGTGACGTGATTTCCAAACTATTAACCTGAAATTGTTTTTGTGTTATTATCTTGACTCAAATTTATTAACGATGCTCAAACTGTCGGACTCCGAGAAAATAAATAAAAATTAACGTCACCAAAGTGTTATAACCCCGGTACTAACAGGATAGCTTTATATGCGAAATAAATGTTAATTGGTGATACGATTGTACCTAAGATAAAAAGTTTATGGATTGACGTGGATTCCCATATCGACTGAAGGTATAATGTACCTAATGAAACTTACATAATAGTTGGGATAAATATAAGCGGAGTGCGCGTAGCCGTCCAAATGGTCTCCCGGCCGAAGGGTCGAATGCTTCCGGGACTGAGCTATGGACATGTGACTGCCGGCCTTGGACATGCGGCCTCCGAGGTGAGATGAAGGCATCAGGTAGCTGAAACAAGGAGTTTTGGTCACTTATTGTAAGAATTTATTGAATACCGCTGTACCGCTACCACAATATTTTGAGGCACCAAGCCCCTTGACATTTGACAATTCTAAATGAAAGCCAACCGGCCTGGATTCAGGCTCCTATTTGATCATCTCGACAATACCTTGTCGGTGACAGTGACAATTTGAAATGCAATACCTACGTAACATGAAGCCAACCAGCGTAAATTCTTGTCGAGTTTATAATGTAGACAGAATTCACTTGTTACCGACGATTGTCATTTCGGTGAAATAGGCACTTGAGCCTTGAGCCCTTAGTGTAATGTCAAATACTGGAAAAACAGTTTGTTTCCGATGCTAGAGGCGCTGTTGTCCACAGTGATTGAGACGACTAATTTTGTGTGTACAAGTTGCAAACAATAGAGGCTCTGAAAAAATTCCAAGCATCGTAGCCAGCCGGCAATAAATACATTACGGAACGACCTTCATCCTTACAAATGATGATATTGGAATCAGTGCGCAAATTAAATTTTAGTGGACAATAACATTAATGTAATAAACCTAACCTAGTGCCTCCCATTTTCAAGTATAGAAACAATAGCACGACAATGAACATTCATGATGTGATGAGCACGCCGACAACTCTTGCGGATTATGCAATTCATTTGTTGACAATTGCAATCTGGTACAATGTAGAGTTTATAGGCCAGGGTCGATACCTTTGAAAATGATAAAAAGTAAAATAAAATTATAGTAGGATGAAACCCATTAGAAATGGTAGAGAATATTACAAAAATTAAAGGAAAAATAAATTACGGTCGATCTGAGGTCGGGAAGGGGGAGGGGTGAGTTTTTAAGGGTGAAAAACGGTTTATCTCGATTTCCGGCGAAACTACAAGTCTTATGAAAAAAAGTTAAATGGCAAAGTTGTAGGTAATAAAAAGATCTACAACTTTTGCTTTTACACTTTTTTCACATAACCTCAAAATTTATGTGAAAAATTCAAATAACCATGTTTTTGGTTTTTTATTTTTATCTTTTGCAAAAATAATAATTTTTTCACGAAACTTGGTGAAAACTTACCTTTTTATGTCCGAAACTTACAGTATTTTTTTTGATTTAAAAGATTCATTTTTTCACCTTATTTTGACTTAATATCGAAAAAGCACCCTAACTTTCAATCGAAAATTCTCACGTCAAAATATCTGTTTTTTCTTTAAAGTCGGTGGCCTTTTTGTTCGTTGAAATCTCTACTTTCCGATGGTATAAAAAAATATATACATTACAATGGTAATTTTTGTCAGAAAATGCAAATAAAGGAATAAATCATTATGTTCAATTTTGAGCTATTTATTAAAAATTTACACCTTAATTACTTGTTAAACGTAAGATTACATGTTACATTGATAAACAAAAAAATTACGAATCCATAAAACATAAAGATTAGAAAAAACATGCGAAAATAATTATTCTAAATATTAAAAAAATAGGATTTAAAGGAGATTTCATCTAAAAAATGTGACTGTTGCAATATTTTTCAGTAATGAAGTTGATTTATTAAATTCTAATTACATTTATGTCATAGAAAATCTCATCTTACTAATATTATAAATGTGAAAGTTTGTTACTCTTTCACGCCAGAACGGCTGGACAGATCGGGATGAAATTTGGAACATATATAGATTATAGTCTGGAATAACACATAGGCCACTTTTTATCCCGGAAAATTGCGCAATTCCCGTGGGATAGCGATAAACGAATTCTATGCAGACGAAGTTGCGCGCAACAGCTAGTAATATATAAATATACATGTAAATCGTACTATTGAATTTCGATACTTTATACTGATTACGTTATTCATAATAATTTTCTTAAATACAATAAAAATAGGATTTGAATCCTATTTTTAAATATTTAGAACAACTATTTTCGCATGTTTTTTGCAATCTTTATGTTTTATGGATTCCTATTTTTTTTTGTTTATCAATGTAACATGTAATCTTACGTTTAACGAGTAATTAAGGTGTATATTTTAAATAAATAGCTCAAAATTAAACATAATGTTTTTTTCCTTTATTTGCATTTTCTGACAAAAATTACCATTGTAATGTATATATATTTTTATACCATCAGAAAGTAGAGATTTCAACGAACAAAAAGGCCACCGACTTTTTTAAAAAAACAGATATTTTGACGTGAGAATTTTCGATTGAAAATTAGGGTGCTTTTTCGATATTAAGTCAAAATAAGGTGAAAAAATGAATCTTTTAAATAAAAAAAAATACTGTAAGTTCGGGACATAAAAAGGTAAGTTTTCACCAAGTTTCGTGAAAAAATTATTATTTTTGCAAAAGATAAAAATAAAAAACCAAAAACTTGGTTATTTGAATTTTTCACATAAATTTTGAGGTTATGTGAAAAAAGTGTAAAAGCAAAAGTTGTAGATCTTTTTATTACCTACAACTTTGCCATTTAACTTTTTTTCATAAGCCTTGTAGTTTCGCCGGAAATCGAGATAAACCGTTTTTCACCCTTAAACCCCCACCCCCCCCCCTTCCCGACTTCAGATCGACCGTAATTTATTTTTCCTTTCATTTTTGTAATATTCTCTACCATTTCTAATGGGTTTCATCCTACTATAATTTTATTTTGTCTCAAAAATTATCGACCCTGGCCTATTATCAATTTTGTCCAGCTTTGTGTTTGCGAGTCATTGTCAAAAATTCCAGTGAAAACAAACACATGCCCTTGTATAAGAGACAGACAACGCAAAATGTACCTGAGCTTGTTATGCGTTTGGACTGGACACAGCCGAGAACGCGATCCTTACTGATTTATAATGGTCATAAAACGACGCAGATTTGCTTGCCATTGAGATTCACAAAAAATATGGTCCTTCAAACCGGATGTAAACCATCAGCTACTGTAAAATCCCCATACTGCCCATGTAGGTGATGACGAATAGATACAAATGACGTGACTGACCTTTGATGATCGTTGTCGGGAACGTAGTCAGCGACGCTGTTCCGCCGCTGACTATACACAGAGCGCTGCGGCCGCGCGTCGATGCCCAGCAAGTTGGCCTCGCTGACTGACTTGTGCCGCGAGCTGGTCCAGCGCGGCTCGTTCCGGAGCCCTGCCTGTTGCATGGCCACTAGTGGGACGCCGGGGCCGTGGGGCTGGGTACGTAAATAAATTAAAATTGTTATTTTTTCTTAGCTAACTTCAATGTGATAAAATTATTGTTCTACAAAATCGTCGGTTATTGTAAAAGTAACTTGGTGCAACTCACGCTAAGACAGTACACTATAGTACCAACACAAAAAACGTATATACAAAGATAAATTGACTGATGATTCTGCCTATACCTATGACTTAGATACTGTGTGTGTAGGTAGGTACTCTTATTGTATTTTGTATGTATGCATGTGTGTAATGATATTTAGTAGTATTTTATGTTTTGTTTATTGTACTTAGATATGTACGCTCTATTGTGGCTTTCACTATCTGGAATTTTAAACTCTCATTTTGTCGGTCCCTCGTTTAATGCTCCTCTCATCTACTCAAAGGTTAACTGGTAGAGATCCCTTATAGGGATAAGTTCGCCTTTGTGCATGTATTAATGTTATTTTTTATTTTTTTGTAAATTGTATCTGTTTATATTTGTACAATAAAGCATTTACTTACTTACTTACTTACTTACTTACTTACTTAGTGCTTTGTAGTTGGTATTCTACAGTTTGGCGGTGCTGTTGATAAGAATAAGGAATTTTACCGCCCACACACATTTACACAATGGATCACTTGTGACTATTACCCTTACTTCCATACTGGTCTGGGAGCAAAGAAAAGTTGCTTCTCTTCCCGCGCTGATAATCAATATAACTTAACTAATAGAAGTCTTTTAAATTGATCCTTCAAACCGGATCAGAAATTATTTACAATTTATGTCCTGATTTTCTTCGCTTACTTGTAATGATGGATGAATGTTCTGCATCCTGAAGTCAGGGTCTGATCTGTACTTCCGACTGTATTTGTAGTTCGTGGAGGTTTCGTTGTCGGAGCTGTCGTATCCCGAAGACGTCTCGCGTACGCCCCGACTTTGTCTGTGTATCCTGGAAGATAGAAGATATATAAATGATAAATACCACTCTAGAGTGGTGAAAAAGCGAGTTGAGTTTAAAATACTGGAGAGATACAGACAAGGGCATAAAATACCTTTATGCCACAAACGATAAGGCCAGTGACACACATGTCATATTTGACATGTTTGACTGTACCAATATTTAGCTCTCGACTACTGTTCAGTCAAGGAATTTAATTCCCGGTCCATCAGAGAACCTATTCACATAAAACGTCATAGTGAGATCGCATTACTTAATATGGAAAATCGTTAGACGCCTACTAAAAAGGTCCTGTGGTGGGCAGGGAATTAAATTACCTGACTGGACTTTCGTACATAGTTGATATGCTTCCATAAATCGGTCACCATGTTCCTATCCTGTCACTGTTGCGTTTTAAAGCGACGGATACACTAGGGCACAAATGTCGTGCGCCACATGTCGCCAGCGACGTCGGGTGACGTGATACGACGATGCCGGACTTCGATCGACATGTCTGGCAACATCGCGCGACACTTTTATCGCGTACATTACATAAGTCGCGCGATGTCGCTAGATATGTCAGGCGAAGTTCAGCACCGTCGCACTACTTCACCCGACGTCGACACTTGTTGCAGGACACGGGACAGTTCGCTAGACATGTCGCCGACACATGTCGAGGGACATTTGTCCTAGTGTATCCAAAAGTTGGGAGTGTTCTCCTTATAAAAACACGAAAATTATGTAAGAGTAGAAGATTTAGCAAGTGTCGCGTTTACCTGGGTGCCGGTTTCATGCCGCTGCCGATGGATGTCTTCGGTTTCGGAGTCCCCGACCGCTGCGAGCCGTTGTGGTTCGGTGGGAACACGCGCGGTAGCCCGAACTTGAGGTACGTATACATGTTCGAGCCTAGCGCTGATCTGTGATAGCAAACATGTTTTATTAAAAAACCGACCAAGAGCAAATCGGACTTGCGCTCCGAGGGTTTCGTACAAATTCGGCGAGTGAAAATAAAAGCCAGTGTTAACAGAGCCCTGCATCTAAGCAAAATTTAGGTAGTGCGAGGTCATTCTATATTGGTTTCTTACATAGACATAAGTCATTTTTTTAGTATTTGTTTTTATAGTAGCAACATAAATACATCATCTGTGAAAATTTCAACTGTCTATAGCTTTCAACAAGAAACTACCGTGAGACTCAATCATAATTAGGTACACATAAACGGATAACTCACGTATAAAAAGTCGAGTGACTACGAAATAGTCCGAAACATGTCGAGCATTACTCGACTTTTTATACGTGAGTTATCCGTTTATGTGTAATTATGTCTATAGCTAGCACGATTCCGGAGATACAGTCTGGGTGGCAGGCAGACAGACAGACGGACAGTGGAGTCTCAGTACCTAATAGGATCCCGTTTTTACCCTTTACGTACTGAACCCTAAAAAACAATAAGGTACACGCTTTTTGTCCTAACTGTACTTTTTAACAAACAAGTGGTGAGAAGACTTACTTAAATGTATAGATATGGGCTATGTAAATAGTATGCATGGAAGGAGTGAGATAAACGACGCAAGAGGGAGAGGGCGTTAACAAACAAGTGTAATTAACCAATCAGTGATAAGAATCAGGACAACTTATATGTAGCAACTTTGTAGCAATTTTTTTTTCAGTCAACGGGAAATGTAACCATGTGGGTTTTAGGTGCTTTTTCCTGAACTAAGATTAATTTTATCTCATTATATTATAATAGGCCTTGATGACATGGATCCGTGTTTGTAAATGTGACTTCGTCCCTAGTGCGAAAAAGAGAACAAGCTACACTTCGAGAGAGACAGCAATCGATAAACAATTATAAATTGCAACTTAAATAAAAAGCTTTCTCGTCAATCGTGTCTTTAAGATAATGTATCGATCCATACAAGGTATCAGTACCGCTAAGATACTTTCTCCATCCATTGGACAATAGCGGTGAAACTGTTTTAAACTTGTAAGTTATGACAATGCGTTACTTAACAACTTTGTCTTGTTATTTGTGGGCACGCCGTGTAGTGTCATGTTCTCTCGTTTGGTATGATAGGAAGTTGGATGAAACGATAGACCACTTATTTGGCCGACCGTATTACTTGTTATTATTTTTTTTTTCTTTTAATCGTTTAATTGAACTACATTATACATACATTTAATAAATATTTATATCGAATTACAAAAAAAAATAAACTATGATAAAATCTAAAAGTTAACTAAATATACAAAACTTAAAACTAAATAAATATACCTAACTATAAAAAGAAAACATATTATTATTATTATAGCCTTTTTTATTCCGAATTCGCTACAATTTCATTTTTGTTGTTATTGTGTTGTTTTTTATTATTATTAAATTGTCGCGTAATTCGGCGTACTACTACCGCCGGCAGCGGCGGCGTATTACTTGTTATAGACCTCTCAATAAATGGAGGAGGCCTATGCCTTGAGGCCCGCCAAATTATGCGATAGTTTATAAAAAAAAAAGAAAAAAGACTTAACAATGTACTGAAATTGTAGCGAAACGGAATAAAAGGGGCTATATATATTACTTGTCATAGATACACAACTTATATATAACATTACAATGGCGACTGGTAGGTACTTTATGAAATAATATTGTAAATGCGAAAGTAACTGTCCGCCGTGTCAATTTCATCTTTATGTGAAACTTATCTGGTTCCGATTAAAGATTTCTATTTGTCTATCTATCACCTTGTTCATTGACAGTTTTTAGAACTTATACGTACTTGGGTCCATATCTCGGGTGGGACAATATGGACTGCACGGTGGTATCTCGAAGCTGGAAGTTGCCGTAGGGTAAAGGGCTTTTATCCGTGCTGCCGAGGGCGCTGTCCGTGAAGTCAGAATTCAGATTTTGCCTGCAGAGAAGATAAATAAGTTAATACACTCAACAACTTAAGACAGAAAAAAAAATTAAAAAAAAAAATCTAAATGTCAGTGAAAATTAGAACACAGAAAAATCCGAAAAGTAAAGCTATGGCCGGGAATCGAACCCGGATCCTCGTCATTCCGTGACGCGTGCTATACCCCTACACCACCCATAGCAGATTAGAAATAAAATTTCTTGATTCATTTGATAGTACTTAAGACAGCATAAAAATTAATGGCCAAGTCTAACCTAAAAGAACATTTTTTCGCTGATCGCTTGGTTGACTTTACCAGCATTGTCATATATCGTTGAAGAGTGGTCTCGTGGCCGGATCGCCAGAATTTCACTTCAAAATGTCACCGGACTTACATAAGTAGTCCCGTATAAGCCAAATTTCACGTCAGTCCAACTGCTAGAAGCGAGTCAAACTTCACTTGCTTAATTTAATCACGTACAGACAACGGGATAGGTAAAACTAAATAAAAGATTGTAAAAAGTGATGGCCACTGACACTATTAGCTATGTTCGATGCTACGCCACACTATGCTTTCTAGCTTTTTTGCTTTCTTTCTTTTTTTTCATGTGTACCTACTGTTTTTTTCTCTGTGTATCGAATGTGTGTAAATATTTCTCTCTCTCAGCACTCTTGCCTCAAGCTGCTCGCTAGCTACCTGTAGATGGACCAGGCGTGCAGGTCCTCGGAGTGCATGTGGCGCGGATCGTGGAGAAGCGGGTTGGAGGGCACGGAGTAGCGCCGCTCGCCGCCCAACCCTAGTGACTGCGACATCATGAGGCTCGTGCGACTAACTCCTGCAAAGCAAACAAATATGGTATCAAAAAACAAAAGACTAGTTATTGCTACGAGCTATGCCTTGATCACACGTAACCGTACCTACAGTACCCGCCCATAGAGATTGCACTTCGCGGTCTTTGGAAAGACACAATTGGGGTCACGTAAGTTAGAGCGAGACAACGCCCAATTTAGCGAATGAAGCCGAAATTAGCTGAAAAGACCGATGTGCAATCTTTACGGCCGGGTACTGTACGTGGCGAGAGTAGGTACTCGGCCGAGAGAGTGTGGTTGTAAGTTCGGAGTGACTCGCTTCGCTCGGTCTTTTTGCTGGGCCGAGTACCTACTCATCACAAAGTACACGATAAACTGAGCATTCGGTCGAAGGCACTTTCTTGTCACTGTACTCGTAACGTGTGATCAAGGCTTAGAAGTAGAGGCGTTGAGATGTGATCTAACGGCGAACGCACTATTGTTAGGAAAGGTTATAGAGTAATCTCACTGCAGATGTTAGCCTGGGGACTTTAGTACAAAAGAAGAGAGTAAGGAGTTGCATTATGCATCCGCGTTAAGAAACTACGTCAGCACAATGCAGAACTCTGGTGACGTCACTGGCGCTAGCTCCTCGTGCGTCGTAGCAGTTTATGTAGTCAATAACTAGGTGGCGTTAGGATTGCTGCAGTAGCATTATAATAATACTTCCACGCTGTAAAAAAACCTATTTGGAAACGAATTGTACCTAGCTACGTGGTTGGATTTGATACTTTATTTATGGTCCTTTGAACCGGATTCCAATCCTAAGAAATTTCTTACCTGTGTCATCCCCGACAAGTTTCGCAGCAAGCGGACTTTTTCAGTTTAGACATGGCTTGAAGTCATCTGTAACAATAGAAACGTTTTATTAGCATCGATCGGTATCTTTTGAAATGTACTAATCATTAATTTTACCATTATGCTTACGGAACTAAACTAATTAGATAATAAATTAAATAGAGGTTTGGGGAGTCAAACTTTTTGAGTCAGTGCTTTCTTTCTCTGGTGATACCTTATTATTTTAAGGAAGCAATAGTTAAATACATCTGAGCCTTAATACCGCCATTTATATGAATACCCTATAATTTCTGCGGCTCATAAAATAAAAGTCATTGAACCAATGACCTTACACAGCTTATTAATTTAATTAGATACCATCGACATCCAGCGACATTGGTCATATCCTATTAAAAAAAAAGTCTGCCGGATCGGATGTCAAATTGTAAAGGCCGTAACACACGTTGCGTCACCGGACGCCACCGCGACGCTCGTCACGCCAATCGGTAAATCTCTTTGTTGACGTTACGCAAAACGCATGTGTGTCAGTAGCACTATGATGCCACGGTCTCTTAAATGCTACTACTGGTAGTTCTAACAGAACGTGAAAGACACCGCGCAGTATCTAGTTGACACGCTAACATTTGTCACGAAATTGAATATCGTGGCATAAATTTACAATTTAGTTTAAAATGAAAACAATTTATAAAAAAACAATCTATCTATTCTGGGGCTAAGGCCCCAGACGTAATAATGCGACATAATAACAGCTAAAACGTAAGATTGAATTGAACCAGAAGGTCGGGGGCCTTCCCCTGGACCCCTATTCAGATAATGTAATTACAGACATGCGAGAATCACAAATTACAATAGCCTAGAAACGGCTTCGTCTGCTTGTCATGAAGTTCTTGAACTAGACCTCTTAAACACCTAACTTCCGTGGGACACATTGTTTAATTTCTCGTACAATGCAACTTGCTTTGTAAAAAGCAACTTTGTTTTTAATCTTATAAGAGTTGACAATGTGGTAGAGGCAGGAAAGTCTCATGTCTATCACATATTGCGTGATACTAATTACTAATGGCTGCGAGAACAGTGTACGATTCTGATACATTTTATTAGCATATAAGATAAGTATTTATTAGTAGCTGTCGCTAATAGATGACTCAACCTAAAAATATGGGTTGTCAATTAATAATGGTAATAATTGTGAAGGTAGGTATGTCCATCGAAGAATGCCCGACACATGCTTAGATTCGAACTGAAAGAAAGAAAGAAAGAAGTCATTTATTCCTTTTTGCAAGACACACAAATAAAAGAGAATATACACAATTTTATAGAAAATAATCAAGACAAGAAAAATAGATCATGAGCGTTGTGTGTGTCTTCGCAAAAGTGAAACGGTCGCTGGCTCAGCATTATTGCGTTCGAACCAATCGCGTTCTCGGATGGTCAGCAAAAATTAACATAACATAACATAATTTTTATTTATTATGTACTTGGTTATCGTATTTATCTATTATGTGTAGTTTATTACTATATCTTACATTATTTAAAATTTAGGCATTTAGGATTATTTTAGGTTTCGATCGGACTTTTACTTTTTCTGTGTCTACTCTTGCTTAATACTTATGTCCTGTCAATCGAATAATTAAACCGTAAATAAAGAAAATAATACAATTTTTTGCCAAAAATGCCTTACATCACTTTGGAAAAGAGCTTATATTCTATAAACTGCTGGACCGATTTTTACCATACATGACTAAGAACCACCGCAAGAAAACTGGCTTCCGAATGACAAAAACGCATCGAAATCGGTCCAATGGCTTAAGAGCTATGATGCCACGACAAACACAGACACAGACATCAAACTCAAATTTACACCCCTCTTTTCGCGTCGGGGGTTAAAAATATTACGAAACTAGCTGTTGCCCGCAACTTCGTCTGCATAGAATTCGTTTATCGCTATCCCGCAGGAATTTCGCAATTTTCCGGGATAAAAAGTAGCCTATGTGTTATTCCAGACTAATCTACCAACGTTCCAAATTTCATCCAGATCTGTCCAGCTGTGCTGGCGTGAAAGAGTAACAAACATCCATACTCACAAACTTTCACATTTATAATATTAGTAGGATATAAGATTAACATTTAAAGTAAACCCCTAAGAGACCCCGCGTTCTATTGCCGCTATTCTCCTTTCTTTCTCCAGCAAAATCTATCGCATTAGTTTCACTCGGAAAGCAATTTAAAGTGCATTATCCTGGACCCTCACTTGACGGGGTCAACGGCCGTAGGGCGCCGGCTGCATACCAGGTAAAAATAGCCCGCAGAGCCTGCGCCTGAGTCGGTTTGATGCGGGGAAATTTCTCGGCTAACATCGAAGAGTCAATATGAGTACAGTTGTGCAATCATGGGAGGCAGGATTGAATGAATGCATTTGGAGCCGCCACGCCAGGGTGAAGAGATGATTCAATCGGAATTGATTCTTTTAAATTCCTCGGTGCTTCGCAATGAATATTGCAGCATACGTTCATGCTAACAGATTTAAGGGAAAATCGGACCTAATATATAACTGGTTGGTTATCTCATAAGTAAATTTACACGGAATTGTAAGTTTATTCCTAGTTTAATGTCACGAAAACTATCCTATCCCTTTATTTCGTGGCACTAGGTACTGTCCAAAGATTCCAGAGTCGACTGAGCTCCGATTTCGCGGAGCTCCTACTTTTGGGTATTTTTGGCCCTTCGGGCCTGTTGAACATATAACATAACCTAAACCTACCTCCCATTTATGATATTTATTTTGGTCTGTAGTGCCACGTAGTAGTGCCATAGGCTCTATACTATCTATAAAAAACAAGGTTTACGTTAAATCAAGTACCGTAGCATATATCACATATATTTGACGATATAATCAGCTCTAAGTGAGACAAGGTTTCCAAGTAGGCAGGTAATTCGGTGTGCACGCACGTAGGTTCAAAATCAAAGGTATTTGGAGGACGTGAGTTGCCCAAGACAAGGTGCGCCCGCGCCGCTCGCAGTCAATTGCTAAATACATATTTATTTTTATGTCCATACATGAACAGTTGACAGAGACATAAAATGTCCATATGTAGCCATAATGTAAGTATGAAACATTATCCATACATAAATCACATCTTTATCCCTTACGGGGTAGACAGAGCCTAAGGTAACAAGACCTAAAGTCATGATTGTGGGCGTATAGGTGGAAAGGGGAATCAAAATAGTGATGAGTTGCTAACCGCATCGCCTATAACATAATTCCTATGCCCATTCCCTCGATGGGAGAAGCAACTGGTACATTTCGTCTTTTCTTTACTCCCAGACCAGCATGGAAACATACGGTACCTCTTATATTTGATGAACATCAATACATACCAAAGAATTTCACTTGAGGTGGTCCCTTGTGCCACAACGAAAGCCGGCGACATCTGAGCCACGTGTGGGTAATACGTAATTAGTTATTTACATACAAAGGCGCCCACGGGGCTTATGTAATCAACCATGAATCTCACAATACATGGCATGACTCAATGAGTCAATTCAAGTGCACCCGGTAGACTTCTTAGAGGAAACAATACTAATTTGGACGGTAAGGAAACAAAGAAGAAAAAAGGAAATGTCAAGGCTGTAAGGTATTATAATACTCCTCTCATCTACTGAAAGGTTGACTGGAAGACATCCCTTAAAGGAATAAGTACGCCTTTGTGCATGTATCTCAGTGTTTGTCAATTGTATTTGTTTCATAATTATTTTGCACAATAAAGAGTACCTAAACAATAAAGTGTAACCGCTGTATGTAGGTACCTATGTACCTACATACAGCGGTTGAACTTAACGTGAACGATGGTTGTGGAATCGGCTCCCATCACCGGTGTTGCTAGCCGCTTCGCCTATAACATGATTTAACCAACTGTATTCCGTAGTCTTTCTTTCTTTTTTTCTTTATGTCCTCATTATATAAAAAACAAAAAAAATGTGGTCAATGAAGCCAACCTGCCAGCTCCTAATCAGTCGTCTACATCAACACGTTCACAAAATAGTTTAAGCTTCAAGTCTTTTAATCGCTTTAATGTCCTCGTGCTTAGGTACTCAACTTTCACCAAAACAACCACTTAACACGTAAATTCTAAAACTGTGTAGCTTAATACATGTCTAATTTCACCGTGAATAGACATAAAACATAATTTGTTCCCTATAATGTTTTAAACCTCCAAGATTTCACTCATAAATATTATCATACTCAGGACTTAAGCGCGTAATAAATTGAAATTACCCAAACGATTGAAAGATGAAACAATAGATCTAGTTTTTATTAATAAATTAAAACAATTAATAACTGAAAAAGCTTATCTAGAAGACAAGATAAAAAAAGAATAGGTATCTAGAAGCCAAGGTAATTAATAATACAAACGTACTTACTAATCAATAACATATTATTATTATTATAGTCGGAGCTAGGTTGTAATGCATGGTAGTTAGTGCACCTTGCTAATCGTAGTTATATAAGCAACTAGAGGAGAGGATGTATGTATAAAACTAAACTAATAGGTAGTAAGAGTAACTAAGAGTATGTGTAGAACCAAAATCTTATATTCTTTTATAATTATAATTTTAATTAATTGCTAAGCCCAACAGGATACATAATGTAATATAACACTAAAACCATTATCTATATCTATACTTCTATACTAGTATTATAAAGAGGAAAAATTTGATTGTTTGTTTGTTTGCATTGAATAGGCTCCGAAACTACTGGACCGATTTTAAAAATTCTTTTGCCGTTAGAAAACTGCATCATCACTGAGTGACATAGGCTACTTTTCACCGCGGGAAAATACCTATTCCTACGGGAAAATAAATGTGCAATAAACTAGTAGACTTGACGTTTCGTCAGAACGAACATCGTCAGTGTTATTTCGGTGTTATAGGGGTGCCGGAACAAAATATTGTCAAAGTGCGGGTAGTTCTAAAACTAGCTCAGCTAAACAATTCTGATACCCTGCAGTGTACTCGTGACCACGGCCGCTGCAAAGCGGCCAAAGCGTCAAGTAATTTAGTCGTATTTTTATGTGATTGAGTCCTGAGTAAGATAGTAGTTATGCGTGACTGAGTCTTAGCACCAAGTAGTATGCTCAACAGCCGAGTATGTTCGGAAAGAACCGGTAGTGCGGGTGGTAAGTACTTAGTGCCAGAATGAGGTGAGGGTCTGCAACTGGCCTCTGGAATGGCAACTCGTATAGCAGCTACTTGTTAAGTGATTTGCATTGTAATGGACAAGTATCGACTATGTGGTAATCCGTGAGATGGCATCAAGTTTATGAACTGGTTATTCCCGTTGTTCATCTTAGCTAAAACAACAGTTGGTAACAGTTGGCTAGCTATGGCCCGCGACTTCGTCCGCACAGAATTAAACTCATATGGCCCTAACAAATAATGTGGCTTTTTTGTTGGTAACAATTTTCAAAATCGGTTCATTAAATCCAGAGATTACCCTTATTTTGCAACCTCAGAAACTCACATACTTTACCTCTTTACAATAGTGGTATAGATATCACCATATCAGTCATAGAAGTAACTATAAGACTGACCGCTTAAACAAGTACTCGCCCCTGTGGTGCAGGGGCGCGGGGTGCGACGACCGCGTGGGCCGAGAGAGGTGCGGGCGGCAGGCGCACTACCCGCCCGCGCCTCTCTCGGTCCCCTTTGTCGTCCTATCCCACGCCCCTGTGCTGCACGGGCGAGGACTCATTTAAGCGGTCGGTCTCTAGTTAACTGTCATTATCTATTTGCCTTTAGCTCTTAGGTTTAGTTTTATTAAAGCTCCTGTGACCTGTACCTACCTAGTTATATGCAATACACAGATTTTACGACTTCCAAAAGGTATTTTCGAGCGACTGTGCCTACAAAAATCGGATCCTGGCTGCTAATATTCCAACACTTACCGATAGATACAATTTGAGAATCTTAACGGCGACGAGTTCCTCTTCAAAGGACCGTACCACACTTGTATCCCATACCCTCGTAAATATCAATGGGCAATAGTAACTACGTTCCATCGGGCGATTTTATGCTAGTTTCCCAATCCTGATCCTAACTGTTATAAACGCGAATGTGACTTTGTTTATCGCGTGATAAAATTTGATATGGAGATAGTTTGATACTCTGGGAATAACCGGGTATTTCTCATCCAGAAAAATTGATGAACGAATTCTCCGCAAACGAAACTCCTACTAAAAAGTTGATAAACAAATATGTAAGTAAGTAGTATGAGTAAATACTTCCCAAAATCGATTGCTACAGGTTTTCGCTGTTATTTGCGTAACAAATCAAAGCCAATAATTATGAAATTTAATGATAAAGTACACGTGAATAAGCTTTAAATGCAACAAAAACAAGTTCCTTTGTCTTTGCGAATACGATTAGCATTTTGATGAATCAATACAGCCTTGGCAATAATTGGCTTTGTGAAACGCATGACCTAACCGAATAAGCTTGTCCCCTTTACACTTGGAAATAAACACAACTTTACTTGCAACGTTTAAATTAGTTACATAATATACCTAAATACCTAAAAATACCTAAAACTTAATTGCGAGCTTAGGGAAAAGAGAATGTCTGAATGAATGACAGAGCCATAAATGTATCAAGTTCTTTTTGCACGATGAAAGTACTTATGGTATGTAAATGAGAAATAAACGTATTTCAAATTCATAAAGAAATACGTCAAACATTATATTTAGGTATTTAATCTTAAATGTCAACTCCTAAAAGCATGTCTTACACTACTCTTTATAGACGAACTGCATTTCCACTGACTGCCCAATCTGGCAATACCTTTTCTATTGCAGTGCCATCGCAGTTGGTACAACTGCACGCCGACTGCGATTGAAATGTTAGGGCAGCGGCAGAGTTGGGCGTAATCAATACTTTTGGAATTAATTACACGATTACATTACAGTAATGGATTACATGGATAATCAAAACTAATGTAATATTGTACTATGATTACATTTTGTAATCCATTCCTTTGGAATCAGTATTGTAAACCACTACACTGATTCCTCGTTAATCAAGTACTTAAGTAATCTGAATTACTTAACTCCAGTTCCACACTAGATTACTTCATTGGCAAACCTTATTTTATAATTTTGTTAATGTCACTCAAATACAATTGTTTTTGGTTTACATCATTACATGTCATTCTAGCATTTCACATTCACATTAAATTTTGGTGTTGAATCCGTTGATAAGGAGCGAGAGACGCCACTGTGAGGGATGGACTGACGGACCGACCATTGCGACTCCCGCCCAACTCTATTGTTGACTTAATTACCACCAGACTACTTCTATATATTAAGTTTATTTATATACTTAATATACAGAAGCAATCTGGAAGTAATCAAGTCAGCAATTCTAGTAATTTGGAATCGACATTGATTCCCAATTACTAGTACCTAGGTAATTATAATATTTGTATAAATGATTACTAATTCCTTAATATGTAATCGTGTAATCAGGAATCGATAACGAAATGTCCATCTCTGGGCGGCGGGCAGTTGCAGTTAGGTTGCAGTGTGAATGCAGTCCGTCGGTATTGGTCTAATGTGTCGCATGTGCAAAAATACCCTATGCCTATCTGACAGATATTACTTACCCATGCAAGTGACTAAGAAATGCCAGTGCCATATACGAGCATTCTTTGCCAACTTAAAAGTAATAAAAAACTAACACATTTAATTCACTCAAAGGACACGACGTAGTTTATTTTTATTAGCAACACATAAAAGGAGTTACATAATGTAATGTAACCATAAATTTTATTGATTGTCACGCGTGTAAATAAATGCGATTGCACTTTTAAACGGAATCCGGTTTGTTGTCACTGTCGCGTTCCTTTGTTTCACTTCAATTGTCGCTCATATCAAGTTAAAGTTATTCGATAGCTAGAAGTATGCTTAGTTGGTTTGGTCACGTAGAGAGGCTGGATGAAAGAAGATTAACTTGACAGATCTATCTGGGGAGTGTGAATGCGTTAGGAGCGGATGGCCTATACGTACGTTCCGTGACCAAATAGGAGACGTTTTGAAAAAAGGTCAGGTCAGGTCAATTGGAAAAAAGTAGCCTCTGCCTTCCCCTATGGGAAAGAGGCGTGACGGTATGTATGTACCTATAACTAGAACGTTTAAAGAAAAAGAACGACATAAATAGATGTAGTCGGCTGCAGAGAAAAGGTACAACCCCCTCGGCGTGGTTACCGCTACGATACGAGCTAGCTTGATGGCAACAGATAAACTTTGTTTGCTTCAGATCAGAACTAAAATATTTTCGACCATCTCATAGGAATCTCGCTTTTACATACCGTTACGATATCACATAGATCAGCCGTGTCAAATGTAAGTCCCACGATTCGTAACTAGGAGCCTTACCATGACGAATGCGATTCAATTCCGATTCAATTTTACGTTTTAGCTGTCATTTTTGACACTTCTAGTATGGATCTGATAGCGAGCGATCCAACTTTGGTTCGGAATTGAATCGCATTAGCCTCAGCTTTCAGGCCATAGCAATACATCCCGCAACCAGAATCTTGCATAGATGAGGATTGTTATAGATGCTACTCGATGTCACTTTATTTTGTATGTAAATTGTGCTAATGAACACTTTTCTTGTGATCTATTCTAAAAATGACTACTTTTTACATTTTTTGGCAATATTTTTTATTTCAAACTAGCAAAAATCACCAACCGACACCAATAGACCCCTGAAGAACCACCATACTGATACAAATGACCCAATAATTTGTGTCACTATCGCCCGGTCTATAACCTTAGACAGTGTAGCAAAAATCACTAACCGACATAACCTTAAGACAGTGTGGCACAAAGAGGACGTAAACTGCAAGCGAGTAATTTTTTATCGCGTAAGCAACTAAGCATGCGTGGGCAAAAATTTACGCTCACCGTTACGCTATTAAACGTAAACACAAAATGTTTCCGATTTCTTGCGTGGCGTTGCGATAACAATTATAACATAACAGTATTGTACAATTTGCTTCGTTAATCCAGTTATTAATCAAAGCAGTTAGAGCGAGCAGCGGCAGAAACGACTTCAGAATTAAAAATGTAAATTTTTAATTGAACGCCAAAATTAAGATCCATTTCGATTTTTTTTCACCGTTTCAGACCCGAAGTTAAAGAACTGATGTACACACAGCAAAGCTATTCAGTAAGCAGGATAGATACGGCGCGAGCGTGCGTAGGTGCTTACCTGATTATATTGCCGTGTGTACCTAGTCATATTAGTCATTGGCCTTTATAGAAATAAGTTCCTACACTGCAAATACAATATGAGAGATTTTTGTTACTAGATTGTAAAGCGACAGCTCCCGAGTGTCCCAGGAATTTAAATTTACAAGTTTTCAGAATAGGTATGTTCCAATTCAATTTCTCACTTTTGCTCCGTGATCTGTCACTTCCACTATGCATTCCTCAAAATCCTGTTTTGTACAACTACTTAAGGTATACTGTATACGGACTCAGCAACGTTTATTCTAATAAAATTTCCCTACAGCAGCTTTCTAATTAGAACCTAATCAAAACAATTTTAATTCAGTAGATACTCAGTGAATTGCATTGCGAGAATTCCAATTGACTAGACTTTTTCCTGTCAAACTGTTTCTCAGAATAAACCATTTAGATCTTAATACCTTGGTCATTCACGCAAACTATAATTCAATTCATAATGCGACTGTGACTCAGAAATAATCAATTGTGATCATCTAACTGTAAGTGTCAATTCGAAGCGGTCCGATTTGATGAGTTTGTTCATTATATTTGCAATAATAACAACGAATCGATGAAGTGATTCACGTGTTCCTGTCTTATTAATGGGGTTTTAATGTCTCCTACAACACTTACCTCATGTTTTGTTCAACTAGATTAGAATCAACATATCGAAAAATCGGGTTTTAATAAACACTCGTAACCCTCCCAGCCGTCAAATGACAAAGAAGAACTAACACGACGCTGCCACAATTATCGTGATATTTAAACCAATTTGAATACCTACCTCATGAAATCTTTTGCAACGCCTTTGTTATATAAAATGTAGTGACAAACAAAATCTAAAAAAAACTTTTCTTTTTCAAAGCAGCGTTTTTTTTATAACGAGCGCTCAGACTAGTCTTTTGCAAAAAAGCATCGACCGACACACGTGCCTGATATTAAGGTTATCATAATCACTAAGTAACAACTAAGTGGCTGACAGTTGCTTCGAACTGAGATTATCCAGGCGAAAGTCTTTTGTCTCAATTGTCGGTCATTTCGGAGACCTAATAACCCCAATGGCTGTTTAACTTCGGCGAATTTGTCTTAAATCTTTGTTAGCACTAGACGAATCTAGTGATTGTAGTTGATGAGGTTCTAAACTGTGTTGCTGAATTATCTCTACAGTTAAAACTGATTTATAGCAGGTGTCATTCAATGACTTTTTTGGCAGCTTTGAATGTTATCGCTTGAAAAAGAGCCCGTCGCTCATTCAATTTTCTTTTCAATGTAGATAAGAATACAATAACCAATGCATCTGTCACGATTGATCGGTCTTCATGATAAGGACTAAGAAAATCTCATTACAGAGCTAGCACAGATGAAGGGATTTGTTGTTTTAATCTACTTTGAATATAACCATCACAAACATAATCGATAGACTTCTAACGTCATACGGGATATGTAAATGCGTTATGCTTACGAAATTTTCTAATATAGACGTCTAGCTACTATTCGGGTTTCGTATCTAGAATCCGTAGAATCGTATCCGCCTGGCAAGAACACTAATTATATTATTTTTGATCAAAGGTGCCTGTTTTAAATGTAAACTCGCATCAGTCTTCAAAATTTGAAGGCCATCATTCATGTAGCTACCATGATCGTTCTTGTGGTTCTTGGAGTGATTTCTAAACTCGTGCATTTGAACACAGCTTTCCGACATTCCGATTGCCTAAGGTCGTTAGGTGCGCGGGGCGTTTTCGACCTCCCATCAACGTCAGTAATACAAGGAAATGTAAAGATGGTCAAAGGTATGATTATGCTGCAATGATATCTTATTTTGTCTATTGTGGTGTGTGAATCGAAATTGACATGTGACGGTAAGTAGTACGCTATAATTGAGCTATAATTGTGGTTGACAAAGCAAATAAGTTTCGGTACGAACTCTTAGAAGTGTACTTTATACTTGGATCGCAACTTCGACCTTTTCGGTAATTATGAGTGGTAATCGATTCAAAGTTAGCCTTTTGAAATTTCTGAAAGTCTTTTCTGCTATGATATTGAAAATTTCTTGCTACAGGAACCTATTATAGTACATACAATGACGCATTAACAAGCGACATTGTTTCAGGTAGTGTAAATTGATTTAATAGTATGGTTTTCTTGTTAGTCATTGAATGAGGCATAGGCCCAGAAACCTAAGTTGCGCAAAAGTAAATACTGTTCACGGTATTGGAATGCAATTTGAAACCACAACCGGATACGACTCGAACCATGTTGTTAAATTTGTAATTTAATGGCCTTTTTTGTGAAAAGAAATAAAGAGATTCAATCCAATTCAATTTTTAGGATAATATGATGATTTCGCCAATGTCAAAGTATTAAAAATATAGGTATTCAAAAATCTTGTGACAAAATGTCGGCATCGTTGTACGGTAGAACACGATCAAAATACCAAAGAAAAATATACATTTGTGAGAAAGAGGCAGAAAGATAGACTGAAAAAAAGAGCAAGAGAGAGTCGTTTAAACAGACATTTAATATTTAATATGACGTGTGCAGTGTTCCTTTCGGGTGTATATATTACAATAATTTCGTCAGTTGTTTTTTAATATTAATAGCTAATATTTTGACCATTATCGATGATTTCCTCTTTACATACCGTAGGCTAGAGGGTTAATGTTTCAGAGCATGTAATTTTTGAAATTAGATACTTGCACAATACATAAAAATACATGCTCTTTCGCCAACATTGCGTGCGTTATTATTACGGACTAATTGTTTTAATTTATTCGCAATGCCTATCTAAACTAGGTCCAGATTTGGCCATACCATTGGTGTACTAACCATCTGTCGCAAGCATTTCATGGCACAGACTTCTGTTAAATAGATACATTTTAAACGCGAAATATTCAATTTTACAGTTCGTTAAAATGTTTATTTACATATTGCAAGTCGGTCAATATGTAATTAGTTACGGGCGGATACTTTCACTATGTTTTATGTATTTTTAATCAAAGTTTCAAGTTCAGCGGGAAAATTTATAACCAAACTAGCTATACTTTATCTTAACGTGTCATCGGACCATTTAGATTGTTAATAATTTAAAATACTGCTTCTAAATGTAACGTCCGTAAAATAGCACAAACTATATACCACTTCTGAAAGGTTTATAATGTTAGTTTGTTGATTGGTTACGTTTTTTACTTTTATTGACTTTTATTTTTAAATGCTTTTACTTTACAATGTAGGTTAGTTCGAGTCTTATTTGACCCACTGCTAGCGACCGGATTGACATTAAATATTATAAAAAATTACATCAAAATCTAATTAAGCAAACGTATTTTTTTAACTAATAAAAACTAATTAGACCATTTAAACATGCCACTAACTCATTTATGACTAAGGTTATGTGTTCTTATTCCTTGCTGTTTTAAGTATCAGTGTTTATAAGAAAAAATTACAATGCATTTTCGCTTTGAATTAAGTTTTAATACTCAAAAGACGGATTTCAAAAAATCGATGATAATCGGTCCTTGATGATAATTGTCTATTTTCAAGACAAAAAAGTCAGGTAGCTTATTGTCAAAAGCTTTATAAAAGTGAATAGTGAGCGAATATCTTTTGATATCTGATATCTACAACATAGGCTACAAGTCACAGAAGGATAATAATGCAAATTTTAGTTAGCATCTTCATTAACATGACACACTCATAGCAAACTTTGTCCAATTCGATTTGCTCCTCGATGGCCCTTTGATACCGGTTCAAAAAGAGTCGTGGATACCTAGGACTGGAAAAAGATTAGAGGTTTGAGTTTCTGGTTTACATAAAACTGGATTGGTTTCGTCATAAGTGACCGCAGTCAATACGCATACTGTGAATCACCGTTGAACTTAAACGATCCGGCCAGATCTAACGGTAACTGGTAACTTTTAAGTACTTATTGGAGGAGCGGAACACTGTCCTACTGAAAACTTGACGGGTGACTAGCATTAAAGATGAAACTAAGGTTGCGAGAGATTGGGATTAATTTAAAGCAACCAGAACAATCTGAAAATACAAAAACCAAAATAAATCCTATCTCAAACACGCTGTCAGATTGTCAAAGCGATTACAGGCAGTCGCTCTCTGTAGTTACCATACGGAATGGTCGGAACAGCTTGAGAAGGCAATGGCTTGACTGTTTAATTTGAGCAAGGATATGTATTTTAAGAGAAGATATTCAGCTCAATAAGAATTGGAGTAAAATATTTACGATAAGTCCTCTTGACATTTTAGGGCGCTACTGGAGACCTCAAGCGAAAGTCGCAAAAATGCATAATAGGTACCTACTCAAAATAAAAGTATAAGCTTTCAAATACGTTGATGACAAAGTCAGTCGTAAAAATCTAAATCTTTAAGCAATTGTAATAAAAATAAACTTGTTGTTGCTATAATGTCCGTGTCCGCTAACTGCGGTCACCGCCTATCATTAAAAATCCATTATTTTAGAACCTGTTTGCCGAAATGCACTCGTGCTGCGCAAATAATCCTTAAGTACCTGTACTTAGGACCCAATAAATTGTTTTCCTGATTCTATGACGTATGAGATGAGAGGGGTGGAGAGGTGCGGGTAGGAGCTAGGGGTATCAGAAAATTTTGGCATTCGTCATTCTTGGTTGAACCTTCCTCCTGTGAACCTGTTGCCAGAATTTTTGTTCGCAAAATGTCTCAATTCGATTTGTACATGAGTGATAGTGAGATGATGGACTTCGAGGAGCTGGAAGACGAAGTGAGTTTTAGAATTATTTTTAGGCATTTAATTTTCTTTCCAGTTTATAATGTGTGACCGAATGTTACAATAAATAGGTTTTTCAACATATCTACTCCTAGTGTGAAGGATTTCTCAGGAATTCTAGACATTAGTCATAAAGGCTAACAAAGTATAATTTGTTACAGCTGGCGCGAGCAGAAGCGGCAGATCTGCAGGCGAAGGTCATAGAGGAGCAGGGGCAAGATATCTTCCGCTCCATCATGGCCTTAGGTATGTGATCTGGTTCAATCTCTGTCTGAATGCTCTTGCGTTAAGTCGAAAATTGCATCGAAAGTAAAATGAAGTTTTTCAAATCCGACAGTCAATCCCAACGCTTGCCGCGTTTAAATTAACCCTTCAGCTTTATAAAGTATACATATACTTATTAAAATAATATGCTCTACAGATGCTGGCGTACAATCAGAGCAAACGTTAAGAGTGCAGCAGCAGCTCTTAACGAAACTGCATGCGCTGCTCTCCTCCGGGGCCCTGGCAGCCCCTCTCCGCGAGCCTGTCGGGGAGGAGCATCTCAAGTTGATGCAATTTTATGTGAGTGCCACGGATCATGTGTCAGCCTTGTTTCAGCAAGTATTTACCAACATTCCTGTATAATAATTTGTTGTTTTTTCTTTCAACAGAATGAGGTAGTCCGGCCGCAGGATTCAATTGAATCTACCATAGAGGCGCCGGAAGAGGCTCGAACGGACTCTGAATCTGTAAGTTCCATTCAACGGTTTAATATTTCATAATCATCAGTCTACCTGTCTATGAGTATAACTAAGAATGCGGTATTTTATTTTAAAATATTAACTAACATATTATCTTTTTTAGGACGAAGACGACATGAGTGAAGACGACTGGGACTCTGTGGTCGTCATCGAATCTTCGTCAGACGAAGAATACGCACCTGAGGACGAGGCCACGGCTCGTGCAAACGAACTCAGGGATGCGTATTTTTCACGGGAAACCGATTCAGAGTCCGAAGATGAAGATAGGTTTAGGAATTTAAATGTCCATTATATTTAAGGTAGAATAAGATAAATGTAATATTAAGTTTGTGGTTGTATTTAGAGTAGATTTTTAGTTTAGGTTAGTAAAATATTATTTTTGTTAAATTGTATATTTTTATACCCTTGTAGTAGATTAAGGTTGTTGGGGTGCGAGTCGGATAACCTCCTCGTGTGCTCGAGCGTTACGATTCCCCTCTGGCAGAGAGCTTTAAGGAGGGAACTGTAGCGTTTGGGCCGGTGCACCCTGGGAAACAACGGTTGACTAATTACTTACATATTAGTCAACCGTTGGCTAATAATCTGACTTTAGGTTTATCGTAGCATTGTTTTAAACCTTAATTATTAAAATTTCATATTAGAACATTTCTTATAGAGGTAATTCTTAATTGCTACAAAATTTTCTTCTTCTTCTTCTTCTTTTATTTGTGGCGTATCAAGTCGTTATAGTGACGACAACTTCGCCAATGTCAATGTAAAAATTTTTATTAAAAAATCTTGTGACAAAATGTCGGCAACGTTGTACGGTAATGGTCAAAGACCCCCCTCCCCCCCTGTCGGGCTCTTAGCCAACGGTCAATGATATCCCTCAGAAACTGCCAGGAAATCATTAGCCGTTGCCCAGGGCGCACCGGACCAAGCACTGCTCTTCCCCCCGGACGGATCCAAAAACGAACCGCAGCTCTTAATCACACGTGGAGGTAACCCGACTCGCACCCCTACAAAATTTTAAAACGTTCAGTTTTGGTTAAGTCAATGTGGCATTATCTACAAGAAAACAGTATTTCAAATGCTTATTTTTTAATTAGAATCGAGTTGGTAACTATCATTTTTGGATTTTGGTAAATGTCTGTTTATTAAATAAAAATATTTAGATACAAAAACATTTTTTATAATTCTGTAGTGTTACAAAATTTAAAAATGTTCAGTTTTGATGAAGTCGAAGTGGCATTATCTGTAAGAAAACAGTATTTCAAATGCTTAATTATACTATAATTTTTGGATTTTGGTAAATGTCTGTGTTCGTTAAATAAAAATATTAACAAAAACAAAATAAGGACTTACGAGCTTAGATTTATAACCTACCTAAAACGATAAGTTCAAGGAAAAAGAGAATGTGGTCGTCACAGCTCCCCAAACAAAAGTGGCAATGACTACCCATTTCCTATTCTATTCAGGAGTACCTAAATGACAATTTGAGGTCCTATAATGTATAATCTGTTAAAAAATTGTTTGTTTGAATGTGGTAACCTTGAGACTGACTGATATCTTAATTATTATAGTTTTAATTGATTCTGTGTACCTAATTATTATTAATAAATAGCTATGCTGCGTGCATGTGCAGTCTCTTAATATTTGTATGCCTTATGGCAAGCATATACAAGATTTATGTAACATCAACATTTACCTATGTTAGCAAATAAATTATTTGATTGATTGATTGATTGATTTTCAATCCATATATGTCTGTAAGTATCAACACAACAAAGAGTAGGTAATCTGTCTATACTTAAACGCCGTATATTTCATTTATAAGTCCTATCATAAAAGATGCGAACTGATCGTACATTCATAATTTTTTGAAATTGTGATATATCCAAAATGCGCAAAATGACAGACTTCAAATAAAAAAAATGTAATTGATGTGCCAATCTCACCAAAACCTAGATATATAAATTACAGGACCCCTCAATAGTAACATACCTATACCCTTTCAAATTCAAGAATAGGTACAAGAATAAAGACAAAACCTTTTACCGTTTCCCTTTTTCAAGTACCAAAAAAATATAATAAATAATTACTTCTGAAAAACTCTAGTTCAACTCCGAGCAATAAATCATACTCACAATAAAAACGAAGCTTTAAACACAGTTGGTGTCAGTTGTATAAATCTTAATCCGTTAGTCATTTTTAAAAAAAATAACACCAACTTGTTGTCGCAATGATTCCACTAATAACGGTCAGCAGTTAATCCCTTACATCAATTGTTTTTGTACCTGCTCGCTGTAATGCGCTCGGGGTGCGCAAATAATCCCCAGGTACCTGTAGCTAGCGCGTGCTGAGGCGGCAGCTCTGCAAGCGCGGGTGATAGAGCAGCAGGGGCGCGTTACCTGCCTTTTCACCATGGCTTTACGTATGAGCATTGTATAAACAATTGCGCCATCAATGCGATGTAATAATTTATGAATGATTCCTAAGATTTTAGCCCATTCTCTCGATGGGTGATCTGTGCGGGACGAGAAGCAACTGGTACATTCTATATTTTTTCTTTCTTCTCAGACCAGTATGGACGAGATACATGAATTTATGTTTGTAAAACAAATAAATTTGATTTATATGGATCAGTAGACTAAAATAGGGTGCAAACGGATAATCTCCTCGTGAGCTCGAGCGGTGCGGTTCCTCTCTGGCAGTGGGCTTGATGACCACAACGGTTTACTTAATGAATTAGTCTACATAATATTAATTTTGAGATTACCTCGGCAGTATTGTATTAGTAGAATTCTAAATCTTTAAGCAATTGTAATAAAAATAACGTCAAATTGTTTTTGCTATGACCTCTGTGTCCGCTAATTGCGGTCAGCGCCTATCATTAAAAATCCATTACTTTAGAACCTGTTTGCCGAAATGCACTCGTGCTGCGCAAATAATCCTTAAGTACTTGTACTTAGGAGCCAATAAATTGTTTTCATGGTTCTATATCTTATGAGAGGGGTGAAGTCGAGGGGTGAGGGGTAGCGGAAGAAATATATGGACATTTTGGAATTCGTCATTCGTGGTCGAACCTTCTTCCAGTTCACTTGTTGACCTGTTGTGTGGCGAAAATTAGAAAAATGTCTCAATTCAATTTATACACAGCTGAAAGTGAGATGATGGACTATGAGGAGCTAGAATACGAAGTGAGTTTTAAAATTATTCTATTTTACATTGTATATTATTCTGCCCAGTTTTTTTTTAAAATTGATATTTATCCTTGTTGAGGCATTAGGTTTGCTGTAATTTATGACTAACGAAGTATATTTTTTCCTACAGCTAGCGCGAGCAGAGGCGGCAGCTCTGCAGGGGCGGGTGATAGAGGAGCAGGGCCGCGATATCTTTCACTCCATCATGGCCTTAGGTATGTGATCTGCATCAATCTCTCTCTGAATGGTTTTTTGCATTAGGATATGCCCCACCACTCGAGAATTGGATCCAAAGTAAAATTAAGCTCTTCTAATCCCACAGTAAATTCCAAACAATCGCGCGTTTACATTATCCCTTCAGGTTTATAATTATACATATATTTACAAAATAATATGCTTTGCAGATGCTGGCTTATCACCTGCGCAAAGGTCAAGAAAGCAGATGGAGCTATTGACCAAACTGCACGACTTGCTCTCCTCCGGGGCCCTGGCAGCCCCTCTCCACGAACCTGTCGGGGAAGAGCATCTGAAGTTGATGCAATTTTACGTAAGTGCCACGAATAATTTGCTAAGTTTACTCAATTAGTTATTTATCAACATTGTCGTATAAAAATCACTTTTATTTTACAGAATGAGGTGGTCCGGCCACAAGATTCATTTGAATCTTCTCATGTAACGCCGGAGGAAATTCAAAGGGACTCTGAATCTGTAAGTTTTATTCTATACTTTAATATTTTATCTTACTGTATTTCAAGTCTAAGAGCGCAGTATTCTAAATGAAACAAAAATCGACCACTTCCAAAATAACTTCGATTTTAAATGGTTTTATAATAATTTTAATATCTCTCTTTTTAGGACGAAGATGACACGGAGTCCATGAGCGAAGACGACGAAGACTCCGTAATAGTCATCGACTCTTCGTCAGATGAAGAGTTCGAACCAGAGGACGAGGCGGTGGCTCGCGACAACGAGTATAGGGAAGCCTTTTTGTCGCGAGAAACTGACTCTGAATCTGAAGACGAAGATCGGTTTCGAAATTTAAATGTGTTTTATATTTAAGGTAGATTAAGATAGATTTAATTAAACATTTAAGATTGTTGTATGTATAGTGTTGTTTTAGTATAAGGTAGTTACGTTAGGAATTATTAAGTAAATATGCATTAAATAATTGTAAAGAAAAAACAAGTGTATACTAAGATCGTTGGGGTGCGAGTCAGATAACCTCCGCGTGTGCTCGAAAGTTACGCTTCCCTTCTGGCAGAGAGCTTCAAGTAAGGAAGAGTAGCATTTGAGCCGGTGCACCCTGGACAACAACGGTTGACTAATTTATTTATTCACATATTAATTTTGGAATTAGTTGGCCGTTGGCTAATATCTGACTAGGTTTATCGTTAGTGCAATGATTGAAAATCGGTTAATAGTTTAAATGTCTCGTGTATCTGAAGTTCCTTTAATTTATGTGATTTATTAAATTTGTAAATGGTTTATTTAGTAAGCTTTATTTTAACACTAAAATAAGTAATTTTAAATATTTAGTTTAATGTCCTTTGTTTGCATTTCAATATTTTTATTACTTCGTCTAAGATTATATTTGATAAATTAGTATTTTATTTAAATGCAATTAAATCGGTACTTTTTAAGCAAACAAGGGTCGATACTCGTAAATATTTAAATAATAAGAAAAAATAAGATCGTGTTTTACTTATGGAGTCCTCAATTGCATGTACAATTATGATGCAATTTTTGTCAAATGAATAAATAATCTAAATCTAAATCTTAACACCCAAACCAAAAATAGCGATGTTACCCCATTCCTCAAACGCTAAGGTTATTGCCATATGAAGGCCTAGAATGCGATTCTTAATGACGTCTACATAAGTAAACAACTTAATCATCCATTTCTATACGAATCAAATGACCCAAACACGAGAAAACGACTACGAGCAAGTGCATGATCGGCTTTGAGGCCACCATGGGTATTGCCCTCTCACCAGAACTATACGCAATTGCCAAGTTTCATATCGATGCGAGAATTAGAATCATTATTCAGATTTAAGAATTGTTATTTAAAAATACCTTTTTATTATACAGAAACAAGAATCAAATGCAAATGTCAAGTCTAACCGAAATCAAACGAAAGCCGCAACATCCATCTTACACAAGATAAAACAAAGCTTACTAAGTACATTGTTTACTTCAGTCGTAAAAATCTAACTGGTGTCGACCACCATGATGCCTGTTTATTTTTATCACGGTCAGTAGTAAATCAATAACATCCGTTGTTTTTATACCTGCTAGCCATAATGCGCTCGGGGTACGCAAATAATCTCCAGAACCGGTAGCTCTGCAGGCGCGGGTGATAGAGCAGCTCAAGCGCGATAAAATGCCGCTCCATCATGGTTTTTAGGATAAAATAATTTGGAAATGTTTATTTTTCAATGATCACCTACTACATAATTGTCTGTACCTACTATAAATGTGGTCTACAAAGGAATGCGGCCTCAAAATTCAATTGAATTCTACAAAAAACGTCAGAAGAATGTCAAAGAGACTCTGTATCATCATAATTCTATGTACATTTAACTAAGAATGCTGTACTTTTTATTAAATTACAATTTATCTTCCACAGCCAAATACAGCTTCGATTCTCTTAAATTGTACCTATACTGCAATCATCTCTCTTTTTAGGACGAAGTCGACGCGGATTCCGCGACTGAAAACTACCAAGTGCTCTTTTTTGTAGAGAAAGAATTTTCATCAGAAAAAGAAGAAGTAGAAGGCCAAAAAAATACTGAGAACGAAGTAGAAGCTGGCACAGACGAAGAAAAGAAATTTCAAATTATATTATTATTTTTAAAATTCCGTTGTACCTACATGGTGTGTGTAACTTTCAATGTTATTGATTAAAAATTATAATTGTTTGAATTTTTATTTTTGTAAAACAATTACATTTTATTTATATGAATGAGTAGAATAAAGTCGTTGGGGTGCGACTGGCGCGAGTCGGATCGAATAACCTTCTTGCGAGCTCGAGCGGTACGATTCCTCTCTGGCAGCGGGCTTGAGGGCTACAATGGTTAACTTAATAGATGTGTCCCTATTATTTCGAGATCCTCGGCAGTATTTTACCCCTTCAAACTCAAGAATTAATGTATGATACAGACCAGACAAAACAAGAAACTTTCTTTTTTTAGTCCAAGTTCAGTTTTTTTTAGTTTCTTATTTAAATAGTCTGGTTCTGAAGAGCTCAAATGAAAGTCAGAAAGACACCACATTCAGAATAAAAGAAAGCTTTTAAACACTTTGTTGACATCAGTTGCAAAAATCTAAATTTCTAGGTAATTGTAACAAAAATATATTCAACTTGTTGTTGCGATATTGACCGTGTCCGCTAATTACGGTCAGCGCCTATCGTTAAAAATCCATTATCTTAGAACCTGTTTGTCGAAATGCACTCGGGCTGCGCAAATAATCCTTAAGTACCTGTACTGAGTAGCCAATAGAATTGTTTCTTGGTTCGATGACGTGTATGAGGCGAGGGGGTGAGGGGTAACTGGAAATTTTGGAGTTCTTCATTCCTAGTTGAATATTCTTCCTGATAACTTGTTGTGTTGTGCTGTGAAAGTTAAGAAGATGTCTCGGTCGGATTTTTATATGAGTGACACTGAGATAATGGATTTCGAGGAGCTAGAAGACGAAGTGAGTTTTCAAAATTATCGTTATTTTGTGTTATAATGTATTTTCCCAGTTTTCGTTTTGCATATGCCATAAATTATGACTAACAAAGTATAATTTGTTCCTACAGCTATTTCGAGCAGAAGCGGTAGCTCTACAGGCGCAGGTGATAGAGCAGCAGGGGCAAGATATCTTCCGCTCCATCATGGCTTTAGGTATGTTCATACACTACTGCGTCGTATATGTGGTAACGTTAATTATGATTTATAGTTTTTTCAGTGATCCGGGTCCTTTAAAATCAGATTTTCAAATCCAAAGCTTTGCGCGGTCGAATTAATGTCTGCAGTTTTATAAAGTACGTTATACTAACAAAATAATATGCTTTACAGATGCTGGCGTACAATCTGCGCAAACGTTAAGAGTGCAGCAGCAGCTCTTAACGAAACTGCATGCGCTGCTCTCCTCCGGGGCCCTGGCAGCCCCTCTCCGCGAGCCTGTCGGGGAGGAGCATCTCAAGTTGATGCAATTTTATGTAAGTGCCACGGATCATGTGCCAGCCTTATTTCAGCAGGTATTTACCAACATTCATGTATAATAATTTGTTGTTTTTTTCAACAGAATGAGGTAGTCCGGCCGCAGGATTCAATTGAATCTACCATAGAGGCGCCGGAAGAGGCTCGAACGGACTCTGAATCTGTAAGTTCCATTCAAGAATTGTTTATTTCATAAACATCAGTCTACCTGTCTAAAAGTCTAACTAAGAATGCCGTATTTTATTTTAAAATATTAACTAGCACATTATCTTTTTTAGGACGAAGACGACACGGAGCCCATGAGTGAAGACGACTGGGACCCTGTGGTCGTCATTGAATCTTCGTCAGACGAAGAATACGCACCTGAGGACGAGGCCACGGCTCGTGCAAACGAACTCAGGGATGCGTATTTTTCACGGGAAACCGATTCAGAGTCCGAAGATGAAGATAGGTTTAAGAATTTAAATGTGAATTATATTTAAGGTAGAAAATAAGATAAATGCAATATTAAGTTTGTGGTCGTATTTGTAGTATTAAGTTTAAGTTAGTTAAGTCTTATTTGTGTATAATTGTTTTTTGTTAATATCCTTGTAGTAGATTAAGATTGTTGGGGTGCGAGTCGGATAACCTCCTCGTGTGCTCGAGCGTTACGATTCCCCTCTGGCAGAGAGCTTTAAGGAGGGAACTGTAGCGTTTGGGCCGGTGCACCCTGGGAAACAACGGTTGACTAATTACTTATGAATTAGTCAACCGGTGGCTAATAATCTGACTTTAGGTTTATCGTAGCATTGTTTTAAACCTTAATTATTAAAGTTTCATACTAAGACATTTTTTTATAATTCTTCAGTGTTATAAAATTTAAAAATGTTCAGTTTTGATTAAGTCGAAGTGGCATTATTTATACGAAAACTGTATTTTAAATGCTTAATTATACTATACATTTTGTATTTTGGTAAATGTCTGTGTTTGTTAATTAAAAACATTAACAAAAACAAAATAAGGGCTTTATGAGCTTAGATTTATAACCTACCTAAAACGATAAGTTCAAGGAAATAGAGAATGTGGTAGTCACAGCTCCCCAAACAAAAGTGGCAATGACTACCCATTTTCAATCCATATATGTCTGTAAGTATCAACACAACAAAGAGTAGGTAATCTGTCTATACCTAAACGCCGTATATTTCATTAATTGTCCTATCATAAAAGATGCGAACAGATCGTAAATTCATAATTTTTTGAAATTGTGATATATCTGAAATGCGCAAAATGACAGACTTCAAATAGGTATAAATGCGAGGCTGCAAAGTGTTTGTTTGGCGCGAGTGCCTGAATTGAAACCCGAGCAAGCGAAGGATTCCATGATTGAACCACGAGCGAAGCGAGTGGTTCAAAAGAAGAATCCTGAGCGTCGCGAGGGTTTCAAGGCACGAGATACTAAACAACTTTGCTGCCGAGCGAAACACACAATTTTTCACCTCACTACAGCGAGAAAAATGGTGGATGAAAGAAAAACAGTCTAATTGTATATCAGTTTTTTTATTCTTTTTCTTCTAAATAAGAAAGGTAAAAGGATCTAAGCCCATACAGCCTAGTCTAATAATGTAATAAGTATAACTATTTTTTCTGATTGTTCTATCATATTAATTTCTTGTGTATTATACTGTTTTATCATAAACCAAACAACAATTTTGGTCAACTTTTTGGTTTCCCGACGAGAAATCACTAAAAACTTTTATTATTTTTTTCTATTCAGATATATTTTTAAAAAGAAAGTTAAAAAATCGCACTAACTAGACTGAATTAAAAAAAAATGGGGCGCGTTCTGAATTTGCATCATAATATCTGTTTTTTCCTGCTTGGTTGCTATTTTTGTGGTTAACCACAAATTAAATTAATTAATAAAAACCAATATCGTTTTTTCTTTTAGCAACGAAAGTTAGCAAATCTTGAAAATAACTTACGGAGTAACGGATTTTAAGATAAATTAATAATGGATACCGGATCGCGTTTCTGAACGTGACATTATGTTTTTTTTTATCGGATGAAAAAGTTAGGGGTCTGATAACAAGTTCGACATTTGAAGTTCGCATTATTCCGTCATTCTCATTCACCTAATTAAGTACTATTCGTATAAGCGAGACGACAACATACGAAGTTCAAAGTTCTAATTTCTGAGTATATGAGTAGGTGGGCAATGGTGATCATCGTCACGTTCGAATTCCAAAAACCTTTTCCACGCAAGCGTGGAAAAAGCGATTTTCCACGCAGATTTTGAAGGAGAAAGACAGCCTTTTCGAGCAAGTGAGGTGAAAAAAATATTTGATGTGCCAATCTCACCAAAACCTAGGTGTATAAATTACAGGACCACCTCAGTAGTAACATACCTATACCCTTTCAAATTCAAGAATAGGTACAAGAATAAAGACAAAACCTTTTACCGTTTCCCTTTTTCAAGTCCCAAAAAAATATAATAAATAATTACTTCTGAAGAACTCTAGTTCAACTCAGAGCAATAAATCATACTCACAATAAAAACGAAGCTTTAAACACAGTTGGTGTCAGTTGTATAAATCTTAATCCGTTAGTCATTCTTAAAAGAAATAACACCAACTTGTTGTCGCAATGATTCCACTAATAACGGTCAGCAGTTAATCCCTTACATCAATTGTTTTTGTACCTGCTCGCCGTAATGCGCTCGGGGTGCGCAAATAATCCCCAGGTACCTGTAGCTAGCGCGTGCAGAGGCGGCAGCTCTGCAGGCGCGAGTAATAGAGCAGCAGGGGCGCGTTACCTGCCTTTTCACCATGGCTTTACGTATGAGCATTGTATAAACAATTGCGCCATCAATGCGATGTAATAATTTATGAATGATTCCTAAGATTTAAGCCCATTCTCTCGATGGGTTATCTGCGCGGGACGAGAAGCAACTGGTACATTCTATATTTTTTCTTTCTTCTCAGACCAGTATGGAAGAGATGCATGAGTTTATATTTGTAAAATAAATTAATTTGATTTATATGGATCAGTAGACTAAAATAGTTCGGGGGCAAACGGATAACCTCCTCGTGAGCTCGAGCGGTGCGGTTCCTCTCTGGCAGTGGGCTTGATGACCACAACGGTTTACTTAATGAATTAGTCTACATAATATTAATTTTGAGATCACCTCGGCAGTATTGTATTAGTAGAATTCTAAATCTTTAAGCAATTGTAATAAAAATAACGTCAAATTGTTTTTGCTATGACCTCTGTGTCCGCTAATTGCGGTCAGCGCCTATCATTAAAAATCCATTACTTTAGAACCTGTTTGCCGAAATGCACTCGTGCTGCGCAAATAATCCTTAAGTACTTGTACTTAGGAGCCAATAAATTGTTTTCATTGTTCTATATCTTATGAGAGGGGTGAAGTCGAGGGGTGAGGGGTAGCGGAAGAAATATATGGACATTTTGGAATTCGTCATTCGTGGTCGAACCTTCTTCCAGTTCACTTATTGACCAAACTGTTGTGTGGCGAAAATCAGAAAAATGTCCCAATTCAACTTATACATAGCTGAAAGTGAGATGATGGACTATGAGGAGCTAGAATACGAAGTGAGTTTTAAAATTATTTTATTTTACATTATATATATTCTGCCCAGTTTTTTTTAACAAATTGATATTTCTCCTTGTTGAGGCATTAGGTATGCTGTAATTTATGACTAACGAAGTATATTATTTTCCTACAGCTAGCGCGAGCAGAGGCGGCAGCTCTGCAAGCGCGGGTGATAGAGGAGCAGGGCCGCGATATCTTTCACTCCATCATGGCCTTAGGTATGTGATCTGCATCAATCTCTCTCTGAATGGTTTTTTGCATTAGGATATGCCCCACCACTCGAGAATTGGATCCAAAGTAAAATTAAGTTCTTCTAATCCCACAGTAAATTCCAAACAATCGCGCGTTTAAATTATCCCTGCAGGTTTATAATTATACATATATTTACAAAATAATATGCTTTGCAGATGCTGGCTTATCACCTGCGCAAAGGTCAAGAAAGCAGATGGAGCTATTGACCAAACTGCACGACTTGCTCTCCTCCGGGGCCCTGGCAGCCCCTCTCCACGAACCTGTCGGGGAAGAGCATCTGAAGTTGATGCAATTTTACGTAAGTGCCACGAATAATTTGCTAAGTTTACTTAATTCGTTATTCATCAACATTGACGTATAATAATCTCTTTTATTTTACAGAATGAGGTGGTCCGGCCACAAGATTCATTTGAATCTTGTCGTGTAACGCCGGAGGAAATTCAAAGGGACTCTGAATCTGTAAGTTTTATTCTATAGGTACTTTAATATTTTATATTACTGTATTTCAAGTCTAAGAGCAAGATAACTTCGATTTTAAATGGTATTATAATAATTTGAATATCTCTCTTTTTAGGACGAAGATGACACGGAGCCCATGAGCGAAGACGACGAAGACTCCGTAATAGTCATCGACTCTTCGTCAGATGAAGAGTTCGAACCAGAAGACGAGGCGGTGGCTCGCGACAACGAGTATAGGGAAGCCTTTTTGTCGCGAGAAACTGACTCTGAATCTGAAGACGAAGATCGGTTTCGAAATTTAAATGTGTTTTATATTTAAGGTAGATTAAGATAGATTTAATTAAACATTTAAGATTGTTGTATGTATAGTGCTGTTTTAGTATAAGGTAGTTACGTTAGGAATTATTTAGTAAATATGCATTAAATAATTGTAAAGAAAAAACAAGTGTATACTAAGATCGTTGGGGTGCGAGTCAGATAACCTCCGCGTGTGCTCGAAAGTTACGCTTCCCTTCTAGCAGAGATATTTAAGTAAGGAAGAGTAGCATTTGAGCCGGTGCACCCTGGACAACAACGGTTGACTAATTTATTTATTCTCATATTAATTTTGAAATTAGTTGGCCGTTGGCTAATATCTGACTTTAGGTTTATCGTTAGTGCAATGGTTGAAGATCGGTTAATAGTTTTAATTTAAATGTCTCGTGTATCTGAAGTTCCTTTAATTTATGTGATTCATTAAATTTGTAAATGGTTGATTTAGTAAGCATTATTTTTACACTAAAACTAGTCATTTTAAATATTTAGTTTAATGTCCTTTGTTTGCATTTCAATATTTTTATTACTTTGTCAAAGGTTATATTTGATAAATTAGTATTTTATTTAAATGCAATTAAATCGATGCCTTCTAAGCAAACAAGGGTCAAAAATATTTAAATAATACGAAAAAATAAGATCGTGTTTTACTTATGAAGTCCTTAATTGCATATACAATTATGATGCAATTTCTGTCGAATGAATAAATACTCTAAATCTAAATCTTAACACCCAAACCAAAAATAGCGATGTCACCCCATTCCCCAAACGCTAAGGTTATTGCCATATGAAGGCCTAGAATGCGATTCTTAATGACGTCTACATAAGTAAACAACTTAATCATCCATTTCTATACGAATCAAATGACCCAAACACGAGAAAACGACTACGAGCAAGTGCATGATCGGCTTTGAGGCCACCATGGGTATTGCCCTCTCACCAGAACTATACGCAATTGCCAAGTTTCATATCGATGCGAGAATTAGAATCATTATTCAGATTTAAAAATTGCTATTTAAAAATACCTTTTTATTATACAGAAACAAGAATCAAATTATACAAATGTCAAGTCTAACCGATTTAACAAAATTAAATAAGACTTAGTGCTCCTGACTGTCCAAGCACCTTATGATACGAGTATTAGATGGTTTGGAAGGAAATAAATAGAAAATCCGATTATTTTTGATATGATAAACAGATTATTATTAAAACTGTACCACCTCGGCAATATAATCTTTTGAAACAAATTTTATTTTTTACATCAGAACACGTATTGCTAAATTTATAGGTGAACGTAAGCAGTATACAGCTAAGACGAAAATGAAAACTTTCCCTTTTTGAGGTTCATTGTAAAAGATAATCCATTTTTGGGACACTAGAGATTAGCTTCTGAAGAAATCAAACGAAAGCCGCAACATCCATCTTACACAAGATAAAACAAAGCTTACTAAGTACATTGTTTACTTCAGTCGTAAAAATCTAACTGGTGTCGACCACCATGATGCCTGTTTATTTTTATCACGGTCAGTAGTAAATCAATAACATCCGTTGTTTTTATACCTGCTAGCCATAATGCGCTCGGGGTACGCAAATAATCTCCAGAACCGGTAGCTCTGCAGGCGCGGGTGATAGAGCAGCTCAAGCGCGATAAAATGCCGCTCCATCATGGTCTTTAGGATAAGATAATTTGGAAATGTTTATTTTTCAATGATCACCTACTACATAATTATCTGTACCTACTATAAATGTGGTCTACAAAGGAATGCGGCCTCAAAATTCAATTGAATTCTACAATAAACGCCAGAAGAATGTCAAAGAGACTCTGTATCATCATAATTCTATCTACATTTAACCACAGTATATATATAAGCTAAAGCAGTAAGGAACCTACGAACAAATCGGTTGAAACGAAACACGCACACAGGCGCGCGCTTTACACGGCCCCTAAGGGGACCTCGTCCACTCCGCTCAGGCTCAGGTTGTTCGTAGGTTCCTTACTGCTTTAGCTTATATATATATATATATATATACTGTGATTTAAATAAGAATGCTGTACTTTTTATTAAATTACAATTTATCTTCCACAGCCAAATACAGCTTCGATTCTCTTAAATTGTACCTTCACTGCAATCATCTCTCTTTTTAGGACGAAGTCGACGCGGATTCCGCGACTGAAAACTACCAAGTGCTCTTTTTTGTAGAGAAAGAATTTTCATCAGAATAAGAAGAAGTAGAAGGCCAAAAAAATACTGAGAACGAAGTAGAAGCTGGCACAGACGAAGAACAGAAATTTTAAATTATATTATTATTTTTAAAATTCCGTTGTACCTATATGGTGTGTGTAACTTTCAATGTTATTGATTAAAAATTATAATTGTTTGAATTTTTATTTTTGTAAAACAATTACATTTTATTTATATGAATGAGTAGAATAAAGTCGTTGGGGTGCGACTGGCGCGAGTCGGATCGAATAACCTTCTCGCGAGCTCGAGCGGTACGATTCCTCTCTGGCAGCGGGCTTGAGGGCTACAATGGTTAACTTAATAGATGTGTCCCTATTATTTCGAGATCCTTGGCAGTATTTTACCCCTTCAAACTCAAGAATAAATGTATGATACAGACCAGACAAAACAAGAAACTTTCTTTTTTTAGTCCAAGTTCAGTTCTTTTTAGTTTCTTATTTAAATGGTTTGCTTCTGAAGAGCTCAAATGAAAGTCAGAAAGACACCACATTCAGAATAAAGGAAAGCTTTTAAACACATTGTTGATATCAGTTGTAAAAATCTCAATTTCTAGGTAATTGTAATAAAAATAAAATAACTTGTTGTTGCGATACTGACCGTGTCCGCTAATTGCGGTCAGCGCCTATCATTAAAAATCCATTATCTTAGAACCTGTTTGCCGAAATGCACTCGTGCTGCGCAAATAATCCTTAAGTACCTGTACTGAGTAGCCAATAGAATTATTTCTTGGTTCGATGACGTGAAATAGGCGAGGGGGTGAGGGGTAACTGGAAATTTTGGAATTCGTCATTCCTGGTTGAATATTCTTCCTGATAACTTGTGTTGTGCTGTGAAAGTTTAGAAGATGTCTCGGTCGGATTTCTATTTGAGTGACACTGAGATAATGGATTTCGAGGAGCTAGAAGACGAAGTGAGTTTTTAAGATTATCGTTATTTTGTGTTATAATGTATTTTCCCAGTTTTCGTTTTGCATATGCCATTAATTATGACTAACGAAGTATATTTTGTTCCTACAGCTAGCGCGAGCAGAGGCGGCAGCTCTGCAGGCGCGGGTGATAGAGGAGCAGGGCCGCGATATCTTCCGCTCCATCGTGGCTTTGGGTATGTGTAACTTATACAACTGCGTCACCTATCCGCCGACATAATTTGGGATTGTTTTTTTCAATGATCAGGGTCTTTCTCAAATCAGTATTTTAAATCAATAGCTTTATAATTTATGTATTTATGCTCTACAGATGCCGGCGTATCACCTGCGCACACGTTAAGAGTGCAGAAGCAGCTGTTAGTGAAACTGCATGCGCTGCTCTCCTCCGGGGCCCTGGCAGCCCCTCTCCACGAGCCTGTCGGGGAGGAGCATTTAAAATTAATCGAATTTTATGTAAGTACCACGAATCAAGTGCTAAGTTTATTTTAGCAATTATTTACCGACATTAATATATAATAATTTGTTTTTTTTTCCAACAGAATGCGGTGGTCCGGCCACAAAACACGTTTGGATCCTCTCCAGAAACGGCGGAGGATTTTCGAACGGACTCTGAATCTGTAAGTTTTATTCTATAATTTAATATTTAATCTTCGTGTTTTAATTGTTAGTTATAGAATGCAGTATTTTAAGTGCAAAAAGTCATTTCTACTACTGCCAAAATAACTTTGTATACAAATAAATAATAATAATATGACCGTTTCTCTTTTTAGGACGAAGATGACATGGAGTCTATGAGTCAAGACGGCGAGGACTCTGTGATTGTCATAGACTCTTCGTCAGACGAAGAGGACGACGTTGAGAATGAGGCTGTGGCTCGTGACAACGAATATAGGGACGCCTATCTATCGCGAGAAACGGACTCAGAATCTGAGGATGAAGATCGTTTTAGAAATTTAAATGTTTTTTATATTTAAGTTAGGATATTTTTTATTTATAAGATTTCATGTATTCAATTTCTTTAGTTTAAGGTAGTTTTGTAAGTAATCATTAAGTACCTTTTAATAAACTGTTATTTTTGTATTAGTATATTTAAAATAGAATAAGATATTGGGGTGCGAGTCAGATAACCTCCTCGTGTGTTCGAGCGTTACGCTTACCCTCTGGCAGAGGCCTTTAAGAGGGCAAGAGTAGCGTTTGGGCCGGTGCACTCTGGACAACAACGGTTAACTAATTTAGTTATATATTACTTAACCGTTGGCTAATATCTGACTTAAAATTTATCGTACGATGTTTGTTCGTTTTGTGTAAAACGGTTTATGTGATTGACAGATGCCGTTTTTATTTGTAACTAGCTTCCGCCCGCGACTTCTTCGGCGTAGATTTACACATATAAACCTTCCTCTTGGATCACTCTTTTTATTGAAAAACCACGCATCAAAAGCCGTTGCGTAATTTTAAAGATATAAGCATACATAGGGACAGGCAGACAGCGGAAAGCGACTTTGTTTTATACTATGTAGTGATGATGCAGTGACTAGCTGTTTACTTCACGGTGGCTGCGTCCCCGTGCCATTTATTTATTTTTAATGTTTTTTTTCTCCAATAAAGTATTCCGTGTAATTTATGGAACATGATGAAAAAAATTGCCAAATTATTTCATTAGTTCTCGTTTTTATTTATATAGATAGATAATTAAAGAAGCTAAGGTAGTAAATAGTGACACTGGAATTTAGTTCAGTTTTAGTTTTCTAAATCATTTTTTTTATTTTTGTTTTAATTTTAATTAAGTTATTCGGTTTGTCTATTTCCTTTTAATTTGTTATTCTTTCAAATTATAAATTCCAGCATAAGAGATTTTTTCCTTTGACATGCCTACAAATCAAGTACGACAATATTACGAAGACAAAATGCTACCTCTAGGGTAGACAAACGGTTTAATCGCTCTAAAGCGATCTTTTTCAGACAGCACGCAACCATTTAGATCCAAAAGTATTTGAACACACAAGTGATAAACACTTTCAAATTCAAGAATAGGTACAAGAATAAAAACAAAATCAAAATAGACACTTCCCATTTCAAAGTCGCATAAAAATATAGTAAATTACTTCTGAAGAACTCTAGCGCAACTCAGAGCAATTTATTACAATCACAATAAAAAAAAAGCTATAATATACATATGTTAGTTGTGAAAATCACCAACTTAGTGTCGCAATGATTCGGTTTCCGCTAATAACGGTCAGCAGTTAATCCCTAACATCAATTGTTTTTGTACCTGCTCGCCGTAATGCGCTAGGGGTGCGCAAATAATCCTCTGGTACCTGTAGCTAGCGCGTGCTGAGGCGGCAGCTCTGCAGAGGCGGGTGATAGAGCAGCAGGGGCGCGTTACATGCCGCTTCACCGTGGCTTTAGGTATAAGCATTGTATAAACAACTGCGTCATCTAAGTATGCAATGAAATAATTAAGGAATGTTTTCTTTTCTAATGACCACTTAATCTATACTAATATATTATAAAGAGGAAAAATTTGATTGTTTGTTTGTTTGTTCGCATTGAATAGGCTCCGAAACTACTGGACCGATTTCAAAAATTCTTTTGCCGTTAGAAAGCTACATTATCACTGAGTGACATAGGCTACTTTTTACCGCGGGAAAATACCTTTTCCTACGGGAAAATAAATTTATCGGACGGAAGGCTAGTAAATTAGAAACACAAAACACCACCGGCCAAAACATTTAATTCAATCCTCACAAAAAACGTTATATAAAGTTCTAAGAAACTGCGTCATCATTAGATTATCAATATTTAAATAATAATGCTGTATTTTGAATTACATTTCAATTAGTCTCCAGCTTCGATTCTCCTACGTTGTGCCTACACTTCAATTATCTCTCTTTTTAGATAAATAATCTAAATCTAAATCTTAACACCCAAACCAAAAGTAGCGAATTTAAAGGTGAACGTAAGCAGTATACCTACAGCTAAGACGAAAATAAAAACTTTCCCTTTTTGAGGTTCATTGTAAAAGATTACCCATTTTTTGGGACACTAGACATTAGCTTCTGAAGAAATCAAACGAAAGCCGCAACATCCATCTTACACGAGATAAAACAAAGCTTGTACATTGTTGACAACAGTCGTAAAAATCTAACTGGTGTCGACCACCATGATGCCTGTTTATTTTTATCACGGTCAGTAGTAAATCAGCGTTGTTTTTATACCTGCTAGCCATAATGCGCTCGGGGTACGCAAATAATCTCCAGGTTTAAAAAAAACCTTACACCTGTAGCTAACGCAAGCAGAGGTGGTTGCTCTGCAGGTGCGGGCGGGTGATAGAGCAGCTCAAGCGCGATATAATGCCGCTCCATCATGGTAAGATAATTTAGGAATGTTTATTTTTCAATGATCACATCTTCATAATTATCTGTACCTGATATAAATGTGGTCTACAAAGGAATGCGGCCTCAACATTCAATAGAATCCTTACAAAAAACGTCAGAAGAATGTCAAAGGGACTCTGTATAATTATAAATCTATCAACATTTAACTAAGAATGCTGTACTTTTTATTAAATTATAATTTATCTTTCACGGCCAAATATAGCTTCGATTCTCCTAAATTGTATCTACACTGCAATCATCTCTCTTTTTAGGACGAAGTCAACGCGGATTCCGCGACTTAAAACGACCAAGGGCTCTTTTTTTGTAGCGATAGATTCTTCGTCAGAAGAAGAAGTAGAAGTCCAAAAAAGTACTGAGAACGAAGCAGAAGCTGGCACAGAAGAAGACAGATTTAAAATTTGAAATTTAATTACTTTTAAAAGTCCGTTGTGCCTAAATAGAGTGTTTAACTTTCAATGTTATTGATCAAAAATTATTTTTGTTTGATTTTTTATTTTTGTAAAACAATTACATTTTATTTTATTTATTTATATGAATGAGGAACTATTGATATAAACTATTAATATATTATGAGAAACACCTGCCTCTCTCTATTTACCCCACAATTGCATCTTATCTAGAGGAAAGACTATTTCAGGTGAGGGTCGGCGATGCTAGGTCCTTCTTCCCGTGCCTTGCCGGAGTACCACAGGGGTCTGTACTTGGACCAGTGTTGTACAATATCTTTACTTGTGATTTTCCAACGGTGTCACTGGTTACAACCGTAGCTACCTTTGCTGACGATACTTCGTTTCTATCAACAAAACTGAGCCACAAGAATCAAGCAAGCGGTTGCAAGACCAACTGGATGCAACCCAAGCCTGGCTTCAGAAATGGCGGATCAAAGCAAGTGCTTCCAAATCTCAGCACATTACATTTACTTTAAGAAACGGCTCGAGCCCCTCTGTCAAACTGGGTGAAAATGTTCTTCCCCAGACTACCATTGTTAAATACCTGGGATTCCACTTGGACCAACGAAACACTTGGAAACACCACATTAAACAGACCCGTGATAAATTACTCCTGCGCTTCAAAAATTTACTTTGGCTCCTGGGTAGACAATCTGCTCTGTCTCTCACCAACAAACTGCATGTCTATAATGCCATTTTAAAACCGATATGGACCTACGGCATCCAAATGTGGTCCACCGCCAGCAAGTCGAACATTGAATGTCTACAAAGAGCTCAAAATAACAACCTGAGAGTAATAGCAGGAGGGCCTCGGTTTACTCGGAACGACGAAATTCACTCCTACCTTGAAATGCCAACAATACGTATGGAAATAGAACAGTACAAGAAATCCTATAGATAACGTCTCACTCTTCATCCCAACCCGCTAGTAAAGGAACTGCTGGAGCAATCTCAAACGACTAAAAAAGGCTAATGTGTTCCCTTAAGCATGTGAGAGTTGGTCGATGGTCCACCTCCTCACAATCACCACTAAACTCTCAAAAGATCTGATTATAGTCTTGCGACTGATGGCAGATATAACAATAATAATAATAATAAAAAAATATGAATGAGTACAATAAAGTCGTTGGGGTGCGAGTCGGATCGGATAACCTTCTCGCGAGCTCGAGCGGTACGATTTCTCTCTGGCAGCGGGCTTGAGGGCTACAATGATTAACTTAATAGATGTGTTTTTATTAATTTCGAGATCACCTCGGCAGTATTTTACCCTTTCAAACTCAAGAATAAATGTACGATACAAACCAGACAGAACAATAAACTTTATTTTTTAAGTCCAAGTTCAGGCTTTTTAGTTTTTTATTTAAATAGTCTGGTTCTGAAGAGCTGAAATGAAAGTCAGAAAGACACCACATTCAGAATAAAGGAAAGCTTATAAACACGTTGTTGACATCAGTTGTAAAAATCGAAATCTCTAAATAATTGTAATAAAAATAAATTCAACTTGTTGTTGCAATACTGACCGTGTCCGCTAATTGCGGTCAGCGCCTATCATTAAAAACCCATTATCTTAGAACCTGTTTACCGAAATGCACTCGTGCTGCGCAAATAATCCTTAAGTACCTGAATTGAGTAGCCAATAGAATTGTTCCTTGGTTCGATGACGTGTATGAGGCGAGGGGGTGAGGGGTAACTGGAAATTTTGGAGTTCTTCATTCCTAGTTGAATATTCTTCCTGATAACTTGTTGTGTTGTGCTGTGAAAGTTTAGAAGATGTCTCGGTCGGATTTTTATATGAGTGACACTGAGATAATGGATTTCGAGGAGCTAGAAGACGAAGTGAGTTTTCAAAATTATCGTTATTTTGTGTTATAATGTATTTTCCCAGTTTTCGTTTTGCATATGCCAAAAATTATGACTAACAAAGTATAATTTGTTCCTACAGCTATTTCGAGCAGAAGCGGTAGCTCTACAGGCGCAGGTGATAGAGCAGCAGGGGCAAGATATCTTCCGCTCCATCATGGCTTTAGGTATATTCATACACTACTGCGTCGTATATGTGGTAACATTAATTATGATTTATAGTTTTTTCAGTGATTCGGGTTCTTTAAAATCAGATTTTCAAATCCAAAGCTTTGCGCGGTTAAATTAATGTCTACAGTTTTATAAAGTACGTTATACTTACAAAATAATATGCTTTACAGATGCTGGCGTACAATCTGCGCAAACGTTAAGAGTGCAGCAGCAGCTCTTAACGAAACTGCATGCGCTGCTCTCCTCCGGGGCCCTGGCAGCCCCTCTCCGCGAGCCTGTCGGGGAGGAGCATCTCAAATTGATGAAATTTTATGTGAGTGCCACGGATCATGTGTCAGCCTTGTTTCAGCAAGTATTTACCAACATTCCTGTATAATAATTTGTTGTTTTTTTTTCAACAGAATGAGGTAGTCCGGCCGCAGGATTCAATTGAATCTACTATAGAGGCGCCGGAAGAGGCTCGAACGGACTCTGAATCTGTAAGTTTCATTCAACGGTTTAATATTTCATAATCATCAGTCTACCTGTCTATAAGTCTAATTAAGAATGCGGTATTTTATTTTAAAATATTAACTAACACATTATCCTTTTTAGGACGAAGACGACTGGGACCCTGTGGTCGTCATTGAATCTTCGTCAGACGAAGAATACGAACCTGAGGACGAGGCCACGGCTCGAGCCAACGAACTCAGGGAGGCGTATTTTTCGCGGGAAACCGATTCAGAGTCCGAAGATGAAGATAGGTTTAAGAATTTAAATGTGCATTATATTTAAGGTAGAATAAGAAAAATTTAATATTAAGTTTGTGATCGTATTTTTAGTATTAAGTTTCAGTTAGTTAAGTCTTATTTGTGTATAATTGTATATTTTTATATCCTTGTAGTAGATTAAGATTGTTGGGGTGCGAGTCGGATAACCTCCTCGTGTGCTCGAGCGTTACGATTCCCCTCTGGCAGAGAGCTTTAAGAAGGGAACTGTAGCGTTTGGGCCGGTGCACCCTGGGAAACAACGGTTGACTAATTGCTTATGAATTAGTCAACCGGTGGCTAATAATCTGACTAGGTTTATCGTAGCATTGTTTTAAACCTTAATTATTAAAGTTTCATATTAGAACATTTCTTATAAAGGTAATTCTTTAGAGCTACAAATTTTTTAAATGTTCAGTTTTGGTTAAGTCAATGTGGCATTATCTACAAGAAAACAGTATTTCAAATGCTTAATTTCTAATTAGAATCGAGATAGTAACAATCAATTTTGGATTTTGGTAAATGTCTTTGTTTGGTAAATAACTTATTTACAAAAGTAAACGAAAAGCACCTTAAAAATAAGGACTAAGTTCAAGAAAAAGAAGAATGTTGTCGTCACAGCTCCCTAAACAAAAGTGGCAATGGCTACAATTTGAAATCCATATATGACTTTAAGTATCAACTCAATAAAGGGTAATCTTTCTATTCCTAAATGCCGTATATTTTATTTCATTTATAAGTCCATCATAAAAGAAAAAAAGATATTGTAATTCATAATTTTTGAAATTGTGATATTTCCAAAATGCGTGTTAATAATGCCTTTTTTTGCATCTTAAACATTGATAAACTAAAAATAAATAAAAAAATGTAAAAACGTGCCTATTTTACCAAAATCTTGGTACTTATATGAATTATGAGACCACTTCAATAGTATCGTACCCTTTCAAGTTCAAGAATAGGCACAAGAATAAAGAAAAAATCAAAATAGAAACTTCCCATTTTTAAGTCCCATAAAAATATAGTAAATTATTTCTGAAGAACTCTAACGCAACTCAGAGCAATAAATTATACTCACAATAAAAACAAAGCTTTAAACACTGTTGATGTCAGATGTAAAAAGCTTAATCCTTTGGTCATAGTCAAAAGAAATAACACCAACTTGTTGTTTACCGGTTCGGTTAACCGCTAATAACGGTCAGCTGTTAATCCCTAACAGCAATTGTTTTTGTACCTGCTCGCCGTAATGCGCTCGGGGTGCGCAAATTATCCCCAGGTACCTGTAGCTAGCGTGTGCAGAGGCGGCAGCTCTGCAAGCGCGATTGATAGAGCAGCATGGGCGCGTTACCTGCCGCTTCACCATGGGTTTAGGTATTCCTAAGTTTGAGCCCATTCCCTCGATAGGCTTTTACTATCTGCGCAGGACGAGAAGCAACTGGTACATTCTATGTTTTTCTTTGCTCTCAGATCAGCTTGGAACAGATACATGAATTTATTTTTGTAAAATAAATACATTTTGTTTATATGGATCAGTAGGCTAAATTCGTTGGGGTGCAATCGGATAACCTCCTCGTGAGCTCGAGCGGTGCGATTCCTCTCTGGCAGTGGGTTTACATAATATTAGTTTTGAGATCACCTCGGCAGTATTGTATTAGTAGAATTCGAAATCCTTTAGCAATTGTAATAAAAATAACGTCAAATTGTTGTTGCTATGATGCCCGTGTCCGCTAATTACGGTCAGCGCCTATCATTAAAAATACATTATTTTAGAACCTGTTTGCCAAAATGCACTCGTGCTGCGCAAATAATCCTTAGGTACCTAAAGTAGTTCATATAAAAATAAAATTATTATTTGATTTACCTACCGATTTTATAAAAGTCTAAACAAATTATAGGAACTCGCGCCCACGAATTCGGGGAAGAGAAATATCTCTGGAGAAATGGATTCAGAGTCGGAAGACGAAGATAGATTTGATTTATATTAGTTTTATTATTTATTATGCTGTATTTAGTTGTAATGTTTACTTTAAAGCATTCAAATAAATTAACATAGTTTTAAATTTTACTTTAAATTTAAATTTAAATTTTATTTTATGGATTAGTAGACTAAGTTCATTGGGGTGCAAGTTGGATAACCTCTTCCTGAGCTCAAGTGCCACAATTCCCCTCCGGCAGATAGCCTTAGAACCACATCGATTGACCAATTATTTTTTACAAATTACTTATGTAATTTACCGATATTATAACCTCGGCAGTGTTTCAATCCTTTCAAACTTGAGAAATACATAATACAGACCAGACAAAAGTAGTCCCTTTTCATTTTTGTTTCCTATAAAATATATATTTAAAGGATTCTAATTTATTCTTGTTGCCGTGATATTCGTGTCCGCCAACTACAGTCAGCGCTTATCATTAAAAAACCATTAACTTAGTACCTGTTTGCCAAAATGTGCTAGTGCTGCGCAAATAGTCCTTAAGTACCTGTACTGAGGAGCCAATATGGTTTCCTGGTTCTATGACGTACGTATGAGAGGGTTGCAGTGGTGGGGTGAGGGGTAGTGGTATCAGGAAATTTTGTGATTCGTCATTCTTGATTGACCCTTCCTCCAGTTAACTCGTTGCGAAAACTGTTGTGTAGTGAAATCTAGAAAAATGTCTTTTTTCAATTTGGTTATCAGTAATAGCGAGATAATGGACTTCGAGGAGTCAGAAGACGAAGTGAGTTTTTAAAATTATTGTTTTTTTATATTTTGTTGTGTATATTTTTTCCAGTTTGCGTATGGTGTAATTTTATTTATGACTAACGAAGTATATTTTGTTCCTACAGCTAGCGCGAGCAGAGGCGGCAGCTCTGCAGGCGCAGGTGATAGAGGAGCAGGGCCGCGATATCTTCCGCTCCATCGTGGCTTTAGGTATGTGTAACTTATACAACTGCGTTATATACCTATCCGCCGACATAGTTTGGAATTGTCTTTTCAATGATCAGGGTCTTTTTCAAATCAGTCTTCTAAATCAATAGCTTTATAATTTATGTAATTTATGCTCTACAGATCCTGGCGTATCACCTGCGCACACGTTAAGAGTGCAGAAGCAGCTCTTAGTGAAACTGCATGCGCTGCTCTCCTCCGGGGCTCTGGCAGCCCCTCTCCACGAGCCTGTCGGGGAGGAGCATTTCAAATTAATGGAGTTTTATGTAAGTGCCACGGATCAAGTGCAAAATTTATTTTAGCAATTATTTACCGACATTAATATATAATAATTTGTTTTTTTTTTCCAACAGAATGCGGTGGTCCGGCCACATAACACGTTTGGATCCTCCCCAGAAACAGCAGAGGATGTTCGAATGGACTCTGAATCTGTAAGTTTTATTCTATAATTTAATATTTAATCTTCGTGTTTTAATTGTTAGTTATAGAATGCAGTATTTTAAGTTCAAAAAGTCATTTCTACTACTGCCAAAATAACTTTGTATACAAATAAATAATAATAATCTGACCGTTTTTTTTTTTAGGACGAAGATGACATGGAGTCTATGAGTCAAGACGGCGAGGACTCTGTGATAGTCATAGACTCTTCGTCAGACGAAGAGGACGACATTGAGAATGAGGCTGTGGCTCGTGACAACGAATTACGGGACGCATATCTGTCGCGAGAAACGGACTCAGAATCTGAGGACGAAGATCTCTTTAGGAATTTAAATGTATTTTATATTTAAGTTAGGATATTTTTTATTTTTATGGTTTTTGCTGTATTCAATTTGTTTAGTTTAAGGTAGTTTTGTAAGTAAGCATTTAGTACATTTTAATAAACTGTTATTTTTGTATTAGTGTATTTAAAATAGAATAAGATATTGGGGTGCGAGTCAGATAACCTCCTCGTGTGTTCAAGCGTTACGCTTCCCCTCTAGCAGAGACCTTTAAGAGGGCAAGAGTAGCGTTTGGGCCGGTGCACCCTGGACAACAACGGTTAACTAATTTAGATATATATTAATTAACCGTTGGCTAATATCTGACTTAAAATTTATCGTACCGTGGTTGTTTGTTTTGTGTAAAACGGTTTATGTGATTGACAGATGCCGTTTTTATTTGTAACTAGCTTCCGCCCGCGAATTGTATCTGTTTCTTTATATTTGTACAATAAAGCATTTACTTACTTACTTACTTACTTCTTCTGCGTAGATTTATACACATAAACCTTCCTCTTGAATCACTCTTTTTATTAAAAAACACCGCATCAAAATCCGTTGCGTAGTTTTAAAGATATAAGCATACATAGGGACAGGCAGACAGCGGAAAGCGACTTTGTTTTATACTATGTAGTGATGATGCAGTGACTAGCTGTTTACTTCACGGTGGCTTAGTCCCCGTGCCATTTATTTATTTTTAATTTTTTTTTTCTACAATAAAGTATTCCGTGTAATTTATGGAACATGATGAAAAAAATTGCCAAATTATTTCATTAGTTCTCGTTTTTATTTATACAGATAGATAATCAAAGAAGATAAGGTAGTAAATAGTGACACTGGAATTTAGTTCAGTTTTAGTTTTCTAAATCATTTTTTTTTATTTTTGTTTTAATTTTAATTAAGTTATTCAGTTTGTCTATTTCCTTTTAATTTGTTATTCTTTCAAATTATAAATTCCAGCATAAGAGATTTATTTCCTTTGACATGCCTACAAATCAAGTACGACAAGACTACAAAGACAAAATGCTAGAGGTAGACAAACGGTTTAATCGCTTTAAAGCGATCTTTTTCAGACAGCACGCAACCATTTAGATCCAAAAGTATTTGAACACACAAGTGATAAACACTTTCAAATTCAAGAATAGGTACAAGAATAAAAACAAAATCAAAATAGACACTTCCCATTTCAAAGTCGCATAAAAATATAGTAAATCACTTCTGAAGAACTCTAGCGCAACTCAGAGCAATTTATTACAGTCACAATAAAAAAAAAAGCTATAATATACATATGTTAGTCATGAAAATCACCAACTTAGTGTCGCAATGGTTCGGTTTCCGCTAATAACGGTCAGCAGTTAATCCCTAACATCAATTGTTTTTGTACCTGCTCGCTGTAATGCGCTCGGGGTGCGCAAATAATCCTCTGGTACCTGTAGCTAGCGCGTGCAGAGGCGGCAGTTCTGCAGGGGCGGGTGATAGAGCAGCAGGGGCGCGTTACCTGCCGCTTCACCGTGGCTTTAGGTATAAGCATTGTATAAACAACTGCGTCATCTAAGTATGCAATGAAATAATTAAGGAATGTTTTCTTTTCCAATGACCACTTAATCTATACTAATACTAATACTAATATATTATAAAGAGGAAAAATTTGATTGTTTGTTTGTTTGTTTGCATTGAATAGGCTCCGAAACTACTGGACCGATTTCAAAAATTCTTTTGCCGTTAGAAAGCTACATTATCACTGAGTGACATAGACTACTTTTTACCGCGGGAAATTACCTATTCCTACGGGAAAATTATTTTATCGCGGGCGAAGCTGCGGACGGAAGGCTAGTTAATTATAAACACAAAACACCATCGGCCGAAACATTTAATTCAATCCTCACAAAAAACGTCAGGTAGATAAAGTTCTAAGAAACTGCGTCATCATTAGATTATCAATATTTAAATAATAATGCTGTATTTTGAATTATATTTCAAATATTCTCCAGCTTCGATTCTCCTACTTTGCGCCTACACTTAAATTATCTCTTTTTAGATAAATGATCTAAATCTAAATCTTAACACCCAAACCAAAAATAGCGAATTTAAAGGTGAACGTAAGCAGTATACAGCTAAGACGAAAATAAAAACTTTCCCTTTATGAGGTTCATTGTAAAAGATTAACCATTTTTGGGACACTAGAGATTAGCTTCTGAAGAAATCAAACGAAAGCCGCAACATCCATCTTACACAAGATAAAACAAAGCTTACTAAGTACATTGTTTACTTCAGTCGTAAAAATCTAACTGGTGTCGACCACCATGATGCCTGTTTATTTTTATCACGGTCAGTAGTAAATCAATAACATCCGTTGTTTTTATACCTGCTAGCCATAATGCGCTCGGGGTACGCAAATAATCTCCAGGTACCTGTAGCTAGCGCAAGCAGAGGTGGTAGCTCTGCAGGTGCAGGCGGGTGATAGAGCAGCTCAAGCGCGATATAATGCCGCTCCATCATGGTAAGATCATTTAGGAATGTTTATTTTTCAATGATCACATCTTCAAAATTACCTGTACCTAATATAAATGTGGTCTACAAAGGAATGCGGCCTCAACATTCAATAGAATCCTCACAAAAAACGTCAGAAAAATGTCAAAGGGACTCTGTATCAGTATAAATCTATCTGTCTCTTTTTTTGTAGAGATAGATTCTTCGTCAGAAGAAGAAGTAGAAGTCCAAAAAAGCACTGAGAACGAAGCAGAAGCTGGCACAGAAGAAGAAAACAGATTTAAAATTTAAAATTTTATTATTTTTTAAAGTCCGTTGTACCTAAATGGAGTGTTTAACTTAGAATGTTATTGATCACATATTATTTTTGTTAGATTTTTTATATTTGTAAAACAATTACATTTTATTTATTTACCTTTTATTTTATTTATTTTAAGAATGAGTAGAATGAAGTCGTTGGGGTGCGAGTCGGATCGGATAACCTTCTCGCGAGCTCGAACGGTACGATTCCTCTCTGGCAGCGGGCTTGAGGGCTACAATAGTATACTTAATAGATGTGTCTTTATTAATTTCGAGATCACCTCGGCAGTATTTTACCCCTTCAAACTCAAGAATAAATGTACGATACAAACCAGACAAAACAATATACTTTATTGTTTTAGTACAATTTCAGACTTTTTAGTTTCTTATTTAAATGGTTTGCTTCTGAAGAGCTGAAATGAAAGTCAGAAAGACACCACATCTATATATATATAATTCAAAGGTGACTGACTGACTGACTGACATAGTGATCTATCAACGCACAGCCCAAACCACTGGACGGATCGGACTGAAATTTGGCATGCAGGTAGATCTTATGACGTAGGCATCCGCTAAGAAAGGATTTTTGGAAATTCCCACGGGATAAGGAAAAAACGGGAATTATATATTCGATTCCGAGTGACGCTATCTCAGTAACTATAATAAGTAGACTCTTCAAATTTGATACAAAAGTAGGTGATTACAAAACTAAGAAATTAATTTCAGGATTTTTGGAAATTCTCACGGGATAAGGAAAAAAATAGGGTTTATATATACAGTTTAACGAAATCCTATGAACTATAATTACTAGACTCTTCAAATTTGGCATAGAAGTAGGTGATTATAATAGTAAAATAATGTTTTAATGCTTTTTGGAAATTCCCACGGGACAAAAACAGGATTTATGTATTCAGTTCTACGGGATCGATTTTTCGTTTTACTGGTCGTATAAAATTGAAATTTGGCCTTCAATTTCCTTTGGGGAGTGTAGGGGAGCGCTACAAAAGGATTTCCCGAAATTCCCACGGGAACGGGAAAAACGGGACTTTTCGTTTTCTGGTTGCAGAAAGCTGAAATTCGGCATGTAGGTTGCTTCGGGAGTGTAGAGGAGCATTAAGAGAGTACTTTCCAAATTTCCCACGGGAACGGGGAAAAAACAGGATTTTACGTTTTACTGGTCGTAGAAAGCTGAAATTTGGCAAGTGGGTTCCTTAGGGAGTGTAGGGGAGCATTATGAGATAATTTCCCAAAATTCTTCTTCGTTCCCGAAAGAATTTCGGGAAATGCTTTATTTGGCGAAATTCTTACGGAAACGGGAAAAACGAAAAGCGGGGGAAAGTTGAAATTTGTCACGTAGGTTTATTTGGGAGTGTAGGGGAACACTAAGAAAGGATTTTTCGAAACGCCCACAGGGACGGGAAAAAACCGGATTTTACGTTTCCAGACGAAACAGCGGAAGAAAGAGAACATTTATAACGTGTGTTTCTTTAAAGGCTTAAGTGTACTCCGAAAGCACTCCCCTAAATTTCCACGGGAACGGGAAAAAACTTATTTTTTCATTTTACATCTTAGCGCGTACGAAGTCGCGGGCAAAAGCTATTTGGGATGTATTTTAGGACAGCCCTATAGGTTAGGTTAGGTTTTTTTTATAAAAATCCTGCAATATTTACAGTTTCATAAAAATTAAGGCAGCGGGGCAATGCGGGGGGCTTGCTTGCATGCTTGCTTGAGTTCTTGCTTTGCATGCTCCAATCTTTCACTGAAAAGCGCTACTACACTGATGAAAAAATGCATGATTTTATGGCAGCCATGCTATCGTACGACTGGAGAACGATATTTATGATTTATAATGAAGATACGACATTCGATGATTTTATCAAAAAACTAATTTACAACTTCAATAATTACTTTCCATTAAAACTAAAGAAGCGTAAAATTGAGAAAAGACTGCCTTGGATCACCAGAGAATCAATAAAAATTCAACAGGATATAGAAGACCTGCATTTGATACAAAGAGGGTACCCTGGTGTAGATTTCAAAATGCAAATTGAAAATAAAAAAACAAAGAGAAACATTGAACTCTACAGAAGTAAAAAAGAATATCTTGAAAATAGACTACAATGTACAAATAACCCTAAGAAAGAGATATGGTGTATAATTAAAGAAGAAATTAATAGATCCGTGGAAGAATGGACATGGCATTTAATTGATGAAAGTGGCAAAATAGTTGAGAAATCAAAAATAGCTGATTATATTAATACATTTTTCTATAAAATAGGAACGGACCTTGCTATCAACAATGCTCCAGATATGTCCAAGGCTTTGAAATTTACTAAGGAATACATATCGAGTGAACAATCTGAGTTTCAATTTGAACGTATGAACTGCTCTGAGTTAATGAAAGTAGCAAAGAACAAAATATCTCTTTCAAATACATTGGATATATATGACATATCGGGAAAACTCTTCTATGAAATAATGTGCGTGTTTCCGGAACTCATAACCTTCCTGGTAAATAACATCCTTACGTCTAACGTGTACCCTGATTCACTCAAGAAGACTAGATTATGTCCAATCTACAAAGGAAAAGGAGACAGGACTGCAATCGAGTCCCATAGACCTATAACGATTGTGCCCACAATATCCAAATTAGTTGAATCTGTAATGGCCAATGCTATAATAAAACATTTAGAACGTAGTGGGGCTGTGTCTGATGCACAATATGCGTATAGGTTAGGTCGATCTACCACAGAAGCTACACATAAATTTGTTGAGCATATCACTGTCGGTCTGGAAGAGAAACAAAAGGTGGCGGGAATATTTTTGGATCTGTCTAAAGCGTTCGATACAGTCAACCACGTGTTACTCATTAAAAAACTTGAAATGTACGGTGTTCGTGGATCAAGTCTTAATCTACTAAAATCCTTTCTATCGAATCGAAACCAGACAGTCGAAGTAAAGGTTAAGGGTAAGAGATGTAGGTCATCGACTCTCAATTTAAATATAGGGGTTCCTCAGGGATCTGCACTGGGAAATGTATTGTTTATAATATTCATAAACGACATTTCAAAATTAAATATTGACGGTGAAATGATCTTATATGCTGATGACACAACAATAACGGTGAAAGCAGAAAATTTTGATTTGCTGCAGGCAAAGATAACTTCAATCATGTGCAGCTGTGAGGAGTGGTTTAGAGTTAACGGCCTGAAGTTAAATTCCGAAAAGACAAACATCATGCTTTTCAGTCCACGCCCTCCTAAGATAAGTCTCAGCATCCTTTTAGGAAATAATCGCGTAGTGCAAACAGTTGCAGATGTGAAATTGTTGGGTTTTCAGCTGGATAATTCACTGACATGGCACCAACATGTTGATTTAACGTGTTCAAAAATAGCCAAGGGTGTATTTGCATTGCGACAGCTGAAACTACTAGTGTCTCAAGATAGTCTTAAGGAGAGCTACTACGCATACGTTCATTCTATAATTTCGTATGGCATCATCCTATGGGGAGGCTCCTCGGACAATGAACGGGTATTAAAGATGCAAAAACGTGCACTCAGGATATTGGTGGGTGCCTCGCATAGGGACTCTTGTAGAGAACACTTTCACCAACAAAATATACTGACTTCGATATCAGTGTACATACTTGAATTAATATTATATGTAAGGACTCACTTAAGTGAATTTAATATAAGAGCAAATTATAATCCTAGAGTGACAAAAGACTGCCTCAACATAATTGCTTGTATGCCAACTCGATTAAAACTGTCAAAAAGAACTCCGAAAGCTATGGGTCGAATCCTGTACAACAAGCTGCCGTATGCCATAAAAGCTATCAAAAGTGATGTCGTGTTCCGTGGCCGAGTAAGAGCAATACTCCATGATAAGACCATATATAGCGTCAAAGAGTACCTCAGCAATGATTATCGTAAATTTGATAAATAATAAATATCTTCTCTGTGTTACAATCTTATTATTTTGATATTTTAATTTGTATTAATGACATGTAATATTAAAGTGACTATGATAAGTAATAATTTTATAATATGAAATATTTGTGCAAAATTTGTGTATCGACATTTGTAATAATAATTGTACCGAACAATAGTAGTATTTATCTCTAGTTTTAAGATGTTTGATAATAGAAAGATTTATGCCAAGTAAAATGGAATGGCAATTTGTGCTACATCCTCAATGACGAGTCATTCTTGTTCTTTTTGACGTCTGTATTTGCACAATGTAGTGTCCAATCTGTAACAATGATGACAATAAAAAATTCTGATTCTGATTCTGATTCTGATTCATGCTTGATTGCATACTTGCTTTCATGCATGCTTGCATGCTTGCTTGCATGGGTGCTTACTTGCATGCATGCTTGCTTGCACGCTTGCTTGCATGCATGCTTGCATGCTTGCTTGCATGGGTGCTTACTTGCATGCATGCTTGCTTGCACGCTTGCTTTGCATGCTTGCTTGCCTGCTTGCATGCTTGCTTGCATGGGTGCTTACTTGCATGCATGCTTGCTTGCACGCTTGCTTGCCTGCTTGCATGCCTGCTTGCATGCCTGCTTGCATGCCTGCTTGCATACTTGCATGTATGCTTGAAAGCTTGCAGGTTTGGTTGCTCGCTTGCTTAATTGCTAGCTTCTTTGAAATGCTCATGGTTCACGCGTGCGAAGCCGCGGGCAAAAGCTAGTGATAAGATAAAATTGAAGTGTTGGGATTTGATAGTACTTTTTTAGAGATGATGAGTACTGACATAACAATGTTACGTAATTTCTGAGTAATCATTTTTTATAGCTATCACCCATTAGTCAGTAAGCAACTTATTGTGCTGGCTCAATATTTCGGGTTTTGTGAGGTGGTTTTTTACGTCATTATTCTGTCATTTATACTCTTTTTATCTATGCCTCCAACTTTTTAATTTATACATATTCTGAGACGTAGTTTCGCATCGATGGTCCATTCAATGCGCGACTGCCCTGAAAGCAGCTCTCAAAGCAGCCTTGAAAACGGTTTTGCCTGCAAACTTTGTAGCTGTCGTTATATCTTATATCTTCCGTTATGGTAGCATAATGCTCGAATATTTCCCTTGGGACCGGCGCGACTTATCTACAATTACATACATACACATACACAAATCACGTCTTTATCCCTTTCGGGGTAGACAGAGCCTAAGGTAACATGAAGTCGGTTAAAAACCTTAAGGCCACGTTTAGCATTATTGTAGGCGTATAGGTGGAAAAAGCAATCAAAATAGTGATGGGTTGCCAGCCGCATCGCCTATAGCATGATTCCTAAGAATACGCCCATTCCCTGGATGGGCTTTTACCATCTGCGCGGGTAGAAAAGCAACTGGTACATTCTATGTTTATTCTTTGCTCCCAGACCAGCGTGGTTTTTTTCTACAATTACCTGTGATAAATGGCGATGCCGTGTACAGCGGGCCACTTGTCCCTGACCTCAGCACATATCGCCTTCAGGGCCTTCAGCGCCATAGGCTCATAAGCCTCGTACTCCAGCCGCAGCACCTGGGCCAGACAACTGTTTCATTACAACGTCATTGGATCAGTCGTCACTAATAACTGTTTAATTCGCTGTACTGGTTCCAGCGGCCTCTAATGGATGACCACTAGGTCAGGCAGTGGTATGGTAAAGCTACACAATTTTTACGCACTGCCTGCCCTGCTGACTCCGCAGTTTTGTTCTACATAGTTTAAGTCTCAGTTAAAACAAAACGGAACAGTCAGTCTATTTCGTTAAATATAGTTTAAGTTACAGGCAGCAACAACTCAATTACAAATAATTCAGTGTTCGTTTCGCTCCCCCAAGGAAACCCCAGAGGAAGGACAACGGATTAAACTGAAACATGTAGTAGCAGTATGATCCGTTTATTTCATAAATCATAATATTGATTTGTATAGCGATGCTAATGTTGCTTCAATAGTGTAGACATCATTTGCATTACAATCGCTCTTTTACGGCGCGTTTTTCTTTCAATGTTGATAATATAAATACCAGAGGTATGTAGTAGGTTCTTGAACAGTTATTTAACAGGGTTCACTGTCACTAAGTAGAATTAACCCAAATTACAGTAAATCATGCTTCTGAAGGGTATGTTGTGGAAAGAGACAGGAGACAGATGATGCTTACGATAATCTATATCTATACCAATATTAAACAGAGGTAAAGTTTGGAAGTTGTGTAATTGTAGGAGGTAATTTCTGGATCTACTGAACTGATTTTGAAAATGATTTTACCAATAGAAAGGCTAATAAAGGCTGTAGCATAGGCTATATTGAATTCTGCGCGGACGAAGTCGCGGGCAACAGCTAGTTCAAAATAAAGGAAAGCTTTTAAACACGTTGTTGACATCAGTTGTAAAAATCGAAATCTCTAAATAATGAGTAGAATAAAGTCGTTGAGGTGCGAGTTGGATCGAATAACCTTCTCTCGAGCTCGAACGGTAGGTACGATTCCTCTGGCAGCGGGCTTGAGGGCTACAATAGTATACTTAATAGATGTGTCTTTATTAATTTCGAGATCACCTCGGCAGTATTTTACCCCTTCAAACTCAAGAATAAATGTACGATACAAACCAGACAGAACAATAAACTTTATTTTTTAAGTCCAAGTTCAGGCTTTTTAGTTTCTTATTTAAATAGTCTGGTTCTGAAGAGCTCAAATGAAAGTCAGAAAGACACCACATTCAAAATAAAGGAAAGCTTTTAAACACTTTGTTGACATCAGTTGCAAAAATCTAAATTTCTAGGTAATTGTAATAAAAATAAATTCAACTTGTTGTTGCGATATTGACCGTGTCCGCTAATTACGGTCAGCGCCTATCGTTAAAAATCCATTATCTTTGAACCTGTTTGTCGAAATGCACTCGGGCTGCGCAAATAATCCTTAAGTACCTGTACTGAGTAGCCAATAGAATTGTTTCTTGGTTTGATGACGTGTATGAGGCGAGGGGGTGAGGGGTAACTGGAAATTTTGGAGTTCTTCATTCCTAGTTGAATATTCTTCCTGATAACTTGTTGTGTTGTGCTGTGAAAGTTTAGAAGATGTCTCGGTCGGATTTTTATATGAGTGACACTGAGATAATGGATTTCGAGGAGCTAGAAGACGAAGTGAGTTTTCAAAATTATAGTTATTTTGTGTTATAATGTATTTTCCCAGTTTTCGTTTTGCATATGCCATAAATTATGACTAACAAAGTATAATTTGTTCCTACAGCTATTTCGAGCAGAAGCGGTAGCTCTACAGGCGCAGGTGATAGAGCAGCAGGGGCAAGATATCTTCCGCTCCATCATGGCTTTAGGTATATTCATACACTACTGCGTCGTATATGTGGTAACGTTAATTATGATTTATAGTTTTTTCAGTGATCCGGGTCCTTTAAAATCAGATTTTCAAATCCAAAGCTTTGCGCGGTCGAATTAATGTCTGCAGTTTTATAAAGTACGTTATACTTACAAAATAATATGCTTTACAGATGCTGGCGTACAATCTGCGCAAACGTTAAGAGTGCAACAGCAGCTCTTAACAAAACTGCATGCGCTGCTCTCCTCCGGGGCCCTGGCAGCCCCTCTCCGCGAGCCTGTCGGGGAGGAGCATCTCAAATTGATGCAATTTTATGTAAGTGCCACGGATCATGTGTCAGCCTTATTTCAGCAGTTATTTACCAACATTCGTGTATAATAATTTGTTGTTTTTTTCTTTCAACAGAATGAGGTAGTCCGGCCACAAGATTCAATTGAATCTACCATAGAGGCGCCGGAAGAGGCTCAAACGGACTCTGAATCTGTAAGTTCCATTCAACGGTTTAATATTTCATAATCATCAGTCTACCTGTCTATAAGTATAATTAAGAATGCGGTATTTTATTTTAAAATATTAACTAACATATTATCTTTTTTAGGACGAAGACGACATGAGTGAAGACGACTGGGACTCTGTGGTCGTCATCGAATCTTCGTCAGACGAAGAATACGCACCTGAGGACGAGGCCACGGCTCGTGCAAACGAACTCAGGGATGCGTATTTTTCACGGGAAACCGATTCAGAGTCCGAAGATGAAGATAGGTTTAGGAATTTAAATGTCCATTATATTTAAGGTAGAATAAGATAAATGTAATATTAAGTTTGTGGTCGTATTTGTAGTATTAAGTTTAAGTTAGTTAAGTCTTATTTGTGTATAATTGTATATTTTTATATCCTTGTAGTAGATTAAGGTTGTTGGGCTGCGAGTCGGATAACCTCCTCGTGTGCTCGAGCGTTACGATTCCCCTCTGGGAGAGAGCTTTAAGGAGGGAACTGTAGCGTTTGGGCCGGTGCACCCTGGGAAACAACGGTTGACTAATTACTTATAAGTTAGTCAACCGTTGGCTAATAATCTGACATTAGGTTTATCGTAGCATTGTTTTAAACCTTAATTATTAAGTTTCATATTAAAACATTTTTTTTTATAATTCTATAATGTTACAAAATTTAAAATGTTCAGTTTTGATGAAGTCGAAGTGGCATTATCTATAAGAAAACAGTATTTAAAATGCTTAATTATACTATAATTCTTGGATTTTGGTAAATGTCTGTTTGTTAAATAAAAATATTAACAAAAACAAAATAAGGACTTTATGAGCTTAGATTCATAACCTACCTAAAACGATAAGTTCAAGGAAATAAAGAATGTGGTCGTCACAGCTCCCCAAACAAAAGTGGCAATGACTACCCATTTTTCAATCCATATATGCCTGTAAGTATCAACACAACAAAGAGTAGGTAATCTGTCTATACCCAAACGCCTTATATTTCATTAATTGTCCTATCATAAAATATGCGAACAGATTGTAAATTCATAATTTTTTGAAATTGTGATATATTTTATCTGAAATGCGCAAAATGACAGACTTCAAATAGGTATAAAAAAAATTATTTGATGTACCAATCTCACCAAAACCTAGGTATATAAATTATAGGACCACCTTAGTAGTAACATACCCATTCAAATTCAAGAATAGGTACAAGAATAAAGACAAAAAACCTTTTACCCTTTCCCTTTTTAAAGTACCAAAAAAATATAATAAATAATTACTTCTGAAAAACTCTAGTTCAACTCCGAGCAATAAATCATACTCACAATAAAAACAAAGCTTTAAACACAGTTGGTGTCAGTTGTAAAAATCTTAATCCGTTAGTCATTTTTAAATGAAATAACACCAACTTAGTGTCGCAATGATTCGGTTTCCGCTCATAACGGTCAGCAGTTAATCCTTTGCATCAATTGTTTTTGTACCTGCTCGCCGTAATGCGCTCGGGGTGCGCAAATAATCCTCAGGTACCTGTAGCTAGCGCGTGCAGAGGCGGCAGCTCTGCAAGCGCGGGTGATAGAGCAGCAGGGGCGCGTTACCTGCCTTTTCACCATGGCTTTACGTATGAGCATTGTATAAACAATTGCGCCATCAATGCGATGTAATAATTTATGAATGATTCCTAAGATTTTAGCCCATTCTCTCGATGGGTGATCTGTGCGGGACGAGAAGCAACTGGTACATTCTATATTTTTTCTTTCTTCTCAGGCCAGTATGGAAGAGCTGCATGAATTTATTTTTGTTAAACAAATAAATTTGTTTTATATGGATCAGTAGACTAAAATAGGGTGCAAACGGATAACCTCCTCGTGAGCTCGAGCGGTGCGGTTCCTCTCTGGCAGTGGGCTTGATGACCACAACGGTTTACTTAATGAATTAGTCTACATAATATTAATTTTGAGATCACCTCGGCAGTATTGTATTAGTAGAATTCTAAATCTTTAAGCAATTGTAATAAAAATAACGTCAAATTGTTTTTGCTATGACCTCTGTGTCCGCTAATTGCGGTCAGCGCCCATCATTAAAAATCCATTACTTTAGAACCTGTTTGCCGAAATGCACTCGTGCTGCGCAAATAATCCTTAAGTACTTTTACTTAGGAGCCAATAAATTGTTTTCATGGTTCTATATCTTATGAGAGGGGTGAAGTCGAGGGGTGAGGGGTAGCGGAAGAAATATATGGACATTTTGGAATTCGTCATTCGTGGTCGAACCTTCTTCCAGTTCACTTGTTGACCAAACTGTTGTGTGGCGAGAACTAGAAAAATGTCCCAATTCAACTTATACATAGCTGAAAGTGAGATGATGGACTATGAGGACCTAGAATACGAAGTGAGTTTTAAAATTATTTTATTTTACATTATTTATTATTCTGCCCAGTTTTTTTTAACAAACTGATATTTCTCCTTGTTGAGGCATTAGGTATGCTGTAATTTATGACTAACGAAGTATATTTTTTCCTACAGCTAGCGCGAGCAGAGGCGGCAGCTCTGCAGGCGCGGGTGATAGAGGAGCAGGGCCGCGATATCTTTCGCTCCATCATGGCCTTAGGTATGTGATCTGTATCAATCTCTCTCTGAATGGTTTTCTGCATTAGGATATGCCCTACCAGTCGAGAATTGGATCCAAAGTAAAATTAAGTTCTTCTAATCCCACTGTAAATTCCAAACAATCGCGCGTTTACATTATCCCTTCAGGTTTATAATTATACATATATTTACAAAATAATATGTTCTGCAGATGCTGGCTTATCACCTGCGCAAAGGTCAAGAAAGCAGATGCAGCTATTGACCAAACTGCACGACTTGCTCTCCTCCGGGGCCCTGGCAGCACCTCTCCACGAACCTGTCGGGGAAGAGCATCTGAAGTTGATGCAATTTTACGTAAGTACCACGAATAATTTGTTAAGTTTACTTAATTAGTTATTCATCAACATTGTCGTATAATAATCTCTTTTATTTTACAGAATGAGGTGGTCCGGCCACAAGATTCATTTGAATCTTCTCATGTAACGCCGGAGGAAATTCAAAGGGACTCTGAATCTGTAAGTTTTATTCTATAGGTACTTTAATATTTTATATTACTGTATTTCAAGTCTAAGAGCAAGATAACTTCGATTTTAAATGGTATTATAATAATTTGAATATCTCTCTTTTTAGGACGAAGATGACACGGAGTCCATGAGCGAAGACGACGAAGACTCCGTAATAGTCATCGACTCTTCGTCAGATGAAGAGTTCGAACCAGAGGACGAGGCGGTGGCTCGCGACAACGAGTATAGGGAAGCCTTTTTGTCGCGAGAAACTGACTCTGAATCTGAAGACGAAGATCGGTTTCGAAATTTAAATGTGTTTTATATTTAAGGTAGATTAAGATAGATTTAATTAAACATTTAAGATTGTTGTATGTATAGTGTTGTTTTAGTACAAGGTAGTTACGTTAGGAATTATTGAGTAAATATGAATTAAATAATTGTAAAGAAAAAACAAGTGTATACTAAGATCGTTGGGGTGCGAGTCAGATAACCTCCGCGTGTGCTCGAAAGTTACGCTTCCCTTCTAGCAGGGATCTTTAAGTAAGGAAGAGTAGCATTTGAGCCGGTGCACCCTGGACAACAACGGTTGACTAATTTATTTATTCACATATTAATTTTGAAATTAGTTGGCCGTTGGCTAATATCTGATTTTAGGTTTATCGTTAGTGCAATGATTGAAGATCGGTTAATAGTTTGAATTTAAAATGTCTCGTGCATCTGAAGTTCCTTTAATTTATGTGATTCATTAAATTTGTTTTAGTAAGCATTATTTTTACACTAAAATAAGTCATTTTAAATATTTAGTTTAATGTCCTTTGTTTGCATTTCAATATTTTTATTACTTCGTCAAAGGTTATATTTGATAAATTAGTACGTATATTTTATTTAAATGCAATTAAATCGATGCCTTCTAAGCAAACAAGGGTCAAAAAATATTTGAATAATACGAAAAAATAAGATCGTGTTTTACTTATTAAGTCCTCAACTGCATGTACAATTATGATGCAATTTTTGTCGAATGAATAAATACTCTAAATCGAAATCTTAACACCCAAACCAAAAATAGCGATGTTACCCCATTCCTCAAACGCTAAGGTTATTGCCATATGAAGGCCTAGAATGCGATTCTGAATGACATCTACATAAGTAAACAACTTAATCATCCATTTCTATACGAATCAAATGACCTAAACACGAGAAAACGACTACGAGCAAGTGCATGATCGGCTTTGAGGCCACCATGGGTATTGCCCTCTCACCAGAACTATACGCGATTGCCAAGTTTCATATCGATGCGAGAATTAGAATCATTATTCAGATTTAAAAATTGCTATTTAAAAATACCTTTTTATTATACAGAAACAAATGTCAAGTCTAACCGATTTAACAAAATTAAATAAGACTTAGTGCTACTGACTGTCCAAACACCTTATGATACGAGTATTAGATGGTTTGGAAGGAAATAAATAGAAAATCCGATTATGTTTGATATGATAAATAGTTATTATTAAAACTGTACCACCTCGGCAATATAACCTTTTGAAACAAATTTTATTTTTTACATCAGAACACGTATGCTAAATTTATAGGTGAACGTAAGCAGTATACACAGCTAAGACGAAAATGAAAACTTTCCCTTTTTGAGGTTCATTGTAAAAGATAATCCATTTTTGGGACACTAGAGACAAGCTTCTGAAGAAATCAAACGAAAGCCGCAACATCCATCTTACACAAGATAAAACAAAGCTTACTAAGTACATTGTTTACTTCAGTCGTAAAAATCTAACGGGTGTCGACCACCATGATGCCTGTTTATTTTTATCACGGTCAGTAGTAAATCAATAACATCCGTTGTTTTTATACCTGCTAGCCATAATGCGCTCGGGGTACGCAAATAATCTCCAGAACCGGTAGCTCTGCAGGCGCGGGTGATAGAGCAGCTCAAGCGCGATAAAATGCCGCTCCATCATGGTCTTTAGGATAAGATAATTTGGGAATGTTTATTTTTCAAAGATCACCTACTTCATAATTATCTGTACCTACTATAAATGTGGTCTACAAAGGAATGCGGCCTCAAAATTCAATTGAATTCTACAAAAAACGTCAGAAGAATGTCAAAGAGACTGTATCATCATAATTCTATCTACATTTAACTAAGAATGCTGTACTTTTTATTAAATTACAATTTATCTTCCACAGCCAAATACAGCTTCGATTCTCTTAAATTTTACCTACACTGCAATCATCTCTCTTTTTAGGACGAAGTCGACGCGGATTCCGCGACTGAAAACTACCAAGTGCTCTTTTTTGTAGAGAAAGAATTTTCATCAGAATAAGAAGAAGTAGAAGGCCAAAAAAATACTGAGAATGAAGTAGAAGCTGGCACAGACGAAGAACAGAAATTTTAAATTATATTATTATTTTTAAAATTCCGTTGTACCTATATGGTGTGTGTAACTTTCAATGTTATTGATTAAAAATTATAATTGTTTGAATTTTTATTTTTGTAAAACAATTACATTTTATTTATATGAATGAGTAGAATAAAGTCGATGGGGTGCGACTGGCGCGAGTCGGATCGAATAACCTTCTCGCGAGCTCGAGCGGTACGATTCCTCTCTGGCAGCGGGCTTGAGGGCTACAATGGTTAACTTAATAGATGTGTCCCTATTATTTCGAGATCCTCGGCAGTATTTTACCCCTTCAAACTCAAGAATAAATGTACCTATGATACAGACCAGACAAAACAAGAAACTTTCTTTTTTTAGTCCAAGTTCAGTTTTTTTAGTTTCTTATTTAAATGGTTTGCTTCTGAAGAGCTCAAATGAAAGTCAGGAAGACACCACATTCAGAATAAAGGAAAGCTTTTAAACACATTGTCGATATCAGTTGTAAAAATCTCAATTTCTAGGTAATTGTAATAAAAATAAAATAACTTGTTGTTGCGATACTGACCGTGTCCGCTAATTACGGTTAGCGCCTATCATTAAAAATCCATTATCTTAGAACCTGTTTTGCCGAAATGCACTCGAGCTGCGCAAATAATCCTTAAGTACCTGTACTGAGTAGCCAATAGAATTGTTTCTTGGTTCGATGACGTGTATGAGGCGAGGGGGTGAGGGGTAACTGGAAATTTTGGAATTCGTCATTCCTGGTTGAATATTCTTCCTGATAACTTGTGTTGTGCTGTGAAAGTTTAGAAGATGTCTCGGTCGGATTTCTATATGAGTGACACTGAGATAATGGATTTCGAGGAGCTAGAAGACGAAGTGAGTTTTTAAGATTATCGTTATTTTGTGTTATAATGTATTTTCCCAGTTTTCGTTTTGCTTATGCCATAAATTATGACTAACGAAGTATATTTTGTTCTTACAGCTAGCGCGAGCAGAGGCGGCAGCTCTGCAGGCGCGGGTGATAGAGGAGCAGGGCCGCGACATCTTCCGCTCCATCGTGGCTTTGGGTATGTGTAACTTATACAACTGCGTCACCTATCCGCCGACATAGTTTGGAATTGTTTTTTTCAATGATCAGGGTCTTTTTCAAATCAGTATTTTAAATCAATAGCTTTATAATTTATGTATTTATGCTCTACAGATGCCGGCGTATCACCTGCGCACACGTTAAGAGTGCAGAAGCAGCTCTTAGTGAAACTGCATGCGCTGCTCTCCTCCGGGGCCCTGGCAGCCCCTCTCCACGAGCCTGTCGGGGAGGAGCATTTAAAATTAATGGAGTTTTATGTAAGTGCCACGGATCAAGTGCAAAATTTATTTTAGCAATTATTTACCGACATTAATGAATAACAGTTTCTTTTCTTTCCAACAGAATGCGGTGGTCCAGCCACAAAACACCTTTGGTTCATCCCAAGAAACGGCGGAGGATGTTCGAACGGACTCTGAATCTGTAAGTTTTATTCTATAATTTAATATGTCATCTTCGTGTATTGTCAGTTATAGAATGCAGTATTCTAAGTGCAAAAAGTAATTTCTACTACTGCCAAAATAACTTTGATTATAAATACATAATAATAATTTGACTATTTCTCTTTTTAGGACGAAGATGACACGGAGTCTATGAGTCAAGCCGACGAGGACTCTGTGATAGTCATAGAATCTTCGTCAGACGAAGAGGACGAAATTGAGAATGAGGCCGTGGCTCGCGACAACGAATATAGGGACGCCTATCTATCGCGAGAAACGGACTCAGAATCTGAGGACGAAGATCACTTTAGAAATTTAAATGTTTTTTATATTTAAGTTAGAATATTTTTTATTTATAAGATTTCATGTATTCAATTTCTTTAGTTTAAGGTAGTTTTGTAAGTAATCATTAAGTACCTTTTAATAAACTGTTATTTTTGTATTAGTATATTTAAAATAGAATAAGATATTGGGGTGCGAGTCAGATAACCTCCTCGTGTGTTCGAGCGTTACGCTTCCCCTCTAGCAGAGGCCTTTAAGAGGGCAAGAGTAGCGTTTGGGCCGGTGCACTCTGGACAACAACGGTTACCTAATTTAGTTATATATTAATTAACCGTTGGCTAATATCTGACTTAAAATTTATCGTACCATGTTTGTTTGTTTTGTGTAAAACGGTTTATGTGATTGACAGATGCCGTTTTTATTTGTAACTAGCTTCCGCCCGCGACTTCTTCGTCGTAGATTTACACATATAAACCTTCCTCTTGAATCACTCTTTTTATTTAAAACACCGCATCAAAATCCGTTGCGTAGTTTTAGGGACAGACAGACAGCGGAAAGCGACTTTGTTTTATATTATGTAGTGATGATGCAGTGACTAGCTGTTTACTTCTCGGTGGCTTCTTCCCCGTGCCATTTGCTTATTTTTAATGTTTTTCTTTGCTCCATAAAAGTATTCCGTGTAATTTATGGAACATGATGAAAAAAATTGCCAAATTGTTTCATTAGTTCTCGTTTTTATTTATACAGATAGATAATTAAAGAAGATAGGGTAGTAATTAGTGACACTGGAATTTAGTTCAGTTTTAGTTTTCCAAATATTTTTTTTAAAATTTTAGTTTTAATTATAATTAAGTTATTCAGTTTGTTATTTCCTTTTAATTTGTTATTCTTTCAAATTATTAATTCCAGCATAAGAGATTTTTTTCTTTGACATGCCTACAAATCAAGTACGACAAGATTACAAAGACAAAATGCTAGAGGTAGACAATAAACGGTTTAATCGCTTTAAAGCGATCTCTTTCAGACGGCACGCAACCATTTAGATACAAAAGTATTTAAACACACAAGTTATAAACACTTTCAAATTCAAGAATAGGTACAAGAATACAAACAAAATGTATGTATAGTGTTGTTTTAGTATAAGGTAGTTACGTTAGGAATTATTTAATAAATATGAATTAAATAATTGTAAAGAAAAAACAAGTAATTGTAAAGAAAAAAAGTGAACTAAGATCGTTGGGGTGCGAGTCAGATAACCTCCGCGTGTGCTCGAATTTTACGCATCCCTTCTGGCAGAGAGCTTTAAGTAAGGAAGAGTAGCATTTGAGCCGGTGCACCCTGGACAACAACGGTTGACTAATTTATTTATTCACATATTAATTTAAAATTAGTTGGCCGTTGGCTAATATCTGACTTTAGGTTTATCGAGTGCAATGATTGAAGATCAGTTAATAGTTTGAATTTAAATGTCTCGTGTAACTGAAGTTCCTTTAGTTTGTGATTCATTAAATTTGTAAATGGTTGATTCAGTAAGCATTATTTTTACACTAAAATAAGTCATTTTAAATATTTAGTTTAATGTCTCATGTTTGCATTTCAATATTTTTATTACTTTGTCAAAGGTTATATTTGATAAATTTAAATTAGTATTTTATTTAAATGCAATTAAATCGATACCTTCTTAGGCAAACAAGGGTCAAAAAATATTTAAATAATACGAAAAAATAAGATCGTGTTTTACTTATGAAGTCCTCAATTATGATGCAATTATTGTCGAATGAATAAATAATCTAAATCTAAATCTTATCACCCAAGCCAAAAATAGCGATGTTACCCCATTCCTCAAACGCTAAAAGGCTATTGCGATATGAAGGCCTAGAATGAGATTCTGAATGACATCTACTTAAGCAAACAACTTAATCATCCATTTCTATACGAATAAAATGACCCAAACACGAGAAAACGACTACGAGCAAGTGCATGATCGGCTTTGGGGCCACCATGGGTATTGCCCTCCCACCAGAACTATACGCAATTGCCAAGTTTCATATCGATGCGAGAATTAGAATCATTACTCAGATTTAAAAATTGCTATTTAAAAATACCTTTTTATTATACAGAAACAGGAATCAAATACAAATGTCAAATCTAATCGATTTAACAAAATTAATTAAGACTTAGTGCTACTGACCGTCCAAGTACCTTATGATACGAGTATTAGATGGTTTGGAAGGAAATAAATAGAAAATCCGATTATGTTTGATATTATAAACAGATTATTATTAAAACTGTACCACCTCGGCAATCTTTTGAAACAAATTTTATTTTTTACATCAGAACACGTATTGCTAAATTTATAGGTGAACGTAAGCAGTATACAGCTAAGACGAAAATAAAAACTCTATTTGAGGTTCATTGCAAAGGATAATCAATTTTTTTGGACACTAGAGATTAGCTTCTGAAGTAATCAAACGAAAGCCGCAACATCCATCTTACACAGGATAAAACAAAGCTTATTAAGTACATTGTTTACAACAGTCGTAAAAATCTAACTGGTGTCGACCACCATGATGCCTGTTTATTTTTATCACGGTCAGTAGTAAATCAATAACATCCGTTGTTTTTATACCTGCTAGCCATAATCCGCTCGGGGTACGCAAATAATCGCCAGGTACAGCTAGCGCGAGCAGAACCGGTAGCTCTGCAGGCGCGGGTGATAGAGCAGCTCAAGCGCGATAAAATGCCGCTCCATCGTGGTCTTTTGGATAAGGTCATTTAGGAATGTTTATTCTTCAATGATCACCTACTACATAATTATCTGTACCTACTATAAATGTGGTCTACAAAGGAATGCGGCCTCAACATTCAATTGAATTCTACAAAAAACGTCAGAAGAATGTCAAAGGGACTCTGTGTCATCATAAATCTGTCTAAATTTAACTAAGAATATACTTTTTATTAAATTACAATTTATCTTTCACGGCCAAATACAGCTTCAATTCTCATAAATTGTACCTACACTGCAATCATCTCTCTTTTTAGGACGAAGTCGACGCGGGTTCCACGACTGCAAACTACCAAGGGCTCTTTTTTGTAGAGATAGAATCTTCATCAGAAGAAGTTGAAGGCCAACAAATACTGAGAACGAAGCAGAAGCTGCCACTGAAAGAAAGAAAGAAAGAAAGAAAGAAAACGTTTATTGACACAAAACACACTGAACACTGAACTGACACTGAAGAGGAAGACAGATTTAAAAAATTAAATTAATATTATTATTTTTAAAATTCCGTTGTACCTACATGTAACTTTAAATATTATTGATTAAAAATTATGACTGTTAGAATTTTTATTTTTGTAAAACAATTACATTTTATTAATATGAATGAGTAGAATAGTCGTTGGGGTGCGAGTCGGATCGAATAACCTTCTCGCGAGCTCGGACGATACGATTCCTCTGTGGCAGCGGGCTTGAGGGCTACAATGGTTAACTAAATAGATGTGTCTTTATTAATGTCGAGATCACCTCGGCAGTATTTTACCCCTTCAAACTCAAGAATAAATGTACGATACAAACCTGACAAAACAATAAACTTTATTTTTTAAGTCCAAGTTCAGGCTTTTTAGTTTCTTATTTAAATAGTCTGGTTCTGAAGAGCTTAAATGAAAGTCAGAAAGACACCACATTCAGAATAAAGGAAAGCTTATAAACACTTTGTTGACATCAGTTGTAAAAATTGAAATCTCTAAATAATTATAATAAAAACAAATTCAACTTGTTGTTGCAATACTGGCCGTGTCCGCTAATTGCGGTCAGCGCCTATCATTAAAAAACCATTATCTTAGAACATGTTTGCCGAAATGCACTCGTGCTGCGCAAATAATCCTTAAGTACCTGAATTGAGTAGCCAATAGAATTGTTCCTTGGTTCGATGACGTGTATGAGGCGAGGGGGTGAGGGGTAACTGGAAATTTTGGAGTTCTTCATTCCTAGTTGAATATTCTTCCTGATAACTTGTTGTGTTGTGCTGTGAAAGTTTAGAAGATGTCTCGGTCGGATTTTTATATGAGTGACACTGAGATAATGGATTTCGAGGAGCTAGAAGACGAAGTGAGTTTTCAAAATTATCGTTATTTTGTGTTATAATGTATTTTCCCAGTTTTCGTTTTGCATATGCCATAAATTATGACTAACAAAGTATAATTTGTTCCTACAGCTATTTCGAGCAGAAGCGGTAGCTCTACAGGCGCAGGTGATAGAGCAGCAGGGGCAAGATATCTTCCGCTCCATCATGGCTTTAGGTATATTCATACACTACTGCGTCGTATATGTGGTAACATTAATTATGATTTATAGTTTTTTCAGTGATTCGGGTCCTTTAAAATCAGATTTTCAAATCCAAAGCTTTGCGCGGTCAAATTAATGTCTACAGTTTTATAAAGTACGTTATACTTACAAAATAATATGCTTTACAGATGCTGGCGTACAATCTGCGCAAACGTTAAGAGTGCAGCAGCAGCTCTTAACGAAACTGCATGCGCTGCTCTCCTCCGGGGCCCTGGCAGCCCCTCTCCGCGAGCCTGTCGGGGAGGAGCATCTCAAATTGATGCAATTTTATGTGAGTGCCACGGATCATGTGTCAGCCTTGTTTCAGCAAGTATTTACCAACATTCCTGTATAATAATTTGTTGTTTTTTTTTTCAACAGAATGAGGTAGTCCGGCCGCAGGATTCAATTGAATCTACTATAGAGGCGCCGGAAGAGGCTCGAACGGACTCTGAATCTGTAAGTTTCATTCAACGGTTTAATATTTCATAATCATCAGTCTACCTGTCTATAAGTCTAATTAAGAATGCGGTATTTTATTTTAAAATATTAACTAACACATTATCCTTTTTAGGACGAAGACGACTGGGACTCTGTGGTCGTCATTGAATCTTCGTCAGACGAAGAATACGAACCTGAGGACGAGGCCACGGCTCGTGCCAACGAACTCAGGGAGGCGTATTTTTCGCGGGAAACCGATTCAGAGTCCGAAGATGAAGATAGGTTTAAGAATTTAAATGTGCATTATATTTAAGGTAGAATAAGAAAAATGTAATATTAAGTTTGTGATCGTATTTTTAGTATTAAGTTTAAGTTAGTTAAGTCTTATTTGTGTATAATTGTATATTTTTATACCCTTGTAGTAGATTAAGGTTGTTGGGGTGCGAGTCGGATAACCTCCTCGTGTGCTCGAGCGTTACGATTCCCCTCTGGCAGAGAGCTTTAAGGAGGGAACTGTAGCGTTTGGGCCGGTGCACCCTGGGAAACAACGGTTGACTAATTACTTATGAATTAGTCAACCGGTGGCTAATAATCTGACTTTAGGTTTATCGTAGCATTGTTTTAAACCTTAATTATTAAAGTTTCATATTGGAACATTTCTTATAAAGGTAATTCTTTAGTGCTTCAAATTTTTTAAATGTTCAGTTTTGGTTAAGTCAATGTGGCATTATCTACAAGAAAACAGTATTTCAAATGCTTAATTTCTAATTAGAATCGAGATGGTAACAATCATTTTTGGATTTTGGTAAATGTCTTTGTTTGGTAAATAACTTATTTACAAAAGTAAACGAAAAGCACCTTAAAAATAAGGACTTCAAGAAAAAGAAGAATGTTGTCGTCACAGCTCCCTAAACAAAAGTGGCAATGGCTACAATTTGAAATCCATATATGACTTTAAGTATCATCTCAATAAAGGGTAATCTTTCTATTCCTAAATGCCGTATATTTTATTTCATTTATAAGTCCATCATAAAAGAAAAAAAGATATTGTAATTCATAATTTTTGAAATTGTGATATTTCCAAAATGCGTGTTAATACCTTTTTTTTCCATCTAAAACATTGATAAACTAAAAATAAATAAAAAATGTAAAAACGTGCCTATTTTACCAAAACCTTGGTACTTATATGAATTATGGGACCACCTCAATAGTATCGTACCCTTTCAAATTCAAGAATAGGCACAAGAATAAAGACAAAATCAAAATAGACACTTCCCATTTTTAAGTCCCATAAAAATATAGTAAATTACTTCTGAAGAACTCTAACGCAACTCAGAGCAATAAATTATACTCACAATAAAAACAAAGCTTTAAACACTGTTGATGTCAGTTGTAAAAAGCTTAATCCTTTGGTCATTGTCAAAAGAAATAACACCAACTTGTTGTTTACCGGTTCGGTTAACCGCTAATAACGGTCAGCTGTTAATCCCTAACAGCAATTGTTTTTGTACCTGCTCGCCGTAATGCGCTCGGGGTGCGCAAATAATCCCCAGGTACCTGCAGCTAGCGCGCGCAGAGGCGGTAGCTCTGCAAGCGCGGGTGATAGAGCAGCAGGGCCGCGTTACCTGCCGCTTCACCATGGGTTTAGGTATTCCTAAGTTTGAGCCCATTCGCTCGATGGGCTTTTACTATCTGCGCGGGACGAGAAACAACTGGTACATTCTATGTTTTTCTTTTCTCTCAGACCAGCATGGAAGAGATGCATGAATTTATTTTTGTAAAATAAATACATTTTGTTCATATAGAAAGAAAGAAAGAAGACATTTATTCCTTTTTGCATATGGATCAGTAGACTATATTCATTGGGGTGCAATCGGATAACCTCCTCGTGAGCTCGAGCGGTGCGATTCCTCTCTGGCAGTGGGCTTGATAGCCACAACGGTATACTTTATAAATTAGTTTACATAATATTATTTTTTAAGATCACGTCGGCCGTATTTTTCGAGTAGATTTGTTTTATATTAGTTTTATTATTTATTATGTTGTATTTATTTGTAATGTTTGCTTTAAAGCATTCAAATAAATTAACATAGTTTTAAGTTTAACTTTTGTAAGCCCATTAAATTTTATTTTATGGATTAGTAGACTAAGTTCATTGGGGTGCAAGTTGGATAACCTCTTCCTCAGCTCAAGTGCCACCATTCCCCTCCGGCAGACAGCTTTAAGACCACAACGGTTGACCAATTTATTTTTTACAAATTACTTAATTTACTGAAATTATAACCTCGGCAGTGTTTCATCCCTTCAAACTCAAGAATACATAATACAGACCAGACAAAAGTAGAGACTTTTCATTTTTGTTTCCTATTCTATAAAATATATATTTAAAGGATTCTAAAGAAGATACTCAAAATGAAGCAAAACTTTTAAAACACGTTGTTGACGTTAGTAAATACAGTCCACGCTTATCATTAAAAATCCATTAATTTAGTACCTGTTTGGCGAAATTAGCTAATGCTGCGCAAATAGTCCTTAAGTACCTGTACTGAGGAGCCAATATAATTGGTTGCCTGGTTCTATGACGCATGTATGAGAGGGGCAAAGTCGAGGGATGAGGGGTAGGGGTATCAGGAAATTTGGGAATTCGTCATTCTTGGTTGAACCTTCTTCCAGTTAACTCGTTGCGAAAACTGTTGTGTGGAGAAATCTAGAAGAATGTCTTTTTTCAATTTGGATATCAGTAATAGCGAGATAATGGACTTCGAGGAGTTAGAAGACGAAGTGAGTTTTTAAAATTGTTGTTATTTTATATTTTGTTGTGTATATATTTCCCAGTTTTTTACGTATGGCGTAATTTAATTTATGACTAACGAATTATATTTTGTTCCTACAGCTAGCGCGAGCAGAGGCGGCAGCTCTGCAGGCGCGGGTGATAGAGGAGCAGGGCCGCGACATCTTCTGCTCCATCGTGGCTTTAGGTATGTGTAACTTATACAACTGCGTCACCTATCCGCCGACATAGTTTGGGATTGTTTTTTTCAATAATCAGGGTCTTTTTCAAATCAGTCTTTTAAATCAATAGCTTTATAATATATGTATTTTATGCTCTACAGATGCCGGCGTATCACCTGCGCACACGTTAAGAGTGCAGAAGCAGCTCTTAGTGAAACTGCATGCGCTGCTCTCCTCCGGGGCCCTGGCAGCCCCTCTCCACGAGCCTGTCGGGGAGGAGCATTTAAAATTAATGGAGTTTTATGTAAGTGCCACGGATCAAGTGCAAAATTTATTTTAGCAATTATTTACCGACATTAATGAATAACAGTTTCTTTTCTTTCCAACAGAATGCGGTGGTCCAGCCACAAAACACCTTTGGTTCATCCCAAGAAACGGCGGAGGATTTTCGAACGGACTCTGAATCTGTAAGTTTTATTCTATAATTTAATATTTCATCTGCCTGTATTGTCAGTTATAGAATGCAGTATTCTAAGTGCAAAAAGTCATTTCTACTACTGCCAAAATAACTTTGATTATAAATACATAATAATAATTTGACTATTTCTCTTTTTAGGACGAAGATGACACGGAGTCTATGAGTCAAGACGGCGAGGACTCTGTGACAGTCATACAATCTTCGTCAGATGAAGAGGACGAAATTGAGAATGAAGCTGTGGCTCGTGACAACGAATTACGGGACGCTTATCTATCGCGAGAAACGGACTCAGAATCTGAGGATGAAGATCGCTTTAGGAATTTAAATGTATTTTATATTTAAGTTAGGATATTTTTTATTTTTAAGATTTTTGCTGTATTAAATTTCTTTAGTTTAAGGTAGTTTTGTAAGTAAGCATTTAGTACATTTTAATAAACTGTTATTTTTGTATTAGTGTATTTAAAATAGAATAAGATATTGGGGTGCGAGTCAGATAACCTCCTCGTGTGTTCGAGCGTTACGCTTACCCTCTGGCAGAGGCCTTTAAGAGGGCAAGAGTAACGTTTGGGCCGGTGCACCCTGGACAACAACGGTTAACTAATTTAGTTATATATTAATTAACCGTTGGCTAATATCTGACTTAAAATTTATTGTACCATGTTTGTTTGTTTTGTGTTAAACGGTTTATGTGATTGACAGATGCCGTTTTTATTTGTAACTAGCTTCCATTTATTTATTTTTAATGATTTTTTGTCTCCATAAAAGTATTCCGTGTAATTTATGGAACATGATGAAAAAAATAGTCGAATTTTTCCATTAATTCTCATTTTTATTTATATAGGTACATAGATCATTAAAGAAGATAGGGTAGTAATCAGCGACACTGAAATTTAGTTCAGTTTTAGTTTACTAAAACATTTTTTCTTAGATTTTAGTCTTAATTTTAATTTAGTTATGTAGTTTGTCTATTTCCTTGTAATTTGTTATTCTTTAAAATTATAAATCCCAGCATAAGAGATTTTTTTCCTTTGACATGCCTACAAATCAAGTACGGCAAGATTGCAAAGACAAAATGCTAGAGGTAGACAATAAACGGTTTAATCGCTTTAAAGCGATCTCTTTCAGACGGCACACAACCATTTAGATACAAAAGTATTTGAACCGGTTAAAATGGCGGCTGAAACAAACAGACAAGAGAAGCTCAAGAATTATCAAAGAATAATAGCTACATACATAACAATATAAACAAATACATACAAATAACACTCGTTCGGGCACAATATGATATTTATTACGTTATCAACCCCCCTGGCCTGCCATTTCGCAATAAATCCAGAAATTTAATCAACAAAAATGCATAAATATTGAAGCACTTCATAAAATTACTCGAGAATAAGTTGAGAATATGCGACCTGTTGCGGAGAACATTCAGTCGGACAGATGGACGACGCACGGAAGCATTTTTTTCCAATCTGAAATAGAGAACCTTTGCTCTCGCTCAGTCAACTTTCGGACACTTAATCAAATAAATAACCAATGGAGTCTATAGATCGTTTGTTACCACAACTTTCGTCGAAACAAAGGCATATCTGATTATCTACAACTACACTGTCTTAAGTAGGTACTATATAATAAAACATTCGAAACTCGCTGCGGCTTGAATAGAAAACAAAAAGAATATATTTACAATAATGTTTTTTTATTCGGAAATTCGAAGATTTCCTATTAAAAGAATTGAACCATCGTAATTATAAACAGGAGTTATAGACATAACAAACATGTGAAACCACTTGATTTAGCTTTTGGCGACACCTGACTTGGTGTATACGATTTAAGACTGCCAGTTCACCATCTGCGAATAATAATTGCAGGCGATCTATTGCTTTTGATCGAAAGTTTACCAAACGAGTGGCCTCTCGCAACGATTCCGTGTCATTAGTTTAGAATCACGCGAAGTAAAACCAGAATGATGGGCACTTTCTTTTCATTGGCATGCAAACCTCACCATTTCAAAGCACCTGATGAATTTTATTCCGATATAACATTGTACAATCCCCTGCCAGCCGAGAAACCGAATTTTTCAAAATGAGAACGAAGCCGAAATTCGAAGATTTCATGAATTGAACAAATTCAAAATTATAATGCCAGTGGAAGGTGGAAAGTGCAAGGGCAACTCACACAGCGCTTGCCAGGCAATACCAACCTTCCTTGGTGTAGGTACAACCTGATGCGGCAGAGGAACCTCGTCCAGAGGTTTCAAAATTGACTTGGTTTGTTGAGAATTTCGAGATTGTCATGTCACACGTCACATACGCCGCACGACGAAATGGGACTGTCGGCAAGCAGCCGTCGCGACAATCTACCTTCAATTAACAATAAAAAAGGGATAACTATATCTACCGCGATTAACAGTCTAATACTGCCAGACGCAATCCGATTCACGATATTCAATTGAAAAATAATCTCAAGGTAAAGGCATTTACTATTTACTAAAGGTGTTTTCAAATAGTACGATGAAAACAGAAAGGAGCATAATACAAAAAACTTGAAAAATACTTTCGCTCAAGTTCTAAACTCCGTCCTTAAGCATGCACATTAAACGTAAAGGCATTGAAAAAATGTTTATATCCTTGCAAGTGGCCCAACCTTCCTCTTTGGATATAAAACCGCCTCCAAAGTGGGTCAACAGGTTTTTATCAAAACTGTCCATAACGAGTGGTGATTTTATTCACCAATGCGTCGACTTTCGCTTATTGATAAGACACGTTTTTGGAGAAAACAAAGTGTTTACGAGCATTGGCTTCTTTATAAGCTGGTTATTTTATACTAACTGCGATTGTGGTTTTGTGACACTGAAGTGATTTTAAGTCGTGTTGGTTTCTCTTACTAAATCCGAATATATATCAGTTTTTAAAAATTTACATTTTAGATGTATACATATATATGTCACGTCTTTATCTCTTACGGGGTAGACAGAGCCTAAGGTAACAAAACCTTAAGGCCACGTTTAGCATGATTAGGGGCGTATAGGTGGAAAGGGAAATCAAAATAGTGATGGGTTACTAACCGCATCGTCTATAGCATGATTCCTTCTGCGCGGGGTTTTCTTTACTCCCAGACCAGCATGGCAAAAATTTCATATCATTGTTTTCTTATAAGGAAGTATTACGTCCAATTTCATTTCTTCAAAGAAACATATCGTAATAACTTTTAACTTTATGTAATAGCGTTCGTTAACGATTGTCGATAATTCGGTGCCTTCCTATAACAACTGTTAACAGTTAATTACAAGTATTACAAAGTGTTACAACGATTGCTAGCGCGTGCGCGGTCCGTCAGTTGGCACGAACATTAACGATTGAATTAATGAATTTAGCAATGATAATCACAGTATCACTGTTACAATTAATTGCTGGCTTATTTTCTTGTTAACGTATAAATTTGAACACTATATAAGACGTTTAATAATTGCAGACTTGCAGTTGATTATAGTATAGTTATAGGTACCCACAAAACTTTATCGAAACATTATATATAAATTTTCCCTCTTTTTATGTTCTAGTACTTATATGTATACGCTCATTACAAACATACTTAATTTTAAGTTCTCATAATAAGTGAATTGTCAGATTCTTAATGAGAATAAATAATCTTATTAAACCTAAACCCAGAATTGAGTCCAATATCATATTAAAATATAAGCAAATTTTTAATGAACTTTAATGCCAAATCGTTATTATTATTTGCTTATATTAAATCTAGCTTTGTACTTGGATTGGTTTTATTATTTTAAGAGGTTAATGCCATTGTCAATTAACTTTTTTTAATTGCATTACTTAACACGTAACTGTTTATGGATAAATTGCGGTCTATATCCGTTGATAATGTTAATACGTCTTATGTTAACTTTGAATCTTTCAAATCTATGCTTTTTATCATTTCAGAAGCATAAAACTTAGGAAAGGGGTTTAGACTGGGGAACGATGAGGGTAAAACATTAATTTTGTAATACCAATTGAAATATCTGAAATATCTTTCGTTATTTCCAATAGAAATGATAAATGATTTATAAATAGTTTATATTTACCATACTGCTCTCTTAATTGCCTGAGAACTAAGCTTTCTCGCCTATAATTATCTATTTCGATAAATAAACTGTAATCAATAGATACCAGAGAGAGTTCAGATAGCAAAATTGCAAATTTCTAGCTTTCGAGTCACTGCAGTTTCTATCAATGAAGTACATTATACCTCTAGTTCTTTGTGGCATTGCGATAACATTTGCATCTTATAAATAAATGCAAAGAAAAATAAAGATTCATAATTGAAAGGAACAAGAAACAGGTTGGTTAGGAGCACCTATCGTGATGATGATAATACTAAGTGACTGACACTATGTAATTAGCGTTGAATAAAGTAATCTTTAGGAATAAAAAGTCTTCATTATGCGCCATAGCTCAATCTAGGTGAGGCGTATTAGGCTTGTTAAAAAAATATATCGATATTATTTTTTCAATATGTCGATATTTTTGAGCGATATATCGATGTATCGATATAAAATTCTAAGTATCGAAAAGGTATAAAAATCGATATTTTTTTCAGACCAATAAACATTTATGAGTTTTAAGATTAAAAAAACCTTTAATTAATTTTAATTTTAACATTTAACAATTAATTTTTAGAGCACGAATGTTCTCTGTCGAATCATACCGATATATCGATATATCGATATTTTTTAATAAAAATATCAATATCGATATTGATATTTTCAAAAAACATCGATACGATATATATCGATAGGTACTTTATTGCATTTCCGAAGGGGTATGATCAGATCATAAATTTACCTGAGCGTAGTCGTGCTTCTCGTGAGTTTCCTGTAACAATAAAATTTAGTTAGCAAGGAGGATAAAAAAACATGTTTACCTAATAGTATTTTGTTCATACCTACATACATACATCACGTCTTTATCCCTCACGGGGCAGACAAGGGGAATCAAAATAGTGATAGGTTGCTAGCCGCATCACCTATAAAAAAGTCCTAAGATTGTCCCCCATTCCCTCGACGGGCTTTTACCATCTGCGCGGGAAGAGAAGCAACTGGTACATTCTATGTTTTTTCTTAGCTCCGAGACCAGCGTGGAAGGTATTTTATTAATCGGTTAATTTTTCGGTTATGCGTGATACTTGGACAGTGAGCGTAAATCCCTAAACACGTGTGTAAGACGAAGTTCCATAAATTGGCACTGTTCATTTTTTTTAAGCTGTGCTTTTAACACCTTTATTTGATAAAATGGACTATTTCAAGCAACTGATTTGAATATTATGCTTTTACGTAGCTTTGTTAATTAATAATAAATATTTTTTCGCCGTTTGATAATTCGTGAATTTAGACAGAATCCCAATCGCCTTCGTTCGGCTGGCTATAAAAAAAACGGCTTTGTCTATGGTTTCGTAGATTTGACAGTGACACGTGACAGTTGCCGTAGCCAAACTTTTTTTTTTCATTTTTGTGGCAAACATTTGATGCTGGATTCTGTCTAAAAACCCGGTCGTTCGGTCAAACAAAGGTTCAAAGTACTTTTACAAAAATATCTGCAATCATAAAGTATTTTTGAAATCGGACAAGATAAATCGGATAATTGATGGTTTTCCTCGAAATGGTTTTCGAATTGGAGCATACTAAAAAAAATGAACAATGCCAATTATGCACACTATCCTGTTACTACTATTGCAATACTGCTAATACAGGTTTGTATACACTGCTACAAATTTTGGACAAATTATTTAATTTAACTAGTCTCTTAATCCAAATGTATGCAGTGCAGTATAATTTGTACTATCTGGTACTACGTTATTGGCCTAAATGCAGCCACAAGCCTACTCCCACTTCGCTTCTTCGGTTCGTGTAACGGAACGATCGACTTCTTTCATCTTGAAACGTCCACTGCTTAACATAGATTTCGCCTAAAAGCTTGTTTTTATGCTTATACCTAAAGTATAATATTCTATTTCATGGTACGGTTTGGAATTGTTTCTCAAAGGAAAATCCTTTTTCGTATTATTTCTGGTTTTTGGGATAAAAATCGAACGCGGGCATGACATGAGGCCACAGTCTGTTTTTCTGCAAACCTTAGAATCAGGTTTAATTTGAAGATCTATTTGCCATGATCCTGCAGTTGTTCCTAGATGTAATTCGCAAAGAAAGTGTGAACTATAAGCGCAATACTTTTGTTTTTTGTGAAAGCTAATAACACTTAACATTCGCAACGCTCTTGAACCTACGTCTCCCCGATTATCTACGTACGAGCCAATTCCACGCATGCTGCCACAAATTGCTCTCAACAATTCATGGAATGGAGGCTCCATCAGAACGAAGTAAGGTTACAAATTGAATGAGGAAAGTCGGAGTACATGTAAGAAGAAAGCGGTTACGTTGAACTGAATGGTACTGTCACAATGATGAAAGCATTACGTGACATCTGATGGGTTAATAGGCGAAGATGGAGACGTGCACCGTACCGATTTAAAAGGAGTTATTTAAGTGGCGCCAGATGCATTTGCTCAGAATTAAAAAAAGCTAGCAGGCAAAGGAACATAGCCCATCCAGCCAAGTGCTACACAAACAAACCTAAATTGCCACAGGTGCATATTCTACAACAAGAGAGCAATTTTTTCAACTACACACTACAGTACTAGTCGTACCTACTTGAATGAAAACTTTCTGGTTACCTGAGAATGTGTATAATTTACCAGTTGCAATATATTGCGTTTTAGCGTCCTGTATAATTTGAATCACGTAGAGTATTTTTGTTTATGGAACTCAAATTCAAACGACCGGCTCTACTTAGCCGCTGCGCTGTGCAAACATTATCTCCGTGATTTTTCCGTCTCCATTATTCCAACTACTTATTAAAGCTCCGAATAGCTTCACGATCGTGGCCAGATTAGGCAATCGCCGGTCACGTCTATCAAAAAGTTATCGGTAACTAGAAAATTATAAGATTAAGTTAGTGCAGAGCACGCCGAATCGCGTGTAGCGGCGAGATGTAACGGGCCAATCGGAGCTGAGGTGACCGTGTTAGTCACAACTTTGTTACGTTTTGTTTTGATGCTGGTTCCGATTTGGAATATGATACAGTTTTGTTTGAGCGGTTAGGTTAGGTTAGCGCCCACCTTAACTGAGGACCTATAATTACTGACACAGGGACGTCTGTCACCCCAAAGAGGTCTTCGAGGAGAAAAATGGCGGGTCAAGTGTTCCTGACACGCCATTGCTGGGAAAAGGAGACCAAGAATGGCCTTCCAGAAGATAAATCCGGACACGGATAATAACCTTCCTTTTTCATCACTAATGACCACCGTATCAATATTCGCGTAGTTTAAGGATCTTCACACGGCGTGGAGAGATTTTGTTTTATCTACACTAATATTATAAACAAGAAAGAAACATAGGCTATATTTAATTAAACGGGCAACAGCGTGTACTATGTACCTAAATATGATTGGTGAATTCCTCGCGTCTCTATTTAATACAGAAGCGCAACTTAACAGGATAAAAACGAACAGCGTACAAATATGTCGCAATTGGAATGCCATGACTAGCTACCAATTGGTATCATTGCAAAAATGACAAATAGTCGAACCAGTGGAACAGTTAATCACATTGAATAACTGATCCCACGATACAGTGCGTTTGTTGCCACATGCCAGACGGACGTGTTTCGCAAAGCTACCAGTTGTCAATACGGCGGTGGTAATGACTTATAGAGTTAGATTCCACAAGCACCCTGTGCATTGTAAAATAGATTATAATCTTATTAGCGACCCGCCCCGGCTTCGCACGGTATATTATGCATGTATTATACATATAAACCTTCCTCTTGAATCACTCTATCTATTAAAAAAACCGCATCAAAATCCGTCGCGTAGTTTTAAAGATCTAAGCATACATAGGGACGGACAGCGACTTTGTTTAGTACTATGTAGTGATAATTACCTGTCGTTTAGTTTCATAGTTTCAATAATAAACACTAAAATATAGGAAAATCACAGCTCACCCCGTAGTGTGGTCAGAATAGGAACAAACAAAAAAAATGACGATGGCAAGTTACCAGAAGAAAGGAGATATAATATGTCTAAAAATATAGCTACTTTTAGAGCAAGCTGAGTCAGAAATTTCAAGTAGCAAGTCAAAACACAAAATATTAGTTCTATCCCTTCTACCCCCGCAATCCCTTCTCACCCCGTTTTACGGTGCACAACTAGGTTGCTGACAGTTGACAGTTTGATTTTTCCCGACACTTCCGACTATAAATTATCGTTATATTTCAACCAATTCACACAAAACCACGATAAAACTATATGCTTACCTCGTAAATCACTGTAAGTGAAAACCGCACAAAAATCCGTTCGGTTATTTTTGAGTTTATCGTGAACAGACGCGACGGAGAACTTAATTGTATAAAATTATTTGGTACCGATTTAGGATCGACGTTGTAATTTATTCCTGTCTAGTGTCTCTTGCAATACAGTTCCCCCGCTAAAACCAGATATTGCGAGAACGAAAGAGACCTATATCGCTTAATATTTAGGTAGGCGATAGAGATGAATAGAGAAGTCTAGTTGCCAGCGTCAGTACCTAGGTAAGCATAATGTGCACATTTCTGTGATCCCTGTCAAAAGAAAAGACAAACTAAAAAAATGTTGTCGTAGCCGTTTTCACAGGTAGATTCAGCTTAGGCTATAATAACATACTTACATGCTTTGTCATCAATATCAGATGTCGGGAAGAAAAATTATACTGTCATTAAATTAAATTATATAACATAAAAAAAATTCGCCACACTTAAAAATTCAATCCACGCGATATGCAATACTCGTACTCGGAGCACGTATTTTCGCCAATAAATCTCCTATCTTATCGTAATTACTTCGTTTCAATTGAAAAGTTACGTTTACTTCCTTCTAAAGCATACTTATCGGAATAAAATTACCGTAAAGATATCGTAATGTATTCATTGCACAGTGCGATGTTAGAATGCAATGCTACCCACTGATACTGTTACGCATAACTACAAAGAATATACTTTAATTTACAACAAACTATAAGTTATCGACAATGCTGTCCGTCTCGCACTATGTCCGCTCCGAATCCGAACCGAACCCGTGAAAATATGGTCCGTAGTTGCCGTAGAACTATATCTATGGTAATTTACACACTAGATTCGATCTACGTCATCCGATTTGAGATCGGATCTAGTTCGTAAATTACCACAGAAATAGTTCTACGGCGACTACGGTGCATATTTTCACGGGTTCGGTTCGGATACGGATCGAACGTAGTGCGAAACCGCTCTTAGTAAGTTTTCAAGGTTTTCGCTCACAAAACGCGTTTGCGTTAAAATGACAAATATACAAACATAAATACATACACAAGTACATAAGTTTAGCCTTACGAGTTAGACACATCCTAGGGTAACAAGAACTTAAAGGCCACGCTTAGCATGATTTTGGGCGTATAGGTCGAAAAAGGAATCAAAATAATGATAGGGTTGATAGCCGCTACGTCTCTAACATGATTTCTAAGACTTTTGCCCATTCCCTCGATGGACTCTTGCCATCTGCGCGGAAAGGAAGCAACTGGTACATTCCACGTTTTTTCTTTGCTCCCAAACCAGCATGGAAGACAAAAACACAAAAAAAAACTACTATGAGAATAGTTTGTTGCTAAAATAGCTATGTAGAAAAATCAGAATTGTCCCCCCTTTCAGTAGGACCCCACGTCATAATAAAATTTGACAAAATCACAATTAGTCCATCGAGGAGTAAAATAGAATTTCATCGTAGAAAATTTTACCGGTGCAGTCGCAGTCGCAGGCAACGACTAGTTTAAAATAAATAAAGTTTAACCTTCCGTGGCGAACAGAAACACATGTTCAATCAATCCAAATTGTAATAAAAACATGAACAATTAAAATTGGCTCTCATTTTCCACCTGCGAATGTGGGTCAAGATTACCCGATTTGAGCAACCATTTGCATTGCTTTGTCTTGTATTTTTTTGTTCGGTATACGAATTACGCGAGTGATAGTATAGTATACCCGCTGTATGATAATACATTAAGAGAACAAATAATCAGAATTTATGTGAAACAATAGACAATAGGTAGGTTATACAATAGGTACAGAGTGCGTAGTCAAATCATAAGAGTTTATAAAATTAAATCATTGATTCAATAAAGATTAAATACCTAAAGAAAAAGATTTAAATAAGAAATAAAAAACTGACACTCCGTTATAGGAAACGTTAACTCAAGCTGGTCCAAAAAACTCTGGACACTCAGCAGAAGACAACTCCAATACATAATGGGGGCGTTTACAGGTCACTTCGGAACTAAATACCTATTAGCAAAGTTGGGACTACAGGACAATAAAGACAATGATTGTAGAATATGTGGCGAAGAGGTGAAACAATGGAACACACTATGTGCGAATGTGATGCCCTCGCCAGACTAAGAAAGAAACTCCTTGGCATCGGATACCCTGAACCAGGAGATTTCAAGGCACTACCACTGCGCCCAATCACCCAATTCATGAATGAGGTGGTAAAAGCGATGGAATAGTGCGAAGGAGGGGTAACATAAAAGATCCACGAATGGGTCGAAGTGTATCCGTAGGGACCCCTAGACTAAGATAAGATAAGAACACTTCGTTGGTTACAATGAATCAATGAATGAATACCTACTTAAAAAAGTATATTATAACTACTCAATGGAGAAGGCATCTAGGTTTTGAAAAATGTATGATTTAAGTAAGTATATAATATAACTTGATGTTCCTGCAATTTGATTTATTTCTAGCTTCTCCCCGCGACTTCGTCCGCATAGAATTAGCAATGACATGTTTATCGCTATCCCGCGGGAACAAAGCAATTTTCCGGGATAAAAAGTAGCTTATAACCTGGCCGGTGATTTTCTCAACAGATTAGTAAAGTTTGTATCAAAATCTGTTCAACCGTTTTCACGTGATGCGCTCGCAAATATACAGACAAATAGATAAACAGACATAAACGCTAAAAACTGTTGGAACGTGTTCTGTTATCGATTCTAAGTATCCCCGGCCAATTTTTTTGAAGTGAAAACTTCTTTAGCGGCGTTGAGGAAAAGTTTTTTTTTTCTTTTTGAAGTGCATTGTGCATTTTTTGGTATGTTTTTTTTTTGTGCGTGAGTGTGCGTGTGTGTAGTTTTCACTCTCTGCCGGCACTTCAACGCTTCCTTTTTTTTTAATATCTTCCATTTACAGATTTTCGACCCTCATCTGCTTTATTGTTATGTATGGAAAATTGAATAATATGAACGATAAGAATGCATACAGGTAGTGTACATTTTTTAATCCTCCCATAACGAGACTTCACTGATCAAAAAAAGTTTTAAGTACTCCTGTTAAATAGAACTTTATAATATGATGCAGCCTCTAACGAAATTCAAATTAGTTGTTTTACGTGGAAGTAGTACGCTAAAGCAAACTTCACTGACCTACCTGCAGCTATTTGATTAGCTGGTGTGTACTCGGGAAACTGTGGTAAAGAGGCCATAGTATTTTATTACGTTCGACGCGTTCCGCATTCACACACCGTATGAGAAAGCTATAAAAATTCTAATATACTAGCTATTTCCCGCGAATTTGTCCGCACAAAATTAAATATAGCCTAGGACACTCAAACAATGGTGGTTTCTGTTGGTAAAAGAATTTTCAAAATCGGTTCAGTGGATCCAGACATTACCCCCTACAAGCTTACAACCTCACTAACTCACTGACTCACAATCTCACTAACTCACAACTTTACCTCTTTATACTGTACTTTCATTTAATGTCGTATAAAGAACATTCGAGTAAAATTAAGTCTCGGACTAAGCCGTTCAGATTTTGGAATTTTTGTCGTTGTAGGTTGTTTGTTGTTGTAGGTCTAATGGATAAATCGGGGCAATAAGTGGCGTGTATTTGTTATCCAGAGCTTTGGCTTTCTACATTCCAAATTTAATCTAAATCCGTTCAGCCGTTTTAGCGTGAAAGAGTAAAAAACATACAGACAGATATACATACTCACAAACTTTCGCATCATAATACTAGTATGTACTTAATAGAACATTTTGACGTAAAGCGTTTGAACATGGCAACATTCTTGTACATATTTCCTTTCAACCATTTTCTTTATGAAAGTTTTTCTTCAACATCAGGGGAATCGTCAACAGAACTTTATAGTTATCAAATACCATTTACAAATGTTGAAAATCTCCGATATTTTCATTTCACAGTCCACTTAATCAATATCTCACCAGCTAAATGATGTAAAACTTCTATGAAACAAAACCACGCCCCGCGCTTGAATCAATTCATTCTAGGCGCCTGGGGATTTAACATTAAATGTAATGAATTATTTGTTTTTTCCACATTTTAGGCGATTTTTAAACCGGCTGTCTCATTTTCGGCACCAGCCATTTACGCCGCGACATCGGATGACTCGATGACACGCTTACCGTGACCTCATGTGACCCCAGATGCCCGACTCATTCAAATGATAGCCATCTCGTTCACACGTCTCGTGTGTGCTCTGCACTTTATTTATGAATAACTGTGTTATCGTTATAATTAACAGCTAATAATGTCATATTAAAATGTTGCCACATTTTTCACAATCGCTCGGTTAAAGCGCTCAAAAATTCGCAATAGAGAAAAGGACCCTCTCAGTTATCCAAAATAGTGGTAGCACCAAAAATTCGCTTCGTGTTTCTTCCTTAGCTGCCAAGGAGGATGGTTCAACAAGCGTAGGCTGAACAGGATTAGCATGTTCAGTAAATGGAAGGTCTTAGCCCTCAAGGCTGATGATACCACATCTGCAATTTTTCGTTACCGCAGGAACAGAACAGCCCGGTGAGAAGGGAGTATACTACGGTTAGGTCTCTTAAAATTGTATTAATTACGACTATTGTTGCTTCTCTTCCCGCGCACTCGTACGAAAGTCATAAGAATCATGGTATAGGCGATGTGGCTAGCAACTCATCACTATTTTTATGCCATCTTCCACCTATACGCCTACAATCTTGCTAAACGTGGCCTGTAGCTCTTGTTACCTTAGGCTCCGTCTAGCCCGTCAGGAATAAAGGCGTGTTTTGTGTATGTATGTGTTACGACTGTTATAATTTAATCTCTCGTAACCTTAAATGATAATTAACATCATCATTCAATAGCCTAACAATTTATGAGCAACTAATCTACTATGCAATTATTCAAACAAAGGACCAAAAATTATCAAGCACCTTTCAAATGAAGTACGTGATTGCAAAATGCACTTTTTAGCCTATTTCGTGCCCCACAGTTGGGTAAAGGCTTCTCCTCTTTTGCTCCACTCTAGCCAGTGGTACATCATCACCATCATCATATCAGCCATAGGACGTCCACTGTTGGACATAGGCCTCCCCTAACCTGCCTGTGGTACAGTCAAGTGTAATAAAAGGTATCTAATCAAAGTTACAAAAATAACTACCGTACGATCTTACACCGGCGTAAAAATAATTAAAGTCCCGAGTAGCGTTGCCAGATCGTACCTTTTGGTGCGATTTACGTACGTACGTTCGTATTTGACCATGTGTCGTAGTACCCTTCACGTACCCTGCTCCACATCGTACTATTTCGTACCTTTTTACTGATTGAATACTAAAAACAAAAATGTTAGCTGTATAGGCTAGTAGTCCCTTTGCCTTTGTGTACGAACCTTTGTTTTTTTTTAAACCGTACTTTTTTTCAGTTTTCGTACCTTTTTCACAAGCTCACCGTGCTTTTTAGGTAATTCATACTGGCAACACACTGATCGTGGGTCATATTTTTGACTTAGTGATGAAGTAAATTGTGATTCCTCCCGCCGCTTAACTGACATTCTTAAAAACTATGACTGTTCAAATTTAAATTTATAGCAATGTTTAAATTTATCAAAACTACAGTGAAAAAAATTTAGTGTGATGTGTCGTGAGCAAATTTAAGCTATATTACTTTTTCTCTTCTAAATGCAGTGTTCTGATTCTCAACATATATAGACTTGGCTTAAAGGACCTAGCATCCAGGCCACAAAAACTTATAATTTTTTTTTTTTTTTTACAAGCTATTGACACTTATTTTTGCACTTGACATATTTTTGACATCCGTCGTCCCGCCATCTCTGTAAATGCAGTATACAAATCATAAATCGCAATTCTTCGCCATTCTAACGTCCATTTCCAAACATCAAATCAATACCGCCAAACGACAACATCAACATCCCCGGTTATTGCTTGCACATCCGGTTGCCATTGGAAAAACTGAGGCGAATTGGCGCGACAAGAAATGACACCGTTCGCGTGGGAGCGTTGCGTCAAGACTAGATGGTAATGAACTAACAAACGAGACGGTTATGAATGGAATATAACTACACGCTATCTTATTACTTTACTTTGTATTTACAATCTTACTTTTACAATATATGTGGAAGGTTTGCGAATAACAGCACACTATTATTCGCGTCGAGTAGTTTGTTATCTTGAATGGAGGCTTAGGATACGTTTTTTACATACATACATACCGTCACACCGGTGGAGTACTCTTGACCCGGCCAATTTTCAAAACGACATTACAAAAAATATAAAACGCGTTCATATTGAGGTGTTACTACCTATTATGGGAAAATTAGCAACAGCTTTAATCTAGTGGTATGTATGGTCAAGCAATGGAACCCTGGGCCATTGTATAACCTTATCACATTATGTGTTCGGCTTGTTATTTGTGTCTGTCAGTATCAAAGTAGTCTGGCTTTGATTGTGAAAAGATTCTACAGTGGCAACAGAGTTCCGTTTGGCTGGTAGGTATGTATCGGCCACAACTTTACTGTTCTTAGAACTAAGAACACGTTGGAGGAGTTTGTCGTACCCAAAAAATACTAGTTTTTTTTAACATAGAGCCCGAGCATAAAGCGTTTTATATAATCCTTAAAATACTATTTGGCTGTATTCTCATTAAATTGTTGCCCGCAACTATGTTCCGCGTCTATCCATGCCGAGTATAAGAAAAAAAACGCTCTGTTTTTTTAAACATCTTGGTCAACGTTTCGTTCTTTTCTTATTGCATGTCAGCTGGCCAGTTAGGTCAAATCAAGTGTCATTCCGACATTCACCATTGCAAACCGAGATTAGTCATGCATTCAAAATGTGAAAAGGTTAACCACCCGTTATATTACGGTAACTGTTGCAGCATTTAAGTATTCTCAGTTTTAACTTATAATAGTAGGCTATTATGTATGCAAACTATGCCATAGTTTGGCTTTTTATCTCGCAGACTGGCGCCATTTGAAACGTGCGTGTGAAAAAATAAGCAAACTTTTTTCTTATTTGAATTTTATGATGTTTTTGTATTCAGCCAGTTACAGCACCGCAAACCGCGGCTACTACAGACTATTACCACCATACCTTGTATACCATTAGAAAAAAAAGACAATTCTACATTTAAAAATATGACAGAGATTAATATAATAGGCCTTGGTGAGTGGTGACTCAAGTAAAGTTTGGCTGAGGTTTACGAAATTACGAATACTTAGGGATTACTTACTAAATCATGCAAATCTTTACAACCTCATTTTGAATCTTGGACAAGATTTACAAATTGTCAAATATTTACCCACGGACATCACGTCATCTAGAAAATATGCCTTCTGAGTTTGGTGATAATGATAACAAGATGATACCTATATAAAAGTCATTTAGTATGCGTCATGCAAAAGAATCTTTTGAATAATCATAAAACGGAACAGTTATTAACACGTTCGCTGCGGGGCTCAACTTGAAAGACTTTTGGCTGGTGCGGTTGAGATCGAATCAGCCCAATCTGGAACTCTTTTACAGTGCGGGTGAGGCCGAATCGCTCTCAAATTTCAGTAGTTACTTAGATCCTTCATAACTTTGCCAAGAATAGGACCAGGGTTTTTTTTTTGTGTTGTAGTCATTGCTTAGTAAATATTTTAAATACACTTAGCTTCGCCCTTGGTTCTGACCTCTGGCTTAAGAAAAAATACCTAAAGAATTTTTGAGATCTTTTAGACCTCAAATCGCACAATTTTTTTTCTGAGACTAGAGCAGGGAATGGCACTTATAGGTAAATTATCGATAAAAGAATGATCATCTTATCGAACATCTTTAAAGGCGTTTAATTGTGTGTTATAACAAATATTTGTTCCTGGGTCATGGTTGCTTATCTATATAAGTATTTATTTATCTATACATACATTTGTTAATTGCCGCTTAGTAGCAATAGTACAAGCTTTGTTTAGTTTAGAGGTAGGTTTGTATAAATGCTCTATCAGGAAGAAAATAAATTTTGGTTTATGTTAAATAAAACCCATTCATTTATAACATTATACAGTGCAGATACTTATATGTATGATAAAAAAAATACATATAAAACACACTACACATAAAATAACAACACAATAATTATTCACATTTATAAACAATAATTATCTAGCAAACACTATCGATCGGTTACGACGTATTCAATACCTACTAAATATTTACGTAAAACACGCATGGTTCAGCGTCGATAACTAGCACCGCACTAACGTCAAGCTGTCGACTCCCACGTCGCCCGCCGCCCGCTCTGTGCGGCCTTGAGGTCAAATTCCTTGAGGCTAAATAAACCTCAACCCGCACTGTGTGAAAAAAATATATGCCCAGTGCGTTCGAGGCTTATTTAGACCTCTAACCTTTTTTCTGTATAAAAGAGTCAGCGTTTGAGAAACATAAAGAAATGTATATTTGTCTTTATCATACGCCTTGTAAGTAAGCGGCAACAGCTCCCGCACGAGAGAGATATCACAACTTTTAGCCCCGCACCGACGTAATGTCGAGCTTGAGGCGGTTTTACCTCAACCCGCAGTGAACGTGTTAACTTAGTAGGTAGACAAAATAACCATTTTCTTCTACATTCTATTGTAAATTTTAGCCACTTTGAAAAAGGAAGAGGTTTTCAAAACGTCTTCAATTTGGTCACAGAACGTCCGTCTAGGACGTATCCCCTCCCAACGCACCCATTCACACTCCTCTTTTAAATCTGTTTTGTTAACCTTCTTTCATCCTTCCTCTCTACGTGACCTAAGCATACTTTTAACTAATAATAATATAGAATATAACCCTTTTATTCCGAATTCGCCACAATTTCAGTATACTGTATGTATACAATACAAATGTTGTCGTCACTTTCCTGTTTTCGGCGGCGGCGTGTCTTATGGCAAAAGCCTAATACTAATTGTTGGCAAATATTTATTGACACTTTAACACGATCGCGTTCCTCGACGTTTGCTACGACTAAAAACTTACGAGTATTAGCACCTATTAAGGACTCTTTACTCGTAGTCCGTCCACAACTTTATTTATACACACATAACACGCCACCGGCACTGACGATGTCCCTATTCATCTTAAATCTATAATTTGATACAATGTTTTTGTCTTTGTAATATTCGTATAAATAAACAAAACATTATACCACCATCATTCAGTTCACAGAGCCTGATAATTATACTCGTAACAAGCATTTGGTAAACCTCACGCTCTATGCTTGCTAACTGCTTGGTTGCTTTCGCTGCACAATATCAACCAATGTCGCAAACTAAGTACTTACCGTTTAACGCGTACTTAATTTCCCACAATTCAACGTTCTACGAAGCGACCACAGTCTATCAATTTGCGGTAACTTGAGCCTATAATCTGCAGGTTGGCACTACATGCAATCCTTGCCATGTGGAGTGCGACAGAACGGTTACCCATAACTGTTCCGATCATTGGTAACGGGAGAGCGATTTAGATTGCTGTTTTCGTCTATGATAGTGCTGTAACATAACGTTGAGGCCTGTATAAGTATTACTCAAGTAGAGAACCAGTGGTGAGTCTTATAGTTTCAATTCATCAAGACCACAGATAAATGAAGCTTTGATGACGTCACACCGTAGCTGATTTCTAACCAAAACGTCGTTCCGACATCGATTTTATAGGTAGCTCCTAACTAAAGGATCCTAATTGTTTGAATTTGACACTTTTTGGTCGGTACGCGGCTTGGCATTTCGTTGTAAAGAAGTCTTAGCATACCCTAAATTTCAATGAGATATTCTAGACCTCTGCAAAGTGGCATCTGGTTAATAAATGATTTGTAATTAGACGTCTGATTTTATACGAACTTGAGTACATTATTCAGTCCGCTGTTGCTATTGCTGTATTTCATCAGGAACTGTGACAGATTATAACAAAGTTATAAAATCTACCACCGCTGCCAGAGAAATGCTGACAAGTAAATCATCGATGTACAATGGCGTGATAGTACCAAGGTGTGTTAGGAAGCTATGTAGGCACCATATTTAATCTGCGGCACGGGTGAGAGCCACGTAACCTTGTTACAGAAGAAAGCGCTAATTTAACGAATAGATAACATAGGAGAAAATAACCTCGTTCCTATCTGTATCAGAGCTTCGGAATTTAAAAACAAAAGTGAAAAGTTGTAAATGCGTTGGTCATTTGTTTTGACAAACATGGCGGAGGATATTAAGGGCAAATGTTTTTGTATTTATTACAGTTGTTCGTAGACTGCTATTATGTGGTTAACTTAAACTGAAATGTCAGAACGACTAATAGGTGTGCGCATTTGTTGAGTTTTGCTGTAGTTGTTATGTATTTATCTTGAGATCTGGTCTCCTTCTTGCTTGATTTTCATCGTGACGGGTTTCTACGACATATCATCGGGTCTATATTCTGTCATAAAATTGAAGTTTCGTTTCGAATATATCATTTGTAATAATTTTCGGTAGGTACTCATAAAGAGATTATTTCTATTTTTTTTTTTAAATAAACGGGATCATGTGTTATGAAAAAAAAGCTAACAATTATTATGACCAACGAAAATTATGACACAAAAGTCGTCTCGCCGGGACGATAGTATCCGACTTTTACTAAAGAGTCTGAGTTACGAAGTTTATGTGAAGCTAAAATACGTTGCACAAAATTGTGACTCACAGTAGAACAATAAATGTCAATGACTTCCTTGGCAAGCACAGTAATGATGGCTCTAACTTCTACAAGGTTATTCACAGTCACATTTTAAAAAATTGTAGTACCTACAATCAATCAGTAACACATAAGTAATATTTCTCGCATGGCTTTCTGTAGTTCTCTTTAAATATGTGATTGAAATTTCGTGTGATCACGCTATTCCGTGTAAGAACTCAACAGTTGTATGCAAAATGTAATAAAGCGTGCTTAATATTTTTTTATCCAAATCATGTAATCGTTCATAACTCATTCCGTAAGCGATCATGCGAACAATATCCTTGACATTTCCTATTCTGCGTTTACTTCCTTCTTGGTAACTAGTGATATGAATACGTCACTATACAAAAATAGCCTAAACTTTAACATGAATCATAATTTATTGTACTCCAGATAAGGGACATGCTGCAGAAACAGCAGTCCGCCAGCCTTTCTTTTGCAGAACTGCATTCAACATAAAAACTACAAGAAATGCACAAAATGCAGAAGATTTGAGGCCACCTTTTGGTTGTGGGCGTATAAGTGGAAAGAGGAATCAAATTATTGATTGGTTGCTAGCCGCATCGTCTGTAACATGAGATTTTCGCCCTTTTCCTCGATGGGCTTTTATCATAATATATATATGTTTTTTCTTTGTCCCAGATCACCATGGAAGGAAAGTAAGATGCAAATAATAGTCTCAACGTAGTAAATTCGTAGTAAAATGAATGATATACGGATGTAATATAAAATTCCTCATACTACTAGATGGAGTCGACATAAACGTTGCTTGCTTCCAATTAGTCAATAGAATAAAAAACACAAATAAATTTTCCCAATAAAAGATTCACGCAACAGATGGCATCTCTAATTAATTTTCTCATTACCGCAAAACGTTAATACAAATTTATAGTTTCCCGCGAAGCAGTACCGAAACGCACGCATCTAACACCCACTTATCATAACTAAGATGCTGACAAAAAACACGCTACATTGCTCCAGTAATGCCGGCGTTCGTTTTCACGGTACATTGCGTTTTGTTTTTGCTTTCGTCTGGTCTACCAGTGTTATTGTCGCACGCATACTGGAAAAACAATATCCTCCAACGTTCGGGAACAGACTGGTATAGTGATCGCATAGTTCAGACACGCGTTGTGAAGACCCGAAACCGTTCTCGCCAAGCAAATGCTAAAATGGCAAGCTTTTGGTAGCAGGAAGCCAGAATTAGCTCGAACCACATGGAGACGGTCGGTCGAGAAAGAGATCTCCTTAGTCAGTTGCTGCTGGTAAAACCTTGAAACCAGAGCACAGGACCGCGACGGGTGGAAGTCCCTACTTCGAGGCCTTTACCCGAGGGACCACAGAACATCATACCACACTACTTATTAACCTTCCCAAGCAGAAGATAGCTGATACGTTTGAGCTTCTGAGCTTTCCGAAATTTATATACGACTTGACATTTGAGTTTTCCACGTTTATGTTCAACTTCAACTTTAGTTCTCAATCTGCTCAAAGCCATCTCGTTGTAAAAGGAGGCTATTCAGCAGCGGAACCAGTACAGCCTGGAGGTGACGAAGGAGACAACAATAGTACATTACATTCCGAGGGTGGAGAAATATAGATTGTCATAGATCGCAAGAACTTGTCGTACGAGCCAAAGGCGTGGGCTATAAACATGCGACCTGATGATTCTTTATCACCGCCAGTTTATTTAACTATTTTACGTCATCCCCTGGAAGTGGATATTTTCGATAGAGTAGCGGGCGGTAAATTGCTACTTACGGCCCAGGGAGACGTAAACATAATTTACTCAATTACGCCTACGTGGTCGTTATTGACACCCGCATGTATGGTAGTGTCAATATCGTTACTTAACGCGTGACCTAACTCAATGCCGCGTCAGACGCATCGCTAATAAATATTCAAACAATGTCCACATAATTCTTAGTACAGTAGTTACGCGAGGTTAAGTATTGTGAATGATGTAACTCCAACTGTCATCGAAATTCTTGGACTTTTAAAGACGTAGAAATGCAAATTCTGCATTCGGTAGAAGGGAAAACTAAGTCAAATTTGTTAATTATTCAAGGCAGCTCGGGAAAAGGGATGTCAATAAATATTTAGCACTATTAAAACTTTGCTTGCCATTCATAACTTTTAGTAATGCATTACCGACACGCCAGGATCCTTTTTGTAATGAACGAATGCTTTACTAAAAGTATGACCGGTTATATCTTCATACAAATCAGCAGAAGCTTCTTTTCGTTGCAAAACTAGAGCACTACAACATAATACGGCCATAAAAATAACAATTGATATCGTAACATCGATAAAACAATAATCAACGGCATCGGAACCACGCTCCATAGATTAACCATGATGCAGGGAGATAAAAAGAACCATCTTATCTTGTGTCCGAGTTTTAGAAACAACGCGAAGTAACACAGAGTTTTTTAGAAAAGTTATAAAACTGACCTAACCTAACCTAATGTACCTATCTCACACGTGAAGGTTTACAGATAAAAAAGGTCTGTCAAATTATAACTTGAAACCCTTGAGACCCTCGGTCCGTGGGGTCAAAGATATTTCGAAGAGGCTAATAGACGCTACGGGTGACCGCAGAGCTGACAGCTTCCTTGGACAGCGTATTAGTACCGCTGTCCAAAGGGGGAATGCTGCCAGCGTCTGTGGAACTACGCCACGGGGGCCCCTCCTTTTTTAATTATTTTATTTTAAGATTAGTTTTAATTTAGTTTTTAATTCGTTTTTAATTTGTTTCAATTCCATTTTATATCCTATTCATAGTAAATGATATTAATATTAAGTGGGTACTTGAAAGGATGCATTTGTTGATGATATTCGGATCCCTTTAAACTTTTGCGACTTTCACTCGTAGTTATTACAAATTCAATATGTAATTTTCTTCCGAGGATTTCTAGTAGGTAGCTATATACCTAAACTTAACCTGCTTAGTGCTCACACTGGTGCCCTCAGGATGCAGACGAATTCAAACTTAACATTAACCTCTCTGGCCCTTCCATTGCTTACCATGTTTCTTAAGCAACTACTTCAGCTCGAGTTGCAGTTTAAAACATTAAGAAGCTTCTATTTCAAGTCGATTCGATCACTAGAAGTAGGTATGTAATGTGTAACATTGCAAGTTAAAGAACAGCTTGTGAGAAAGCTTGTAAACTTAGTCCGATTTATCGAAATATCGCGAAGTGTATCGGCGGTCTACTCGTAACGGTTGTTTGTGCATTCCTTCTAACGGACAGCGTGGGTCAGATGTAGATGACGTTGTAAAACAGCAAATGTAGGGTGCTTGTTTATGAACGGGAAAAACGGAATTTGTTAACAAAGGAACTTAACTTTTTTTTTTTTTTATATGAATAGGAAGGCAAACGAGCAAGTGGGTCACCTGATGGTAAGTGATCACCACTGCCCATAGACACCCGCAACCCCGGAGGGATTGCAGATGCATTGCCAACCTAGAGGACTAAGATGAAATGCCTCTTGTGCCCGTAATTTCCCCGGCTGTCTTACCCTCCACACCGAAACACAGCAGACACTTATTAACGCATTCACTGCCACTAATGTATATATGCGTTTTCGTGACTCGCCCAGTGCCGCTGTCATAATTTTCCAGGTATTTGAACGCACATGTGCGTCAGAGGCACCTGAAGAAGTCTCGGGATTGGTCAGTAACCCTTAGACCGACCACTTAAATGAGACCTCACCAGCGAGGTGCAGAGGCACGGTTCATCACGACTTGACTTCACTTCACTTTTCGTGCATAGAAGCGTCGCTATGTAAAACAAACCGAAGAGATGGGGCGAGGACGAATCGCGGGCACATTCACTAAAGGTATCGTTGACTTGTGAATAGGCAGATATGTATTTGAAATGATACCACGAATGTACCAGAGAGTATTAAATGAAAACAGCTAAGTTATAAACAAAATAAGCCAACATTAAGGATACTTGTGCCTGACATTCAAAGCCGTTTTAATATAACGATCGCGGTCAAGATTATAAACGTGAAATTGCAGGAAAGTCGGCTCGAATGTCTGACACAGAATGCTGACACTGTTACTGGACACTGTTGTAAACGTGGGACACTAATACTGTTACAGTCAAGGTTCTTGACTCGGGAATCTATCGAAGAAATGTTTGAATATACAAGGTGTTTTTGAATTATTCTGATATATCGATACCGGAAATCTCAAATGGCGTAAAGGACAAAAATGCGAAAATGAGTTTTAAATGACATCGTATACAGCTTTTTTTTCTCTATCGAATGGTATATTCCAAGCAATGCTACGATTGAAAAAATGTCCTTTACCACTCCTCATTTTGACGACTTATTCAAGATTTTTATGACAGAAAATGGTTTAAAGGACATTTTATAACTTTAGTTTGGGCGTAAACCTTTATTTACATAGTGTATTTGGGTGTAAGAGATTTCTCTGTTTTAATGTCTTTTGTTACCTAGTTTACTCTTGACGTAATTTAGATACTTAGGTCGTAAATGCTATATGCTACTTATGTGTGTCCTTTAAGACCTAATTGATTGTTACAGCTCATAAAAAATATGGGAGTATATGATTAAAATTGCTAAAACTGTTCGTAAATGACTTTACGACCCAAGTTTTGTCGCTACTTTGATGATTTTACACGTATTTGTGTTAGATACTGTGTGAGACAGAGTACGATATATATAAATCATAACGTAATAAGGGACCGCAATAATAACAGAGACATCATACGACGCGCGGCAGGGTGCGTAGGGCGCGAGCGGGGAGCGTGGCGGCGGGGTAAAAGGCTAGCTAAGCGAGCAAACGTAAACAAACAGGTTCATACTGCCCACCTGCGCCGTCGCCGCTCCGCGCGCGTTTTTGTCTATGCACATGAGTTTTGCTGTGTTTCTTACATTCTTTTGTGGCTATAACTTAGTGCAGTTTGTGATAAATAATTTTCACAATGCCGAATAGAAAATCGACCAAAAAAAAGCTTGATCCCTTAGCTGCGCGTAAAAGAAAAAGTGAATCTATATTGCGTTATCAAGAGAACATGTTACGGTAAGTGATTTGATTATTTATCTCTTTGTTATTGATATAAGATAAGTTTCAATTCCTTATGAGTTTGGCTTCATGATTATCATGCACACAATTTGTAGTCTGTTTGTCTGAGGCTTAGTTCTCGAATGCACGGCCCAGTAGGTAGCTTTAATTATTACACTAAACGTCCTTTACGACCCATATAAAAGTAGAAGTTTCGCTGAAATAGACCTTTACGACCAAAAATAAACGCATGAATGTAGGAGAGATTCAGATAAATTAAATATTTTTTATTCTACGTGTCCTTTACGACCTATTCAAAAGTAGAACATTCGCTGAAGTTGACCTTTACAACTAAAAACGAATGCATGAATATACCTTTTACCCAGTAAAAAACTATAATTTGTATACTAAGGCTTCCTTTACGACCAATAAAAAGTTGTACTAGTTACATCACCATCGATAGAACTTTAATATTCAGAATTCCATACCCTAGTAAAATTAAGTTATTTAGCTATCACTCTACTTTCTGCTAACCACGGCTATTAATTAATTGGTTATAATTATGTATGAACCAATAAAAGTCGCACTTATCCAGTTTTTTTATGTGTAAGCAGTTTTTTACTATTACTTTAATTTTTTCCTTACAGAAAACGTTATTCAACTGAAACAGCACATGATTATTCAACGGTTCCCGAAACAAACAAGCACACCATACCTACTAGTACACAAATAGAAACTAAAGAAAACATGGAAATGACGGTCATGAAGATTGATTCTACAATCCTTAATGACCAGATTGACCAGTAAGTAACAACTCGTCCTAAATTAACAATAAGAATGCATTGATGTAGGTAAATAGGTACTCTTTTCTTGTAATTGGCGTGACTGAAAATCAGCTTCACGACATTATCCTGGATCTTACACATCGTTACTGAGTGGCGGCCGTTTGGCTGGTGTTTGTGTCTCTGTATCAGCTAATAAAGTTCTCTTATTCTTATTCTTTTGTTGAAATAATTTGAAATAATTTAAACCAAGCGGGCGAAGCCGTGTGCTGCCGTAGTGCCGCTACTTTATTAAACTAATAATAACATTTTGCAGAATCTCGCTATTTTCGGACTGAAAAATAATATTCGTTTGTTGATCCAACCATGATGTTTATTATATTCTTACAGACCTTGCACCACTGTTCTGAAAGAACTTCAAGCTGACTACAAAATGCAAAAGTTGCACAAAGTTACAAATAGTCTTAAAAATAAAAGTGAAGAGATAGTTTTTGACACTGAAAAGGACACTGCGCAACCTTCAAATAAAAAAATTATAGTACATTCTAATGTAACAATTACAAAAAAAGAAGCAGTATCTCAGTTAAAGAGTATTGATCGGAGTAAAACTATATCCCTAATACCTGTGTACTCAGGCGATTCCTCGAATCGTTCTTGTCTGTCTACCGTAATTAACGTCCCACATTACACTAGACCTCATGATCAGGTCGATCACGAAGAGAGTTTTTCGATTCTGAATGAGCCCTCCGTACCTGAAATAGAAGATCCAATGGCACCCACCACACCAAGTAGACACGCATCTTTTGAAAACGATTACGAAGAGAGTTTTGCGATACTGAATGAGCCCTCCGCACCTGAAATAGAAGATCCAATGGCACCCACCTCATCAAGTAGACACACATCTTTTGAAAATAATCACGAAGAATGTTTTTCGATTCTGAATGAGCCCTCCGCACCTGAAATAGAAGCTTCAATGGCACCCACCACACCAAGTAGGCACACATCTTTTGAAAATAATCACGAAGAGAGTTTTTCGATCCTGAATGAACCCTGCTCCGCACCTGAAATAGAAGACTTAATGAAACTTACCACACAAAGTCTAATTAGACAAATACCTGTTGAAAATCATCACGATGATAACTTCTTATTGAACGAGGCTGTGGCTACCCTTGCACCGGAAACAGGAGACCTAATGCAGAGTATAAATATACCAACTGGTTCGCAACCTGTTAACAATTGTCAAGAACAGATATTACTGCAAAAGGAAAAACCTGGAACAACAGAAGTTAGACCCAATACACAAACTGTGAACTTACTGCTTGAGAATGACAACGAGACGGTTAAAATAAAACCAGCAGACATAATATTATCATCGGAAAATGATCAAGTGGCTGATTGTAATCCTTCGCCGGCATCAAAAAATGATTACCGAACTACCCAACGACACAAAACGAATAAAGCGTATATAGATTTTCTATCAGACGACGACAGAGATTTTTCAGCTGGGAGTTCTGACGAATGGAGTGCTGGTGGCGAGTCCGAGAGCTCTGATAGTGGAAAAAAAAAAGGTAAAAAACGGACGAAAAAGATAAAGACCGGACCCGAACCCATTATTTTAAAGAAAAGAAGCAAATTAAAAAATAAAAGTAAACTTCGAAAAGAACATAAAAATGCAGGTAAACCTTATGAAACCTGCTCGGGTAACCAAGTAGAAGAAAAAAGAATGCTTGAAAATCCATGCCTTCCAGATAAATGTGCCAGAGAATGTTATAATATACCGGAAGATAGAAGGAAAGCTTTATTTTCATACTTTTGGGGTCTTGATGTACAACGCCGACGTGATTGGATCGTGAGATGTGCTCGTGTATGTCAAATTAAAAGAAAAAAAACCAAACTTGACGAAAGCCGAAGAAATGTTACCTATGAGTATGTTATTAATGATGGGGAAGGGTTTAGGCAAGTTTGCCAGAAGTTTTTAATAAACACGCTCTCTATCACACAAAAATACATTCTATACACAATCAGCAACGCAAACGAGGGGATGGCAAGCAAGGACCGTAGACACAACAATTGTCCGTCAAAATACAGCTTAGAATCTAAAAACTATGCCAAAGAATACATTGAGAATCTTCCAGCCGTACCTTCACATTATTGTCGAGCAAGAACAAATCGACAATATTTGCCACAAGAATTCAAAAATATTACCAACTTGTACAGAATTTACAGGAAACATTGTATAACGAATGAAAAAGAAAAATTGAGCGAAAAACTATTTACAAACATATTCAAAGAAGAGTATAATATCGGCTTTCATGTACCAAAGAAAGACAAGTGTGGACGATGTGTGCAAGCTCAAAATAATGATCTCACTGAGACTGAACAAATTAAATTAAAGGAACACATAGAAGAAAAAAAAGATAGTTACAAGCGTTTTAAAATCCACCAAAATTTAAAGACCAAAGACACGGTCACTGTTAGCTTCGACCTCCAAAAAGTTTTAAATACGCCTCATGGTGAAAACATGCTTTTGTATTATTCAAGAAAATATTCAGTATTTAACCTAACATTTTATGAAAGCGAGTCACAAGAAGGGTTTTGTTTCACATGGGGTGAGTGTGATGGGAAGCGAGGGGGAAATGAAATCGCTACTTGCATTTACAAGTATTTACAAGAGGTTGACCAACGTCAGATAAAGAATGTTTTATTATATTGTGACAGCTGCACCGGGCAAAATAAAAACAAAGTAACACTCTCTGCAATCTACCACTTTTTACAATTATCTCGGCACGTTGAAGTGGTTCAGCTAAATTTTTTGCTCCCGGGACATTCATATATGCCGGTCGACTCCATGCATGCGATCATTGAGCGAGAAGTGGCTAAACTTATTGTATGGGGCCCAAGTCAATGGCCAACGTATATGGAGTCGTCAAGAAAACGTCCAAAACCATATAAAGTCACCGTATTAGAACACGGAGACTTCATAGATTGGGAGCCTGTGACAAACAATCTAGCAACAGAAACTTTAAAAGAAATAAAATTTAAAACTGTTCGAATAATAACATTAAAAAAGAAAGATTTAACAAAAATAGAAGCGAAATACTCAATGAAACAAGGAGCTGAAAAGCACTTTATCACAGTACAGAAGCCTAAACGATCGAATCGATCAATTAAAGGAAAGGGTATCGGGAAAGGAAAATCTAAAGTCAAGACTGTGCATGAAGAGGAAAATGATATGCATTTAAAACCTTTGTATAATAGTCGCCTACCCATTTCTATGCCAAAATACAGAGATTTGAAACGTTTATGCGACAATGGGGCAATACCGAACCGATTTCATAAAGAATACTTAAACTTACCATGTGTTGAAAATGTTGTTGATGTTTTGCCCGAAACTGATGAAGATGATGTTGTGGATCTCGAATAGTGTAGTTACTACGTGTTATTTTAAAAGTTTCCTTAATTTTAGATTATAATTAATTTGAGACTGTGATCTTAAGTATGTCGTCCAAAAGATTATTTACAATGTTGCCTAGTTGACTTTGATTATAAGTTTAGTTTATCTAAAATACTTGCAAATTTAACACCCAGAGAATAATAGTGAATAACAGTGCTGAATATAACTTTATAAGTAGAAGCAGAGATTTATAATAAGTTCATAATAATGATAACACTATTTATTATTAAAACTAAAATACTCACTGATATAAATAAGTTAAAATTAAGAGACCATGATAAGTCTTGGAAGTGTTTCTAAATGTCTTGTTTATTGTTTAGTTGTTGGAGAAATTTATAAGATGTTGATTATAAGTCAAAAGACTTACAATTGCTACAAAAATATTTTTGATAAAGGTACAATGGCCTATTTTTCTAAACCATACACCCAATTTTGTAATTTATTTTCTCATTGAATTTTTCATTAGTAAATTGAATTTGTTGTTTAACTTAAACGTCAAAGTTAAAGGCCATCTTTATGTAAAGATTATGTTTTTGTTTTTGTTTGATTTTAACTGCAAAACTAAAATTTGATGGAAATTGCAGGTATAACGCCTATTTTTGGTAAAATAAAAACAGTATTGTACTTTGAATAATAAAAATCTTTCAGTAATGAATAATAATCTTGTATTATTTGGATGAATACGACCTATTTTAATTATTTCAATCACAATTTGTATAATTTCATGTTCTTTATACCCCATTTTGTGACAATTTCCTTCTCTTACGACAATAATAATGCCCATTTATTTTGAGAAAGGGACCTTTACGACTGAAGGTTATATTTTGAGAGTCACGTTATCAACTGACGTAAAGGACACAATATCTAAAATTCGCGGTGGTAAAAGACATTATCTCTGTAAATATGCTTCTTCCAGTTAAAATTATAATTCTACCTGATAGAAGAGATAAAAATAACTATAACCTCTCTTAACAATATTTTTATGCAATAATAAACAATAGAGTTATAATTTTTTTTTCAATTATGTAAACGTTTTTTGCTTGTATTGTAAAGTCTTAAAATGTCCTTTACGCCAATTGAGATTTCCGGTATCGATATTTCAGAAGATGCTTGGATTAGTGTAATTAAACACTTTTATGAAGGTTTTTCATCGTTGTTCCGTTAACCCGTCAAGCGTCCAAGCAACTACAGTAGTCCCTAACTTTTTCGGGCGGGAGGTTTAAAGAGAGAGAGCGAGAAGCATATTATAGCGAGTTGTCGCTGGCTCTTCCAAGGGAGGAAGACCTGGCCAGTGGCGTGAATGCATAATGCAGTCCCTATGACATTTCCCGCCCGAAAAAGTTAGGGACTACTGTAGTCGCTTGGACGCTTGACGGGTTAACCGGGGTGACTTTGATAATTTTGGGGCAACTTTGATCGTTTTAAAATTTCTATAAAATCGATATTGTCCATATGCGGTGAAGGTTTGCAAAGGCGATCGATAAAGACGTCGATTGGAAACAGTAAATGCAAATAACAATTAATGACTTCGTCATTTTAACTGCTTTTTAAAGTTACCCTTTTGACGTCTGTGCATTGATATATTCGTCAACCACAAACTTATTAAACTTACTTATTGAAGTATTCCTGGTTATTTTTAAGACAATACCTAATAAATCGAAATGGGGAACATATTAAGGTAACTGTCTAACGTAACCATTTCTATCGGATAAAATTCGCGATTACTTACATAATGTCAAATAAAGAATTACTCCTTTCCTGACGAAAGCGTCATTTGAAGTATATTATGTATTGCATCAAAGGCATTAAAGAAACAGACTCACAATTAAACAGTTTTGACATTTAATTGCAATATTAAGATTATAATTGCATTGGGGTAAATTCGAAAATGGGGAAATTTCGAAACTCGCTGATATCCACTAAACGGGGAACAATTACATAATCTAGCAACGCTTGTCTAGAAGCTCCAATGTCTTTGGCTTCTAGATAAGCGTTGCCAGATTACAAAATTGTTCCCCGTTTAGTGGATATCCACGATTTTCGAAATTCCACCAATTTCGTATTTACCCCAATGCATGTTACTGAAGGTTACGGTAAGTTTTTTTATGCACAAATTAATTGAGCCGCTTCCGAATATGATGCTTCCTTAATAGTTTGATGAAAACTTACCAACGTTCGAATTAAACGTATCAAATAATCCTCGAGACCGAGTAACTCGACCTACAAAAACGTAACGCGATAAATTATTAATTATCTGTGGTGATTTCTTAATGAATTTCATGGTATACGGTGAAATGAGTCGAACGTTAATGCGGTTTACTGCGCATGTAATGCCGAGTGAAAATTACCGTAATGTTGGGTTTATTAACTTTATTTAGAAAAGGTGTAAGCAATGGGTTTTGGGGGTTCAAACCCTTCTTGAAATGACTTAGCCAACTTATCATTTTACTAACTTCTGCCCGCGATTTAGTCTGCGTATTATACATATAAACCTTCCTCTCGAATCACTCTATCCATTAAAAAAACCCTATCAAAATCCGTTGCGTACTTTTAAAGATCTAAGCATACATAGGGACAGACAGCGGAAAGCGACTTTGTTTTATGCTATGTGGTGATGATACATAGGTACTTAGTCATTCTTAACTACTAAAATATTTTTGGATCTTTTCTGAATCTAGATCCACTTGGGTCTGAAGTCTAGCTAGCAGCACCAAAAAGACGTTACCAGAGTTGCAAAGTTTTCTAATGGAATGTTCTCTGAAATTTAAAATTATCAATCAATGGAATCACGTTAAGAGTCACAGCATTTTTTATTATTTGTTTTTACCGATTATCTAATGAAAACGCAACATAAAAACATGAATACCTGCCTAAGGAGTTTTGGAAAGTTTCTGGAAACTACGGAGAACATTCTTGCTTTTTTGAGAATATTCAGCAACTTGCACATAGCTCTGAGCTGGACCCCCAAAAATAATATCCGGCATCTTGCTCCGCGCTTGCGTACATAGCACCGTTTAGCAACATCAGCGTAGACGCAAAAGAGGTATTTAGCATGTTTTGCTGTGGTATTGTTTACTGACTCTCAACTTATGTATGTTATCAAACTTTATGGTGCACAGATATTTCCGTCACGTCACTATGTCATCAAATGGACCACTCTCGTTTTCAACAAAAGCCTAACAGGCTAATTGGCTAAACACGTTGAAAAGCGAAAGCCGACATCGGTTCGCCATCGACACTAATCTGAGCCGATGCCCAGATAGTGACGTGAAACAATGGCGCCGTTCCGCTGTCGACTCTTGCGCAGCGTGCCTAGAGAACCCATTGCGGCACGCGAATTAGAGTAATCGAGGGACGGAAGACCAGGAAAGAATGTAGTAAACATGAAGTAAAAGAGGCCTATCAGGGCTATGCTATAATGTTAAGAAAAGCGAAGTACTTTTAATGTAACCCCTATCATAAGCCAGTGGCTGTAAAAAGCCGTGCTAGCCTAGTGGTTTGATCTGTTGCCTCTCAAGCAGAGGGGGTTCTTCAGAGGGGGTTCTTGGGGTTCGAATCCCGGGCTCACATCTCTGAGTTTTTCGGAGTTTGTGTGAAATTACATTCTAAATTTACCATGAGCTTTTCGGTGAAGGAAAAAATCGTATGGAAACCGGCACACATCTGCGAGGCAATTAAATCCGCACTGGGCCCCTCTCGTTCTAAGAGGAGGCCTGTGCCCAGCAGTGGGATGTATATAGACTGGAGATGAACCTCTATACTGTACCGCCAGTGAATCTCGGCGGGCAAGCTCTATAGGTATGTACGGTCAAGTGCAAAAATATGTACCACGGTGACCTTATTACGCCGGTGTAAGAGCGTATGTTACTTATTTTCGAAACTTTGACTGATACATATTAGCACTCGCGTCGCCTAAACATTTTAGCTAGATTCTATCAAAGAATCGAGAATTTTGCTTTCCGATTTTTTTGTATTTATTTTTACGGTTTACCTGTTAGAATAATTCTATTTCAAAGCAATACATATGGAAAAATCCGAAAACTAGTCGCAATATACAATACCACTAAGTAAAATCAGCTTGTTCCCCGTACATAAGCAATTTACATAACTGACACTGGTAAAACCAATGTATCCTACATTTTAAGATTCATTTGGATTAATTTAGGTTTAGGTGCGGATGGGGTGGCCCTGAGCCGCTAACATGTTTGTTTTAATTTAGAAATAGTCTTTATTTTACTTTAGAATGTCCTAGTTATATACGGGGAACAAGTGGTAAAATCATGTGACAGCGGGTACAGGTGGAAAAATTCGAACACTTACGCACCTGTCATGGATTCTAGGGGTAAAAGCACGCATCAAGCACGATTGACGAGGATCCGGCTTCGATTCCCGGCCATAGCTTTACTTTCCGGATTTTTCTGTGTGTCTAGTTATCAGTATTGTTTAAATATATTTTAGCTAGCTAAAAACAATCGCAATATAACTAACGAGCTATCACATCGATGGCAATAAAGGCAACGTAAAATAAATGATGTCTACAAGCACCCATTGTGCGGGTTACAGTTGCAAATCGTGCGAGTTTGTTTGTAAAACGAATGTATAGACAACGGTCTATCCGGTATTCGGACCCTGGGAAACGACCAATTTTGAGAATTGTTCTCTAATGTCCCGTTTGCCCATTTAACGGTTTTAGTTGAGATTAAAGTGGTCGGTGACAGCGGTAAAGAGATCATACTATTTGCCGTATTATACAATATTAGAGAGAATTACGGCTATGGTCTAACACATTTGGAGTTACCATTCCTTTCTGTCACACGATAAAGGATAAGGGTAGAAAGAGATGCTGAAAGCGAGACGGCGCGTAAGTCAAGTCGGATTATATAGGTAGGTACTCTAGTTTGTTCTTGGCTGGAAGGCACGGTGGAGGAGGAGTGTCGGGATTCTATCTATCTATTAAGAATATATTTGTATATATTTTAACGTCTGTCCAAGGAAAAATCTTATTTAATACAAATATACGGGATTTTTAGTCTTCGCCCAAATATTAGTGTGTTCTTTGACCTAGTAAGGTATTAAGTAACTGTTTAGATTCAAAGTAAACCTGTGTTTCGTGCTACTGCTGTGAACTTTGGGACGTAGGATCCTTAAATAAGGGTTTTGTTGGTATGGTTTGGATACGTAATTCTAAAAAGGCCAGTAACATGACATTGTTGGACGATACTTGATTAAAAACACAAGGCGATCCCTAGTTATATAGTTCTTTAGTCTGTGGTCGAAAAGTTGATTATTAAAAATGCAATTGAAACTTACCATGAATCGCAAACAATTATCGCAAATGACACTTAAAAATTACTTTGGGATGACTAACAGAATGTTTATGAATCAAAATAGAAAAGTATCAAAAGTAGCCGCTCACGTCGAACGAATAAATAAAATTATCATTCGAACTTTCGATGTCATTCATATTTCATTTAGAAAGCCACTTAGTAATCGGCTGATGGGCCGTGAAATATATTCACTTTATATAAAACGAATTATCAAATCATAGAGACTCAATGGCTGTGCCGGAAGTTAAGGACATTACGGGATTCCCCGTTTCCGGTTTTGATTTCCGATGAGGTTACTGGTTAGGGGGATTACACAGATATTATGCATGTTACAACTTGAATAAAGAACCATTTAAACGGTATTGACCATAAACAATAGCGATATTTTTACGACGATCTCATGCGAAGCAGAAAATGTAAGAGAACTCTTTACCTACCTATACAACATAACTAGGAGTGCATAGGTAATGCCCACTTTGCATTAATCATGTATTGATAAGGGCACACTCTTATTAATACTGCAAGCAAAGCATTGCCTTCACAACTAAATAAATTTAAAAAAAGGATTTTATTTTTTCTAATCTATTAGACCGGCGTTTCTCATTCAGCCAGTATTTTCCCACACGGCACAGATGCTTAACAGTCTTTAAAAATTACGTTGTCTACGGTTCATCTGCGCATAAAAAATCGTGCATACATCATATTCATAAGCATTAAACGTAAGCTAAGGTATCATTAGTGTGATCTCAGTATCTCAGAACTACATGATGTGATGTGATGACTTCACCAGGCACACTGACATCATTTTTATCACTGAACCGTTAAAAATGTAAATGAAAGTTTACGAGTCCCGTTTTTATTGTCGAATGTAAAATTCGCGTTGCCTGCATTACAGAAAACGCTAAAGAATTTTAAGTAGCAGCTTAACTGATAACGAAACTGACTTGCAAATGTTAAATCATGTAAATTTGGTATTTATTTTAAAGAGGAAGGAATACTGTATCTGTGTTACGCATGCGTACAATTCGCACCTAGACCTCCAGTTGCCTCGGTTAGAAGTAGCTTGCATCCACCGTGAACCCGCAACTTAAACCAGGTCATCCGTCCACCTGGTTGGTGGACGTCCTATACGCTGCGCTTGCCGATCTAATAAATAAACTATGATTAAATTAAAAACCAAACTAAAACTAATCTTAAAAGGTTTATTTCGGACATAACCCATAAATGTTAGTTACATACACTACTCAAATATTTTATATACAAACACTTATCCTAAAAACCACATATCTATCCTAAAAATAACTATAAAATACCTATATTTACAAATAAAATAAAAAAAAGTCATAAAAGAAAACCCCGTCCAATCCTACTGGCTGCGACAGAGTCCCCATGACGCTGGCGGCATTACCCCTTTGGACCGCAAGTGCGATAATAAAATAATTAAAAAAGGAGGGGCCCCGTGGCATAGTACCGCAGACGCTGGCAGCATTCCCCCTTTGAACAGCGATACTAATACGCTGTCCACGGAAACTGCCAGCTCTGCGGTCACCCGTAGCGTCTATTAGCCTCTTTAAAATATCTTTGAAGAGGCTAATAGCGCTAGGACCCCAGGGTCAAGGGTCTCAATACCGAAAGGGACAAAGTTATAGAAACAGGCCACTATTTCATTGAATATTATTGGATATAACTACACCTCCTCTGTTGAGTCTTCAATGCATTTACTTCTGAATACAGTCACGCACGAACGTCCCTCGAGGGTTTTACCTGAATGTTAACTGCGGTCGTGACCAGCTCACCATTATACGTTCTCATATTATCCTGTGACTACTTAATATGCACATTTCATAGAGTTCATTTACAAATCTCTGCTTTCTCATTCCAAGTCATTTAATTTGTCAAAAGAGTAAATGTTATCTTAAGTATTACAAATACAAATGCAAAAGTTTGTGAGCGCGTCTTCGTGGTTGTTTGTTATTCTTTCACGCTAAAAAGGCTGGAGCTAGGTTGACACATAGGGTGCTTTTTATCCCGGAATACATATAGTTCTCACAGGATGGACACAAACTTTCATACATACCTACATTATTTTCAGTCAGCCAGTCTTAAAAAAACTTACCTAGTACCTGCCTCGTAAGCAGCAGAAAAATTTCAGCCATAACCTATTACGTTCAGTTCAACATTGGCTCAAACTTTTATCTGAATATTACAACATTGCTAAACGCCTTTCTGACCACAGATTGTCCATATCTAAGTTTAAATTTTGAGATCTGATTTAAAGCTACTTTTACTTAATTTGATCCTACCTTGCAACAGTTGATAGCACCTTTCATTTTGTGCACATTGCATACAGTTAGTTGCAAAAATATTGCATATATAATTACATTCGATAGCCTTACGTCAGTAATAACGACGTTACCTAGCAAATCATTTACGACGTCTAATTTGATAATCTGCATGTAGCAATGGTTGCATGTTATTGTTAACAAACTTACTGGAAATCTTATTTCATAGGATTCAGTAATTCCTTAAATTATTATGACATTATCACTATTTTTCACTCCCTTTCCATCTATACGTCCGCAATCATGCTAAACGTGGCTTTTAGGTATTTCTATCTTAGGCTGTGTCTACCCCGAAAGGGATAAAGACGTGATTTATGAATGTATTAAGTATGATACGCCTCGGAGAAGACCGCCGGTGACACCTAACAATGTACCTGTGTTAGTAAGTAAGTAAGTAAATGCTTTATTGTACAAATATAGAATAGTGAATAGGCTGTTACTGAACCAGTGAGTTACACCTTTGGCCTCATCTGCACCTTCCACCAAGTGAGATAGAGGCCAATCACTGGTCAGTTCGTAGTAAAAAAAAAAAAAAAGTAAAATATAAAGAAGCAGAGACAAATCACAAAAAAGAACTTAAATATATGCATATATATGCTTGCCGGGTGGAATTTTGCGACTCAATTTTGAAGCAGATTATCTTCCTCTGATTGAGCTTGACAATACTTACCTGGTGGGAGAATTCTGGCTGTCCAGCCAGGACAGTCTCCGTCGAAGGGAACTCTTCAACGGTTGGTCCGATTGACTTGAAATTTGATTCACATGTGTAGGATGAATGGCAATGCAGGTACAGCCAACAAAAAGTACAGTCAGCAATAAAGCTGGTACCTAAAAATATTTTTAGGTTAGGTTATTTATGCCTAACAATGTCTCTAACGCGTTCACGTCACCGTCTCAATTACTAGAAAAAAATACATAATGCGTCTCTTTTGCAACAACCACTTCTTGTTGTCTGAACTCTCCGACTTCTCCAATTTCTTATTTCTTCTTATTTCTACCAGCTATTCTGTCACCTGCTGCCCCCCCCCCCCCCCCCCCCCAAACCCCAGCCTAACCCTCCCAGCCTAACCCCGCTCGGCTTACCGTTTACTTTGGCAGTTGACATTCGTGCCAGCCAGCTTACTGAAAGTGGGTAATTCTGCGATGTAATTACTTCACAGTCATTGACCCCCTTAGGACGAGTAATTAGGAACAACCATTATCGAGGCATATGATTGATTAGTTCGTGAAATTGGCCGTTTTAGTGGCAGTAGGTGGAAGGCGGAGGTTACCTACGTTGTTTGCGTGGTATCAATATAATATCTATCGACTTCTGTCATAACAAGTAGGAAGATTCATGATTTGGTGAAGGGTAAATAGAAATTAAACATAACATTAACGTTACCACTATGTCAACTTGCGGCTAGCAACCCGTCTATTTTGATTTCCCTTTCCAGCTATACGCCCTTAATAAGGATATAATATTATGTAACTATTTATTAAAAATATCAAGGGATAGAGGCAATGGGGGAATCTGCGACTGCAAGCTGGCAAAAACTAATTTAAACTCGCAAATGGGCACATTTTCGCACACTTTAATAGACTGTGAACGCTATAGATTTTTTCAGGGCCTCATCCCACATTGGATACTAAATAGCGTGAAGGCAATGCATCCGATGCGCGTACGCACTAATGGCTGCATTGTCTGTATTTTGCGCGGAGGTCGAATCAACCAATAGTTTCTGTCTCATTGTCGCATTGTCATTGAGGCGTATTGTGGTCTGCGTTATCAGTGACAGTAACGAATACGCGTTTTTGGTGAGGGGGGGGATTATATACGTGGGCGTTTAGGGGGGAGGGGGTCGTAAAGAATCTCATTTGGGAAGAGGGACCCCGCCGTAAAGATTCGGTCTTAGACAAAGCCTAAGGTTCAAGAACACACACAAATCACGTCTTTATCCCGTACGGGGTAGACAGAGCCAAAGGTAACAAGACCTACAGGCCACGTTTAGCAAGATTGTGAGCGTATAGGTGGAAACGGAAATGGATGGATGTATATATTATGTATGCAATGTTATTTAAATTCGGTTGTAAATTAAAGAATTTCGTAACAAATTAACGTTGCCGTCTGAAATTATTAAGGCAACGGTCGCCATGTAACGTAGTACGGTATAAAACGGGCCGCTCTGGAGCAATGAACTTAACCACGCTTTTGTGGTCACTCGTATCGCTTCTTTCTTTTGGTGAATATGATTTTTTTTTGTCTTAGCGTGTTGTTATTGTAACTGTTAACTGTGGGCTTTGGACTTGCGATCTCAATCTCAGACTTAAGGTTTTTTGTTTTGATCTTGATTACATTTCTAAACGTACTGAAAACTAGAGCAAAAGATCAAAATCAGAGAAAAAGATCTAGAAGTAAAGCTATAGCCGGGACGTTTCCCTCATGATTCCGTGACGCGTACACTCCTACACCACCTATTAGGTGAGTCAAGCCATCGAATTTTTCTATCTGTACCTATTAGCTGTCACGTGATTTTTTTACTAAGCGAATTTTGAATGTGTTTTTAAGACACAATTCTTGATTCATTTGATAGTACTGGATCTTGATTAGGTTGGCAAGGCCTTTGCATTACTTACTGACTCTACCAAACATGCTGGTCTGGGAGCAAAGAAAAACATAGAATGTATACCAGTTGATTTTCTTCCAACTCAAACATTTATTTGCTTTGATACAAGATGCAAGATCAAACCCTGTAAGGGCACTGCAAGTATTAGGTTTATTTTTAGTAACCTAACACTATTTTGATATCCCTTTCCATACACCTACAATGCTAAATGTGGCCTTTAGGTTGTTACTTTAGGCTCTGTCTATAGACTATACCCTCATTACCTACCTGCATTGCACGGTCTCATTGTCTAAGGGAAAACGGGCCCAGCGTACTTGTCTACCTGTCTTTTCCCGGGAATCGACCTATCTCTATCCGGGATTATACCAAATTTCAAGTAAATCGGTCCAGCGGTTTAAGCATGAAAAGGTAACAGACAGACAGACAGAGTTACTTTTAGTTGAGTTGAGCCGCAGTCTTTGTCTATTTATAGCAATAACTTGCAAATATTGACCTTGCCAATTTCAACATTAGCCAGCTATTTACAAAAGTAGATTAAGTGCTTACTCGTAGCTCTTCTCGGTTTACGTAAGCGCATTGTTATCAAGCAAGCAAGCTGTATTTAGTGAGGCGTGGATAACGAATAATTATTAGGTAGCTTTACATTTGATTATTCTTAGTTATCTTCCCACTGAATAACCGCGATAAATTACTCTTGAAATAGAGATATCAAATAACTAAGTTAGTTATGTACCTAATTGATAGGAATGTTTATTCGAAAGGTAGGGGATCTTTTGCCTTGTTTATCGGTCTAGCGAAAACGAATTGAAGGAAAATTCGATAAAGTTTAGATCTTGCCCCTTAGGAATGTAGCAGTGGCGTAACTATAACGTCTGGGGCCCGTGACAAATTCGTCAGATGGGGCTCCTTCCTCAATGTAAAAAAGTGCATCAGCGTTCCGTCTGTGCTCTAAACCAAGCCAGTTCGGGGCCCCGTAGAGCTAGGGGCCCCTGGCATTTTGCTACCCCGGTCACCCTATATAGTTACGCCACTGGAATGTAGATAACCAATGTTTAATTAATCGTATGTTAGTGTGTACCATCACCCACGGACATCCGCTAAACCAGGCGTCGGTCGTGGTCCGCCTGCCTAGTTCTCCTGGGTGGACCACGGGCACTTTTTCTTGCCGATGGGCCACTCAGTACACCTAGGTGAACCACGGGCATTTTTTCTTGCCGGTGGCCCACCTACAGTTTGATCACCTGGTTTTCGACGGAGCTGCGCCTGGTGGCGGAGCCCCTTTTACTGGGTATTTTGTCCTTCGGGAAAATGAAGATACCTAACTAACCTGACCTACTATTTTTATATTAAAATAATAATCACTCACATGGACTTAATTTGAGGTGGACCATGCCATATCCCATAGTCATTTGCCCGTGGTTCACAGAGGTGGACCATCGGCAAGAAAAAGTGCCAGTGGACACCCAGGTGAACTAGGCAGGTGGACCACGACCGATGACCGCGCAAAACCAAAGGATTGCTAGGTTGTCAGCCTGGATAGTTTTAATCCAGACAGAAGCGACAACGGTGGCCACCACATAACATCAAGCGCAATAGACACAAAACTTCTAATATAAAATTCAGGAAACCTCATGACTGTGACCAGGCAAATTCGGTTTTCGAAGTTCGTATCGTAACGTCTATGGAGGGCGAGCTAAGGGATGTCAACTTAAAGATGTCCTTATGTTCGGCAGGAGAATAAGAAGATTCGTGGAGAGTTGCTGTGTGGGAGCGCTACTGGGACAGTACCCGGCGGCTCCAAACAGGGGGAATTGGGCTGAATGATCGCCAAAGAGGATCGACATCCCGCCTGACCCAGCTAGGCGTCCCCACCCAACATCAACATCAACATCATACCGTTTCCCTCACTCTCATATTAATAACTGTTAGTGTGAGCAGAATGGCAACAAATCAACTTCGAAAGGCCAGATCGCCGCTAAACAGAAACCGACTGTGAACAACCAAAGTAACCAAACCACGGTGCAGAAAACTTGAGCAATTTTTATCAAAGTTAAATATTAAATTATATTTTTAAAAATTCACGGTCTACGTGCTGGTTAAATATGTTTAATTAGGCTCTGCAGAGCAACAAACAGACCGGAGAGCTAGCCTGAACGCTAAGAAGGCTCATTATACTCATTCAAGGTCAGAGAGTGCTAAAACATATTAGAAATACCCGACCGGTCGGTACATCTTGTTTGCAAAATTTTATAACCTTTGTCGGATAAACGGTATACCATTTTTTTTCAAAGATGTCGCTTAAGTTGGCTGGTCTATTAAATGCCCATTCAGCAAAGATTTGAAGACGGCTACATTGTAACGTTGATTAAACAGAGGCAGACAGGGACTTCCAACGCTGGTGCGAATTTTAACAATAATTTATTTGTTAAAAGTAGAATGCTAACAACATCAGAGACACGGCCTACTTTTGGTTGACCTGCGGAAGACACAAATCGATCGAATACCATTGACTTCAGGCAGGGATTGAGAACTGCAGGATTAACGAGCTACTGCGATGAAGAAATTTGAAGTTTGTATTGTGCCGCTCTGCTTACACTCATAGGCATCAGGTAACAGGAGAGTGAGAAAGACATTATTTATGGACCAACTTCGAAATTCGCATTTCGGAGTAGCCCCCGACTAATAGGCATCATCGTTGTTAAGTTGTGGCAACACGTAATCTCCCGTACCTATAACTAAACCAGGATGAGAACACACACAGGCCTCCTTTCAGAATGAGAGGTCTTGGGCTATAGTTCCCACGCGGGCCCAGTGCGGTTTGGGAACTTCACACACACCATTGAATTGTTTTGCGGATGTGTGTCTATCTACCCTGTAAGGGATAAAGACGTGATTTATTTATGTATGTATTGAATTCTCCATACCAAGTTTTAAGAAAAGTGATCCGTTATTTCTTCGTTACTCGTATACAAAGTATACGCGTCGAGTTAAGAACCTCATTTGTTTTCATCGCTTGAAACAACAGTTCCTAATCCACGTCACGTTCCATTGAACTTCTCATTAGCCAGTGATAATTGAGGCAGTATGACCCTGCGACCATGGCTCCGATGAACCGAGACGTGCACTGAGGTTATAGAAACTTTTCTCAGTAGACTACGTGGTTTTTAATTCTTTAGCTGTGACTAGGTTGAGCCAGTGTCATGTAGGTACTAAACCGCCATGTCATCTATACCTACTAATATTATAAAGAGGATTTTTTTTTATTGTTTGTTTGTTTGTTTGCATTGAATAGGCTCCGAAACTACTGGACCGATTTCAAAAATTCTTTTGCTGTTAGAAAACTACATTATCACTGAGTGACATAGGCTCTTTTTTACCGCGGGAAAATACCTTTTCCTACAAGAAAATTAGTTTATCGCGGGCGAAGCTGCGGACGGAAGGCTAGTTCCATATAAATTTTGACGTAAGTATTTGGAAAAGCCGTGGCAGCTAGCGAGGGTCGTGGGTTCGAACCCGGGCTGGCACCTTCGAGTTTTCCGGAATTCATGTGCGATATTACATTTGAAAATTGCCATAAGCTCGTGCACGAAACACTCGTTCGATTTTATTCGGCTTTTCTTTTAGAACTTAAGGGCACGAGAGACCTGCTTGAACCAGGAACTAAACCGTTTCCCTGGTAACTACGTTTCATTTTATAAAAGTTGAATAAACAAAGTATTAATGTAATACAATTGCATTTCTATTTGAATTATTTGGGCCTTAAGCAAATAAAGTTTGTTTAGGGCGCATCGTGATCCGTACATGCTACTCCGTCCGATTTGGGTAGTGCTCCAAGAGCTGCTCCACAGTACCTATAATTAGTTGCAGATCTCTGGTGCCCAATGTCCATTCTAACCAGGATTTGAATGCTATACAATGCATCAACGCTGCTTGATGTCATTTGTTTAACAACAGAAGTACATAAGCGTGACTAAAAGACAGATTTCGTGCAAAACCCAATGAGGAAGGATGTTCCGTTTTTACATTTCAGCTAATTCCTCGGATCCATTCACTCTGAATGCTCTGATGCTTTTGACTGAGTCATCGTATCCTTATAGAGTTCATTAACATTGGTAATTGTCTTAACTTTTTGCTCGTTGATCGATAATTCACAGGGTTGGTTTGTGGTTGTGGCGGAATTTGTCAACTGACTTCAAAAATTAGTTTGAATTTGGTTAAACTGCGAATTTGTCAAAATTGTGTCTACTGCTATTGTTCAAAATCAATTATTCGTTGCCTTTGAGCTTAAATATAGCATGATTCGTGCAGAATACAGCAGCTATAAACAATAATCAAATTATATACTTTTATTATTATACAAATGTTTAGTTACATTAAAATTTTCCGAAAAGTTGTTATAGGTTATGGTCCCAGTGATAGTACTCGTATAATTAAACGAATGAAACAGGAAACTTAAGAGCTAAGTTAAGTTTTTTTAAAATAAATCCTCCATAAAGAAGATCTAAGACGTCGGAAGTAGATTCAGGCAGTCCGTTGTTTATATTCGAACTATCTGCTTAATCTGACTTTCTTTTTACTTTTACTTAGGTAAATATGCATAATGTACTACGGTTCGTGACTCCAAAGGGTCTGAGTTATCGTGACTCGATAACGTAACGTTTCACGTTACGTCCGCAACAAAAATACTCGAACGGCAACCATCCTCAACTGTTTTCAAAAAGGAAGTGGTTTGTTGTTTATTCCTTTTTCGTCTGTATATGTTTTTATAAACATCATCAACAACTTTAAAAATGCAGCACGCAAAATAAGCGCAGTTTTAGAGGTCGAGTTAGGTTACAACTATCTTTAACCCGCATTCAACGGTGCCGTCGCCACCTGCCCCATCCCGGGGCGGCCAGTGGACGTTGCGGTGGTCACCGTGTGCGCCCGCAACGCCCGCAGTTCAAGGCCTGGAGGGAACGTGTGTGTTTTTAGACGGTAGGCCTCTCCCCTCCTTCCATAGGGAAGGCAGCGGCGAGATGGAGAGCCCGTCATACCTCCGTTCGTATGCTGCCCCGAGCGCGGAGATGCATAAGGCGCATTTTCCACACGTTAAAAAAAAAAAAAAGGTTACAACTATCTTTGAAAATTGGCAGTTCAATTTGATAAGACATTTTTTACATGAGCTATATGATAGGGGTTCTCATATAAAGTTAGTAAATTGGTTAAGAGTCTGGTGCACGTTTTGCACAAAAAACGTCTCTGACGCGTGTTCGTTTGCGTTCCAATTTATATTTTGCTTCTATTTTGGCATTGTTGTAAAGGCTCTGTCTACCCCGCAAGGGATAAAGACGTGATATATGTATGTATGTAAAGGAATGTAACTAATTCATATCTTAGACACGTCTACTAACGTATTTCGTTGTTCCTTCCTGTCAGTTTCCTCTTTACCAAAAAACCATTTAAATTGTGCAATTTTAACGCATCCGCTTAATGATTTATAATAAACGCCGTTTTGTTTATTACATGTTGTTTTTATTGTAAGGTCAAATTTAATAAACTACCGTCAACCGGGCGAATTTGGTAATTTTGTGGCTACTTTGATCGTTTTAAAATTGCTATAAAAACAATATTATCCATATGCGATGCATTTTTGGCATGTGGACGCAAAGGCGATCAATGAAGACATCGATTGGAAGCAGTAAAAGCAAATAAAAATAAATAGTTTCGTCGTTATAACTACTTATTTAACTATTTATATTGTAGTTAACTAGTGGTTATTTAATCTTCATTAAGTTTAGTTAGTTAATGTTGAAAATTAATGTCTCAGTTAGGTCTCAGCTCTGATTTAAAAAAAAATATGTCAATGAATTTTTTTTAATTTGTTGATATGGGCCAGAACTTTATGTTCAGATACATATTGACTATGTAAGTAAATACTAACCCCCTCTGCTAACTTAGCAATCGTTTGTCCTTATCTGTGAAAGGTAAATGTCAAAGTGACAGATAAGGACAAATCGTTTATGAATAAGGGGGTAAATAGTTATCTTCGAGTGCGGCAGCAAATCAATTAAAATTAAAATTTCTTTACTATTGGCATCGCTAGATCCCCCATTTGCTACTAAATATGCGACTCTTTTTGTTCCTAAAGTTTAGTCTGCGTGGGTATTGCTTTATTGTCCGTAACTTGGTTATGAAACAACGTAACGTGTTTAACTTAATTGAAATAGTTGAATTAAAATTTCTTTTGAGAGAGTTTATTCAACTAAGCACCCTAAGAAGAGCTATTCCCATTTTTACGGTGACAGTAGTGGTAACAAGACCTAGCTAGACCCTGAGATGTGTAAAATATTCTACTACACTTAAGTTCAACTAAACTATGAAACACAGATAACAATGCAAATCAACTGTTTCTCTAACAAAACAGCCTTTTAGAATCAGCATGTATTTAAATAGGTTTTACCAGTATTAAAAGCAAAACCGGTAACATTCTATTCTACAATTCAACGTAAAAACACCATACATAAAACAGTGTCAACTTACCTATACAGCGAACGGTACTCCGAAATAAATAAAACTCACTAAAACCCACTGAACACACTAACCGCCCGAATTAAAAAACACTGAAACACGCAAAAGGGTCTTTTAATTTTTTTTTAAATGAACCTTTATTTCATGAATTTGTTCGTTTCGATTTTAAAAGTTGTCAGGCTTTTGCCATGCCGCCGTCCGCTGCGACCGAGTACGACTGAGCAGTCAGTGACACTGCGCATGTAGCGTTCCCTCTCTCACTTTGACGTGTTGTATCGGTGTGAGAGAGATGAGTGATCGCTGGAATGCATGGAATATGAGTTGGTGCGTATGTGTGGGCGTTCGTTTGGTTGTGTGGTGCGAAAAAAGGAAACAGATAGGCTCCCGAGGCTTTGCGGCAACGTTGCTTTGGAAATGTTAGGAAAATGAGATGTTAAGGCGAAGTCTTTGACGATTAAGAACGAATTAATGACCCATGAGTCAAAGAATAATTACGTCTAATTACGTCTGCGTAGCTAATAGCAACTTCGAAATGGGCCTACGTTTTATTCTTTATTCCACAACAGAATAGTCCTACTTTGGGGCCGTCCATTAATCACGTGATCTTTTTTTAAGCATTTTTTAACCCCCCTCCCCCTTGGTGATACATGGTGAGGTTTAAGACTACCCCCCCACCCCCCATCCAACATCACGTGTATTTTTCGTATCTACAAAAAATCTTAAATTTTTTAGAACTAGAATTGTCTTGCGCGCGCAAGCGCGCGTTTTGAATTTATATATTAATTTGGTATCGTATATGTCATGATATATTTTTGTGTCATTTTACTATAATACATGTAACTGTCAGCCAATCACAAGCCTGGAAGCTTGGCTTCACATATCGGTCGTCGGCGGCGCGTGAGAAGGTACTTCGTTCGTTGCCTAGCAACGGCGAGTCAAGGTCACACTACACGCCGCTTTTCGATTTAAAAATCGCGCGTTTGAAAAAATTATGAAAAAATAAATACACGTGATATCTTACTACACCCCCCCTCCCCCCTTGTGACATTTCGTGATTTTTGTCAAACCCCGCCCCCCCCTTTCAAGCCTCACGTGATTAATGGACGGCCCCTTTTCTCTGGTATGTAATTTTTCTAAAACTTTTGTTTGCAATTGGATTTGGTTTATAATACAACTAGGAAGGTAGACAAGCTAGTGGGACAAGGTAGTAGCAATCACCACTAGCTATGGACATCCGCAACACCAAAGCATTGCGGACGCCTTGCCAGCCTGAAAGGCTAACATAGAGTATTTCACCAGCCAGTTACTTCACTGATTGTTTTACCTACTCCATGCTGTATTGAATAAGGCGTTACTTTGAAGAGGTCCATTTAAATGAACAAAAATTTTGGTACCTTGCTACTCCGCTACTCACGTGCTAGATAACCAACATTTTTTACATGTGTAACAGTTGTGCTCATTAAATTTTGATAATGATCGTAGGACGTAGAGGGATCGAAACGCGTCAGTGTTTGTGTGGTGTAAGGGATAATCAAGTTTGTGGGATTTATGTGTAGTTTATTGGCAGCAGTGGAGGGAGGGTTGCATGAAAAACATATATATTTCATACAGGCTTGGTTAACTTGCACGTGAGTAGCGGAGTAGCAGGGTAAATTTTTTGTTCATTACTCCATGCTGGATCATAGTAGCGCAAGACTGCAGCTTCGCGGCAGGATTAGCGACGAAGGTAGTAAGGAAGGAAGTATCCTGACGGACCCTTCTCAAGATCTTCATCATCATCATCTCCAGCCTATATACGACGCACTGCTGGGCACAGGCCTCTCAAAACGAGAGAGCTTGGACTATAGTCCCCTCGTGGGCCTAATGCGAATCACAATGCCCTACCTCCTATAAATCATGAGTGAAATAAAATCTCATAGAGAATGCATATTACATTAATTTATAACTTCTCCTTAACAAACACATCGGACATTTGCAGTCGGAAAACCGCTCAACGCACTCTCCATAGGCTTCAAAATCGCTTGATTAAAAACTACTATAAAAATTAAGTACAGTTAGCAAACTTAAGTTAGTCACAAGTCGAGCTGGCAACGTCGCATTACTAAAAGTTAAGCTTGAAGTTAACTACAGGTGGTTAGTTAGCGAAAACTTAAGCAGGGGAAGGTTGTGTCGGTCAAAAATGCATTTTTAAATGTTTATCGAGTATTTTAAAGGTTTAATTTAACTTTAAAGTGGTTAAAATGGCGGGCGGGAGTTATATGTTGGAATTGTACAATGTGTTTCATTCTGGACAAGTAAGTTTTAAGTTAATTACTTTTCGTGGACATCATTTTTGGTCGGATGTTTATGTGAAGCAGCCTTCGTTTATACCGCGGCGTTACTTGCTTACTTTACTTTGATTTGATTTGACATATTTTTAACATGAAACAGTAGCTACTAGAGAGATCGGATTTGGTCAGTAGGTTAGGCGATCGTTAAATGTGGAGGCGACATCGTACAAATAGACAATAATAATATTTAGTTGTGTGTCTGTGTCGTTTTTGTCGCCTGCAGTGTTTGATAACGTCGCAAGAATTAAAATGAATTAAATTGATTCATAAACAATTAACGACAATTATATAGTAAAGTAACGATCATGCATTCCAGAGGTTACTTATATAGTAACATATATATACGTATCGATAAATCACGTCTTTATCCCTTACGGGGTAGACAGAGCCTAAGGCAACAAGGCCACGCTTAGCTTAAAGTAAATGAGGCTTAATAGGAAACACGACCTAACCTAAGTAATTTAAAATAACCTGTCAATTTTTTAACTTCTGAGAACCAGACAGCGAAGCTTGAAATCCCAGGTAGGCAGATGTACGTAGTATCTCTTAGTAGTCTGAGGATTCGTTTGGGACTAGGTCAAATTCGTGTCAATTAAATCTTTTTTTTTTTATCTAGGTTTACTTAGGTTTTTTTGTTTTACGAAATATTGGTTAGGGGCCTTACCATGACGTCCTAACTTAATGCGCCGCGATTCAAAGTTGGACCGCTAGCTGTCAGATCCATACTAGAAGTGTCAAAAATTACAGCTAAAGCGTAAAATTGAATCGGAATTGAATCGCATTAAGACGTGGTAAGGCCCCTATTATTGTTCGCTGGGCCCGTTGATATCTTTTGTATGGGCGATACTCACGGCCTATTCGATTTTATTTTGTTCAGTTGTTGTTGTTCAGATTTGAGAAATGGTTTCGATTCTCAGCATGAAATAGTCACGTATAAGAAACTGTTCATAACAAATAAACTTAAGACGGAGTTTTACGAACCGCAAATTGAGGCTGTGTGCTTACATTTGCACGCACACAGGTACAACCGAACTTATTTTTCTTTCTGGCTCACGCGGTTTGCGTATTTGCGGCCGAACCGAACTTCGCCAAGCAAACTATTATAGCGGCTACAGACTCACGCGAGCATTCTCGCCGAGAACCGAGAAGGCATCTATACTAATGTGACCTTCTCATAGAAACCCCGAGAAAGCCTTTGAAGCGGGCAAAAATACCGACACCAATCGGAGAACAGGCGAGCGCGAGAACGAGACAGCGAGAAAGCGATCACATTCACGCTTCTCGGGTGTTCTCGGGGGTTGTCGGCGTGAGTGTGGAGGCGCTATAACATACTTCAATTTTGACATGTCTAAGAATTGAAAAACAGTTAAAAAAAAATAGCACGTTACAATTTAACATCCGTGGAAAATTGCGATTTGTTTTGTTGCGGTTTTATATTTTCCAGTTACAGATTTCTAAAAAGTGTTTTTCGATAAAAAGGTATGTCAAGATTGTTTACCTCATATCTTTTGCTAAATAAACAGACGGACAGAGCTACGCACACACGCACTTTGTATTAGTAGGATAAACATATTAATTAAACATCTTACATCCAAAAATATCTGCCCCGACCGGGGATCGAACCCGGGACCTCAAGATAAAGACTATCCGGTCGCCAATCATGATGATAATGATCCAGGTGGAGCCAGGCAGCCTGTTCCAGCGCATCACCGGCGGAGTGAAGACCGGGATCATATTGAAGGATGTGTCCTTCACAACCCACAGCGGAGAGGTCACCGCGATACTCGGATCTAAAGGTAGTTAATCACTAGTTAGTTTCAGAGGGTACTTTAGTATATCACCTTCCGACAAAATTCTTCTTCAATCATTAAGTATCAAGTATCAAGTCATTATAGCGACGACAACTTCGCCAATGTCAAAGTATCAAAAATAAAATTAAAAAATCTTGTGACAAAATGTCGGCAACGTTGTACGGTAATGGTCAAAGAGCTCTTAGCCAACGGTCAATGATATCACTCAGAAACTGCCAGGAAATCATTAGCCGATGCCCAGGGTGCACCGGACCAAGCACTGCTCTTCCCAAAATCCAAAAACGAGCCGCAGCTCTTGACCACACGTGGAGGTGACCCAATTCGCAGCCCTTCGACAAAATTATGAGAACTGTTTGTTGCAATTTCGGTCCGCTAGCGGCGCTGTCAATTATCCCATAGTAAATTACGTAAGACGTTAACGCGAACGCGTTCGGTACCAACGTTTTTCGTGACAAAACTTACACTAGAGGCTCTAGCCCACCGTAGAACGTTCTCACAGTAAACGTCATATGATTTTGTTTGTCAGTTCAATTCAATGTTACGTCACTGTGACATTTACTGTGAGAGGGTGCACAGTGGGTCAGGAATCAATTTATTTAATAGTACTCACTGTTGGTCTGCATTTCGACTGCACTGTAACTGGGTGACAGGGATTGTCTAAAAAGATGTCCTATCGGTACTTTGTTTCACCAGAAAAGTCCTGTAAGGAACTTCGCATTTTTTTCGCATGGGTCATTGAATATTTTTTGTGGAAAAATACTCTTATTATTGGAACTAATTCCTTGGTAGTCTGCAAGGCTAAAATGGAATATGCCTCATGTGCCAGTAATTTCACCAGCTCTCTAACCCTCCACGCGGAACACAATACTACAAGCGACTGTTCGTCGGCATGATTAGTGAGTAAACCCATACAAACTCTTTACCAGGCAGCGGCAAGCGAGCACTCCTCGACGTGATCGCCCGCCGCGTAGCTTCCAAAGGCCACATCCTCCTAGAAGGGGTCCCACTTGAAGAAGACCAGTTCAAGACCTCTTGCGCGCTGGTGCGGCACTCCACCAGGCTGTTACCAGGCCTCAGTGTACAGCAGACGCTGGCGCTCTCACTCACTAAGGTACAGTAGTGTAACTACCAGTGACGTAAAACTAGGGTGGCATCATAGATGAAATGACCTGATTAGAGTGATAATATTAGGCTATAAAATCATGCCGTATCTGACTCCAACCGCAACACGAATGCTCTCGCGTAGTCTATCTATGGCCGGCCTCATAATTTTAATCTTTCCATTTCTTAGCTAATTAGATACAAAAAACTATTTGTGTTTTCTTATTCCAGGTATCAGGTTACCTCAAATCTTCGAAGGTGAAGCAGGTCATGGCTGACTTAGCGCTGTCTCAGGTAATCAATTCATAAATTTCCTATTTTTAGTAGCAACTGCCCAGTACCCAGAGGCATGCTAGTCTTTAGCAGCTTCCAGTTTCTTCGCTTTTTCTTCAATTCTTTCTTTTCTGCCTGTCTTAGTTGGTGACGGACGCAGTGAAAGAAGTGACTTTGACATTTCTTTTCCAGGTAGCACACAAATGCGTGACAACCTTGACTAAGAGCGAATACAGACGACTGGTTATCGGCGTGCAACTCATCAGAGATCCATGTAAGTTATGAAGTCGGTTGATAAATAAAGTAGGTAGAGGGGTAGATTGATTTTACGTCAACAAGACGGCAGTTATTACGCAATACTTCCCATTTGGTAAGATATTCAATATAATTTTTGATATGTGATCCCGGGAAGCCATTAGGCCTTTCCTGACTGAGCGCGCCTCGCGAGGCACCTGCATGAGGCATGATCTCTTGACAAAACCGATAGTCATGGATATCTTTGGGGAAGGCCTATGGTGGTAGGGCCTTGTGCAAGGTCCGTACGGATCGCTACCACCATCTTACTCGCTAATCCTGCCGCTAAGTAGCAGTGCTTGCACTGCTGTGTTCCGGTGTGGAGAGTAAGACAGCCGGGGAAATTACGGGCACAAGAGGCATTTCATCTTAGTCCGGCCTCTAGGTTGGCAACGCATCTGCAATCCCTTCGGGGTTGCGGGTGTCTATGGGCAGTGGTGATCATTTACCATCAGGTGACCCACTTGCTCGTTTGCCTTCCTATTCATATAAAAAAAAATGTCCAGCAATGGACGTTTTCTCTATTTACGATTGTGATGATATTATTTCTTCCAGTGATACTTTTGCTGGACGAGCCGACCTGGGATCTGGATCCACTGAACACATATCTGATCATTTCCATACTGTCCAACGCAGCCAAGAAATACTCCACCGCCATCATACTCACTATGGAGAAGCCGAGATCTGGTAAGTCTATCATTGATATACACAATAGGTATATAACTTCTCGCCCCTGCAGGCGCTAGAAAGTGACAAAAAAACAACGGGTTGCACTCCGGGGCACTCCGCAGAAGTGAAACCTGCACACACGCACACTCCCGCAAGCGCCCAGCGCCGTTTAAACGACCCAGCAGCAACTCAACCTCCGTCTCACGAATTTTTTATCAGGCGTGTCTTGACGGTCGCGTGACCAGACGCGAGTTTAACGTATTTTACCCATCCCAAAAAGTGCACAACGCTGCTAAAGAATTTTTACTTCAAAAATCTCAAATAAAAGAAGAAAGAAGAAAGAAAGAAAGAAAAAACAATTTATTGCCACAAAAAAAGTATTACAAAAAACAAATTAGGTAAGAATACTCGAACGGTATTGTGACAAAAGGTAGAAAAAAGGTCTTGGAGACTATTTATAATAAAAAAAATAAATGTTTGTTCGTTGTTACGTGTTACAAATAAAATGTTCTTCATCCTAGACCAGGAAATAAATATTTTCTGGCAGACAAAATCAAGAGTAGGTACGGGGTAACAGCTCGGATGAATAAGACGGTAACAGTTTAGTAGCAAATTATTGTATTACTTTGGAAATAAAAATTTCAAAGAAGAATATCATATTATAATATCAAATACAATATATTCGACGCTAAAACGTTGTCGTGTAGGTACGGTACGAGAGCAGTTTTTTATTATAACTCATCAAAATAGGCATAACAGTAATCGCATTTCTACACAGCTGTTTAATTCGGTTTAATTACACAAATTAACGTGTTTTAAACTAACAATACACAAACGCGCGCGTTATTGTTATGTTAATTTTACCGTTAACGTGTCCAGTGTGGTTTGGGTTTCGGGCGCCATCGTTTCTTTTATTATGGTTTTAAATTGTGTTTTCACAGCTGTTGTCTTACTAGGCCGGGTCAGTGGACTAGTAGAGATATTTATATAAAAATAGCATACAATGCATACCTAAGGCCTTAAGGTTTTGTTACCTTAGGCTCTGTCTACCCCGCAAGGGATAAAGACGTGATATGTATGTATGCATACCTAAACAGATATCATTATTTATAGACCAAAAACAGTTTTTTTTTTCTATCAATGGTACAGTCAAGGCCGTGGCAGGAATGTTGAGATATAATTTGGCCACTTATTTCGTTACGATATTTGTATTTGGCGCTAACCTATCTGTAACTGAAAGCATAGATGAGATAGGAACTTAATAAAAATATGTTCTATTTTTACCGTAGTCCGTAAATTGGTTGTATCAATAAGATCCTACGCAGAGCAAATGGAAGAGAGGGACTCTTTATCCGAGTCTTTTACCCATTCCTAGTGCCACAAGCTCTTAAGCCTAGCCCTGCATCCATATAAAGATTTTCTATTCTAACTCCCGTTTCAGATGTCTTCCCGTTCCTGGATCGCGTGGTGTACCTCTGTCTCGGAGATGTGGTCTACGCCGGACCGACAAGGAACCTGCTGGATTACTTCGGCAGCATCGGCTTCCCCTGCCCTCAATTGGAGAACCCTTTGATGTATTACCGTAAGTGACTATGATCGGCATCAGCTGTAACTGTAAGGCACTCGACGTTAGGTACTAAAGTAAGACAAGGATACAAGATAAAGAATGTAAACATACGTTCAAGGGTTCAAACATTGACAACTGCGGCACTGACTGCTTTCCTGTACCACGATTCACGCAGCGACAGCTTGACGCCATTATTGTGTACGAGAGTTAAGCACAGATAACTATCGTCGATTGCTCACGTAGTTCATGTGTCGTTGGCCTTATTTTAGCTAGTTCTTCCGACGCGTGTTTGCGCTGCTATGTTCCGGCGTGGCGTGGAAAGTAAGACTTGCGGTGGAATTGTAGGCACAGGTGGTATCCATCTAAGCTCTTAAAGGCAATTCTATGGTTCTGTGTATGTCCAAGGGCGATGGCATTACGTAACCCATTATCTCCTGTAAATGCTAAACGATTTGGTTTTCTGATAACCTCTACTCTACATCCTACAAAAGTCAAAAGTCTTCCCAACACCACGCAAACTTACCTCTTTCAGCGTAAGTTTATAATTAAACGAAATTGTTTTTCGAGTGCCGGACGGGGTTTGATTTTGAACCCGCGTTTCATGGTTATTCACGTCAACCGACCTCCCAATCAGACCACCAAGACTCCCGACTAGACCTCCGAAAAACTTTATCGCTTGCATACGCCATTGCCATGTGGTGCCATCCATCGCAACTTGTCTTGTTCACAAATCACAATTTCTACGTTCCAACTTACTTCAGTTTTTTTTTTATATATTATATGTTTTTTCACAGCAATGCGGCTCGTTTATTCTTTTATTTATACTGTTTCAGTATGCCTGTCAACAGTGGACCGCCGCTCTCGTGAACGGTTCATCGAGTCCAACCACCAGATCGCAGCGCTAGTGGAGAAGTTCCGCCTTGAAGGTCAAGCCATAATGCAGGGAAATGTCAACGAGCATCGCATCATCAACCCGAATAAGATGCAGCTCGGCTATGGGAAACCTAGTGGGACTAGGACTATATGGATGTTGTATGTGTAAGTGTAGCGCAAGAACAACTAAACTACCAATATGTGGGTTTTACCAATACCGTTTTTCTGGTCGGACCTTGTTGAAGATTCGTCCGGATTACTACTACAATCTTGCCTATTTGCGGACACGGACCTTTTATAGCGATAAAACAAGTAATAATCTGTTGTTTGGTTCCAGGAGGATGCTAGCATCAATATTCAATTTGACGAAAAACGGTTTGAAACAAATGTTCATGCGCCTGTTCTCTCTGCCCTTGTATTTCTTGATACTGTGGGCTTTTTACTTCGAAGCCAAGGTACCTACATTTTTGTATTACTAAATCAGGTTAAAAGGACCAAATGGTCCTTCGAACCGTACACCATTTCACCAAGTTTTATATTTTCAGGATTATCAAAGGGCATTTATAACAAAAAGCGGATTAATATTCAACGCCATGGTCGGAACGTATCTCATCAGCATTATGAACACAATATGCTTGTGTAAGTAATTTTTTATACCTATTGTTTTAACAACAAGATACAATAGTGTAATAAACAAAAGGTACATACATGTTCAATGTTTTATTTGGTGGTTGCTAAAAAAAATGCAGGCTCCAAATTCTGATCGATTGATATTTCTACATTCCTTAGGTTGTCCAGTTGGCAGAATAACAGTAAAATTCGAATTTAAATAATATGTATTTCTTCTAGTGTTTTTATAATCACAGTTAAATTTCAACTTGATCATGAATATCTAAAACAAACAGTTAAGATGCTCAAACAATTGTCCAATACTTAAGACCCTGCTGTTCTCTTGCAGATGGTCCTTACCGAACACGATACTACCAGGAGAGCCAGGAAGGGCTGTACAGTGGGGCCAGTTTGTTGCTCTCTTCTAACCTGGTCTCGCTGCCCTTTTCCCTCATCAGCACCTTTGCTTCTGCTGCTATCATCTACCCGTAAGAAAGGATTTCAGAAGTGGGATTTTAAGGAACATACTTTTCTTTTGTGGACTTGTGCAAACTGACTCAATGAGTAGTCTAGCATTTATTTTGGGAATATATAGAACAAGTAAACAAAACACGTGTGTGGCTTCGTCATCTCCAGTACCGTGTACGTCGCAATGCTGGGCACAGGCCTCATCTGAGAATAAGAGGGCTTGGACTACGTGCACAGCACAATGGGGATTGGGAACTTCACACAGCACTGAATTGCTCCAAATGTTTCTTCACGATGTTTTCCATCACCAAATAGCTCATGGCATAAATTTCAAATGTTACTTTGCACATAAACCTGTGCTTTAGACATCCTCCGTCCGTTAACTTGGTATCTCTTCAAGCCATTTTGTTCTAGGATCCTAGCGGACCTGACGGAAGGCCTGGATTACGTCTACTTTTCGCTGGTTCTGTGGTCCTGCTACATCTTCGCCGAGCAGCAAGCTATGGCGGTGATGATGTTCGTGCGAAACGGACTGATAGCTGGCATCGTCAACATATACATCACATGCGTGTACGTTATGCTGGCCAGCGGCGTGCTGCGGTGAGAAATTCTGAAATAAACCTACTTGATTTTGATTCAGGTCATATCAATAATCCCCAACAAAAAATTGCCAGTTCTTAATTCTAACTTTTTTATGTTATGTCTGTTAAAAAATCCAAGTGGCCAGTGTTAGTATTCTACTTTCAGGCTTAATTCTTCTTTTTCTAATGGTGTAATAACAATTAATTAGTAACCTCGAACAGAAAATACATACATTTATATTAATATGAGGGTAGAAATAAATTAGCTACACACTTACCTTATTTTCGGCACGTCCGTAGCAAAAAGACGAAAGTGAAAATTTTAGTACCTAAGCCAATGAATAAAGCTTTTTTTTCATTCATTTGTTATGTTACAGGTCCTACAAAGGCTACGAGGACTGGCTGTATTACCTGACCTACTTGACCCACACGCGTTACGCCTCCATCTTCCTCCATAGAAACGTGTTCAAACAGCCAGACTTCAACATCCTCCCATACAGCGACACAGAAAACTGTACGTCGATCACGAACCTCATCCAAACCACCTCCAATTTGAACACAACATCGAACGCAAATTGTCGTTATGCAAGTGGCAAAGCGTTCCTAGCAGAGAGGTTTACATCGAGAAGTTTCAACGCCGATTTGAGTCAGGCGGGAGATTTGAATTTGGAATTCAATTTGGGTATCAGTTTTGCCTTCAGTGTTGGTATTATGCTGTTAAATAAGTTTTTGTATCTGTTGCCGCTCCCCAGTTATATTAAAGACAAGTTTAGGGAATAATTTTTTTTAAAGGTTGTCGTTATTCCGTCCAATAAAATTTATTAATAGATAAGTAATGTAAACTAATAGAAATGTTTAAGTATGAATAATTATTAAACTTTGATTAACACTGTTTCTTTTTTTAAGTACCTTTTTAAATCATGTTCATTATTATTCGAACTTGGGGTTTAAAATGACTTCAAACAACAATATCTATAGTAAAGTTCTATTTCTATATCAATACTTACATTACGTCTTACACATACATGTCAAAGTATTAAACAAATAGCCGTTTACTACTTTACAGTCACATAATTTTAAATAAAATTTATAGGAAAATCAAATATGAAACTGAATAATTAAGTGCTTTGTCACTTTCACTAGGTATCACATTTGAAACATTTCAAACTGTCCCAGTATTGTTGTGCACTGCGACAAAGTACTAAAATGTTCAGCTACTTTTTTAACTCTAGTTTTCTGGGCTACTTTGAGATAACTTACTAGTTGTCGCCCGCAACGATTAACGTCGCCTGCGGCCATATTGTCAAACACACTTGGAATTACAATCACATTCACCATTCCTTTACATTCACACGGCAAAGGATGAAGTTAGAAAGATAGTGAATGCGATGGCGAACGCCCGCGCTTTAGACAATATGACTTTTGGTAGGCAAGTAAAATGTAATCCAAATCGTACTAACATACTTATTAGTGACCCTTAGAGCGAGAAAGAACCCCAGACGCCAGATGCTGTCGCCTGCGGCTCGTGTAACAAATACATACACTCACGACTTTGAAATGCACCAAAACTTTTTTCATCCGGTCTACATCTACTGCTTTCATTGTACTCAATATTCATTCATGGATCTTTTCGCCGCCAATGACCACCAAAGTTTTCATACAATTTCAACTTTCCATTTTGCATTGACCAATCTCACACAATTGTCTATGGAGAAGTAACGGAAAAGGAATGAAAGAACAATAGGACACTTTTTGCCTTACACTAAAATCAATAGCGCTCGTGATTCTGAGCAGAACTGCCATGGAAGTTATACATTTATTTTCAGAATAATGCCCGTTTACACTGCACCTTCGTCAGTCAAGATAAAGTTGACAGTTGCGAGTGAGACTAGAGCTGTTTGGCAGTGAAGAGGTTAACTTACAGTATGGATAAGGAATAAAACAATTTTCCATATTAGCATCTGTGACGAGACTTTAGCCACAAGTAGTAAGACGTGTGACCGATGGTGCGACGAACGGTTTTAAAAATTTGATAATACATTGCGTGTCCACCCAGTTAACCACTGCGCAGTGAGCATCTTGAGCAAGCGATAAACAAAGAAACCGTTCGCCGGCCGTCGGATGCACACAGTAGTAGCAGCTACGAGTTTGTTACCTTTTCTTAATCCCTAAAATAGCCTTCAGTTTTATTTAGCATTCAGAGTCTCAATCCAGTGTAAATTCATCCATCCCTTTCGGATATGACGTGTATATTACAGTGGTCTCTGTTTGTGTCTCGTTGTCGTTCTCAACTTGATCTGGAGTTGCGTCTGAAGAGAAAAAGTTAAAAAGATTACGTTCAAAATTTCAAGACCAATTCAAGTACTTTTGATATGTGCATTTTACACATGTATAAATGCTTGTAAAATCAACTTTCCTTACCTTCATAGAGTACTATTGTCTTATTTATTTTTTGGATTGTTACCTGCAATGAAAGGAAGCATAGTTTTGTTAAACAATCTTTAGAAAACTGATAATGAGTGCATCCATACACATTTTATAGAAAACAAGACAAAAGAGAATGTGTAGAAAACTACAATTGCCATGCTTATTATTCAGGTATTTAACTAAAAGTGATTATCAACAGTTCATTTTGTTTACCTACAAATTGTCAATGAAAACCCAAATGATGGTCTCATTCAAATGTATTATTTAACTAGGTTTCAATGAATACTATCTCGAATCGCTTTTACATAACATTAAGGGGCTTCTAAACGGGCCATGTTTTGCTGCAATTTGTGGCTGCAACACAGTGGCCCGGCAACATTGCAAGCAATACCAGCCAGACTACGCAATATTGCAGTAATGTCCCGGCCATATAGCCAAACATGTTTTGTATTGACACTTATGGCCGATATTGCCCCGATGGGTTGCCGGACGATCGCTAGGCGATCGATTTTACTGCAATATTGCTCGGCCAGTTCTATTGCTGTTTCAGTCGCTCTCTTGGTTTATGACACAGTGTATCTTTTTCTACGCGACATGACATGAAGTTTGCTGTGAATGACGCCGTGATGCTGTATTCAGTGCTTTGCGATCAGCTGCATGAGTTGTTATTGTTATTTATCGGGGTATGCTGCAAAAATGACTTCTATGTGGTCTAATGAGATAACTATTGACTTCATTAATGAAGTACATTTACACCCTGAGTTGTGGGATATAAAAACCGGAATATACAATTTGCTGTCCTCATATTTGTATCTTTTTTTTAATATTTGGTCCTATTTTATTTAAAAGAAAGTCGAAATCACCCTCTGACATTCTCGTAAAGTTTTTAAATAATTTACTATCAAGGCTTACTTCTAGACTCAAATTATCCAAAGTTTCACGCCTATTTAAATAAGGTCTAATCCGCAACCTCTCGTTTTTCTTTTGCTTCTTTTTTAAAATAAGATAAGCTGCCGCCACAAGTGTTATCTCGTCAGCCATTGTTGCCGGTTTGTGTAGCCCGTTTAAAGCGTCTGCATCATGAGCCATACTATTGCAGACATAAATGCACACATTGCCCAGCCATACATTGCTCGGCCATCAGTTGCAATAAAATATTTTTGTGATGGCCGGGAAATTAGTTGCCAATAGTGCAGCCACAAATTGCAGCAAAACATGGCCCGTTTAGAAGCCCCTTTACTTCACTAAGATTCATATTTTTTTTTTACATGAACTAGCTTTCCTTCTTTTATGGCCACTGTGACTATTAATTCACAATGAGTATTTCAAATTTAATTCATTACTTACCGGAGACAGAACAATCTCTCTATATTTTTTCAGATACAGTTTCAATGGTTCAACGTAATTGTCAAAACCGAGCGTGTTCATAGCAAATAACACATCTTCACCATTGATTGTTTTTCTCTTTTCCACTTGACACCGGTCACTGGCCTCACTCGTGACAAAGGAAATGAACTCGGAAATGCATTCCTGTACACATTCTCTTGCATCTTTTGCTATCTGTAACAGTAAATAACATTTATGACTAATACAACTCCAAGTTGGTTGTGATTTAGTTCATTAAAAAAAGCGCGATAACTGAATTACGTATGAAAATATAGTATTATTTTGTACTATATTATTTTTCTATGACATTATAGTACAATAGACTGAAATATAGCACAATACTATACAATATAGTACGGGTGGCAACCGTAGGCCTAATCCCTCAAATATGCATATAAAAAAATTACCTTTCCATTCTCAGGAATGGCCCTTTTCATGATCTTTGCAATGTTAGCTATGGGTAAAAAGCGATCCTGTTCTCTCAGAGGTGCATGTTTCCCCATACATGAGTCCGAATTATTTTCCTCTTGATCTAGAACACATAAAAACAAAGTTACAAGCGTTTTCAGGCTGAGATTTTCTTGCGCGCGAACATGTACTTGTTCACATGTATTGTGTCAATAATATTATTATTAATAATAATAAATTTCTTTATTTGGGTAACTGGGACCCACAATTTGTTAGTTAGTTAATGATACAACAATAGAACATTGTAGATAGTGAAGTTTGTCTGCTCGAAGGTTTTAATTAGTTAAGTAACTCACCAAGAACATCATCCGAGTGAACGACGTAAGTCTCTTCGTCCACTAGGAAACCACCATCCAACCTCACGAGATCATTGCCGAGTTCATCGCTTTCCATGTTTTGTTGTTACTTGTAAATGTTAAAACGAGGTTAGATTTTGCACAAGTCGCACAGCAACTTTGCAGATTGCAAGCAATCGACAGTGTACAGGGTATGTTATATTTATTTAACCAAAAATAAAGTATATTATAATAATGGACTGATGACTGAGTACGATACGAATAAGAAATTTCCACAAAATATTTTCTTTCCGACGCAACCTAAACAGTCAATTGACATTGACATTTGACGGATTACTGACATAACTTGACATTCTTTGCTTTGTTTTTCCTTTATATTTTTGAGTCCAGCACATGGCGGTCTCCGAGGGATATCATTATCCGTTGGCTAAGAGCCCGACAGGGGGGGGGGGGTCTTATGACCATGTTCTACCGTACAACGTTGCCGACATTTTTGTCACAAGATTTTTGAATACTGTATTTATTACCTTGACATTGGCGAAATCATCGCATGGCTCGATGGGGCCATATTAGAAAAGAAGAAGAAGAAGAAGAGTCCAGCACATACGAGATACCGACGTAATAATTGTCTAATTACGTAATTGACATTCATTAAAATTCGAAAAAACCTGTAAGTTAATTTAAATCAAAAGCGCTAATAACCACAGTAATAAAAGCCCAGTAAGTAATTAAGGACTTTATTTCATAAAATTGAAGCCACCTCCACTTGTCAGAGAAAAATACATTTTTTAAATTCGAGACACGAGTATAAAGTGGACAATAAGATCAGTAAAATACATGTGTCACACTAATATAAAATGGTATTCATGAATGAAGATATAATTGATTTAAATTCATACATAATAAATACAAATGAAAATGTTCTATCGTTTGTTATTTTAACATTAAGTATTGCAACACCTTGGTCCACACAGATAAGATAAGATAAGATAAAGACACCTATTTAAGAATGTATATCTTAACCGATAATAATAAAATAATAAACTTCGATATTAGTTTTGAAATAATTTAAAATTATTACATACAATCTTTGCATGTTGGGCAACAAAACAAAAAAAAAATTGATGAAACAACTTTTAAAAACCAAACCTACCTTCTCACGTCTCGTTCAACTTCAACCATCCCCACCAACCAAACCAACACCAACCAACCAAAAAATCCGAAATCCGACCGAACCAGGCTTTTTGATCTAAAAATCAACAGTGTACGTAACAGCAATAGTCTAATGCAAATCAAATTAAGCAAATAAATTATTGATTAATGGTACTAAACATAATCATTTCATTAAATGCGTCTTATTAATATAATCGTTTTGACTTTCAGGTCAACAATGTTGATTGCTGACAAATCGGTTCCTAGGCCCAAGTAACCTAAATCAATTCTTCAGAAACTGCAAAACCATCTTCGGAACGAAGTATTTGGAAATACAGGAACTTTAAACTTGCGTATACAAGTTAAGTATGTGACTTGGCTTACGTTTCCAAGCCATTGTGTCAACAAATATCTTTATATCAAGATTGTTTGTGCTGGAAGTTTTAAGATTATCCTGTGACAATGGGAGTTCCGAAGTTCTTCAGGTATACCAGTGAAAGGTACCCTTGCCTCAATGAGCTGGTTAAACAATATCAGGTAAGTTTTTCATTTTGTTTATACATACTAGTCTGCTAAAGTTCGGTTCTTGTGTATGGTGTTCAAAAAGTATAACAACACTGAAAAACATCTGGAATGACCCACATGTTACTTTTTGAAAGACCATTATATAGAATTAGGAATATGTCCAGAGATGCAATGTGAACTAAATCTATTATTTTGTTTTTATTATGGTCTAAATATATCTAAGATGCTAATCAATATACTTCACCCCACAAAAAATAGCACAAATGTGAACTAAGAGACTACCATATTGTCATTTCAATCCAAAGCTGGTTTATAACACTGATAATGCATGTTGACTCATTATTTTCTACATTGCGCAATTAAACTATTACCCACTATTTCATTTTTTCTTTCTTTCTTTGGCACCTGAAATACCAGATTATTAAGATATCATATTTTTTAAATGATAGATACTATATGTTGGTAGGGAGCCAAATTATGTTATTTTGGAAATTATTTGGCATGGAATTGAATATGAAAAATGAAAAAGTTTATTGCATCAAAATCTTACAATATCATATGGAAATGAACATTAGTGCTGTATTTTTATTGTAGAGTAATATTTTTAAATATCACTTTCCACAACATACTGCTTCAGCCATACATCTAACTATAGGAACAGAGCAGGAACAAGAGACAGCAATGTAATATGTATAAGTCAGTATCTATATCAACGGTTGGCAACAGGCAAAACACGGTCCATTCGTGAAAGGTCAAACCTTGGACCGCCAAAGATTGTAATCTGTTGTATATCAAGTATCAATTAATACATAGATAAAGTATCCTTTTTTTCTAGATCTCAATAAATTTTTCTCACTGTATCCGGACCTCACATCAAACTACTTGCCAACCCCTATCTATATGTATAGGTTCAGCGGGCTTATTGTTGAACTCGGTCGCAATCGCCATCATGTTCATTTTGAAAGTTCTTGTATGAATTTGACAGCTAGCTGATTCCGATGCCAATTGTCAGCCCGTATGTGAACTGTCAAAATGAACATGATGGCGATCGTGATTGAGTTAGACAATAAGCATACAGCACACTTCAGTGTTATAGCTAGAATGTAACAACAATGCCAAAATATGCACATGTGTGAATTGAAATTCATACCATAAATGTTGGCAAGTCCTATCGTAAACATTACATTCATATCAAGTGTGTGCATGTTTGCGTTATATTTTTGTGTATGAAAATGGTGCATCCAAGAGACCACCAATAACGCTGGCATAGTCAAAGAGGTGGACTGCTTAATTTTTTTTTTAAGTTCCGCTTAGAAACTAGAAGCCCTGATCAATCTGTATTGGGAATATCTTTAGAGGTCTGAGGTTTGTAGTAGATCTGTCAAGGAGATCTTTTATTTGATTAGTCTTGAACTGGTTTGGTATTTGTGTTCCCAATCAGCTATTTCAAGCTCTAATCACTATGCTGTTGCTTAAGTATGACATAATTTCACAACAGTTTCAATTTAAGTATGTACACACAGCAAAGCTATTCGGTAAGCAGGACAGATACGGCGCGAGCGTGCGTAGGTGCTTACCTGATTATATTGCCGTGTGTACATACATTTACATAAATCACGTCTTTATCTTTACAGGATAGACAGAGCTTACGGTAACAAGACTTAAAAGCTAGTATGATTGTGGTTGTATAGGTAGAATAGGGAATCAAAATAGTGATATTGCCTATACCAGGATTTTTAAGATTTTCGCCCATTCCCTTGTAATTAAAGTGCAATTTGAAAATATTCAGTTTGGTTTACAACAGAGAAGCTATAATCTCTTAAATAATGTATACATTCCAGATACCGGACTTCGATAACATGTATTTAGACATGAACGGTATTATACACAACTGCTCTCACCCTGATGACTCCAACCCTCACTTCCGTATCACCGAAGAGAAGATCTTCCAAGACATCTTCCACTATTTGGGGATATTGTTTCAAATAATCAAGCCGAAGAAACTGTTCTTCATGGCTATCGATGGAGTTGCTCCGAGGGCCAAGATGAACCAGCAGAGGGGGAGGAGGTAAGAACAAATTCAATATGTACATCACGTTTTTATTCCTTATGGGGTAGACAGAACCTAAGGTAACAAGACCTACTGCGGGTTTGTGTGCTCTCTGCCGCCGAGCGTATTGAATTTTTTTTCGCGACAGTGTCAAAAGTAATACTAATCGTCTTTGCGGACGTGTCGTGATTATTTGTGCCTGGTCGTCGATGAATGTTCATTTTTGGGCGCACTTGGTCACATTTAGTATGATTGTGGGGGAATAGGTGGAAAAGGGAATCAAAATAATGATGGGTTGCTAGACATATCGCTTGTAACATATTTCTTAACAATTCTGCCATTTCCCTTGATGGGATGCTTTTACTGTCTACATGGGAAGAGAAGCTGGTACATTCTGTGTGCGAAAACAAAATACAAACAATTTATTAGATCATTAATTTGTGCAAGATTTATCTGGATTGTTACCAACATCTTACTTGTTAGTCCTGCTCAGTGGCGTAGCTACCAAGGGACTAGGCGGGGCAGTGCCCCGGGGCCCTCAAGCTCAGAGGGCCCTCGAATCCTTACCAGAAAATCTCGATCGAACTATTATTATTAAAACGTAACCAGTTTAGATAATAGTGGGGCCCCATTTTTTTATTTGCACCAGGGCCCTTGGTTACCTAGCTACGCCACTGGTCCTGCTAGCAGGCAGCTCTGCTTGCGCTGCTATGTTCCAATGTGTACAGAAAGAAAAGCTCGTCGCCCGCGGCGTCTATATGCTGTGTTCTTTAATGTTCGGAAGCAGTCGTTCTCGCCCGCCGTGTGCAACGTTAAAGACGCGGCGAGCGAGACCGGCCGCTCCAGAAAATTTAGCACAGCACACATTGCCCGCCGCGGGAGGCGGTTGAGAACGACCCAGCCCTTCCTCAAGGCTGGCAACATTTGCAATCTAACAATCTTGTGGTGTTGTTGTTGCTTGCTATTTCGTCATTAATTCGCTGAAAATAAACTCTTGATAATTGTTAATTAATATGTTTGTTACAGGTTCAGATCTGCAAGAGAAGCAGAAAAGTTAGAAGAAGAGGCTAAAGCAAAAGGTAAAGAAAACTGTTTGAAATGAAAAATGTATTAGAATTTCAAAAGTTGAATAGAGATTTTCACACACCATGGAGTATAGTCGGATATTTAATAATAATTATAATAATAAAACCTTTATTTTCCGACATTTTTAGGCCAAACTTATTACGGAATGTCTCTTAATACGTTATGCCTTACGGCCAAGGCTTCCTCCGACTTTTTCACTATTTCCTGTCCGGTACTTTTGTCCGAAGGGATCCTAAATAATAATAATAATACATACACAAATCACGTCTTTATCCCTTACGGGCTAGACAGGGCCTAAGGTGACAAGACCTACAGGCCAAGTTTAGCAAGATTGTGGGCGTATAGATGGAAAATTGAATCAAAATAGTGATGGATTGCTAGCCGCATCGCCTATAACGCGATTCCTATGATTTTCGCCCACTCCCTCGATGGTCTATTACCATCTGCGCGGGAAGCGGTTTTTCTTTGCTCCCAGACCAGCATGGAAGTTATAATAATAATAATAATATAGCCCTTTTATTCCGAATTCGCTACAATTTCAGTACATGTGGTAGTCTTTTTAAAAAATATATATATCGCGTAATTCGTCGTATCTCATGGCATTGATTGGCCTCCTCCATTTATTGGATGGCTTGGGCTGTAGTTCCCACACGGGCCCAGTGCGGATTGGGAACTTGGCACACACCATTGAACTGCTTCGCAGATGTGTGCGCGTTTCATCGCCATGTTTTCCTTCACCGAAAAGCTCATGGCAAATATCAAATGTAATTTCTCAGAAAACTCAGAGGTTGATGATGATGTTGGGTGGGGACGCTTAGCTGGGTCAGGCGGGCTGTCGAACCTCTTTGGCGATCATTCAGCCCAATTCCCCTTGTTCGGAGCCGCCGGTTATTGTCCCAGCAGCGCTCCCACGCAGCAACTCTCCCCGAATCTTCTTATTCTCCTGCCGAACATAAGGACATCTTTAAGTTCGTCATCCCTTAGCTCGTCCTCCTCCAGTTCGTTACTCCCGAATACTTCACGTCGCGCTGCCGCGTCCATGACGCACTCGGTGAGGACATGTTTGCTCGTCTCCTCCTTCCCACAGTGTGGGCAGGAGGGGAAACTCAGAGGTTGCCACGTCTTTTTACTAGTGGACTGTATCTTAAATGTATGTCAGGTGAGGTCCTACCGACTGAGAAGCGGTTCGACAGCAACTGCATCACGCCCGGCACGGTGTTCATGGCCCGCCTGCACCAGCAGCTGAGGTATTTCGTGAAACACAAGATGTCCACCGATCCGCTGTGGAGCAAGGTGAAAGTAATCCTGTCGGGCCATGAGGTGAGATTCCATGAGATTCTACTGTAACTAAACGCTTAATTGAGCATTTATTAGGGCTCTATTACAGTCTGTGAGCTCAGTCGATGATATCACAGTATATATATAAGCTAAAGCAGTAAGGAAACTACGAACAAATCGGTTGAAACGAAACACGCACACAGGCGCGCGCTTTACACGGCCCCTAAGCGGACCTCGTCCACTCCGCTCAGGCTCAGGTCCGCTTAGGGGCCGTGTAAAGCGCGCGCCTGTGTGCGTGTTTCGTTTCAACCGATTTGTTCGTAGGTTCCTTACTGATTTAGCTTATATATATACTGTGATGATATGCGGGTTTCGGGTAACCCAAAATAGTGGGTGAGACAGCAAGCACTGTAGTGTATTTTCCATACAAAAACTAGTCTATATTTATTTGTGAATGTCCTTCAAGCATTTGTTTAACTTGCCATGTGGGGGTCAATTCTTGCAGGTCAAATGTAACCCACTTTTAGTCATTGGATTGACTTGATATTTAATATAGAGATGTAGGATGCACAATGCACATAGAGTGGAAGTCAACAAAAAGTATAGTAGCTAAGAAATGCTTGTTTTAAATATGTAATTTTATACTTTTTTTTCTTAAACCACTAGTCGCTTAAAAATTATTAATGTTGCCTTGTTTTATCGTTGCGAAACAGAGGCTTACACCCTTATTCATAAACGCTCTATAGGCTTCTGCTAACTTAGCAATCCTTTGTCCTTATCTGCGAAAGGTAAATGTCAAAGTGACAGATAAGGACAAACGATTGCTAAGTTAGCAGAAGCCTACAGAGCGTTTATGAATAAGGGGGTTAGTGCGTACAAATTTAAAAAATGAAGGTGGATTTTTTTATTGACCATAGCTATATTTGTTTTTTTTTCAGACGCCAGGCGAGGGCGAGCATAAGATAATGGATTACATCCGTTGGGCACGATCGCAGCCGGACTACGATCCTAACACTAGACACTGCCTGTACGGGTTGGACGCTGATCTCATCATGCTGGGCATGTGCACGCATGAGCCGCACTTCGCTCTCTTGAGAGAGGAGGCAAGTGTTTATTATCAGTTTTCAGCATTCTGGCGTGGAGAGTGAGACAGACCCTGAAATAAGTGATCCAGTCAAGTGTTAAATATTCATTTATTCATTTATTCATACACATTTTAAGTCATGTTCATTTGCTATCGGTGTTACGTGGTAGGGTGGTAGGTACATGACACCCTGTCAGGGTATACAATGTCAATACTAAAGCTATAAACTAAACTAAAACTATTACAGCCATTTACTCATTAATTACGGGTTGCATATTTCATGTCAATAATAATATATATAGCATTATTACAGCAATTTAATTAATTCAATACAATGTCAATTTTAAATGTTAAAGATTATATTGTAGAGTAAATAAATAACTTGAGTGATAGTGTCAATTTACTATTAAATTTCTGCAGAAATATATAAATATGTATGTAGCAGTGGCGTGGCGTCCATAGAACTCGATTACAAACGGCTTGCCTATTTTAAGGCAGTCGGGCACTTTTATTGCGCATAATTAGAGCTTTTTTTGCGCATAATTAGAGCGGTCGGCGACACATATATTTGACTTGATGGTTGTATAGATGTTTATGCCTTCTGTAGATATTTTTGACAAGTTCGTATCGATACTTATTTATGCACTTGATCTTACATGAGGTGTTCTTTAGCCCTCTAGGCTGGCCACGCATTTGCAATTCTCTAGTGTTAAGGATGTCCATGGCTGGTGGTGCTCGCTTACCAACTGGTGACCCACTTGCTAGTTGGCCTTCCTTGTTGTTAATAAAAAAATGTGGTTCGTTAAAATGTAACTATGGATCACGACTGTTAATTGTTTTCAATAAGTTTTTAACTAACGGAGTTTTTTTAGGTGAAATTCGGCAAAACGACGCAACGCGCCACTAGCCCTGAAGAAACCAACTTCTACCTCCTTCACTTGTCGCTCCTGAGAGAGTATTTACAACAGGAATTTATTGAAATAAAAGACAAACTACCATTCCAGTATGATATAGAGAAAATTGTTGACGATTGGGTGCTAATGGGATTTTTGGTCGGCAACGATTTTATACCGAACTTGCCCAATATGCATATAAGTAATGATGCCATGCCCCTCTTGTATAAGACTTATATGGCAGTGTTGCCCACTTTAGATGGTGAGTATATATTTTATTTTGTGGCAACATTATAAAAAAATTGAGGGTATTTTGTGTAACGCGCGTAAAGTTAAACAAGTTACTGTTATTTATTACATTATAATTGCTTTTCCTACATACATATATCACGTGTTTATCCCTTACGATGTGGACAGAGCCTAAGGTAACAAAACGTTAAGGCCACGTTTAGCATGATTAAAGGCGTATATTAATATATTAATGTTAATATTTTCACGCCAACTTAACAATCTTACATACATACACACACAAATCACGTCTTCATCCAATAGGGGGTAGACAGAGCCTAAGGTAACATGACCTAAAGGCCACATTTAGCATTGTACCAACACTATATTATTATTATTTGTATATTTATTTTTTACATAAGTTAGGTTTTTACAATATTCATATAAAAAGTAATAAATCATAATACAAAATATAAAAAAAAACCTAACCTAGGGTGCCGCCGGCAGCGAGGCGGGGCCTAAGCTACCGGTAGTCAGGGCGACAGAGAGAGGAACCTCTTGACTATCCGAGCCGTGTCCAGCAGTACCGCCTTCTGTATCTGGCCCTTATTATTATTGTATTGTATTGTTGTTGTTGTGTGTTAACAATCTTTAAATCTTTGAATGGTTACTTAATGCATATCAACTTTCGCAGGGTACATAAACGAGGCAGGCGACTTAAACTTAGCTAGATTCGAAGTGTTCATGCAAGAGCTTGCCAAGATAGACAAGGAAAAGTTTCAGGACACCTACGCCGATCTTAAATATTTTGAAGGAAAGACCGGCAGGCGGCCTAATGCTAACGAAAGGAGAGAGGTAATGCTTCGATGATTTTCCTTCTCATAATTTACCTCATAAATGACTCCTATACAACTTTTAGACTGTTTAAAGTCTGTACAAGCAGCTTGTGTGCTAGTTGGTGCTATATCGCTACACCGCCCATAGCAGTTAAGTAAAGCTATGACCGGGAACCTGCCCTATGACCTATATGGGTGGTGTAGAGGTTGGCACGATGCCTGTATCGATAATGCCCTCGACTGTCATCCGATGTGGCTATTCTGATAGGTTACATTTGTTCCAGTATAAACCAAACAACGATGATACGTTCAACGTCAACGTGGACGACATAAAGTCGAACAAGCCTGATGACGAATTGCAAGCGCTCATCAACGCTACCCAGGATATGGTAAGAGGTGTTATGTGAATAATGATTTGTATTGATTTAAATTTTCAACCATCTCATTATCAATATGAAACACGTAGTCACCGAAATGGCAGCTAGCTCTCTGACTATGCCCTCGTTAGTACACTTTTAGTATTTTTTTATTTTTTTTTATGTGAATAGGAAGGCAAACGAGCAAGTGGGTCACCTGATGGTAAGTGATCACCACTGCCCATAGACACCCGCAACCCCGGAGGGATTGCAGATGCGTTGCCAACCTAGAGGACTAAGATGCAATGCCTCTTGTGCCCGTAATTTGCCCGGCTGTCTTACTCTCCACACCGGAACACAGCAGTGCAAGCACTGCTACTTAGCGGCAGGATTAGGGAGTAAGATGGTGGTAGCGATCAATATATAGTTGTTCCAATCATTTATTTTCTCGATGAGATATAGTTTGATAGTTATAGTGTTGTGACCTAATAAGTGATCAGTAGATACGATATCGATCCAATTTTATATATACGAGTAGTTGAGAAGTATTCAGCTATGGAGCGACGATAATTTAGAAGAACAAGAATTTATAATAAATGTTCATGAGAGCTCGTCGAGTGACAGTGACGATTCATCACATTTTGATTAAAATTAATAAATAAAAATTACCTGTCATTATAATTATTTCATTTCATTGTCTATCTATACTTATATTATAAAAAGGAAGGATTTGTACGTTTGTAATGAATAAACTAAAAACTACTGGACAAACAAAAAATATTTCACCATTAGAATGCTACATTATTCCTGAGTAATATAGGCTATTTTTTATCCCCGTGAAAAATTACAACGCGTACAAAGTCGCGGAAACATCTAGTTCAATATATACAATATCGATATTTCAATCATAACATCACTATTCCCATAGAATGTAACTTTATTAAAACGTTTATTGTTTATCGTACTTTAAAAAGATATTACTGCATATATGGACTCAAATTGTCTTAGATGAATATTATATGGGATCAACGAACAAAATTAGGCAGTTGTCATATTTTTTATACCTCGCATTTAAAAGTTAATTTTTGCGTAAAAAGCGCAGTTACATTCTACGGGAGCTGTCATCGAGAAAATAAATGATTGGAAATACTATAGATATTTTATGTAATTGACAAACACTGAGATACGGGCTGAGTCGTCGTCCACATAATTTGAACCACCCGGAAAAATGCTACCGTTATTTGGAATCATTGTTTATTATTTTAATACAAAAATAGGTAGTTTAGGTTAGTTAGGTATCTTCATTTGCTCGAAGGGTAAAATACCCAGAAAAGGAGCTCCGCCCTTGAGCGGCTCTCCGTCGAGAACCAGGTGGACAAGCTGTAGGTGGAAGACGACCCGTAACCGTGAGATACATGCACTACGGTGGGAGCGATTTTATGTAGATATTTGAGTATATGTTTCTTTGTTTCGTTTATCCTACAGTTTTTCGATGACGTCGAAAATGATGCAGATGAGTACGAAGAAACGAGCGATGGTATGTAAATACTAATCACGCAGACTGAGTGGTATCGAATAGTTTATAAGGAAATAAATATGATTATTATGCATTTCGCAGAGGAAGCTACGTTTGAGATGGAGTTTATACTACACAAGAAAGATTATTATATGAATAAGTTAGATTATTCTGCTGTTACCGAGTGAGTTTTGATTTAATTTATGTACTGAACTTATTTTATAAAACCCCCCCTCTCCATCTCTCTCTCCCCCTTTCTCTTCCTCTCTCTCCCTCCCCCTCTCTCTCTCCCTCCCCCCCTCTCTCTCCCTCTCTCTCCCTCTCCCCCCCCCCCCCTCTCTCTCTCTCTCTCCCTCTCTCTCTCCCTCTCTCTCTCTCTATATATGTAAGGGCATCGCTCAGCTAGCTGTCATATTGATACAAGAACTGTCAAAATGAACACTACGGCGATTGCGAGCGAGTTAGACAATAAGCGTGCTGATAAAAATTAATTCATCAAAAATCTTTATTTCCAGAGATGTGCTAGCTAGTCAAGCAGAAGGCTATGTCCGAGCCATACAATGGAACTTATTTTATTACTACAAAGGGTGCCCTTCCTGGTGTTGGTACTACCCGCATCACTACGCACCCTATATCTCAGATATAAAAGGTTTCAAGGACCTCAACATAGAATTTGAGCTCGGGGAACCATTTAAGCCGTTTGAGCAGGTTTGTTGTTATTAAAATATCCATTCAAAAGTAGCGTTGAGTGAGGGTAGGGAAATGAAGTGTTTCTATTGGTGGATTTTCTACTCGGACACCGCTTAGCTACTACCAACAGCTCTGCCTGACGCGCTGTATAACGTGTGATACTGTTTGCTGCAACTTTATCTGTATTCTGTGAAAACTTTGAATGTTGCCGGTGTGGATAAAAAAGTAAATGAAATTAATTTTTTTTTATTACTTCAGTAGTTAATTGATTCCTTTGTGTAACGATTTGTTCGCCTTTATTGCAGTGCAATAACGAACAAACGACTCATTACGGAAGCACAGATGAAAATGGCAAAAAAAGCCTTTGTCACGAAATCTATATTTTCATACTTGTATTTTTTTTATTTATGTATATCCACACGCACAAATCACGTCTATATCCCTTACGGGGTAGACAGAGCCTGAGGTAACAAAACCTAAAGGCCACGTTTAGCATGATTGTAGGCGTATAGGTGGAAAAAGGAATAAAAATAGTGATGGGTTGCTAACCGCATCGCCTATAACATGATTCCTAAGAATTTCGCTCATTCCCTCGATGGCCTTTTACCATCTGCGCGGGACGAGAAGCAACTGGTAAATTCTATGTTTTTTCTTTGCTCCCAGACCAGCATGGAAGTGTATTATGCATATGATGGGGGGAAAACGAGCATGTGGGTCACCTGATGGAAAGTAATCACCATAGGGTGTTAAGAGCGTTTTACCGGCCCTTTAAGAAAAGAATAGGATCGTTTTTTATAGATCCCTAAGTAAGTAAGTAAATGCTTTATTGTACAAATATAAAGAAACAGATACAATTCACAAAAAAATAAAAATAACGTAATATATGCACAAAGGCGAACTTATCCCTATAAGGGATACCAGGATCTACCAGTTAACCTTTGAGTAGATGAGAGGAGCATTAATCGAGGGACCGACAAAGTGAAAGTTTAAAATTCCAGATAGTGAAAGCCACAATAGAGCGTACATATCTAAGTACAATAAACAAAATATAAAATACTTCATTAGACACATGCATACATACTTAAGAGTACACACATAATATCTAAGGAGATGGTGTGAGCCATATCTTCCTCAAGCCTTCCTTGAACGACGCTACGGAGGTAGACTGCCTGATGGAGGCTAAGTCTAGCTGATTCCAGAATCTCTCTCTCTCTGTCTGTTAGCTAATTCTTCACAGTCCAACGATCTTGATGAAAAGTGGTCACTCTAACTCACTATAATTCGATAAACTTATTCGCAGACGAAGTTGCGGGCCGCAGCGGCTAGTTGGCTTGATTTTACTGGTGTACTTATTTTGCTATCGGTATTTCAGCTTCTAGCAGTATTACCGTCGGCAAGTAAACACTTGTTGCCGGCTCCCTTCCACGACTTGATGACGGACGAAGATTCGGCCATAGTTCACTACTACCCCATAAACTTTGAAACCGATCTCAACGGGAAGAAGAACGACTGGGAGGCGGTAGTGCTTATACCGTTTATAGATGAGGTAAGTGACTGTTTGCTCTGAATATGTTGATTTCTTAAAACCACAAATTAAACGATTTAATTCACGAATTCAACTGCGGTAGCCTGCAAGCAAAGGATCTGGGTTCGCATCTCGGGCTCGCCTCTAATAGACTACAGGCCCATGTCCAAAAAATGTGGGTCATATGAACCACCAGGTGACGTATATAGGACGATATAAGAGCATAAAATAATAAGATTCAGCACTATGCCGTCACTTGTAAGCTGTCCAACTGGGTGCTGGTGAGAATTCAAAAGTGCAACCCTCGATTTTTTCCCCTTGTCGCATGATTTTTGTGCGGCGTTGCGGAATAATGGATTAGAAGCTGTATTGAAACAGTATGAAACTGATGCCGTACAAATGGTGCGCCACAAAGTCGGTAATTTTTTTTTTTATTTTCTGACAATTTCCAGGGTAAATTTCGTCATTTAATTCTGTACGCCTGTAGTCTATAAGCTTTTCGGAATGTATATGCGAAATTACCGCGTTGAGAGCGGGGTAGGTGCTAAAATTTGAATCAATTCAAATGATAAGTCTGTAGGAATGTTTAGTAGGTTACCAACCACCTGATGGATACCGGAAAAATAATGAGATATTTTGATACGAGGGGTTATTTTTTTTTAACGAATTAAAAAAAAACATGGGTACGTACATAAATCAGGTCTTTATCTCTTACGGGGCAGACAGAGCCTAAGGTAACAAGTCCTAAAGACCACGTTAAGCATGATCGTGGGCGTATGGATGGAAAGGGGAATCAAAACGGTGATGGGTTGCTAGCCACACCGCCTATAACATGATCCCTAAGATTTTTGCTCAATCCCTCGATGGGCTTTTACCATTAGCGCGGGAAGAGAAGCGACTGGTATATTCTATGTTTTTTCTTTGCTCCCATGGGAGAAAAAAGAAGGTTCTGAATTTGTGTTCTTTTTGTTTAGGTCAATCTTCTGTCTGCAATGGCGCCGTGCTACCAGCGTCTGACCGAAGAAGAACTCAACAGGAATACTCACGGACCCATGCTAGTGTATAATTGGACCACAGAAAGTTTAGGTAAGTGTTTTTAAATTAAAAAAAAAGAAGTTTGTTCGATTTTTGTATGTAATTTTTTTTTAGTATAATAGCAGGCCCATGTCTGTCTATTTAAGTATAACCAATACTAAATGACCTCCCACTGCCTAGATTTTACTTAGGAGGCAGGGCTCTACTAATACTGGATTTTGTATTCGCTTGTCGTATTTGTACGGCTCGGTGCACGAATCTCACTCGCACGTCCGGTTTTTTTGACTGGACGACTATTGCAGGCCCCTTAGAAGCCCCGGAGTACTTCCCGGCCATTAAGGACTGTCACGCCGTGGAGAAACTCGTATACAGGCAGGAGTTGGACGTGCCACTGCATATGCTCAAGCGAGGCATGCTGCCCAACGCGAAGAGGGACATGCTGTATCCAGGGTTCCCCACTATGAGGCATCTGAAATATAGGGTGCGTACAACTATGTGTTGTTGGGGCGTGTGGGCGGTCGCCGGGTTAGGCAGCGCTTACAGATCGTGTTGCGTCACCCTATCGCTGCCCGCTGCCTAGCCTGCCGACCCCAGCACGCCAAATAATACATACACAAATTGGAATTTAAATAAATACTAAGCTTTAAAAAAACACAATGTCACGTGTAGGAAAGACGGAACTCGGCAATTATGACCTCATTTTTTTCAAGAAAGTATAAATGAAATTAAATTAAATTATTTCAGACGATCAGACAATCAATTGAGCAATCCTTATCCATATATGTAAATGTTTAATGTTAGTAACAATATAATTCAAGATATTAAAATTTAAAATTTAAGTTATTAGTAAAAAATGAAATGCTTGTTGCATTTGACATGCAAGGACATCCAATGAGCGATAATAGCACTATCGGTCCTAGCTGCCACCACCTTCAGGAGAGAATTGGTCGAATGTCACGTCATCTCGGAGAAGGGGGAGGAAATTACTCTACAAAATCGCCTAACGTAAATGCGATAGAATACAATGAACAAAAAATGGTTACGTTGCTACTCCGCTATTCATTGAAATGGACCTCCGCAAAGTAACGCCTGATTCAATAAATTACAATACAATACAAATACTCTTTATTGAACATCACAAATCAGTACAAAACGAAACAGAAACAAAGAACAAGGTAGACAATAGGCGGTCTAATCGCTTGATAGCGGTCTGTCTGCCAGACAACCTTTAAAAGAAGGAAATAAGTTGGAGGCGTATACAAATAAGATACCCCCTAAACTCGTCACAAAATAAAAGGCCCGTTTTAACATTTGTCTTCGCGACGTAACTAGTGATAAACATATGACTCGGTACTCGATACTTACGACAAATCGATTCAAGTTTGCATGAGAATTTGATCGATTTGAATATGTATCGTAATAAAGTACATTGGTTTAAAGTTCTAAATAGGAAATTTAACTTAAACTGATATTGTAGGTATTTTGAAATTATACAATGTTACGAAAGGTCAATTTTCTTTCATATAATGTTTTTGTTACAATTTTCAGTAAAGATCACACAGCTGGTGCAATTCAGTAATTAATTGGTTTAAACACTAGTATTTAAATAAATAAAACTGGCAAGTGCGAGTCGGCCTTAAAAAATATCTTGGACGGTTTATTTTTTTCCTTGACCGATTATTAATAGTCTGTGGACAATATGAAAAAAATCATAATGCACCGCACTGAGCCGAGTGGGCGGTACCCATCAATGAAAAATGAAAATACCTTCAGAACATTTCACTCAGTAAAAATTAGAGAATTTCTTGGGCGTGAACTGTCAAAACCTGCCTTTTATTTTGTGACGAGTTTAATTTACAAGAATACTGTTTTTCAGACGAGCCTCAAGAAATGCAAAGTGAAAGTGTTCGACCAGCCGTCCCGCAACGAGAACACGATGGTGGAGCTGATCCGCGAGGACGCGGAGCCGCGGCTGGAGCAGCTCGCGCAGGACCTGCTGGGCAAGCTCGTCTGGGTGGGCTGGCCGCATCTCACTAAGGCTAAGTTAGTATATCTACATACACATACCACGTCTTTATCCCTTACGGAGTAGACAGAGCCTAAGGTAACCGGTACCTACAGGCCACATCCAGCAAGATTGTGGGCGTGTAGGTGGAAAATGGAGTCAAAATAGTGATGGTTTGCTAGCCGCGTCGCCTATAACATGATTCCTATTATTTTCGCCCATTCCCTCGATGGGCTTTTACCATCTGCGCGGGTAGAGATGCAACTGGTACATTCTATGTTTAGTATATCTACAATAGGGAATATTTATGATTTTATTGAGGGCTTTCAGTAAAAGCTCGTTTATCTAGTCAACAATATAAAAAAAAAATATTTCTCAAATAGCTATAAAAGTAACCGAGATATAAGCTATCAAAGATTTGTCTATATCTTTCTAGAAAAACGGAATTTCAATGTGGAGTTTATATGGGCGTTGTGACAAATGACGTCACATTTCATATCGGATCTCTCTTTCTAATCGGTCACTAATTAGTAGTAAACTTACCTTAAACTTAACTTTAATTTCAGTTTTAATCATCTCTTAAGATATTTTTCTATTTAATAAAAAAATGTGTTTCTTTTTTTAATGAATATTCCCTATAACGGCAAGAACACGTCTTGAACAAGCTGTTATTTCCTTCTGTTGAAAAAAAAATAGGAATTGCCTTTAATTTCTAGGGTTCCGTACTCAAAAGGGCAAAAGCGAGACCCTGTTACTAAGACTTCCGTCTATCCGTCCGTCTGTCTGTCTGTGTGTCCGTCTGTCATCAGGCTGTATTTCATGAACCATGATAGCTAGACGGTTGAAATTTTCACAGATGATGTATTTCTGTTGTCGCTCTATAACAAAAAAAAAACTAAAAACAATATTTTAGTCTGTTTGTGTTGGTTATTTACCAAATACATTTTGTTAAAGAGCAGGGCTCTACTAACACTGGATTTTATATTAACTTCGCTAATTTGTACGTAACCCCCGAGTCCGACTCGCATATCCGGCCAAGTTCTATGCGACACATTTTTCTGGGTCTTTCAGAAACCGCTGACAGAATAAAATATAATACATACTTAGTAAAATAGCCCACTGCGGCCTACTTTTTGTACTACTTTTTTCTTCCTTTAATTTTTTGTCTTTGTATGACTTGTTCCAGGGTTGTGTCAGTTTCGAATGAAAAAATGCGTCTCCACCACATAGACAAACAGAATAACAATGTCAACGGCGCTGTCAGTTATAGTACAGAGGCCAACTCCGGCAATCTGCATCGCCAGTGGATATCCGAGAGGTCTACTATTGTAGAACAGTGAGTTCTGATTGATTTGTTGCATGATTGGATCGTGTTCTCTGAGTTTATTAGGGTGTGTCAAAAGCACAAAAGAAACCATTATAATTTGCTAGCTTCTGCCCGCGACTTCGTCTGCGTAGAATTATACATATAAACCTTCCTCTTGAATCACTCTATCTATTAAAAAAAACCGCATCAAAATCCGTTGTGTAGTTTTGAAGATATAAGCATACATAGGGACATAGGGACAGAGAAAGCGACTTTGTTTTATACTATGTAGTGATATGTAGTGATAATGTCACTTCGTTGTCCGTCTATCTATCTGTCAAGAACTTTGAGTAACGCGTTATTAGGTTTAAATAATTATGAAACTGGTCTCTTGCAATCGTAGGAATGTCTCTATGTTTAAGCGATGAAAATGTGCTTTTTGAAAGTTAATGTTAGGATACTGTGTGTGGGCATACTATTATGAAATTTGGCAAGAAATTACAGCTCGCAAGTTGATTAAAGGTGGCGTTAGAAAAAACGAGCAAATGCTCATTTTATCAAATTTCTTGTGTACAGTGTATTGCTCGACACAAAATTTGGCAGGGTGGGGATAGAATGTGCATTCGCTCGCTTGGTCTAACTTCGCCTTAAAGGGAGCATCATAAAATCACTTATTTCTATTTGTAATGAGTATAACGAGTAATTTTATTTACTATTTTTCTACTTTATACATTAGTTAGAATAATTAAAATTTTCGCATGTCCGAATCACACTTGACTGGCTTTTTAATAATTGTATTTTTTTTTACAGCAATCAGAATCGTCTTGGCATAGAATTAGGAAATGTTAATATCATTATTCATGCTGTAAATTTAACAGGTGAGTTACTTCTTATTTAAATTTCTGTGACTACAAGTTTAGGAAACCAAAATAAATCTAAGAGCCAAAAATGTACGGTCAAGTGCAAAAATAAGTATCGATAGGAACTTCTCAAAAATATGTCCCACGACCTTATTACGCTGGCGTAAGAGCGTATGGTACTTATTTTCGAAACTTTGTCTAGATACATATTATTACACTTGACTGTACCTTCTGAAAATGTATTAACTTTTTTCAAAACACCTAAGACTTACAGACTCATGTCATAAAAGTGTTGTAGTATATGTTTTTTTAATTTGATGTTTATAGTCTTGTGCCTTTATTTTATATTTGGAGTTATTTCATTTTTACAATCGTAGTAGTATGTGACTGTACTATAATAAAGGGCATTAAAACGAGTGGTTTCATGCCTAATTATGTACAGTCGCATACATTACTTTATCTACATTAATATCATAAATTTCCTACAATAAACGTTTTCACATCAAAATACGTAGGTAACGTTATTTTCTATTCTTCGAAAGTTCGAAACAGATGAAACGAATGACATTTATATTTTTTGCTATTAGAGTATCGATATTGATACTCTAATGTAAACATTATAATACGGCCCCACATTAGAGTCATACCCTTTCGCAGGCTACAAATACCTGATCCAGGACAACGTCCAAATGGTGCTGGAGCCGGAGTGGTGCAGCATCCCGTGCGGGTACGCCTACCAGGCGGTGGTCACGGACGTGCGCGAGCATGTCGTGCAGCAGCCCGGCCGCTTCGCCACGCCGCAGGAGGCCTACCCGCCCGGCGACAAGGTGTTCCTGCTCACCGCGGGGCAGTACTACGGGTGCATGGCGCAGGTACACACGAACTAACGGTGTTACCACTCCAATCGATCGATCATCGAGCGATGTCATCGATCAACATCGATCTATTGCGATCGATTAGTGCGGTAGCTTTGGCTGATCGACGGATAAACTAATCGATCGACGTTGTTCGATACCATCGATAGATAGGTCTAGTAGAAACTGTCGATCGACGTCGACTGTTCTATTCTACTATCGATCGACGTTGGATCGACTGGTATGATAATACCCTAACTTAACTTGTAGATGTGTGAACTGACTTGACTTCAATGCTGGTCTGGGAGCAAAGAGAAAACATGGAATGTACCAGCCACTTCTCTTCCCGCGCACATGGTAAAAGCGCATCGAGGGAACGGGCGAAAATGTTAGGAATCACGTTATAGGCGATGCGACTAGCGACCCATCACAATTTTGATTCCCCTTTCCACCCATACTCCCAAAGTTGTGCTAAACGTGGCCTAAATAGGTCTTGAGGCTCTGTAGTAGAAGTATAGCGTCTATAGGTATGTCAAAAAGTATGGCGGCACTTGAATTTACAAAAATGAGGGCTTAATTTTATGATTCTCTAGGGAGGGGGAAGGGGGGGCAGCAGCGCTTGGCGACGCCCTTGTTTATTGAAGTGTTGTCCTTTCTTACAAGCTTTATATTAACTTGCAACGTATAAAGAAAGAAAGAAAACATTTATTCGTGACATATAATACAAAAACAAAAAAAGAAGTAAATAAAAAACATAAAGACATATATCACGAAATGGTCCCATCTCAGCATAATGCTGGCCTTGCAGCCAGCGCTGGTCTTCCGATGGGACCATCAAGTGCTACTGTAAGCACATATTTAAAAAAATATATATATATATCAATGCAAAACATTACAACCTTTATTACGGGCTGAATGGACAATAATTCCTTTACTTATCCCACAAGGGATGAATTTTAGAAAAATAAAAATAAAAAATTCTTGGCTTGGGTTTGGTTTGGTTTGGCGTATGTATATTTTATCCGGGTGGAATCTTGCTACTCAAATTTGAAGCAGATATCTTCAACCGATTGAGTAGAAATTTCGCATACATGTGTAAAATAGTCTGGTAGTAAAATTCTGGTGGTAGCTGGCAGGAGGGAACTCTTGAACGGTTGGTCCGATTGAATTGAAATTTTGTACACATATGTAGGATAGATGACATCGCACAGTCAGCAAAAAAAGGCTTGTATTCAAAAAAAATTGACGGAAAGTTATACCTATCTATGTGCGTGTATGCAGGTGGTGGATTCGGAGGCGATCCGCAGCGGCCGCATCAAAGTGCAAGTGTCGGAGATGGCGGAGCCGGTGCCCGTCGTGAACGCCGCCGTGGCGCCCTACAGGAGCGCCAACCACGCCGCTGCTTCTTGCGGTGAGTTACGATTGGGAACGATCGTCTATTTCTCCCTTTTTTCTTCTCCATTTAGTGCTCAATAACGTTTGTACCGATTTTTATGGTACGCTTGTTGAGTTTGTTTCCACCCCGAATTGCAGAATTCTACTAATATTATAAGCATAGAATTCGTTTATCGCTATCCCGCAGGAGTTACGCAAATTTCCGGGATAAAAAGTAGCCTATGTGTCATTCCAGACTATAATCTATTTTTGTTCCAAATTTCACCCAGATCCGTCCAGCCGTTCTGGCGTGAAAGAGTAACAAACATCCATCCATCCGTACTTACAAACTTTCGCGTCTACAATACAATACAATACAAATACTCTTTATTGAACACCACAAATCAGTACAAAACAATACAGAAACAAAGAACAAAGTAGACAATAGGCGGTCTAATCGCGTTTTGGCGTTTATAATATTAGTGGGATGCGAAAGTTTGTGACGATGTGAAAGAGTGTGTATGTTTGTTCTTTCTTCACGCTGAAACGACTGAATGAAATTGGACTTAATTTGGAACGGAGAACCTGGTACCCTAGATTAAAACATAGGCTACTTTTTATCCCGGAAAATTGCATAGTTCCCGTGGGATAGCGATAAAGATGGCAATTGCTAATTCTACGCGCACGAAGTCGCGGGAAGAAGCTAATAAGTAATAAAGTGAATTCAAAAATCCAGTGTTGGCAGAGCCTTACTTTTAAGCAAAGTGTAGGCAGTTGTTATAGCGGCAAAAGAAATACATCGTCCTCTGTGAAAATTTAATCCGTCTAATAACTAGACAGATTAAATTTTCACAACGATTACGATTTGTAACAACGGTTTACGAGATTCAGCCTGGTGACAGACATACAGACTACGGACAGGGGAGTATTAGTAATAGGGTCCCGTTTTTACCCTAGTGCGGGACCCTAAAAAGGGATCGAAGTGTAATATGTAATGGTTTTGTTACAGGTATTTCAGCACAGTTCTTGTCGAGGATAACGGGCGCTATATTGGTTGTGACGGGCGAGAGGAACGACTTGCCCACTGAAACGCAGAACAAAGTCAACCTGGGACTCAATTTGAAGTTTAATAAGAAGGTTACTTTTATTTCTTTCTCTTTTTAGGGTTCCGTACCTCAAAAGGAAAAAACGGAACCCTTATAGGATCACTTTGTTGTCCGTCTGTCCGTCCGTCCGTCCGTCTGTCAAGACCCTTTTTCTCAGGAACGCGTGGAGGTATGAAGCTGAAATTTATATCAAATACTCAGGTCTACTGCCCCTTGGAGCTGTGAAAAAATCAAAATTCTAAGCCAACGCAATCAAAAGATACAGCCGTTTATGCAGCAAATTTCCGCAAATTTTCAACTCTCAAGGGAATCAAAACCTACAAGGTAGTTCCCGTAAACGCAGAATCTTGAAATTTGGTATGAAGGTAGGTCTTATAGCCCAGATTAAAGAATAATTGCGAAAACCGTAAATGTCTATGTATGTCTGTATATAGCAGTGACCAATATAAAGTAACCCCACACTGCGTACATTTTGCTTTGGAGCAGGGCTCTGCTTACACTGGTTTTAGATATTTATAGATAATGATACGGAACCCTCGGTGCGCGAGTCCGACTCGCACTTGACCGGTTTTTTTCATTGTACTATCTGCGCGGGAAGAGAAGCAACTGGTAAATGTTTATTCCTTGCTTCAGACCAGCATGGATGATAAAAGCCCATCGAGGGAATCGGCGAAAATCATAGGAAACGTTACAGGTGATGCGGCTAGCAACCCATCACTATTTTGGTTCCACTTTCCACCTATACGCCCACAATCGTGCTAAGCGTGGCCCTTTTTATGTGTCCTAAAACTTCCGTTCCAGTTCGACACTTTTTTGTTCGTCGTTTTTTATATTTATGGAACGTGACGTACAGGAAAAAAAATCCATTGTAAAATCGAGGGCATTGTAGTCAGGCTTTTCTTGTATGAGAATCGATAGAGTAAACGATTGTGAGTAAGAATAACCCAAAATAGTTAAATTGTGAAAAAAAATATTATGTAGACTTTTTTTTGAAAACGCACATTTAAAACAATAATATCGATAATTTATTTGAAGTCAAGGATCAATTCTATCGATACTATAGTCTATCGAAACACTAGCGGACTGTAGAGCGGCAACATTAAATGCTTGTAATATCCGCACAGAATCAGGAGGTGTCTGGCTTCACGCGTCGCTGCGGGGTGGCCAACACGTGGCTGTACTCGCAGCGCTGCATAGACCTGGTGAAGGCGTACGAGCGCCAGTACCCCGACCTGTTCGACAAGCTGGCATACTCTATGCACAACGATATATTCTTCGAGAGCGATCTTTGGCCTAATGAGATGGGGTGAGTTATATGCTGCTTTATTTCCAAACTAGCCCGCAATGTACACACACAACACATACGTGTGTAACACGGCACAATTGGGATTGTCTGGTTTCTTTACAATGTATAGTAAGTCGAAAACCATTTCGAGATAAATGCTTTTCAAATCGTTTTCTGTATTTACTTTATTCTATTTTACTGTAATTAATTTATTACATGAATAATAAGCAATAACCTTCATTTGACTTTCCCAGTTATGACGTAGACTGTCCAAAATGTACTTTATTTGCAAAGGTTACAGATTCTTTACTATGGCATGGATTATACTACGTTGTTCAATTTGGACCCGCAATCTGACACTTCATTCATCTTATGACAGATGACAAGCTAATGACAGTTTCTCATCTTCGACACAGATAAAAAAAACATCGCCTGCCCAGAAAACCTGATAGTTTGCAACGAATAAACTGGAAAGTTCATCAGTAATTCAATTCGTCGTGTTTAAAATCGTTCCTCCGTGTAATATTCGAATAAAAATGATGTATTTATTCTCCAGGCAAAAGAAACCGCAAGAAGTCCAGGCGTGGCTGAAGTCTCAGCCGCACTCTACCGCGGCGCGGCGCGAGTGCGGCTCCGAAGCCCTGGAGCCCGAGGAGATGAAGGCCCTGGCGGCCGAGCTGGACCGTCAGCTGGCCGAGCTGAAGGGCTCCGAGAAGACTGTCACGCTGCACGTCAAGTGGAACCTGCTGTATAAGGTACAGTGTCTCATCAGCGCCGCGAGTGCCGCTGCGAAGCCCTGGAGCAAGAAGAGATGAAGGCTCTGGCGGCCGAGCTGAAGGGATCCGAGAAGACTGTCACGCTGCACGTCAAGTGGAACCTGCTGTATAAGGTACAGTGTCTCATCAGCGCCGCGAGTGCCGCTGCGAAGCCCTGGAGCAAGAAGAGATGAAGGCTCTGGCGGCCGAGCTGAAGGGATCCGAGAAGACTGTCACGCTGCACGTCAAGTGGAACCTGCTGTATAAGGTACAGTGTCTCATCAGCGCCGCGAGTGCCGCTGCGAAGCCCTGGAGCAAGAAGAGATGAAGGCTCTGGCGGCCGAGCTGAAGGGATCCGAGAAGACTGTCACGCTGCACGTCAAGTGGAACCTGCTGTATAAGGTACAGTGTCTCATCAGCGGAGCGAGTGCCGCTCCAAAAGTCCTGGAGCAAGAGAAGATGATGGCTCTAGCGGCCTTGCTGAAGGGCTCCGAGAAGACTGTCACGCTGCACGTCAAGTGGAACCTGCTGTATAAGGTACAGCGTCTCATCAGCGGAGCGAGTGCCGCTCCAAAGTCCTGGAGCAAGAGAAGATGATATCTCTAGCGGCCTTGCTGAAGGGCTCCGAGAAGACTGTCACGCTGCACGTCAAGTGGAACCTGCTGTATAAGGTACAGTGTCTCATCAGCGGAGCGAGTGCCGCTCCAAAGTCCTGGAGCAAGAGAAGATGATGGCTCTAGCGGCCTTGCTGAAGGGCTCCGAGAAGACTGTCACGCTGCACGTCAAATGGAACCTGCTGTATAAGGTACAGTGTCTCATCAGCGGCGCGAGTGCGCTCCGAAGCCCTGGAGCAAGAGGAGATGATGGCTCTAGCGGCCGAGCTGAAGGGCTACGAGAAGACTGTCACGCTGCACGTCAAGTGGAACCTGCTGTATAAGGTACAGTGTCTCATCAGCGGCGCGAGTGCCGCTCCTAAGCCCTGGAGCAAGAGGAGATGATGGCTCTAGCGGCCGAGCTGAAGGGCTACGAGAAGACTGTCACGCTGCACGTCAAGTGGAACCTGCTGTATAAGGTACAGTGTCTCATCAGCGGCGCGAGTGCCGCTCCTAAGCCCTGGAGCAAGAGGAGATGATAGCTCTAGCGGCCGAGCTGAAGGGCTCTGGGAAGACTCACACTGCACGTCAAGTGGAACATGCTGTATAAGGTAGTGTGTCATCAGCGGCGCGAGTGTCGCTCCTATTTAAGCCCTGGAGCAAGGGGAGGTGAAAGCTCTGATGGCCGAGCTGAAGAGCTTCAAGAAGACTGTCACGCTGCACGTCAAGTGGAACATGCTGTATAAGGTACAGTGTCTCATCAGCGGCGCGAGTGCCGCTCCTAAGCCCTGGAGCAAGGGGAGTTGAAGGCTCTGATGGCCGAGCTGAAGGGCTTCAAGAAGACTGTCACGCTGCACGTCGAGTGGAACCTGCTGTATAAGGTACAGTGTCTCATCAGTGGCGCGAGTGCCGCTGCGAAGCCCTGGAGCAATAGATGAAGGCTCTGGTGGCCGAGCTGAAGAGCTTCAAGAAGACTGTCACGCTGCACGTCAAGTGGAACATGCTGTATAAGGTACAGTGTCTCATCAGCGGCGCGAGTGCCGCTCCTAAGCCCTGGAGCAAGGGGAGTTGAAGGCTCTGATGGCCGAGCTGAAGGGCTTCAAGAAGACTGTCACGCTGCACGTCGAGTGGAACCTGCTGTATAAGGTACAGTGTCTCATCAGTGGCGCGAGTGCCGCTGCGAAGCCCTGGAGCAATAGATGAAGGCTCTGGTGGCCGAGCTGAAGAGCTTCAAGAAGACTGTCACGCTGCACGTCAAGTGGAACATGCTGTATAAGGTACAGTGTCTCATCAGCGGCGCGAGTGCCGCTCCTAAGCCCTGGAGCAAGGGGAGTTGAAGGCTCTGATGGCCGAGCTGAAGGGCTTCAAGAAGACTGTCACGCTGCACGTCGAGTGGAACCTGCTGTATAAGGTACAGTGTCTCATCAGTGGCGCGAGTGCCGCTGCGAAGCCCTGGAGCAATAGATGAAGGCTCTGGTGGCCGAGCTGAAGAGCTTCAAGAAGACTGTCACGCTGCACGTCAAGTGGAACCTGCTGTATAAGGTACAGTGTCTCATCAGCGGCGCGAGTGCCGCTCCAAAAGTCCTGGAGCAAGAGAAGATGATGGCTCTAGCGGCCTTGCTGAAGGGCTCCGAGAAGACTGTCACGCTGCACGTCAAGTGGAACCTGCTGTATAAGGTACAGTGTCTCATCAGTGGCGCGAGTGCCGCTCCAAAGTCCTGGAGCAATAGATGAAGGCTCTGGTGGCCGAGCTGAAGGGCTCCGAGAAGACTGTCACGCTGCACGTCAAGTATGAGGTACAGTTGGTCATCCAGTCAATCTCTAGAAGCATTCTCTGTGTGCTAGTAGACGATGTATTTCTATTACTGCCATAACAACAAATACTAAAAACAGAATATTATTATGTTTGTCGTTTATACACGCAACCAATTTAAAATGACCTCACAGTCCTCACACTGCCTTCTTTTGGTTTAGAATGCACGGCTCTGCTAAAATTGGATTTTATATTTACTTACTTAATTTTTACGGAACCTTCGGTGCAATCGCACTGGGCCGGTTTTAAGACACTTGTGTGTTTTCAGCCGGAACTACACGAAGGCAACATCCAGCCAGATCCTAAGGCGGACTTCAAGATGTACGACCGCGTGGTCTGCGTAGCGCGCAGCATCACGGCTCCCTTCGGAGCCAAGGGCACTATAACGGCGGTGTACCAGCCACCGCTATCCAACACCGTGCGTCTGGCGGACAAGCTGAACGCTGAGCCGACGTACCAGGTCATGTTCGACGAGCCGTTCCCCGGGGCTTCGGTGGAACAGCTGTTTGAGGAGCAAAGGTTTTACAGGTGAATTACCAATCTGTGCTTTTCATTGTAAAACGTGTGGTTTATTTCTAACAGAGACTACCATAGTGTAATGAAGAGTAGTAAGAGTAGTACATAGGTTGCGACAAATGTTTTTACCTATGTAAAAATTATTTATTTAGAAACAAACAGTCTCTTATAGCTATATGTATTACAATTAATTTTTTGTAAAATCTAGGCTTACAGTTTCCTATGGAAAAATATTGAAACCATACATTAATTACGCAAAACTAAGGAGTTTACAGATTTACAGAGTGAAGCACCTTTGTGCATCAAAAACAAAAAGTATACATTTTTTTTTCTTAAAACCTACACAAACAAGTAAACAGCCTAATCACAATTTACGTACTTATTAAGTACAACCTGCACGCTCTTTTTATGAAACTATTATTTGCATACGAAGTTCGACTACGGGAGATATGAAACAGGGGGTTCTTTCTGCATGCTCGCTCACAACGACGGGGCACTCTAAAGGAAAGGGATTATCGACATGTAACTTTCATGACTCGAATGAGACAGTAGATTCAAGGGCATAAATATATGTACGTTACCAAGATGTCAAAAACATCTATACACCTTTATGGCGCAAACAATAAGGCCGATGAAACAGATTTGACATGACTGTGTCGATATTTATGCCCTCGCCTGGACATGAACTTAATCTCTTCTTTGATCTACCGCAGAACGCGTTCTTTTAATGTTTTGACGATTGGTTTTTGGGAATGAGGCGATGTGTTGATTCTTTATACAAAACTAATGTTTTTATACAGCTAAAACTAGCAGCCCATAGTCGACTAAAAAAGACCTTTACCACCCCAAGATTCAATCAATGTCTTTTGTATGATTTAAAACTTCAAGGACTATATCCACTCACAAGTCAATGTGACAAACAATTTTATTCTTTTTTTCTGATGAAGGAACTGTCATGAAAACATAGAAACATTTTGCTTAATTTTTAGGATGCTGCCCACGAACATGCTGAACATATCGTTTGGACGGAAACTGCGCGGCGCGGTCACCATAGCAGGTGCGCACGAGTCTGCGCAGAGTGTGAACAAAACTCCCAATCTGCTGCGAAGGAACGACGGGCACAACTCTGCGTTCGCTAGCTATAGGTAAGAGCCTCGATTCTTTTACCGATAAATAGAATTTGAATAGAAGCGATTATTCCATTCGCGAACTTGCCCGGTATAATTTATTCTCACTTTAAGGCACTAGATGGGTTAGGTTCGTTAGTTGTCTTCGGACTCCCGAAAGGCAAAACGCGAGAAATAGGAGCCTCGCATAGCGGAGCTCCGTCGAAGGTATATCACAGCCAATATTAAATAATATTGGTAAATTTTGCGAATAGGTAATTTAACGTCTAGTAAAACTTTCAGGTAATTTACATATTCTTAAAAAATTAATTGGGAAATTTGGCGAATGGAAAAATAGCATACAGTAAAATTTAATTTTCTGAAACTGATCGCCACACTCGGCAATTACATTTTAATTAGAAGTTCGTAAAACAAACGTGATGTTAAGAATCCTTTTTTTAGTTAGGATTTCATTTTAAACCGAAATTATTGTCACTATGCCTGTCCCCTATTTCATCAAAGCGACAATTGTCGCTGACAAGTGACAATTCTGTTTACATCACAAACTCGACGAGAATCTACGCCGGTTGGCTTCGTATTGACCACGCATTGCAATTCAAATTGTCACTTTTCTCCGACAATTGTCGCATCGGTGGAACAGGGGTCTGATAGCTACGCTTTTTACGTATGCACATCAAGAAGTGTAGGGTGACCGTATGCTAATTCAAAGTCACCGTGTATTCATCTAGCTTTTACCCGCTCAAGTGAACCTTTAGAATTTAGTCTTCGAACGTGTCGTGCCTCTAGTTACTGAGATTTTTTTTTGCAGTCCAACGAGAGATCAAAAGACACCGAATAGTGATTCACGAGACAACAGTGCCAGCGTATCAGATAATTCCACACAGGTAAGATAATAATATAATATGACAATAGTAGAGATCCTTGGGGGAGGCCTATGTCCAGCAGTGGACGTCTTTCGGCTGACATCATGAGGATGAGGTAAGGCAATTAAGGCATATAGACCCTGAAATTCTATGTAAAAAGCCGTGGTAGTGACGAGTGTCCGTGTTAATCTGGGTTTAAACCAAAAGAACATAGACAATAATAAAGACGTAATAGCATAGACAGGCAATAATAGAGGGGCGGGACTTCTTTTTTTTTGGCCTGGGTAAAATCCTTTATTGATGACCGGCTGGGGATGTCGGCGGTTATGTGGGAATCCCGCCCTAGAAAGGGTCGGTTTACACAATAAAAACCCCAGGGTGTTCCGCTTCTCCGCCGTGTTGCTTCCGGGGCTGTGGGAACTTCCTGACACAAGTATTCCTATGCTTACTAGGAGGTCCCAACCTGGATGCTATAACGTGTAAACCTAAAAAGGAATGAACTTTTTTCCTCTTTTTTTTCGTACGTTATTGTAATAGAGCATTCTTTCTTGATCTTTTAGTGTAAACAAAAACCGTTTTCAGCGTTTACACGAAAATAGCAAAGAGCAATAGATGTTCAAACCAGCCGAACGAATTCTCATAGATACGTCAATTGCTGTGGTCTGCAACGCTCTAAGCAACTGTTCGCACGCTCTAGTGGCGTTTACATCAAGCGAGCGAACACTGTTACAATATTCCTAGAATCTTTGTGAACGCAGAAATTATAACAAAAGAATGCTACGTCTGTAAAAATGAATTTGATAGTGGGAATAGAATGAGCATTCGTAGGGCGATAAAGGAAGCCTCAGGTGCCCGATTTTTGAAAGCACATCACTCGAAGGTGGTATAAATCTGTTAACATCTTCATAACTACAGCTCTTAATTAAATTTTTGACTAGGTCACAAGATTAATGAGAGCCGTAAGTATCTTCTACACTACTCGTATTTAAAATTCAGCACAATTTTTCGCCACTTTCGAGTGGTATTTTCACTGATGTGCTTTCAAAAATCGAGACAAATATTTGAGACATTGTTTCTTTCACAACCCTCGGCGTGTAATGTACTAAAAGCCTCTGGTTATATGCAGAGATGTACAAAATGGTTTTAAAAAAGCATTTAAATACCAAATAGTTTTGCGTTTTGTATTTCAAATGCTAAATGCAAAATAGGTATTTTCAAAATACTTTTTCAAAATAAAATACCTTTTGATCAAATATCAGACATTTTTATTTATTTTAGGTATTTATCATGAGAAATAGAGACACAATGGCGAGCCGAACAAAAATGTCTAATAACATGGCACCTTATGCATGACATTTTGGTCAAATTTATCAGTACGCGTACCAATAAATTCTGTTACGTTAATAATTAATAATAATAATACTCCTTTCAACATGAAACTACCGTGAGACTTAATCATCATTACACATAAACGGATAACTCACGTATAAAAAGTCGAGTGATGTTCGACATGTTTCGGACTATTTCGTAGTCCTTTTTCTTGGAGCGCTCGCCCCGGCGGCAGCGAAACGAACACTGCGCGCCAGCGCTCTGCTCGTGCGGCTGTTCGACGCAACTGACAGCGGCGCACAACTACCCTCGTTTTCATCGTCATTTTTAACGTTTTCTTGTGTTCGTTTCGCCGCCGCCGGGGCAAGCGCTCCAAGAAGAAGGACTACGAAATAGTCCGAAACATGTCGAGCATCACTCGACTTTTTATACGTGAGTTATCCGTTTATGTGTAATGAATAATAATACTCACTTAAAATAATGTAAAGCAAGTAGACTAATGAAAAGAGAGCCATGGCTCCATTTTGTGAATTGTGTGGCCATTTATTTCGGTTGATTGTGCATCTAGTGCGGCAATACAAGCGTCATTCGTTTATTTCATTTTGTTTGACTGGTAATGTTGGCTAAATTTAATCAAAAAGTATTTTGCATTTTGAAATGAATATGAAAATGCAAAATACATCTCGAAAGGTATTTCAAATAAAATACAAAATGGTTTTTACTAAAAGGCATTTAAATGCAAAATACAAAATACGTATTTTGCATTTTGTATTTGCATTTTAAATAGAAGTATTTCAAATAAATCGCATCTCTGGTTATATGATAGCGAAAGCTTACGTCATACGAGCAAGTGTCGTGTGGCGGACGCTTAAATAACTAATATTGAAATGTGAGGGTAGTTTCGATACGTATTAGTATTATGGTCAGTGGTTCGGATTTTGAGGGTAGTTTGTTAATGCACTGACAGCTTGTTTACTCGAGTCATCCTGTGTTTAGTCATCGCGACCGTTGGGAAGTTACGCCTTTTAAACCGGGTAAGGACTTTAGAATTTTTCTAATTAACATTTTAGTTTATTGTTTTGAGGATGGAATTAAAGTGACTGCCTTGTCGATACGATTAAATTGAATTTGCGGCTAATTGACGAGGTTAATTGAAGAAGTAATTGTATAGGACTGTAATCTATTTTCTATTTTAAATTTTAGATATTTCGCCGCTTTTGAATCGTACTTTCTAGTGATGTGCCTTCAATAATCGGCTCCCTTTGTAAAGTTTATTTAGTAAGGTTTTATAGAAAGTAGAAGTGATATTTGTCTTTGGATTTGAATTGTATGTAATTATTTTTGTCGCAGGACAACGCCACGCAGCTTTTGAGGAGTTTATTGAATATAAGCCAAGGGGAGATGGATTCCAATAGAAAACCCTCGAAGGTAATTTTCCATGTTTTATGTGATTTACATGCATACTTACGTCGCGTCTTTATCCTTTACGCGTTAGACAGAGCCTAAGGTAACAAGATCTAAAGGCCACGTTTAGCTTGATTGTGGGCGTATAGATGGAAAGGGGAAACTTTCACCCGTGCCCTTGATGGGATTTTACGATTTTTTTTTTGCTCCCAGACCAGTATAGAAGAAAATATTTTATTTATGTGATTTGCTTATGAACATACCGTTACAAAAATACCTCTAGCAATTCTTACATTGGAGCTCTTATAATAAATATAGCGTACAGAAACTTTCTTCCATGCTGTAGGCTTATTACCTAACTCACTCGCAATCGCCATCGTGTTCATTTTGACAGTTCACGTATGGGCTGACAATTGGCATCGGAATCAGCTAGCTGTCACATACATACAAGAACTGTCAAAATGAACACGATGGCGATTGCGAGCGAGTTAGGTAATAAGCCTACTGGTCTGGGAGTAAATAAAAACATAGAATTTACCAGTTGCTTCTCTTCACGCGCAGATGGTAAAAGCCCATCGAGGGAACTGGCGAACGTGTTAGGAATCATGTTATAGGCGATGCGACTAGCAATGCGTCACTATTTTAATTACCCTTTCCAGCTATACGCCCTTAATCATAAACGTGGCCTTAAGGTTTTGTTACCTTAGGCTCTGTCTACCCCGTAAAGGATAAAGATGTGATACATGTATGTATGTACAGAAACTTATTATTACTTATTTAAATTATGTTTTTAGCCTGCACCAGATCAAAATCCAAATTGGCGTAGCAGAAATGACAATATGCAGGGGCCTCCGCCTAGCAGGTACAGTTTTACTTACTTTAATAGTTGGTTGAAGTATGAAAACGTGTAGAGAACTAATAAAGATTGAGTAGCATTTTTACCCGACTGCGCCAGAGGGAGGGTTAGGTTTTTCGAGTTTATGTATGTATATTTCTTTGGCATGCTCTAGAGCCTAAACGGCTTGTTGCACTTGAGCTTGAGGTGTCGTTAGATTCGTCTTAGTTGTTAGTGACACAAAATTGACGCGGTCGCCTTTTTTTTTAAATACTTAATTTACTTGTTGTTACAAGTGCCGTATAAAACTTAAATTTTTACATGCGACCAAAGTCATCCATTTTGGAAAATACTTATCGGGTAAGCATATAAATAAATCGTTACTTTTATATTGCGTTTGAAACACGTAACTGTCAGTATTTTGGAAGATTTGATTAATAAAAATAGTATTATTGTTGCAAAATTATTTTAACTTGAGTTTACTGATCTTTAACAGAGTGGTATAAATATAAATGAGTGTATATATAATAATAAAGTGCGACCGATGTACAGGTGCTCTAGAACAGACGTCCTGATAATTTATGTACTGTATAGAAATGCTCAGATCCAACATTAATGGGTCGTCCATTCCAGACCGTGCCTTCCGAGTCGGACATTGGTCGAACCCTCTGTAATATTACATCTCAAAGATCGTTGGTTAATTTATTTCAACGTTTGTTCGTTAGGCCTCAGCAGCAAAACTGGCGAACGGAGAACGGGCCGCCGCGAGGTCCCCCGCCGCAAGTGTTTTCCAATGAGTGGACCAATAGGAATTTCAAGGTAACTTTATTACGTCTAGCGTTTTTTTTTTTTTTATATGAATAGGAAGGCAAACGAGCAAGTGGGTCACCTGATGGTAAGTGATCACCACTGCCCATAGACACCCGCAACCCTGGAGGGATTGCAGATGCGTTGCCAACCTAGAGGACTAAGATGCAATGCCTCTTGTGCCCGTAATTTCCCCGGCTGTCTTACTCTCCACACCGGAACACAGCAGTGCAAGCACTGCTACTTAGCGGCAGGATTAGCGAGTAAGGTGGTGGTAGCGATCCGGACGGACCTTGCACAAGGCCCTACCACCCGCAAAACTTGCACCACCGTTAGCATTAGTTGCACCAGTTTGTTGTAACAATAACTTCAACCGTAACCGACTATTTTGAAGTATATTTTGACGTATGAGGGCCGGCAGGCGGCATAGCACTCTTAACGCTCCTATGTTTGATTTGAATAATATTATTCCCTGATGAATGAAAAAGTAAAAAAGTAAGATTCTTTTTTTTTCATTGGAGCTGTGAAAAAATCAACTTTCAAAGTCAACTCAATCAAAAGATCATTGGAATAGAATATACAGTGCTTAGGAGCAACGGTCTTCTAACACTGGTTTTTATATTCAACTAGCTTCTGCCCGCGACTTCGCCCACGCTGAATTAGGTTAAAGAACCGATGTTGATAGTATATTCTGCAATAATTATTTACGTTGCGACTTTAGGCAGCTACGAACTTTGACATGTTTATCACTATCCCGCGGGAACTATGCAATTTTCCGGGATAAAAAGTAGCATATTTGTTAATCTAATGTACCAGCTGGCATCGTTCCAAATTTTATCCAAATCCCTCCAGCCGTTTGCGCGTGAAGAAGTAACTAACACACACACACACTCGCAAACTTTCGCATTTATAATATTAACTAGCTTTTGCCCGCGACTTCGTCCGCGCAGATAACGTCAGAGTGACGACATAAATTTTTATTTTTTATTTTTAATAAAAAGTATCCTATGTTACTTCTAATACCTCCAAGAACATGTGTACAAAATTTCATGATGATCGGTTGAGTAGTTTTCGCGTGAAACCGTAACAAACAAACTTACATTCGCATTTATAATATTAGTAGGATAGGATGTGATTGCCGAATTTTTACTGAACCTTCGGTGCTCGAGTTCGACTAGCACGAGGCCGGTTTTTGGTTGAGATTAGAGTTTGTGAAAGTGAAGGATTTGATCTAGGGTGGAGCACGCTTGCCTCCTAACTAATGGCCACGCCCTTGATCTGAAGACACTTTATTTACAGGTTATACGCCTCTTTAAACTGCTCGGACGTTTTGTTACACGTATTTTCAAATGACTGACGCCCTGAAAACAGGTACCGTTCGAGTCTCACAAACTGAAGGCATTCATTTCAAATGTTATCAAACGAACATGTTATAACGTTCGTTGTCATGAACATTGTGTGTTATTTGCATTATATTTTCATGATATTTATTTTTAGGTACACCTAAGGGTTAAATTCGATATTGGTAGAATTTCGAAAATCGTGGATGTCCACTAAACGGGGAACAATTCCATAATCCGGGATCGCTTATCTAGAAGCCAAAGACATCGGAGCTTCTAGGTAAGCGTTGCTAGACTATGTAAATGTTCCCCGTTTAGTGGATATCCACGAGTTTCGAAATTCCCCCAATTTCGAATTTACCCCAATTTACTATGTTTTTATTGATAGAAATACATTTTTGTCGATAGACGTCATGGTTAGATTAAATACTTACCTACCTAATACATATTCATGTCAAAAACAATGTGTAACAATAACAATCACCACGAGCAATAATTCACTGGGGTATATAGACATATATGAAATCTAAAAATAATAATATTAGCTGTAATAAAAAAATAGAAGTTTAATATCAAATATGCTATGAAATATTGAGTTTATATGCCTTATTTAGGCTGCGAAGTGTCACGTTTCTGGTGCGACTAGACGAGAGGTCTTAAATGAGTTTTCATACAACATTGCAGGCCATGATGTTGTATGTATATTAATATTGTTGTCCGGTTTAAATTCATAGAAGGCCTGCTCATTCAATGTACAACTATTGATTGTTTTGGGGAACAAGAACGAATCGTCTTTCGTCACATTTCCGACCAGTGGCGTGAAAAAGCAATAAACTATGTTTGTTAAATCCTGCGATTCTATTTTGTCTAGTTTACTTTTAGATTCTCTAGAAATAAAACTTTAATTTCTTTGAGGTTTTTAATTTATTTAATTGCATATTTGAGTAAAGCACTATACATACCTCGGCGGGAAAAGGCGTTGCCGGCCTCAAATATCCATCCTCCCTCGCGCTCGGCCATCTATGTTTTCGGCCGGCAGTCACTTACTTGCCGGCCTCTGGTAATGTACAATTTAGATGTCGGTGTTGACTTGTCTGTGTTTGTCCCTGGGCCAGGGTCCGGGGCCCATGTTCGGCCAACAAGGTCCCGGGGCGGGGCAGGTGCCGTTCCCGGTGTTCGCGCCGCAGTTCTCGCGGCCGCCGCCGCCGCACGCCTCGCGGCCGCCGCCGCCGCGCTCACACGCGCCCCCGCAGGTACGCACTGATCCTAACCCTAACAGGCAGAATTGGGCGTTATCTAGATAATTTCTTATCCAGATAATTATTTCAAATAAAATCATTTCAAATAAATTTATTCGAAGATAAATTCAATCACAAATAGTGCGTTGACAACTTTTTTATTTAGAAAAATTATCTAGATGAAGATAAACGACCTCGTTTGTTATTGAAGTAAGCTTATAATAATAAATGTATACGGAATGTCACGTCGGGTCAAACCGTCACATGACTGTACTACTGACATTCATCTTTTATTTAAAATCCCAACTAATTTATCTAGATCAAAATGAAACTTATCTAGATAAATTCAAAATAACAAATGACGGATTATTTTATTGAATCAGGCGTTACTTTGCGGAGGTCCATTTCAATGAACAAAAAATTTAAAAAAAAAGGAAAAAAAATATAAGAAAATAAAAAATAAGAAATATAAATTAAAAAATAAGGTAAATTTTTTTGTTCATTGAAATGACGGATTATTTAGTTACTTCAAATAAAAGATGATTTAGTTATCTTCCCGGTTTTTCGTAAATAGATAATTTTTGCCCAACTCTGCTAACAGGTAATTGTTACTGCAGAGGCATGAAGCCGATTGATAGAAGATTAGGTAAAGGTACGTACGGATTTGAGACCGCCTCGGGTTGAGGCACGCACGGCTCGCCTGTTTGCTCAAATTCGTACGCGCCTCACACGCTGTGCGCGAGCAGCTCGCGGCAAACCGGCCGGAGTCGGGTCTTTTGAAAGTGCTCAAAGGCGCCTCGGTGTGCGTGCCTCGAGTACTTTGGACGTATATCCGAGCGTGCTCGCGAGCCGCGTGCGCGCCCGTCTGTGTGTGTGTTTAGATACACGATGGTGTGTTTGTGTTACAGACGTCGACGCCCAAGCCGATGCTGCCGATGCCGCCGATGCCGCCCATGCCGCTGATGCCGCCCATGCCGCCGATGTCCGTACAGATGCAGCAGCCGCCCTTCAGCGCGCCGAACAACGTGGAGAAGTTCAATCCGTTCGTGCCTTTGCAAGTACAAACCAGTCAACGGTGAGTCCTTACCACTTTATCTATTTAAAAAACAAAACTGTTACATTTTAATACAGCAACGGAGTGTGTTCTCCAATGTCAAAAATCTTGAGACAAAAATGTCGGCAACGTTGTACTTAGAACACGGTCAAAAGACCCCGCTCACCCCTGTCGGGCTCCTAGCCAACGGATAACGATATCCCTCAGAATCTGCCAGGAAATCATTAACCGTTGCCCAGGGTGCACCGGATCAAGCACTGATCTTCCCCTCGGACGGATCCAACGAACCGCAGCTATTGCACCACAGGTTTTCCATTTTAATTTCCATTTCATCATGTTAATTTCCATTACCGATTGGCGCCAACTATAAGGCTGATACTAAAGCATATAATTTTAAACCTTCATATATCTGACTCTAGAATTACATTAGCTTTCTACGTGTTGGAATTCTTGAAACATTTCAATGAATCTTTTTATCTGGAGTGCCTATTGGTGAAGGGTAATTAGTGTGCAGTAAACACTTCAACGATAAGCTAACACTTGAATGTCACAGTTTGAAGGATATAATTGCATATTATATTATTTTCAAACAAATTGATTTCTGAACGACGCTGAAAATTAGAACACAGAAAAATTCGAAAAGTAAATCTTAAAACTAACTTAAGAGTTCCGCGGTGAACAAACGTTAGCATGTTTGTACACGTGACAGCGCCATCTAAAGACCGACCGCTTAGTTGAGTCCTCGCCCGCGCGGCCCGGGAGCGTGGGCTAGGACTCATATTTAAGCTTTCAATTAGTCAGTTGGTACCTATAGCAACTGTTGTCCTGCCGCGTTGTTTTCATCAGTGGCGTAACTATAACGTCTGGGGCCCTTGGAAAATTCGTCAGAATGGGGCTCCTTCCTTAATATAAAGAAGTGCATCAGCGTCCCTTCTGTTTTTTTTATATTTTTTTTTTTTTATTACGAACTGACCAGTGATTGACCTCTATCTCACTTGGTGGAAGGTACAGATGAGGCCAAAGGTGTAACTCACTGGTTCAGTAATAGCCTATTCACTCTAGCCTTGAAGAGCCCTAGGTTGTATCTGTCCAGAAATACAGACGATGGGAGCGAATTCCATTCCCTAGCAGTTCGCATTAGGAAGGATGAAGCAAACCGTCTCGTGCGGGTCAATGGTATGTTGACAACAAATGGGTGAAAACGCTCCCCCTCCTGGAAGTCCGTTGGCGAAACGGAGATGGAACTATAAGGTCGTGCAATTCCTGCGCACGCTCACCAAAATGTATCCGATAAAAAACAGACAGACATGCAACTCTTCGACGGTGTTCGAGACTAAACCAAGCCAGTTCGGGGCCCCGTAGAAGTAGGGGCCCCTTGCATTTTGCCACCCCTGCCACCCTATAGTTACGCCACTGGTTTTCATTACAAAGTTTATTTTTTTCGTACAGCCGCGTGTACAACCCCATGGCGCCGCAGAGCCGGCGCGCGCCCGAGGGCCCGCCCGCGCTCGAACCCGCGCCCCTGCTCGCTCCACAGAACAACGTAAGTTGCCACACATACATTTAATATCTACGCCTACTTCATTACTTCTACGTCTTCCATGTTGGTGTGGGAGCAAAGAATGTAGAGTGTACTAGCTGCTTCTATTCCCGCGCCGATGATAAATACCCAAAATGGACGAATGTCTACCCCGTTAGGGATAAAGACGTGAACTATATGTGTATGTATCTACTTCAGTGGGAGTTAGTTACATGACGAAAATTCGCATTTTTTTGAGATCAACATTTTGTGCCTGTACCTGATACTGAAAAGTGAAATAATTTATATAGGTATCAACTATTTTGGTTGATTCGGTTATAATTATGTCAAAAAACTGCTTCAAAATCGAAGTCCATAGTTCGGAATTGTTTTGAGTATTGAAACGTGACAGGATATCAATTGTGACAGGATAACATCAGTGATGAGGATTTTGACAAAGAATTAACTTAATTAAAATGTGAGATTTTATTAGGAAAACCCATTTAAACCGATAAACCTACTAGGAGCTTACTTTATGATACCAGGTGCTACAGCCGCCCCTGAACGCGGCGAGCCGACCGCAAAGAAAGAAAAAACCGCGAGTGGCGGCCAACCTACCTTTCCAAATCGAGTAAGGACTTGAAAAAGTGACAAATAAAATTTAGAATATAAATAACAAAATCAATGCTTCACATTCACCATAATGTGTACAATCTTAAAATCCATTGTTTTAGAAAATCTGTACATTTTGTAAATTTTGACATGAATGACTATGTGTATATTAAACGAAGTGGTATTGTTAGATTTTAAAGTACAATTCTTCCTAATTCATTTATACGACATTTCGCGTATATATTTTTTTATCAAAGAGTTGATTTCAATAAAATATTACTAATGTGTTTCGTGTAGGGAGTCTTGAAAATTAAGAAAATGTGTATGTTAAATTAAAAATCAGTAGTGTTCGGCCGCAACTAGCATCTACAGCCGAAACCAAATTTTGGTTTCAGTTTTAGCCGAAACCGAATCTTAATTCAAGGGTGGGCGTATATTTTTCAAACTTGCACTCAGTTGAACTTACTAGTTAAAAAATATAAACATGGTGTCTATTCTATTTCATGTGGAATGAGCCACTCTCAGACGCCGATTTCTCCCGAACACCGCACGGAAGCCCACGTACCCAGTTTCCGTATCGGCCTTGGTTTCGGCAAATTATCTGGAATTGCGGTAGGACACTAAATATCAGTGATATACAGATGTAAACTGTTATACAGACTGTACTACATAAACGCAGGATGTAGTAAAAAAAATTGAAATGAACTCAAAATAAATCGTGTTAAAAATATTTATTTATTACACGATTATTATTTTACGTTTCCAGGATCCGTTTCACGAAGCTAGAAAATCTTTTTTTTTGTTGACTTTTTCTTCGCTTCTAAGCTGATTTGAAAGTTTAAATTTAGAATGTTCCCCAAAAAATCTGGTCTTAAAGAACTTAGTAATCCAGGCCATCAAGTCTATTATAAAAAAGCTAATGAAAGAGTGTGACATAAAATATTGATAGCTATTGCAAAGAAGCTGGTGCGAAGAAATCGTTTTTATAATCATCATTGAGATGATGCACGCATGTTTATATATTATATCGCCTCATAAGGCTCTCGTTAAAGATTAGTAACGTTACCCGCTGCCCAAAAAAGTCAACGTTCGTTAAAAGTAACGTTATAATTTTTACGTTACTTTGTAAGATGGCTTGATGACTTTATAATAACGATACTCTACTAAGTATAGTTATTTTGCAGTGTGACTGTAGTGATGTTATTGATTAACTTCTTGTTATATGGTTAACAGTTTTTGCTGTAACCTTCTTCTTAGAACTTCATTTTCCGCATTCGCGGCTGGCTGTCGGTCCCGGGACTTCGTTAAGTGCCGTGGACGCACTTGTGGGTCACGAGAACGCATATACGCGTTGTCGGCAGTGAATGCGTTGGCTTCTTGAAATGGCATCCGAATTTCGTCGTATAAATTACTTTTAGTATACTTTTTTTACTTGTTTTTCACGTTCAACGCAAATATGTTGTTGAATGTTTAAGGAAATAACGACTGTGTCTTAGAAACATCGATTTACAGATTTGAATATCATATGTATGAGGCTACCAAATACCAGTTGTGATTAAAATAAGAACTATCAATGAAAAGTGAAGAATAAAAGTACCTAGTAAAACTTACAGTTGTTTCCTAAATTTTTGCACGAATGAAATAAGTGACTGAATAGATTCTGTTTGGCTAGCGTCATTATCGTCCGCCTATACTAGTTTGCTGGTACACATAGACCTTTCCAACTATGCCATTGTGCACGATCCTCGGCTACTCATCCAGCTCTGGCCAGTCACCTTGCGAAGATCATCGCTCCACCTAGGAGGGCGTCCTACACTACGCTTGCCGATTCGCGGTCGAACTCAAGAACTCTTTTACCACATCGGTTGTATTTGGCCAATAGGAAAATATAATAATCCTTGACGCTATATATAGATGACATTCGTACGTATAGACGTTCGTGATGTATATGTAGATGACATTCGTTTTTTTCATCCGTGCCCATTTTTATGAAACATCCTGTACTAGTCAAATAAAAAAAGCTATTATACATATGATTTTTAAATCTGAATTGAGTCTGAACAAATACCGGGAGGTAACGATATTTTTTGGTACATTTATGTTTTAATTTTGTCTATAAAAGTACAAAACACGATAATAATTTATGCTCGATTACTTGAGTGTGTGTTAAATGTTGTGTATAAATGTATATTATGTGTATGGTGACTATAAAGTTAAGTGAAGCTATTTTCATTTACATATTTTCCTGATGTTAAATCATAATGGTTGTTTTCAATGTTGTAGAAAGTTCCTTTACTGTCTACAGAAGAGTCCTTAAAAAATTAGAATAATAAAATAAACATGGAATTCTGACTTTGTCTTTTACTTACTTATATATTACTTTCATGTTCATTTGAATTATCACTGGTTAACACTTTAACAGAAAATAACCGTCTGTCTGTCTGTCAATCAAGGCACTTTTGCTCGGGAACGCGTAGAGGTATAAAGTTGAAATTAATACCAAATACTGAAGGCTGCAGTCCCTTGGAACTGTAAAAAAATTAAACTTATAAGTGTATACGCAATCAAAAGATACAGTCATTAGAAAAGGTGTTCACATACAAACTGTCGTACTTCCAAAATCTACTATGGAGTATCTACTTCCAGGTGTCCTAGAAATTTGAAATTTAGTATGAATGTATTGTATTATAGCACAACAGTAAAACCACGCCATTTTCTGTGCTGGTAGCTCTTAAATTGGATTCAGAATTCTTTTTTCAAATTTTTTAATGTTCGGTGTGAAAAATTGTATGAGCCGCAGTAACAAAATGATTTTCATCTTGGGCGTTAACACTTGAATCTCTCATTACGCTCTGGATTCTACTTTAGAATCCTGAGCTACATTCTGGAATCAATGTAGCGCCCTCGCCGTAAATACATAATTTTGCCCCCTTGTGACACAAAAAACTATTGCGACTGATCACGGTATGTGCCTCATTAGCATTACTATACCAGTTCTATGGCATGCGAAACTTGCACGCTATTCTTCACATGTAAATAAATCCTGCCTATCCCAAAGAGAATGGATATCATTTAGATAGCAAACAATTGAAATACAAGAGCACGGGTTATCAACACTTGACGCGTAAACAAGTGCTCATAGTTCATATTTAAAGCTGGAGCGCTAGTTCTTAACACTTCAGTCTGCGTCGCGGGCTTGTGGATGTGATGCGTTTCTTACTGTTGGTTCTGGTGGGCTGGCTCGGGGTGGCGGCGGCCTCCGATCTGGACTGGTGGCGCACCGCCCTGGTCTACCAGATATACCCTCGCTCGTTTAAAGACAGCGATGGGGATGGTATCGGTGATTTGAATGGTGAGTTATATTTATACATTTTAAAGTGTTATTGATATTTTTGTGAATTTGGGATTATCTTTTTGTAGACTAATTAGATGAAGGGTAGCTTTTGTTCGTTGGGAGGGATAAAAAACTACAAAACCGAGTCTAAAACATATTGCACTGATAGAAATAGAGCTATCTAATGTATACAGTCCTTGATCAACATATGTTTATACCCGAATAGTTCAGAGTTTACAGTTCAGTTCATTTACACTATTGAAGTTAAATTTTGTAGGACAAATTAGAAAAAATAGACCGGCTTATTCTGATGCTGTTCAAATTATATTTAAATATATTTAGATGAAAATAGACCACAATGTCAAATCAAATAGTAAAGGGGAATTGAAGAACCCTCCTCTCCAATGGTCGATTTTCATGTAGGTAAATAAAAGTCTTTCAAATCATTTATTTCAAAATAATAAAAAGCGAGAAGCTATTTCATTTGACATGTACGGTACCTACTGATTGCAAAACTATTATTTTAATATTTCTTATTTATCCCCCAAATGCACGCTTGCCAGTGGGCAGTTGAGGGCATAGGTAAATATCGAGACACCAATCATATCAAATATAATTTTGCCACCAACCGCATTGTTTTCTTCCTTGCTGGTCTGGTAGTAAAGAAAAAACATAGAATTTACCATTTGCTTCTCTTCCCGCGCAGATGGTAAAAGCGCATCGAGGGCATGGGCGAAAGTCTTAGGAATTATGTTATAGGCGATGCGGCTAGGAACCCATCACTGTTTTAATTTCCCTTGACACCTATACGCCCTTAATCATGCTAAACGTGCCCTTAACCCCGTAAGGGATAAATACGTGATATTATGAATGTACGTATCAGTGGCATAGCGTCAGGTATATCAGAAGAACTAGCCTTTTCCTCTAATTCTGGACAATGAATTCCCCAACTGCATAAAATAGGCAAGCCGGTGGGAATCGAGTTCTATGGACGCCACGCCACGTATGTATGTACCTCATTGTTTGTAGCATAAAGGTGTACATGTCGTACATGTATTTTATGCCGTTGACTGTACCACAGACTTGTATCCACTTCTAAACCCTAGGTATCACCTCGAAGCTGCAATACCTCCACGACACGGGCGTGGACGCGATCTGGCTGTCGCCGATCTACAAGTCGCCGATGTACGACTTCGGCTACGACATCACCGACTACCGCGACATAGCGCCCGAATTCGGCACCATGGAGGACTTCGACAACCTGATGGTAGAAGCTAAGAAACTTGGTAAGTTAACAATCGTTTACCAAAGTGGTACCTAAATTTGCCGAGACGATAAGAAAGGCAGGCGGAGCGGTCTGGCTGATATTACAAGAAATTAAGTTTGTTTTCACTTCCATGCTGGTGTGGGAGCTAAGAAAAAAGATAGAATGTACCAGTTGCTTCTCTTCCCGTGCACATGGTAAAAGCCCATCGATGGAATGAGCAAAATCTTTGGAATCATGTTATAGGCGATGTGAAGCCCATCACTATTTTGATTCCCCTTTCCATCCATACACCCACAATGCTAAACGTGGTTACTTTCGGTCTTGTTACCTTAGGCTCTGTCTAACCCGTGAGGGATAAGGACGTAATTCATGTATGTATGTAAGTTTGTATTCAATGTAGCCCTCTAGACTGGCAACGGATCTGCAATCCTCTAGTGTTGCTTGTCCATGGGTGGTGGTGCTCCCCCCTTGCTCGTTCGGCTCTTGTCACGCATAGTGATAAGGTATCATTAGGTTGCCCTATTATTACGAATTGTCAAAAACTTCCGCATTTTGTTAAACTAATACATACCTAATTTTATGAAACGTGTTCGTATCAGTATATACGAAGTATTCGCCAAGGTTACGTGCATCTTATCAAAACGATCGGGTTAAATACCTCATCATCATCAGTGACGTTGTTAAGTAAAACGGAGTTTTCCGGCCAAGCCGCAAATAGTAGCAATCTTGCTTTACGTTGCGCTCAGCTAAGAAACAAAAATAAACAAGATAAGTGTGATTCGTCATCTCCGTGTACTTATATCTACACCTGTTTTTTTATTTACGCTAACTTTGTTTTGTTTAGCTCAAATAAATCTTCCATGCTGGTCTGGGAGTAAAGAAAAAACATAGAATGTACCAGTTGCTTCTATTCCCGCGCAGATGTTAAAAGCCCATCGAGGGAATGGGCATAATAATGTTATAGGCGATGCGGCTAGCTAGTCATCACTATTTTTATTCCCCTTCCACCTATACGCCCACAACCATGCTAAGCGTGGCCTCCAAGTCTTTCCCTTAGACTATGTTTACACTACTAGATTGTATGCTCTATGGGCCTGTAAAACGAGTGTCAAACTTATTCCAGGCATAAAGGTGGTGCTGGACTACGTGCCGAACCACACGGGCAATGAGAGCGAGTGGTTCCAGAAGTCGTGTCGGCGTGAGGACGGCTACGACAACTACTACGTGTGGGCCGACGGGACGCCGAACTACGACAACCCGGAGCAGCCGCTGCCGCCCAACAACTGGGTCTGACTTCCATTAGCTACCCTGACTATGAAGCTAGAGGTCCCGGGTTCGAATCCCGGTAGGGGCAGACAGTTGTATGATGAATACGAATGTTTGTGCCCGAGTCATGGATGTTGTATGTATGTAATCTCTTTATTTTGCAAAATAAACAAGACAAATACAATTGACAAACACTGAGATACATGCACAAAGGCGGACTTATCCCTTGTTGTATGTATTTATCTACATTACATAAGTATGTTTATCCGTTGCCTGGTACCCATAGTACAAGCTTTGCTTAGTTTGGGGCTGGGACAATTGGTGTAATTTGTCCCAAGATATTTATTTATTTATTGACCCTTTCGCTACGTCAATTATAAGTGACGTCACACATACGCTAGAGTTATTTATTGCTATGCCTGAAGTTGAACCTAAACCCAATGGGTCCTATCGTTTCTTTGCTCACCAGTTGGCGCTACCGTTGACTAAGGACCAGAGGTATAGCTGTCAAAGGCGACATTTTAAGATTGGCGCCAAAACAAAGTTTTAAATCTTAAATCTCATTAACTTTATCCTACAAATATCCTACTTCCTACTATCCTACTCACAGACCACCCAGATCCTACTAATATTAAAAACGCGAAAGTTTGTAAGGATGGATGGATGTTTGTTACTCTTTCACGCCAGGGCGGCTGGAGAATATATTCTGGAATAACACATGGGCTACTTTTTATCCCGGAAAATTGCATTATTCCTGCGGGATAGCGATAAACGAATTCTATGCAGACGACGTTGCGGGCAACAGCTTGTTAATTATAATTTATAAATAACTATCACCGAGTAGCTCAGAGGTGCGAGCTCGGGATTCGAACTTACAACCCTTTGCTTGAGAAGACCACTAGTATACCAGTTTTATTTAAACCTAATCTCATGTTTTATCTGCCACAGATCAGCATCTTCCGCAAAAGCGCGTGGGAGTACAATGAAGACCGCAAACAGTTCTACTTGCACCAGTTCGTCATCGGCCAGCCTGACCTCAACTACCGCGAGCCCAAGGTGCAGGAGGAAATGAAGGTATGACTCACAATTGGGACCGTGCGCGACGACAGCGCAACGTGATAGGCGGCCATTATGGACAATATTGTCACCGCTGTCAAACAAGAAGTAAGTAAATATTGTGAAAAATATTAATGAAATCTTGTGTTATTTTACTATATTACACAATTTTGGACAATGGTAGTCAGTAACATTATTGCCAATAATATTAAAATTGTTGTTTTCAGTGAAATTTTAGAGGTTAGGTAACTTACTTTTTTTTTCTTACGGCAAATATCCACTTATTTCTTTGGTCTCGTTTCCACCATGGTCTTGGAAATTAGTAAAATTTACAGTCGCTATTCTTCTTGGTGTTATTACAATTCACAACAACACATCTTACCAGGACCATATTTTTATCTCAAAAACGATTAGAAAATGTTTACTGCAATATGGATTTGACAGCTCAAGTCAGCGACAAAAATGACAATTTTAGCCGTAGCGAGCGCTGTGATCGTTTAGGCTACCCCCTCCACCCGCTTTGCACTCTGCCAATAGCTGGGGACTGCCAATACCGTCTTCACCATAAGGGCACACGGGGCCTGTGCCCAGGGGCCCCATTCTCAGTGGGCCCCGAAGGAGCGACAATTTCTCTCACACATTTATTTTGTCGCTTTTTTTACTTTCCAAAAGGGCCCCAAATTCTTGTGTGTCCAAGGGTCCCAGCCTAGTTTAAGACGGCCCTAGGAACTGCTGTAGGTAGGCATACAGATTCTCCCCCTTATTCATAAACGCTCTGTGGGCTTCTGCTAACTTAGCAATCGTTTGTCCTTATCTGTCACTTTGACATTTACCTTTCACAGATAAGGACAAACGATTGCTAAGTGAGCAGAAACCTACAGAGCGTTTATGAATAAGGGGGTTAGTATTTACTTACTAGTCAATATGTACCTAAACACAAGGTCCTTGCCTACATCAACAAATTTTAAAAAATTCATTGACATGAAAAAGTTTTCAATTCAGAGCTGATACATTATTTTTCTACATATAAATGAACTAAACTTATAAAGATGAAATAACCACTATGAATAATTAAATAATGACGAAACCATTTATTTCTGGTCTGTCTGTACCATAGCCACCGCTCTTGAAGGAATCAAGAGGGTCCAGGCGACCCCCCAGTGGTTACGGTTTTTTGGTCATAAAGTATACACGCACAACACAGAAAGAAAGAAAGAAAGAAGACGTATACATTAAACGAATAGCCGAAATGTATGGGCTTCTGAACGACTGTACCAATAGCAAATTGGTTAGTTATTTTATAACATACATATTTGGATTATCCAATGCTAAATTTCTTCCATGTTGGTCTGGGAATAAAGAAAAAACAGAATGTACCAGTTGCTTCTCTTCCCGCGCAGATGGTAAAAGCCCATCGAGGGAATGGGTGAAGATCTTAGGAATGATGTTATAGGCGATGCGGCTAGCAACCCATCACTGTTTTGATTCCCCTTCCCACCTATACGCCCACAATCATTGCTAAACGTATGTATGTATGCAATGCTGAATGTACCAATTTCCTATGAAGAAATACCTAAAGTAATTTTGTACTTGCCTGTTCAATGATCAGTGAAACTTTTTGTCAATATATTTGTTATTTCAGAACGTGCTCCGTTTCTGGTTGGACAAGGGCGTGTCTGGGTTCCGTGTGGACGCCATCAACATGATGTACGAAGTCGACGCCAACAAATTTGAAGGACGGTACCCCGATGAGCCTCTTTCTAGTAAGTTTGAAGTTTTTACTTCCATACTGTTACATACTGTTGTGTGTTAGTACTTCCATTCTGGTCTGGGAGCAAAGGAAAAACATAGAATGTACCAGTTGCTTCTCGTCCCGCGCAGATGGTAAAAGCCCATTGAGGGAATGGGCGAAATTCTTAAGAATCATGTTATAGGCGATGCGGCTATTTTCCACCTATACGCCTACAATCATGCTAAACGTGGCCTTTAGCTTTTGTTACCTCAGGCTCTGTCTACCCCGTAAGGGTTATAGACGTGATTTGTGTATGTGTATGTATTTTGAAGTTTTTTATTCACAAACTAGCTTCTGCCCGCGACTTCGTCTGCGTAGAATTATACATAAAAACCTTCACCTTGAATAACTCTATCTATTAAAAAAAAACCGCATCAATATCCGTTGTGTAGTTTTGAAGATATAAGCATACATAGGGACATAGGGACAGAGAAAGCGACTTTATTTTATACTATGTAGTGATAATGATAACCTTTTAATAGCAATTCGTCAGATGGGGCTCCTTCCTCAATATAAAGAAGTGCATCAGCGTCCCTTCTGTGCTCTAAACCAAGCCAGTTCGGGGCCCCGTAGAGCTAGGGGCCCCTGGCATTTTGCCACCACTGCCACCCTATAGTTACGTCACTGATTGCGGCCTCTCCCCACACAATCACGGTTCGATTATGTCTTGCACAGGTGACGCGAGTTCTTACACTCCTGACGACTACAACTATCTGAACCACATCTACACGAAGGACCTGGAGGAGACGTACAGCGTGGTCTACGACTGGCGAGACGTGCTCGACGAGTACATCCGCAAGGACGGGGAGTACAAGATCATGATGACTGAAGCGTACACCGGTAAGATAGCAACTTCGATCATTTACATTTTTTAATAATGGTTAGTGCAGTAGGCGTATTACCTAACTCGCTCGCAATCGCTATCGTGTTCATTTTGACAGTTCATGTATGGGCTGACAATTGGCACCGGAATCAGCTAGCTGTCACATTCATACAAGAACTGTCAAAATGAACACGATGGCGATTGCGAGCGAGTTAGGTAATAAGCCTACAGGTCTTAAAAAGACTGTGTCACATAGAATTGCTTTTTTTTAATATTTGAGCACTGTACATTTATTTATTAACAGCCTATTAATGATCGATTACTTGTTTAATTTATCTAATTCATTTTTCATGACTGACAGTTTATCGTTTCTTAAGTTACGCTAATTTGGAACCGTAAATATTGCTGCTCAACCCTACTATAAAAATTTATGGCTCTTTATTATCTGCTTTATATTAACTTTTTCTAAAACGGATAGTTTTTTTTTAATTGTTAAATGATGCATTATAACATAACTATTGCGTAAAAGAAAATTGCAAAAAATTAATTTAAGAAAAAAGGAGTTTAAAAAAATGTATGACGATGATAACAATATCTTCTAATATTTTTTGTAATATTCTGTATACCTTTTTCTGTTTTGGTTGTTATATGTGGTGTTCAATAAAGAGTTATTGTATTGTATTGTATTGTATCTTATTCCAATAGACTTACACCTCATGCTCCGTTACTACGGCAACGAGCAGCGGAACGGCTCCATCCCGTTCAACTTCAGCTTCCTCGGTGACATCAAGAACACGTCGACGGCCCAGGACCTGAAGGCGGTCATCGACAAATGGATGACCTACATGCCTATCGGCCAAGTCGCTAATTGGGTCGTAAGTACACTGGGACGCCAAGGCGACGTCGCCGACTACCTATCCTATACAAATCAGAAGTGGGCTCGTCCAGAAATCATGTGATCACCTTGGTGATATTTTGTGATTATAACGCTGGCCAATCCCCCCCCCCCCCTCCCTCCCCCCCATGCAAGATCACGTGTATTTTTCAGACTTAGTATAAATTAAGTTTAGTTAATTAAAAAACAGCAATAACTTGTTTTTTTACGAACTTGATTATTATTTGAATTATTTTTTTATTTTGGGCTATTTTGATATGAGAAAATTATTGAGTAATTACGTAATTTTTTACTTTCCTGCTGTGTTAAAAAATTACACGTGTTCTGAATAAATTGTAAGAAACGTATATTTGCGGCTTATTTTCAGAACGGCAACCACGACCAAAGCCGCGTGGCCAACCGGCAGGGCACTGACCGCATCGACGCCATGAACCTGCTGGCACTCATCCTGCCCGGCGTCACCCTCACCTACCAGGTAACCTTCAAGCCAAGAAAACTGTCCACCCGATTGGTCAAGCGTTCACGTATCATACCGTAAACCGGGGTGGCCTTGATTTACGGGGTGACTTTAAAAAGTGGTTATAATGACGTAATTATTAATTTTTATTTGCGTTTACTTAGGGGCTTAAGCTACCGGTGGTCAGGGCGACAGAGAGAGGAACCTCCTGACTATCCGAGCCGTGTCGAGGAGTACCGCCTTGTGTATCTAGCCCTTGACCCAACCACCTAGCGAGAGCCTTTTAAGGTGATGGTCAAGGCTCTTCGCTATTAGACCGTTCGCCGAAACGACTATCGGGACAGTGATCGTCGAATCAACAGGCCACATAAATTATTATTATTATCTTTTTTATTTGCAGTTGACGGTCTTTTTGTGAATCACCTACTTGACATTTTATTTAATTTTAATTGTGTTGCTTTTTTAGTCTAGTTAATATTATTTTTACTTCAACTTGACGATCCTGTCGTGAGCAACTTATATTTGAAATTTAAACGTACCTACCTAATGTATTTTTTTCAAAATGAGAAGTAAATCTATGTAACCCAAAAATTTTCATAATCTGACAAAAGCTTTTGAAATACGCTTTCTGCACCCAGGGCGAGGAAATCGGCATGACCGACGGCTTCGTCTCGTGGGAGGAGACCGTCGACCCCCAAGCCTGCAACACGGATGACCCCATCAACTACTACAAGAGCTCGCGCGACCCCAACCGGACCCCCTACCACTGGGACGCCACCGAGCACGCCGGCTTCTCCGACACCACAGGCAAGACTTGGCTCCCCGTCGCCAGCAACTACAGAACTGTCAACTTGGAAGCCGAAATGGCCAACCCGAGGAGCCATTATCACGTAAGAAAGGAAGTTTATTAAAGTGATACTTTTCCATCGCCTCAATTTTTTTCGTCCATCTATCGCGTGACGTATTTCAGCAGGCCGCGGAGTGGGGATAAAGTGACAGGCGCTCGGCAGAACAGCCAGGGCCGATATTGCGGCGAACATACCTCGCATCAGCTGATCGTGTAGCGTTTACATTCTCATCATTTATTCGTGCAAGTGCTCCGCGGTATTTGTGTTTTGTTTTCAATTATTTATCATTCCCATTTCCCAATTATTACGTTAAGATTAAGAACGCAATTTTAGGACCCTAAGGGCCTGTTTCACCACTCTCCGTCAATTCCCAGTTATCTTAAGTGTCAGTTATCTATGATGACGTCTGTCTATTTCGTAGTAATATATAGATGGAATCATCGGCATCTTGGTTCGTGTTGATATCAGAGATGTGACGGAGCTTCGACGCCGGTTCCGTTAAGTCGGAACTTCCGATTATTATTACACCTTCGGTTCCGACTTCGGCTCCGACACTTTTAAATCGAAGGTTTTAATCGGAGGTCGAAGCATAACATAGCGGCGGCGGCGGCCTGTGTCGACTGTTATGAACAGGTTCATACATGTCGCGCGGGGAATCCCCCCGACTTGGGAGTCGTGGACTCTATCGTCAATTATCCGACCCTGCCTCCGACTCCGACTCCGATAAAGGAAATTTAAAAACTCCGACTCCGCCTTCGGTTCCGATAAAACTACCTCCGTTACATCCCTGGTTGATATGAAACTTATCTGGCTTGTTCCTTATCCAGTTCTACAAGGATGTGGTGGCTCTGAAGAAGACTGATGCAGTTCGCATCGGCGACTTGGAAACCCGGGCCCTCAGTGAAAGCGTGCTTGCTGTAGCCAGGTATGAAGTTTTTATCATCAGTTCGTTTCAGTCACCCAGGCTGGTAACGTATGCAAGCCCTCACCATCTAATGAGCCACATCCAAAGAAGCGTAATAAAATTAGCTGAATTTGGGCTTTGGAGCGTATCAGAGCGTTTTAAAAAAAAATATCACGAATATTTTTTCCAGAATTTAATTTAGTTTTTCTTACCCAGAATCGTTTACCCTATCGATTCTCACAAAGGAAAAAATAGTCTCAGATTTAACTATGGAATATTATTTTCCTGTTCGTCACGTCCTATAAATAGTACGAATAAAAAAGTGACGAACAGGAATGGAAGTTTTGGGACACAAACTGTACTACTTTTGTCCCCTCACTGATGGGACAGAATAACAAATATATAAACGTCGCAAGTTGCAAGACAAGCTTGTAATATGTATATTATTATCAGGCTGCTGCCAGGCTCCCGCGCCGTGGTTGGCGTGGTGAACCTGTCCGACAAAGTGCAGGATGTGGACCTCTCGTCCATCCGGCTGCTGCCCTCACTCCTCGAGGTCAAAGCGGCCGGCGTCGACAGCGCGCTGCGGAAGGGGTAAGCTAGACATTGTAACCTCATACCTATCAAAACTTTTATATATTGTTTTTTATATGAAAGCTGCGAATGCGTGTAAAACGTGTTTTTTCTACCAAGCGCTTTTAGAAAGACCATCATTGCCAAGAATAAAAAACTTAATAGAACAACATTTTTCTGAATCAAGATTTTCAGTGTTAACTAGTTTAGTAGAGCGAAACTAGGTGGTGTCAGTGGCGGATTAAAGGTCCAGAGCACCCTAGGCAATCACTTTATCGGCGCCCCTGTACCGGCCATATCACTATCACTACATAGTATAAAACAAAGTCGCTTTCTCTGTCCTATGTATGCTTATATCTTCAAAACTACACAACAGATTTTAATGCGGTTTTTTTTAATAGATAGTGATTCAAGAGGAAGCTTTTTATGTATAATTCTACGCAGACGAAGTCGCGAGCAGAAGCTAGTTATATATATTTCTTTATTTATTTAAAAATTCTGAGCTCGCGCGCCCCTCGTAACTACGCGCCCCTAGGCACGTGCCTAGTTTGCCTTATTTATAATCCGCCTCTGGGTGGCGTACTGTGTATTATTTCATTATAACCTTTCAGGGTAGTAAAAGTATAAAGGTGCCACTTTCCACATAGGTAATTGGCACATTTTTGAAGAAAAACGCAACTGTTTTGTAAATATGGCAACAATTTTGTATTGAAATATGTCTCTCTACCGTTTTCTAACTTTTTCAAATTAATTTGGTCTGTGTTTCCAGTGAAAAAGTTCTGAAGTCCAGGTTCACCGTGGCGCCGCACAGCGCGGTGGCGCTGCAGTCGATCCTCTGGGTGCCTCACGTCATCGCCTAAGTCTATTTACACTCTTAGCATCATCTAAAAACTTGCCAAACACCATACTTTACAGAATAATCGGCTTTTGACTGAATTCGTTTCAAAATTGTAATATTATAATACTTCCTTAACTCTCAAGTTTAAAATATGATAGTACAAATTTATTTTTAAGGATATTAAAATTGTAATAAAGCAAACTTTGTTTTAATTTAATTTTTATTACTTAATACTATTCAATAAAAAAACAAATCCTGATTTTGGATCATTCTTCAGGGGTGTGACTAATGTATGTCCCAGAATATACGGATTAGAATGCGCGACCTAAAATGTACACCCAAATAAAGGCCCACCACACTGGTGCGTATAAGACGTTGACAGTGCGTTTACGGAAAAAATAAAATGTATAAAGAAACGGTGAGAAAACATAACCCCTACAACACGTCACTGCGTAAAAAGCGGCGGTGTGGTTGGTACTTTATTCGTGTGCTATATACAAGTTAATAGGGTGTCACAAGGGCGTACATTCGTATCCGTTCTTCAGTATTTTTTTTTAATTATTAGCTCTTATTCTAGAGGCACTCCTCTGCTATCTTCGAAATAAGCTATTTTAGGGTTCGTTGCAGGAAAGAATAGATTATAGTTTCTACGCAAAATACATTTGCGAGTAAAACAAGAGTATGAAGTATTTTGATCATATCAGGCCTTACTTAAACGAACTTAATACCACAACATTTAAGTTTTTGCATTTAAACCTATTTTAAGCCTATCACCTTAGGCCACCCCATTCCACTTGGCATATTTATCCAAATAATTGCACGAGTGAAGGGGATGCACTATATTGTTTCTAGCGTAAGCGACGTCGTCGCCAATAGCGCAACGCGAACACGCAACGCCAAGAGGAGTGCCACCATTATGGACTGTCACCAGCACAAAAAGGTTAGACTGTTGCTATCTATAGTATGTTCCTTGTGTTAGGTTAACTTTTTCTTTTTTTTATTATCATCAGCCAGATTGATATTATTTGAGAGAAGCATGACCGAAATGCCAATTATTTCTCACTTCCCACAAACAAGAGGTTGCATGTAAAATTGGAAATTATTTACGTAAATTAAACTATCCCAATCCTTACAGAGGCTGCGTGGGAACTATAGCCTAAGCTCTGATTCTGAGAGGAGGCTTGTGCCTAGCAGTGGGGGCATATATAGGCTGGAAATGATGAGTTAATTTCTAGATCAGAAATCCATAGCTCCCTCCAAGAAACACAAGCAGTCCACCATATTAATCACATACTCCAGATCCTTCTTTGTGATGACCTTCCTTGTCTTCGTAGCAGTGTTATATGTTTCCGTAACTATAGTTTCTAAGAATAATTCCTGGAACAAAAATGAAAAGAACTAAGTACTCAGGTTAAAAAAACGAATTAAAAGCTTTAACTCTTTTGCTGCCACACATTGCTGCAATGCTTATAATTGGTAGAAGCATTTTTCCAATTCATAGCAAAAACTGCCTACAAACCGAGGTCATGACTGTTCTGTTGGGTTCTTAACCTTTTGAACACCAAGCTTAGCTACATAGTAAAGCTATTTTCATTCTTATGCCTTTGAATGAAAGTCATTTTTACACTTATAACCTCTGTCAGCCACAGCCGACATTGGCGGTCAAAAGGTTAAGATTTAATGTGTTAAAAGAGTTCCCAAGCCCTTGGGACATTATATGTTCACTTTAAGAGATGTTCAAAGTATCTGAATATTATTTTTGCGCCTTGCTCACTGGAATATTCAATCACTCCTTTGCTGACTGAGAGATTGTCATCCAAAATTGATGCTGGCAAAGCCACTGTGGTGCACTTCAACAAATTAGTTAGAGCTCCTGGAAGTATCAAGGCTCTCTATGATCTAAATAATTAAATAACCATAGCCCAGACAGGTCAACAAAAAAGAATCTCAGGATTGCAACTTAAAAAGGTAAAAACGAAAATATACTGTTTAGGCAATTAAAATCATAGTTACACTATTACAACTCCATTGAATCTTGTTCCATGTCTATATCTGTTTTTGTGACAACTTGTCCGCACTATGCTAACAACCTCAACATTAACATTCGATAACATGGTGAATTGGTGATAAATGATAACCAAGTATATATTGAGTACAACTGGATCTTTAGCCAGGTCCTGACTTAGCAAGCTTCCTCGCGAGGCAGCCATTTTCGGCTCAATTTGGAGCCTTGTATCATCTGTTCATTCCTTAAGCCAGGTACTCATCGTAACTATTGCATGTTACAGTTACAGCTCGCAGGTGAGTACCCGGATTTATGCAGCTGGCTAGTGAGGCGGTTGGCTCAAGTTTACTCACCGTTGCTTTAGTAACCAAAAAAGCGGCTTCAGCACTTATAACACTAACGTCCGGGTCCTGCTTCATAATATTCTTAATCCTAGCTATCGGCAGCCTCGTAGGCTTCGCAACCTCGCTCTTGGTACTCTGAGGCTTCTTATCCACATGCTCGTCTGAGCTAACCAGTTCAGATTCATTTAATACTTCACTTTCAACAGGTTCGGAGTTGATTTCTGTGTCTACAAATTGGTCCGTGTCGGGGTATTCTGTGCCCTCAATCACGTCTGACATGTCTAGGTCGGTGTAGTGTTCGTCGTCAGTCATTTTGATTATTTTACTGAATAGGTCTGTGTTTTTTTAGCGACAAACTAAAGAAATCGCGCGCAAATATTGTGAAGAAGACTGATTGTAGTTGGATTGACATTGACAGATGTCAGTGACAGCTGACACTGACAGTTTTTTTTTTTTTTTATTATTATTCATCCCTTTTGGGATAGGCAAAGGAAACAGAGTCCATACAGCCAAGTCTTTTGTATATTTTCATTCTTCAATTTTGTAATAAAAGGCCGAAGCCAAGTCTTTTGTTAACAAAGTCTTATTTGGTATTTATCAAGGCCATAGCCATCGTCTTTTGTAGTCAAATTCTTAGTTTAATTTTTTTGTCAAGGCCGAAGCCAATTCCTTGTAGTTTGATTAGTCTAGATTAGTATATATTTTTTTTTCCTTCATGTCCAGATTGTATTATAAATATATAATATGTCAATATCAATATTTTTCCAGTCCAATTTTTTTTTTTTTTAGTTATGTTTTTCAAATACTTTTCATTAAATGATTTAAATGTCAACAACAGTCGACACTATGAATTCATATATTGCCTTGAAGCAATCTCTTTTCTTTAATAATTGCTGAAGAGAGCGCGGGATTTCTTCAGCATTGCCATATAATTCCAACAAGCTATCTATAAGAACTAACCGGGCGATAGAGAAAGTGGGACAATCAAAAAAGATATGGTGAAGTGTTTGAGGTTCACTATTACAAAAATTACAAGTTGGAGAAGACAAAATGTTAATTCGATGTAGATGAGCATTAAATTTGCAATGACCCAGACGTAGACGACATAATATCGTGAAGAATTTTCTGTTATGATATCTTTTTCCCTTAATAAACCACGGCAAACCAATTTTATTATTGATTTCAGCATACCACTTCCCTTTACTTTCTGTGATTTGATTCCAAAGGCTTTTAAAATCTCGAGCCAATATAGCTTTAACATACAATAAGAGATCAGAATCGGGTAACGGGATTTGTTTGGTAGTAACATTGATATTATTGGTGGTAGTTATAGTCCTGGCAAGAAAGTCCGCACTGTCATTACCAGAGACTCCCACATGGGATGGAGTCCAAAACAGAATTACAGATTTATATTGAGATATCTCAAAATATTTTTCTCTTATAAGGTGAATAATGTAGCTTGTTTTAGCGTTATGTCTAGGATTGTTCAGAGCCTTCAGAACACTCATACTATCAGAAATGATAACCCACTTATCATACTCTTGCTGTTGAATATGATCCAAAGCAGCTAAGATTGCAGACGACTCGGCAGTGAAAATGCTGGCTGCCTCTGATAACATATAACCCGAACCCATTTTTTTATTAGCGTCATAAATAGCAATAGCTACAGCTTTATTATTCTTTGCACCATCAGTATAAATTTGACGATACTTCACAAATTCGTTCAATTTAGCATAAACATCTTGTTTATATTTTAATGTGCTATCTATTATAATGTTCATAGCACAAAACTTACTCAGATAAGAGCCTGAGTAGCAGGGTAAGCATGTATAATCAATCAGGTTGTATCGTGATTTCAATTGTTTTATTTCAGGCCAGTCTTGAACAAGATAAAAAGAACTGTGTTGATCTAAATAGTAGTTTAATTTTGAAATAAGTGGGTGATTTCGAATAGACGATAATGTTAATAAAAATTTGAATTTAAGGAACTTGAAACGCAGTGATAGAGGAGGTACATTGGCTTCGACCTGCATTGAAATAATTGGAGTTGATATCATGGCTCCCATTATTATGCGTAAGCACCTATTTTGAATTTTATTTAATTTTTCCACTAAAACAGATTTGTGAGCGTAACACATGAAACCATATTCAAAGTGACTTCTCACTAGACTCTTATACAAAATTAATAGAGTTTTGGGGTCAGAGCCCCAGAAAGTGCCTGTCAAGGATTTCAAGATATTACAGGCTTTTAAAGCCCTGTCAGACAAACAATCTACATATTTATTCCATTTATTATTACTTTGAAAAATGACTCCAAGAAACCTTGTATGCGACTTTATTGGAAGTAAATGAGTATCATAAAAAATGTTAATAGACCTGATAGTGTTAGAATTAAAAACCACAATTTTACTTTTTTCATGACTGACCTCCAAGTTTAAATAATTGAAATAGGACTTCAGACCAGAAAGTGCAAAGTTCAGCTTTCTATTGATTTCTTGCACATTATTATCTGAACAATATACTACCAAGTCATCAGCAAATTGTAAATTGCTTATCCCAGAACCAAGCTCTAGATTCAACCGATGAATATACAGAATAAATAGTAATGGACTTAATATTCCACCTTGACTAACCCCTTTAAATGCTAGCCTAGAGCCAACTAAACTGTTGTTATGTTTAACAAATATCTCCCTACCATGTAAGAAATTAAAAATCCAACTAATAACTTTTGTTGGAATTTGCAGGGAAACCAAAATAGAAGACAGTATATGCAAATTCACATTATTAAAAGCGCCAACTATATCTAGAAAGATAGCCACTAACATTTTATTCTCACGACAGGCACCATCAATGTCTATGGATAAATGACCCAGGCTCTCTCGGGCAGAACAACCACGACGGAAGCCAAACTGATTTTTAGGTAATAAATTGTTTTGTTCAATAAAAAATTCCATTCTCTGTTTGAGCAACTGCTCGAAGATTTTACCAACACAAGAACTGAGAGTAATAGGTCGATAGGAGTCCGCAGAATTAGGATTTTTTTCAGGTTTAAGAATTGGGACCAGACAGTCAATTTTCCATTCTCTGGGAATTAAGTTTGAACGCCATAACAAATTCAGAATATTCAAAAACGACTGCAAGCTGGAATGATCTAAGAGTTTAAACATTTTGTACGACAAACCATCCAAACCACAAGCTGTGTCTTTTCTTGATTTGAGAGCAGCTTTCAATTCAATTAAACTAAAACTATCAATTAAATATGAAGTTGAAGGATCTGGGCTATTGCAATAATTTAGTTCAGGCATATTTTCAGCTGTATCTGGTGTATATTTGTGTAAAAAATCCTGTATCCATTCAGAAGTAAGAAAACTTTTGTTACAAATATATGACCTGTTAAATTTTTTCATTTTTGCCCAAACATGACTCATAGGAACTAAACGATTAATAGAAGAGCAAAACTTTTCCCATGCAGCACGACATTCTGTTCTTAAAACAACCTTCTTTATGGCCTGAGCTCTTTTAAATGTTATAAAATTATCTAAAGATGCTGCCAGTTTAAAAGACACATAAGCCTGTTTGCAATCATCAACCACCTTAGAACATTTTTCGTTCCACCAGGGCAGAGGTAAGAAAGTTTTCCTATTCCCACCCTGAGGATTTGCTGTATTACTTTGGTTATTGGAATGTGGAATCGTTTTTGGTCGAAAGAGAGAACTTTTCACAACAGAATGCAAGATCGAGCAAAAAATATTGTAGCTATCTATTGGATCTGTAATATTTATTGTATAGTTTTTTAGTTCTTCATTGACTTTATTTTTGTATTTAGCCCAATCTACTGAATTAGGATTATTATGTTTGGGTATATTACAAGAAGATTCTGACAAATAACTAACTGATTCAACTGTGTATTTTGTTATAGTTGGAAGATGGTATCCAGCAAGGGGAGTGTCGCAAACCATCCACTCGCAGGACAAAGACAACGAAGAAGAAACCATTGTTAGATCGAGGCCATTAGGCCTATGACTAATTGAACCTACTGTAGTCGGGCTTCCATCGTTGAGAAGAACTAAGTCATTCTCTTCCATGACATCAATGATGTCCCTGCCACGAGAATCAATATTTGAACAGCCCCAAATTGTATGATGCGCGTTAAAATCTCCCGCAACTATCATAGGCCCTTGTAAGCTTTTTAGCAAAGTATTAAAATTATTTTTATTAAATCTTGGTGTGCTGTTTGGAGGACTGTAGAAACTAACTACTGAGATAAATTTTCTATATATTTGGATTTTAATTACAACATTTTGTAGAGAATCATCAAAATAAGTTGAAACTTGTTGAAAATGTAAACTATTATGGATGATAATAGCTACACCATTGTGTGAATTGCCACAGTCATTTCGCACAACAGTGTAACCATTAATATTGAATTTAATATGTGGTTTTAACCATGTTTCAGATATAATAGCAATATGAATAGAATTGTCACTGAGAAACTTTTTAAAAACATTTTTATTATGAGATAAGCTTTGTGAATTCCACTGCATAATATTTATTACTTTTGGGTTGAATGTGAGGGATTTTTATTTTTTTTCTGTAAAGTTTCTTTGATACATTCTGCTATTTCTTTTGTGTTTATACTTGTGTTATTCGTTTTATTGTTTGTTAAAACTTTTGTTAATGATTCCATTAGTAATGCTAACGCATTACTGTCGCCTAAAAGAAAAGTTAGTAAATCCTTGGTGTTTATGTCTTTGTTTGTTGAGGGGAAATTCTTCATTTTTAGAAAGTCAGCATAAGGGTTGGCAGAGGCTTTATTATTATTTTCTGTAATTTTTTGTTTTTTTATTTGACACTGACCTGAAATTGAAATATGGTTGCCACTACAATGCACACATATAGCATTGGCTATAGGCACTTGACATTCCTTGAATGAATGAGGTTCGGTGCATATCGAGCACCTCTGCCCATTCTTACAGAACTTAGCCAGATGACCGTATCGCAGGCATTTGAAGCACTGCTTTACAGGAGGTATGTACGTCAAGACAGGAATACGCCACATTTTCAAATAGACATAATCTGGGAGGCTTGTCGAGGAAGCAAATGTTATAATCACAGTTTGTGTAGGTTGCAAGGAGCCGTTAACTTTTTTCAGTATGCGCCGGACGCATATAACTTTTTTTGAGCTAGCCAATACCTTGAAAATTTTTTTATTCGACATGTCCGTGGGGACTTGGTTGATTACACCAGACAACTCAGTACATTGTGCGGGTATTTGGGCTTTGAGGCCCTGTTCCTTTAAAAAAGTTAGATTGTCTAAGAAGGCATTTGCCAGGCTAGGCCTTTCAAATACCACACCAATTTTAAATTTGTTCACCTTTTTTAGGTACTTGATGCCCTTAACAAACCGCGAAAAGCAGCCGTTGAGAAACATCATGTCTCGAGACCCGATAGGATTATCAGAGTTTGAACTCTCGACAAAAACCACAAATTCGCTGCCCACAGCGCTGTCCTCGGGGTACCTCCTGTTGTAGTCGGCGACCCTGTAAGGCGTATACTTATCAGCGTTGTCATCACATTCGACGAACTCGGAAGATTCGCTTGACCCGTCGCTGGTTATTGACTTTGTTTCTTCTTCTTCATTGTTAGGTTTAGGTTTTTTCCTTTTCTTCGCCATTTTTTTTTACACTATTTTTTTTCCTTTTAAAAGAGCTTTATGTACAAGTTACTATTTACATTCAATGCTATATTATATTTACAAAACTTAAAGCGATTATTTTATATACAAATTGTACTTTTTATACAGAATTTACAATAAAAATGTTAAAAGTTTTTCAAGACACCCGCCAACTTCGACACTTTCCCGCGCTTTTCTGACACTGACAGTTTAAACTTTTTAAGTATATTTTTCCATTCGCTCCGTTTGGGATAGACAAAGGATTCCAAGTTCATACAGCCAAGTATATAAATAACTTAAAGTATAGAATACAGATTTTTTGAGCTAGGTTTCAAAATAAGAACAGTATAACAAAGGTTAAATTTTGATGAGGTATTTATATGCTTAATTTGTAACTGACTGCTTTTCTTTATAAAATAAAGGTAAAAGTGGGGTAGGAAGAAGTTGCCTGCGACTCCGTCTGTGCAGAATTCGCGTATCGCTATCCTGTGGGATCTACGCGATTTCCCAGGATATAAACTATCCTATGCCGTTCCCCGGAAGTCGGGACTCAAACCATCTCCGTGCCGAATTTCATTAAAATCGGTTAAGTGTTTCAGAAGTGAAAGAGTAACAAATAGACAGACAGAGTTACTTCTGCATGTACAATATTTAATAGGGATTTGAAGTATGTTTTATGCAAGTCTGATCTGTGATGCGACACTGAATCGAAATAAAATAATTACGCAATAGCACTTAACTTTTGTAAAAAAATAATAGATAAGAGGTTTGTGGTGAGTAAACAGTTTTAACTATCTTGACGTTGATTCGGAATATCCAATCTTTTGTTTCGTTAGTATAAAATTTATAAAATTAAGTGGAAGAAGAGAAATGGGAAGAGAATCGTTTTTTTTTAAAGTTCTATTTTTAGTACAGTTTGACAACAAATATAATGCACATCGGCAGTATTCGTTTGCGCAGAGAAGCGCAGACCAGTTTCCGATGGTAGCCGAACGTGTAAATAATCTATATTGAACTTTATTTGCAAGCGCAACTGGCAGAGTATTGCTTGCTTTGCATTCTTAGCTCTGTCCCGCTTACACGATTTTGCCATTGTTGGTACGAAATCGATAGACCAATAACAGCGCCAGAATTTCCCGCGCTACTAAAATTGGTATACTGCGCAGGTACATCGTGGAGCATTATTTTTGCTGTCAAACTGTAGGTATGTAATTAAATATGTCTTTTATACGACAATGAAGGCAAACGAGCAAGTGGGACACCTGATGGTAAGCGAGCATGGACACACCCAACACTAGAGAAATACAGATGCGTCGCCAGCCAGTAATTTCACCGATTGTCTTAATCTCCACGCCGGAATAGAGCAGTGCAAGCACTGCTGTTTGGCGGCAGGATTAGCGAGTAAGACGGACCTTGCACGAGGAGATAATTATGATAGTTTTTCGACGAATATCGGCTATTTTTAACAGATATAGTGCAAGGTAGTCTAGGGTGAATATTTTATTTAAAGAAAACAACAATTTAATGTTCTAATAAAAATATAATTATCAGTTCGTGTTGAGTATAAAACAACATTAACATTACAGGAAGAGACTATGTACAACATAGTACAGCAACATAGGCTTTTTCAACATTAAATTTAAATACATCTTACTGTACATTCATAATACCTAGAAAGAGCAGTCAAAGCGCATAGAATACAATTTAAATTAACCGCCTTCGGTGTGACCACAATAAGTTGTTAAAATACCATTTTATCGGTAAACGGCTTCTGACCACAACTCGGCGTAATCTTTTACAATGCAGGCCTACGCCATTCTGTGGTTTTAACCACTCTATTCTTATTCCTATGCTCCAATTTCAACGAACTAATTTACTATAAATTCTATAGAATTTCTTTTACAGACGATAAGGCACTTTGTAATAATGTTTTTGTTCATCACAATACTTGTTCATTCATAAATGAAAATCACTTCAAATTAATTCAAATCATTAAGCGCTGAATGTCAGAAATCATTATGATTCGCAATTTTCAAATTGTCATAATTACAAAAAAAGTGTCCTCATTAACGCTGTCTCATGCATTATCTCCGACGACGGCGTTTAAAGGGTTAAATATCATTCAAAAACTCTACGAAATAATGATTAAATATGCAGTAAGTAGTCAATCAAGGAAATAACAACGTAGGAACGAAATGGTCTATTAGAAGTTATTTTTAAGTCTTGCTACATGCAAAATTCATATCATAATTCATATTTCACTCATACTTCATCATATACAAATTTATTCTTTATACTAAATCAATCAACAGTTAATTTAATTTATACACAACAATTTTTTCCAAAACGGTTTCTTGGTTTGTATTACTGGCAACCCCGCCAATATGGCGGCGTCGAAGGCGTCTTTCAAATGTTTCCGCGTCTTGGCCGAAGTTTCGATGTAGGTCGCATTTATTTTTGCAGCCAAGGCTCTTGCTTCTGCTTCTGTGACTACATGCTCACCGCGAGTCTGTAAAAAAGAGAATAATAATAATAATAACTGACAAAAAAACCGCTCTAAAGGCATACTACGGATATGTAGAGTCCAATATACGATATGGAATTATAATCTGGGGAAATTCCTCACATATTAATCGTATTTTTGTCGCACAGAAACAATGTATTAGAGCAATTTCCAATATTTCTCAAAGGACATCGTGCAAAAGCTATTTTATTGAACTAAATTTGTTAACTGTATACTCAATCTATATATATGAAGTATGTGTCTTTGTTAAAACGCACCGTGATTTTTTTAAAACGAAAAGCGACACAACTAATTTTAATACGCGATACCCACATAGACTGGTGCCCTCAAGAATGCACACAGTCATGAAGAGGCGTAGCTGTTACGCTATGTGTATTAAAATATTTAATCACCTACCTGAGGAGATCAGCAAATTACCCCTGATTAAATTCAAAAAGGAACTACACTAATATTTAAAGGGAAAATGTTGCTATTCTTTAAAAGAATTTCTAGATTATTAAGTATGAAATGATTGTATATATACAGGGTAATTTTTTAATAGGTGCACAAATTTTAATATTTGCTTCGCTATTGTTAATCAATAACACATGTTGTGTTATTTTTACTCTAGCTTAAAAAATACTAGAGATATTGCCGATTTAATGATTCCACTAACTTAACGATATTCATGGACACTCTAATGCGCGAGCGAGAGAGGCGTGTTGTTTGACAAAGTCAATTTCGAATATCAACTCCTCGGCTGTTATAAAGTTGCCGTAGCAACGTCAGCCCCATTGGTCGGCAGAGTTTGACCAAAGTCGTGGTGGCCGAGTTTTCCCGATGTCATCCTCAACGTCAACCTCCAAAGAAATCGCGGTCAGCCATTGGTTAACCATTTTTGTTATAACGTAACTGTAGCAACGTCAGCCTCATTGGCCAGTAGAGTTCGGCAAAAGTCGTGGTCGCCGAGCTGTCCCGATGTCATCCTCGACGTCAACTTCCAAAGAAATCGCGGTCAGCCATTGGTTAACCATCTTTGTTATAACGTAACCGTAGCAACGTCAGCCTCATTGGTCAGCAGAGTTCGGCAAGTCGTAGTTGCCGAGTCATCCCGAAGCACTCCTCGCACGAGTCCGGACCCTTGGCTGGCATATACGGCCAAGTTGCGAACAACGGCAATTAGCTCAATATTTCCGTGTGGGGACTGTACATAACTTATGTTACGTTCATAATTTGTTTGAAATAATAACTAGCAGCGAAATAAATTATTATTTATTTAAAAGACATAAACAAAACTAAACATACTTTAACAATTGCTCAAAATGACCTCCGTTATTTTCTAAGCAAAGCTGTGCAAGTGTGCACGCTTTAGCAAGTTGCTTTTTAGTTTGTCTAAAATAAGAGTGTCGTTTTTAATAGCATCGAACGCTGTCATAATTTTCGAAACTTTGTGCTTCTTCAACGTACACTCGTCGTTTGACTTCATCCAATAAGAAAAAGTCACAAGGCGTGAGGTCCGGGCTCCTGGCAGGCCAAGGCACCTGAGGTACTCCACGCCCTATCCAGTTGTCTCCGTATTCGCTATTTAGGTAGTTTCGCACTGTTGTCGCGTAGTGGGGTGGAGCACCGCCGTGCTTGTAGTAACAATCTCGTAGGCTAGCGGCACATCTTCCATCAATTCGCTCACTACGCCTTGCAACATTTCCAGGCAGGTTCCTCCGGTCAGTCGTTGGCACTAAACCTTACTTGGTGATGATTTTCTTTAACTTTATGTGGATTACTGTATGACCACCATCTTGAGCTTCTAACGCCAAATGAGGTCTACCACGTCCATCAGCGTGCCGGGGGGTAGTAAATTGGCCGTAATCCAATAATCTGTTATTGGCGGCTAATATCGTTCGCACGTTGGGTACTGGTGGAGATACGTATCCTTGGCTACGAAGTCGAGAACTTTTGTCTCGGTACATCCTCTGAGCCTCTCTTAAACTTTCACCGCTCAGAATGTACATACGGATCATTTCGTAATACTCAACATTAGAATATTCGTAAAAATCGCGTGAGATTTTGTTCCAGTTGAAAACAATCTTAACTACAAAAATTGTAGTGACATGACGCTGTCAGCTGAAGTTTCGCTATTCGAAAAAAACTAGTTTATTTATAAAAAAGGTTCTTACTGTTGAGGTTTTCAAAAATGATTTTCTAGTGTGACTTGGTGTCAACACGAGAAGGTAAAAGTAGGATAATTAATAAAAAAAAAATTTTTTTTAAAGAGCTGATTTAACTGTCGTAATATACTATATTAACGACACAAAATCACATGTTAAAATTTGTGCACTGATAAAAAAATTACCCTGTATATTTTTTTTTATTGTAAACCTCATTCTGTGAATTTAAATTTTTAATTGTTTATTGGTTCTAATAATCATTAACCTATTTGATAACTTAGTAATATTATAATTGTTAATGTGTAGTATTGAGTAATTGTAACAAATTTGCATGGCTTATTAAAGTCTGAATGTATGGTTCTCTGAATTATGTACCATCCTTTCACTACATTTACTGCAAATAAAGATATTATTATTATTATTATTATTATTAACAATAAATACGAAAGCAAATCAAAAAGCAGCAACACGCACCCTGTAACCCGCTCTACATCCATCAGTCTAGTGCCAAACAAACAAACTACTCGTCACTACTATCAGAATCATTTTATGTGCACCTTTCGTTAAATTTATCAATACGGCTTATGGCTGAAAACCGCCAAAATGTAGATAGGTACACATTCTATTCCAGTTCGCCACTTTTTTTGTTTGTCGTTTATTTTTATATGTATACGGAACGTGACGTACAGGAAAAAAAACCGTAAAATCTGAGACATATTTTTTGGTAAACGATTCTGAGTAGGAATAACCCAAAATAGTTAAATTCTAGAAAAAGTTATCATATACTTTTTTTGAAAAATGCTCTTGACCGTTGGCTAAGAGCCCAACAGGGGGTAGGAAGGGCTTCCTGTCAGTGTAACCGTACAATGGCTGACATGTTTTAAAACTGTCATTTACTTTAGCACTGGCAACATTGTTCAACGGACAGAGCCAATATTTTTTTATAAAATAAAAAAAAAACAAATATATGCGTACGTGTCACACCGCAGTAGTTTTAAAAATTGTTTAGAAGTGTGTTTCTGTTTGTAAATGGATGAAAATCTTTTACTACTCACCCTCAAAGTTTGTAGAACTCTAGGATCTAAGGCCAGGTCGCTCTGTGTTCCAATGAGCAGCAGAGGCGCGTTGACAGCGGCGACCGCCCGCGTCCATCGCTCGGCCACAGACCGGAATGTCTCTGGTCTGACCACAGAGAAGCAGAGGAGAAGCACGTCCGTGCCGGGGTAGCACAGTTCACGGAGCTCAGACATCGAGTCCTGGGGACAAAGGCGTTTGTTAATAAATTAAATAAATAAAACGCATGAGTGTGTGCGTGCGTTCGTTAATGGTTGAAATTTTTAAAATAGTCGGTGATGGAAATTAGCGTACTAATAATAATTAAATTTTGTTAGTTACCTACGTAATACGTCCCTTAAGTTTAAGTATATGTTAGTAATATACCTAAATACAACAAATTCTGATAAAACTATAAATAAAAAAGTTCAACATGAAACTACCGTGAGACTTAATCATTATTACACATAAACGGATAACTCACGTATAAAAAGTCGAGTGATGCTCGACATGTTTCGGACTATTCCGTACGTAAAAGTACGAAAGTACGTGAAGCCATTGAAATAAGTCGGTATCCCAATTTCAACCGGGATAGTGGATGGTCGGTGCCCCCGAGTTGGAAAACTGTTTTAAATATTGACCAAACGGTGAGTGTGAGCGAACCTTTACGGAGTGACGTGATCAGTGTTGTGTGCTGCCCTACATTTGACAGTAATAAAAATGACGATGAAAACGAGGGTAGTTGTGCGCCGCTGTCAGTTGCGTCGAGCAAGCGCGCGAACAGAGCGCTGGCGCGCAGTGTTCGTTTCGCTGCCGCCGGGGCGAGCGCTCCAGGAAGAAGGACTACGGAATAGTCCGAAACATGTCGAGCATCACTCGACTTTTTATACGTGAGTTATCCGTTTATGTGTAATAATAAAAAAGTTACCCTAAATCGCTGCCCGGTGGCATGGTGCCGTATTATGCCTAAGAGACGTATTATGTAACTAACAAAAATCTCATGTATTTAATTTTAACTCCAGAAAACTGTAAGTATGTACAGCAGGACACTGTGCGTAATGTATGTTTTTATACGTGCAAAAATATGTAAACAGCAACGGTAAACGTTTTCTTTGTGTAAATAGTGTTTTATGTATTGTAAATTTATACCTAAGCTTAGAAAGCCCTTTTCTTTCCTGTCACCCTTTTCTCCGTTTTATTCTGAGACACGGCTATGAAGGTTTATGGCATAAAATATTTACCCAAAGACATCTAATAAAAATACTTTTCCGTTGGAAAAAGTTCTGGCGCGACCGCAATGTATTTGAATATTTACATGCCGACAGAATTTTCTGGGCTTCATTAATTTCTTCAAGGCTCTGTCATCCGTAACCAATATCCGATATACCAATGGCAAGTATAGTCAAACAGTATATTTTCTGGATAGTGACATTTTTAGCTGCGACTCATTCGACAACACGTTTTAAATGCTTAACTAGATGTTGCTCGCGATTTCGTCCACGCAAAATTAAATTTTGTATACCAAGGCAGGTTGATTTTTCACGACACTAATTATCATCATATTTTGACCAATATACACAAAACCTTGACAAATCATGCGCATAAACCTTCTCCGTGATCTATCTATTGGTGATAACCGCATGAAAATTAGTTCAGTGGTTTTTGAGTTTGTCAGGATGAGTTCTCTTCTTGCGCAGATGGTAAAAGCCCATCGAGGGAATGGGCGAAAATCATAGGAATCATGTTATAGGCGATGCGGCTAGTAACCCATCACTATTTTGATTCCACTTTCCACCTATAGGTACACCCACAATCTTGCTAAACGTGGCCTGTAAGTCTTGTTACCTTAGGCTTTGTCTACCCTGTAAGGGATAAATACGTGATTTGTGTATGAATGTATGTACCTATATACTGATATATTTAGTGGTATTCTATGGTAATCGTAGCAAATTGAAACCACAATGGTGTAGCGCGCGGACACTCGATCTTTTAGACTTTTTGCTAGGTATACAAATTGAAACCACAATGGTGTAGCGCGCGGACACTCGATCTTTTAGACTTTTTGCTAGGTATACAAATTGAAACCACAATGGTGTAGCGCGCGGACACTCGATCTTTTAGACTTTTTGCTAGGTATACAAATTGAAACCACAATGGTGTAGCGCGCGGACACTCGATCTTTTAGACTTTTTGCTAGGTATACAAATTGAAACCACAATGGTGTAGCGCGCGGACACTCGATCTTTTAGACTTTTTGCTAGGTATACAAATTGAAACCACAATGGTGTAGCGCGCGGACACTCGATCTTTTAGACTTTTTGCTAGGTATACAAATTGAAACCACAATGGTGTAGCGCGCGGACACTCGATCTTTTAGACTTTTTGCTAGGTATACAAATTGAAACCACAATGGTGTAGCGCGCGGACACTCGATCTTTTAGACTTTTTGCTAGGTATACAAATTGAAACCACAATGGTGTAGCGCGCGGACACTCGATCTTTTAGACTTTTTGCTAGGTATACAAATTGAAACCACAATGGTGTAGCGCGCGGACACTCGATCTTTTAGACTTTTTGCTAGGTATACAAATTGAAACCACAATGGTGTAGCGCGCGGACACTCGATCTTTTAGACTTTTTGCTAGGTATACAAATTGAAACCACAATGGTGTAGCGCGCGGACACTCGATCTTTTAGACTTTTTGCTAGGTATACAAATTGAAACCACAATGGTGTAGCGCGCGGACACTCGATCTTTTAGACTTTTTGCTAGGTATACAAATTTAAATTTCTAAACGACACTGAAAATTAGAACACAGAAAAATCCGAAAAGTAAAGCTATGGCCGGGAATCGAACCCGGATCCTCGTCATTCCTCTGTTCTGTATCTGTTACTAGCTGTCACGTGACCTTGTTACTATGCTAATTTTTGTCGCTAAGCGTCATCTGTTTGAATGATGTGTCTGTACGACACAATTACAAACTCCCGTGGAACATGCATCTGCCATCTACTGCTCAATGCAGATAGAGAATGCGCTGTTTTTCAAATGATTAGGTACTATCAAATGAATCAAGATTTTTTACTTATATTATTTATTTTAGTTATATTTTGCAACAGAGTTTTTATTTTATTAATGCGGTTAGATGTACAAATTTTGTGATTGCTTGATTTCATGAACAATGTTCAACCAAATAAAACGACACCTAAAGTTCATCAAATGTGTACATAGCTTTTACATAACATTTAGTACTATAACATTTAATGAAAACATCACATCATATCTCAGATACGAAGCCGCCATGGGTGAAAGCAACTTTCAACTACGTACCGACAATTGTGTTGCCCAATAAATCAAAACTGTTGCACAATGCCGATAACTTCCTTTGTCGAGGTCGATTGTTAAAAGTTCGCGAACTGAACTGCCGACACCGAATGGAGGTGAGAACATTTTTTGATCACTCTCCAATTTATTTATTTATTTAATTAACTTTGGCACACAAAACAAATTGTAAACATGTGGTACAGTAGTGTAATTACCTAAGACTAAGCATCATTTACAATTCAAAACTATGTGTACACATCACGAAAAGAGTGATATAGTTAAGATCTAAAGAAAAGTATAAACTAGGATAAAATAAGTAAACACGAATTGGAATCAAGTTTATATTTTGTGTTTAAAATCACTATTTTGATTCCCCTGTCCACAATCATGCTAAACGTGGCCTTTAGGTCTTGTTACCATAAGTCTTAATATTAGTCTGGAATAACTTACTTCAAAAAGTGGGGTTGTGTTAGTTTGATTGTAGACCCCTGTACATGTATTTTAGGATGTTTTCGTTTTGGTTTACAAATATTTCCATAGGTACATCGGTTGTCGTTTGAAGTGTATGGCGTCAAAAATACGACTTCATTTTGAATCTAAAATATTTTTTTGTCAAAAATTTCATTCTTAATATAAGCTTTTTTGTTGACTGTACGTGGATTGTTATCCGTCCTACATATATGTAACAAATTTCAAGTCAATCGGACCAACCGTCGAAGAGTTCCCTCCTGCGGGTACGAGCCTGGCTGAGTCACCAGAAGTCCACTACCAGTCGGTTAAAAATTAATGTTGCGCAAAACTCGAGAACGGCTGAACCTTGTGTTCCTTAAGGCACACGGAATGTTTATTTGACGATAAAAAAACATAAAAAATAGAAAATAATTAGAACAGCTACTTCCAGAAGAATTCTAAAACACGTTATACATAGATTAAATGAGCATCGTAACAGCACAAGTCTGAGCCTATCACAACATGGCAACTCGCGCTTAGTACTGTAATGAGGAGTGGTTCATTAATCATTAAACCCTAGCCCAGGGTTTCTTAAACTGGGGTCCGTGGCATGTGTGCCAGGGGTCCGCAGCAACTCACTTAACCCTTCACATATTTACTTAAAGTGTTTTCTCTTATTAGGCTTTGTTTTCTCTTCCTATAATAAGCTTCAGACATGGGGTCCATGGACATTTTGAAATTCTGATAGTGGTCCGTGACCGCAAAAAGTTCAAGAAACATTGCCCTAGATCTAATGTTCACCGATTAAATGCGATCTTATGTTCAACGGTTAAAAGCGATCTAATGTTCACCGATTAAATGCGATCTAATAGGTATGCAACGATTAAAAGCGATCTATTATTCACCGATTAGAAGCGATCTAATATTCACCGATAAATGCGATCTAATATTCAACGATTAAAAGCGATCTAATATTCAACGATTAAATGCGATCTAATATGCAACGATTAAAAGCGATCTATTATTTACCGATTAGAAGCGATCTAATATTCACCGATTAGATGCGATCTAATATTCACCGATTAAATGCGATCTAATATTCAACGATTAAAAGCGATCTAATATTCAACAATTAAATACGATCTAATGTTCACCGATTAAAAGCGATCTAATCTACTTACTTCTTGCTACTAATTATATCTTGCTGCGATCTTTCCGGCCTATGGCTTTCATCATTTGCTGGTTTCTGATTATCATTATCACTATTCTTATACTATAGAACAAAGTCCTCCGCCACATCTGTCTATCTATTCGCGATAAGCTTAAAACCACTGGACGGAGTTTCGGATTTCGCTCTAGACCTAGACGTACCCGAGATCTCGAATCTTACTCTTACTCGTAAATTATGCAAATGCGAATATTGCTATTAAACTAATAAGTATAACTCGTGATTAACTGCATGGGATAGATTAGCGAGAATGAGTTTCACCTGTCATGCAGTATATGACAACACTGGCATAAGTGATTTCGCTTTCGCATATGTTATGCTCCGGCGCAGGATTGCATTATGAATAGCAAACTAAGGTAAAAGTTAGCGCACCAGCCTATGCCCTCTTTCGGATAATTATGTTTATAATAAACAAGCTATTGCCCGCGATTTGATCCGCTCAAAAATAAAATTTATTGACTTTTCCCGACACTTCCAACAATAATCGTTATATTTCAAGCAAAATACACTATACCTTGATAAATTATATATCTAAACATTCCTCATGAATCAGTCTATTTATAGGTGAAAACCGCATTAAAATCCGTTAAGTGTAGTTTTTGGCTCACGTATAAACGCGACGGAGGACTTTGTTTTGTAATGATTAATTACTGTTTCCTAAATATCTTATCGCTATGACTGATATTTGCTATCTAATACGCTTCCTTTCCACAGAAACGGAATAGAAAAATCAACGCACATTGGTTGAAATCCACGTCACGATAATTCTGAAAAACTCAAGGTGCAAGTTAGGTTGGAGTCGACGATCCTCTGGCTACGAGGCCATAATATGTAAAACCACTAGGTGACCACGGCGTTTTGCGAATGGTTCAGCTGTTCAATAATTGTTTAAAGCCAAATTGTAAGCTCAAAAATGCATATTATAATAAGTAGGTAGTAAATTGTACCGCCAATTCTTATGATTATTCAAATGGAACATATCAATAACAAACTCTCATCTCTTAAGTGGCTTAACCGGTAACACATTAAGTAGTTTAATCTACTGGTCCATCGATTGATCTGTCAGTCTCCGTAGCACTTAATATTTCATAACTTTCCTGCCGTAATGGGGAAGATTGCTATATGACATGTAATTATAATTTCATTTGAAAGACCAGCTTGGTGCGACCCGCACAGAACTCATTAATAAATATGAAAATGTATTGATCGCTTCTTCTAAATGTTTTTATTCATAGATATGGACCTCCGCAAAGTAACGCCTGATTCGATAAGCCTATTAGTGTTGAAATAATTCTCACAATGCCTGGAAAACTGCACAAGTAAGGCGTTTGTGAAAATGAAAAAAATCTAATGTAACGTTATCAACACGTTATTTGAACAGAAGAGACATAAAGTTAATCCATCTAGAGACAGTTAAAGGAGCTATTCTGAATGAAACTGTTGTTCAATTTGATCGAATGAGTTCGCGGCTGGAGAAATTCATAACATAAGCATATGAAGGAGGTGTATTTCAGACAGTGTAAGCCTCAGTCATCAAAACAGATGTTGCAAAAGGCATTTTAAAATTACACCTGACGTTTATGTAACTTAACGCAGTCACGAAACTGCCTAGCGAATAGTTCCCTGCATAGACAAGACGTCGTAAAAGAAGCGCCATGCGAAAAACTTACAATAACACATAACAAAATACATAAAGAAAACAGTAATAGCAGAGGCTTCACTTCCCGAATGTTCGACAATGGACGCACGCTATAAACTGCAGGTAAACGATGAAAGAGAAACTGTGGGACGCCGGCAAGATGCGACCATTGTTGAAAGGGCCCAAAAAAATTAGGAGCCTGTTAGATCGAAACGGTGGGTACAATCAACCGTGAATCGAATAGCATCGCCGAAGGAAACTGAATCTATTTTTTTTTGTAGCGTTGAGAGACATGTGAACACATTGAGCCGTAGACCATTGTATTGTCATTCATGAATTGCACGTGCCATTCTCTAGGGAACGACATCTGTTGCATAATCGTAAGAAAATATATAACAGGTGACCTCAAACCTGATTCGCGCGTAGATTTAGAAGACGCGCGTAGGTTCGCTTTGAAACAACTGAGACAAAGACAAAAAAAATTGGCAGCTCGTTTGTTTAGATTAGAGTGTCACTTGTTTCATGGAGGCTCTCATAGCGTAAGCATATAACAGAAATTGTCTCGTCTATTTATCTCCCTCTGACACTGTGCGTATTATATTGTTTTTTTTTCGCATCGCCAATACTGACGGTAGTGTACTCAAAGTCAAAGGATTTGCGTGATATCCGAACCATGGCATTATTCGTAAGACTTGATGTTGAATCAGTGAATCAGATTTCGCCTTTGTTAAGTGAAATTAAATTAAGACTCCGAAGGAATGAGTCAATCCGTGGTATCTTTTTATTTGATACTGACCTCGGTCCGCGCTGACATTTTTAAGACGACTGAGCCCACTGTTCGCACCCTTTTAGGAAAGTAATTTAAAGCTTTGTGTGAGATAAAAGGAGTACTGCCTACTGCCTGCTTACTTAAGTTGTTACACTGGCATAACCGTAAGCAAAATAAAAAGAAAGTTAAAGATAAAAAACATTATTTACAAACGCGTGTTAAGCTTGTATCAGTTTGACATTATTTTGTCCTTAACCGCCACTTTGACATTTGCCTTTGCCAGAAACAGACAAAGCGTAATTATTAGTTTTGTTTTAACCGGGCGTGGTTACTTTTTATGCATTTAAGGGTATTAGTCTTAACATTCTTGGTCAAATCGCACATACACGTAGTAAAATTATTGATCTCAAGATTCAAAATGATCAAATACTATAAAAATACTGTTTCAACCGCAAAGCTCTTTTGATTTGAGATGGCAACGCGCGTCTTTAGATACCTCTGCCAAAGAAAATATCAATGTCCACATTGTTCATTGGAAATGTTTACTTGTGTGCGTGGTTCGCATTTGACGGTGTTTCTGTGTGAGTTTGTAGGAACTTCACAAATTTTATCAAGAGTTTTACGTTCTTTACCTTTCTCCAATGTAACGTGGTACAAAAAACGGAGCGTCTTAGCATTAGCTACAGGTGACTCCTGTCATAGACGCTTTGTAATTTCACCTGTACGTTCTTACTTTTAAATCCGGGGTTCGTTTCATACAGTTTAACTCTATGATTAAAAACCATTCATGTGAGCGAGACAACACGATTCAAAATTCTAATTTCGAAATCGGGAGTTTGTGTACAATCTGATGGAGAGTATTGATAGCAATGTAGTTTAGTCCCAGCATAGGTGATAAGCTATAAAAAGGACCAGACCGCTATTTCACCAACTCGACAATTGTCGGTGACCATTGACAATTCTATATGCAATGCGTATTCAATATGAAGCCAATCGGCGTAGGTTCCCGTCGGGTTTGTAATGTAAACAGAATTGTCACTTCTCTCCGACAATTGTCGTGTCGGTGAAATGGGAGCCTGTTGTATGTGTGCGAATAGGCAAATTGACGTTCCATATTAGTTTTGCACACAACTACGAGTACATACAACGGGGGCCCGATTTTTGAAAGCTTGTTCTGAATTTGAAATATGAGTAGCATAGAAGACGATCACAGCTCTCAATAATCTTGTGACCTAGTCATAACTTTGATGAGTTTTGAAGATGTAAACAGATTTATACCACTTTCGTGTGATGTGCTTTCAAAAATCGGGCACCAGGTCCTTTACTTGAGTTTTTCACCTATACTGTCCGTCTCCTTTATCCTCCTTTATCCTTGTTCTTACCTGTCCAGCAGTATCACAGATTTCTACGCAGATCGGTCGGTCGTCCACGTCAACAACAACTGTAACAATACAACAAACCATTGTAATAAACTTCATAATTCTGTGTAACTCCTAAATCTCTCAGAGCTTTTCTGGCCACATATCCAAACGAAGACAATGCCAGGAAAAAATAAAAGAAACGTAAGTTGCTATCCGCATCGCTTATAACATGACTCCTAAGATTTTCGCCCATTCCTCGAGCCTTTACCATCTGCGCGGAAAGCGAAGCAGCTGGCACATGTTTTTCCTTTGCTCCTAAACCAGCCTGGAAATCTTCGACCAGACCAGAATGAAGAGACTTTTCATTGTGTTTTACGACAAACATTACACATATTTATTAATACTTGTTACTCAACTGATTCATCATTTGGTCTATAGCATTTAAATGCCAGTGCCAGCACACCTGTGTTAACACTTGATAATATTATGTTCGACCACAATAGGCTCAAATCACGTACTGTATTTGGCAAGATATTTTTGACGCAATTACATGCTGTCGGCGCTAATGAGTGAACGAAATGTATTATTATGATAAATAAGGTCTGGGGAGGAGTCGAGTGCTCTCACTAGTAGAACCTTATACATCTCTACTATAGACTAATATAATTTAAGGCTCGGGGACATTATACATCCCTTTTATAGATGTAATTTCAGTAGAATTTAAGTATTGTAGTAGTATTTTGAAAAAATGACTTTCTGCCGTGTTTCTTGCGGCGCATTCTTCTTGGCAATGATGGTCTTTCCGAATGCGCTGGTAGTTTCGAAAAAGACATGTAAAAGAGCCCTCGGCGGCCAATTCGCCAAAATAAATTTTGAATTTGTTTTTTGAATTTTTACTTACTCGTTAATCCCTACTTAACATTATAAATACGAAAGGACATAGATACAGCGTGCAAAATTCATGTTTAACAACTGATAATATACACAAAAAACATGTGTTGTAGCAACATTAGTTGGATTTTACTAAATAATTTAACAAGCAATTAAAGTACCTGGGGAGGACACGAAAGTGATCCATATAAATGTATGACTAATTTTCGTGTCATAATGGAAAAAGTTAGCGAATATTAACTACCTTACTAACGCAACTTTAACGGTGTGTAACTTTTTGGTCCTCATCCACCTACCTACGCAAATGTCTGTCATAACTTATGTCAAATGAAATTGTACGTGTTACATTGCGCCTAAGACAAACTTAGGTGGTCAAGAGCTGCGGTTCGTTTTTGGATCCGTCCGAGGGGAAGAGCAGTGCTCGGTCCGGTGCACCTTGGGCATCGACTAATGATTTCCTGGCGGTCTCTAAGGGGTATCATTGACCGTTTGCTAAGTGCCCGACTCTTTTGACCGTGTGCTACCGTACAACGTTGCTGACATTTTTGTCACAAGATTTTTGAATACTGTATATGACTTTGACATTGGCGAAATCATCATATCGATCTAGGTATGGGGCCATAGTTATTAGAAAAAGAAAGACGCTTCAATAATAAAATATAATTCTCAAATGATTTGTATGATCGTTAACTACGTCTGTATTAAATATGTTTGTATGAAATCACACTGTATTAGAGCGACATTTTATCTAATGGGAAGGACTAAGAGCTTGCTATTGATGGCCCTTCGTATCATTCAACTGAACCACTGAACCAGTCGCAGTACAGGGCGGCTTAAGGGACGTTAAGGTGGTTCGTTCGTTAATGAGTTTATACCTTGGCTAGTAGATTAGTCCGTAGCTTAAAGGATTCCTTAGATACGCTAAAAGGATTCTATTGTCATTTACACATGGGTGGAGTATTGGAGATAATGATGGTTTGATTGAAGTGAAATGGATTGTGCAGTCAAGCAGAGGAAGACGATGAGAGGTTTTCTGGGCAGACAAATACATGTTGTTTCTTTATGATTTATTTACTATTGGAAAGCATTTGGATTCCAATCCCCACTTCGTGACTTGCCTGACTTCCCTCTAGCTAGTGCTTATGAATGTTGATGGGATTAATTTTAAAAGGTAAAAAATGCGTTTCTTCCATGCTGTTCTGGGAGTAAAGAAAAAACATAAAAAAGAAAGGTCGTAGCTGCCTAGAGTCGCAACGGAGAGAATTATTGCAGAATATGATATCAACATCAGTTCTTAAGTCTAATTCTACGCGGACATCGTCGCGCACAAAAGCTAGTATGTATATAATATGTATAATAGCTGGGGTCTTGCCATACCGATTCCGGTTCAATTTTATGTAACTAGGCAATTTTTGACATTTCTAGTATGGATCTGACAGCGAGCGACCCAACTTTGGTTCGGTATTGAATCGCATTTAAGACGTCATAGTAAGGCCCCTGGTAAGGTATAGTCCGTCTATGTAACAGAACAATAGTCACGGTGGCGCGCATGCTGAATAATCGCACCGGCCGCACCGGTTCCCAACAACGCGCAGGATGTCCGAGTGGCTGGTCCGCTGCGTATCCGGAGCACAACATAACAGCATAACCACAGCGCGAGACACAAGACAAACCATACGCCCTATAGACTACAAGCCCATGGACTAAAAAAACATGTGAAATGAACCAGCGTGAATGAAGCTTTGAAGGCTGTTACTATATCATAAAATAACTCTGAGCGCTATGCCGTCATTTCTGAGCGGTAAATTTCGAATGAGATTTCGCACATAAACTAGGAAATATCCAGAGGTGCGGACCGGATTCGAATCTCTAAAATGAGAGGCCTTAGGCGAATCCACTAGACTACCTCAGCTTAAATCCTTCCGAATCCTTTTCCGAAATGCGATAGAATTAAAAAAAAAAGCAGTACCTTACTTACTAAGCCAATGCCAATAATTCGCCTTCACAGATGAATTAATCGTTCCGTTTCTGAAACTCGACCTCATAAAATAACACCAAACCAAGATAGGAAAACCACGGTAGGTATTCACATAGATTAATCACTTAAGTGGTACTTAGTCATATCCGTCGATATGGCCATTGCCAGTAATAAAAGGAAGCAAACTGAATCATATATACTACGTCCGAAAATGGAGGTCTTAGAAGTTCGAAGCGTTCGAACTAAGCAAACATGAATACGCAAAACTGCATGAGGAAAATGTGTCATCCTTGAGATAAACCTTCATTCATAAATTGAATTACAATATTATATGTGCCTACCTAGGTACGTTTTCTATTTTTAGACTTACTAAGAACTTATTATTATAAACTTTGTTTATGTTTAAAAGTATGAAATAAAATCATATTCTGTGTAATATTAAAACTTTGCGAAGGCCTTTGTGTAAGATCCGTCCGGGTCGTTACCTATTCTTACTCATTACTACGCTGTGTTCCAGCGTGGAGAGTAAGCAATCCGATGAAATAACTGGCGCATGAAGTCCAGTCAACAAATCAATTGTTGTTTTTCTGCTTCTTCTTTATCTTGTCCAAAATATCCAAATAAAGGGTTGTAATTATAACGTTTTGTACGATGAGTTAGCCTCTGAGTCACCGTGTTTGCAACCATGACCGCCTGCGACGGCCAAGGCAATTTGAAATAAGTATAGAAAAAAACCGAGTTAGTTTCCTTGACTGCCAGTACTTTGAGCAACAACTCTTGATTTTTATTGACTTATGCTGTGATTATTAGCCGTAGTTAGGTGACTAAGTTAAATACGAACTCTATAGAGGCTTCTTCATCGCCTTGAAGACCAAGCGGAAATTAAATTAAAAAAAATCTTTCGTAGGTATCTATTAAAATTTTAACGTTTTTGTAAAATTGAAACAATTTTGAATGAAAAAAAAAGTTATTTTTTGGCCCAATTTCTACTTCTTGTTGGTCTCTAAGCAGCAATATTGTGTTACCAGTAAGCATTTTCAAAGACAGTAAACGCTCATTTTCTTCACGTCAGCTTTCACTAAGGAGATTATCTTTAACATGGCTTCTCAGTCTTTCCTGGTATATAAATATGTTCTTTGTCTGGAGTTTAGCTGGTCTCACACTAACTGAAATAAATACTGTGTTTCAAACATTGATAGTGCCGTATTAAACCCTTCAATCATTTTACTCTATTATGTAGGTGGTATCACTAATTTGATTTCCCTTTCCATCTAAATATACGCCCACAATCATGCTAAGCGTGGCCTTTGGGTCTTGTTACTCTAGGCTCTGTCTATGTCTACCACGTAAGAGATAAAGACGTCAGTTATGTATGTGTGTATTATAGGCTACTTTTGTATTGCCCTTGCACAAGCACCCGTAAATCCTTATCGAACAAAACGTCCTTGACAAGGAGAATGTATTGTAACAGGGTAATCATTCCCTTCCAATCCTTCCACCGATTCAATCAGAAAATATCGAACACAAAAAACAACAGATATGAACTTAGGTATACTCGTAGGATAACAAGGATGTAGGATGTCAAGTCAAATGTAGAGTAACATCTAAATAAAATGTGTATTCTATGTTTTAACATGCCAAGTTCTTTCTTGAGCGTTGGGAAACGAGGTGGGGGTAGGGTAGGTTGTTGCATGTCAGTATTTTTCAACCAAAGAGACTAAATTCACTCAGTCATTACTCATACATTCCGGAGAGCATAACAAATGCCAAACCAAAGTCAGAAGTTTATCTAAAGAAGCGTCAAGGAATAGGCTTGTTATAAAGCTACACAAGCATAGAGACTGGATAGTTCAGCCCTTTTATTATCCCCTTTGAACTGGCAACCTTTAGTCGCGTCTAGCTGGCGCCTGATCTAATGAAGACCTAATTCGGTGACCTTACGAAAAGTAGGTTTGGCGATCGAGCCTCGCAAATTAGTTCAATAGTGCATCTGTAGCATGAACTGTAGAAGACAGGGTCCGTGCATAGGTACCAAATTTTTAAGAAAAGGTTGCTTTTAGTTCTATATGTAAAAAAAAGTAAAAAAAGTAAAAAAAATGACAGATGTGGATGTATAGTTTAGACCAAAATTGTACCGTTTTAAAGATAAAGGATGGAGCCATGATGTAGCATACCTTTAACATGACTAGCTGTTAATAATGCATATTAGTAAGTAATACTCTTTTATTACACTAGGTTAGCGTAGGTAACTTGTTATCTTTCAAAGACGAACATCACAAGACATGCCTCAGTAAATAAAATGGAAGACACATCACACTTTTTTCATTTCGCCATAAAGTTCGGAAAAACCGTTATTGGTTTGTAACTAATGTATCATATGAGTTAGCTTCATTATCAAAAGATATTTTTATTTCAAAGTCCTATTGAATCTCTTGTTATGCGGTAGAAGTCAATCCAAGAATGTCCACAGCGGACACTAAGCTATATTTTCTGCCGTCAGTAACAGTAAAATGCCTTTAAGATAATTTATCGCTTCGGCACACTAAAATTACTATCTGATTTGTAATCGATGCGATTATAAGGGATCGCAAGACATAATACCTCTCCACAACCAGCTTGAAATAGGGCCGCTGAGATTTTAAGATAAAAGTAAAATTTTAATGTTCAGTTATGCATGTGAGATGTTATCCATGTTTAATAAATGGTCTGGGTCATTTTTAATCGGTTACAAATTATGACACTGCCAAAACGGAGTACTGAACAGATAAGACCAATGTTTCAAAGGACGAAAGCGAAAATCGTGGATTTCCCAGACCAAAAATACCATGTAATACAGGATAGACAGAGCCTAAGGTAACAAAACCTTAAGGCCACGTTCAGCATGATTGTGAGCGTATAGGTGGAAAGGGGCATCAAAATAGTGATGGGTTGTTAGCCGCATCGCCTAAAACATGATTCCTAAAATGCCATGTGCTTGGTGTAAATAGCTTCATAATCTCGTACACTTCGATGATGCCGCCTTTGCGCGGAACTAGGCATAAACTGTAACACGCGCTCTCTAAAAGTCGTCATCACCGCTTTTTCAACTCAGGACTTACGTATGTCTTTTTTTTCAAGTCGAATAACAGCCTGGATAGGAAAAATGCAGGCAGATTGATGCTATGAAACTTGAAAATCGTACACGCAATAAAATTATTTAAACCAATTTGCACGATTTTTGAAAGCACAATGTGTACAGTTTTGAATACCTGTGCGCGAATTGAAATACGAGTAGCAAAGAAGACAATCACAGCTCTCATTAATCTTGTGAACTAGTCAAAACTTTGATTAGAGCTGCACTTTTGGAGATATAAGCTGATTTATTTATACCACTTTCGAGTGGTGTGCTTTCAAAAATCGAGCCTCTGTTTTCATTATCAATATCATCATCTTCTGTTTATGTACGTACGTCCTACTGTTGGGCACAGACCTCTTCTCATAATGAGAGAGGCGTAGACCAGTGCGGATTGGGAACTTCACACACACCATGAATTTCTGCGTACGTAGGGTACCCACGATGTTTTCCTCCAGAGAAAAGCTTATGATTTTAAATGCATCTGCACCCTGTTCCAAACCTTGCATCTTCCTATTAATACTTGGCATACGCAAACTTTATTTACCCAGTTTGCATAAACATCGCATCGTTAGCCCGCTGTTTGCGTCCGGTAAGTACGTGGAACTTGTTTGTTACTGTCCAAATACGTCAATTACAGCCGTTGTCATCGCCACAGCCTGTTTGGGGTAAACAAGCATGTAATAAACCATTAGTGAGCTTGTTTATCGCTAGATCGTCCTATGAGATAGCTATTTTGATAGATAGGGTTATAATAGGCCAGAAATGACACGCCATTTTGTAAAAAAGATGCGAAGTTAGTGTACGCAATTAAGGCTAGCAAGAGTAATAAGAAATAACCTAACCTAAAAATATCAATTTAGATACAAGCTTTTTTTGCTGACTGTGTTCGTTGACGACTGTACTTGCACCGTCATCCGTCCTACATATGTGAACCAAATTTCAAGTCAATCGGACCAACCGTTGAAAAGTTCCCTCCTGCGGAGACGGTCCTGGATTGGCCATCAGAATTCTACTACCAGAGTATTGTGTTGTCATCTGACTTACACAAGTATGCAAATTTTCAAAAAGTGTTACAAAGCCCAATCTGATGAAGATGCTTCAAAATTGAGATATGTTTTTAATGGAATTGACTTTGACAAGTTTATTGTAGCCTAAATTTAACCTTTTTAATTGGTTAAGTGCACTTTCAGACTGGATAGAAAGACTAGACGGAGACGCTCTTGTGGCTAGACTTCCGACGGTCCTTAAAAATAAACTATATTAAAGTTAGCAGACGTTGCAGTTTTTCAAGACCGCAGTCTTTTAGGAGAAATAAAATCGGCTATAAAGCGAATCACTGGCCATTTGAACCCTTTAAACTTCAACCCACGTAAGGCATGTGTGGTCTGCGATTGTCTACTTATAGTGAGCAGTGCACCAATTGTGTCGTCCACTGACCCCTGACACACGGATATAATTGCTCTTTGCTCGGCAATGATATTAATAACGATTGTGAATAACGAACATGAACAATGGCTATGTGTGAGTATTGTTTTATTAATAAGCCGTGGAAGTGTAGCGAGGGTACAAATCAAATATAAACCTTTGACCCACAGTAGAAAAACAGGGGTACCAAGGGGCGTGTCGCATGAAGCGTAAGTAATCTTGCTAAAAAACAGTATTCGCTTAGTTTACACTGTCGCTAATAAGATCGCTGTAATATTAAAAATCTACTTTTGACCTACTTCATTAGCTGTGCTATAAGAGTTACCTTTGTACCAAACAAAATTCAAATTTGTAGGATAGCTGGAAGTATCTCCCATTTTTTGGGAACACGGAAATTTTACGGAAACACTTTTTCTAAAGACTGACTGTATCTTTTGTTTGAGTTGACTTAAAGGTTTGATTTTTTCACTGCTCCAAAGAGCCACAGGCCTTAGAATTTAAGAATATTGGGATGTATATTAATCACTAGGCACAGTGGAACAATATCAAAAAGCTTTATTGTTAAAGGAATCAAAAACGACACAAAACAATGTAAATCTTTCTGCAGACTAAATGAAAATACCACCTGGGCATGACTAAAGGCTTTCTGTAATAGGTCATACAGACTCATATCTGTTATGCCCATTAGGGCCTAGGCCTAGGGCCAGGGAGCCACCTACGACGCCACATGCCATTTACGGGCATGTGCTATGTTTGCGTGGCGCCTGCGCTTGGTGTGGTACAATGCATATCCATAATTAACTAATGTTCGAGCCCCTTACTGTGAAATTCGATTTTCGAAGTTCGTTTTTTGCCGTTGTGCTCATACTAATAGTCATTCATTCACTTCGGAAATCGAATTTTGGAGTAGACCCCGTGGCCTCTGTTTCGCGAAAAATACGATAGCCACAAACGCCAGAATTGTCAGTGAGAAAAGACAATTCTGTTTACATTACTGACACGACTTGTCGATATTCTTAATAATAAATTTCATACTTAATTTAGTAGCAGGGGTCCGAATGAAAAAAGGGTTAAGTCTGAAATAATTGAACAACTGTCTGGGGGCACGGCAGTGGCCCCGCCAAGTCGAGCAAAATGGCGACACGGCCGTAACATCCTTTTATCGAAACAGTTGAGGCCATTTTCGAACCCTTATAACTTCGTTGTGGCTAAAAATAGAAGCCTGAGTTTTCAGTAAGCAAGCAGGCATTCTATAAACATTTTCTTTTCTAGTGTAAAATGAGTTGTCTAAAATCTTTATGTTGAAAATCAGGGGGATTTACTAGAACCCCATCGAGAATATTAAACTGATGCAACAATGTAAATGCTACAAATATTAATTAAAAAAAATAATGTAGCTGATAAAGGAATTAAATTCAAAAGTAATAGATCTGATATTTGTACATATAAAGTAATTTTAGTGTGTGATAGAGACTATTTAACTCTTACAAGCAGGTCATTTTAAATAAGAATCGCTTTTAACTTATACCTTAAGTTACAGACCTAACTTGAATAAGCTAAGAATTTATTTAACAACAAAGTAAGCCTTACTTATTGGGAAACCAGCTGCTCATTAATTAAATTACAAATTAGCTAATGTTTATCTGTAGCAAAACTACATTTTCTTACAATAAAACTACAATTTTACTAACTATATCTACATACCTAGATATTGCGCATTCGTTAATTGGTGATTAGGAATTCTTTCAACATTTTTAACAGGAAAAAAGAATAACGACTTATACTTAATTTCGATGAAGTCAAGTAAATAAATTCTTTAAAAAGTGCTAACTTATGTTTGCCAGAAACGTTATTTTGGTTTTTAGGACAAGTTCGCGCAAAAAGCAACTGACTCAAATCTAATTTAGTTTTCTTTGAAGTCATCTGGGTAAACCTCATTGGTTGGAATTGGGACGTTTTTGACAGTGGCACATAATTAAATGGCATGTCAAAAACGTACCATCCATACGCATTATTGAGCCTTTTTTCTGAAATTCTTTGTCGATCCTAGAAAGATCGTCTTTTGACAAGTCTTCAAGCAAAAATGTTTTCTGCATCTACCGTCCTTTACCTTATTACCTGATTTAGCCCGTCAAGTCTTTAGTCCATAACTTATACGAGCCAATCACCATCCAAGATAGTGATTACTCTCCATATTCGCTCACCTTTATCTAAACCGTTTAATAAATCAACAATTCAATATTATTCTATAACTCCCAATATGGACAGTCTGGTGCCGTCGATAATTTGCGCGTGGGATTTAATCATTTACTTGATTATTCATATAACGCTTATGATTTCCGCCGTACAGGATTGTTTGTGTGAATTATATCAACACTCATCAGGGTTATTTATGGGTTTTAAAAAAAACTTCGTCTTTTAAAAGTAGAGTGTCCAAAGGCATGCTTTTCTATTCGGTTGTAGGCCTGAGGCGGTTAATTCTTGTAAAGTAGGTGCTTGCGAAGTTCTGAAAAAAAAAACACGTATTTTCTGTGATGACAGCTAGTTATCCATTTTTCGTCCCAAAAACTGCGACATACTCAATTTTATCGAAATAGTCTAGGTAAATAGTTTTCAATATTCCCGTAAATAAATATACCAGAAATGCTCGTTTACGATATTTGATATGGATTCCCCGGATTGTCTTTCAGTTGGCTTGACCCTCGACACAAAATGATAATTACAAATCTGTTCGTTCTTTTAAAATATAGATGATGTCATTAATTAAGAATTAGCAACGCCAAATACAGATTAAAGCGTGAAATGATCTCAACGCGTACATGAAAACCGGTGTTTTTGTTTGCCTGGAAGAGATGACTGCTTAGCGATAAGATCGCTCATTACCGCCTTGAAAAGATCTAATAAAGACCATTTTGTACAACATTGTGTTTTCTGCAAGAACGAAGAAGCAAACAAACTCGTAGGAAAACGATTAATTTATTTATATGCTCAATTGAGAGAGATATGAGAGAATGTGCAGTTGATATGACAACAAATAATCAGGTTATTACTTTGATACTGTTCCTCATTTATGTAGGTACCAAATTATACATCTGTATCATACGTTATGTATTCAATTCATTCATTTTCATTGTGTTTAGAATTTGACAAAGTAGTGGATATAAGTTTTAAACTCAAGCTTATTTATTACCTTCGCCATCGTGTTCATTTTGACAGTTCTTGTATGAATGTGACATCTAGCTGATTCCGATGCCAAATGTCAGCCCATACATGAACTGTCAAAATGAACACGATGGCGATTGCGATTGGCGAGTTAGGTAATAAGCCTATAGAATAAGTAATAAATAATAATAAATAATAAATAAATAATAGTTACTTCTGCTAACTTAGCAATCGTTTGTCCTTGTCTGTCAGTTTGACATTTACCTTTCACAGATAAGGACAAACGATTGCTAAGTTAGCAGAAGCCTATAGAGCGTTACAAATAAGGGGGTTAAACTTTAATAAATTATTAACTTTAAGAAATATCTGATTTGCTCTATTGTCAAGATACTCACGAGGCTGTAACGAACTTTAATTTTATTCAAAATCCTTTCTCACAAACATGTTAGTTCTACGTATTTTAGTATAAGCGTATCTTTATCGCGGGTGGTCGATATCACGTATTACCGAATATCCTGTGTACATCATACAATGATACAACCAGAAATAACAAACCACAGAGTCAGGTGTAAAGTCATGCACATCCCATACGAGTTGCTGCAGTTCCGGTTATTATTGTCTCTGGAATTCGGCCGTACTTCCGTTTCCGGGCAAGTGTCATGGCCGACCGGTGTATTTATTTGCACTTTCCACGCCACAGGTAAATATTTTAATTACTTACTAGTTGTGTGCGTGAGTAAAAGTTGGAAATTTTTAAGAAAACACATTAAAAGGGAACGGAAATGTTCTTTGCTATGGAAAACCATTTAGTTTGTCAAGTCAAGTCGTTCAAAACTTGACTTGAGAGAAGAATTATCAATAGGACTAAGAAAACTTAAAAACTTATCTGAATTAAAATGCTTATAATATTTTATATAGATCGTACTTAGTTCTAAGTGAAAATTAACGAATCTTCTGCTGGCGATCTAATATTTTTACTTTTATTTATTTAATGTCATTGTCATTAAATTTCAAGGCGACAACATACAGAAGAAGGAAAAGCAAGTCATACTTAATTAAATGCTTCGTCTGAATTTTCAACTTGACATCTAGATAAGTAGCTTATAAAGCCGAATCTTTGAATGTCACGAGTGTCAACTGTCAAGATAGACTTATACTCACTGAGCTATGTAATATATAATTGTATAGTACAGTTCACAACTTAAACAAAGGGTAAAAATTAAACTTACTTCAAGTTCCTTATAGTTTTGTTTGCGGTCGATTTTACGAGTCCTATTTATTTCTTTATCAAAACAATTACTGCATTTATAGAAAATTTATTAGTATTAATATATCTTAAGATTGAGAAAAATTTGAGACTAAAGTGACGTTTATTCGGTAGATTATTCGTTACATTGATAAGATGAAGCAATTCTAGAATTTACTTATGTAATAAATTATATAAAAAAAGCCCATAAAAGGTGTGTTTGTGGTGAAAACTGACATATAATAGATATATCATATTGTAAGTAAGATGTTCACGCTTTCTGCGCTGACGCATACGCCGATGGGACCTAGTTGAACGATAAGATAGATTCGGCGACGATTGTAACACAAACTTAACAAAATAATGAGTCAGAAATAGATTATAATTAGTTAATTAGTACGGCCCGTTTTGCATTAACTGTTATAAAATTAAGTAAATGTCCATTTAATTTACTTATTTTTTCATAGCTCGTAAGTACCTATAATGACAGCAGCCAAAATTTATACATAGTTCCTTGTATTCAAACAATCGATCGTAAACTAGTAATGACGTTTCAAAATTCGATTAAGGATCGGCTCGTTACGAATTTCTGGCACGTTTGAAATAGAATAAGTTTAGCTGGCAACCCGCTCGATATGGCACCGATAACATAACAAGGGATGCATACTAAATGGAACTAATTCATTACTGGCCAGATACAAAATTGTACGCGACGAAAATTAAAAACAAACTACTACCATTTGTTTACCTGGTCAGCTTTTAAACTTGAATATTATCAATGTTTTGTTGTCAATGTCGTGTTAACTGTAAAATACACAATAATAGCATTCTATTGTTTAATGTGAGAAAGATTACTTAATTGTAATTAATTACTGTAGTTGTCAATTATGTGGCTGCGGCATTGTTCAATTTGTCTTCCTATTCCATGGATTTCAAAAATTAAAAACTTTGCTGTCACTTAGTTACTTACAGGTGCAAGGTTTAGTAGTTTAAAAAAATACATAGTTAAGAGCTTATTTACAACAAAAACTGATTGGTTGTTTTGTGTATCGATCTTTTCAGCTTTATTCCATTGCAATAAAGGTGCAAATGTCGTTATATAAGCCCTTAGTTTTTTTTAAAGCGACTTATGTCAAGTCAAACGTTAAATTAAATATTCACGACAACATGAAATATATCTTTATGCAGAATTTCACTATCCGGAATAAAATTGCCTTTTCACTGCCATGATATTAAGAACAGGTTCCAAAGAGCAGTTGTGCCATTAAACAATTCAATTATTTAACCTATGCTCGGAAGCTGTAAACCACAAACTTATGTCTCTTAATAATATATTCAACGACAGTTTTATTAGTTCTTCCATTTTACGAACTACGACAAACGTCTCGTTTTCCATCATAACAACGGTATGAAAAAGCCATTTCAATATTTAATTCTACAGTGCATAATACTCCAATTAGGCCATCTAAAATTAACCGGAGTACAAGTCACCGTTCCCTCGCGATATTTTTACACTTCAATGAATCATTTTGTTATTGTTGTTAACCGAACAGTAAGATTGACAGGCCGTTTCGACATTGGTTTGTATTCTATGACAGGTTTGACAGGTCGAATGGGCTGTGATTTACCTTGATCGACCGGTGTATGACGGGTCGATATGGTATAGTCTGTTGTCAAACATGTTTGTTAATTAAATTAAAATTTTGTGGGCTAAATAATTAAAATAACATAAAAAATCATCACTGAACTAAATCTCGTCAAGAAAAGCAACTGACAGCTAAACAAAAAACGCGGCGCGCCTAAGAGTATGGAAACAGTCCTCCATGGTAGACCGACACAACCAATAATGGCCGGCCAGGTACGAAACCAGCCCTTGTATATTCTACTAGCTGTTGCCCGCAACTTCGTCTGCCTAGAATTTGTTTATCGCTATCCCGCAGGAGTTACGGAATTTTCCGGAATAGTAAGTAGCCTACGTGTTATTCCAAACTATAATCTATGTTCCAAATTACATCCAGATCTGTCCAGCCGTTCTGGCGTGAAAGAGTAACAAACATCCATCCATCCAATACTTACAAACTTTCGCGTTTATAATATTAGTAGGATTAAAGTAGGATTAACCAGATCCTTTTAATGCTAAGACTGCTGAGACTTATACGTATCGTATATCGATTTTTGTTAATTTATGTATCCGTTATTTATATGTGATTTACTTTTTTACGGCTTGTATTTTAGTCTTTGATCGTGTTCTTTTAAACTTGGATTGCTAGTCCTATATCCGCTTCCGTTCTTCCCCAAGCTTGTAAGCCTGATAAGTAAATAAAAGATAGAAATATTTTCAAAAACCTGTCATATAATGAGTTATGTGAGAGGTTTCTGAAAATCAACACATCTTGTGCTCATAACCAAAACTTCATAACTACTCTGTATTTATTTAAAATTGAATTGCAATTTGCTCGTTCATTTCCTACAGCAAGTACGTATGTGATTCACACCCGCTCTATGATTTGTCAGAACTTGGCAATGCTATCAAACTGCTATCATGTCATAAAGATGATAATCAATTCACTATATAACGGTTAGTGTTCATAACGATCGATAAGGTATACTATATCTGATAGATACCGCTCGAAAGACTTGAGAAGTTGACATCATGCAGACGAAATGCATTTATCTGTAACAAAGGGACTTGAAGAAGTCGAGATTAGGACGATTTCGATCCTTTCATGAAATAAATAATGCTATTTAAATATTCAAGGTCTGCATATGCAAAAAGAGCATAAAACGACAAACTAAACCAAACATTTATTAAGTCCATGGATAGCATAATATTAGCGTGCATTCAGCAATTCCTTAAATAAAACCCTATTTCAAACTCTATACATGGAGAATGCGGAAGCATTTATTGTTATTATAGCTTTACATGTGCATCCACCACCACAAGGGCATAATTCAATATCGGCATGTAATGTGGTAGTCTAGAATTAATCCAATACTAGTGGGTATGGTCGTTTTGAACGAAAGGTTCTCGAGTGGAGACCGCGCATCGTAGGACGTCCATAAATGAGATGGACGGATGACCTGGTTAAAGTCGCAGGTTCTTCCAACTGAGGCAACTGGAGGTCTATGGGGGAGGCCTATGTCCAACAGTGGACGTCCTACGGCTGATATGATGATGATGATGATGAGAGTGGGTATTGGATTAATTCTGGACTTCTATCTACCAAATTTTCGTTGTTGTCGTCAATCTCTAGATTTTGGACGCCGGTCAAGCGTTCGCGAGAGGGAAGGGGAACTGAGATTATTATTTTCTACTTGGTTTCTCCAGTTTTTCTACCCGCTCCGAGTCATTTTTGATGGGAAGTGTCAGGTGTAGGTGACACAAATGAGGCTTTACGTATAAAGAGAATACGAAAAACTTTTACGGCAGTCGTTATCCCTGTAGTTAAGACGAAGTAATCAAAAGTGTTTCAAGTAATAAACAAGAAATATTTGACCCTAAAACTGTGCTACACGCCCAAAAGATGTAACCTTTCTTCGCATAAAAAATCTTAAAGAGATCAAGACGTCAATAGACAGTTTTGATTCACAACTGTTACTGGAAAATGTAACGTGATACACCAGCTCTTGTTGGGACTTTAATGTTTATTCCTCGAAATTATATAGAAGCCGTTCTATATAGGTATATTAAACGAGATTCTGTTTATGATGTTTATTTTTAACTTGATTGAAGTTACCGTTATCGTGGTCACAAAAAAATGTTTTACTAAAGTTGAGGGATGTATCAAGTTCTATAGATTCACTCGTGGTTTATACTATTTTTATCTTTAACATCAGCTAGAATCTGACTTAAACCGTCTGCTTAAAATAGTAAACCGCTTTTAATTCACTTTAATTCATATTTGCAACGGTTTATAAAAATAGGTTTAACCTATTTTCCAGACTCCTCATATCATTCACATTATACATACATACATACATACATACATACCGTCACGCCTCTTTCCCACAGGGGTAGGCAGAGACTACTTTATTCCACTTGCTACGATCCTGACATATTTCTTTCGCTTCATCCACAGTCATCAATCTCTTCATACATGCTCGTCGGCTTCGGGTACTCCTGACCTGACCTTTTTCCAAAACGTCACATTATACACGCTTGTAAATTCGTTTCTCCTGACTGATTTATCAATGCACAGCCAAAACCAAGTCTATGTAAGAAGCTGAGGCTTATTACCTAACTCGCTCGCAATCGCCATCGTGGTCATTTTGACAGTTCATGTATGGGCTGACAATTGGCATCGGAATCAGCTAGCTGTCACATTCATACAAGAACTGTCAAATTGAACACGATGGCGATTGCGAGCGACTTCGGTAATAAGCCTAGGTCGGAACAATCGTATAATTTCATTCATGACAGCAAGCATAAGCTAATATGAATTAAAATGGTCAGAATGAACATCAGACTACACCTCAGTGATACTGTTGGCCGTGACCCTGCCAACTAATTTAGAGTAGGTATTTAATCAGAGTTGTCATTCGCTGATGACTAATTAGCGGGGCTCGTCCTTTGTTCTTGGGTTATCATGACATCATGAAATTTACTTTGATTTAGCGGTTAGTCTTGCTTTGTAAGCTTGAAGCTCATTAAAATTGTAATGTACTATAAAGTTAAAAGAATTTGTCATTGTTCGTTATGGGTAAGGTCTGAATACAAAAGTTTGTCATGGCGATTTTCAATTCCTATTCATTGTATTTTAAGGTTATCGTTGTTTGTTTAATCAGTTCACAAATAACGGCGTTCCAATTGAAAATACAACACTAACGACTCATTTTAAAATACACATAAATATAAATAAATAAATAAAGTACTAGTGGATCACTTAATCAATGCAATCCAACCCTTTAATTTCGTTTTAATAGCGTTTCAAACACGGTTAAAAGTTGCGCCGAAGCATGTGACGAATGCTGACATTGCTTTGCTTTTTAAAAATAAATAAGTAATTGGTACGAATATAAAAGGCGATGTGTAAGTAGCATTATTACAATCGCAAGCGCAGCTGGGAATGGCGCCACGTCTAGGGTTGTCAACTTTACCTCACCCTAAATGGTAACTTAACTATAAGTTAATTAATTAATTAATTAGCCTCGCGATTCAACGCGTCAAGTCAATATGCTGCCAGCCTTCTGGGTACAATGAGCAGTGACAGCGACCTGAGAGGGGTGTTTTATATGTAATTTAAATTAAGCTAGGTTTAGGTTAATTTTGTACATAGTATTTAGTTAATTTTTAAATTTTTAATGTACAGTGTTAATGCAATTTTTGTTTACTACGATAAATGTTTATATTTTTGGTAAATAAAAAAAAATACTATTAGTAGCTACTGTAGGTCACATGATATTTAATTATTAATTAACTATTTATCTCAGTTTCACCGTCGCACAGCTTTCTGTGCTTTCTGTGTGATAACAGGGAGCTAATTTGGCTGCTGCACTTTAGAGAGTATTTTGTATTGTTTTTTAATACAGCAAGGAAAACTAACCACCTAATGATAAATAATTCCGCAGCCTACTGAACTAAAATATTGAAACTTTTTGTTTCAAAGACGCATAAGTGAGTTACTACATTAGTATAGCTTATACGGTCGATTTCCTAACAAACGTATATTTTTCGTACTTACTGCAAAGTGGCTAATTAATTTGGGGAACAGTAAATAATAAAGCTGGCGTGGCAACCCTACCGGCAGTAGTTTATTTTTACGCTCAAATTGGCGTCGTCTTGTTTAGGGATAGTAATGACTCAAGGATCGGGACAAAAGCAAGGATTACACCTTTTGTGCGTCGAGGACGTCTCTTCGAAGTGCTGAGGGCAAAAATGGGAATTCGAGGAATTATTAATAAAATGCTGTTATTGCTGCTGCTAGGTATTTGGGCCAAAACTTAAACTATAGGTTATTTTTTAACAAGTTTTTTAACAGAGATGGAACACTGATTTTGATACCAAATACCAAGCATTGAATATTATTTTGAATCAGGCGTTATTATGCGGAGGTCCGTTTGAATGAACGTAAAACAATTTGTTACTCGCATGTAACAATTTGCAAGTTGCAGAACATTCACAAAATAGCAAGAATATGCTCAGAAAATTCCAGAAACTTTCACGAGAATTTATGGTAAGTTCCCATAGCGAAAGTTTCCAAAGGGAATATTTAAAAAACTTAACATATTACCATTAAATTTCTAAACCACACTGAAAATTAGAACACATGGAAAAATCCGAAAAGTAAAGCTATGGCCGGGAATCGAACCCGGATCCTCTTCATTCCGTGACGCGTGCTATACCCCTACACCACCCATAGCAGGTAGGTAAGCCTTCGAATTTTTCTATCTGTTACTAGCTGTCACGCGACCTTGTTACTATGCGAATTTTTGTCGCTAGCGTCATCTGTTTGAATGATATTACCATTAATAAAAAATAAATTTCAATAAATATTCCACTAGAAAATTTCTCAGTTTTCCAGTTTGGTAACTCCTCGGTGCATTTCTACTCGCATGCAAAATAGCCAAGCCAGCTCGCTGATGGCTTGGCTACCTTGCACGTGAGTAGCGGAGTAGAGTCTCATATTCTCTGTTCACCAGAAATTGACGTGTAGTCTCGAGTTTTTCGCTAGACGCCGTAAGTTTTAGTTTTGATATCCTGCCTGGAACAATTAACCAAGGTGAATAAAGGAGAGCCTTTCAAAAAGGACACGAATTCCAAAATCATTAGTCATCTGATATTTCCGCTCGATTATCATGATTGATAATGACGACGTAAATTTCTTTTAAGGTCGAATGAGCCAGTATACTCCTGTAATGAATACCAAATTTATTTCACGCGTGTATCAATTCACAGGCTCGACAGGGGTCAGAAACTCTGAATTTAAATCACCGAAATTTACCTTCGTGGTAATGTCGAAGCGAGGAAAGTAGCGCAAGCAGGCCATTCGTTAGCTGTATGGATCAAATGATTGGAACTTGCACTGTGGAATGCATTAAGTGCATGTTGGGTTGCGTGGCTCGTACGCCGTCACGGCAGCTTCACCGTTACTCCACCACATAGAGCAGACAACCTAATAGACACATCATTCAAACAGATGACGCTTGGCGACAAAGAATTCGCATAGTAACAAAGGTCACGTGACTAAGTAACAGGTAGAAAAATTCGAAGACTACCCACCTGCTATGGGTGGTGTAGGGGTATAGCACGCGTCACGGAATGACGAGGATCCGGGTTCGATTCCCGACCATAGCTTTTACTTTTCGGATTTTTCTATGTGTTCTAATTTTCACTGACATTTAGAAACAAAATGCCATGCAATTTATATGACATAAAATTAAACATACGTACAAACATACATACATCACGTCTTTATCCCTTACAGTAAACAGAGCCTAGGTAACAGGACCTAAAGGATACGTTTAGCATGATTGTGGGCGTATAGGTGGAAAGGGGAATCAAAATAGTGATGGGTTGCTAGCCGCATCGCCTATAACATGATTCCTAAGATTTTCGCCCATTCTCTCGATGGGCTTTTACCATCTGCGCGGGAAGAGAAGCAACTGGCAAATTCTGTTTTTTCTTTACACCCAAACAAGCATCGAAGAATTAAATGAATCCAAGCCGAAATTGGCGATTACTGCGTTCTCATTGGCCAGCCGAAGGTCAAACAGGTCACTAGAGTTTAGTCGTTGTGTGGCATAGTGAGTGAAACCCGATTAATATTGGTAAAAACCAGAAAGTGAATACATAATCAAAATTTTAATTAATTAAATGACTTCGTTTCGTGTGGAAAATAAAAGAAAATCAATCGCGAAAAATAAGTTTTAGTTTATGTCGAAAAAGTCAGATGTGTTGCCATAATTTTATAGCCCATATTACCACTCCAATTGGTTATTTCCTCTATGCTCCACCACTTCAGACCAAACGAACGGGATATAACTTTATTCCCCTGTAATAAGAAAACCGTACGTGTAAGTCGAGTTTGCTAATGTGCTCCATACGCGGTTCTGAAGTTATGATTTATTGATTGGTTGAAAGAATTTTCTTAATGTTCCTAAGGCTAGTTCTTTAGGTCTTGTCCTAACAAGTTAATTAAGTGGTCGAACTTGTAATACTGCCATATTAATTAATAGCTGGCGAATATGGTGCGATTTTATGTGGATTACATTGACGGCTATATTTTACAGTCGCTTAGTGATGGGAGATATATTTATATTCTTTGCGCTTTTTTTATTAACCTTTTCGACACCAACGACCTAATACGTCCATTACTTCAATGCAAAAGCAACCTTCATTCAATTAAATTTACGTTCAACTCGCATCGCAATATTCGCAATGAAGAAGTCTGGCCTATGGGTGACACTCTCTTGTATTTGACGTGGCGTGGAAAAGGTTAAGCGCCTTGATTTTTGTCGAACCAAAACCACTACTTGGTCACCTATACAGTAGGTTCCTAGAAATTCAAGAAAAATATTCCAAGATATCATCCGAAATAAATCTAACAGGATCTTAATCTACCTAATCCAGTTTAATTCCTGAATGACAATGTTAAATTTCGTCCCAGTTGCGGCAACGCTTTCCTCACTTTGTAACTTTGTGTCATATTTATTTCCGTCCTCCGCCCTTTTGGTGACGCCATAACGATCTGACAGTACCATACTTATGTGCCCTGCAATCTATTTATAGTCTGCCACAAGCCATTTGAAATAGCAGTAAATAAGACCATTTTGATCGATCAACTATCCATGTGGGGCTAGGCTCGCACCTGTCATGTTTAATTCAAAGTTAATTCATTGCCAACGCCTGAACTGGACACTCCGAGACCATCAGTTTGCAATCTTTTTATTGTCAAACACAGGTGGTACATTATTTATATCCCGATGTTACTGATGGATAAAACTTGTACGGTGCACGTTTCTTTTTACACGGCCTTCGTAATTTGCGTTTTTGTGTAAAAGTGCAATGTAATACCGGTCCGCTGTTGCAGCTTGCAAAATGTCCAGTGTCATTAACCAGATGAATTTATACATTTACACAGGTTATAAAAATATTACTTCTGGTTTAAGAGCGAAGTTATGACGGGTAGGATTAAATATGAGCAGTAAAATTTCACTCTTCAAACTGTTACGCAGGAGTTTAATGTTAAAGTGCGTCGACGTAAGTTTGAAACTACGTACTTACTTCATTTCATCGGCTTAATTTGTTGAATACTAATTGACCGCGCAGTCCTTCGAGAGGCAGCTAATAACATCTTCATTTCAACGTTCTAGGATGGATTTGAATGTGATATGATAACATCTTAAGACAATTCCGTTTCTATGCTTGAAGCTATCGGTGTGGTCTCAGCCAAGCCTTGAGAATTGGCGTTGTTCATTTTTTTTAGTATGCTCCAATTCGAAAACCATTTCGAGGAAAACCATCAATTATCCGATTTATCTTGTCCGATTTCAAAAATACTTTATGATTGCAGATATTTTTGTAAAAGTACTTTGTACCTTTGTTTGACCGAACGACCGGGTTTTTAGACAGAATCCAGCATCGAATGTTTGCCACAAAAATGAAAAAAAAAGTTTGGCTACGGCAACTGTCACGTGTCACTGTCAAATCTACAAAACCATAGACAAAGCCGTTTTTTTTATAGCCAGCCGAACGCAGGCGATTGGGATTCTGTCTGAATTCACGAATTATCAAACAGCGAAAAAATATTTATTATTAATTAACAAAGCTACGTAAAAGCATAATATTCAAATTAGTTGCTTGAAATAGTCCATTTTATCAAATAAAGGTGTTAAAAGCACAGCTTAAAAAAAATGAACAATGCCAATTGGCGTCGTAAATATCTCACTTATGCACGTATTGTTTGAAACTTTGAATCCAACATGATTCACAACACGCACGTCTGTTTTGCCTGTCGTCCGGCGCATGCTCGTCTCGTACCTATCACGTAGAACTATGGTGAACACAATTACATAATGGTAATACTATTCCACTTTATCTTTTAAGTAATTAAGTTCAATGATAATTAACTAAATGGTCATTGTTACCACGAAACTATTTTCGAACGGTTAAAAATGTTCGGTCGGTTATTCGTGTAGATTTTCAGTTACGACAAGTTGTTGATAGATTTCAGAACGCGGAAGACTGTTTAACTAATGTTTCAACGTCAAAACAACGTTAGAACTTGGGAGGTAATAAATAAATAGTGTGACGACGTGTTCATTTCTTTTTAATTCTATTTATTTTTTTATAACTAGAGAATCAATTATGCTTTCATTCTTGCCTTCAAGAATCATAACTCAACTTACAAAAGTTAAAACAAAGCATCCAAACCTCCAATTTATGAGAAGGTAGAATTTAGTTCCGTATTTAATGATTAGTAACAATAGTAAAAAATACTTTTTCAACGAGTAGTCGCAGTCTTGTAATTTACCAATACAATTACGAACTGTAGGCCTTTGACTGACCGCTGTTGAACCTAACATTGATAGACATCGCTATCTTATTATAACTTAACAATCCATTGCGTTTTCGCTTCATAACCTCTTTTAAAGTTCCGAGTAGCGTGCGTAATTGCATAAGTTACATTAGCATATGGTCGTTACTTATCCAGTGCCAACGGTTCGCAGTTCGAAGAAGCTAGCTTCTACCGGTCAACGATGTTTACTAATAAGTCTTACTGTCAGACGTGAGTCGGGGATCTAATGAATATACTTCTAGTACACAGAAGCTGAGTGGTGAATATAATACTTGCTTTTATCATCATCCGGGACAGGGACAAACACATGTATTTTATTATTTAAATACAACAAAACTTTATGAAAATTTGTTAGGACTGGTCAATATTTAAGTGTTACGATTTTACAATCCTTGAATTGGCAATCATTTCAGTTATTTTATGGACGTGATTCATCTTTTGTATCGACAAGGTCGTGCTTTGCGATGAATATAGGCTTTGAATCACTATGTAAGACATAATCATAATATCCAGAGATTTTGAACTAGTTTTTAGTAACAAGACTTAGTTTAGAATAGTAGACAACTCCACATTACCCGATGACATGTTAGTAACCAGGAAATAGGTACAACATAAAGTTTCTGAGTTGATTGATAACAGAAATTTTCTATTAGACGTAAGTTCAATGACTCTTTGAATATTCCACGCTTACAAGCAAATCCTTTTTAGATATTCCGTGCATAATCCGCATTACAGTAATCGGATTCAACTTTTAATTAAGTCCACAATTGTCCCTGCCAATGGGGCTAACCGCCCGATAGATGGGTGACCCTGCATTAAGCAATTCAACTTTAATGGACGGACGTTGGACGCTGCAATCTGCGCGATACGATGTACGGCTTGTATGTAGACGACATATGAATTATTGATGCTTGTACGCCGAATGAGGGAAATTTGTGTGACAGTTTTAAATTATAAAAGCCAATTACGGCCGGCAATGTCACGCCAAAAAATACTGTAGCCCAGCAGTCACAAGCTCGAGAATTAGGTACGGTTTTGTTACCTTTGGGCACTTTGTGCCCCTCAATTTAAAAAGGGTTTGCGTAGATATTTATTTTATTACTGACCTTCCTCATTTTACGCAGCGGTTGTTGGTTGGTATCAGAATAATTCACATTTCAGCGTTTATTTTACATCCCTCCATTATTATCCCTCAGTACCACGAATACACACACCAACGTATGTACAATATTTTCTCATTCATTACCATCTCTAACCCAAATAAACCGCTCACAAAGGTCAAACGTGTGAGCAAATTCATACGTGACCGACCTTACATTTTTTAGATAAAAACTTAGTAAATGAAATTGAGTTAAAAGTAACACAAACCGTCAAGAAATTTAGTTCAAGAGCGTAGGTCTCCTATCTACAAGATATTGATGGTAGATAATGACGATAATGTATTGCTTTGATTAACAGTAGAGCTATAAATAAAATGGCTACGCTGAAAGGACTAACGGGTCAGACGAGGGTAGAAGTGAAATCATCAGTTGCAAAACATTTGACTATATTTGTTCTTGTCATAAAATAATAATGTTATAAAGGTGGCTTGTTTCTTGCATGATTATATTTATAGCCAACTAAGTATTTCAAATTCCAAAGCAACATGAGAAAATAAAGTGATAGCGATGAGAAATTACGAAATGACTAGACAGTTGGACACCCATAGCGCCCAAAAGATGAAATAATAACACCGTAACGTAAAGCCGTACGCAGCGTGATATCGTCTTACGTAAGAATTAAGCACTGTCCAAACACTAGAGGAAAACTATCAACTGACACAAAACCAATAACGTGGAAGTCACGATTGCATCTCGGTACAGCACGTGCACTAAACTGGTTCTGAAGCGTAACGTAACCTCTGATTACATGTTTTGGAAACTAACATTGGATTTTAGACGCTGTGCCGTAACCCAAACAATTAAAAAAGTTAATAGATAGAATCATCTTCACGTCTCTACAGCACGTTACATTAAATAACTACGCAATAGGTAAACTAAGGTAACTATAAATTGAAGACAGCAAGCCGGTTAATAGGTATATTACAGATACATTTAGACCCGACATGTCAGCGACTAGACAACGGGACAGCACCTTTTAAGTTAAAAAAAACGTTTGTGAATATGGATTCTGTGATGCCTAACATTATTCACGGTTACTTCATAATTGGCAAAACAAATTAATGCCAGTACTCATCAAATACTAAAAATAATTAGAACTGGTTTTAGTCCAAATAGCTGCTGTGAGCCTGTGACGGCAATCGAATCTATCGATGTAATGTAACATGTTAGTAACTTTCAATAGTTGTCAGCTCAGTACAATCTAAGTTCTGAGAGAAGATGTTCTGTATAAACTTATTTTCCTTTTCATTTTTTGTGCTCTTAAACTTGCATTAAACGACTTGCTAATCATTAACAGTATTTATTTTATACTAAGCTCATTGTCGTTTTAACGAAGAAAACACCGCAATCTTTATATAAGTGGTCCAAAATAACCAATCCACAACTGTTAGTGTGTCACCGTGCGCGGAAAACTCAAGTCATCAATTTTCTCGGAAATGTTTGCCGAAGAGCATTTCGAAAAGAATGTCTTTTAAGTATTCGTAGGTAAACATGATATAAGAATTTTATTGTGTACTTCTAAAATAAACAAATGATGTTGAGGGTGTATAATTAAATTCAATAGTGCTTATAAGCGAGTATTTTAACGACGATCTAAATAAACTGGTAAATAGAGCGCACAAAAGAATAAAGACTTGGAACCACATTCCTTAAATGGGCAACCGACTAAAGCGGTTGAAAAACAAAAACTTGAGAAGAATCATATTGATAAAAACTTTAATCGCAGCGTGGGTGCAGCTGGCGAAGTAATTTCAACTTCAAGTTAATTCTTGGCATAGTTACATCCTTACATCAATAGCGGAAGAACTTCTAGTATCGTAACAGTCTATTGTTCTGTTTATATCGCTAAAGGAAGTACATGAATAAACTTGAGGCCGCATTCAGAATATCAATCATTCAGAATAAACCAAGTATGCATGTCATAAAACAATGAATGCATAAATTATCAAGATAAGGAATTAGTAGTTATCTAGAAAAGAATTTCAATAGAAAAACTGAGTACTAAAAATAGTCAAAAATTCAAAATGCAAAATTATTTTTGCAAATTGTCCGCCAAGGGCTCAATTACATGTCTTTTCTGAAACTACCACCGCATTCGGAAAGACCATCGTTGCCAAGAAGAATGCGCCGCAAGAAACTTGGCAGAAAGTAATTATTTCAAAATAAAATAAGCTAGTACAATACTTAAATTTTACTTAAATTAAACAAATTTAGGTATAAATAGTAAGTTGTACATACTTGTATGTACTTTCAAGTCAGAAATAACGTATTTTAGAATCATAACGGCTCCTGAGACATAATGGCTTAAATAAGTGAAATGGAAACACATGCTTAAACAAAAAACATTTGACGTGCATCATAATTGTAAATAGTTCAGATAATAGACAATCCAAAATAGCTACTGCGAAGTGGTCAAATTAAATTGAATTTGTAATACAGGTTATCGAGAAATGAAGCAGATACCTGACCTAAATTGACCGTTAGGTAGAAGACGAACCAGGCCAAATAAATAAGTCTGTGTGGTCAAAGTAGGCAGATATGAATATTTTTATGATAATGGATAAATGCACTCTGGTAAAATAACTTTCGACAGAGTACTGTTATCTCTATTATTTTTAGAGTATCATAAATTATTACTGTGCTAAAGTAAATGAAAACAAACACGTAAATTTTTAGGTGACCTAATTGCCAAAAAGATATTGAAAATCTTCACAGAATTTTAAGAGAGCCCCGTATGAAAGCGGATTCAATGGAAATGGTACCTGTATTTATTCATTATATTATTATTTTAATCTTTCGCATTTTTAAGTAGAAGTCGCAGTTTCACAGAAGTTATTAAACTAACGCATAAACCTTCCTCTTGAATAGCACTCTATGTATGTTTTGACGAGAACCGCATTAAAATCCATTACGTAGCTTAAAAAATCGAGAATCATGTTATAGGCGATGTAGCTAGCAAACCATCACTATTTTCATTCCCCTCCCATCTATACGCCCACACACAGGCTAAACGTGGCCTTTAGATCTCGTTACCTTAGCCTCTGTCTACTCCGTAAAGAATAAAGACGTCATTTACGTATGTATTGTATGTAAAAAACCTAAACGTACATACATACAAAAGGTTGTAGAGACTTTGTTTTAACCTACTACGTTATAAATAATAAAAAACGTATTGAGAATCACTACATAGTATAAAACAGTCGCTTTCTCTGTCCCTATGTCCCTATGTATGGTTATATCTTCAAAACGGATTTTGATGCTGTTTTTTTTTAATAGATAGAGTGATTCAAGAGGAAGGTTTTTATGTATAATTCTACGCAGACGAAGTCGCGGGCAGAAGCTAGTATTAAATAAATCTCAGTTTTAGCAATTGATCACCGATAATACTCGTAAATATAGAAGCTAACGGTTTATGGACAGATGCGTGCGCCCGCATAACTTTTATTATGCAATCGCGCAATCAAATGCATGGTACAATCCGTCGTGAGATAAACTCATGGGAATCGCATTTAAAACAAGATTATAATAAAAACGCTCGTGGCATAGTTAAAAGCATTTTGGCAACGAAGAGTGGTTTTAAACGAACCTAATGTGGGATTTACACGATAACTACGTCTACGTAGTATATAACTATCTTATGCCTGAGGGTTGGCCCTCGTTGTACCCGTAGTTCCTCGGGAATTTCCCAAAATCCTAAGGCCCCTTCCTCACTTGGCGGTACGGTATCGGTGCAGTAAAGAACGCTCGGTATTTTTTTTACCGATTCGTTACCGAGCGCCTATATTTGAATGCATGCTTCCTGATTGGCGCGGGCTGCGCGGGAGCGGGGCGGTGAGCGTGCAGTATACCGCATCGCGGCGCGGACAGCCAGTAAAAGCCTGTATGCCGAGCGCTTACCGCGTGTGATTTTAGCGACCAAAATGGCGTCGGAAAGAACCACTTGTATTATTTTAGTCGCCGAAGTGGAAAAATATCCTTTTTTTTTTTTTACTTTTTTTGTCACATACTTTTATATAATTATAAGCTTCCTGAATATTCTAGAAAGGATATACATGTAACACGCTAAAGTATCTTCATCTGACGACGACATTGTCTCGCGACAGCACAAACGTTTCTGCAAGATTCTACTGTTTTATACCGAAAGCATACCGACAGTATACCGCCTAGTGAGGAGTTCTGGCCGACATGAGTAAGCTCGCGGTAACGTATAAAATACCGCATACCGATACCGCACCGCCAAGTGAGGAAGGGGCCTAAGACCATAGCAGGTAAAGGCAAGCAGCCTTTCAGCTTTCTTGATTCAGGGGTTGTGCTAGGTGACAGTTTCAGCCAGTCTTTCAATCTGTTTAATTTTCTTTTTGTTTCTTTTCCCAGGTGGGAATCCTGCCATCAGTATTAACTTAATTGCTGCTTTAGGCCTAACTAAGCTCGAGGGTACCATGACGTCTTAGTGCGATTCAGTTCCCATTTAATTTAGGTTCGTTCGCTGTCAGATCCGTATTAAAAATGACAGCTAAAACCTGAACTGAGTCGGAATTGAATCGCATTATGACGTCATGGTAAGGACCCAGTAAACATGCCCAGTTTTAAGACAAAGTAGTTGTCAATTTTGTTCACAGCCCACAGAAACTTGATATTCACCAGCAGCTCAAATTCCCATGACATTCGGAGCAAAACCGAGACAGAAGCTTGTAATTTTTAAACTCACGAACCCCGTTAAACTTTCACCGATTGAAAAGAAATAATTACGCGTGAAAGTAATTTGGATGCGATTTTCTGTGGACCATACCATTTTCATCATAGCACTTAACGGATCATATTTAGCATGTACTTACCTAATAGAATGTAAGTGATAGTTGCTGACACATGTTATTAATTCGTCAGTGAATTGTGAAACTTTGAGTTGATTTCCTTTTAGGTCTTAACATCTAGATAACTAAATCGTTATACCAACTGAAGTCCAGTGTTAAATGAGGACTACACTTCTTATCTGCATAAAAGCATAGGCAATTATACTGAAGTTCCATCGGTATATCAAATGTGCACTGGGAAGGCCACTGTTTCTATGATTCTCTGCTTCCAAAAATTTGCGCAAAATTGTTTCTCCTCAAAGATATTTTTCACTATCACCATTTGCACTGCCAGTCCAGAACAACCAGTCTTTTCGTTAATTATTCATTTCGTAACTGTTTTATAGTCTCTAGTGTCTAGATATTTGGGCACGTTGTTCAGTCCAGTAATTAAACACTGCAGTTCTAAATTCTTGAGTTCAACTACCCGGCATTCCGCAGCTTTACCGAATGATTCTGACATGACGATTTCTTTTTTTTAGCATTTAAAATCTTCCAATGTTTAATATTCAGCCTTAGCTATTACTGATGAGTCAGTAGGCTTATCTCACAATGATTGTTTGACAGCACGATGATTTGTAGAAAGTAAGAACCTAATAATGTTTTTATTGATAGCATTTGCTAGTGAAAGGTCTTCTAATCGAATGGATTTAAAGACTTATATCCTGATAATGTTTTTTTTTAAATTACCAGTGCGTTTCGTATCAATGTGCTCATGATTGTTTTTATAATGGCATGATTGGCACGATTGAGTCATCTTGTTTCTCGCATTGTACTCGTATTTTGTATTTTGACAGCGTAAATTAATGATGGCTTTATGTAGAGCATGTTACTTGTTGTATTTACAAGTTGAAGCATTACTATAACACTTTTCATGTACTTGTAATTAATTTTAGCGCCGATTGTATCAACGTTTATGATTATGAAACATAAATATTAAAACTCATTAGTACAGCAGTCATAGCGGCACGCACGTTACTAAATTCTCTACCAACAGAATCGTGACACCATCTTCGTCTAAACCACGTTCTTTGCTTTTTTTAGTTACTTCTTCCAATCCAAATCTAATGCGTTGTTCATAATAGGCTTTTGGGGCGTCTCATAAAAAATGGAAAGGTAAAGGTACATCCTAAAGGCACCGGGCGTCTTAAAAGGTAATCGCTTAGTCTTTTTTTTATTTCGTAGAAGGAGGCACAAAGAGTTGAGCCAGCTGCTTTTACAGCTGGCTGGCTAGAAATTCAGCCGGCTAACTTTTTCGATGTCATCTCGTGGTTTTGTTTCGTTACCAATTTTCTTTTTTACTTTTAAAACAAAAATTACATTATTGGGTAACAGTCAAAAGTAAAAAAAAAAAATGATGATATTGTAAATTTTTCATTTTTGACCACCAATAAGTTAAAGTCTCTTAAGCATATCAGAAGTCTAGAAGGCTCTATATTTGGTGACCAGCCCATTAAAACATGTCCGAATTCATACAATCATGTCAAAATTGCAACTCAACCCGGAAGTTAATTATTACGTTTTACATTGTATCCAGCAAAGTATGATTTCATAAACGTGATTCATTTTATATTTGGTTAGCCAAATACGGTCCCTTGATTCGATAACATTGTGTCCAATTTGTTTAAGTCGATTGATTTGTAAACATGAATTAAAAAGTAAAAATTCAATGAAACTCTGTCACTATCAATTACATTCGACGTCACGTTAGATAGTGTATCGACTTACACCTGATACACATTGAATAGATAATGGTAAATGTATAGTAATTCAAGACAACGGCTTCTATAGAAAACGACACTGAAATCTAAATTGACGTTTTTCATAAAATAACCAGAAACTCGACGCTGACGTCATTGATGTGCACAGACTACTGAATCAAATTGAAATGCATCGGTAGAATTATAAAGTAATATCTATTTACCGAATAACTGTTTTATCATTTGATTGGATACAATATTGCTGGGAATCAGAACAGTACTTGCTTCAAATTGTATCTACAAGTACTACTACTCAATAGGTTCTCTGAGAGAATTGTCTAACGACACGTAACTGTGTGAAAGAAACGAATTCCATTTTATCAAAAATACTTTGTTGCGCTAGTTCTGATTACAAAACAGAAATTACTGACTCAGGTTAAAATGTAAAAGCTTCGCTTTTATGCTCTATGGTCTATTATTCCAGTACAATCACACGTTCATTCTAAATTTAAAATCGACGTTCGAAATTCGAACGTATCTAACTGGATCAACGGAGCAAACGATCTTGTATCAGCTTCCCGAGCTATACCTATTCGTTAATTTGTGACCCGAATAGATTGCAACACATCACCCGTTAATACGTTTATTGAGTGAAAATAGAGCGCACTGTTCAGCTGATGCAACGACTATAAAAACGAAAAATAAATTGTTTACAGCTCCACGTTTTATTTTTTGGCAAGGAAACAATAAAATATATATATATATCGTTCTAAATCAATTTCATATCATAACACGATAAAATCACGGCTAAGGAACAAAATCATAGCGGTGCCTATCTGAGTCGCCTCGTTAGTTTTAAAAAACTTTTGAAGTACGTACTGAGTACTAAAATAAGTCTAGGGAAATCAGGGTGTAGCCGTAGACGCCACTTTCGCTTTTATACCGCAGTTTATGTCTACCTGTTTATGGCTTTTCAAATAGAATACCGTAAAATGTGCGTCCACACAAAGCGTTTCAAGTACTTTTGTAACGTAAACAAATGACTGCGGAAACGACTGGCACATAACAACGTCAGTTATTTTTTAAATACACTTCATTTCCTTTTAAAAAGTTCCAAACACAAATGTCGGCTTGTTATTTTTTATATTATGACCGGCCAGTGATGATGCGTTACAATTAATCATAAGTCGTACCCTACCCAGTGTAGTTTTATTATCCACACGTTGTGAGAATGTATTTAAATTTCAAAGGTTGTACCATTAATTGGTCTGTGGGATACAGCCTCCATATTAAGCAGGTGCTTTGACCTCAACTAAACGTGAGGAAATGTTTCGATCCCGTTTTTTTTTGGAGCTAGTTGAAACATTAAAATTCGGTTGTCGTAGTTAGTTAAAACTTTATTAACCTCTAGACTCGTATTTCTTTATCCTATCAAACGATAACAATCTTAAATTATTTTAATTGCTTTTGTCGCGTAGTTTTGAGAGAATCAACGACTTAGGTAAAAAATCCACAGCACATTCTAGGATGAGGCAAAAAACGTAACGTAATGGTTTGATGTTTTTAATATCCTTAGTCTAGAAACATAACCAAGACAGTAAAACTGCATCCACGGTAAGGGCTTCATTGAGCCTTTGACAATAACTTGCCAAAATTATATTTCGATTTCCGTCATTTGTTATTACTTGAACTCGCACGACGAAATGCGATTTCATAAATTGCATTTTTTTATATGCTAGCTGTTTCCCGCGACTCCGTCTGCGCAGAATTCGCTAAACTATATATCGCTAAACTATATAAAAACTATCCTATGGTCTTCCCCGGGACTGAAGCTATCTCTACCAAATTCCAACTAAATCGGTTCAGTGATTTAAACGAGAAAGACAGACATAATAGGTGTTATTAGTAGATATTTAATTGCTACGGGCTCTATTGTCGTTACAAAACTGCCAAATTCAGGTGAGATTTTAATTCCACCGTATGTTTTGTATTACGATAATGTTATCAGCGATATAGCGATCATGACGCGCCTTCTTGCCTTACCTACCGACTCGCGAAAAGATATCCGCTCAATGACGAACTTGAGTTTGTTTTACATTCTTATCTTAGATAATAACAAAAACTGCATTGAAGGAAACATGTTTGGAAGGAAAATTTACGTGTGCTCACTTATGTTATGTTACATGGTTCATCTGAATTATTCGTGTCCTAAATCCCACTTCTGAATTAAGTGCACGCAAATTTTTGCCTATAGACAAGCATTTTCATAAATGATACGTTTTTAACTAATTTAAACAGCTTGTTGCTAAAAGCGTGAAAGTATATACGAGTAGGTATAATAAACAGTGATTAAAAACTTTACTGTCTGAGTGTACGAGGTTGCGAGCCAGTTTCATTCAAACTCAAATTGTGAATGCAACGTTCCATTGCTCAAGTTAGGCAATTTAAACAAATTATTACTAGGCTTAATGTAGTAATTTCGCGATATTATGACTACATCTAAAAAGGCTTATGTAATAAACTTTTCTGTTACACCCGTTCATTATAAAACGAAATGAGAAAGCGTAGCAAGAATTTTAAATAAGAAACCGACCGCAGTCATTGTGAGCGACAAATGTATGGTTGAAACAAGTTTCTTTTGTTGATAAGGCCACAGAAATGCCCGTGTCGTTGACTTACAGTTATTAATAATACTGATATTAAACTTAATTACGTCGATATTTTAACTTGTTTTAAATTGTTTCCACGTTTAGTATTAAACTGTATCCTGGGGGGTTACCATGCGATTAAATTCCGATTCAGTTTTGGTTCGCTCGCTGTTAAATTCATACTAAAAATTACAGCTAAAACCTGAACTGAGTCGGAATTGAATTGCATTGACGTCATGGTACATAAGGCCTACTATGTTTTCAAGTTGGACAATTTAAGTTACCTATTAACAGTTATTAAAAAAGAATAGTGGCGTTAATGTTCTTTTAATTATCCTTGTAATTGTTTCGACTTTGTAGGTACATACCTTAAAATTATCTTAGGCGCCGTGAAATGAGGCTTTTGGTCGCAAACAATGTTTTATCGATTCGCAAATGTAAATTCGTAATGTAATTGCAACGATTATCTTGCTGCAAATCAGGCCACTTTGATAACTCATGCCTATTAACATCAACTGCCCGATTTATTGATGTTTTGTCTGCTAGCTGCTTGACCCATATCTAGGTAGTTAGGTACTTTCAATAGAAAAGGCAGGTAGGTATATACAACTTGTCCCTCAGCTGAAAATAATCCACTCTACGCAAGATCTAATATACCTACAGTACCTACACCAAACAACCACGACCTTATGAAAATTATAGACCAGTTTGCCTTAACTAATCCAATGTAAATCTGTAGTCTGATGGCTTAGAGGTTAGAGGGGTAACTCATAGTCACCGACTAGTCGATTTATCTTACCGTTGAATGTGTCGTAAGCCGTAGGCTGGTACTCCTCCCGGAACGCATCTTGCGCATACGCAGCGATGAGCGAGCTCTTCCCCACAGCCCCATCCCCCACCAACACACACTTAATCTTCTCCTTCTTCGCACATTTCACCTTTCCCTTAACCTGAAACATCCGATTTAGAGTGCTCTTCTTCTTGTCACGCGCCGTCCACTCGTTCACTTTATCACAGCAGTTTACTTCCGACACATCGTCTTTTAAAGCTCGACCGTTTTCCTCTGCCACCTCGGAATAATCGTAGTCATCGTCATCACGTCGCGTGATAGGGAATTGACTGGGATTGTGCACTCCGAACACGAAGGGTCCGTCGCGCTCCGGCAGACGGTTAGAAAACCCGTTCGCCGGCGTCGCGGGCTTCGCGTATTGCACCGTTGGAGCTCGGTACTGGCTCGACAAATACTCAGCTGATGCGTGAGGATCGAACCTAAATACTAGCTCTGCTTCCCTCCTATCCAAGCTCAACTCCGGCGGCGTAAGCTTGTCCTGGAAGTAACTAACTTTCTCGCGGGTCCGCTCCTGTAATCTCCGCTCGAGTTCGACATTCGATGGTTTCCAGTAGTCTGGTCGGTATTCGTATGGGTTCGGCAGGTTCCTGGGTGCGGGTAGCGGCCGCTGCGGGCCGGTGTCGCGAGGCGGCGCGCGCGGCGGGACCAACAAAGGCTTCTGCGGCTCCGCCAGGAGCGGTCGGCGCGCGGACAGGTTCGCGTTCCTGTTGAACATGATCCCCTCTAAACTGGGCGACATTTGAGCTGTCACGAGTGGCCAACACGACGGTTATCGGAGCGTGCGTTCGCGCACATAACTCGGTGTGGCGTTTCGATTCGCGTGAAAGTGTGCGGGTTAGCGGGCCAGGCGTGCGGTCGGCGCGGCGTGCGGTTCGCGACTGAGCGCACGCAAGACGGCGGTCGGCGAGTCGCGAGGCCGGTGGCTCCCGGCTCCCCTCGCCCGGAGAAATGACCTGTTGCTTTACCTTGCTCAGGTAGAACTACACGGCCCTTCGCGAACGCAGCTGCCTGTGACGAACAAAGCGCGTCATATGGCGGCAGTCTGCACCCTGCAAGCCTCATTCACCGCCACGATGAATGGACAGACGTGCCTTGTTTACCTATGAGCATGGCGCATATTTAAGCAAAACATGATTTATCGTCTAAGTTCGATCATGACATGTCGCGATAATTAGTAGATTTTCCCGCATTTCCCACAGGTTTTCCTCTATATACCTACCTATTTCGTGGTTCGATTTGATCGACAATTTTGTAAGTAAGTACCTAATATAGGTACAATCGGACTAGTGCAACAAAAACTACTGATACTTTCATACTTCTCCAGGAATAACCTCCGATGCTTTATTTTATAGATCATTCTAAGTTGTAAGTTTAAGAAATTTTCTTTTATAATAATATTAGGTATATATTATAACATACACAACTTAATAGTAAGGAATAAAACTTGCTTGATCTTCTTTGCTTTTTGGGTTATACAAGTTTAACACACTTTTTAAGAACATTGCAATTATTACAAACTTAAATAAAATACATTTTCAGATAAAACCGCTGTATTTCCAAGTTTTACTAATATTTCCAAAAATCCAAGAAAGTTTTTCCCAACTTGAAACACTTCAACTGTTGAATTTAAATAGCTCGCTCAAAAGTGGCATAACACAAACACATTTTCCTAATTAAAACAAAGTTTAACTGTATTTTTTTTTAATAAATTGAACTTCCTCATTTTTAACCTGACACAAATTACTCTAGCTAGTCCTATGGCTATAAGACAAAAACTTTGTATTAAACTAGCTTCTGCCCGCGACTTCCTCTGCGTAAAATTATACATTCCTCTCGAATCAATCTATCTATTAAAAAAACCGCATCAAAATCCGTTGCGTAGTTTTAAAGATATAAGCATACATAGGGACGGACAGACAGTGGAAAGGGACTTTGTTTATACTATTTAGTGATTAGTGATAAAAAATTGCTGTGTAAAACAGTCATCATCAAAATCAAACATTGATGACCTAAAATATGTAAAATTTGTTACACATAGAGAAACACAACCCAATTAACAACCAAATAAAAAAAAAATGTAAGACAAAACTATGTAGTTTCTTATGTCTTAAATTATGTTGTACATTTTGGACCTCATATTTTATAAGAAAAATACACTTCCAACACGTCAGTCAGATTGACGTTTTTGACATTGACAGTTCAAACCATGCTTTCTTTTGGCAAGATGCCAGTTGCTGAACAGAATATAAAATAATTCTAAGCAATAATACAGTATTTATTCTTTTAAATTTAAGCGAAATAGTTAGAGTGCTTCAAATAATCGACAATGGCAAAGTTTAAGCTAAGTACGTTATTGTTTTTTATTTTTATTTCACAATATACCTAGGCGATCACATTTTGTGTTGTATTTGTTAACAAATTGTTTTTCAACTTTTTATCTTTCTATTAATTGTTCTGAGTTGGTGCGTATTGTGCCCTTACTATTACACAATATGATAATAGTGAAACGTTTGATAAACGGAATAGTTGTACTTAACATAAATTAGTTATAGGTTAGTGCCCACATGTACTAACTATTTTTAAACACTAGATGTTGCTATTTAATAGATACATACATACATATACAAATCACGTCTATATGCCTTACAGGATAGACAGGGCCTGAAGTAACAAAACTTAAAGACCATGTTTAGCATGATTGTAGCTATTTAAAATATTCTAAATTGTTCAATTATGTATCCATTTATAATGAAGTAAATGGTCGACTTAAACATAACTTGTGCACAGAATCAACTCTTCGAAAAATAATAAGATATTTTACATTCAAAAGTTTGATAACATTTCCCAATTATTCCAGAAAAACCCTCAAAAAGGCAGCCAGCCCGCCTCCGCTACAAAATAGAGAAGAAAGTAAAAGATCACAACAGAAAACAGAAGAAAGAAGCAAAGAAGAATCCAAAATCCAAGAAACCCAAACCTGTCCAGATCCCAAATGTCTGTCCATTCAAGGAAGACATCCTGAAAGAGGTGGAAGCCATGAAGAAACACAAAGAAGAAGAAAGACAGAAGAGGAAAGAGTTGGCTAAGCAGGAGAAGCAAAAGAAAATGGAGGAAAAGCAAAAGAGTGGTGGTAGCATTAATTCTTTGGTAAGTCATAACCCTTTATTTTGCAATTCGGACCAAGTGTACTCAATTCGAGCCTCATTAGATTCATGTTAAACAAACAAAAATATATTTTTTTAAACACAAAAACCATCTTAAAGTATGTTGATTATAAACAACACTGCAAAATAAAGGGTAATTATGAGAATCATTTAATAATTTTTCATGTTGTTTCATACATACAACTTTTAAGTTTACATAAAAACTGGGCAATCTTTGTCGTTTTCATTGGCATGTAATCACCCATTGTTGGAGCGCCGCTCAGTATTCAAAGATGAAAGATTGGAAAAACAAAGCAATACATTAATTCAATCCCATGTTTCAGAAACGAGTACACCTAGCAACCGTTGACAAGTCTGATAGCTGATTGTCAATTTCTTAAATACTAAGTTTATTTGCCAAATTCTGCGCTTAGAAGAGAGTTTATACAATTTATTATATTATTGAATAGAATGTGGCTGTCAAAATTACTTTTTGAGTCAAAAATTTCAAAGTTACTTTTTAAATTGACACATTTTAATAAATTTAGTTACAAATTTAACTGTAATATTTTCAGGTGGCAAACGCAGAAGCTAGAGGCAAAGTCCATGATGCTTTCAAAGGTGATGACATGGGCAATGACGATGTAGAGTTTGGCAAGGATCGGAAACAGGAAAACTCTCTCAAGACATACTACAGAGAGTTCAAAAAGGTCATATCAGAGGCAGAGGTCATTCTGGAAGTTGTGGATGCGAGAGATCCTTTAGGTATGTCTCCATTTTGATGATTAGCATGTTACTTCAGTTACTTCTTGAAATTCAATTCACACAATATCTGAACTCGGGACATACAAAATTCCTGCTAAATCAGTTCAGTGGTTTACGCATAAAAAGATAACAGACAGACAGTTACTTTAGTATTTGTAATATTAAAATAAATAAAATAAAAATAAAAATAGCCTTTATTCACTGATACATTTTGTTGAACTTAACCTAATTTACTCCCGCCTCATTCGCATCAGGTTTCCCGTAATGGACATAGGCCTCCTCCAGTTGCCGCCATTTCTCCCTGTCCCTAGCAATTCTGCGAAAGCCTTTAGGTAGGTCATCCTCCCACCTCTTGTGTTGCCTTCCTTTTGATCTCTTGCCGTCTCTGGGGTACCAAAGTGTGATGTCTTTTGTCCATTTGTCTCTCTTGGATCTTAACACATGACCTGTCCATTGCCATTTCAGCCTTCTTATCTTGCGAGAGACGTCTGTCACCTTCGTAGCTTTCCGGATCCTGGTCTGTCTCCACTTTGTAATATTAGTTGGTATTTAATCATAAATACTGTTTACTCCAGGCACCCGATGCGCTCAAGTTGAAGAAGCAGTTCGTGAGTCCGGCAAACGTCTCGTCCTGGTCCTGAACAAAGCCGACCTGGTCCCCCGAGCCAACCTGACCGCCTGGCTGAAGTACCTCCGCCGGTCGGCGCCCGCTGTGCCCTTCAAAGCTTCCACACAGGACCAGCAGCACAACCTAGGGAGGAGGAAGATGAAACACGTGGTTAAGGAGAAGGAGATGAAAGGTTTTTTGTTTTAAAGCAACTTTTAGCTAATGTTTAGTGGTTTTTTTATACGACGAGTAAGGCAAACCAGTGGGTCACCTGATGACAAACGATCACCACCACCCATGGACACCCGCAACACTAGAGGATTGCGGAAGCGTTGCTAGCCTAGAGGGCTAGGATAAAATACCTCTTGTGCCTATGCATACCTATCGTATCGCTTTAATTAAGGGATCTCTTCCAGTCAACTTTTGAATGCCCAAATATGATAGTTTAAAGTAGCCATTAATTACTGTGTAATTACCTATTAGATTTCTTTGCGGTTTTTTTGTTTAGATAGACTAGACTAGTAAATAGAGCAGACTTTTTATTTGATTTACAACTGAGCCACCAGAAGACGTTACGGTAGCCATTATTAATTACAAATTGTGATAAAAACTTACCGGGCCGTAAGTAGCAATTTACCGCCCGTTACGCGAGTGGAAATTTCCACTTTCCGACCAGGGGAAGACGTCAAATTGTGTACACCTCGGGCGGTGATAAACGAAGCCTCAGGTTGCGTGTTTATCGTCCTCGCCTTTGGCTCGTGCGGCAAGTTCCTGCGATCTGGAGACATTCTTTATTTCACCACCCCCGGGATTAATGTATAATGTATCACACAGTAGTCTTCAACCAAACTAACCTCGTCTCCTGCTAGAATATTCGAGAATAATTCTAAGACGCGTTGTAATTTAGGTGGAGCGTGCGTGGGCGCAGAGCTACTGATGAGCCTCCTGGGCAATTACTGCCGGAACAAGGGCATAAAGACCTCCATCACGGTGGGCGTGGTCGGCCTGCCCAACGTTGGGAAGAGCTCCATCATCAACAGCCTGAACCGCTCCAAGGCGTGCAATGTGGGTAGCACGCCTGGTGTTACCAAGTAAGTACTATCAAATGAAACAAGAATTTTTACTTCTTGATTTTTTATGTTTAGTTTTACGGATTTACCGTTACAAATTAAATTTCTTAACGACACTAGTAACAGAGAAAAATTCGAAAGCTTACCCACCTGCTTTGGGTGGTGTTGGGGTATAGCACGCGTCACGGAATGACTAGGCTCCGAGTTCGATTCCTGGCCATAGCTTTACTTTTCGGATGTTTCCATGTGTTCTAATTGTCTCTCTCTCAGACAGCGCACAAGAGTCGCGTCTGGCCGTCTTTTTCTTACTGTTCGTTCTAGAGAGAGACTGGTATATCTCGCGCGCGACGCGACTCTCGGTCGCGCTCGCCGTGTATTGATGGACCAACAACCTTCCACAGGCAAATGCAAACCGTCCAACTAGACTCCAAGATCAAGATCCTCGACAGTCCAGGCATAGTGTTCACGGCAGGAGCTGATAGCGACGCGTCTGTGGCGCTCAAGAACGCCATTCGTGTTGGCAGCCTGAAGGACCCCGTCACACCGGCCACAGCTATACTGCAGCGGGCCAATAAGGCTACGCTGGTCGAGCTGTATATGATACCGGAGTTCAGCACGCCGCAGGTAAGGCCGCGCCCTTATCCAAGATGGCGGTGGATGGTCACTGTACCAATAACAAATTGGCATTGTTCATTTTTTTTAAGCTGTGCTTTTAACACCTTTATTTGATAAAATGGACTATTTCAAGCAACTAATTTGAATATTATGCTTTTACGTAGCTTTGTTAATTAATAATAAATATTTTTTCGCTGTTTGATAATTCGTGAATTTAGACAGAATCCCAATCGCCTTCGTTCGGCTGGCTATAAAAAAAACGGCTTTGTCTATGGTTTTGTAGATTTGACAGTGACACGTGACAGTTGCCGTAGCCAAACTTTTTTTTTCATTTTTGTGGCAAACATTCGATGCTGGATTCTGTCTAAAAACCTGGTCGTTCGGTCAAACAAAGGTTCAAAGTACTTTTACAAAAATATCTGCAATCATAAAGTATTTTTGAAATCGGACAAGATAAATCAGATAATTGATGGTTTTCCTCGAAATGGTTTTCGAATTGGAGCGTACTAAAAAAAATGAACAATGCCAATTGGGGTTGATGGTATTTCTGACGTATGAAGATGCTGTCGGCCCCAACATCTGACCCCTTCTCCAGTTGTAGCGGTCCGGTCCACTGAACCGAGAAGGAATAGGACGAGAGTGTGCATCTGCGTGTGTTCGACCTACTTTGTTCCACTTGCTACGATCCTGACATACTTTCCCTTCATCCACATTCATCAATGTCTTCATACATGCTCGTCGGTTTCTGGTACTCTTGACCTGGCGTTTTTCCAAAACGTCTCCTAATTGGTCTCGGAACGTCCGTCTAGGCCTTCCTCTCCCAACGTAACCATTCACACTCCCCATATATATATTTTTTTATTATTAAATTGTCGCGTAATTCGGCGTGCCTCGTGGCCTCAATAAAAAAGAATATATCCAAACCCAAATATATTCTGCGCAATTGACCTCTTCCCTATCATAATCATCATGTCTGACACACATCTTATGCTATGCACCATGCACCAAAGAAAATATTATTTTCGCAATAGGTACTTTAGAGTCTGTCTACTCGTAGCCATCAAATCTGTTTGCGTTTGGCAGGAGTTCTTCGCGCAAGTGGCGTCCCGCATGGGGCGGTACAAGAAAGGAGGCGTACCGGACCAGGAGGCTGCGGCCAGGATACTGCTCAACGACTGGAACACCGGCAAGGTAGGTGCAGACCGCCAAACGGAACCCTGGGCCACTGCAGTACCTGGGAGGAGGGGGCCGTATCGAATCTCGCTCTATCTCACATATAGACTACAAGCCCATGGAAAAAAAAACATGTGAAATGAACCAGCGTGAAACACGCTTAGAAGGCTGTTACTATATCATAAAATAACTGAGCGCTATGCCGTCTTTTCTGAGCGGTTCATTTATGGAATTTCTCAGGTACAAGTGAGGAATTACGACTAATTATTAACTAACGGCGTCTTTATAGCTTGTAGATGATTAAAAATAAATGTCGAAAGACCTAGTGCCGCTTTAAAGTGGTGGTGCCGGAAGTTAGTGCATTTTTTTTTCTATGTATGGGAAAATATCTGTACCGCTCAGAAAAGACGGCATAGCGCTCAGAGTTATTTTATGATATAGTAACAGCCTTCTAAGCGTGTTTCACGCTGGTTCATTTCACATGTTTTTTTTGTCCATGGGCTTGTAGTCTAATAAGGGGGAGGGGGCGGCTCGGAAATATGACGTAATTCTTTCTGCGTAAGAAACTAACATTGCGGGAGAAATGTGCCATAAATTAAGTAAAACATTCTACTATTGAAATATGGCTAAAGTTTACACAATAATATATCGCGTTTATGGGAATAAACCCCCGGCGCGAAGAGGGGTGTTATAAGTTTGATGTCAATGTGTGTGTGTTTGTGCGTGCGTGCGTGCGTGTGGGCGTGCGTGCGTGCGTGGGCGCGCGCGCGCGTGTGTGTGTGTGTGTGTGTGTGTGTCAGTTTCCTTGATGTGGTTCTTAGGCATGTATTGGTAAAATCGGTCAAGCAGAGAAAGTATCAGCTCTTTTCCAAAATGATGTAAGGATTTTTGACAAAATTTAATTTTATGGTTTAAACTATGTCTTTTTGGGTGGGTTTTTTTTTTATTTTAAATTTGCATTTTACTCTTACCGTTTGATATAAATATAATGATTGTCTTGCTCAGGTCCGCTATTACACGGTGCCGCCGGAAACGCCCGAGGCCGAAGTGCACGTGGACGCTAAGATCGTGTCGGCGGCTGCGCAGGAGTTCGACATCGACGCGTTCGAGGCCATGGAGACGGAGACCATGGACGCTCTGGGACACGCCGGCGCGGACGGGATCGAGGTAATACAAACACTTTACAAGCTTTTATGCCAGCTATATGGAATAATATGAAAAGAATATACTATGTCGTAGTCCGAATCGCGGTCTGTTTGTGTGCAAAGTTATATTAAAATCTGTTGATACGTTTACGTGTGGTGAACAGGCAAACAAAATATAACTTATTTTTTTAAATTAGTGGCATACTCAGATTTGTTGCGAAATATGGAACTATACCTATAGTAAAATTGAAGGCCATGCTGGTCTGGGTGCAAAGAAAAAACATAGAATGTACCAGTTGCTTCTCTTCCCGCGCAGATGATAAAAGCCCATCGAGGGAATGGACGAAAATAGAAATCATTTTATATGCGATTTTGATTCCCCTTTCCACCTATACGCCCACAATCATGCTAAACGTGGCCTTTGGGTCTTGTTACCTTAGGCTCCGTCTACCCCGTAAGGGATAAAAACGTGATTTATGTATGTATGTAAAATTGAAGGCATTTTTACTATATTACAATTATGAACTAACTTCGTAATCGTTGTACCTATATTTGTAGAATTAGTGTCAGGGAAAGAATTTTTATTACAGCTATACAGATTCTTTACATTATTGTTATTTAATGTAAGTGTGCCTAGTAACAAAATAACCAAACTAATGTCACAAACTCGAAAGTATCTAAGTCTGTCTAATCTTTACATTTTAAACGCTAATTCAATTTTGACTAATTTAGGTATGACGGAGATGAAGGAGGCTCATGGTCTGCTTGAGGATCACCGGAACACTTTTCCGCACTAACACTGCCATCATAACGACCATTTGTATGACCGTCCATTATTGAGGGTAGACGTGCACGTGAGTGACGAAATAAAAACGCGTCCGGATAGCAAAAGGTTGACTTTAATTAACAATATTCACTTCACATAAAAATCACACGAGATTGCCTTAATTTAAACGGATTCAATTTGATATGAAAGGAAACGAGGTGATCCCAAAGATAGCGTTACGTCACGACCGCTCGGTTCGACTGTCTCCACCATAATGGCGCCTGACCGGCCTGCTCCCGCCATACTCCGGAACGTGACGCAACGCCATCTCTGATTTCACCCGAGCAACTACCCGACGTTTCCTAGTAAAACTTAATAATCGAAACAATCGAAACAATCAAACTCGTAGTACGCCAGCGTGCCACCAGATGGCGACACTTGGTATCGTCATAGCCTTCCGATAGATGGCTCCACTCCGACACGGCCGTCCTGCGCGTCACACGTCCTCGTGGGACTCATCTGTGAAGCAAAACAAACAAAGAGCCTCTGGCACGCTCGGCCCATTCTGACCCCAATCGAGGGATAAGAATGAACAACACACCATTACAGAAAACACATTTTATTTCTATAGCACACAATACAAAAAAAATAAACATCATCGTGAGCACACGATCATCTATAGGCACTCTCTTATCATCTACAACCTGAGTTAGGTATGTAGGAACACCATCCACAGTCAATAACCCGACTGTAGGCACACATTACACGATCAATCATCATTACCTCGGAGGTAACGGAACACCACCCTCATTACTTTTGGACTGGTAAAGGTATACTTCGTCACACAACTCCCAAGACACCAGCACACATGTGCTCTTCTCTACCATCCAAAACGTAATGGCATACCAACAACACAATCATTATACAACTTGAAATCACAATTATTTTCATCAGAAGGATTTTACTATCACTCGGGATCAGACTCTTCAATATCAATTTCCGGTACTTCATATCCTTCTGGCATACTTCGTAAGCGATCATGGGCATACTTATAGCTACGCTTGGAATTTAGCGCCTGCAACCTATACCGGTCGCCATCCAAAATCTCTACAATCTTAAAAGGCCCTCTAAATTTAGGATCTAACTTGGTCTGATTGCGTTCCTCATTTTTTAACAGAACGTATTCACCTAACGTGAATTTATGGACTTGAGCCTTTGTTTTATCAAATCTAGCCTTATCATACGTCGCGCTTTTGTCAATATTATCAACAGCTTGCTCCCTAGCCTCGGTCAAATCAAAGTTTGAGTCAGCTTCTTCCACAAACATAAGATCAAGAGGCCTAGCCACCTTACCTACCATCAACTGTAATGGACTATACTTCGTGACCCTACTGACAGAGCAATTTAATGCTAACTGTATGTCGGGAAGAGCATCTTGCCACGAGCGCTCACCCTCAGTCTCTACAGCCGTTAACATATTCTTTAAAGTACTCATGACCCGCTCGACCTGGCCATTTGCCCGCGCGCTACCCGTTGCTATCAAGTGCAAGTCGATATTGTTCGAGTTACAAAACTCTCGAAAGTCAGCACTCGCAAAACAACGGCCTTGGTCAGCGATCACGCGAGTTGGAGCTCCAAAAATCGATACACTCAATCTCAAAGCTCTTATGCTGCTTGCTGTATCGATGTTTGAAGTATGATGCAACAAGACAAACTTAGTGAATGCGTCAATCAAAACGAACACATATTCCTTTTTATCGTTTTTCCCACTAAGTTTGCCAGTGGCATCAATGTGCACCGTATGCCATGGCACCGCGACTTTCGGGATCGGGTGAAGCTCTGCTTGCACCTTGCCCGAATTTGATTTGGCTACTTTACAAGTAGCACAGCTTTCGACGAACTTTCGAACATACTTTGTCATATGTTCGAACCAAAATTGATCGAAAACCTTCTCAAGGGTTTTCTCCCACCCTAAGTGGATCAGTGCATTGTGAGTCGAGCTAATAACGGACCAACGCAACGCTCTAGGGAGAATAGGCAAACACCTAGTCCTACCGTTCCTTTGTACCTTGCGGTGCAGCACACCTGACCGGAGTTCGTACGTTTTAGCTAATTCTTTACTAAGTGTATTATCATTGATATCTGCTACCAACTTCGCAATCTCCTGGTCACGCTGCTGTTCCGCGAGGAGCCAAGAGTCCGACAAGTGTGTCACGTTAACCTCTCTATGCTCTACTTTATCAATTTGTGCCTTTGTGTTTGATTCTGGTAAAGGATTCCGCGAGAAATAATCTGCATGTGACATTCGACTACCCTGTACATGCACGATATCGAAATCGAAAGCTTGTAGGAAAGCCCACCACCTATGTACCCTAGGACTCAGATCTAGTTTCTTTCGGGAAGCTTGCAGCGAGCTACAATCGGTCACGACTGTGAATTTACGTCCATGTAAATAATGTCGAAAATGTTTCACTGCGTTGACTACCGCAAGAGTCTCTAACTCGTACGAGTGATATTTAGACTCTGCGGCAGATGTGCGCTTACTGAAATAAGCAACTGGATGGCGCTTATTTTCATGAACTTGAATCAGCACCGCCCCGTAACCGATTGAGCTTGCGTCCGTGTGCAACTCGGTTGGCTTTTCAGGGTCGTAAAGCATTAACACAGGCTTGCTTGTTAACATTTTCACGATTTGCTGCCTCGTACGCTCGTGCTCAGGAGACCAGTTGATTCGGCCTTTTCCTAAGCTAGTTAGTGCATAAAGAGGCGCCATCACTTGCGAAAACTTTGGTACAAACTGCCTAAAGTACGACGCAAGACCGATAAACTGACGAAGCTGCGTCACTGTATCAGGAGGAGGTAGAGCAACCAGAGCTTCGACCTTTCTTGGATTTGGGCGAATTTCACCGCGACTTACTTCAAAGCCTAGGTACTCTACCTTCTCCTTCATGAAAGAGCACTTTTTCAGGTTAAAGGAAAATCCTGCATCAGTCAGAGTTTTTAATACCGTGCGGACTCTATTTAGCGCTTCGTCTACATTAGATCACCCAAGTACTAATATGTCATCCATATACACCGCAACATATGTGTTAGCTAACTCTCCTAACGCCTCTATGACACCGCGTTGAAAAACAGCCGGCGCGTTTCGGAGACCAAAGGGCATTGTAACATACTCGAAATGTCCCTCTGGTGTCACGAAAGCCGTCTTTTCTATCGAGTCTGAATGCACGCGTATCTGATGATAACCGCTTGCCATATCTAGGGTCGTAAAATACTGACACCCTTGCAATCGATCAATTTGGTCAGATATCAGAGGAAGCGGGTACCTGTCAGGCACGGTATTATCATTCAGCTCTCGGTAGTCTACACACATGCGGTCTGTGCCGTCCTTCTTTTTGACGAGTAAGATAGGGCTAGAATACGGTGACGTACTGGGGCGTATTACGTTAGCGGCGAGCAATTCATTAATCTTACCCCTAACTACCTTGCGTTCATCCGGACTTAACCTATACGGGCGGCGGCAAACTGTTTTGTTTGGATCACATAATTTTATTTGCATGGGCTCTACATTGGCTGTTTTTGTGGGGGTACCTTCGACAAAACTGGATTTAAAATCATTCAAAAGAGATACTAGTTTTTGTTTGTCTTTATCTGAAATGTCTGTATCAATGTTATCGAATGAGATAGGGGCTTGAGACTCCACACACAACTCTACAATTTTAACTTTATTCAATTGCAAGCGATCGGCCGTCATACTAATACCTAAACCTTGTCCAAGAATTTCTCTACCTATCATGACATCGCTACGCAAGTAATAATCGGGAAGAACATGAAACAACACTTCGAGTGTAATAGAATCGATTTCAATGGTAGCCAAAATCTGCACACAACTATTTACGCTCGATTGTCCAATGCCAGTTAAGGACACAACGTTATTGAACCGCTTTCCATGTAGTTTAGCACTAGTCGATTCTTTAATGAGTGAGCATTCTGATCCAGAGTCATAATAAAATGAAATGCGCTCACCATAGTGACTTAGAGTCCCAGACGGCGCGTTGACGATGCATAAGTCGACACGTCGCCCCACTGAAGCGCTGGAGGCAGCCCCGCCTCCCTTGGTGTCCGACGAAGTGCAGCGTGTAGCGATATGCCCCGGCTGTCCGCACTTGAAACATGTGAGGGTAGATGCAGGCTTGAAATGTCCCGATGAGTTGCTTGAGCTTGAGCTGGCAGAAGGTGATGCGGCGGCACGGTAATCCTTTCGTCCGTCCTTCTTTATCCTACACGAAGCCGCTCGGTGGCCCATCTTTCCACAGTTAAAGCATTTCAATGGCGTCGTAGGCTTGAATCGCTTTGCGTCTGGTTCAGTCTTCTCAATTCCATTGTTTCGCCTTTTCAAATAAGTCACAGCCTTCAATTCACGTTGCATCTCACTCCTCGTCGTAATATTTGAAGTGAATGCTATTCTTTGTGCACGTGGCTCGAATTGCGCAATATGTGACATAATGGTAGCTATGGCTAGTTGTTCAGTTGACAAACCAGACCATCTTGACATAAGCGAAGTCATCATTCGTGCTGCGTATGCCGATAGACATTCGTTATCTTTAGGTTTACTGGTACTCAAATTGATTAAGAATGCAGCGACTGTATCTGAGCAATCGTATCTGGATACAAAAACTTCTTTAAAGTCAGTCCACGTCATGCCTTCAAAGGATATTTGAGAAAGCCATGATGATGCCTGTCCTTTCAGCGATCGACTAAGCGTCATCATAAGCGAGGCACCCGTAAGTTGTTTATCGGCCACACACATGTCTGCCGTAGCTATCCACGAACGAGGATCCACGTTAGCTTTATCAGGATCGAATTCAGGTAGAATAATGTTGGTACTCACAGGTGACGGCTTGATTGCATCCAATAAAGCCATCAAATTTTTATTCTGCTGCTCCATGATCATCTTCCACATATCCGTGTCTTTGTTTACATCTCCTGGGCGCTGATTACATCCCACTTCTGATGACGGAGATGAAGGAGGCTCATGGTCTGCTTGAGGATCACCGGAACACTTTTCCGCACTAACACTGCCATCATAACGACCATTTGTATGACCGTCCATTATTGAGGGTAGACGTGCACGTGAGTGACGAAATAAAAACGCGTCCGGATAGCAAAAGGTTGACTTTAATTAACAATATTCACTTCACATAAAAATCACACGAGATTGCCTTAATTTAAACGGATTCAATTTGATATGAAAGGAAACGAGGTGATCCCAAAGATAGCGTTACGTCACGACCGCTCGGTTCGACTGTCTCCACCATAATGGCGCCTGACCGGCCTGCTCCCGCCATACTCCGGAACGTGACGCAACGCCATCTCTGATTTCACCCGAGCAACTACCCGACGTTTCCTAGTAAAACTTAATAATCGAAACAATCGAAACAATCAAACTCGTAGTACGCCAGCGTGCCACCAGATGGCGACACTTGGTATCGTCATAGCCTTCCGATAGATGGCTCCACTCCGACAGGTATAATAATATATGAGACCTTCCAGAAGGACATAGTACACTTTCAGTCCTAGAAAAAGGCATAGCGACTAAATGACCTTATTTATTTATTTATGTAAGATGCGCAGTTTTTCTAATTACCACAATTATTCCAAGAAAATCGCCGCAATGGTTCAGATTTTCTACTATCATCTCGATTAGCGACTTAGAAGAACGTGTGAAGACTAAAGAACTCTAGAGAAATTACGACCATAAGCCGTATTTGCGAGAATCAATTTTCTAGAAGTCCTTTCAAAAGGACTTAGGAAAGAATTATGTTGCTCTCTACATGTAAGACTAACGTTTGCTAATTTGAGGGGCGTATTCCATCTGTTATCTCCTGTTTTAGGAGTGTTTATAGACGATGGTGACCTTTTACCATCAGGGTACTACATGTAATGTATTGTAAAGACTACCTTCCGGCTCTCTGTGGTACTAATTTGTTGCTCGTACGTTTAATTTTGATTAGTTTTAAGTGCAAGTGCCATAATAATATTATTATTGCTGTTGGTATAATAATAAGTTTTAGTTTTAAGATTATTTTAAATCGCTACCCATATTTAAATCTATGTTGAAGGAGCACTATCTGTCATCTTGTGCAGCTGGTTTTATTTTTTATGGTATGTGTGTATGTGTCTATTTATATCTCCATTTATTGTAAATGTGTGTTTCATGTATAATATATTACGTATTTCAGTACTTAGTATATTAATATACAGGGTGTTAGGTAATGAGTGGATAATCCTTGAACTATGGATAGCGGGCACTTAGGACATTATAATAAAGCTAAAATAGGTTTAGTAAAAGTTGCACGGTTTCCGAGATATTCGGACTTTTAGGTTTTTTTCGAAAATGAACACCCTTGTTCAATGTTTTGATCATAGCACCATTTTAAGCTAACTTTTTCAATTTTTTATTTTTGCTTAATATTTTCGGGTACTTGTGTGTTCAGATAGGCATTACTATTTTTGTGAGACTACATGGGATTTTTTTAAAAAAAATCGCAAACTTAATTTTTGCCTTTTCAATCGTACATTGATCGAATTTTCAGCTCTCACGGTGAAAAAAAAATACACTACCGCCTAGTTGCCAATAAGCTTAAAAACATGCCGGTTTATTGACAGTTTAAAAATGGTAATTACCTTTTAAATTTAAATTCAAAATGACAAAATAATTTAAAAAAATACACGCTCACCCACATTTTTCCCGGTTTACTTTTTGTATCACGGGCATAGAACTAAATTTTTTTTGTTGCAAAAATAACATTATTGGCCACTTATTTAAATGCAAATGGCATTTAAATAATTCCAAATTTAAAAAACATGTTGACTGCCTTTTGTTTTTTTTTTCTACTTCGATTTTGAATTTCGCTATTATTGCATAATGAATGATGAAATTGTGCCTTGGCACTCACCATAAATGTAATGCATTTGGGCGTATTCTATCAGTGTGTATTATGTTCGAAGCAGTATTAAAGTAAAAAACTTCAACACAACGATCTAAACGCAAAATTAACCGTTCATTACGCAATAATAATAGCGAAATTCAAAATCGAATTCGAAAAAAAAACAAAAGGCAGTTGACATGTTTTTTAAATTTGGAATTATTTAAATGCCATTTGCATTTAAATAAGTGGCCCATAATGTTATTTTTGCAACAAAAAATTTTGAGTTCTACGCCCGTGATACAAAAAGTAAACCGGGAAAAATGTGGGTGAGTGTGTATTTTTTTTTAATTATTTTGTCATTTTGAATTTAAATTCAAAAGGTAATTACCATTTTTAAATTGTCAATAAACCGGCATGTTTTTAAGCTTATTGGCAACTAGGCGGTAGTGTATTTTTTTTTCACCGTGAGAGCTGAAAATTCGATCAATGTACGATTGAAAAGGCAAAAATTAAGTTTGCGATTTTTTAAAAAAAAAATCCATGTAGTCTCACAAAAATAGTAATGCCTATCTGAACACACAAGTACCCGAGAATAATAAGCAAAAATAAAAAATTGAAAAAGTTAGCTTAAAATGGTGCTATGATCAAAACATTGAACAAGGGTGTTCATTTTCGAAAAAAACCTAAAAGTCCGAATATCTCGGAAACCGTGCAACTTTTACTAAACCTATTTTAGCTTTATTATAATGTCCTAAGTGCCCGCTATCCATAGTTCAAGGATTATCCACTCATTACCTAACACCCTGTATATTCTAAATTGCACCACCTGCTCAGATCTGTTCTGTTCTCCAGTCCATTATGGTTGCCTGGTATAGATCGCTCTGTAGCGATAAGGCCGCCTATTGTTACCTTGTAATATTCTGTATACCTTTTTTCTGTTTTGGTTGTTACATGTGGTGTTCAATAAAGAGTTATTGTATTGAATACAATAGTATTGTATTGTATTTTATAATAAATTGCCGTGCCCTTACTGGGTTAATGTTTGAAACTATATACAAAATAACATCTTTGTCACAACATTTTTATGCAATAAATAGTTTGAGTTTGAGTTTGGGTTAAACTCGAAGTCGACCCAGTGGGTCGCCAGCTTTCTCCAACCAAAGGTAGTTTAATTTTCTTTTCTGTCAACAGATAACAAGTACAGGCCCAGTCAAAGCGCTGGACGAGATGCAAGTCGACGAGGACGAATCCGCTTTGCTCCCCAAGACCCTCAACATAAGATCCAAATTGGGCAAAACCCAGTCCGCCAACAAGCGTGCTAAAATTGACCCCGAGATGCAGTTGGAAGGGAACACTAAAATAAACAAGTTAAGGAAGCAACAGTTCAAAAAGGATAAGAAGAAAAATGCCAAGCATGAGAAGCAAGCTGTCAATTTGGCGGGAGTTCTCGAAAACGTCACTCTAACGTCCTATAAAAAGGACGACTATAACTTTAAGGAGGACTTTTCGCTGTAAATAGATGAATAAATGTTGTAATGCATTTGTTTTGTTTATAATTTTCACAATTGATGGAATGGATGGGGGGAACCGGCGAAATTCTTAGGTATCACGTTATTAGTCCTGGCGAAAGCCGGGGCAGGCCGGGGGGCGTCGTCGGCTCGAATCCTCGGGATCCCACGGCGCCTACCTAAACCCGGCGAGTGGTCAATGCCGTAGTGTTTTTAGTGGGTATGTTCCCCCCTCCCCTTTTCGCAGGGAAAGAGGACGGGGGAGAGAGCCCCACATAACCGCTCGGGCTCCCCCGGGCCCGGGGGTACTCGTAAATGAGTTTTCACTACGTTAAAAAAAAAAAAACATACATACATACACATACACAAATCACGTCTTTATCCCTTACGGGGTAGACAGAGCCTAAGGTAACAGGTACCTGCAGGCCACATTTAGCAAGATTGTGGGCGTATAGGTGGAAAATGGAATCAAAATAGTGATGGGTTGCTAGCCTCAAAAAAAAAAAAAGGTATCACGTTATAGGCGATGCGGCTTCCCTTTCCACCTATACGCCCACAATCATGCTAAACGTGGCCTTTAGGTCTTGATAGACAGAGCCTAAGGTAACAACCTTAAGGCCACGTTTAGCATGATTAAGGGCGTATAGCTGGAAAGGGAAATCAAAATAGTGATGGGTTGCTAGCCGCATCGCCTATAACATGATTCCTAAGACTCGCCCATTCCCTCGATGGGCTTTTACTGCGCGGGAAGAGAAGCAACTGGTACATTCTATATTTTTTGTTTGCTCCCAGACCAGCATGGAAGTAATTGTATTGTGTTGTTGTATTTAATTTATGTTTATTTTGCACAATAAAGAGTTTACATACATACGACGTGGTCTCTTAAGTAGTGCTAGGGAAGACTAGGTTACGATCGAAGAAACTGGATCACTTGGAACCTTTTCTCATGCGATTCCGGAAAAATTTCTTTGGCAGGTATGTTATGACATTTTCAGTGAAAAGGTTTCACTGTACAAGATATAAACTCAAGGTCACATTCAAAAACCGGTAATAACTGCAAATTACAGATAACTGAGTTATTTTAGTGGTGAAGCCAGGAATATGGCAAACGGAACATGCAAAGCAAAATAGATAACGTATTAGCTATCAGCTAATAAACCATTCGTTATTGCCTCGGAAGTCGAAAGCCAAGTACTTTACGCATCTATTATGAAATTCCTGTATCAGAAAAACAAGTAAGGTCTGCGTGGCGAGCGTCCAGCGGAGCGATCAGCGGGGCGGGCAGTGGCAAAGGACACTCACATGCATTTGCTTGTGTTTGACATGAACGCCGCACGCCCCGCCCCGCTGCACGCTCCGTTCGAGCGTCTACTCTGGTACACGGCATACATACACAAATCACGTCTTTATCCCTTACGGGGTAGACAGAGCCTAAGGGAACAAGACCTACAGGCCATGTTTATCGTCACGTAATCAATATAATGATGGGTCGCTATAGAGTCTTATAGTATAGACCAGGGATGTAACGGAGGTAGTTTTATCGGAACCGAAGGCGGAGCCGGAGTTTTTAAATTTGCTTTATCGGAGTCGGAGTCGGAGTCGGAATCGGAGTCGGAGGCAGGGTCAGATAATTGACGATAGAGTGCACGTAGTGGAAGTCGGGGGGATTCCCCGCGCGACATGTATGAACCTGTTCATAACAGTCGACACAGGCCGCCGCCGCCGCTATGTTATGCTTCGACCTCCGATTAAACATTCGATTTAAAAGTGTCGGAGCCGAAGTCGGAACCGAAGGTGTAATAATTATCGGAAGTTCCGACTTAACGGAACCGGAGTCGAAGCTCCGTAACATTCCTGGTATAGACCAAGGGGACGAGCGGTGCGGGTGGCAGGATACCCGCCCGCACCTCTCTCGGCCCCCTTTGTCGCCTACCCCGCGCCCCTGTGCCGCGCGGGCGAGGACTCAGTTAAGAGGTCGGTCTATAGCCGCATAGCCTATAACATGATTCCTAAGATTATCGCCCATTCCCTCGATGGGTTTTTACCATCTGCGCGCGAAGAGAAGCAATTGGTACATTCTATGTTTTTTCCTTGCGCCCAGAACAGCGTGGAAGTCTCCAGTCGACTGACTGATTGTCACGCGGAAATCAGAGAAATAGTGATAGATTGTAGTCTGGTAGAGATCAATTTTAAGCGATAAGGCCGCCTTTTATCTACCTTGTCTTTTATTTTTGTAATGTTATTGTAAATGACCACCCACGTACACCCGCAACAATAGAGGATTCAAACGTATCTGTTTGATTGCCACGAACCAGTTATTTCACTGGTTGCTTTACGCCGGAGCACAGCAGCGCAAGCACTGCTGTTTGGCGGCAGTATTAGTGATATCGAGTAAGATGGTGGTAATGATCAGTTGCCCACAAAAATACTACTTTCAAGTTATTTGGGTAAAAACTGTCCTCTACTAAAAGACAATATTATTCTAACTAGCTGTTGGCAGCGACTTCGCGCAGAGTAGGGAATATTCATGATTTTTTTCTTGGCTTTCATTAAAACCCCATGCAGGGTTTGCATGTGTAACAGTTGTGCTCATTAAACTTTGATTATGATCCCGTAGAGGGATCGAAGCGCGTAAGTGTTTGTGTGCTGTAGGGGATATTTAAATGTGTTTTATGTGGCAGTAGTGGATGGAGGGAGTGCATGAAAAACATATATTTCACACAGGCCTGGTTATCTTGCACGTGAGTAGCGGAGTAGCAAGGTAAATATTTTTTGTTCATTGAAATGGACCTCCGCAAAGTAACGCCTGATTCAATAAAATATTTTATTAGTGCCTATTAAATTCCTAACTACCTACTTGCCTAATTGAAACCGTTACGTTAGTAGGCACGCTAACCCAACTAATTTCATACGTTTGTAGTATTATTAACATACATAAAAAGGCGATAATCAACAGTCAATTTGAAACTGCGAAATTACCGATAAACAGTATAAATTGCGGCAAAATGAATTATTAGGTACGCTGGCACAGTTTATCCTACCTACCTATTATTGAACGAACACTTTTTTTTACAAAACTTTACCATCAAATTCTGAACCAATCTTCTTCTTCTTCTTTTATTTGTGGCGTATCAAGTCGTTATAGCGACGACAACTTCGCCAATGTCAATGTAAAAATTTTTATTAAAAAATCTTGTGACAAAATGTCGGCAACGTTGTACGGTAATGGTCAAAGACCCCCCTCCCCCCCTGTCGGGCTCTTAGCCAACGGTCAATGATATCCCTCAGAAACTGCCAGGAAATCATTAGCCGTTGCCCAGGGCGCACCGGACCAAGCACTGCTCTTCCCCCCGGACGGATCCAAAAGCGAACCGCAGCTCTTAATCACACGTGGAGGTAACCCGACTCGCACCCCAGAACCAATCTTATGAATTTTTAAGAAACGTAATATAATTAAGTAATTATGCTGGTGCACTATGACTTTGACTCTAGAGCCCTACCCTAAGCTAACAGTATAACCACAATGAATTAGGTACTTACAAACAAAACAACACAATTTTCATGTGATCGTTGATGTCAGAACTTACATATTATAATAAGTTAATTCTTATAATACTATACCAATAATAGTCTTCGTGTGGTTAAATTAACATACAAATGAAGATACCAACAGCCAGACACTAAAGCTTATCTGTTGTCTGCTAGAGGCTGTCCTATTAGTAAAAGTTGTTATACCGGTGTGTATTCCGGTGTGACCAATTTGCCATTCTGTCTGTTACGATAATCCACGTAAGAGTTCAGAATACACGTAATTTTGATGTCTGGCTTTTTCTAACACACGTTGAGGGATATCTGCGTCTCACTCTAATGCCATGTGCAATGCCGATTGGCTTCAGAACTCCAAGGGCGATGCGAAGTATTTGTTTTCAATAGATATATACATTTTGATGATTTGCAATTTGCATATTGAAAACAGCTAACAATAAGTAGAAGATTTCAGAACTTTTTGATTTGTAATAAAATAAACAAAACAGCCATCTAGTACTTTAATGAAAATTGTAAGCAAAACGTCTCGCAACTTTTTTTTAAATTTTGCCGCGATGACAACAATTTAACTTTAAGCAGTGTGTACAATTCGTATTGGCTATTCATCGACCAATAGCAGGCTTCCATCTGTCTGGCGTACTTTTATGTCATTTACCGGCGTTATTGAGTTTTCTTCTCGTTTACACCTAGAGAAATTCGTATCATGAGAATGTAGCTCTTACTCTGTCTAAGGTTGCGTCACTAGGTGGTACAGACACTATTTTATATACCCGTCACTTTCAGCCTTGTGGCACATCGTATTGGCGTGGTCGTGGTCTGTGTCCATAACGTGCCCAGCGGGTTGAAATTACAAAACAGAGGTTCGACGACTTTTCATTTTATTCGTGGCCAGTCCTTAGCGAGTGCGGGTGGTATTGTGAACCAAAATGAAGTCTTTAGTGTTAGCGTTTGTCAGTTTTCTGGCAATTTATTCAGTAAATTGTGAGGTGTATTATGAAGAAACATTCCCCGATGGTAAGTGCTAATATTTAATACAGAAACGTTATTTATTGGGGACGCGCCGGCTAGCCGCGTGTGCTTACGTATCGATTGACGGCTTCTACCACCGCCGGTTTATTTCAGGGTAATTGGGGTTAATTTCACGTTGTTTTCTGTTTACAGACTCATGGGAGAAGGAATGGGTGTACAGCGAACACCCGGGCAAGGAATTTGGCAAATTCAAGTTAACTGCTGGAAATTTCTACAATGACCCGGAGGCCGACAAAGGTAATAAGCCGCTTACTTTCAATTAAATATTCATTCTCAATTGCATCCATCAATATTACAAGATGAACTCTAAACTAGAATTACTATTTCCGTCTCTATTAAAGAGGTATGGGAACCACCCACTGCCATTCATACTTTCGTAGTATCCCCGCCCATGCACTCAGTCTATGCCTAGTTGGCTCTTCACACCTCATGATCGCCTGGTACTTTAACAGGCCTGCAAACCTCCGAGGATGCCAGATTCTACGCCCTGTCCAAGAAGTTCAAGCCCTTCTCCAATGAAGGCAAACCTTTGGTGGTTCAGTTCTCCGTGAAGCATGAACAGGACATTGACTGCGGAGGCGGTTACCTGAAGGTGTTCGACTGCAAGCTGGACCAGAAAGACATGCACGGAGAGAGCCCCTACGAGATCATGTTTGGTCCTGACATCTGTGGTCCTGGTACCAAGAAGGTAAATGTTTTTTATTTTATAAGTTTTTCTTTACCTTTTCAGAAATAATATTTGGAAATGTCTCTATTGAACAAAATATGAGATTTTTTCAAATGCACAAATAAGAAACAAAAAAATTACATATATTTCAGCTTCATACCTACCTAATAATTTATCAATAAGAGTCAATAGTTAAATGTCTGCTCTTATTTTCTTTTTAAAACATGCTTTATCACCTTGAAAACGACATGAAATGAAACCAGGCATGTCACTAATAACCCCTATTTAGATAATATCTACTTGCATATCAACATTGACATCTGTTTAAATATTGATGGGACAAACAATTTTACTTGTAGACCTTGTAGGTACATGATTGTTAAAGGTTTTTATTGAACTGCAGAGTTTAAATGGCCACCTGTCATAATACTTAGCTTTAGAACTTAATTAACAGAATGTGTCATGCTACATGCATATCATCAAATCTATGATTTCTAATAATCAGTCAATTTTTTTAAACATATTATCTCTACAAGTTTAAGTAGCTTACTGAGTGCAATGAGATTCTAACTGGAATCAACTTTTCATTCATTTTGAGTCAGCTGAAATGCAAAAGGATTTGGAAATTTGGAAATGCAAAATACTTTTTTCTCACTACAGATATTTACGTTCTGAAACATGAAAAAAAAAGAAACAGAAAAGTTTTATTTGGTGAAGCAATTGTTCCCATTGACTTAAATATGAACCAATATGAACCAATTAAAACGGACTTCCAATTGGAAAAAATATAATTATCATCAGATTTTTAATAAAATTTAACATTAACAGTATCTAGAAAGGAGGTTGATATTTCAGACTTCTTACACATAGGTGCTGTGACTGTCAGTTGTTTTGTATACTGTATTGCCTACACTGTGACTAATACTGGAAGGTATTAACACTAACAGTATTCAATGCCTTGTTTGAAGCATGCAAGACAATTGCATTGTTTAACTCTGGCATTTAACAACTTTTAACAGGAAGCATATTGTAACCCGATTACAAAACTAATTGCCGGCGATTATCGACTCACTGTGGCCTTATCGATAGAAACTAAATTTCGCATTTTAAAATAAGGTTAACTCACTGTAATAAGTACAGTGTTAAGTTTTAGTCTTATCGCGTTTTCGTTGGTAGGTATTTCGCTATCTTTTGTTACGAGATATATTTTGATATGGTTTTTTATTGGTGGTGTTTTTGTTAATAAGAAATAATTTGATAAAACTGAATACTAAATTAGAAATCAATTAAACTATATTAATTAAAGAGGTAGGTATTCGAAAAAAGTATGGTATGTGGTTGACTTAAATTAAAGATTTCAGCAACCAGGCCATAAATCCTAAAAAGAAAAAACAATCTAATTATGCATTTAGATATTTTAGTTGCCAAATAATCGCGGAAACAACGTTTATTTTTTGCATAAAATTCATTATCAATACACAAATTCATTGCAATGTTTTTTTTTAGTTTTAGTTCAGCGGCTTTGTCACGAATTTGTTAGAAAAAAACTGAGACAAGTGGATATTTTATAACACAAAATTGTTAGTGTCTCCTCGACACTGTCGGCCGGCTGTAATGGGTGCGGTGCGTGCGGCCAATGTACGACTGAATGCAAAGCTTTGAATGCCCGACCTGCTAATTCGTGAAAATTCATACAGTACACGAATTATCAGGTCGTTCATTCCGGGACCGTAGATTGGTCGCACTCTGCCACAAATTTGGACTTCTGCGTCTTTCATCAATTTGCTTAGTAGTAGGTGTCTGGTTTAGGTTCAAGTACCTTATAGAAACGTCTCTTTAGAATTTATTAGAGATAAATGACGAAGATAGCATTGTTTACTAAGCGTTTAAGACACTTAGCGAAGAGGTCGTTGATCCGAAACTAACGGTGTTATGCGACTATGTAAAAAATCAACGAACTACCAAGTCGGTTTCACGAGCCAAGGTCAATTTGATTTGGACTGCTGCAAAAAATAGTTAAAATGTAAAAAGCGAAATCGATTGTATAGATGATTGTGATTGGTTTAGAATTTTGCTGATGCGTATGTTTTTTTTTACTAATTTTGCGGTAACCTAGTTCAAATTGATCAGACTGCACACCAGTTTAAATATGAAACTAAATTTACCTATTCCGTTGTCCGCTCTCATAAATGCTTTATCGCCATTCTTATAGACTCCTATTAGTGTTTAATCGTACATTAATGAAGTATCAAAGATGAGTTTAGTATCCATTTAAGTGAGAAATTGAACTGGAGCAAATTTGTACCCTCAGTCATTATTTGTAATTTTTATGTCGTTTAAACTAAACGCGTCTGAATTATAATCATATTATTCATTGTAAAACATAGTAAAATCATCTACGTAATTAGAAAGGTACCGGAAGGTCGTATATTGATGAACTGTCTATTTGAAGCGACAGTACCGTTGAACTCGTATGCCCCATTGTCCGTGCTACACGACTAAATTCAGTTAACCATTAGCACATAGCAAACCACTGTTTCATGCCCGCCACCCATTTTCTGTCCACGGGAACAAAAGTTTCAGAATTATATACCTACTAGCTGACCCGGCGAACTTTGTTCCGCCTTAAATTTGAAAAATTCCTTTGTAAGTGCATCTTTATACTAATCAAGGAATAATGTGTAGGCATGCTAAATTTAATGTCTGTAGCTTTATTAGTACAACATTTCGGAATTTTCTAATCCCGTGGGAAAATCAGGATAAAAAGTATCCTATGTCCGTCTCCTGGTTCTAAGCTACCCCCCTACCAATTTTCAGCCAAATCGGTTCAGCCGTTCTCGAGTTATAAATAGTGTAACTAACACGACTTTCTTTTATATATATAGATTATGTTTTCTATGATTTTTTTACGCGAAATTTCACCGTGCATACTGGTGTGTAGATATAACATTATAGCTATGTATATGAAAATGTTACACGCGCAAAGACGTCTGCCACGCATGTAAAAAGAAAATGTACGAGTAGATAGATATACATAAAACATTTTTGTCATAAAAAAAATACAAGCTTCTGAACTCCCTGTGTTAGTAAATATGAGTGAAATCTTGCAAGTAAATTTTTATACACTTCTACTGGTGGGATTGACCTGAAATTCAGTACACATAATTATGTACTTAAAATGGATGCATTGTAAGTGTGTAATTAGCAAAAAGCTAACTTCATCAGCTTAGTTAGTCCACTGCTGAACACAGACCTCTCCTGTAGGCCTCTAAGCTCGATCTTCCGATCTCCGACCCTTGCCCGCTGCCTAACGAAACTTTAATTGAACAATGCCCCCTTATTTGCAGGTTCACGTCATCTTCAGCTACAAGGGAAAGAACCACCTGATCAAGAAAGATATCCGCTGCAAGGACGATGTCTACACTCACCTGTACACGCTGATCGTGAAGCCAGACAACACGTACGAGGTCCTCATCGACAATGAGAAGGTGGAGTCTGGAGACCTGGAGGCTGACTGGGACTTCCTGCCGCCCAAGAAGATTAAGGTATGCCTTTGTTTTGGTTGATTAGTGTTTCTAGGAGAGAAATAGGCGGCTGGCGATTGAAAGTTCCTCTTCATTCCGTGAGACGTGCTAACATTGAAATTTTTGTATGTTTTTTTAGAATCAGTTATTGTAAAATCGGAAAAAAGAATAGTCATTGTGCTGTTTCTAGATTACTTTTTTTGGCAGATGATTTGTGATTGCTGTTGCCGTTTTTTTGCTGTTCAGGAATTTGATGAAATTTAATTTAAATTAAGTGTGAGTAGCAAGAAATATGTTAATGTTATGTATGGTTAATGTTATTGCTAAAGTAACTTGATTCAACACACATTAAGTAATCATCCTTGAAGATTGAAGTCTTAAAAATCTGATTTAATTGACATTAATTGGCTGCAGTAGTTAAACTAGCTCTGCAAGCAAGCAGTCTTATGAGCCCTTAATATCTAATTACTATTAAAACTTCTTTCAGGATCCCGAAGCCAAGAAGCCAGAGGATTGGGACGAGCGCGCCACCATTCCGGACCCGGACGACAAGAAACCCGAGGACTGGGAGAAGCCCGAGCACATCCCCGACCCGGACGCTGCCAAGCCCGACGACTGGGACGACGAGATGGACGGCGAGTGGGAGCCGCCCATGATCGACAACCCCGAGTACAAGGGCATCTGGGCGCCCAAACAGGTAACAAACAGAAATATTTAGTTAGTCATTTCAGTGAGGACAGGGGTGGGCTAATGAATCACATGCGGTTTTTTGAAGGGGCAGTTGAGGCTCTTTAAATTCCTCGCAAAAAATAAAGCTGATGTAGGAGGAATAAGTATCTTGCGGTTATATTTAGAGCTGCGCTGTTGAAAGAGTTACAGGTTAGGGTTTAAATGCCGCTTACATTCAGAAGTATTTTCTTCTAATGCTATGGTAGTATGGTTGTCTAAAGCACGAACAAGTAATTAAGTGGACCTATCCACAAGTACAAGTAATTAAGTTAACCTATCTTAGTGTCATAACATACATACATACCGTCACGCCTCTTTCCCACAGGGGTAGGCAGAGACTACGAGACTACTTTGTTCCACTTGCTACGATCCTGACATACTTCTTTCGCTTCATCCACATTCATTAATCTCTTCATACATGCTCGTCGGTTTCGGGAGTACCTGACCTGACCTTTTTCCAAAACGTCTCCTATTTGGTCTCGAAACGTCCGTCTAGGCCTTCCCCTCCCAACGTTACCATTCACACTCCCCATATAGATCTGTTTAGTTAGTCTACTTTCATCCATCCGCTCTACGTCATAACACATCTTAAAAAATTGCATAGTTCCACAAAATTTCAATAGTTTTCATCCGGTTATCGAGTAGGTGAAGGTGTGGCCATATTAGTGGTATCAATAAATTTTCCTATTCTCATGACACTGAATTCTTCCACAGATCGACAACCCCGCCTACAAGGGTCCCTGGATCCACCCAGAGATCGACAACCCCGAGTACACTCCGGACGCGCAGCTGTACAAGCGCGACGAGCTCTGCTCAATCGGTTTCGACCTTTGGCAAGTCAAGAGCGGCACCATCTTCGACAATGTCCTCTTCACCGACGACGTGGAGGTCGCCAAGGCTCGCGGTGAGGCCATCAAGAAGACCCAGGAGGGGGAGAAGAAAATGAAGACTGAACAGGACGAGGCGGAGCGGGAAAAGGAGAAGGCCGAGAAGCCTGATGATGAGGAGGATGATGAGGATCTGGATGATGATGCCGGAGAAGCAGCGCCTGTGGTGAGTTATAGTATTTTTTCTATTGAATCCCCAGCACATGGAGGAGTTAAGTCTGCAAATTTGACTAAGTGCACATTGCTCGTAAAACTGACGGTCGTTGGAGCTGTAAAGTTCTGAAGTGGCGTAAGGCGATATGTTGGAAGACATTGGCTGCCATTAGAACAAAACGATTGTCGGTATAATGATAGTGAATTTTTTAATTTTTGAAATATGTCATATTGAAATTAATAACAGTGATTTAGTGTCAACCCAGAAATATTCCTTGCTCGATTCTCGCATGAAACACTGACTCCCAATTTGTTATGATTATGAATTCTTAGAACAAGACAAAAGCAGTTGCTTTGACGTGGGAATTGGTGTGACGGTCGACATCATCTTAACAAAGAGTCTTGGCATTCTGCCAAGACAGTAGCGGAAACAGAATTAAACATTACCGTATGTCGGGACTGCGATGTTTTGTATTTTTAAACCAAATAAAAAATAATATGGAAGTACATATTTCATAGACAATAGTATTGTTTCTAATTGTCTTTACAGCCAGTCTTTCGTTACGGCGCTGAATCGTTATTTTGTTCCTTTTTTATGGTATCACCGGCTTTTACCCAGACTTGTGGTTGAGATTTTTTTTTACACGGGTATATCCCGATGCTGTGGCAATTCCTGGCTAGAAAGTAGCATTGAAGCAAGCCTAGTAGTAGTGTACATGCGTACGTAATGTTAACGTACACGCACATAGTTTCGCATTATACCTAACATAAGCAGGTCGTTCTAATTTATAATGATATAGGTGTTAACACTGCGCTTCACGTGTTTTACTTATATAGCAATTTTTTCAGCGTTTTTTTTAAATTTTTACTAATGTTAAAATTTGTTTGTCCGCAGGAGGAGCACGACGAGCTGTAAACGTTGTGATAGTGTAAAGACATTAGTACCGTCGGGTACACAAGTGCGCTAAGTAAAAACTTCCAGAGCTTAGGGCTACGAATCACGTTTGAACGCGTCTGTACCCCGTCAAGTGACTCGGTCACTGCTATTTATTGTCTGCAACTTGTGTAAATAAGTCACGTTCATTTTAAAGCAACGCAAACTTGGCTGTTGCGTCTTGGCGTCTCTAGATGAAGTATTGAGTTGGAATTTTAGTTTTGCTAACGTCACGGCCAAGTTTGCGTCGCCATTTTTATTTGCGGCACCGTGTGCTGCCAGTGAATGTTTTACAACTTGGCCCGCAGCCTAATTTTGTAAGAGTAAGCCTTTGTTGTAAAATAAATCTCGAGTGGTGTATGAATCCTTTTGTTATGTTGTGGAATGAGTCTGATTAAAAATATAAAAATTATTTTGGGTTTCACTTGCTTTCATCACTTTCGGTTGGTTCCACTGCTGCTGGTGCTACTAGTGGATCCAGCAGGATATTAAAGTATTCGTGGAGCTATTTAGGTGGAGCAACCAACGGCGTATTACTTGTGGTCCCACTGGTATGTCCCTCTATATAAAAATCCTTACTAGAGATGATAAAATTAGGTTAGGTTCGTTAGGTATCTTCAAATGCCCGAAGGCCAAACAGAATAGTAATAGAGACCCCGCAAAAGCAGGGTTCCGTCGACCTTGTGCTGGAGTGTAATTCGTCATTTTTATGATAGTGGGACCACGAGCCCGTAGCGCGACCAACTGTAGGCTTATTACCTAACTCGCTCGCAATCGCCATCGTGTTCATTTTAACAGTTCATTGGCTGACAATTGGCATCGGAATCAGCTAGCTGTCACATTCATACAAGAACTGTCAAAATGAACACGATGGCGATTGCGAGCGAGTTAGACAATAAGTCTACAGTTTTAACGTAATTTTTGGACTAAGAACCCTTGCCTCACCGGGACGTCGTGGCAACATCGCCAGCTACCGGTAGCTAAGGAATCTTTTAAACATATATTATATAACTCAAAGGTGACTGACTGACTGACATAGTGATCTATCAACGCACAGCCCAAACCACTGGACGGATCGGGCTGAAATTTGGCATACAGGTAGATGTTATGACGTAGGCATCCGCTAAGAAAGGATTTTGATCAATTCTACCCCCAAGGGGATAAAATAGGGGAAGAAAGTTTGTATGAAACTTTGTAAATTTTAAACCGTTCGGGCTGAGACTTTGCATGCACACTATACTTCTTAACGCGAGCGAAGCCGCGGGCAAAAGCTAGTTCATTTATAAATTTATGGCGACGGTTCGGCGACGTGTTCGACGACGGCGAGAGGACAAGTTGCTGGCGTCGTCGTCCTGACGTTCCGGTGAGGCAGGGATCCCGATAGGTACATTTGGCCACTTTCGCTACGATTCGACGCTGACTTCATATGAGGTGTTTACATTCTAACACGAAGGTGGCAAGTCGGGGATTCGCAACGCATTGCTAGACAAAGCGTGGCCAATATGCGTTATTAACGTGTCGCATCGTATGCTTAATGAGGTAGATTCAGGTGGCACTTGGCGCGGAAAGCAATTTTGTAATGGAAAGTGTCAACCGAATCTGTCCGGATTGCTGGCACCTTATCGCTAATCCTGGCGTCAAGCAGTCCTTGCGATGCAGTTCGGGCGTGGAGAATATGACAACCGGCAAAATTACTGGCGCATGAGGTTTACTTCTTAGTCTTTTAGGTTGTGTCTGAAATCCTGTGTTCTTTTAGAATCGGGTGACCCATTTGTCGTTTTGCTCGTAGCTAGTTATAATAATAAAGCCCATTTATTTCGAATTCGCTACAATTTCGGTAGGTACATGTTGTAGTCTTTTTTTTTAATACATATTATCGCGTATTTCAGCGTGCGTCTTGACATAGGTCTAGTTTAGGGCTGCCATAAGTGTGAGGACTCAGACCGGGACATTTCAAGAAAAACTAGTAAAGGTAGAAAAAACGGAACTTTTTTTAAAACGATAGGTAACTTAAAAGGTTTAGTCCTTGCCTAAACACAGAACAACTTTTAACACAGCCATTCAATGCCAATTCAATAGTTCTGATAATTTTACAAAATATTGATAAAAAAAAATATTTTTACGAAATCAACATTAACTAAAGTAAGCACCTATCTGTCAACATTTTTTTAATTGGCACACTATGTAATCAACAAACATAAAATTATTATTACACATAAACGGATAACTCACGTATAAAAAGTCGGGTGATGCTCGACATGTTTCGGACTATTTCGTAGTCCTTTTTCCAAGAGCGCTCGCCCCGGCGACAGCGACACGAACACTGCGCGCCAGCGCAAACAGCAAAAATAGCAGAAACACACAAATAAACAGCAGAAATAGTCCGAAACATGTCGAGCATCACTCGACTTTTTATACTTGAGTTATCCGTTTATGTGTAATAATGATTTAAGTCTCACGGTAGTTTCATGTTGAAACATAAAATTATCACAATGTATTTTTTTAATAAACCCAAAATATTACTGTTTACCAAGTCCAGCCCTCTATTAAATAACTATGATTTTTAAACCGGGACAATTTGCTTATCGGCTGGGACGCCGGGACACCATGCTTCAAACCGGGACATGTCCCGGCGTACTGGGACGTACGGCAACCCTAGTCTAGTTAGATACTTCATTAAAAAAGGAGGGCGTTGAAAGACTACCTACCTACTCTGATTCGACTGGTGCCGGCGATGGCCGTTATTGGAAGCGCGCCCTAACAGTTCTTATGTCTGTAGACAGTGCTAGATTTAAACATTTGCCGCCCCAAAGCTATTCATCAATTTTTGCCGTCCTTACTGACCTTTGAAATTAGATACACTGATCAATAACGTTAATTTCTTTTCTAGATTATTTTTACCTACTACTTTTTTTTTGGGCCATGGTAAATACGGCCCTGTCTGTAGATTCTCTGAGGGATGGTGGGTTGGATGAAAACGTATACATTAATGATTTTGAAACCAATTTATTATGTATTCGTTTGTTTGCGGATGTTAGAGTTAGTTATTTCAGTTTACCGAAATAAATTGTATAATGGGTTTGATCCCATGTTGTAACTTGTGGATAAAAAGGGACGTTCAGTTTTATTCAATCGTTCGTTCAGTACGGGAATAGTGCGTGGCTACCTGTAGTTTAAAACAAGAAGAACCTAAAATAAGTTTATTAATTAATTATTTTATTACCATATAAATAGGCGCTATCTTTAACTTTAGTAATTTTTCTTTGCTCTTACAGAATCTTCAGGAAATCGTCTGTAAAAAAAGGTAGAGTTAAAATTATGGCAGTCTCATTTTAACAATGTTATCTATTAAAGCTGAAATGGGTTGAATCGGTAAATTATTTATATACAAAAATTAACTAGAAACTATGTAATTGAAAAGAAAATACTTAAACAAGCTCTGATAATACTATCAGAGGAACGAATGAAGCAAAAAATGTTTTTTTAATTACAAAAATACGTTAATGTAATGTAAAAAAATGCTACAGTTAAACGAAGTCGCACTCACCCAAAGCTGACTTCAGTTCTGAAACGATAAAACGATTGTTTGGTATGAATGATTGTTTAGTAAATAATGTAATTAAATCATTATCATAGTTAGGCGGTAGGTATATACTACAATTACAATTGAGTAGTTCCAAGGAGAATAGTTTTATTTGAGCGTTTTGATCGTTTGGGTCGAAAGTCATTATCCTTTCGCGATTATAGTTGAATCATCGAGAGCGTGGAATTGCATATGTAGTAGTATTGTTTGTTTACAGGCATTCTATATTTGAATTTTCTATTTTCTTGTACTATCAGCATACAAAGAGGTTGTTATATATATATCGAAGAACTAAAAACAAAAATAATGTCAGTGTGAAATTCAATATTTACGTTGTGCGTATATTTTTACATCTGATTTGATTGTATTCTCAATTAATTATTGTGTCCGCCCGTACGACTACGAATAATTTCTATATTTAAAAAAAATATGGCTGTAAGTAATTTTGGTCCTATTGAGAGTCAAAGTAAGCAAATAATTTTCAACTGTTATAAATATTTTGAGCTCAGATGAAGAACATGATAGCGAATAAAAGAAAAAAACAGAGGACTACTACTTATTCCACTTCTTGGGTATGTCATTTTATTAAGTTAAGAGAAAATTATTCTCCTTTTGTTGCAAACGGTACAACCACTACAAATGCAATTCCATCTTCTCGATAATTCAACTATACTTCCACAACTGAAGGGCAAGCACTGATAAAACTCAATCATCAAACGAGATGTCTTTTTTTTTAGAGGTTAATGACGAAAAAACGCTTCTATAAACAAAAAATCAGTTTCATTGCTGCTATTCCGCAATTGGGATTGTCTAAAAAAAAATACCTATCCTTTTTATATTTTTTTTGTGCAGAATAGTCAATTATAAGAAACCAATTTCAATATTTTCTCATATAACTCGGTATTTTTTTCACTATTAATTATTGAAAGTATTTTGGTTGATGACGTCAGAGTTTCCACTGCCGGTGTCACACATCTGCTTATTGGATAAATTGATCATAAAACGTATGTGAAGCGCCGCCATTAACGTCTTTTCTATCTGTGGTGAAGTTGGCAAACTGTCAATACTGTCATTACCATTAGTATCAATGTCAACATGATTCAACAATAACACAGGAAGATTCACGCGATCTTCTCCTATGAATTTTATATTTTCACAGCCGTTACACCTACCATAACATTCTGCGCGAAGCAGAAAGGTCCATAAACACATACCAGGTATGATCAAGACAAAACAGGACCCGGAAATAAGACAGTAAACTCAGTAGGTGAAAGTAAACCGAAAAACGTAATATTTCGCTATCCATTAAAATATTTAGCGGAAAATCTTTCATGTGAGCGAAGCACATCGCTGTGCGGATACACTCTTGCCTAATTATCTACCGAAAGTGCTTCTAAATCTAAACTATAATACAACAATATGAAAGTAATCAGTGGAAAAAACAAGAATGACAGTAACAAGATTGTCATTTTGCTTGTCAGCTGTCATAAGATGAATGAAATGTCAGATTGCGGGTCCAAATTGAACTCCGTAGTATAATCCACGCGTAAATAGCATAGAATTTGTAACATTTGCAAATAAAGTACATTTTGGACCGTCTACGTCATGTCTGGGAATGTCAAATGAAGGTCATTGCTTATTTTTCATGTAATAAATTCATTATAGTAAAATAAAATAAAGTAAATACAGAAAACGATTTAAAAAGCATTTATCTCGAAATGGTTTTCGATTGACTATACATTGTAAAAAAATAGACAATCCCAATTATAGCTACGTGTTTCGCACACACGCGAAATTGCCATTTAAGTAAAAACAATATCTACTTTCAAAGCAAAATAACGCCACGGTTAGCCTTACTTTTTCCAAGTTCCTCTTTTTTATCTTTATCTTTGTCCTTGTCTTTATCTTTCTTATCCTTGTCATCAGGCTTGTCTTTGTCTTTTTTGTCCTTGGGCTTTTTATCGTCGTCGGGCTTTTTGTCGTCATCATCGTCATCGTCGTCGTGTTTGTGTTTTCTGTGCCTCCATGGGTGGAAGCCGAATCCACATGGTGCTGGTGCCGAACTCACTGCAGGAACGAGAGCAAAACACGTTAAAATTGCCAAGGTTAACCTACCTTAATTTTCAACAAAGGCGCAAAGCAGACCGAGCAACTTTAATCTCCGTATTGCGGCGGCAACAGGCAACTCGCAACTACGTGTGCGTTTAATTTAAATAAACTGAGCGTCTAGTGTAAGTTTTCGCATATAAAAACTTCTCGAACGCGTTCACGTAAACGTCTCAATTACTATGGAATAATTGGCAGCGCCACTTGCGGATCGAAACGGCAACAAACTGTTCTCATAGTATTTGACAATTTAACGCAAACGCTTACGAGACGTATTTTGTGACCGAAAACTTACACTAAGCATACTGCGCAGACACAGCAACTCTGTTTACGAGTTTTAATGATCGCCAAAAAATTGAGGTAACGCCATTAGCAACTGTCAGTATTAACACTAGTTGTGGCAATTTGGTGATATTTTTACTGTTAAATCTATAATTGAGGGAATGGGCGAAAATCATAGGAAGCATGTTATAGCCGATGCGACCCACTACTACTTTTGATTCCATTTTCCATCTATACGTCCATAATGTTGGTAAACGTGGCCTGTAGGTCTTTTCCGTCTCTGTCTACCCCGTAAGGGATAAAGACTTGATTTGTGTGTGTGTTTATAAACACAATACAATACAATACAAATACTCTTTATTGAAGGTGTTCAATAAAGAGTATTTGACACAGTACAAAACAATACAGAATCAAAGAACAAAGTAGACAATAGGCGGTCTTATCGCTTAATAGCGATCTCTACCAGACAACCAATAAAACAGAGAAATGAGTTGGAGACAGTAAGTATCGCGCCTTAGTATCGCGGCAACTGTAAATTGGGCCTTTTTATTGGTGTAACTGGCAACTTTTACGAAAACTTTTAAAAAGTTGATAGTTCTTTAACTAAAGTTGCTTTGTCTGCTTCGCACTCTATTCACGTCTCACGTTACGCATCGGCAACAAATTGTTGACATAGTATTAACACACACGCGTATGCGTTTCAGAAGTTTGTTGCGAAAATACGCTAAGGGATATGTATGACGTGCGAGGCGTGTTTACGTACCTTCATTCTCGGCAATGAACACTATGATCTGAAAACAACAAATTGTTCAGTTCACAACACAACACAAGTAAAGGTATGTTTAAGCAATTGGTAGAGTTAAAGTCGCCCCTTTGACGCCGTGCAGTCAGCGTCATATAATGAAACATCCAGAGTGACCAAAAAGTTTGGCACGCCATACTGTATCTATGGTGTACCGAACTATTTGACCGACTTGGATGCTTAAAAACTATATGACAGTGACTGAAAACCACTGAATACGTGTAGCTACTTAAATCTGCTTGTCCGTTTAAACTGACATTGGCCCAAGCCTTACGGCCGCCATTATGAGAGAAATTTATGCTCGTCGGCGATAAAAAGGCACTTTTTAAGATAATCAGGTTTCATTTAAGATTTAACTTTGAAAATGGTATTTCGCTTCGAATGTATTTTACCACTAGAAAAACAGCGAGAAAGAGCCACAACGAATAACTTTTCATATTTACAGTCGCACCTCACGGAAAGCATCCGACTTAAGTGGCGCAAGGCTTATATAGAAGCATTCGGTTACGGCAATTTTGCACGGAATGGCGGACAAAAGAATGTTTTTTAAATTTTATAAGTATCATTCCAAGCATGTGTTTAATGACGCAAGTACTTATATGTACCTATTCGTGTAGTCCATTAGCCCCATTTGTTTTCGTCAATATGACCTTAAGTCGATCCCTAGAAAAGTATCCTACTTTAACGGTCTCTTCCCACTAATTCCAGTTCCATTATCAGTTCCTTTGATGGAAATAGACCTCTTTAATAAGGCGTCACGATAATTTAAAAAAGTGTCAGGTTATTAAGGAATAGGCATCTATCCTACGGCCTTAATTATGACGTTTTAATGCTACCTATTCAATTCCGATTATTTGGCTGTCATTTTTGAAATTTCTAGTATGGATCTGACAGCGATCGATCCAACTTTGGTTCGGAATTGAATCGTATTTCGACGACCGGATAGCCTAGCTAGTTGTTAGTGACCCTGACTATGAAACTAGAGGTCCTGGGTTCGAAACCCGGTAGGGGCAGACAGTTGTATGATGAATGCGAATACTTGTGCCTGAGTCATGGATGTTGTATGTATTTAAGTATGTATTTATCCACATTACATAAGTAAGTTTATCCGTTGCCTGGTACCCATAGTACAAGCTTTGCTTAGTTTGGGGCTGGGTCAATTGGTGTACTAATTTGGCCCAAGAAGAAGATATTTATTCGTCAGGGTAAGGCCCTTGTAGTGTGTACGGTGGGCCATTCCCTCCCCACGGATTGTCACCCATCCGAAATCGTAAGATGAACAATCGTACTTAAGGCCAAGAGATCCTAAATACCTATGCAAATGTTAATAGGTTCACTGTAGACGGACAAACAGACAACGAAGAGACCTTATAAGGGTTTCTTTTTCCTTTTGAATCCCACAGAACCCAAAAAACATTGAACTTGCTACTCGGTTACCTGAGATATTTCTGGCCAATAGTTCGAGAGCGAAATGAATAATTTCACCCGAGTTGAACACTACTTTTCATTTCGGATTATGAGGAAAGTAAAAGCAGGGTATTATGACAAATTTCACTAACGTGGCACGGCCGCACTTAATATTTGTTACGTTTGTCTTTCTTTTCCCACTCTTTTTTCTATTGCGGGATTTGCGCACATTGCGCATTTCTTCTGCGCAACAATGGCTGCCGGCTAGTTTTTTTTAAACTTGCAGACAAGGAAATCGCTATCAATTAATTGTCGACTTATATTTCAAGCAAAAAAAAATACCGAAAGTAATATTTCCTGATTCTCGTTGTATACGCTTGTATACATAATTATATGTATATACAAGCTTATATAGGGTGAATGTTATTTTCAAAAAAGATCACTTATAGCCTTTTACAATTGAAAAGGAACCATTTCTATAGATGATTATATAAAGCATAGATTACATGGCTGTATACTTATTTCCATTGCTATGTACCTCATATGGATTAGCTATGAAGGGTCGAAACTTTTTTTTTTTCAAATTACTTTCAACCCAAGGGTCGCGATGAGTCACTTTCAACTCGCTATCCAGATTATCAATGACCTACTTTCAGAGTATGAGAAATGAAAATGTTTTGTTCTTAAACCAATCTTCCAAGTCCAAATTTTGCCAATTGTATACAACTTTATGAAAAAAGTTGCGCTATGTTACGCCACTATTTTTTCTGTTGCGCAACTCCTCCCAGTCCAACCATTGTTGGAGACGGGTGCATTTCACAATTAAAAGTAACAAGATGGTGGTCCAAAAATTCCCTGACGATAAATCTCGACTCGAGAAGCATAAGGTCTGATGTGTGATTTCTTAACTTTTCAGGAGAGCAAAAACAAAATTGATAAATGAATTTGCGTATAATTATTAAATTATTATAGTTAGGATCACGAAACTTTTTGCATCTTAAGCAGATTACTTGTTTCTATATTTTCATATAGTTAATTGTTTTTTTTTCGGTTTAAATATATCGATAAAACGTTTTTTTAATGAAAACAGCAACTTCCGACTTTATGCTTCATAAGTGACGCTATAATGATAGATTTTTTTCTTTTCATATTTAGATCCGACCTTATGCCTGCAATAATCGTAGCCAATTTAGAGTTGTATACAGATATGTGGTATTATGACTCAACACATTTACTTAGTATAGTTAATGAATTATCTGTACATAATTCCTTATACTCCTAAATAATTGGTATCAAACTTTGGATGAAAGGTTGGAAGTACTGATAATTAACAAGAAAAGGAAGGAAATAAAGATGAATAACATACGATTTGTAATCAAACGTGTATTAAATGAATAATATTAAAATAGATATAATGTAGGTACTAACTACTATCGGGAAAATCACTTTCTGTTTGCGAATGTTTCAGACTTTTATAATAATTGTGAAATTCGGCAGGTATCCACTGCAAAAGAGTTATTAAGTCATGATACTTCGCCGTGGATATTGGTTTTTCGCTTTGTCTCAATTGGGGTAAGTCTTCAGGGAATATGACCCCTTTAGATGCATTGCGTACTGATATTTAATATTGAGCAATGGCGTCATCGCCCCCGCTATTTGCAATACTAACTGTTACCCGCAACTTCGTCCTTTTTCGACGGGATCTTAGTAATTTCCCTGTAAGTATAAAGTGCCTGTAGAAATCAGGGATGTACCTAGTAATAGCTTTCATTGAATTAAATATTTTTCGAATTTGTATAGTATCTAAATACTTACTTCAATTATCGAGAACATGGAGATTATCCATAGCGTAGTGGCGCCAATGACCGCCGCGAACCAATTATACCTAGTCACATGTTTTTATTTCAGCACATTCGAACCAGTGTTTTCGCCGAGCTGCTGTTCCCTCCCTGACCCTAGAGATAATTATTGCGCTCATCCAACCCGTACTTTGATTAAACCTGGTACCTACTTGATGTATTTATTTATCTATTTCTGATAAAACAGTCATCAACAGCAAGCGAAGTCTGTTGTTAAGTGACTGTTGGGCCCTTATTAATCACTACGAAAAAATATTTAATTAGGTAACTGACTAGTTAATTTAAATTTTCGTTTCCTTTTATTCCCAAGCTTGTATCCCACCCACTTTGTCCATTTCAGTCGACCCCATACGTTCCATTTTCCACAGATTATAATTACTTTACAACCATCATTTTTCCGATTTTGTAAAAATAAAACTAGAATGTAACAAAAATAATTAAAAACATTCTACTAATTCTGTTAGTATACATCCTTACGTCATACGCACGATTCGAAGAAATCCCCACCCCTCTATCCTGCACTACTTTAGCCACGGTATCAACCTGACAACAGCACACAGCATAGTCGGTCGGCACCTCGGCACAGTTGCTAGCTACACATTAGTAATCTGTGGACACAGTCGCCGCACAGACTGACTACAGTAGCCGGCATACCGGCGTTGTGGACACACGCGGCTGCTGTTTAGTAGCAAACAGCATACTATAGCAAGAATCACTATTCAGAGACGTTTATCGAGTGAACTTTTATCTTTATCGTGACTCATTTGCGCTCGAATGTTGTTTCGTCTACCTCGGCGTCGGCGTGCATTCGGAACAAACTTCGTCAGTCGCTACGCTACATACACAGTGTAGAAGAACTCTGAGGACCAAATCCGATATTGCATCATCATTTGCAACGAACAGTTAAGTAATTGTTGTCAGCCAGTGACGCTAATTTTTAATAGCAAAAATGGTCCGCTATTTCATCTACGCGAAAGATTTTTCGGGGTCGACTGATGGTGTCGACTTTTATCACGATAAAGGCTTACAGACTCTAGATCAATTCAAAAGCGACATCGAGAGAATAAATGCCGAGGCGTCGGAGTCCGGTAAGCCGTCCACGGAATCAAAGATAATTTATTTGCACTGGGGCCACGAGTGCACAAAAGAGACTGAAAGATCAATTATTGATAATTATAAACGTAGGAATGCTCGAGGTTGCGACACGAGACCACAAACCATTATTGAGTGGATAAAAAGAAATATTCATGACGATGACATCAAAATAGAAATGTTGTACATAATAACGGATGGTTTGATTGACGAGTACTGTGTGGGCAGATGTTTAGAACTAAATGAAGACATGCAGTATGAAAATGTTGTTTTCCACGGAATTAATGAGTCTTTGGATGAGATTGATCTTTCCGTTGCAGCGGCATTTTTAAAGAGCCGCTGCTCAATTTATCGCAACTACGAGCTTCTTGACAACACTGATGTTTCTGAAGAATACGACTACGACAAAATCAATCTCGATAACTTTGATACCGAAAAAGAAAATTTGAAGTCTTACATCAAATTGAAGTACATCAGTAAGTTCAAGAAGAATGCTGTTGCTCTACTGGAAATAAACAAATTGAAGAAGTTACGGGACCGACTGTTCATGGAGCTATCATCGAAATCACTAAAGAGCAGAGCCAATCTGGATACAAAGGATAAAAGTGTGTTTTTAAGCGAATTTAAGAAAACGGACTGGTATATAAACCTTAATTTTCCGGTGCGCGGTGCCAAGGTTGATATTGAGAAGTCTATTTCAACTTTGATCAATTACATTGTAAGCGACAGCAAATCTTATTCGTTTGACGCTTTGAAATTCGACACGCAATATGATAATCCCGTTGTTGAAGAGGAGATTGTTGATGTCAATTTTGCAGCGGAACAAGAAATTGAATTCCCTGACATTATTCTGGCTGATGAAAAAGGAATACCTGTTATATTACTAACAGAATTCAACTTGCTGAACAAAATAATTTTTCACAAAACAGATCCATCGGATGTAGTATCGCCAGCGAGTTTTAACAAGTTTAAATCGTCGATGGAATGTCCGTTGTTTTTGTTGAATGATCCCGATATAAGTGAGTCAATCGGTTACTTTTATACCCTGAACGTTTATAAGCAATTCTTGGAGCAAGGTATAAAGACGGAGCCACGCACGCGCAGACCGTTCCACGGTGGTCTTGTGCTGATAGACACTGATGAATTTGATAAATACAACGATTATATTTTGTCGGCGACGTATTTTGATTCCAAAAAGATAAACTACAATATTGGCATATTTTATTACGTGTTGTGGAAAAATTGTGATAGTAAAGAGTGGATGGACAAGAATGTTCTTGAGCAGTTAAAGAAATACGTAATGCGGCGTATTAGTGCGGCAAAATGTAAAATTGCGCTGTCATCATTGCCACTGGACCCTCCGCAGAACACGTCGCTGCTGACTGCGTTGTGGTACTGTGTCGAACTGTCGTCGTGCATATTCAAAAACGACCCTCAACATTTCATGCACGAACGTTTGAGAATGTTTTACGGTGTAGCGCATTGCATGATTGAAATATTAAAGTATTTTAATTACGATTTAGATTTAGAGGCCATCGGAAATCGGAGAGATTTAATTAGACATACCATGATCTTGAAGAAAATTCAAACACAGGAAGAAAAAGTGTATTACATCTTAGCAAAAATATTCAAAAGTGTAAACGGTTTTCTAGTTACTGAAATAGAAAATCCATCTAATCTTAACAAACTAAAATATCTGAAATTGAATCACAAATCTATGTTGAGTGACGATGTAAAGCAGGAAACAGTTCATTTGAATGAATATGTACATTTAATGCATTATGTGGACGATCCGGACATTTATGAAAATAATAATGTTAGCTTTAAAATGTGCGAAAAAACATTCCGACCATTTTTCGCCATTGACCAAAACAAATCGTTTTACTCAGACTTGGTCAAGATTACTAAAAAAATAGTTATCAATAACGACGACAACAAAGATAAAATAAGCATTACCTATGAGTCAATGGATTCGTTGGAATTTGATAAAATTTTGTCATTATATAATATTTTTATTAATTACGTTAGAGATAATGAGAAATATCCCACCTTAGATGAGTATGTTGAGTTTATTTCGAAGAGAAAGAAATTCAACGGTGATTTAGTGACGATATTCCCATCTAATGTCTATATCGCGGCTAAACACGTGTATTCACGTTATGAAGACGTAATGTCTAAGATCAGCGTCAGTCAGTTTGTTCGGGTGGGCAGAGGTTATGCTGACCGAGTTGAAAGAATCAAAGCCGAAAAGGTACTGAAATTCAATGACGGCAAAGAAATAAACGAATTTATTTCAAGGGAAGAATCTAACGTTCAATTGGTAAAACGAGTCGAATGACTTATTTACTAAACGCAAGTCAAATAAATGCAGGAATTTGTATTATAATCATGCATAGTGATGCGAGTAAAATTATTTATAAAGACTATTAAATAAAAGAAAAACTGATGAAAATATAACGTCTGAGGGTTACCTAGGTACATTAATTTGAGTTCAACATACTTATCCTGACACTGACTTGACAAGGAATACCTTGTATGATTTAGATTTAAAGATTTATGGTAACGATGTAACGAGTTTTGTTTTTTTATTTTAAGTACTTATAGTTAAGTAACACATGACAATGCTTATTTTGTAAGTAAAGTTTTGTAACTTTGTAATTATATTTAAAGATCTCAATTTGTATAAATGTATCTCGACATAGGTGATACAAATTATAAAAAATATTCTCATATTGAGAAATAAAATAATCTAAATCAACTTGAATTTTGTTTCATTAAATCAATTTGGTATTTCTTGTTCATTCCCGGCGTCCTTATCCTACGTCCTGAATCGTTCGATTTCGATCGCTTCACAGCATTTGAAGATATATCAGTACCTAAGCTCATTTGTTGGCAAAATATTAAAAACTTCATGATTCAACGCGAAGGTACGTCTACTGTCCCGTTATGCCTTTAAAATTTGAGGGACAGGGAAAATCTATACATATGATAAAGCTGAAGAGGGACGAAATTCTGTACGTGGAAGATATAAAAAAAATTGGCTGGGGATACTAGCACACAGAAACATAACATAAACATAACACGAACACAGGGAACACGTACAACACAACACGTATAACGGAATACGTTCCAAAAGTTTTTAGAATTTTTGTCTGTTTGTCTGTATATTTGCGAGCGCATCGTCATCAGCGGGATTGTCATGGCAATTGCAAATTCTACGCGAACGAAGACGCGGGCAGAAGCTAGTAACTAATGGGATGAAAAATCATACAATACAAATAAACATAAATCTATCTTACTAATGTTATAAAGGTGAAAGTTCGTTAGTTTGGATGTTTGTTGCTCATTCATGGTAAAAGGGCTAAACGGATTTTGACATGGGATAGTTTTTATCCCAGAATATCGCGTAGTTCTCGCGGGATAGCGATAAACGAATTCTATGCAGACGAAGTTGCGGGCAACAGCTAGTATGTATATAAAAATCAATTGCTGTTCATTTGTCTCTCTAAAACTCGAGAGCAGCGGGGCCAATTTAGCTGATTTTGGTTTTGAAATGTTTTTCGTAGTCCAGGGAAGGATTATACGGTGAGAAAATAATTAAAGAAAAACAGGAACGGGGGAAGCCGCGGGCAATAGCTAGTCGCTGACGAAATATGGCGATTGCTGCAGTCAGAATGAAGGCCGTAGGTCAAGCAGAGTAAATGTTTTAATGTTGCGCGGCATAGCGGTGAAGCACTTAATTTAAATCTAAACAAAAAAATCTAATCGCAGTGTTTGAACTTTGTTTGCGGTGAATGTTCTCAGCCAGAGGCCAGAACTTATTAAAAAAAAAGTAAAAAAAATCCAATTATGAAATTTCATGCACTTTCCCGGCCGCTGCAAATGTGCATCAATGATTTTAACTTTTTTGCGTTAGCCTATGACGAATAACTTCGTATACTAGTTTTCTCAGTAAGGCATACATTTCCGAGCATTGTGAAGAAAATGGACTATTAAAGTATCGCATGCGTAGGTCATAGAATAATTAACCATAAATACATACATAAATCACATTTTTATCCCTTTTCGTGGTAGACGGAGCCTAGGGTAACAAGACCTAAAAACCACCTTTAGCATGATTGTGGGAGTAAAGATGGACAGGAATCAAAGTAGTGATGGGTTGCTAGCCGTAGCGCCTATAACAGTCATGATTTCTAAGATTTTCGTTCATTCCCTCGATGGGCTTTTACCATCTGCGTGGGATGAGAAGGAACTAATACGTTTTATATTTTTTCTTTGGTCCTAGACCAGCATGGAATTTATCACTTAAGCAAAAATAACATGCTCGCTGGTACTTACAAAAAATAATTATGTTACATGTAGGACATTGTAGGAGATAAAGGAAAAACTGTCGCAAGCAATAGTGCTTTCTGTTTACATAAACCCCTTTGCCAAAAAACCGTCACTGTTTTATTTAGTTTTTTTTTATATATTAAAACCGACAAACGAGCATGCGGTGCACCTGAAATAGGAAAAGGAAATTACTCATTTAGACAAGAACATAATGACTTCGATTGACGTTCTCCATTATTTAGTAAAAGTTAAAAACAATTAAAATCACTACATAGTATTAAAACAAAGTCGCTTCCGCTGTCTGTCTGTGCCTATGTACCTAAGCTTAGTTTAAAACTACGCAACGGATTTTGATGCGGTTTTTTTTAATAAATATAGTATTCAAGAGGAAGCTTTATATGTATAATAAATACATGCATAATATAGTATAGAAACACTACTGTCATCCGTGCAAAGCCAGGAAGGGTCGCTACAATAATATAATATCGATTGTGGCCTCCTCTGACTGAAATAAATGACTGCTGCAATTTTCTGTGGCATGAAAAGTTTTGAGTGCCCGTTTTTTTTTCCAATGGATAATTTAGACACGGTCTCTCAGAATAATTATGGAATCTAGCAGCGAGTGGTTAAGTTGAAGTACCTACTCAAACACTCCGTGAAGATTTTTCATCGCTAATTTTGGATTTGTCAATCATCATTATGCGTCCTATTGTTACCTTGTAATATTCTGTATACCTTTTTCTGTTTTGGTTGTTATATGTGGTGTTCAATAAAGAGTTATTGTATTGTATTGTATTGTATTGTATTGTCCAGTCTTTATATAGGTCCCACTGCTGGGCACAGGCCTCTCAAATGAAAGGGCTTGAGCTATAGTTCAGTGCAAATTGGGAATTCAATTGCTTCATAGATGTGTGCAGGTTTCCTCACGATGTTCATTCACCGAAAAGCTAATGGTGAATTTCAAATGCGATTTCGCACATAAATTCCTAAAAACTCAGAGGCGCCCACGGCAACAGGTCACACCACTAGGCTAACACGGCCTATTTTTTTTCTGCATTGCAATGCATGCTTGTTGCATTTGTCAATCACAGTGAAAAAAATCCGAAAAACATTCACAGGGGTGTTCAGACAAAGAAACTCGACCACATGCTGAAATATTGCGATACTTTGTGTAATGCGAGTGTACAAGTCAAAGTTGTTCATAAACAATTTTATGAAAATAGTTGCTTTATGTTGCGCCATTATTATTTCTGTTGTGCAAACTCCTCCCAGTTTGAACCATTGCGGGGACGGGATTACCTCGAAATTAAAAACAACAATATGGCGGTCCGAAACTTCCCTGGCGATAAATATTGTGCAATGGGTGCACTATTTAACCGCGGTATCAACCGTCTACTGCACAGTCGCCGGCATCACGCCGGCATGCCGGCGCTGTGACCACGCGCAGCCACTGTTAGTAGCAAACAATACTACTTATAACAAGTTCTTCTACTCACAGACGTTTATCGAGTGAGCTTTTATCATTCCCGTGCCACTGAAGCGCGGCGCCGGTGTGCCTTCGGAACAAAACGGATCGTCATTATCTGCAACGATAAGTGAATTGTAGTTAGCCAGTGTCGTGAATTTTAAACAGCAAAAATGGGTCGGGTTCGTTATTTTATTTACGCAAAAGACTTTTCGGTCTCGACACATGGAGTTGACTTTTATCACGAAAAAGGCTTGAATACTGTGGAGCAATTCAAATGTGATATCAAGAGAATTAATGGCGAGATGGCGAAGTCCGGAATATACGGAAAATCGTGGAAGAAATTTCGGACAATCTATTTGCACTGGGGCCACGAGTGCACACAAGAGACTGAAACAACAATAATTGATAATTATAAACAACGTATTGGTGATGGTTACAACACCCTGCCAGAAACTATTATTGAATGGATAACTGAGAATATCTGTGGCGACAACTATAAAATTGAATTGTTGTACATAATAACGGATGGTTTGATTAGCTCTGAAAGTATGGACGAATGCTTAGAATTAAATAAAGACAAGCGGTATGAAAGAGTAGTTTTCCACGCATTTAATGAGGCTTTAGATGACATCGATCTTTCCGTAGCAGCGTCATTTTTAAAGAGCCGTTGCTCAATTTATCGCAACTACGAGCTTCTTGATGAAACCGATGTTTCTCAGGAATACAAGTACGACAAAATCAATGTCGATAATTTTGATACCGAAAAAGAAAACTTGAAGTCTTACATCAAATTGAAGTACATCAGTAAGTTCCAGAAAGATGCTCTTGCTCTACAGGAAATAGAAAAATTGAAGAAGTTACGGGATCGATTGTTCGCGGATGTGTCATCGAAATTGCCAAAGGGCAAGGTCAATCTGGAAACAACGGACAGGAATGTGTTTTTGAGTGAATTTAGGAATACGGAGTGGTATGTAAACCTTAATTCTCCGTTGCGTGGTGCAAAGATTAATATTGAGAAGTCGATATCAACTTTGATTAATTACATTGTAAGCGACAGCAAGTCTTATTCGTTTGACGCTTTAAAATTCGACACGCAATATGATAATCCCGTTGATGAAGAGGAGCTTGTTGATGTTAATTTTATAGAAGAGCAAGAAATCGAATTCCCTGATATTATTCTGGCTGACGACAAAGGAATACCTGTTATATTACTAACAGAATTCAATATGCTAAACAAAATAATTTTTCACAAAACAGATCCAACGGATGTAGTATCGTCAGCGAGTTTTAACAAGTTTAAATCGTCGATGGAATGTCCCTTGTTTTTGATGAATGATTCCGATATAAGTGAGTCAATCGGTTACTTTTATACTCTGAACGCTTATAAACAATTTTTGGAGCAAGGTATAAAGACGGAGCCACGCACGCGCAGACCGTTCCACGGTGGTCTTGTGCTGATAGACACTGATGAATTCGATAAATACAACGATTATATTTTGGCGGCGTCATATTTTGATTCTAAAAAGATAAACTACAATATTGGCCTGTTTTATTACGTGTTGTGGAAAAATTGTGAAAATAAAGAGTGGATGGACAAGAATGTTCTTGAGCAGTTAAAGAAATACGTAATGCGGCGTATTAGTGCGGCAAAGTGTAAAATTGCGCTGTCGTCATTGCCACTGGACCCTCCGCAGCACACGTCGCTGCTGACTACGCTGTGGTACTGTGTCGAACTGTCGTCGTGCATATTCAAAAACGACCCTCAACATTTCATGCACGAACGTTTGAGAATGTTTTACGGTGTAGCGCATTGCATGATTGAAATATTAAAGCATTTTAATTATGATTTAGATTTAGAAGCCATCGGAAAACGGAGAGATTTAATCAGACATGCCATGATCTTGAAGAAAATTAAAACACGGGAAGAAAAAGTATATTACATGTTAGGAAAAATATTCAAAAGTGTGAACGGTTTTCTAGTTAGTGAAATAGAAAATCCATCTAATCTTAACAAGCTCAAATATCTGAATTTAAATCACAAATCTATGCTGAGTGACGATGTGATGCAGGAAACAGTTCATTTGAATGACTATGTTCACTTAATGCATTATGTAGACGATCCGGACATCTATAAAACTAATAATGTTAGCTTTAAAATGTGTGAAAAAACATTCCGACCGTTTTTCGCCATTGACCAAAACAAATCGTTTTACTCAGACTTGGTCAAGATTACTAAGAGGATAGTTATCAATAACGACGACAACAAACATAAAGTAAACATTACCTATGAGTCATTGGATTCGTTGGAATTTGATAAAATTTTGTCATTATATAATCTTTTTATTAATTGCGTTAGAGATAGTGAGAAATATCCTACCTTAGATGAGTATGTGGAGTTTATTTCAAAGAGAAAGAAATTTAACGGTGATTTGGTGACGATTTTCCCATCTAATGTCTATATCGCGGCTAAACACGTGTATTCGCGTTATGAAGACGTAATGTCTAAGATCAGCGTCAGTCAGTTTGTTCGGGTGGGCAGAGGTTACGCTGACCGAGTTGAACGAATCAAAGCCGAAAAGGTACTGAAATTCAATGACGGCAAAGAAATAAACGAATTTATTTCAAGGGAAGAATCTAACGTTCAATTGGTAAAACGAGTCGAATGACTTATTTACTAAACGCAAGTCAAATAATGCAGGAATTTGTATTATAATCATATAAAGCGATGTTAGTAAAATTCTTCATAAAGACTATTGAATAAAAGAAAAACTGATGAAAATATGACGTCTGAGGGTTACCTACATTAATTTGAATTCAACATACTTATCCTGACTCTGACTTGGAGCACTATTCCTTGTATGATTTAGATTTAAAGATTTATGGTAACGATGTAACGAGTTTTGTTGTTAGTCAATTTGTTCTGATAATTAAAAATATTTTAAGTGTAGTTAATAAGTAACACATGCCAATGCTTATTTTGTAAGTAAATTTTTGTAACTTTACTATTCTTTGTAAAGATCTCAATGTGTATAAATGTATCTCATATTATGTGATACAAATTATAAAAAAATATTCTCATATTGAGAAATAAAATAATCTAAATCTACTTGAATTTTGTTTCATTAAATCATTTTGGTATTTCTTGTCCATTCCCTGCATCCCTATCCTACGCCCTGAATCGTTCTTTTCGGTCACGTCATTTGAAGATATCAGTAAGCTCATTTTGTTGGCAAAATATTAAAAACTTCATGTTTCAACGCAGAGGTATATATCCCGTGTCCCGTTATGCTTATAAAATTTGAAGGATTCTTCTAATTTCGTCAGGCTCCCGTCATCTGAACCCAATTTGGTGACACTAGGACAGGGAAAATCTATACATATATATAATAAAGCTGAAAAGGGTCGAATCGAAAGTCTGTACATGGAAGAAATAAAAAAAAATGGCTGGGGATACTAGCACACAGAAACATCACAAACACAACACGAACACACAGAACACGTACAACAAAACACAACACGTTTTTAAAATTTTTGTCTGTTTGTATATAGATCTGTAGAGGGATTGGGCGAAAATCTTAGGGATCAATTTTATATAGGCGATGTGGCAGCAACCCATCACTGTTTTGATTCCCCTTTCCATCCATACGCCCACAATCATGCTAAACGTGGTCTTTAGGTCTTGTCACCTTAGGCTCTGTTTACCCCGTAAGGGATAAAGACGTGATTTATGTATGTATGTTATCTGTATATTTGCGAGCGCATCACGTGAAAACGGCTGCACGGATTTTAATGCAAACTTTACTTATCGGTCAAGAAAATCACCGGTCCTGTTATAAGCTATTTTTATCGCGTAAAAGTGCATAGTTCCCGCGGGATAGACACGGCAATTGCTAATTCTACGCTAACGAAGACGCGGGCAGAAGCTAGTAATTAATAGGGTGGAGGGTCATACAATGTAAGTAAACATAAATCTATCTTACTAATGTATAAAGGCGAAAGTAGCTTGTTCCCCGTACGTAACTATTTTATATTACTAGGACATTCTAAGGTAAAATAAAGACTATTTCTAAATTAAAGCAAACATGTTCGCGGCTTAGGGGTGGCCTAAGGACCACCCCCGCCGCACCCGAACCTAAATTAATCCAAATAAATCATCCTACATTAGTTTTAGCAGTGCCGGTTATGTACGGGGAACGAGCTGCGAAATGTTTAAAAGTTTGGATGTTTGTTGCTCTTTCATGGTAAAACGGCTAAACCGACTTTGACATGGGATAGTTTTTATCCCAGAATATCGCATAGTTCCCGCGGGATAGCGATAAACGAATTTATCGCAGATGGAGTCACGGGCAACAGCTAGTGTAAATTGGTATAATTCTGAGACACTGTGTATACAAGTCGAAGTTTTTAAACATATTTTTATGAAAAGAATTACGCTATGTTGCGCCATTATTATTTATGTTGTGCAAACTCTTCCCAGTGCAGTCATTGCAGAGGACGGGAGTATTTCGCAATTTAATAAAACAAGATGGCGGCCCAAAACTTCCCTGACGATAAATATTGTGCAATGGGTGCGTCATGCTGTTGTATACAATTACTAACTGTTGCTTGTGTTAATTAGAGATAGTAACAATGTATACGTATAAATAGCTTTGTATTAAATAAAAATATTTTAGAATTGGTTCAATAAAACTTCCATGTTGGTCTTGGAGCAAAAAAACAGAATGTCGCTGCTTCTAGAATTAGAAAAAATAATTAAACATATTTATTTACTTCCATGCTGTTCTGGGAGAAAAGAAAAAACATAGAATGCACCAGTTGCTCCTCCTGTAAAAGCCCATCGAGGGAATGGGCGAAAATCATAAGAATTATAGGCGATGCGGTTAGCAACGCATCATTATTTTGATTCCCCTTTCCAACTATACGCTCACAATGGTGATTGCTACACGTGGCCTTTAGACCTTGTTGCCTTCGGCCCTATCTACCCGGTATGGGATAAAGATTTGAATTATGCATGTATGTATTTATTCAAATTAAAATCTCAAAGCGCGTATCCCACCCCCATCATCCGTCCTGGTCATACCTACTCATAGTCATGCAACATAGGTACGTTCCATTTCCGACAGATTATATTTTATCGCAACAAACATTCTTCTGTTTTCGCAAATGAAACTACAACATTAGTTACTTAGTTAACTAACTAATTCAGTTAGTATATTATGTACACCTACGCATGATTCAATGAACTCCCTACCATTTTGCCCCAGACTATTTTAAACACGTTATCAGCTGCCTACAACACAGTCGCCGGCATGCCGGCGTTGTGAACACACGCGGATGTAAACAGCATCTTATAACAAGTTTCACTATTCAGAAACGTTTATCGAGTGATCGAGCCAAATACGTGACTCATATATGCGTACCGATATTGTATCGGTTACCTCTTCGGCGTGCATTTGTAACGAAGTCCATGAATAACTAGATAGTGGAACGCTGGACCCCCGTTGCGTGAAACCCGATATAGCATCATTTCCTGCAGCGCACAGTCAATTGTTATCAGCCAGTGCAGTGAACTTTTAACAGCAAAATGGTTCGCTATTTCATTTACGCAAAAGATTTTTCGTACTCGACTAACGGTGTCAACTTTTATCACGAAAGAGGCTTACAAAGCCTAGACCAATTCAAAAGTGACATCGAGAGAATTAACGCCGAAGCTTCGGAGTCCGGGAAGTCGTCCACGGAATCTCAAATCATTTATTTGCACTGGGGCCATGTATGTACAAAAGAGACTGAAGAATCAATTATTAATAATTACCAAAGGAGGCATGCTACTGGTACCCACACGCGGCCAGAAACCATTATTGATTGGATAAAGAAAAATATTCGTTGTGAAGAGAACCAAATAGAAATGTTGTATATAATAACGGATGGTTTGATTAGCGGGCAAAGTGTGAACAGTTGCTTGCAACTTAATCAAAACATGCAGTATAAAAATGTCGTTTTCCATGGATTTCATGAGAATTTGGATCGTATCGATCTTTCCGTCGCAGCGGCATTTTTGAATGGCCGTTGCTCAATTTATCGCAACTCCGAGCTTCTTGACAACACTGATGTTTCTGAAGAATACGACTACGACAAAATCAATGTCGATAACTTTGCTACCGAAAAAGAAAATTTGAAGTCTTACATAAAATTGAAGTACATCAGTAAGTTCAAGAAGAATGCTGTTGCTCTACAGGAAATAGACAAATTGAAGAAGTTACGGGACCGACTGTTCGTGGAGCTATCATCGAAATCACTACAGAGCAGAGCCAATCTGAATTCAACGGATAAAAATGTGTTTTTAAGCGAATTTAAGAAAACGGACTGGTATATAAACCTTAATTTTCCGGTGCGCGGTGCAAAGGTTGATATTGAGAAGTCTATTTCAACTTTGATCAATTACATTGTAAGCGACAGCAAATCTTATTCGTTTGACGCTTTGAAATTCGACACGCAATATGATAATCCCGTTGTTGAAGAGGAGATTGTTGATGTTAATTTTGCAGCGGAACAAGAAATTGAATTCCCTGACATTATTCTGGCTGATGAAAAAGGAATACCTGTTGTATTACTAACAGAATTCAACTTGCTGAACAAAATAATTTTTCACAAAACAGATTCATCGGATGTAGTATCGCCAGCGAGTTTTAACAAGTTTAAATCGTCGATGGAATGTCCGTTGTTTTTGTTGAATGATCCCGATATTAGTGAGTCAATCGGTTACTTTTATACCCTGACCGTTTATAAGCAATTCTTGGAGCAAGGTATAAAGACGGAGCCACGCACGCGCAGACCGTTCCACGGTGGTCTTGTGCTGATAGACACTGATGAATTTGATAAATACAACGATTATATTTTGGCGGCGACGTATTTTAATTCCAAAAAGATAAACTACAATATTGGCCTGTTTTATTACGTCTTGTGGAAAAATTGTGAAAATAAAGAGTGGATGGACAAGAATGTTCTTGAGCAGTTAAAGAAATACGTAATGCGGCGTATTAGTGCGGCAAAGTGTAAAATTGCGCTGTCGTCATTGCCACTGGATCCTCCGCAGCACACGTCGCTGCTGACTGCGTTGTGGTACTGTGTCGAACTGTCGTCGTGCATATTCAAAGACGACCCTCAACATTTCATGCACGAACGTTTGAGAATGTTTTACGGTGTAGCGCATTGCATGATTGAAATTTTAAAGCATTTTAATTATGATTTAGATTTAGAAGCCATCGGAAAACGGAGAGATTTAATTAGACATACCATGATCTTGAAGAAAATTCAAACACAGGAAGAGAAGGTATATTACATGTTAGCAAAGATATTCAAAAGTGTGAACGGTTTTCTAGTTAGTGAAATAGAAAATCCGTCGAATCTTATCAAGCTCAACTATTTAAAATTGAATCACAAATGTATGTTGAGTGACGATGTAATGCAGGAAACAGTTCACCTGAATGAGTATGTGCACTTAATGCACTATGTAGACGATCCGGACATTTACGAAACTAATAATGTTAGCTTTAAAATGTGCGAAAAAACATTCCGACCATTTTTCGCCATTGACCAAAACAAATCGTTTTACTCAGACTTGGTCAAGATTACTAAAAAAATAGTAATCAATAACGACGACAACAAATATAAAGTAAACATTACCTATGAGTCATTGGATTCGTTGGAATTTGATAAAATTTTGTCTTTATATAATCTTTTTATTAATTGCGTTAGAGATAATGAGAAATATCCTACCTTAGATGAGTATGTTGAGTTTATTTCGAAGAGAAAGAAATTTAACGGTGATTTGGTGACGATTTTCCCATCTAATGTCTATATCGCGGCTAAACACGTGTATTCACGTTATGAAGACGTAATGTCTAAGATCAGCGTCAGTCAGTTTGTTCGGGTGGGCAGAGGTTACGCCGACCGAGTTGAACGAATCAAAGCTGAAGAGGTACTGAAATTCAGCGATGGGAAGGAAATAAACGAATTTATTTCAAGGGAAGAATCTAACGTTCATTTGGTACAACGAGTCGAATGAATTTACTGAAGTCACTTAATATAGGCATTAATACCTCGTAAGGTGAAGTCTAATTATTTTTCACAACTTAATTTGTACATGTTCAAGAAAAGAAGAACTGATATAATTGCTTTTCAATTGTTAAATATCACATCCATTGGTTAAAGTACAGCAAAGCTTCTAACATTGTCTTTTTTGAATTATTAGACAGTAATATTTTTGTATGTTACCTGTTCTCTACATTTATAGCACCTAGGTACTTAATTTATCTTTTGTGAATACTCAAGGCGATGTTTCTCTTGAGGTACTCGACTACTCCCAACAGCGTTTGCATTTGTTTTGTTATTGTTCATTTTGTATTAGCTCATTTTTTTGACGATTCTAAATGATGCTAGTTATAGTTAAGTTACATTACGCTATTAGATGCCATAGCTTACTTTATAATTAAGTATGTAATCTACTCGAATATTTTTAGTTATTTTTAAAGATCTCGATATATTATGTACCTACCCAATTATGTACTCAACTCTTATATTGAAAAATAAAACAATTTAAACCTAGTTGTTTGTTTGTTTTTTTATTTTTTTATTACATTCCTGGCATCCTTATCCTGCGTTCTGATTCCAAAGTTAAAAATTCAAAGTTCGTATCATGCCCATCCGCTCCAATTAACAGTCATTAATATGAGTGTGCCGGACAGCACGATATGAACTTGGAATCTCGAATTTTGGAGTAGCCCCCTGTTCGACCATTAAATAAAAACAAAAAAGCTGACTGCATCAATACCAACTCAATTGAATGAAGAACTGAATAGATAAGAACAAGATGTCAATTCGAATATTTCATTTTGGTTTTGAATGGTCATGATTGATAATGTTTACAAACGCAGTCGGAGGCATAATCCGCTCACTTCTAATAATTTTGTTGATAATATACCTAGGCACAGCAAGAAAATTTAGGAGTGAGTAGATAACAATCTAAATTTTTAGTAACATACATACATACATGCATATATCACGTCTTTATCCCTTACGGGGTAGACAGAGCCTAGGGTAACAAAACCTTACAGCCACGTTTAGCATGATTAAGGGCGTATAGGTGGAAAGGGAAATCAAAATAGTGATGGGTTGCTAGCCGCGTCGCCTTTAATATGATTCCTAAGACTTTCGCCCATTCCCTCGATGGGCTTTTACCATCTGCGCGGGAAGAGAAGCCACTGGAAGAAATTTTTAGTTAAAAATATAATATTCGATTCTTAATCCTTTCTTATTATTGGTACTTTTCTTATATAAGAAGTGAATAATATAAAAATACATACAAGAATAGGAACATGAATAATGGCAACCAAAAGAATAGTCATGTGAAAAAGAAAGATCCCGTAGGAGCGCGCCAGGACCTTCCACAGCCATAGCGAAAGGAACCAGTCGAGCGGACCACTGTGACAACTTAATCTTCCCTCCTCTGAAGACATGCAAGACGTACCCGAACAACATGCCGATGAAGAAGGGCCGTGACCGCACCAAAGTGTTAATGTTATAATATAGCATGTACTCTTTCTTATTGTTTAGCACATACGAGTGTTAATATTTAACTTAAATTACTTTAGTTTCGTGGTAAAATATCTATCTAGCTAGGTTATTAGCTTAGTCGGAATATTTCGTGATTTGTAAAAGATACATACACATACATACATACACAAATCACGTCTTTATCCCTTATGGGGTAGTCAGCCTAAGGTGGCAAGAGCTACAGGCCACGTTTAGCAAGATTGTGGGCGTAAAGATGGCAAACAACGGAATTAAAATAGTGATGGGTTGCTACCCGGATCGCCTATAACATGATTCCTTTGATATCCGCCCATTCCCTCGACGGGCTTTTCTTTTACCATCTGCGCGGGAAGAGAAGCAACTGGTACATTCTATGTTTTTCCTTTGCTTCCAGACCATGGAAGTTAAAAGATGGAGTCTTAGAAATACAACAAAGGTAGACTTGAATCGCGTACGGATTATTAAGGTCATAGTCGCGTTAAAAATGGACTCTTTGTACATACCTCCATTTTTAAATAGAATAAGACCTTTATTATTACATTGTGGTGCAATTATTATTATGTAGCGATAAAAAAGTGGGCGCACTTTATCACTATTCTATGTTTATAAATTGTGCATTACGAATGTTTATGTTATGTTAATTATCAAGTCCGGTTTGGTTTTGGGTTTTTCTACAGATAACTTGGGTTTTTCAGTAGTTGCGGATATAATAATATTATCAGTTATGTATATTGTTAAGTATTTGTGGTTCGTTGCGGTCAATCATCACATAAAAACTAAAAATAGTCAAAATCATTCCCATCATTATTTCCTTAGCTGGAATTATTCCAAAAATCCATAAATCACTTAAATCCGATTTCTAAACGCAACTTCGCTACATATTTGACGACCGGATAGCCTAGTGGTTAGTGACCCTGACTATGAAGCTAGAGGTTCTGGGTTCGAATCCCGGTAGAGGCAGGCAGTTGTATGATGATGATAAACACGAATGTTTGTGCCCGAGTCATGGATGTTGTATGTATTTAAGTATGTATTTATCTACACTATATAGGTATGTTTATCCGTTGCCTGGTACCCATAGTACAAGCTTTGCTTAGTTTGGAGCTGGGTCAATTGGTGTCAAGATATTTATTTATTTATTATTTACTTATTTATTTATTTATATTTACGCGGTGCGCGTGAGCATTGCAAGAGATTTGAACAGTATATTACTGAGGTTAAAGGAGTTAAGAATGTTCTATGAGCATAGTTCAAATTATGCGTTTTTAAATTTCATTTTGTATCGACGCGGTCGCAACTGTGTGAAGCGTACCCTTTTTTTAGCAAAGCGACATCTCTATGAAAAGAGTTGCGCTATGTTGCCCCATGTTTAACATATGTTATGCAATTGGCATTGTTCATTTTTTTTAGTATGCTCCAATTCGAAAACCATTTCGAGGAAAACCATCAATTATCCGATTTATCTTGTCCGATTTCAAAAATACTTTATGATTGCAGATATTTTTGTAAAAGTAGACAAAGCCGTTTTTTTTATAGCCAGCCGAACGAAGGCGATTGGGATTCTGTCTAAATTCACGAACTATGAAACAGCGAAAAAATATTTATTATTAATTAACAAAGCTACGTAAAAGCATAATATTCAAATAAGTTGCTTGAAATAGTCCATTTTATCAAATAAAGGTGTTAAAAGCACAGCTTAAAAAAAATGAACAATGCCAATTCTCAAGCTGCACCCAGTCATCAGACAGGACAGCAAAAAAACATGCAATAACAACAGTAAGATATACAATATATCTCTTACATTAATATATGTCTTGAACAATAAGGTTATCAATGCTACAGTTATTTATATTTATGCAGCTTTTACCCGCATGTAAGTCCCGCTAGAATTTTGCAATTTTAGAGACACAAGCTTTTTATACATACTAGCTTCTGCCCGCGACTTCGTCTGCGTAGAATTATACACAAAAACCTTCCTCTTGAATCACTCTATCTATTAAAATAAACCGCATCAAAATCCGTTGTGTAGGTAGTTTTGAAGATATAAGCATACATAGGGACATAGGAACATAGGGACATAGGGATATAAGGACAGATAAAGCTACTTTGTTTTATACTATGTAGTGACATACGACATTAATCACGTCTCCCTACGGGTTAGCCAGAGCTTAAGGTAACAAGACAAAAAGACCACGTTTAGCATGATTATGGGTTGGATGGAAAGGGGACTCAAAATAGTGATGGGTTGCTAGCCACATCGCCTATAACATTATTCGTAAGATTTTCGCCCATTCCCTCGATGGGCTTTTACCATATGCGCAGGAAGAGAAGCAACTGGTACATTCTACGTTTTTTCTTTGGTCCCAGACCAGCATGGAAAATATCGATATCATAATCGACCCCCCCTCTTCCCAGTTTCAAATTATACGTACCTAATGGAAAATGATGTAACTATACCTACCTCTAATTATGACACACCAGCTATCGACAGGACAGTCTGTTGCTATGAGATAATGAAGGAGCAATTTTGAGTATACTCAGTCACTCAAATATGAGAGAGTGACCCGTGGTTTTGCTCGTCAGTGTATTACGAAAAAACCATTTTGTTCAAATTTTACACGGGCTTTTATTTGCTTTAAGGGCCCGGCAACGCGCACTCTTGACTCTTCTATGATATGTCCATGGGCGGCGGCGATTGCTTTACATTAAGTTGGTAAGCGCATGTTTTCACGCTACCACATATCATAAAAAAATTACAGTAGATGCTTCGATATAGGTAAACTTATAAGTAGTTCCTGATCACTACCTACATTCCGTTTCTCATAGGTGCCTACACAGTTCTAATTTCGCGAAAACAGTAGGAAGTAACACCTGCTACTTAATACCCTGGAAACAAAAATATTGATAAAGTGCTTACGTCATAAAAATTCGAGGAACTTCCCGGCACCGATTCATGAACAAACTCATTTATCAAGGCCGCAATTGTCAATAACGTAGTTGCCAGTCACAGAGTACTTTTGTATACAAGTATACACTAGAAGTAGAGACCTCTCTTGGCGATTTTGAGCAGCTGTGCAGCAAGCGCCATCTGCACGCAAGGTTTGGAACAATCCGTTATTACACGAAAGCATGTAGGTATAGACTGTTTTATTAGCATCTTATAACGCAGACAGGTCACTTTATTTCTGTTTATTAAAGAGTTGATGGCTCTTACTTAATATTATCTTTAAGTTTTAGGTAAATGTTATCACTTTTATCCAGAAAACGAGAAATAATTATTTTTAAAAGATACTTGAAGATTCTAGCTACCACAAACAACCGAATATAATGTTATCCTAGAGTTTCCATTTGGTAACAGAATAAACAGATGGTAATTGTAAATTGTTCGTCCCTAATTTAATACTCCTCTCATCAACTCAAAGGTTGACTGGAGGAGATCCCTTAACGAGATAAGTACGCATTTGTGCATGTATTCTCAGTGTTTGTCAATTGTATTGGTTTATTTGGTCAAGCTACAATAGCGATAGTACCGACATCTAAACGCGTTAGTCGGAACTATGTTATAATACTGCAAAATGAAAAAGTTACTAATCCACTATCACGTCTATCTATGGTATGTCTACGTAGTTTTGGAAGTTTAATTCTTCATTACATTAAACTAAACTTGTGCCTCTTCCTTGCCGGTCTAAGAATATACCAATACCACTGTTTAGTATCAAACAAACATTTACCCATTTAGTACCTACAAGTTTAACAATTCTAAGAAGTTTACCAAGTGGATTGATCAAATTACTTAATAATACGTTTATCTACATAGACCGTATCTTTGAAGTGCTTCAGAATGTTGGTTTTTACACCTACAGTGTAAATTGTTAACAAAATCTGTGAGTCAGTATTCCGTGGGTCTTCGTACACTAAAGCCGATATTACATCATTTTGTAACTACATATATAAAGCTCCGTTGTAAAAGTTATTGGACAGTGTCTGTACTTCCATCAACGAGAATGGTTCGTTATTTTGTTTACGCGAAAGATTTTTCGATTTCGACCCGTGGAGTCGACTTTTATCACGATAGAGGCTTAAAGACTGTGGAACAATTCAAAAATGATATCGAGAGGATTAACGCCGAGGCGTCGGAGTCCGGTGAGCCGTCTGCGGAATCTCGGATAATTTATTTGCACTGGGGCCACGAGTGCACAAAAGAGACTGAAAGAACAATCATTGATAATTATAAACAAAGGATTGGTGATGGGCACAACACCCTGCCAGAAACTATTATTGAATGGATACATAGGAATATTGGTGGTGATGGCGACAAAATAGAATTGTTGTACATAATAACGGATGGTTTAATTTACAGTCAAAGTTTGAACAAATGCTTAGAATTAAACAGCGACATGCAGTATGAACAAGTAGTTTTCCATGGATTTCATGAGGATTTGGATCAAATCGATCTCTCCGTTGCAGCGTCATTTTTGAAAAGCCGCTGCACAATTTATCGAAATGACGAGCTTCTTGATGATACTGATATTTCTCAAGAGTACTACTACGACAAAATCAATGTCGATAACTTCAATACTGAAAAAGAAAATTTGAAGTCCTATATTAAATTGAAATACATAAATAAGTTCAAGAAAGATGATCTTGCTTTACAAGAAATAGACAAATTGAAGAAGTTACGAGATCGGCTGTTTGAAGAGTTGTCATCGAAATCACCAAAGCGCAAAGTTAATTTGGATACAACGGATAGGAATTTGTTTTTGAGCGAATTTAGAAATACAGATTGGTATACAAATCTTAACTTTCCGGAACATGATGCAAAGATTAATATTGAGAAGTCAATTTCAACTTTGATTAATTATATTGTAAGCGACAGCAAATCTTACTCGTTTGACGCATTGAAATTCGACACGCAATTTGATAATCCCGTTGATGAAGAAGAGATCGTCGATGTTAATTTTACAGCAGAGCAAGAAATTGAATTTCCTGACATTATTCTAGATGACGACAAAGGAGTTCCGGTTGTATTACTAACAGAATTCAATTTGCTGGACAAAATAATTTTTCACAAAATAGATCCATCGGATGTAGTATCGCCAGCGAGTTTTAACAAGTTTAAATCAGCGATGGAGTGCCCGTTATTCTTGTTGAATGATCCCGATATTAGTGAGTCGATCGGTTACTTTTATACTTTGAATGTTTATAAGCAATTATTGGAACAAAGTACCAAGACGGAGCCACGCACGCGCAGACCGTTCCACGGTGGTCTTGTGCTGATAGACACTGATGAATTTGATAAATACAACGATTATATTTTGGCGGCGACATATTTTGATTCCAAACAGATTAATTACAATATTGGCCTGTTTTATTACGTCTTGTGGAAATTTTGTGAAAATAAAGAGTGGATGGACAAGAATGTTCTTGAGCAGTTAAAGAAGTACGTAATGCGGCGTATTAGTGCGGCAAAGTGTAAAATTGCGCTGTCATCATTGCCACTGGATCCTCCGCAGCACACGTCGCTGCTGACTGCGTTGTGGTACTGTGTCGAACTGTCGTCGTGCATATTCAAAAACGACCCTCAACATTTCATGCACGAACGTTTGAGAATGTTTTACGGTGTAGCGCATTGCATGATCGAAATATTAAAGTATTTTAATTATGATTTAGATTCAGAGTCCATTGAAAAACGTAGAGATTTAATTAGACATGTCATGATCTTGAAGAGAATTCAAACACAGGAAGAAAAAGTTTATTACATAGTAGCCAAAATATTCAAAAGTGAGAACGGTTTTCTAGTTAGTGAATTAGAAAATCCATCTAATCTAAATAAGCTCAACTATCTGAAATTGAATCACAAAGGTATGTTGAGTGAAGATGTAACCGAGGAAACAGTTCATTTAAATGATTTTGTGCACTTAATGCATTATGTAGATAATTGGAACAATGATGGAAGTAATAAAACTGACTTTAAAATGTGCGAAAAAACATTCCGGCCATTTTTCGCCATTGACCAAAACAAATCATTTTATTCAGAATTGGTCCAGATTACTAAGAAAATAGTTATCAATAACGACGACAACAAAGATAAAATAAACATTACCTATGAGACATTGGATTCACTGGAATTTGATAAAATTTTGTCATTATATAATCTTTTTATTAATTGCGTTAGAGATAACGAGAAATATCCCACCTTAAATGAATATCTCGGGTATGTTTTGAAAAAAAAGAAATTTAAGGTTGGTTTGGTGACGATTTTCGCACCAAACGTTTATATTGGCGCCGTAAATGTGTATTCGCGGTATCAGAAGGTAATGTCAAAGATCAGTGTCAGTAAATTTATTCGGGTGGGTAAAATTTATGACAAACGATCTGATCGAATCAAAGCGGAAGAGGTACTGAAATTCAATAATGATGACGAAATAAACGAATTCGTTTCAAAGGAAGAATTGAAAGTTAATTTGATAAAACGCGTCGGATGACACAATTAATAAGCGGATATCCCGCGATTATCACTCAACTGCTTTAATACTTCGGGTTATGTACTATCAATTATTTACTCAGGTACGTTCACAACGTTGGAAATTGCTAGCCACCTACGAATGTGTAAGTTCGCAGGAAGAAAATATATGTCGCTTATTGTAGCTAATTGAAAGACTGTATTACCTTGCTGTTAAAAAGATTGCTCGTTGAGTTTCTTGCCGGTTTCTTCTCAACAGAGCTTATTTCCGAACCAGTGGTAGAGTCTGTGACAATACTTCGTGTAAGCTCTATTTGAATAAAGACTGGCTTTACAAGTGTAACACGTGTGCAGTTATTTCTATCTCATTAATTGACCTTGAAGACGACCAAAAAGGGTGGCGTAAGCTTGGCTAAGCTTAAAGTTCCTATGAACCCTAACCGATCGACCCGTCAGTCTGTCTTCGTCGGCCTACTTGATCAGTGGGCTTATTACAGTGTTCATTTTGACAGTTCTTGCATGAATGTGACAGCTAGCTGATTCCGATGCCAATTGTCAGCCCATACATGAACTGTCAAAATGAACACGATGGCGATTGCGAGCGAGTTAGGTAATAAGCCTACAGATCAGAGCAGTGTCAAAGCTGTATGCCCAATATGTTTCTCTGACATCCGAAGTGGAGTGATAACTACTGTTTTACTATGTTAGAAATTGATTGACTATTGATTACTACTGGTCCGGCTACGACAAATAAATTATTTTCTGTCTGAAAGTAATACAAATTTCCGCCGTTTGCCTTTCACTCTTTTTCGGTGTAATTGCTGTTTCGCGTCCTCTACTGGGCACCGCACGTTGTGCACGTTCCAACTGTATTAAAGTCTAACAAACAATTTAAGAAGCGAACCACGAACCTCATGGAGCCAGCTTTAATACAATGCCTACAACACTGCGTAGAGTCCGTAGTGTCTGTAGTAGCCTCCGCCGCTGCTAACTAAATATCGTGGCACCCTAAAGAACGTCCGTAATACTGTAGACTAATTGGTTCAAACATACATTAGTATATACATTAGTTAAGGCCTGTTTCACTAGTCTCTGTAAAGTTCCGGTTATCTTAAGTGTCAGTTACCTATGATTCCGTCTCTATTTATTACTACGAAACAGGTCGAGACGTCATCATATATAACTGTCACTTAAGATAGCTGGAACTTAACAGAGAGTGGTAAGACAGGCCCTTAATGTGACAAAAGTTTAAACAAACAGTTTAAATCCGAGTAATAGGCCGAGCCGTGCATCGACAGTTCAAAAAAATTTACGGCCGCCTTTTTCTTTTCTTTTGGTGCTGCGGCACGTGGCAATGGACTAAGCGCCAATGAGCCACCGACTGCCAAAAGGTTGAAAATTCAAAAAATATTATTAGTTTTTAAAGTATTTGCACCCGTTTTTTTGATAATTAGTTTTAAAAATTACAATAATAAAGATTTCATGTTTGAAAATTATTGAAGTATTAAGAAGTCATTTTGGCGTTAAATTCTATAATTGGGATTGTCTAAAAAAAAATACCTATCCTTTTTATATTTTTTTTGTGCAGAATAGTCAATTATAAGAAACCAATTTCAATATTTTCTCATATAACTCGGTATTTTTTTCACTATTAATTATTGAAAGTATTTTGGTTGATGACGTCAGAGTTTCCACTGCCGGTGTCACACATCTGCTTATTGGATAAATTGATCATAAAACGTATGTGAAGCGCCGCCATTAACGTCTTTTCTATCTGTGGTGAAGTTGGCAAACTGTCAATACTGTCATTACCATTAGTATCAATGTCAACATGATTCAACAATAACACAGGAAGATTCACGCGATCTTCTCCTATGAATTTTATATTTTCACAGCCGTTACACCTACCATAACATTCTGCGCGAAGCAGAAAGGTCCATAAACACATACCAGGTATGATCAAGACAAAACAGGACCCGGAAATAAGACAGTAAACTCAGTAGGTGAAAGTAAACCGAAAAACGTAATATTTCGCTATCCATTAAAATATTTAGCGGAAAATCTTTCATGTGAGCGAAGCACATCGCTGTGCGGATACACTCTTGCCTAATTATCTACCGAAAGTGCTTCTAAATCTAAACTATAATACAACAATATGAAAGTAATCAGTGGAAAAAACAAGAATGACAGTAACAAGATTGTCATTTTGCTTGTCAGCTGTCATAAGATGAATGAAATGTCAGATTGCGGGTCCAAATTGAACTCCGTAGTATAATCCACGCGTAAATAGCATAGAATTTGTAACATTTGCAAATAAAGTACATTTTGGACCGTCTACGTCATGTCTGGGAATGTCAAATGAAGGTCATTGCTTATTTTTCATGTAATAAATTCATTATAGTAAAATAAAATAAAGTAAATACAGAAAACGATTTAAAAAGCATTTATCTCGAAATGGTTTTCGATTGACTATACATTGTAAAAAAATAGACAATCCCAATTCTATCGAGTGAATTGGATTTATATATTAGGTATTTACGATCATGATAATCATCATATGTTTTTCAGATCCACAAAATAAGCCGGTGGGTCGAAAAGCTGTCTAAAAAAATATTTATGCTGTCACCGCCTTAACTAATAGTGATTAATTACAAAATTTCAAAAAGGGGTGACTAGGTACTACTCGATTTAATTATAAGTTGATCAACGAAGGAGGAAAACCACCAATTTCATACGAAATATTCTAGCGCTTTTGTAGGTATTTTTCACGTCTACTGCAAGAAAAGTAAAAAACAGATTTTTCAATGTATAAAAAGTACAACCCTAATTGCGCTTTTGCTACAATTTCAAGCTTTCCTAACACTAAATGTCTGATGGTAATACTTTGCTATTTGTAATAATGTAGGCGCGTATAATTTATTTCAACAGCAGTAGGTATTTCTGAAAGCTTGCAACTCTAAAAGCTCCATTTGAATGTAGACGAGTCCACAGAGCTGGGGTCCGATTTTTGAAAGCATATATGTGAAAATACCACACGTGTCCGGTAAACACACGACACACACACAAGTGTTGAAAAATTGTGCATGATTAGAAATACGAGTAGCTTAGAAGACACTTACAGCTCTGATTAATCTTGTGAATAAGTCAAAACTTTGATAAGAGCTGTAGTTTAGAAGATATAAGCTGATTTATTCCACTTTCGAATGGTATTTTGACATATGTGCTTTCAAAAATCGGGCGCCTGGTACTAAATAGACAGTAAAGTAACATTATAGTTATTGTACATATTTAGGTCTCGAAAGAAAAGACAAAGACAGTCCGTTACGCACAAGGGCGCAAAGCTTAAAGTACACATTGTTGTAAATAAGTTGCCTAAACTTGTCTGTCGTAAAACAAATTGAAAATAATCACTCTGTCAGCGGCATTCCCCAAAAAACAATCATTTTAAACGCTCAACTTTATCCCCGAGCCGCTTGAAGCTATTAACCAACGGGTGGTGTTTTATGACGAATCACACCTTTTCGTGTGCGAGTTTTTTTTAATTATCTATAAGGAACTTAAAAATCAATAATTTGAGCTTCGCGCACACTCAATTTTTTTAATGTATAAAACAAACAAAAATCCTAAAAACCATAGACATGTATTGTATAATCTCAACGATTTTATTACCGCTAGTTTTTCTCAATAGTTACCTACATGTACACGGGTTAAAGACGTGATTTATGTATGTATGCCTACACTAATTATACATACAGATTTTTCTCTACTTACTACCTATTTTGTTACAATGAAATATGTTTTTTTAATTAAAAACTTCTTTAACGCGTTGAGCACTTTTTGGGATGGGTAAAAAATGTTAAACTCGCGTCAGGTAAGACGGAAGATCATACGTAGGTACGTTGATTTCGTCACTCACTCGTAAGCTACGTTTGTCCTAGTGGTAAAAGGTGTGGAATAACGTGCGTTGGCCCCGGTGTGTTGGCTCGTGTAGGAAAAGTTTTTTTTCTTTTTCTTTTTGAAGTGCGTTGTGCACTTTTAGTTTTCGCTTCTGCCGGCACTCCCGGTGTGCCACCCGTCCGTTTTTTGTATAGATGCATCATGTTAGCTTGTCCGTAAAGCACTTAAAAAGCGTTGTAGCTGACTATCAGTTCTATGATTCTGGCCGCAGTAGAAGCTGAGCTGCAACCTTTTTTACGTCTGGCAATATTTTACACAATATATTTATTTTTATTTTTTTAAGATTGCACTGTTTTCTCATAAGACAGGTAAAAAATATATCTGACGCATACATTAGCTCTATAAATTTTGTTGATTTACTTTTATCTTAATGTGGGATGACCACTGATCCTACTTTTTCTACAAGTAGTTGATGGACTTCTCCAGAAAGTTATGCTCCAAGCCGAGCTGTGAATAAGAGTCCAACTCACTCCGGGTTTGTTTTACTACCCTCGCTAATGCTACCCAAATACCGCTAAAAAACAAACTAACCAACACCACAGACCACAATGTCATCGACATAGACTACATTTTGGTTCAGCACTTGCTATCCTGGCAGCAAACAGACGATGGTATTTGTAGACAGTGATAACGACAAACGTCAACATTTGTATGAAATTCCACCCCGATTTGGTCGGAAATCCGGCGACGACTGATACGGGTATCTTCGTAAAAACTTGGGAATTTATATTGAGGAAGTTTTAAAATCTTTGTTGTCCTACGAAAGTCTTGGTATTGTGATATAGACCATATTTAATGCATTCGGTATGACACTCGCATTCATTGTTTCTTTCAGTTATTTTTATACAACTAGGAAGGCAGACGAGAAGGGTTACCTGATGGAAAGTAATCACCATTGCTCATGGACATCTGAACACCAGCACATCATAAATGCATTGCCAGCCTAGAAAGCAAAAATACAACACCTCATGTGCCGGTAATATCCCCGCCCTCTTCACGCCGGAACACAGCAGTACAGGCAATGCTGTTTGGTGGCAGGATCAGCGAAGATGGAGAAGACGGAATCTGTACACGATCCTTGCCACCCACTGTCTGTTCTTCGTTCATTAATTCAAGTCGACTGGTGATGAATGAAAAAAAGTTGTAAAACTTTACCATGACTTGGCTTTTGTGTTCCCCGTGACGAATGTCTACAACATTATGTCGTAAACGTTTTACGTTTCTTTGTCTTTTACGTCCTGTGGGGAGATGCCCAAATCGATGCTAACGCGATTAGGGCCCGACTTTATTAGGCCCAAGGGAAGGGACAGCAATCGGCTTATAAATACGTTAAATGTGCGGAATGTGCCTTAGCGATTTTTCTTACGGCGAGTAGAAAATGGTGAGATGTAATATGCTGTGGGGCGATTTTTGATAGCTAAACAATTGAGATTACCACTCGAAAGTGTTAAAAAATTGCGCTGAATTCTAAATTTATCGGTAGACATTCAAGTTTTTTCCTTTCGGTAAAGGTTCTCAAGTGAAGACCGCGGATCGGCAAGCGCAGCGTTAAAGCCGGTGGTGCGAGCCGCTTCCACCAGAGGTCTATGTCCAACAGTAGACGTCTTAATGGCTGACATGATATATCGATGATGATGATGATTTCAGTTTTCCATGCTCTCGGTCGCCTATTTTGACAAATAGGTGTATGAGAGGTACCTATATGCCTTCGACCATTGAAGTTTAGCAATCTATTTGTTGTTTTTATGCCACGCGGAGGCTCGATACCCACTCGATGTCAAAGATACTATGACTGGACCTCAAAATTGCACGAATCAAATTAAAGATGCCTTTATATCAAAACCGTTTACCTTGGTTTGGGATAAACACTAATTACTAAAGGATAATCGGTTTAACTTTTGCGGTGTTGCAAATTGTAGATTGCTACAACAATTCATTAAACACCTTGCTTTGGTTTCATAATTTTAATGCAGATTAGGAAGACTTTTAGAAACTGCTTCTGTTCCGTAATCTTTTGGAAATATTGCTAAGTTGGAAAAAACGTTGGAGTTAAAACTGTCTTTTACACGATATCTTGGTGAAATTGTCTTAAGTATGATATACGGTTAGAAGGATCTTAGAAAAGGTTTTCGCAGTCTCCCGTAGAAAATATGTCTTGAAAAGTAAGGAAAACTTGGTAGGTAACAACAACAGTCATACCCAATTAAAACGAAGCACAGAAGCAACTAAAGGCGGCAAAACGAAAGCATTTGTTTCACATTAAGCACGGTTCAACAGCAAATCGCCAAGGTCACCAGTGAACTCAGCCCGACTCCATTTGGAAAAACAGTCGATATCAACTCTGAAGCAACCAAACAAGGTTGGAATAATCAGCCAAGTTGAGACGTTGAGAGTTTTTGATGGTATATGTGGATGATGTAATGTTTTGAGACATGACTTGGCCCCAGGTGCTAATCGACTCATTGTTCTTTTGTTGGTATTTTGAGAGATTATCTCAGTTTCCTGATTGGCTGTTGCAATTTTTGGAATATGTTATCGTTGTATGTTTAGAGGGCCAAATGAAAGACTGCAGGACCTCCGGTTATGATGTAGCCTGTAAATACCTTAAAGAAAATATAATATATATAAATCCTATATGTCCGTATATGGACAACATTGACCATCAATTTCGGCCGATTCACCACTCTAAGTTTAGGTGTTCATGATCAGGCAAGTCAAGGTGCCCGTATAGTAGACTTATCAAGTCCTTCAAAAATTTGATTTGGTTTGACTCTATCAACTCTATTATGCCTCTTCCCCCCTCTCTCTCTTTGTTACATATGATTTTAAACAGAAAATAATAAATTAAGTAGATACCATAGTTTCAACATTAAATCTTTTTTAATATCTTGGGCAGTACACCTTACAAAACGGTTCAATTAGGCTGTCAGTTACGCATATTTCATGTTTTATTGCATTTAATACGAGCGTGTTGCATTTTTATGAGCAATAATTGAGATGTTTCGAGCATAGACAATAACAATGAGCTTAAGCAAATTATGGTCTAACCGGTCTGTTCTCACAGTTTATTTCAAAGTCACACGTAGGCGGCTAATGGAGGTCTAAAAACCAGACAACTTGCAAAACAATCAGGTTCAGTAAAGCAAAGCACATTGGATGTCTCCTCTTTAGCTATAGCTTATCATGGTACCCCCATTTTTATACATTCCACGATTTGGACCATCCGAGACGTAGCCGTGGCACGACTTAGACGCCGAGAATTTTTCGGTACATTTTTGTACAAATTTACTCTAAAAACTGTATATCGGCCAATGACATTACATATTTGCTTCGATGCTAGTCTGGGAGCAAAGAAAACAGAATGTACCAGTTGTTTTTCTGCCCGCGCAGATTCTAAAAGCTCATCGAGAGAACGGGCGATAATCTTAGGAATCATATTATAGGCGATGCGGCTAGCAACCCTTCTCTATTTTTATGCCCCTTTCTCCCTAAACGCCCACAATCAAACGTGTTACCCTAAGCTACTCCGTAAGTCATATTATTAACAGTGTGATGGTTGGATGGATATCTACTACGCTCCGTCTTGCATTTCCATCCATCTATACATCCATGCTGGTCTGGGAGCAAAGAAACAACATAGAATGTACTAGTTGCTTCTCTTCCCGCGCAGATGGTAAAAGCCTATCGAAAATCTTAGGAATCATGTTATATAGGCGATGAGGCTAGAAACCCATCACTGTTTTGATTCCCCTTTCCATCCATATGCCCACAATCATGCTAAACGTGGTCTTTAGGTCTTGTTGCCTTAGGCTCTGTCTACCCCGTAAGGGATAAAGACGTGATTTATATATGTATGTATGTATAGGTACATCTATTCCAACTTAGCCCTCTAGGCTGGCAACTTTTCAATCCTTTGGTTTCGCGAGTGACCCAATGGCTCGTTCACTATCTATGCCATTAAAAAAATTACGGAAGCATTCCCGCACCGGCATCCTAATTTATCTTTTTTTTAAGTACAGCTTTTCAGCGTCTTATTTGTCTTAGCGACAGCTAACTTATCTTATCTGTGCGATTTGTGCAGGCAGGCTAGTTTCCCGCAGTTTCCCATCTTCGGATGCACCGCTGCATGCCGAATCGAGTCGGCGACCTCACCCCGTACCACGAACGATATTTGGACGCGGCGAGACGATGACTTGCTGCCTTGATGCCATACAATGACGCTTTGAGTCGTAGTTATATTAAAATTAGACAACAACCTAAATTTAATGTCAAATGGATACATTTTTCATACTATTTAGCAATGATCCAGTGTTTAAATTAGCTATACATCATTTAAATTGTCCGTAAGCCTTTCGACGTTAGTGAAAACTTGAAGTCCGTTAAAGCTTATTTGTAAATACTTTATAGTTTTCATATGTATTAACTGTCGAAACGAACATGTACAAGGTACATATGAGATTGGTCTTTCGAACCGGATATCACTATTTACAGTTGAAACTCCTTTCATTTTCCCATCCAAAGTCTAAGTAGCCTAGCTAGCGCGCAATGTAAATCGAATCTAAGTAATCTGTGCGTAGTCCAAGTACGGAGGCCTCGCCCCTCCCGCCCTCTCTGAAAGAGGCAAGAGGGTTCCAGTCCTCCCGCAGTCGCCGCGCAAGTCGCTCGCGCGTACTCAGTGCCTAGAATTAAAAAAAAAGCGTGCTGTGCTCTAATTATCACACAAACACTATCGGATTTTCATTCCTGTAAGTTGTTTTTGAGTTTCACTATACAAAAAGTACTGGCCGTTGATTTTTTTAGTCGTTGGTCTAAGATTTGTTTTTTTTTTCAATTCAACACCTGTTTTCCAGTACACGAGTATGATGTTATCGATACTAAGTGTTATTTATACGGTTACTTGTAAATTTTAAGCAAGTATAGCCTTTTTGTGGACGTGTTTCGCTGATATAAAATAGGTTTTTTTTTCTCTACCACAGCAGCTAGCTGGCTTTTGATTATAATTATACTTATTTGAGAAATTGAGATTGGGGGCTAAAGGCTCCAAACGGTATTAGGTATTTGTAAAGTAGGATCAATAAATTTGAATGCCGCATTAACATTACATGCCATTAAATCTATGTTATAGAGGTATCTGTTTAATGACAGTCCAGCTGTTGCTTGTAGAATTGGTGCCCCCTACGTGTAATCTTGGTCTTGGATGTCCTGTTTTTCTCAAGGTATTTATTTAAGCAATAAAACTGTGTTTCTAGTAGTTAAAAAGTTCTAACGTATTTTGATTCATTTCTTTTGAATCACGGGTAAGAAATAAGCGGTTAATTTTGAGGTTCTATTTATTTTCTAACCTAACCTAACCTAACTTTATTTTAAACAAGGTTAGGTTGTGTGCGCCTAAGAATCTTTTAAACCCAGTTTAGTACAAACCAAAGCGCTTCACACGATATGGACCAAAACTAAAGGCAGCTGTTTGAAACTGTCTCAAGGCAACATCCTTTCTCTCGTGACCTATTTGACTTGCTCGAAACAAGGTTTGGTCCGACTCCCATACCTTTAAGGCTCCGTCCAATTGCTAAGCGTCTTACTAGCCGCTTAGCTTAGCGGTTCAAGAATTATAAATGCGAAAGTTTGTGAGGACATATGGATGTTTATTACTGAAGAACAGAAATTTTGGTACAGATATAGATTATGTTCTGTAATAGACCATGGGGAAACACCTTGTAATTAATATACAAAGAAGTACGACACGGATATCTTCCAAGCATTCCAGCTAATCTAAACTAACTACCTGCTATGGGTGGTGTAAAAGCACGCATCGCGGAATGATGAGGACCCGGGTTCTATTCCCGGCCAGAGCTTTACTTTTCGGATTTTTCTGTGTTCTAGTTTTCAATATCGATTTGATACATAATCTAGACTAAGACGAGAAATGTTCGAAAAGATAGACAAGCAATAATTTATCCTGACTTTACTAGCAGACTGTTAGAAGCACTCGGACCCACAATCGCCTGAACTGTTTCTTTCCCTCAAATTGCCTAGGATCAGGGTAGAAAGAGATGATGAGCGTGTTTGGATAATATGGACTTGCTATGCGCACTCGTCGCCTTCGCTATTCGCTAAGCAACAGCGCTGTGTTCGTTAATCCAAGTTTCTAGTACTACAAAGCTTTATTTACTTGATACGCGCGATACAGTTGCAGGCTAACTCCATTATTCATATAATTCATACATTTTTATTTCATATAACTTAATTAACTGCAGATTCGTTTGTCTTTCATTTTTACTTTGACATATGCTTTTGTCAGACAGACATCACTACATAGTATAAAACAAAGTCGCTTTCCTGTCTGTCTGTCTGTCCCTATGTATGCTTAGGTCTTTAAAACTAGTGATTCAAGAGGAAGGTTCGTCCACGTAGAATTATAAATATTATTTATAATTCTACGTGGACGAAGTTTCGGCCAGAAGCTAGTAAAACATATTTTGCTGTACCAGCTCTGTTAATTTTTACGGCTAAGAGGGTAATTATTTGGAGGCAGTGTTGTGTTTGGAAGATTCATAGTACTAGGTATAGCGACTGGCAGAGTTCAGTGTGTTCGCTATTGATTTTAAATGTTTATTTTGATTAGAAATTAATCTATGAAAAGTGCTAAAACTATTAGGAGCTAGGTTATTTAACTTAAAGGATCTTTTATAATTTCTAGTAGCCATGAAACACTTGTTGTAAACTAGTGGAATAGAATTGTAGATACAGTCGTTTATCGCTAAGTCGTGCCATAGTTTTCTTATCTATTAGTTTTACTACCGCGTTTCTCTATATTTCTAAGCCCGTTTAATCCTCCTAAAACAGTAATCCAATCCAAGGATTATAGATTATCAAAGTCAGCTTTTAAATAATATTCATACATCGAATGACAGTTACGCTGTTATTTTTTTTCTTTTGATAGAAAAGGTAAAGGATATAAGCGCCAGACAACATGGAGATTATTTGGCCACGTGATGGACTTGTGATTGAGATTTGCGTAATTCTTATTTGATAACTCTACACGCGTGAAAAGGTATACGCCAGTACAATTTTATCAGGTCCTTATCACCTTGAATTGAATGTTAACGTCGTATTACCTTATGGTAAATAAGGCCGTATCCTCTTCGATGACAGTGTAAATTGTATGCCACGTGGTAGAAATATTAATTAGCTATTTTTTATTCGCTCCTTTGGTGTTGTCGTATTCAGACCTATAATATCTACATGATTATGGTTTTCATAAACATACAAAAACTGGTACTGTTGCTTCATAAATGATTATTCGAATATAAACGGGCGTGGTGAGATGAAAAGGCGATATAAAAATAGTGGGGTGTAATAATGAAAAGTTGTTACTTTGTGAATCGGATACTTACATATTTTTTCGTCAAATTTTCTTACAAGAATATACTGATGACGGATAAGCTCCACGAGAAAATCGGTTTAAAAGTAAACGTTTATTTATGACGGGAGCTGTCTACTTATTTTGTTCTTCCATACAAGAAAGGCAAAAGAAAGTAAGCTCATACATCCAAGTCTGATATTGCATTTTTCTTGTTAATAAGTTCTGTCGCAGTAGTCGCCTAAGTCTTATCCTAAGTCATGTGTCCTTTCAGCTCTTCGTGTCTTTCGTAAAGCGAAAGCGTCACATAATCATCCCTAGTTGTTTTTCTTTTGCTTAATTTAATATAGCTCTATATTTTCTTCGCAAACGCGATCCCTCCCAATGTAATTGCATTGCGTTAAGTACAATGCAACTTCAAAAATACGCTCCTTTTGTGCCAAATGACATGCAGCCATGCACGGTCGTGCTAGCATGGCGCGTCCTTTGTTTGTCAATTAGTTCGTTGACAGTGTGACGTTGGCCGTAATCAATTCAACTAAACCTGTTCAGATGTTGATTAGTGCAAACTAGTTTGTATCTGTGGCGGTTGGAGATTTATTGATGTGGATAGGTTTTAAAAGTTACTAGATTTTTTGCAAGTGTTATTATAACTTATAAAATTGGCGATGGAAATAGTTTCTAAATAAGTATCTATGCCCTTAGATTAGTTAGGTACGTAACTATTAAACAGGAACAGCATTCGTGTTATCAAATAATTGTCATTGCACACCAATGCACATTTGGCCCCCTATTATAAAATAGATCATAACCAATGAAGCTTTAGCTCGCCCGCTGTTTGGATTTTCCGAGATATCAACTTTTTCTGCGAAATCAGTTTTTGTAGGTACCTACAGTAAATGAGTTTTGGTATTTTCCAACCAACACGTGATAAACTGTAGATGTTGTCTTAATTCAGCTTAATACAGATTTTTTTTCTAACCTACGAAATTGGAGACCATGTTGCATGTCTGTCGAGCTGGCAAGCACGACTCTTTTTACGGCTATAATGTAGTTTCTATAGTGATTAAGATTGCGACTGCTCTCTTTAGACTAAGCCTACGATACCTTATAATTACAGTTTAAGCTAACGTAGCTATCAATAGCTCTCTTGTATTTCTACGAATCCTACGAAAAATTCTACACAATACACAAGTACCTATTATTATACTTCTCGCGTTGGAGGTAGTTTTATAATATATATTAGAGGCTTCATTTTGTTCCCCCAAATAATTTGTCAGAACTAAACGGCCCCTTTATACTGGTAAAAGTCCGAGGGAAATCCTTCGTAACATGAGGCAAATTTCCTTTTAAAATGACGCATAGCCGGCGGCATGCAGTGCTCAGAGCAAATTTCCCGCGTTTATTGGTCTAGCCTTTTCAGCCAGGCTTAAATATTTAAAAATAGAATGCAAGGGAATATTAAATTTTATGGCTTTTTAATTTAATCATGCGGTTTTCTGTTCGCTAACTGCCAGTGTTTCAAAAACTTAACGACTCTTCGCTTGGGTTTATGTTAGAACGTTAGATGTTTTGGCTTAAAAAATTACATGTTGGCAGTAATTTTATGATTTTGAAAAGGAGGTAAATTATGGGTTTTACCCATTCGTTTTTCTATTAAGTAACGTAGCGTGGTTTGTTTATAATCAAGTTTTAAAAAAGTGGAGCATTTTTTGTTGTATTAGTAAAAACATAGAGTTGTTGTTTCAAAAAAAAGTTAACTAAGTGTTTGACATTCAGACTAATGTTATATGATTGTCGCTTTGCGATGGTTAAAGCAATTTACTGCTCGACTCTACTTGGCTAGAAATTAGACTGTAAAATTGTTTCACTTATTTACAAACTATCTAGTTGAAGATCTCTGAATCAATTTTCAAGTCGCGGCGGTTACTCCGAGACCGGTTTGCGTTAAGCGGTAGTTCGCTGCAGACAATAACGCGTACGTTAACGTAATGGTCGTCTGGGATTTACAACGCTGTGACTGGGAAAACGAACGTTAAGTTTAATTTGCTTCTTGACTAGCTCTGTAGTCTGTATCGGGTTTTGTATTATTTTTTAATTTTTGCAGCCAGTGACAGAACGTACCTATTTAAAAAAAAACCGGTCAAGTGCGAGTCGGACTCGCGCACCGAGGGTTTCGTATCATTATCTATAAATATATAAAACCAGTGTAAGCAGAGCCCTGCTCCAAAGCAAAATGTACGCAGTGTGGGGTTACTTTATATTGGTCACTGCTATATACAGACATACATACACATTTACGGTTTTCGCAATTATTCTTTAATCTGTGCTATAAGACCTACCTTCATACCAAATTTCAAAATTCTGCGTTCACGGGAACTACCTTGTAGGTTTTGATTCCCTTGAGAGTTGAAAATTTGCGGAAATTTGCGGCATAAACGGCTGTATCTTTTGATTGCGTTGGCTTAGAAGTTTGATTTTTTCACAGCTTCAAGGGACAGTAGACCTGAGTAATTGATATAAATTTCAGCTTCATACCTCCACGCGTTCCTGAGAAAAAGGGTCTTGACAGACGGACGGACGGACGGACAGACGGACAACAAAGTGATCCTATAAGGGTTCCGTTTTTTCCTTTTGAGGTACGGAACCCTAAAAAGGTATTTACACACGCGGTCGTATGATCTAACACCTGTGGCGCATAGGTATTTCCATATTTTTCCGTTTGTGCTTTTTCAGTTGGTTTTTTAGTCTACAAAAGTTCTGAATGCCTTCTGTGAGTTAGTGACTCAAGTAGCGAGTCATCGATTTTTTTCTTTAAGATGGTGCGATAGAAATAGCCATGAAATTTAAAGATCGGTATATTTTTCAGGTTTTCTTTGAAAATTTGACAAATAATACTTGCTCTACCCTATTGTTTGATCGAATGATTGTTTGGTCTAAAATATTTCGGAAAATATTATACGTTAGGTCTATTTTATAACTTTCCTAAAAAGTAAATGGTTTCGACATAAATTCGGATTAGACCAAAGTCCAAACGATCATTTGTTCGTCAAAAAACTATTCGACCATACGAAGTCCCGTCTGACGAACGCAGTACTGAATCTACGGGGTTCGTTTAGACTTTAGGCAATCTTTAACCCTTTCGCCAATAGCACATATATCAGCATCGCAGGTTCAACGCCAGCGACCTATATATACGTCCATTCATCATCATCATCATCATCAGCCTATGTTAGTCCACTGCTGGACATAGGCCTCCCCTAATGAGCGCCATAGCGCCCTGTCTTCAGCTTGACGCATCCAGCATCTGCCTGCAGTCTTTCGCAGATCGTCATCCCACCTGGCCGGAGGGCGTCCTACACTACGTTTGCCAAGTCGCGGTCTCCACTCAAGAACACGTTACCCCAGCGGTTGTCGGTTCTTCGCGAGATATGGCCGGCCCACTGCCACTTCAGCTTGCTAGTTCTTTGAGCTATGTCGGTAACTTTGGTTCTCTGTCGGATGTATTCGTTGCGAATCCTCCATTAGGTACGTCCATACGTCTTATACGTCCATTGCTTTAATGCAAAAGCAACCTTCGTTCAATTAGGTTTAGATTCAACTAAAGGCTTCGCAATAAAGAAGTCTGGCGTATGGGGGACGTCTTTTGTATTGTATTGGCGGCGAAAACGTTAAAGAATGCTGGTCATAGGCATCCTCATATTGGGTACTTATGGTTTAAGATAATGACTAACCCCCTTATTCATAAACGCTCTATAGGCTTCTGCTAACTTAGCAATCGTTTGTCCTTATCTGTGAAAGGTAAATGTCAAAGTGACAGACAGGGACAAACGATTGCTAAGTTAGCAGAGGCCTACAGAGCGTTTATAAATAAGGGGGGTGTATGAAGATTACGCTTCATCGTAGTGATTTCCTTCTTTCACAATACTCTTATCTCGCTAATATATGGTTTTATCTCGACATCTCCGATCCATGATTCATTGCATTTCGAAATACCATAAAGATGCAATCTTATCAGTGTTTTGTTCGACTTGCCGCTGATAAACTAGGAATTTGGGGTACCTCAGCGGTCGATGAATGGAACATACTATATTTTTATACATGCATACATACATACATAAATCACGTCTGTGTCCCTTACGGGGTAGACGGAGCCTAAAGTAACAAGACCCAAAGGCCACGTTTAGTATGATTATGGCTTATAGGTGAAAACGGGAATCAAAATAGTGACGGGTTGCTGGCCGCATCGCCTATAACAGGATTCCTAAGATTTTCGCCCAATCGCTCGATGGACTTTTACCATCTGCGCGGGAAGAGAAGCAACTGGTACATTCTATGTTTTTTCTTTGCTCTCCCAGACCAGCATAGAAGTAAATAGTATAATATAGTATAGTATTAGTATGTAGTAGTAGTATATTTTTATACAATACTGAAACCAAGAACACAGAAAAATTAAAAAAGTAAGAGAATCGAACCCGGATCATCATTCCGTAATGTGTGCTTTTACCACTGGACCACAAATCTGGATCATATTTGGCACAAAGATAGATTTTAGTCTGGCAACACATAGGCTACCTACTTTTTCCCGGAAAATTGGGTAGTTCCCGCGGGATAACGATAAGCGAATTCTGCGCAGACAGTCGCGGGCAACGGCAAGTATTTATGAGCCCACAAACGTGCTAAACGTGGCCTTTAGGTCTTGTTACCTTAGGCTCTGTCTACCCCCAAACAGATAAAGACGTGATTGGTGTATGTGTATTTATACTAGCCTATATCGGAGTCCCACTGCTGGGCTACTTTATTACATAATAATACATTGCCAAGTTTTACCTATAAGGAAATGTTTTCAATCTTATATTACAACTCCTACGCAACCTTCGCAACACTAGGCAGTAGGTATAAAGCAATAAATTTAATTTGATACATTTTAACATTTTTCCATGCTGGTCTGGGAGTAAAGAAAAACATAGAATTTATCTTCCCGCGCAGATGGCAAAAGCCCATCGAGGAACAGACACACATACATATATCACGTCTATATTCCTTACGGAGTAGACAGAGCCTAATGCAACACAAACTACAGGCCACGTTTTGCATGATTAAGGGCGTATGTATGGCTGGAAAGGGAAATCAAAATAGCGATGGGTTGCTAGCCGCATCGCGTATAACATGATTCCTAAGACTCGCCCATTCCCTCGATGGGCTTTTCCCAACTGCACGGGAAGAGAAGCAACTGGTAAATTCTATGTTTTTCCTTTAGAAGAAACAAACTTTATCATATTGCAGCCTCATTACAATATGATACAGTTTGCTGTCACTAAAGAACATTTAAAGCACGTGGGTAAGTTAATATGCAATAATAAAAACACGTTAACCGAATGGAGCAAGTCCAGTTACAACACAATGCTTTTAAATATCCAAATTCGGATGTGAAACTGTAACTTTATCACTAAATCGAAACTGTACTAATAAGGAATGGTGATGCAAATGTACTAACTTAGACCCCGATAACCAAGAGTAGAACGAATGAAAAGGGACTAACAATTTTGAAACAAAATAAGGTAGACTACACACCATCCACAAATAATACGAATACATACATACACATACACAAATCACGTCTTTATCCCTTACGGGGTAGACAGAGCCTTAGGTAACAGATACCTACAGGCCACATTTAGCAAGATTGTGGGCGTATAGGTGAAAAATGAAATCAAAATAGTGATGGGTTGCTAGCCTCATCGCCTATAACATGATTCCTATGATTTTCGCCCATTCCCTCGATGGCCTTTTACCATCTGCGCGGGTAGAGAAGCAACTGGTATATTCTATGTTTTTTCTTTGCTCCCAGACCAGCATGGAAGAAATAATACGAAGGCATAAGTAAATAGAAAAACAGAGAATGTCCATTTATAACTGACTTTAAAAATCATAGGTATGTATGTACTTATAGTATTATTACACTAATACTGAAATAACTGAGGCAATACCTATAATTTCGATAGGTTTCACGGTTTGTAATTTATAAAAAATCACCGTTTTCTTCTCAGCCGTTCTCTACCAAGTTCTTGGTATAGGCATTGTAGGCGACGCGCCTATTTAGGCAGCTAATACGTGTTACAACCTTTTTATAAAATTATCCTATAGTGGCACTGGCTGCAAATAAATTAATTGCACGCAGCGCCGAAAGAAAGAAAAACAAAAGAAGGGAGCCGTCATTGCTCTTGTCAGCGCTGCGTGTTGAATTTTCAGTATAATTTAAATTGTTCTATTTTATTAGTTTCTACAGTCTACAGGCATCCTTCAACCGCTTCTACTCCATCTCTTTTACATTTTAAAAATGTCAAGAAGTTTTATTCGCAAATATTCAAAGCGCATCAACGTGTTTCCGCTGCTGTTTTGTCTCTGGTTTGGCTGGATGCAGTTAACGTTTTCATATTATAGTGTTGTATGTTGTGTATCGGTTTGGTGGGCTCAAACCGGTCTGCGAGTCACCGGGTTACTTGCTAACGTGTTGTTTTGCGTTTAGGTTTCGTTACTCTTCAATATGAACGCGTTTGTTTAAAGGTTTAAATTTTAATTCTAAATCTTTTTAGGCGTCTTTAATCTATAGTCTCTGTGCACTTATGATAATTGGGCATTGGGCTCTTAAGTCTGACCGACAAAGGAAGTAGATAAACCAATGTATTGTGTACATTTATTCAACTGTTTTTTTAATAATGTCATGTCACGCACTGCGCCCGCGTGGTAACTATAGTTTAAGCGCTCTCATTCTGAGAAGATCCCTGTGCCCAGCAGAACAGCTGGAGATCAATGTCATTTCTTATTAAAAGCCTTTATTTAACTTGCAATGTTTGTATTCATAAGCAACTTGTCTTCAGAGGTAGCATACACCTATATAGACTGAACGACAATTCAAATTCGGGGAAATCTGACAAATGCTTGTATTAAGGATGAAACTTAAATTTTATCGTTTACCATAGCACGAAACAGGTAAAATCAGTTCCATGGTACTACAATTTTTCATACTTCATTCTGATACATGAGTGAGTCATCGGTTGACACAACTCGGCGCGTACGCATAGACTATATGGTCTACAGAGTAGGTACTGTCGTGACTCATTCGCTTGCAATCAGGTTCCGATTGCTTTTTATCTCATTTGTGATGCAACGATCAATGCGAGCGAAGGAATGCATTTGTCTCTTTCACACTCGGCAGAATGCCACAATATAAAGCCAGTATGTGATCTAGACTATCTTCAGTTTTAAATAAACAGTAAGTAATTAATGACACATAGGGTCATTCGGGTCAAGAGCACGCACTTTTTTTTTGATGGCCTCCCAGACCTATAAAGAAGTATATAATTGGCATGTTATGATATTAAATCTGTAGAATATTGAATAAATTTTCACTATTTAAGAAAAATTTCCATCAAGATTAATTAGTTTTAGCCCTACATAGGCTTAACTGAAAACTTTTCCAATGCGTAATCTTGACCCGATGTGTGGGTAAAATTACGCAAGTCTTAGGGTAAAGTTACGCACGCGGGGTAAACGTACGCAGTCATTCGGGTCAAGAGCACGCATTTTTTTTTTTGATGGCCTCCCAGACGTATAAAGAATTGTATAATTGGCATGTTATGATATTAAATCTGTAGAATATTCAATAAATTTTCACTATTTAAGAAAATTTTCCATCAAGATTAATTAGTTTTAGCCCTACATAGGCTTAACTGAAAACTTTTCCAATGCGTACTCTTGACCCGATGTTTTTCGCCTTCATTATTTGGTCATCTGAGATGAGGGTCCGCTCAGGGGCCTTCCTTATGTAATTTCTCGGCATTTTGGTGTATTCTGAAAGATTGAATTTTTTTTGATATTTTTATTTCATTTGGGGTATAAGTACGCAACGGGGGTAAGTATGCGTGCGTACTATTAATCTCGTACTCTTACCCCAATCGGCAAATATACCAAATAATCAGTCACAACACACACGTTAAATACTTTTTCCGAATATGATAAACTTACATAAAAACTACATTAAATGAACAATAGAAATATAGTATACTTACTGGCACAGAGCTATCCATTTAACTACAGCACACTTTTCCGTGGCACAAAAATTAAACGAAATAAGCGTGCTACAAATATTCGGCGACGTGTCGCGACCAGTACTAAGATTGCGTCGGCGCGGCGTGTGGCTCCTAAACGGCGACAGTAGCGCCACTCTGTTTTACAAACACAGACCTCGGCCCCCCCACCCCTGTCGGAGATCGGACCACCGCGTACTTTTACCCACCGCGTGCTGTTACCCCGAATGACTCTACATGTACATACATACATACCGTCACGTCTCTTTCCCACGGAGGTTGGCAGAGACTATATTGTTCCACTTGCTACGATCCTGTCATACTTCTTTCGCTTCATCCACATTCATCAATCTCTTCATACATTTGCTAAAACATGGTACGGTATGTATGTGACTTGGAGTTCATATAAAAGTTTCATTACAAGTACATGTAAATGGCGAATTTCCCTATAAATTAAGAAGCAACGTCATTAGGTACCTAAAACGCTCCTAAATTGCATAATAAAACATGACAATACCATCTACTTTAACTTCAGAAAATTATTTTTGCGAAATTTAAGCATAACTTGCGTTAACTTTACCGCTTTGGTGCGAGTTGCACTAAGTTACTTTAACAATAACTTTGATCATAACCAACGATTTTGACATAATATTCCTTTTTTTGTCAAAATATAAGTGATAATCGTCGGGTTAAGACATTCATAGGTTTTATCTGGCACTTTAACATTTGATTTTGCCAATCAGTTCTGACACAGCATAAATTTTACTGTGGGTTACAGTTTTTGTAACTTTTTAAGAATAAAGGGCAAGATGGAGATCAGGGAGCAGAGTTTTTTCATCGTAACCGTAGAATGTAAAATTTGCAGTTTTAAATTTCGAATTTATTGTAATAAGAATAACTCGCAGCGCAAGGGCAAGGATAGGCGATTGGCAATTGTTTTCTAATTGTTTCCTTTCCGCGCTGCGAGCACTCGAATTTTATTTTCGGCCAGGTTTAAAAGCAGATCAGATGTTTTTTTTATACACATCAGGCATGTTTTAGCTGAGTATCTGATTAAAAATCTATAAGTAAATACCTATACGCTAGTATGCAAATAGCACTAACAATAATGTAGACTGGAATTAGCCCGCATTCCCTCGCGACACTAACTCTTGTATCGGTATTTAGTGCCTTCTCGTTTTAGGTTAGTTACGGGTAACTAAGACCTGAGCTATTTAAATATAGTGCTTGTGCAGACACGGCAACGAATGACGGAATATTTGTAAGTTGGAACTATTTATAACAATAAAATTGTGGCCAGCCAGAGTTGATGAGTTAGCTACAATCAGAAATTATGTTTTTTTGGTATCCCTTTTATTTAATTCTAGGTGTTGCGCACGACTATGTCCGCGCAGGATTAAATATATAGCCTGTGATAGTCCCAAGTAATGTGGCTTGCTATTGTTAGAATAGTTTTCTAAATCGGTTCAGTAGATCCCGAGGTTACCCTCTACAATCTCACAAACTATGTCAAACGGCATTTGCTATAATAACACATTTGGTATGAATTTAAAAGGAATACAAATTGATAATGTACTAAAAATTCGATGACTAGTCAAAGTAGCTCTTAATCGATCGATTGTTATTTTTAATTCAATATGTTATTATAAAGAGTAGTTGACTATAGCTTTGAATAAACAAAAGATTAAAAAAAACATTTTCTGTGGCTTAATCCAACTATTTAGCGTACATGTAAACAAAATACAAACAATTATACATATTTAACCTACTGTCGAAAAAAATTGTTCTCTGCGTCAAAAGCATAGCGTTTCATCACCCCATAACCTACTTAATTTTAATGTCCTGCCCTGATTCCCCCTGTATATAATAACGACATATATGTACACGTATAAAGGGTTTGGCGTTATCAAAGGCCTACACATTTGACCTATTTTGTCGTTAAGTGTGACAATAATGGAATTTACACTCCGTCAAACTTAACGCCATGTTACAACACTATGTTTGTTATTGTCAGCGGGTGAGCAAATAAATTGACTGGAAAAATAGGTTATGGCACTTTGCTATGGTGGGGTATACTTCGCGTTTATACTGCTCTTTGTCTGTTACTAGCGACCCGCCACGGCTTCGCACGGGTGCAATCAGTGTTCCTGTACTATATTGTGCATGTATTATATTTATTATACGTATAAACCTTCCTCTTGAATCACACAATCTAGTAAAAAAACGCATCAAATCCGTTGCGTAGTTTTGAAGATCTAAGCGTACAGGGACAGACAGCGGAAAGCGACTTTGTTTTATACTAATGTAGTGATTTGTAATTGTCATTTTGTGCTACAATAAGTTTACTTACTTGGATTTTATCTGCATCTCTACCTTCGTGTTTGTGATGTTTTATCGATTTTTTTTGCATTTTTAATCCTTTCAGCGGTAACCAAAGGAAGCAAGGTTCATACAGCCAGTCAGCCATTACCGTTGTTAACGGATTGTATTGTTATCCGATATAAGTTTTTTTTTATTCACGAGCAACAGCGCACGGCAGCCATCTTTTGACCGTTCGCGTCCATCACAATTAACACTATCAATTTTGTAAATCATAGTCCGTAACAGCACTCCTCTCCCTCTTATTTGCTCGGACATTAAAAAAGCATCGAGTGCTAAGTGTTTTCCATTGTAGCTCCATGACATTTGTCAAATTAGGCCGATTTAGATTTCCGCGTAACCTCGACGGTCTGTGACATTCACTGGCGGCCATATTGGATGCGCTGCGCCGGCACATTTCACTTGACAAAGGTCAGTAGGAGGTCATTTTAGTAGGGTAATGTTTGTTTTATAAAAAACATGGTGGTCGAACGGTTTGACCTATTAACGGGATGGCGGGACAATTTTGCATGCGTCGACACGCACGAATTCCGCCTAGCATGGGAGTATCCCTTAATTACAGTTAGCCATACCAGTTTCGTCTCCCAATGAGGACTAAAAACCAGTAGTTCTGCTGCGTCCTTCCATTTTTCTCAGATTTTTAAGGTTAACTCTATGTTGTTGTTACAATTGACAAATAAATCACTTTTAGTAGTATTGCAAGAAAGAATAAACTAAGTAGCTTGTGAGAGATTACGTCTAAGATCCAAAACTACTACATACTAGGAAACAGTCAAAGCAAGAACTCTGCATTAGGACATTGCTGGTTATCATGGGAAGCCGATCTGCTAAGCTACTACGCTACTAGACTATCAATTCTACAGTCTCTACCTAATACTATGGGAAAGAGGCGTGTATGTGCGCGGTATGTATGTAATATAGTTTAAATTAGTCATTAATGCTTTATTACTATCGTTATAAACAAATAAAAAGCGCAGTCGGTGGCTGAAGGTCTGGTTACTGTAATCCGTTCTCGGCGCGCTCTGATCGAGTTACGCATTCCCTAAGAATTGAGTTTCCTTTTCTAATCTCGACCGTTGACGTCGGACACTGAGATTATCACGGTTTTAAAAGTGCTCCTTTAGTCTAAATAACAAAGCGCTGTTTATTTTATCAGTCAGGTATTGCGTCTTCAATGTTCTATTTATTTACCCAACCCATTTAGGGTGTAAACTGTCTACATTACTTAAGTATATGCCTGTACATTCGTAAATGGAATTTAAGTGAATTTTGGTTTAGTTTAACTTTAAAACACGAATTTTTTTTTTAATTTTGGTCCCATATGACATATTTATGATGCATCTCACTCGACACTAGGAACTTAAAATGGGGGTGGTGGAACAGGGCGTAAATATGGATAATTCGAGGCCAGGTTGAGTCGATGTAAAAAAAATAAACGATACCGACTACCCTTTCAAGTAGCTTAAACTTTGCAGGGTACTTTTAAAAGCTCCTCTATTAAATTAGCGGACTTTATTAAAATATGTTACACAAACAAATAATGTGAAAAGCTGTAGCGATAGAACAGAGTTCGTCGGTAAAGTTTGAAACATAACCATTACGAGGGTAGAATTCATTAATTAGGCGAGAAATTTGGGGGTGATAAGTTCTCTATTCAAAATGGCGTTACTAATTGCAAACTCTTGTAATATTTTACAAATAACGTCCCCAGTTTTGGAAGATAAGGATAAGTCAATGGTGCATAATAAATTAATGTGAAATGTGTCGATTCCCTATTCCACCTATAGGTACGCCCACAATCATACTAAACGTGGTCTATAGGTATTGTTACCTTAGGCTCGGTCTACCCCGTAAGGGATAAAGACGTCATTTATATACCTATGTATAGTGCATTGGGGTAAAACAATTACATAATCTAGCAACACTTTACCTAGAAGCTCCAATGTCTTTGGCTTCTAGATAAGCGTTGCCAGATTATGGAATTGCTCCCCGTTTAGTGGATATCCACGAGTTTTGAAATTGCCCCAATTTCGAATTTACCCCAATGCACCTTATGTATATCGATTGCTAAATATACCTGTTTAAAATCAAGACAATGCATATTATTTTATCCAGTTGTTAAAACGCGCGACATTACTAAGTACTTACACTAAATATCTTTAATAAAAAGTTCACATTTACCTAGTTATTTTCAATTTTACCGCGTTATGCAATATTTGAACAGACAGCTTGCAAAATGGTCACACTCCGGCTGTTATTGTTCAAGACATTTCAGTTTGGAAACGCGAGCATTACCAACAGATATCTGTACACTTTAACTTTCAAAATATAAGGAGCATTTTTGGAAGACCAGCGCGAACAAAGATTAAAGAGGTTAGAAGTCTGAAAGCAAGAACGAATGCGGTCCTCTTTTTGTTGTGGTTTTCTGATAGTGCAATGTAACTGTACAAAACAAACATTTTATTATAGCAAAAACAATTGAGAAGTGTTCACTTTATGGGCCCAGAAAGATACTTATGAAGCAGAAACATAACCTATACTCAAGAAAATGCCGAAAAATGACAAGCGCCACCATCAGGCATTTACGCATAAAAACCAAGTGATGTAAAAGTAATTGTTTTATTATTTTCATTTCTCTTCGCTATTATATTCTGAAGTTTTCGCGAATATTAAACTAACTAAAATGATTTTACGAATCTTGTTTTTTCATACTCGTAGTCCCGCGATAGGCATTAGGAAAGTCATTAAAACCGGGTTTTCAGTTGCATTGAAATAATTCTCAAGTTTAAAAAGCCTAAAGCGTACGGACATCTTCAGAATATTATTATATTTGTAAGACCGACGACACTTCCGGTTTCTCAATGCCATTTGGCGCCCAATATTTACTTAATCCGCTCACTTACGCAATTTTATCTACATTTTTATTATTATGCATAAAAAGAATAAGAATTCTTTTACATTTACAGTACCTAAAGTACATTCAATGTGTAATCGCGGTGTGCATTAAGTAACGTATGCTCTACACGGCACACGGCTAGCAGACGTAACGACGACTTGCTTTGTCGATTCGTGGGACTTTTTTTTATCACTGTGTCGTAAAATTGATCTGGAATACTTAGAAGGTGATTGAGAGAATCAACCCTTTGGGGTCTACTATCATATTCGAGGCTGGGCGTTCCGTGAAAATTAAAAGAAATCAGGCGAGTGAAAAAAGAGTGAGGTAAGAGTGCAATACAATACAAAAGACTCTTTATTGAAAGCCACTAATCAGTACAAAACAATACAGAAACAAAGAACAAGGTAGGCAATAGGCGGTTTTATCGCTTAATAGACAACCAATAAGAGAAAGAAAAAGCTGGAGGCAGTTCAATAGTTGGCTGAAAAAAATAGACAGGAGAAAAGCAGAGAAAACAATGAGAGTGGTAGAGAGCCCGGTGGGAATCGAGTTGTCAGGACACACCACTGCTACTTTCTTTCTCGTTCATGATTTCCATGTATGCTTAGTTAAAGAAAAGGATGCACTGTATACCACGTATCTGTAATGAAATTAGCCGGCTCTCTCGCCTAGCGTGAACTCTAATTCCAACTCTACGCGTTTAGCAAACATCGGTAAACATAGGACGCAATCATACGTTAGGGTAGAGCAGATATTCCTGTCTTATTCTCTCATATGACTGCGTCCCTTGTGTTTGCCGATGTTTGCCAAACGCATGGAGCCGGCATTACGGTGTGTAGTAATAGAATGCTATCAGCAGCAGTCAGTAATCTGATAAGCTCCCAACCAGAGCGAGACAAATTACACGGGCCATGCATCAGGATACCGGTTTCCTTCCCTTATAAATACCTTTTATGAATCAGATTGTACAAATGAAGCACAAAGTAAGTGGCAGCAAAGTCAGTAGTACCTATACATACATAAATCACGTCTTTATCCCTTACGGAGTAGATATTTAACATAAGGTAACAAGACCTAGAAGCCACGTTTAGCAAGATTGCGAGCGTACTATAGGTGGAAAGGGGGAATCAAAATAGTGACGGATTGCTACATGATTGCTATGATTTTTGCCCATTCCCTCGATGGGCTTTTACAATCTGCACTTGAAGAGAAGCAACTGGTACATTCTTTGTTTTTAATTTGCTCCCAGACCAGCATGGAAGAAGTTGTCAGTAGTTATTGGTGATATTTGGATTGTAATCGAGTTTTGTTTTAGGGCCGCTTAAACTAGGGTTAAGAAATTAAAACGACCAACCTGGGTTAAGGAGACAGGAGATTTTGGCCGCTTGTTCCCCGTACATAACTATTTTACATCACCAGGACATTCTAAACTAAAATAAAGACTATTTCTAAATTAAAACAAACATGTTAGCGGCTTAAGGGTGGCCCGAGGGCCACCCCCGCCGCACCTAAACCTAAATTAATCCAAATGAATCATCCTACTTTTATTTTACCAGTGCCGGTTATGTAACTTGGTTATGTTCGAGGAACAAGCCATTTTGGCATTTTTAAACCTTGCGTTAATCGTCAAAAAGCAGTTATGTAGGTAACCCTGGTCTACGCAAACCTGCCTCACTTGATCCTATAATCATTCTGATTTAATCATCAATTCATTGCAGTCAAACACCTAGGTGGATAGAGGTATTTCATAATTATGGCCCAATACCATTTCAACTTTTCAAACGTAGCCCGTATGATTATTAAGCATTTTGAATTCAAACGGCACTTAAAGCTTACGCAGCATAATGTAACTTTAAACGGAAAGCTGCCGTCTTCCATTCCATCACAGATATCTAATTATCTATCCATTCTCTTTCCATCCACTTTCTAAATAACAATCCCAATGCACCCGTTAAACTCCAGGAAATGTAAATAACTTATGTAAGCGCCATTACGTGGTAGGATCAGGTGGACTGAACCTATGATAACCATTTTACCTTTGCGGCCATCAAACTCCAAACTCTTCGGCCGCAAACCGACCTGAACCCATTCGACTGTATTACGAATTTGGTCGACGGAAAAAGTCTATCGTTGTTGGAGTTTCGCTCTTATTTCTGTAGAGATGGTATGTTTCTAGAGATTGTTTTTAGGGTGGTTGAAAAAGTAGGGCGCCGCGGTCACGAGCACGATCCGGAGCGTTGGTTTGTGCGGGTCGTGACGGTTAAAAAGGGCGAAGGTAGAAGTTCACGCGCCGGTAATTGTTACCATTACGCCTGAATTACTGGTTTTACGTACAGGGTTATTAGCTGAAGCAAATTGTAGTTAGAGTTTCCTTTTGGTGGCATTTAAATGGTTTTGTTGCTAATGAACAAAACACGTTTGCCACGCTACTCCGCTACTCGCGCGTTTTTGGGTAGCAGAGCAGCAAAGTAATTTTTTTTTTCATTGAAATGGACTCAATAAAATAGTTTTGCAGCTATAAAATTATAAAAAATTACATTTTAAATC